>CM062602.1:5295782-6584288 GCA_031470985.1 Agastache rugosa
TGTATTAACCAATCACACGACTCAGTAAGGTACATAACTCGTTTGCACGCTATATAATCTATTTAAGGGTAATATCACTTTCTAGCCCAAAGTATGCACGCTTTTGCATAAATGTCCCACACTTTTATTATGACATATTACTACCCAATGAAATGACTTCAATCTCACATCTAGGAAGTGGCTACTTTCCCAGTTTTGGCAACCGGAAATATGCAAAAAGACATTGGCTTTTATTCGAGTACAATTTCCACACAGATTTCCGGTTGCCAACACGATTTGAAAACAATGTCAATCTATTGAGTACTAATATGTCATAGATTATGCAATAATTCCTATCCAAAAGGGTCGAAAAAGAAAACTTCAAAGAGTATTATTTCAGATTATAACTAAACCAACCTATCAATGCTAAGTTGGAGCAGCAAAACAAAAAACTTGCTTATACAGAACTCCCATTCATTCAACAAAATCTGATTTCATATACGTTTTGTTTAATAATATTCCAATAGCCACCACATCATTACCAATCACAACTAAAACATGATTATACGCGGAATATGTATAACATGAAGACTTACTTTAGAATGGCTTTCCTGGCTTTCCAAAAATGTTTCTGACCTATCACTCCTACCACATCATCGGGCGTCATATCCAGTGTGGCGATGGAATCCATAACAGAAATCTCAGACACATTGTCAACCCTCTCCAAGTTCCTCATCGGCACTGATCTAAATGATCTTTCAGAAGTTCTTACATCGTTTCCCAAATCACGAGAACTTCTCTCATCTCTAGAAGGATAAGCCCTCAATGAAGCTGCAGAATTTCTTTCATCTACGGCTGCAAAACTCTGAGCCAACATAGAGGGAGTGCCCCTATTTCCAGCATGCTCTGAATCAGCACGGAGCTCTGCTTCAACGTTATCATGGCTCTGTAATATGTCGATACTATTAGTACGATTACCTCTTGATGAATCAATTTGCTTCTTCAGGCCTTCAGCCTTCTGAATGCTAGATGAATTTGACATGGCTTTTGTTCGATCAGTGGCAATCTCTTTTGAATTCTCTTCCATCTGGCTTTTACCTACTTGCCTCAAACTGCTTTCAAGCGTGCCTATCTTTCTGTATTTATGGAATTTCGACGAGTGATCAGTAGCAGAAGGGTTGGAAAGAGAGACCTTTTCCTGCTCCAGATCGTTGCCATTTTTACCACATTCTTGACTTTGGGCAGAATAATTGAAAATGGGAACTCTGAAGTCTTCTTCGTCCGATTTCTTTTTCTGGCCTACTTGCATCAATGGAGTACCAAAATCAGAAAATTGTCTGTGTGGCTTCTCCAATTGATGTCCGGTAGGAAGCTGATATGAGAAAAACGCACTCCTTTCATTTGCAACCTCCTGCAAATCCAAGATCATACGAGGCATTAGGTAAATAAATTCTTGAATTAACAAAGCGAAAGCATCCCCCCTCATGCTCAAAATGTATCTCAAAGTCACGTACGTGCTAGTCCCACCTCAACACACAATTTACTGAACAAAACAGGCTAATATTTAAGTGTTTCCTAATACAAGTCTCGATTTCAAGATCCGCTCATCTCCCTAGAACTGAAATAGATCACATATATACACAACCAGTTAATCAATCCGACCACATAACTGCAACCTTCCTACACTTAAGTCTGATGTGCAAACAGCAACATCTACATTCTTTCGACAGCAATCATAACTTGCATCCAAAAAATAGTGATCTCATTAAGTGATCAAGCACCAACATATAGAACTTATGCATAGCATCCACACTCGATTAACTCTAAAAAAAAGTTCAAGATGCATAAATTATATCATAAGCTCAAAATTCATAAAATCACCTGGCCCGAAGCATGCTCCGAATTCGAATTAAGGGAACGAACAGACTGATTGAATCTCTGAGAAGGAACGCTGAGCTGTTCGTAAAGAGCCATCTTGTTTCTAGGAGGCGCTCTTGGCCCTCCTTTCTCAGTATCATTCACATGGAGCCTTGGAAACATAGGCCCTGTAGTCTTCCCATCATCTTTTCCTCTCTTCATTCTCTCTCTCTCTCTCTAAATTACTACCCTTTCTCCCACTAGATTCTAAACACACAACAAGAAAATCTCCAATGGCCGGGAGTATCATGAAATATCGCACAAATCACTTGAAATCCCATCTCCCAGATGCCAAGATCAAATCTTTTCTCCAACAAAAACAAAACAGTCCATTTTCAAGAAACTGCAGTAGTTAAAAGGATCAAAATCAGCTCCCAAAGTTCAAACAAACTGATCCCTCAAGATATTAAATGCATATCAAGAAATATCTTCCTCAAAACCTAGCTACACTCCCTAAATTAACACAAATGCCTATAAACAAACAAAAACCCACTTCTCAAAAAGCAAGATTCTCCCCAAAAAATTGATTCTTTCCTCACACAGAAAAAGTGAAAAAAAAATTAAATAAACTCACCTCACACAGAATAAGACGTTCAGAGAAGGATCTTCTCGTGTCTTCACCAGGCAATTACAAGAAACAAACCAACCTCTTCAGCATAAATCAATGCAATCCAATGATCAGAAAAGAAAAGAAAAAGAAAAGAAAAGAAAAGAGAAAAAGAACGAGCAGTCAAATCAAAATGGATTCGAAAATTGGAGAAAATATGCGTGAGAAGAGAAAAGGAAGAGCAAAAGCGCAAAGCTCTGTGGACCCAATATTTGGATAGAACAGAACCTAGAACCTCCTAAAGAGATGGCTATCAAATAAAGAAAATTGGTTTTTTTGGACACTTTTACTAGGTTGATTTCTTTTTCTCTTGCATCTTTTTCCTTGTAATAAAGTCGAGTTTAGTACAAATATTCTTGACACGTAAGCAAATATTCATTTGCAGTAGCCAATAATAATTTGTTTATTTATTTCCTCTTTCTACATACAAAGATCGGATTCTTTATTAAGTGAAAAGGACCGATTTATTATTTTTAATTATTGATTTATTCTTGTAATAATTTTGGCAGGACATTTGTTTGGTTCTTCACTAGTTGCTGCATAGACGCATAGTTGTTGATGAAGGGTTGTCGAATGAAGATCTACCATTCAAAAAAGTACAATAAATAAATAAAAAAAGTACAATAAATAAATAAATAAAATATTTTTTCAAAGAAAAATAAATAAATTGATTTATTGGATAGGTGGAAAAGTGCTGGCTCTTCATTGGCTTTGCAAGATTGGTGAATCTTACTTGGATGGGTAAATTTGGTATTTCACCATATATTGGTGAATTATTAACATTCTTGTCTCTTCAATCTTTACCATAAAAGTTATTACAATTTATATATTTATTAGGTAATGACTACTATTTTGTATTGAAAGATAAGCTTATAATAATTGTTTCTTAGAAATCATCAAAGAAAAGGAAAAAAAAATCATAGTCAGATTAATCGAGTTTGGTAACGATATTAATCTGTTTATATATAATTACATGTTGATTTGGTGAATTTTGGGTTTGATGCTTGATTTCTTGATTATTTATAACAAAAAATTGTTGATGTATGATGATTAGACGAAACTGTCGAGATATGGATCCTGAAGCTACTGGACACTAGCGAATTTTGGGCTGTCTGTACGGTTAAACGGTCCATATATGGACCCGTGGCGAATAAATAGCTGTTTTCTCTATTGTAATTGTATCAAAAAAATTAATATAGTGAATTCTCATGATTGCCATTGAAGATGTTAGTGATTCTTGACTGAAATTCACAACAAATTTCAAGTGAAAACTAAATGAAAAATAGGAAGCAGATTCTTGAATGCCACTGATCATCCTATCCTCACATTGTTGTTGATTTTTAACTAAGCAAAAATCACAACAAACTTATAAAAAACAAGCTAGCTAGCTAGTTTTATGGAGGAAGAAAACATATATGCAATGCAAAATTGCAAATTTGTGAAATTTGGAGAGTTTCAACTCAACTTTCAAATGCATTGATAGCTTTTGCCTGGGCCTCCATAGTAAAACTCAGGATCTAGAACATAATCTTGAATGTAATAGACATCATAACATCTATACTCATCTGCATATTCCATGGCCCACTCTGGGATCCTCAAGACTAGGTTGTTTCCCAACACTCTCATCCTCTTCACGTACCCCGAACTCTGCCATATGAAGTCCGGAAAGCTCCCACTTCCCATGGCTGTCGCCGTGTGAGGATGCACCCCCACTCTTGAACTGTGTACCTCACCACCCCATTGAACTGTTTCAGCATGAACCCTCAGAATGCCAAACAGTTCACGCGGCCAATATCCCACGTTGATCTGTTCCCCGTATTGCACCCACCAGTTGCCCGTCTTTGGATCCTAATACGAATTCAAGCCCAACCATCAAAGACATGTGATCAGGTTGTAAGAAAGAAAAAAAAAATCAGAATGAGAGTTGATGTAATATTAGCTAACTTTGTGGATGAATATGATAATTTCATATGGGAGTCCAGTTGGATCTGAAATGGGATATATTGCTGCACCAAGAGCTATCTCATTGCTCGTTTGAACGAATCCGGGGCAGGTTAGATCGAAGCAGCCTGTTTTTTGAGCAGCATCAGTCTGTAAAAACACAAGAAATTAAGTAGTATATCATACAATGTATTAGTACTGCAGTCTTATTTTCAAGATTCTTGATTAACAGCTATGATCAGTTTTCTGTTTCCTGTCATTTTCTTGCAGTTTTTGCAGCTGATTTCAAATAGTGTAATGAAACTTATATATGTACTAATGTTGTCTGATTTCAAGATTCTTGATTTAGTCTTGAGCAGCATCAGTCTGTAAAAACACAAGAAATTAAGTAATATATCATACAATGTATTAGTACTGCAGTCTTATTTTCATGATTCTTGATTAACAGCTATGATCAGTTTTCTGTTTCTTGTCATTTTCTTGCAGTTTTTGCAGCTGATTTCAAATAGTGTAATGAAACTTATATATGTACTAATGTTGTCTGATTTCAAGATTCTTGATTTAGTCTAAGATTTTTTGAGCAGCATCAGTCTGTAAAAACACAAGAAATTTAGTATATCATACAATGTATTAGTACTGCAGTCTTATTTTCAAGATTCTTGATTAACAGCTATGATCAGTTTTCTGTTTCCTGTCATTTTCTTGCAGTTTTTGCAGCTGATTTCAAATAGTGTAATGAAACTTATACATGTACTAATGTCTGATTTCAAGATTCTTGATTTTAGCCTAAGATTTTATCTGTTTCTTGCAGTTTTTTTCATCTGATATCTATATTCTTGAGATATATACTTACTGTCCAATAAACAAACAACCGCGTCTGCCTGTCTCCATACTCTCCGGGGTTCACCTAGTACACAATTTAACATGTTACTTACTGCATCAAAAAATTCCTATATATGAGTCTGTTTTCTTAGTGTGTGTGTGTGTGTTTGTTGTTGCTTACTTGCCAGCCGGATTCCATGGCCTCAAAGTTGTTGTAAGGGCCGCTCTTGAGAGCCACCCTTGAAGTCGAATACTCGTCATCTAGCTCAACATTTGGATTATAAACCTTTATATCTCCTTTAGCCCCTATATATGCATAACCTTCTGTGTGCAGCATTGCTAACTGCACCTTTTATTAGACCATATATAAAATCTCACACATCAACGACTAATGTAACACATTGATTCTTTCCACACTTACTGCGTAGTTTTGGCGCAGAAGGTTGCTGTCATTAGCATGCTCCTTCTCATGAAAATACGCGACCTTTTTCCTCCCATAGTTGCTGTCCGAATGCTCCTTTGCTCTTCGAACGGGGATTGTTCCCTTTGGACACCTCCCACTTTTGTGCCATATTTGTGTTGTCACAGTTGCAGGAGAGCCTCTTCTTGTCTCAGCTTCTTCTGTCTTTATCTGCGTGTCGTGGCTGTGGCTCGGGCTCATCTGTGTGAAACTCACATAGTGTTATTACATTAGATTTAGAATTATTACATTAGTCTTAGAAATAACTTTTACCTGGATTTTGTGATGTCTTAATGCAGGATGATCAAAAGCTGGCTGCTTGTAGATATCTATGCAATCAATGATATCTCCATCTTCACTCTTAACACATCATCATAAACATCAAAGGAAAGAAAAAAAATGAAGAAAAATAAGCATGATTTTTTTTTTGTTTTTTGCTGCCTTAATTTTTACAAAAAAGACAATGATGCAAGTGTAGTGAACAAGCCTACCTCAATGCTCAAAATTGCATGTTTTTTGTGATGGTTTGTTTGTGTGTCAAATTTCACAGACTCATTTCTTGAAAGTGAGCCATTAACCACCATTCTGCTGCATAAAACTGTTGTCAAACTAGTTTGGAATGACAGCAAAATCATCAAATATTTCAATCCCATTTCTAAGTGTAGTGTTTTTCTTCTTACAAAAAGGAGGATTCAAGGTTCTTAAAATCTTGTTTCTGTTTTGAGAAGTGTAAAATCTAAGTAATTTTTTTCTATTTTGGTTTGGAGACAAAATTTTCCATTATATTGTGCTTGAATACTGCAGTTTTTTTTGCACTTTTAAGTTAGGTGTTTGTGGAAAAAAAAGTCACTGTTTGTATGACTTACTTTCCAAATCATTTAAATGTCATTTTGGAGTTTGAATTTTGAGGCAGAGATGCTGCATGATGTTTCTTTTTACTCTCATATAAATTGTGTTTCCTAAACTTTCTACACAATTTCATATACAATACAATCCCTCTAAGTACTCTAAGTTGGGAGGCCGATCCTCTATCCCACTTTTTACGTGGGACCGCTTGAAAGTTTTAATATCATAAATCTTGAAGCCCGAATTCCGAATTCATAACTAAACATAAATTTTCAACCATGAATCATAACCTTTAGTTATTAACAAAATTATGTTGTATTTTTCTTAGCTGTTGTGTATAATCATCTTTCTATATGATTGAAATTTAAAATAAAAAGGAATTATCATCGAGATTATTTGAGAAAATCAAATTATAACAATGCAATTTTTCAGGATAATAACTTTAGATGACCAAACTCATATTTTACAATTCCAAATAGTTAAAAATGTTGGAAGAGGTGAGCCAAACAACCCTTTCAACTAAAAATATGTGGAATAGAAGAGAAAATGAGACTGTTAAATTACTACTAAAAATAAGATGTAACAAAAAGCATAAATATTATTCGATACCATTCATTTGATTTGCAATAGAATTAGGCTTTGCAATAGAATTAGGCAAGGTCGACCCTAATTAGAAGAGTGGCGATCTCGTCAAACAACAATGAATTCGAGTCCTACCGACACTTTTTCGGTCGAGCTACTCAGAACCCGACCACGAGCTTCCTTCTTGCGAAAATCGAGCATTCTTCATGCTCCAAGCGCTAAGGCTCGCAACACCAACACTCTTGGCACCGTTGTTGAACACATAAATGTGGGAGTTTTCGGAGATGGCTAACGTTGGATACACTCTTGCAGTTATGCAGCTCTTCCCCTTCCCGCCAAAACTCTCTATAATCGAATGATCTATCTGCAAAAGTTTGTCGAACGGGCACATTAGCGTGTCACGTGTTAAAATGAAATGAGACACGAGATTGAAATAGAACTGTTTCAATAATACATACCAATGTTCTCAAGGGAATTTCCTCATTAGGATCGACATCAAGAAACGACCCGTAAATCGCATCTTTCACCGGTGTTTCTAATGAAGACCTGATCAAATTTATATATACATCAAATTTGTTATTCATGAAATTTGGATTTTGATCAAGATTCAAATTGGAAAATTAGTTACACCTGCTTTGATCGGTGCACATTAGCACGATGTGCTCCCCGCGGCTCTTGAAAATTCGAAAGAAGACAGCAGTTTGTTCCGTCAAGTCCTCTGAAGCCAAAACTAAGAGACCGAACGGGCCTAAGACTCCGTTCACGGATGCATTGTTTTGGCTGCAGAGGAGCTGGGGGTCGAGCAATTGTTCATCGATCACCTCGACCCCGTCTAGATTTGAAACACGAAATGAGACTTCAACATCCGCCTATAAGGCAGAGACAAAACAAAATTAATTAGATAGCATATATGATTGGAATTAGGTAATAATAACATATTTCATTGTGTAACATGTCTACTGCTAATGATATGAAATACGAGATTGAAATATTATGATTAAGAAAAAGGAAAAAAAGATTGAGAAGTAGTTATATATACTAATATACCTGTGAAGCTGTGATTCCCGCAATTTCTAACATGCTCCTACTTTCTATCTCTTTATTATCTAGCCTAACTTCTTCGTCACGAAGTTGTTCAACTTCTTCAATAGGCCATTGTATCAATTGTCTTTGATCTTTATGAAGCAAAACACTTCTTGGCAATGATTGTAGGCCATTCCACCCCCTCTCAACGCCAGCCGCTTCGCTATCGCCCTCGAGCACCCACGACCACAATACCCTCCGTTTCTTGGCCTCATCGTAGAACGTTTTGGACCCGTAGAAATTGCCATAATCGTACCTCAATTGGACACGATCATCCATGAAATCAGCCCCGACAACACTAAATTCATCCGTCATGGGATCATAAGTTCCCATGACGTAGTAGTCGTGAGCATTGAAGCTCGCCTTTAGAACGTGCCTCACATCCGGGCCATTATCCGATGTGTCGAGTCCATCGCCAGCACTAACAATACTAGTACTAACAGGGTAAAAATCAGGACACTCCCACATGCCCGTCCTATCCGACATATGTAGGGGCTCATCGCCCCTGGTCCAGGTAATGAAGTCGCGACTCTTGTAGAGAATCGCGGCTCCATGAATGCCAATTTGGCATCCAATTACAATACACCACGTCTTGTCCGGCTTTTGCCACGCAGTCGTGGGGTCCCTAAAGGATCTCGGGTCAATGTCCGCAGGCGGTCTAATCAAAGGATTATGCCGAGATTTGACCCACTCCCTCAGAAAGGGATCGGAGGTGTCTCTCGGCGTTGCAAGATTTTGGACCTCCTCGTCCTCGGTGCTAATACCCGTATAGAGAATGACGGGAGTGTTGTTGCCGGGGAGAATCGTGACGGAGCCGGACCAGCATCCTAGCGCGTCGTACGGCTCCGACGGAGTGAGAGCGTGCTCAATGTGGGTCCAGTCGATAAGGTTGTAGGAAACAGAATGTGCCCATGTAATGTTACCCCACTCTGCACCATATGGATTATATTGATAGAAGAAGTGGTACACTCCATTATAGTACATTGGTCCTGTGTCACATTATTCATTGCCATTAATATTGTGATTCAACAGTAAAATACGAAATGAAATAATTACGGCAATAAGACGGATGCCATGTGTCGCATTTTGATTGGAGAAAAATATAACTAGTGCAATTTTTTCTTTTTTGCCTCATATATAGCGAGATTATTATTAGAGATATTTAGTGATTTTAGCCATTTGAACATTGTAAAGATAAATTATAGCACCTCATTTTAAAAAGATAAATTCTGGCACTTTTCAAATTTTTTGGACTAATTTGCCCTTAATTCTTATTTTCTTAATTATCATTTTTACGGGTTCACACATTTTATTATATGAATTCACACATTTAATTTACGAATTCATGAATTCATAGTGAATTCACACATTTTGTTGTGAATGACTAAATGCAAACTTTTTTTTAACGGATTCACACATTTTATTATGGGAAATTCACATATTTAATTTCACGAATTCACACATTTTATTACGTGAATTCACACATTTTGTTATGAATTCAAACATTTTTTTACGAATTCACACATTTTATTATGTGAACTCACACATTTTTTCTATTATATTTAGTAATAAGAAATAATTATTTTGTTTTTGGAAAATGAAAAATCTGGAAAATTAGAAAGAAGGGTAAAAAAGTCAAGAAAGGCTAGAATTTATCTTTTAAATGTTGGGTGCTAGAATTTATTTTTGTGATCTTGAAAAGGCTATTATTAAATTCACATCACACAATTCATTTCTATTCTCATCCCAATTGATCCCACTTATATATTAAAAAAGAATCTATCTCATTTTTCAACCCCAAAATTAATGAGGAAAATTCATAGTTCTAGCTGGCCACTGTTTCTTAGATATGAGAGAGAGAGAGAGAGAGAGAGAGAGAGGAAACATAACACAGCCGTGCAAGAACACCAAAGCTTCAAATAAAATGACTCGAAACAATTCAACATACTTCTTAGATAATAAAAAAATAGGGGCAAAGAGTCATAGCAGATAAATCTAGAATTAAAACACTTACCATTTGGATCTTTGAGTTCATAGGCAAAGAATCATCATTTGCACCAACAAATATTGCCAATGAAAAAGAAAAAAAAAAAGAATTAACTGTTAGGAAATTTTAGCCAAAAAAATGTAGTAAATCATAAAATAGGAATTATAATAAACAAAAAAAAAGAAAGTGTACCATTCATCCAGTTTTTGGGAGGTTGAAAATGGAATCCAGTTCTGTATGGCTGCTTCTCCTTCGACTCATATTCTTCAATGATATTTTTATTTTTTCCAAAATATCCATTTTTTATTGCATAAGCTATCAAAATAGCTTGCAAAAACACTACCCATATCACATATTTCTCCATTTCTTCCCCAGAAATGGAGCTCAAATATTTCAAGATTTATAGTCAATGACACAGATAACACAGCTATAAGTACTACTTTTATGCAAATATATTAGTACATTTTTTATTGCCCTTTCAATGCAACTTGCACTAATTTAGTATATTTACACACTTTGATGTATATACATTAATCATTATTTATATATAGCTATCTATCATTTTGTATCAAAGTTTAATCTTAAAACAACACACGTATACAAAAAATTTCAAATATAAGTAGTATTTTATAGTACTGCAGTGTTCTTGGTCTTATAGCGATCAGTATTTTTATAATAAAAAGTTCAATGTTTTTAGCAAGTAAAAATTCCGAAAAAATTGTTTTTAAGTCATGAGAAAAATTACTAGAAAAATAGAAATTTGGCTTCATACAATTGCTCTCGCTTTTCCAATTTTTAATTTATTTTTAACTAGATTTACCCGCGCGTTGCGCTGCACTATTCGATTGTATTTTAACTTTTACATTTTTAAATGTCAATAATATCTATATAATCTAATTAAATATTTCAAATATAAAAAATTTATCTTTGTGAATCTTCTTATACAAAATAATACATTTAGCAAACACAAAAAATTAATTAACGTGACAAACAATAAAATAATTACTACTCCAAAGCTTAATATTTGAATTTGAAAATTTGAAATGCAGCATACACATCATTATATAGTGAACTAAATTTGTTAGGCTTCAAAGCTTAATGTTTGAATTTGAAAAATTAAAATGACATGAGAAAATGTACAATCATTAATTTTTATTGGAAAATGTACACTTATTTGTATGTATCATGCAAAATGGGCGGAAAAATGCATTGCAAATTATTTTGCTTTAATATAGTAATAGATTTAATGTGTGCATGGATCTTCCTAACAACTTTCTCCACAATTCACAATTATATACATATTTTTTTCAGAGTCACTAGTATGTATGTATCTATTCTTTGACTGGTATTTAATTATTGATTTGTTACGCACAACAAATTGCTACTAAATGAAACACTAAAGACAAAGGATTTGGTGGTTACAACCACAATTATACGTTAAATTGGTATGAAGAAAAGGAGCTCAAAGGATGGTCATTTGTAAGAGCATCCACAACTGTGGTCTCTCTTAGACTGGTCTCTTAATATTTTATTAGTTTTTTTTTTGCACTTTTTATGGGGTCCCCATCATTGAGAGACCGATCTCAAAATCGTCTCAAATGGTAAGGTCTCTCACCCCGGTCTCTAATCATTATATAATTATTATTTTTTTAATTTTGTTTTGTTTTTTATTAATAACTATAAATTACTAAACAAATAAATTATATTAAATAGATTAATTTTATTGAATTTAGAAATTCGATGCAATAAAGAAAAATACAAATTATATTAAAATTAAACAAGAGCTGGTCGATCGGCCCACAACGTCTCCAAATTTCCTCAATCAAATCGTTTTCAAGACGTTCGTGGGCTCTCTCGTGAAGGAGCACTTCTCTCTCGAGCCGTTGCTTATGCTGCTCCATTTCAATTTTAGGTAAATAAAATTTAATAAATCATGCACGAGGGGTGCAACCCAGCAACGAGATACAAAATTCAAGAAGAACAAAACAGACAACAAAATAACAAAGGCTCGAGACAAAGAGATGGAATATTACAAATCCAATCTCCTACACTAAAGCAAGCACAATGCGGAGAAATGTTTGAAATCCAAAATCAAAACTGAACTCTAATCATCTCGATTAAATCCTCGCAGCAGCTCGACTTATTCTTGAAAACCATCTCATTTCGATTATTCCATAGGTCCCAGCTGACAAAGTTGTGGAAAGCAGGAGTTATCTCTTTGACGTAACAAATGGATTTTTGATGATCTCGCTCCTTCTCACTATCCGATTATCTTTCTGACTAAATCGGGGCTTATCGAGATTGGCTCAACTTTTAAGCTGAGAAGCATGAATAATACTCCCTTTGTCCCAATAGCAAAGTCTCTCTTTTCTTAATTTTTCGTCTGACCCAATAGCAAGGTCTCATTCCAAAAATGAAAACAATCAACTCTTCAAAAGGTTTGTACCCACAACTTTTTATCTTTTTACTCTTATTTCTTAATAACCGTGCCCAAAACAAGGGGGACCTTGCTATTGGGACGAAGGGAGTAGTATGGAGGAGCTGCTGATTTTTCGCTCTGTTGGTTGACGCGGTTTGCCGATGCCTCCTCCTCACTTCATTGAAGTCTCGTGGGTGGATAAAGGCAAACACAGACGGGGCTATTATGGGGGCGACGCCGCGACGGGGGTGCTTTATTCGGGGGGGAGTGTTTCGTAACTTTCGTGGGTTTGTGGCACTAACGGCATTGGCTTTGCTTTGGAGGCGGAGCATGTTTTTCAAGATTTAGTAGCATTGGATTTAAGTTGTTTTTTTCGTTTACTTGAATGACTAGATAGACTGGTGCTTTATTTCATTTATGAGGTTTTCCCTGGGAATTTACTTATAAAGGTTTTAATGAGGCCCGACTTTCAGGTATAGACTTGGTACTTTTTTTTTATTAATGGTATGATTGTAAGTTATTAATGAATAATTGTGATATACTATTTTTACTTATGATTTTCAGAATCGAAAAGTGAATAATTGAAAAAAAAAATGAAAATTAAATTTTCAAAAGATAAAAATCCGGCCTTGCTATTATAGTTTGTAAGTTGTAAGATTTTTAAATTTTTTGGAATTAAAAAGATCAAAACAGCGTCACTTTGAGTACTTCCTCAGATTCAATAATGCTCCCTCTGTCCTATTAGCTTGTCCCATACTTTTAGGACAAGTAGATTATAAGGGTAAAAAAATAGAAAGTGTAGGTCCAACTTCTTTTCAAGAGTTAATGTCTCCTTTTTGGAAGGAAACATTACTAGTTGAATAACCAAAAATGGAAAATGGGATAAGATCAAGGGACGGAGGGAGTATTATCTTATCAAAAAACAAAAAAGGTTCAATAATATTTTTAGTTTCTATTTTCCCCAAATTGCTCTCGTGGAAAAAATTAAATCGAAAAAACTAAACAGTTATGTATTTGAATTCAAATTTTAAAGTTCATATTTAGAACCAGAAATTAGCGAAGGTTCATGTATTTTCCGATAATTAACCCAAGAAATAATATAATTGTAACTTAACTCAAAAACCGAAAACCAAATCCAGCCAAACCGAAAAATAGAATTCGGTTCGGTTTGTTCAGTTTGTTTGGTTAGTTCGGTTTTACTTTTTTAAAATTTGATTTGTTTCGTTTGGTTTGGTTTGATACTTTGACAACCAAACCAAACCGAAAATCAAATTTATATATATATATATATATATGTATTATGTTTTATATAATATATATGAATTATATTTATATATATATATATTAATTTTTAATTAAAATACTACTACCATTTTATTGTATTAGAACATATTTTTATTGGTATTGGATGAAATATTTAGTACATATTTGAGCATTCGGTTTGTTTGGTTTGATTTGGTTTTAATTTTTGAAAATTCGGTTCATTTGGTTCGGTTATTCGGTTTGTTTGATTTAGTTTGATCTTAATTTTTAAAAATTTGATTTATTCGATTTTGTTTGATTTAGGCCAAAATCAAACTGAATAACCGAATGCTCACCCCTCTGGACGAGCACGAGAATGCTTACTTACTAAGTTTTGTTACATATATAAATATATATCACAACTCAGAAATAATGCGATAGAATGAAGTTCATATCTAACCAATTGAATTCCTTGTCAGCAGACTGGGTGGTGGTCTCCCGTTATCTTTAAAACTAAACGAGAAAATTACATTTTTGCACTTTGGTAAATTATCAAATTTAGAACGCAGCTTTGGTTTTAATAAAACAGTCTCTAATGCATGTATTCGAATTTCAAATCTAGAATATAATGATGTTTCAATTTTGAAAGTGGAGTTGACAGCTTAAATTCTACACGAATTTACATATTTGAACTCCACGCGAATTATATATATTTGAAAGAGTGATGCTATTTGGGCATAATGTGGCTAGCAATAATTTGGTCGATTAAATAAAAATAGACCAATTTTGTTAGATATTTGATTCATATAAAAGTAAGATTATATATTTTATGTTAGTGTTTATATTTTTGACTTAAATTCTATCACGATTAGTGTAACTATATTTCTTTCTTATTTTTTCGACACAAATCTTTGTATTACCTTTATTATATCTATTGAAATTTATGTTACGTCCAAATCCGAATATATCAAGGTAAATTTGTATAAATTAAATATTTTAAATATTAGAAGTCATTTAGAACCAAAAAAATTTTAAATAAACCGATTTTTTTTTGTTATTGAATCAAATTATGGCTAGCCATAATGTGACTGCATAAATTTATTCTATTTGAAACACTAAATACCAAACTCAAAATTTAGATGGAATTCAGACCGCTAGCTTAACTTTTCGATATTGAAAAAGTCATTCTAGTTTCGATGTGAATACAGAATACCTTCATTGAATAGTAATATGTTGAAACCGTTGTGTGCGTGTGTTAGCCTAGTGGTAGAGTGGTTAATGTCCGGATCAAAGGTCACGGGTTCAAGTCCACCGTCACACGACCTTTAAAATTTCTTGTAATGTTTGTTAAAAAAAAAATGTTGAAACCGGGAGTATTTGAAATTCAATCAAAATGGTGTGAGTAAAAATGTAATTTACTTAAAAATAAATAAATAAATAAATAGCACAAAAACCGACATAATTAACTAATATATGCATTATCAGAGTACATTTTTATTACTTTAATAATTCATTTATTCACGAAATCTTGTAGAACGAGCGCATGATATATAAATACGTGCACTCTTAGGAAATATCATGCAATAAAATGTTTTTATCCAAGGGTTAATGGTCGGAAATACGAATTTTAGTTAAATTCATTTTTTACATGAACTTTCAATTGATCAAAAAACACATGAACTTTGAAATTGATTGCAATTTTCACAAGACAACTTTATTTTTGGCAGAATCAATTATGAGTTGGCAGTTAAAATTTGGCCAAAAAATACATGAAATTTTGAATTTTGCATTGAATTGCCACATTGAAAATCCGATTGCCAACTCGTAATTGATTTTGCCAAAGTCAAAGCTATGTAAAAATTGCGACTAAATTCAAAGTTCATGTATTTTTTGGTGAAATTGAAAGTTAATATGAAAAAGCCAAATTTAGCCAAAGTTACATATATTTTCTATAAGGGAAATGATAATTTGACATAATGTCCTAGACATAATCGGTTTATTTTGGCCATATATTTTAAAAACCGGTTTTCCCAAAATCGGTTCCTTCATTTCCGATTTTATGGTTTACACATTTCTCTAATTTACCCTTATGTAATTTTGGAATGTTTTAATTATCATCATAATCTTAATTAGGTATATATAATTTGATCCCTTAAAATTATGTAACCAAACAAGCTCCCAAAATTGACATAATTTTGTTTCCTTTTTTTTCTACGATTTATTGAATTTTTCGAGTTATTTTTCATTTTTTTCATATTCTTTATCTTTTTTCCTTATGTTTATATATATATTTTTGATATAAATACATATTTGTTTCAAACGAAAAAAATTATAATTCAATATAATACACTATATTTTTTGTAAATGACACTATAAAGCCAATATATTTAATTAGCCTATATACGTATATTTTATTCATGAATAATATTGTACTTTAATATGACTTATATTTTGAGCTTGGAAAAAAAAATATTTCGAGATTGTAGGAATTTAATATGAAAATTATTGTATAATATATTACATAAAAATCTTTGTGATTTCAAATCTTAGGATAAAATAACTTTTATCTTTTGATATCTTTAATTATTTTTGAGAGATATATTTTCATATCTATTGTTATTCTCATAATATCTTTAATTATTTTTTAGAGATATATTTTCATATCTATTATTATTCTCATAATATCTTTGAATGAACATTTTTCTATTATAAGCATTTTTCGAGTTCAATAAGCATTATAAGCATTTTTCGATTTCAATAAGCATGGCAGGCAACGATTATTTGAGAAATATTTTTGATGATTTGTTTGGATCTGGGCATGATTGTTCTGACGAAGAAGATGATGCAATGGGAAACGATGGACGTGCAGACGATCGATATGGTGAAAATGAAGACCATCATGACAATGAGCATGATGACGAACGGCGTGAAGAAGAAGATGATGATCGACATGAAGAAGAGGAAGAGGATCGGCGTGAAGTAGATGAAGACGATCAAATCATATACATAATAAACATACTAAAATAATAAAAATAAATAAAAATATTGGAAAAAATAACATAATAAATAAAAAAATAAAAAATGGAATTTATAAGAAATTTTAATATTTTGTTACTAACTAGGATCGAACTCGAGACATCAAATCATAATATAGAGTACTTTGCCACTGAGGTTAGTGGAAGCCCGCGAAATATGTTGACAAGTAATTGTACTTAAATATAGGATTGAGTGACGATATAATTAAAAAATTATAAAAGTAAACTAATAGATAAAATTCACTTAGAAAAATCAACTCCTTTTAAATTTAAATAATAGATTAAATTCACTTATTTTATATTGAAGTGGTGAAAATTTTTTGTAGTATATGATCAATTAACTTATTATAAGGTTAATCGGTGAAAATTTGATCATTTCACTAACAATATAGTTTACCGGTGAGAAGTTGCTCTAGTATAAGCTCAATTCACTTGTAATATACTAGTTAGTTAATCAGTGAGAATTTGATGGATTCACTAATAGTATTGTTAATCAATGAGAATTTGTTGTAGTATATGATCAATTAACTTATCAGACGGTTAATCGATAAGAATTTAAATGGTTAAAAGTTGATATAGATAGTATTAAGACAATATTAACTTTATTATAAATAAATTGAACTAATATATTATAAATAAACATTTAGAAAAAATAAAATAATTATAAAGTAGTGGTATGGTTAATCGGTTACTGTTTCATATATAATTTTTTCAATTTACTTATAATAAAGTTAATCGGTAGAGACGGGGCCAGGGCGCCATATTTTATGGCGTGATCGGGGATGAGGCGCTATGTGTCGTGTTGGAGATGGGGGGCCGGGATGCCGTGTGTTGTGGCGTGCACGGGGATGGGGTGCTATGTGTCGTGTTGGAGATTGGGGGCCGGGACGCCGTGTGTTGTGGCGTGCACGAGGATGGGGCGTTGTGTGCCTTGGCGCGCACAGGGTCGGGGCGCACGTGGCCGAGGCGCCGTGTGTCGTGGCGTTGTGGCGTCGTGTGTCATGGGGCGCACGGGGTCCAGTGCCGTGCATTGACAATGCATTTGGAGAATATTGCATGAGAACACTAAGTATAATCATTACATGCAAGAAACAATTTAGAATTATGTCATGTCATGTTTATTTATTATTTATATGTTTTATACTTATAATTTTTTAGAATAATTATAGTAGTTTTGTAGCGATTTTTTTTGTCATTTGTTAGTTTTTAGTGTGTATTTTTTTTTCTTTCGATTTTTTCATACTTTCTTTCGATTTTTTTTATTAAAGAATATCAAAGGTTATTTCATTGTAGTTGGTTTCCTATTTTTTTATTTTTGATTTTTTAGATATAAAATAAGTAATTAATTCGAATAATACATAAAAAGCGAAATTGCATCAAGATTAATATTTTTTTTATCATTTGTTAGTTTTTAGTGTGTAATTTTTTACTGTCGATTTTTCATACTTTCTTTCGATTTTTTTAATAAAGAATATCAATCTTTTTAAGGTTATTTCATTGTAGTTGGTTTCCTATTTTTTTATTTTTTATTTTATTAATTCAAATAATACATAAAAAATCGAAATTGCATCAAGATTAATATGAATGATTTTATTTCGATTTAGTTGCTTAATTGTAGTATGATTTTACGAAATAATTACGGATATGTTTGAAATTAATTATAGAATATATAGATATGATTTGATCTTCCAAATTTGAAATCAATCATGTAATATATCCCTTAATTAGTTCTAAGGACAATTGAGTAATTGCAAAAATGCAATTAATTCAATTAATTAATTAATTCGAAATTATAAGTTTACTAATATACCCCCATTATATCTAGGACATTATGTCCCATTATCACTACCCTATTTATAAATGTCATTTTAGGTTTCTCATTTAATTGCAATTTCTTGACGGTTTGGATTTTTTAACAAAGTCACCCTTATTTATTACCTCTTTCATTAATTATTCAAAATATAATTATTTTCATTTCCCCAGTTTTCCATCAAATAAAACTCGTGTTATTAAATAGATTATCATTAAATAAGACTCGGGTTTTTTTTTTGAGAATAGGGTTAATTACAAATCAAATTACAACCTTTACACTCATTTGCAATTATAACATCACTTTTAAAGTGTTGCAAATCAAATCACAACCTTTCTAATTTTTGCAATTAGGATCACGCCTAATTTTTCCGACAGCCGAAAATATGACGTGGAAAGATTGTGATTTGATTACACTTTAAATGTGATGTTGTAATTGCAAATATGTGTAAAGGTTGTGATTTGATTTGCAATTAACCTTTTTTTATTAATAAATTTTTTGGAACTTAGAAAGACACATAAAATGAATAGGAGGGAGTATTTAATATTTTATACCTTACATATAATTAAATTTGGACAACACTTTTGAAGCACGGAGGGAGTATGAGATTGTACAATAATAAATAATTCCCAGTTTCAACTTAGTCATAAAATTCGGTTTGAAAACATGTAACATGGCAGAATATAATATGAAGAATAAAACTTATGTAATAAAGAAGCCTTCCAAAACAAATTAATTAAAAAAAAAAAAAAAACTAAACATACCCTATAACTACGTGTCGCACTATCACAATAGCTATAGAAGATTCTCGAGAGCGGAGATATTTTTCAAACCGCAAAGTAACGTTCCATTGACTCGTGTTTCGTGCGGTTCTCTCGACGTGGCAGCATCTGATTCGCCCACTGCACGGAATCAGAGCCCGTTAACTGTACCAACGGTCGGAACAGCTGGACGGTTGTCTTTTCCCTTTAATACTAATTAATCCGTAAATCACTCAAAAAATCATAATTTAAACACACTGAGATAATGATAATTACTGTTACTGATGACTAATCCTGCCAACCAAATATCGGATACGCCGTCGTATCACAAACAGCTGTCTCTCCGCCACTCGCCAGTCTGTACTTCTCGGGCAGCTGCCCGTACAACCTAGCTGCTGCCCGAATCTCTCTCTCTCCGCCTATATATGACCCTCACACACTCCTTCTCTCTCTCCCAGCTCTGCCGTTCACTTCTCTCATCACTACATTTTCTCTCTCTAACACACCGTTAATTTCACTTCAATCACACTCCAGCAGAGCAATGGCGGTGTCTAAGAGCGGAGCTATCATGGTTGCTGCGGCGATTTTTGCTCTTGTAGGAACCGTGGTGGCGCAGGAGGCGCCGGCGCCAGCTCCTGCATCCTCCGCCGGAGTGGCGGCGCCGTCGTTCGCGGTCGGCTGCGCTCTCGCCGTAGCATCGTTGTTCTTCGGATCTGCGCTCAGGATCTGAAGGAATTTACAGAGTTTCTGCATACGTATTAGTGAGTGTGTTTATAGAGACTGCGGTTTAGGGATTTTATGAGTGTTTGTGCAGATCTGTTCCATTTGGTGTTCGATTTGTGATGGTGTTCGATTATTAGGCGATTTGTATTCGATATACATTATTTATTTACATCTTTGTACGTATTTGGCATTTATATTACGGTATTTGATTTTTTTAATACACTATTTTGTGTGTGAATTTCGCTTTACATTTGATTATATTTGAAAAATTCTTTGTTTCGTAAATGAAATTGTTGTTCGTCTATCAGAACTACAATCTGCGAGGATTATGAACGCCATTTTTCTTTTTGCATGGAATTAATATACTTTCGTATGAGAAGTTTTTTTTTTGTTTTTAATTTTGAAGTTTAATTTGATTGTAAACACATAAAATAAATTAGATATTATTATAATTATCAATTATCAATTCGGACTAGCTTTTTGTCTTAATCGTGATTTGCCCCTTCAGGATTCGTCGAATTGGATATGTCAACATCTTAATTGTATCGGATTTGTCACACATTTGATTATTTAGTGTGCCTAATAAACGTGAAAATTCATTTAGAGTTATTTTATATAATTAATCATAGAAATTTATAGCAATAATTTAATAACGTATAATATAAAAATATATGTAATTAATGGCAATTGAGAAAAATTAGTACTGTAATCAGAACCGTCCATAAATGCTTTCATCCAGGAAGGGAAAAAGATTGAGACTTTGAGAGAGAGAGAGAGAGGGTGCTTTTTACTTTTAGCTTTCGTGCTTTTGCGGTTCTTAATTTCCTCGATAATTTTTTATTAATTTTCTTTTCTTTTTCGTGATAATCTCAATTACTGTTTCATTTTTTTCCACACATGAAAAAGAAAAAGTAAATTATATAATAAATTTCTTAATTTGCCCCTATTTATTATTTGACTATATATTTTTTATGAGTTAATCAAAGAATTAAATAGAGATATATTAGTAAATGAGCTAAAAAATATTACTTTTTATGGAAACAAGCCTATATATTTGGGATATCCGAAAAAAGAAAACAAGCCTATATAAATGGGAAGGATGGAGTATTACTTTTCTTTTCTTTGTCATAATAATATCAATCAAGTTTCATTTTTTTCCACACATGAAAAAGAAAACAATGCGTTTGTCCGTAAAATGAAAATAACGCATCTAAAAAGCAAAAGCTTTTGCTCCCTTTTAGCTTTCAATTTAAATATAATATCATTAGCCGCATTAATTACTGCTTTTTTTTTTTTTTGAAACTGCATTAATTACTGCTTTGCTCTTTGGTGGAATGTATCTGTATCATGAATTTATTGAACTTACAAGTCTTGCTTTGCTTTGCTTGAACTCCAAAGTAGCAGATGTAGAGCAAACCATTTCTGATTGAAGGTTTTTTTTTTTTTAAGATTATAAGTTCAAATTCAACTAAACCACACCAAAACAGTCTTGTTTAAGCACCATACTTAATTCTGATTACCAATTAAGTAAATAATCATCGAAAATACTTAACTGTGTTACTATTTAATTTTGATTGCTTTATGATTTTATCTTCATTTTAATTTTTATGCTCTACTTTTAATGTCGGATCATGTTTTTTGAAGAAACAATTAGAATAAGTGTTTATTTATGAGAAAATCTACAAAATAATTTATAATTAATTTAAAATTTAGACCATTTTTTTAAATATCAATTTGAGTTAGGCTTGGAGCAATTTGGAGCTGGCCATGAATATTAAAGTAGCCAAAACACACCCCATGGTGCTTGAAAAAAACTAATACAACATTCAATTAATTCTACATACTCATTTAGCAACTTCCATTAATTAATTTCTTTACTACTTTTTTTTTCAATTTAATTTAATTTAATTTAATTTACATAAACCCCTCGCCCTTTAGCAGTTCCCTAACAATCATTCTACTCGGAGTCTGAATCGATCATGTTTCCCATAGCTCTCAACCCTCTTGGTCTCTGAGAAATATATATATTAAAAATTAATTATACGTAACTCAAATTTAAAAAAAAAAAAAGCAGATACTACAAATATTCAATAATTGTTAGAAGAAATAATACCTTCTTGGAAACCTTCTTCTCACGGACCTCGTAGCGTTCGAGGGTTAAATCGCACAGCCATGCGCCTGGACTCACAAGCTGTAAATGATCCAAAATTCATTTTTTTAATAAACCTAAATTTGAAGTATTTATATTCAAAAGTCGAATTTTTTTAAAAAATTAAATCATAAAACCTTAATTCCAAGGGGCGTTTACTTTGCGTGATAGGATAGATTGATAAAACATATGATTGACTATATAAAATATTAGATGATCAAACAAACTCAAAAGTAATCAATCCATCAAAGTAAACGGTAGATTAATCTATACTATCACAAAAAATAAACAACCCTTATTTTAAATCTTTGTACTCCACGTGAAACAAAAGAAGAAGCACGACAAGAAAAGCACCCACCACCACAGATATAGAGGCTTGGTATGGGGCTGTTTTGGCATTTTCCTTTCGAATACATTTTTTTTTCAAAGTTACTTTTCACTACATCTCTGCATTCTGTTTATTTATAATCAACTCGTATATTTTTAATTTTATTAAACTTAAATAAATCCATGTATAAATCTAAATTTCTAAACTCCATTTACAATAATAAAGTTTTTATTTCATACATTATCTTACAAAAATTATTTTGCTACACAAACTAAATAAATAAATATAGTTTCACAAAAGAAGGAATAAAAATCTAATTACAGAAACACACTGTGTCTACCACTATAAAAGTATATGACCTAAATATATTTTATTTTTTAAGTATAGGCACAAGTTTTTTTTTTTTAAATTTTAATTTTGAGATAGTATAGGCACAAGTTAAATGGTACTCCATTCGTTTACAGGGAGTGTGGTTATATTTCCTTTTTCCTCGTACATCAAGAGTGGTTTTTCCATTTAAGGAAATGACTCTACATATTCTCTTATATTTTAAACATCACATAAATTAAAAATGGTGGATTACTTTCTCCAATCAAATAACATCTACTTTATTTTTCTTTAAAACTCGTAGCATCATAAAAAATCATACGATTGATGGATGAAGGGAGTAACAATAAAAAACAAGGGCAGCATGAAAAAATGGGAGTAAAAAGCCAAAATCACGCCTTAATGCTCTCTCTCTCTCTCCCCTACTTTTATGCAGGTATTAATAAATCAACAAAAATAATACTCACTCAATCCTCCTATTAGTGATTCATTTTCCTTTTTGGACTATTCCACTATTAATGCCCTGGATCCAAAATAGCAAAAATTAACCTTTTAAAAAGTGTGGACCATATCAATTTTCTATCTTTTACACCTTCTTAATACCCGTGCCTAAAAAGTATGAGCAACAAATAACGGGACCGAGTGATAAATACTAATAATGGGAGAAGAGAAGAGACAATAATTTATCCACATCGAAGCGACACGTACAAGCCACGTTTAAGAATGTCATAGCCCCCACATGGCTGTCACTACCTACCCGATATGAATTACCTTCTATAGAAAAAGTCACATTTTGTATTGCCTCACATTATGTTACATTTTTATGTACATCAATATTAATTAGTCACAATACACTAATATTAGCATTACTATTATATACTCCCTCCGTTCTTTAATAAGTGTCCTACTCCTTCAAAACACACATATTAAGAAAATTAATAATTTACTCTCTTTACCCTTAATTAATAGCATAGGAAACATAAACAAGTTGATAATCTACATTAATGACAAGGATAAAATGAGAAGTTTTACATTATTTTTCTCTAGAATTTTGAAATAGGACACTTATTGAGAAACAAAAAAATGAACTAAAAAGGATACTTAATAAAAAACGGAGGGAGTATTGATCTTGATAGGTTTGTATGCCGAATAAGACTTAATTATTTGTAATTATTTGTAATAATTACAACTTTCAATACTTTAATTTCTCTCATTTCACTCCATTATTGAAATCAGAGCGTTAAATTTTAAATGGAGCTCATAAATGTTTTACCCTCACGATTCTCGTACAAATTACTCCGATATTATCTGCCCCTTCTTGCATTACACAAAATATTAAAATAGAAAAGTAGTTTGAATTCATAAATTCTCTTTTCTAAGACATAAGAACAGGCATGGTACAAGGCTACAGCTTAATCAATAATTAATTTACAAGATTTACTATAGCCAAATTTTCGCATCTGAAATATAATCCTTCTCTATTATCACTCATTATTAAAATCACAGATTTCACTTACTCAATTAGCATCTCATTCCAAATAAAATAAAAAACTTCTTTTTAAGGCATTAATCGAATTCGAATTCATTTTATTTATTTATTTTTGCCACAAGTTGCCCACTCAATTTGCAAGGAATTATTCCTAACTTTGACTCGATCAAAAATGAATTTCAAGTGCAAAAAGCAAAATCAAGAAAGAAACACCACATAAATTTCCTACTAAACGCACGATATCATATCATATACTATCCATTAAAATACTAATTCAACAAATTGGAAATTAACTTGAAATAGTAATTGAGAAAAAAAAAAAAACTCACATTGAGTGTGCGCTGAATCAACTTAGCTCTCTTCTTGGGGCGTTGAGGGAGCTTTGATCCTTTGATTGCCATGAAATCCTCCTCCTTCTCCTTATTCGTCAACGCGATCACAAACTTGGGCCACACGGCCGCGGCGGCGATGGGCGGCGGCCCGCCCTTCTTCGGAGACGACGACCCAGAACCGCCGCCGGCGTGGTGGTTGTCATTATTGTTATTATGGTGGTGGGTGTTAGCAATAGCATTATTGCTCGTAGATGTGCCTTTTCTTTCACCTCTATCCGGAGAGGCCACGCCCCTAATTCCATTGCTATTATTCCCTCTCATTCCAATTGTACTATCTAAATTTCTACAGGTTGAAGCAATCAAAGACATATAGTATGCATCAAACACCATTTGAAATTTTATAAAAACAATAGTATCACTATCTCTGCACATCAAATAAACATAAAATTTGACAGCACAAAAAGTTACACTAGTAAAATTAAGGAGAAACTAATTTCACAAAGCAATAGATCATGGAGGGGAAGGGAAATTACTTGAATACCCTTGTGGGCGATTGGTGATGCGTAGAAAATGGGAGGAGTTGTTGAGAGAGTATGTGGTTCTGGTTTGAGTCAGCTTTTATATTTTAGAAAAAGAGGTCAAGATATTATGGATGGATGTGTGTGTGTGTGTGTGTTAACCAAACATGTGCAGCGATAGATGGGAGATTAGACAAATATGGGAAAAACGTGAGTGTAGGATAGATTTATCATAGGAGAATTTGGGCCATCGATTGGAATTTATATGATTCATTAACGCAATAACGCTACTCAAACAAACAAGATTACGTGTCCTAATCTCAAAGTATGTAACAATAAAATGCATTGGAAAAGAAAGGAGTTGAGGACAAATAGGTGGCCCACATTCCAAAGTCCCCAAAAAAGACTATCCCACATTAAATGGAAAAAATGGAAGGTCGCTCAGCTTCAATGGTGGTGGGAATTGTGGAACCGCTAACACAGTAACACCAGAAATTAAATTGATTTATGTAAATCTTCTAAAAAAAATCATGATAAATTACTATGTTGATTCACACCAACATATGAACATATAGAAGAGGGCCAACTTTTTGTAATATCAATTCTTGAATTTTCAAAGCATGAAAGCAATTCTTAACTTGAGCTGAAGATCATCATCTTCTTCATAAGAAACATGCAGCTTAACTTTGTCTAGGGACAACTCTCCCACCCAACTAGATATTAAATAGAAATCAAAACAAAATAAAATCTCATCCCATATTCATGGCTGGATGAAATAACAAATCAGCAAACTTCACACAAGAAAAAATAAATAAAAATAAAAACAAAACGACTAAAGACTAAAGAGAGTCCACTCCATTTTGATATATATTTTTTTCTTTTTCTGATCATTTAAATTTTGAAAAGATCGATCAAGTCTTTATTTATTAACATTTTCCTAATTTTTTTTTTCAAATCAAAGCTTGAAGTTGAACACCCCAATTTTACCTCTCATCTCAATGGAGCAAAAAAGAAGAGAACTATATTAAAGCCAACATCCCACGTGAGTAGCACGTGACACCCAAATCGCTATTGAGAACAATTCAAACAAAGAAAAATAGGGTGACCTCACCTGAGAATTCGATGAGACGGCGAGGCGGGGCGGTGGCGGAGGTTGAGATAGGCATTGGTAATGGTGGGGGGATTTGGGATCGGATTCTTGCTATTATTAAGATCCGACTTAACTACCCGCCGGTCTACGCGGACCGCTGGCCGCTGAGATGGCTCCGGACCGGCCGGGTCATTACTCGCGCCCCTCTTGTCCTTAACGTGGACCTTCATACAGCGTAACCTTTTCCGGTTCCCCCATTGCAGCACGAAGTCGGACGACGTCGTAGCGGCTGCTGACCTGGACACTGATCTGTACAGCAACCCGTCTCTATTGGTTGGGTGAGAATTCTTCCTCTCCATCTCGTTGTTTCGGTGCACCTTCACATAAGAAGCGCTCTCATGTTAACGGCGGTTAACTCTCCGTTAAACAACGGAGGAGCGGAAACCACTCGTAAGTTCTGAATGAAGGGATTTTCAGCCAATTGAGAGAGAGGAGAGAGAGAGATGTGACATTCCAGAAATAAGTAAAACGACAGACGAAAAATGGTTTATGATCTAAATTCTGCTACAATTCTGGGGGGAAAGAGAGAAAAACACAGGAGAAGCATCAATTTTTTACATAATTTTTTACATCAATTTTTCATCATCATTAACGAAAGATTTTTTTTTCTTCTGGAGAGAATATATATATGAATGCAGAACTTAGTATGATCTAGCTTTGCATAATTTGCTGAGAAAATTTACGAGTATTGTTCACATCTGAATCTGAAAGGTTTCAACAAACGCAGAAAAATTTACTTCAAAATTTCAAAAACAAATGGATTCCATATAGGAATTCTGGTCAATTGTTCACTTCTGCACGAGGTGAAAGGAGGCGCAGATTTAAAGATATTTTACGTTTTTCGCCAATTACTAAGAAGAAAGAAGGAAAAAGATGACGGAATTTGACAAAAACAAACTTACGGCGAAAACTGAGGTGAAAGAGAAACTGAAAATTATGAGAACAGATTTTTATGAAATCAGTATTTTCGTTACCGGCGAACTTCAATTCTCTTCACTGCCCGCACACAATCGGATTCGGAGATCTTCCTTTTCCTTCCAGAAAATCAGTTAAGAGAATCTGCAGTTGTGAAAAGAAAAAACTTCATCAGCCAGGACTGAATTAAAATTCAACGCTCGTTTTCTGATCTCCACGACACGAAGAATCAATTACCTTAACAAATCTGGATTTGGTGAGAAAATGCATCCAACTCACAGTACTTCCGCTAACAGAGTCTCCGAACGCTCGCATGTACCAATCGACGGTGAAATAGCATCAAATCAGAGCTTTCAATTCTGATCTTCTACCTGTCAAAACAGAAATTTCACATTAATTTTCAATCAGCAACATCAGAAGGTTATACAATAGAAATTATCAGAACCTCCGGAGTCAAAATTTCATTACAATTTCATAATCGTCTCAACAAAATCGAGCTTCGACGCCTTCTCCTTCAACAGCTAGAAAAATGCATCTGCAATTCAACAATCGAGAACGAAACTTGAACTCGAAAAAATTGAGAGCTTTTATTCCCAGGAAACGATCTCATATTATCCAATCGTCCACATTTCCACTCGACAAATAATTGATGTTCATCTGTAGAGATAGAGCACTTTCAGCTTCTTCGTCTCCGCCTTGTGAACGAAGAAGAATGAAAAGAAATACGAAATTACTCTGTTTTTCGTTTCTTCAAACCACCATTTTTATACCCCCCTCCAGTTTCTCATATTCAATCTGAAGCCGTTGAAAATATATCGACGGTGTGGATAGCTTCGCATTTGGCTGTATGAGACGTCGTTTCTGTGTCCCACATCAGAGAACAGAATTCGATTAACGACGTTAAGTTGTCTGACGGAATCTACGTTTCCGTTAGTATTCTGTTTATATTTTCTTAATTCATTTAGCTCCGGTGGCTGTGAGCCCTGTGGCTAACCTAACCTAACTATGGTTAGTTACTGTTATTATGGGTAAGTAAGTTCAATAATTCTATGATTTTTTGCATTTTAAATAGGCTGGAAACAATTTATAAATTGCTAGATTACTACTCCCTCCGTCCATATCATTTTTGCCACATTTTGACTTGTACGGATTTGAATAGGGTTGTACACAAGCTGAGTCGAGCCGAACACTAGCAGGCTCGAGCTCAACTTGTTAAAAAAATTAAAGGCTCGAGCTCGGCTTGAGCTCGGTTCGAGCTTTGTGTTTCGAACTCGAGCTCGGCTCGACAGGTAACAATCAAGCTCGAACTCGGCTCGCTAAATATTCGTTTAGATCGAGCTCGAGCTCGACTCGAAAAAAAAAGTTATAATTAAAAAATATCAATTATAATTAAAATTTATATATTAAAGTATTAAAAATTTAGCGAACGTGTTCGTTTAAAAGATTCGCGAACATGTTCGCGAGCTAGCTCGTTTAGTATCGAACTCGAACGTGTTCGCGAGCCTCTCGAGCCGAATATAGATAAGCTTGAGCTCGGCTCGAAAAATTTGTCGAGCTCGGTTCGAGGCTCGAGCTCGGCTCGTTTAAGAAACGAATAAATTTCGAATTAAGCTTTTTTCGAGTCGAGCTTCGAATAGCTCGCGAACCGTTTGGCTCGTGTATAGCCCTAGATTTGAATAAGTTGATTGAATATGTTGTGAATAAAATAATCGTCTCACTTTTGATGTAATTTTAAATTGATTAATTGTTTTGTGAGTGGAATAAGGGTCTCACACTTAATATAATTTTAAATTGATTAATTGTGTTGTGAGTGGACTAAGCTATACTTTGATGTAGTTTTAAATTAATAGGATGACATTTTGGTAGATAATGGGGGTATGTGGAAATTAATAAGTAAGTGAGTTGTGTGGGTCTATAATTAAAAATGGATGTACTAAAAATGAATATGGCAAATCTTTAGTGAAAGGATCCAAAAGAAAATTGTGGTAAATATGTTGTGGAGGTGAGTATAATTTTTCAATTTTTCGTGTAGAAGGTGGAGAAGAATTGAAACTTTTTTATATTTTTACGAATTTGAATTACAAAATTAATACCCTATATAAAATTATCAATATCCTATATTAAAATTATGTACATAATATATATTTATTGGCATTATCTATGTTCTTTTGATTTTAATAAGGCTATTGTATTGCGATAAATCTTGAATGAGTCAGATTCAACCAAATGTACTAGTAAAAATGTTACATCGTGATTCAAAACAAAAAAAAAATGTTTCTATTAAATTTTAAGATATATATTGAGATTGATTTACTTAGTAATTTTGTCGAACATGAATACTAAATACATACTCCATCCGTCCCGAGTTAGTAAGGAGAAAGTATCAAATGTAACTTGAGTAAGATGAGATCAAGAATTCCAAAACAATAAAATTCAACAAAAACCACCCTCTTAGATGTGGTCTATGTGCTTATGATCAAAATTCATAAACTAAACTCTGTTTTTGGATAACAACTGTGGATTTCTCACGTCAAAAGAATATATAAGAAATAAATAAACACACCATAACGTTTCTGAAGTTGCAAGAGATTATCCATATTATAAGATCAAGTAGAATCCAAACAAGAACTGTACGACATTATTTACAGAGAGTACAACCAGTTCAACAGTAAGGCTATGCTTCTAAACTGTACATGGAGGAGGAAGTTTCTTTATAAAAGAAAATTATAATGGTCACAATTCTGCATTGAAGGCCAACAAATCGATCAATATATAGAGGAATATTAACCTACGACGTTAAGGATTTTTCTGTGAATATCAAGCGCTGAAGCCCCCGTGGAGAGAGCTCCAAGGATTAGAAGGGAAGCCGGTGCAGGCTTGAGAGGATGCCTCGGCCATCTGCTCTACGTTTACGCCTGTGTTGCAGATATTGGCAATGGAACGCATGTGTTTCATTCCGTATTGGGATAGGGATCCACAATGTGTCTCAAACTCTCGAACCTGTATAGCAGGTTTGCTTAGTGTGAATTCTTAGTAAGGTGGCTACCGGCTAGCATGGAAAACCACCGTTCGTGGCATGTGATAGTGCAATGTCTCACATCAAGTGGGTAATGAAAGTTCACGCATAGGGCTCAAATGACTCTTTTAGCTATAGGTGTGAAACTTTGGCCGGTCCAAAATTCTGCCCGGACTGGGCCATGCTTTAAGAGACCCGAAAGTATTTCGGGGTGGACCAGTCCGATTTTTCTATTTGTCCCATGGACTCGATGGGCCCGATATATAAGGGACCAGCCCGCAGGTCTATACCCCTTAAAACTAACCAGACTAAATTTTGGGACGACCGGGAGTTTAACACGTCTACTTCTAGCAACTTGAACTAACCATTTAGGCAAAGAAAAAAAATTACTATAAAAGATTTATCTTGACTCAATTGTCTGTGGTAGTAATGGCAGATAAATCTAAACCAACAGGGTGCTGATTGACGATATATGAAACTGGCAGAATATGTAAAAACATGAGGGGGCCAAATTATGAAACCTTACCAGCAATTTAAGGCAATTCCAGTCATCAACAAGAGGTTCTCCAGCAGGTCGAACGATGTTGAGCACTTCAGGACCCTTCTCAATTCCGAAAAGATATTTCCCAATAAGTTTGATACTGCTGTCTACATGTGTTCGGTGAGCCATAGCTTCAGTGAGCTGCTGTTGGGATTCAGATTTCCTTGCAGATCCTTCGGGAGCCTTACTGAACTGCCAGAAGCGATCAAGAACGCGTTGATTAACAAAAGTTTGATCATGAAACAACTAACAAAAGTTTGATCATGAAACAACTAATATAATCTTGACATCTAAACAGCTAGTCATGCTCAAACTATTCTGGTGTCATCTAACTGGATATTGTTTCTTAGGCTTGGTACTTGCCACGACATATAAACTCGACTATTTTGAGCAAGAATCACTTTTGGCTAAATCTACACACCTCTCAGATGTACATAAATACATCCTTAGATCTATGCAAATATTACAGGTATTATCAACTAGAAAAAAGAATCTATCAACTAGCTGTTTTTCACATACAACCAGCATAGTTAATCTATTTATCTACGGTATGATAAAAAATCACCTCTATTACATAACCATCAAAACATATGAAGGTTAACAGCTTTGGAAGATCAGCATACCTTATGCCAAAAATGTAAGAGATCAGCATCCCGCTGGTTAACAGCTTTAGAAGACGGCCACAGAGAGTTATCACTCAAGAAAGTAAAGTTATCATTAGCAGGATTTGTACCCATGTACAGATAAAGAGTATCCAGACTTTGCTTCAGATCACCATATTGCATGACATGTGAACCATAATAAGAATTTCCAGCAGCAGTTCTCTTCTTCACCTGCACATTGCAATATTATGCTGTCATTCAATAGTAAAAATCAGGAAAAAATATTATTTGTATTAGCAACTCAATTTCAGCAAGATTGGTAAAAAACATCATTAGTGCCATGAGGGAAATGTAATTTAGACACAATCTGTTGAGTTTCGACTCAATGGTCATGCTCAAACACATTACTAAAGAATAATACATGATTCAACAAGATCTTACCAGCTGATATTGTTGCCTCAAAGTCTCTGTGCGAAGATTGTGCGCATCACTGTTCATGATGGCATAAAAAGAACAGTAATTAACAAAAGAGATCAGACAACAATCATCCTCATATCACATGGTCAGCATTCTAGAATTGCTTTTCCTTTGTTAGCTGTTAGAAATTAGAGGTTGCATGGTGAAACTTGTCTTTTGATTAAGTGAACTAAAAAGCATGCTATTTTGCAAATGTGAAAGATCACTTGCTTAATTTAATTCAATTATAATAACTTGAGTTCAGCAATCAGTTATAGTCGGAGTACTAGCATACCTGTCCTCCATCCAGGCAACACTATACAGATCACCTAAGCAGGTTTCATATTCAGGGGGAGGACTAGGATTATCACCCGGACAGTACGTTCCCCAGCTACTCTCTTCTGCATTTGCTGCCGTGGTTGCGTATATATTCAAGCCTTCAGGGAGAAGACCTTCAAATATACTTCCAGATTCACATGCTTCAAGGTAAAATACCTAAAAATGATAAAGATCATCAGGCTTGCATTAATTTGGATATTACTTGACTGATAATTTCTCACTGATGAAAGCCAACATTTGATGTACCAAGCTCTTATATGTTCCAGAAGCATGCTTCGTCTTTAAAACATTGATCAGATCACCCGCATAAAGGTAAGGACTGGTAGGCATCCCTGAAAATACGTAATCGTGTAACAGATAATTTAGTACCAACAGAAATGCATTAAATATCAAACACAAAAGTGAGCATAGGAGGCAACATTGGCCATTTGTCCTTCAAGTTTACCTACCAACTGGAGATTTTAAAAAAACTTCAATATATAAAACAGCATTTTTCCCTTCTTAACGCATCATACTTGTCATATTCAGAAATAATCAACATAATAGTGAACTTAACTAATTAAAAGATGAATACAGATAGATGATGTATCAAGAAAGTTACTAACCAAGCACCCCAGGACCACCATGATCTGAGTAGTATATGAATATATGATCATTTGGACTGCTGTCCACAACTTTTCCGCTACCTCCTTTAACTGCAGTTTTGTTCCCAAGAAGAACAGCAAAAAAGTTTTCGACAGTAACATCTTCTCCAATATAATCCTGTTTAATAGAAACTCAGCATGCAAAAAGGCAATTAAGTCCCAACTAAAGCGGACCAAGGGAGCTCAGACTGAACCTTGGGAACTCCATTGTAGACATCCTCACCATGAGGACTGTTGATGATAACTCCAGGCCTTGGATTCTCTTTATTGTTAGCAATGTCATCATACATAAAAACAACAATGTGTTCATCTTTGAGGCCACCTTGTTTTAGGACTTGATACGCATGGCATACATCAGCCTATACTTTGCAATATTAAAGCCTTTATCAGTGTCAGAGAGTGGAGGAAAAACCGAAGAAGAGAATTTCAATCTCTCTTTTCTATTAAGCAGAACAGTAAAGAATTTTTGTAAAAATCAAATTATCCAAATTTGCTAGCCCGCAATAATTTGGTCCTGGGCTGATTTAAACATCGGTACCAACTACTATTTCATTATATTGACTCCTTTTTAGATAGGGTCACTCCTTAAATGTTTTACCAAATACAAAATGAAACATAACTTCCAAAATACATCACTGTTTATTACTCCAGTAAGCAGCCAGTCTCAAACTCGAATACAATTAATCAAACACAAGGGAAAATACACACACACACACATATATGCATCTCAAAATATCCAAATATTCTAGGAGACGAATTCTGTGAATCACACTCACCATAGACGCACAGAAAATGAACATAACAGGTATGCTGGATTTTTCACAAAATTACAAACACAAATAAAAAAAGGAAAAGAAAAGAGTACTACATTTGACCTTGACTTAGGATCATCAGCTGGACCAATGGAGATGGGATTTAACAATAATGTCATTGCAGTAATTAATCCCAATCTGTAGCATTTGCTTTGACAATCATACTGTGATTCTTTTCTTTTGACAACCAAATAGACTCCACCCCTATTAAGCAAAAATATCATCATAATCAAAGCCACCAATTTGTGGCGTCACCTACAACGACATTTCGTCCATAATTTATGCGATCATCCTACACTCTATATCTCCACCAATTAACGTATAAAAAATTAAGATCGACCAAGAGGAAATAGAATTAGCAAAATCCACTAAAAGTACAACAATAAAAAATGGAACAGAGCTGAAAAATGGACATTATCAAAAAATGGCTTCGAATATAAAGCATCAATCAATTCGAAGCTGCAGAACATATCTTCCAGCAGCACCTGAATTTCATGCTCAAAAAGCAGTTGTAGATCATCAATTATCATAGCTAAAACCAGAAAAATTCACAAAGACACGCAATAGAAAATGGTGATCACCTGGTGGCGATAATTCCAGTAACCATTGGAGCCAGCCAAGAGGATAGCCCATCTGGTCCCTACGGAATCGTCATCGTCGCCATCGAAGAAGCGGCGAGCTTCGGAAGGAAGCTTGATGAAATCGCCGCCGTCGGAGAGTTCATCAGAAACGGCGAAGATCGAGAGTGTTAGGAGGAAGAGTGAAACGGCGGCATAGCGGATCATCATCTATCGCTCCGGTGAGAAGCTTCTGAATAAATGCCGGATAATTGATTTTCGAATTGGATAGATTTGGTGTGCGTGTGCGTGTTCGTGTTCGTGTTCGTGTTGTTTATATATATAGTTAAGAGAGAGAGAGAGCAGAGTTAATCGCTTATAATTAAGAGAGAGAGAGAGAGAGCAGAGTTAATCTATGGGCAAATTATAATTTTGGACTCAAAAAAGTATAATGGTAAACTCATTAGTTCTAGATTATAATTAAGTATTGAATGGTACGATCCATCGCACGGTACGATTAACTTTCATGCGATCTCATAAACAACTCAGAGGGCACGCGATGAGATGCATGGGCTCTCTTTTTAAAAAGAAAATTTATTTAATTTTTCTTTGTTTTTTAGTTTTTTTAGTTTTCTTTTTTTCATTAACTCTTCTCTATGAGGGTTTATTAATATTCAATTATGATTTACTCTCTCTGTCCCATTTATATAGGCTTATTTTCCTTTTTCGGATGTCCCAAATATATATGCTTGTTTCCATAAAAAGTAATGTTTTTTAGCTCATTTACTAATATATCCCTATTTAATTCTTTGATTAACTCATAAAAAATATATAGTCAAATAATAAATATGGGCATATTATGAAATTTACTATATATTTTCTTTTTTTCATTAACTCTTCTCTATCAGGGTTTATTAATATTCAAATATGATTTATTGATTTTCAATTAGGGTTTATAATTTCTAATCAGGATTTATTAACTCTCAATTAAGATTTATTAATTCTCAATTAGAGTTTATATTAATTAATTAAAAATAAAGAAAAAGTTAGCGGTTAGAGTTGACCAATCACACACAGATCGCACATGAGTGTGACTCTTGATAAAAATGATCTATAGATTAAATTTGGAACCAACTTAATATCAACGGGATATTAAATCGACAGTCAAAAAATAATTGTGCTATTAGAGCCTAAGAAAACAAATTTTTCATTAATTAAAAAAATGAAATTTTCATTAATTTAAAAAATGAAATTCTCATTACTTTAAAATAAGAAAAATTACATTAATTAAAAAATACTCCCTCCGTCCACGATAAATTTGCCACAATTTCCTTTTTGGTCCGTCCACATAAAATTTGCCACATCCATTTATGGTAATAGACCCCACACACCTCACTTACTTTTCCACTCACAACACAATTTAAAACTATATAAAAGTGGGACCCTTATTCCACTCACAATACAATCAACCAACAAATTATTAAAACCCGTGTCATCCACAATGTGGCAAATTTATCGTCGACGGAGGGAGTATAAAATTACATTACTTAGAGAAAAGAAAATTACATTCAAGCTTACCGCCTCAAGGCCGGTCGGCGAATAATATTACCAAGAAAACGTGTAGATTTCATTGTTTTTTATCAATGGAGCTTAACATAAAGAAAAGATGAAGAGAAGTTGAAGAGAAGATGGAGAAATGGTGTGAAAATTTGGATGAAATGTGGTGTATTAATAGTTGGTAAGATAAATTTTAATTAAAAATAAACATAATGAAATTCGGCATAAATAGCCGTTAATTGCAACAACCACTTTAACCGCAACGTCAAAATCAGCCAACAACGGCCATTTTCCAACCGTAACGGTCAAAATCGAATTTTTTTAAATAGGCGCGTGCATTGCACACACCATTTATTAACACCATCGCGCTCGGCTCATTGCATTGGGATGGGTATCAAGCCATGGAGCTCGACAACGGGCTGGCTCGAGCCACCCCGTTACCGATGGCTCTTGTCTTCAGCTCGATTATTCAATTACCTCCTCCATGATCAAAGTAAGATGTGTTTGGGATTATGAAGTCTCAAATGCTGCAAACAAGATTGATATAAACAGTTTAGAATGCTTTTTCCATGATGGAGAGGTAAAATAAATATAATTTTTTTCACAATTGCATATATAACATATAGACAGATTTCGAACTACTTTTCCAAGAGTAAAACTCAAAATTTATGTTCTTTTTTTTTTTTTTTAATTTTACATGTAGGTATTACTACCTTTCCAAGAAACACTCGAAAGATCAATTGAACAAAAAATTGTTGAAGGGGGATTGTTTTGCATTCACAATTTGTTTGTGGGGCTAAACAACATGAGATACAAAATCGGTCTGATGTTTAGATTAATCATTATAGTAACTTCTTATTTTTATTTCACACTTTTTCGAAGTTAATCGAGCAGATTAAAAACTGTTTGGTCGAAGATGAAATTATTTTAAAAACCGAATTTTTTTTAAACAATGGTATTAACATGAAATAAAAAAAAAAGAAAAAGAAATCGGAATATGGCATCTTGGGTCAAAGATCAATATGACAGTTTCATCGCTTTAGCATAAGCTTTTAGAGCCAAAGAAGGCACTCTTATGGGTGCTTCATAAAATGTGGGGAGGCTATGGATAAAAAATAAAATAATTATATATATATTATATGGATACACAATAAAGTTATTCGGCCACACTGTGGTCGGCCACATACGTAAGAAAAAGAAAAGTTAATTGTAAAAATGAAAATAATCACATTTTCCTTGAGTGTTTATGATTCCCCAATTAAGATATATTTCCTTTTTCAAAACATATATTACATTTTTTAACTTGTGTGGTTAGCCACAGTGTGTCGGTGTCCAAAATAGCACTACCCATAGATAAAATAGTACACCCATAATTATTTATTAAATTAAGGGGGTTATAGAAAGATATAATAGGGGCTCGTTTGGTACAAAGTATGGGATAATGCCTGATATGTTTGATTGAGATATCTTATAAATATAAAGAATTAATATTCCGTTTGATATGAAGTATTAAATTCTCTACAACACATAGTAATTATTGTAATTTATTGCTATAATTAGTTGCAGTATTATTTATACCACCTCATAGGTAGTATACATAACAACAAAAGTAAGTATTATTCATACGGGCCCGAACTTTATAAAGGGTCGTATACTTCATACCAAACAAGATATTAGAGTGTCATAAACATATTATACAACCTAATCACCAATACCAAACGAGTCCTAGGGGTATGAATAGAATTAAGTTTGACACAATAGCTGGTGCAACATACGGTAGGTAATTCTATAAATCAAAAATCGCTTTTAAGGTACGAAACTATAATTATTTAAACAAATGGTCAACAAATGATACAATTTAGGGTGTCTCCAATGGTTGGAAACCAGTTTCAGGTTCCAAACCGTCACATCAGCGCCACGTCAGCTTTTGGAATTCACCTACTTTTTTATCTAACACCTTCTCCAACAATGAAACCAGTTTCTACTATTTAAAGGGTCCCACTATAATACACACTACATTAGTTTTGAACTTTAAAATATCATCATTTGCTCGTTTCAACTCGGATTTTTACGATTTTTATGTCGAATTTTACGATTTCAAATCGGATTTTTACGATTTTTATGTCGAACTTTAAAATATCATCATTTTTTACGATTTTTATGTCGATTTTTAGTTTTTATGCTTGTATTTTTTCAAGTCAAACTTGGTTAGAAAAATGAGCCAGCATGAGTTAGTTCAAATTTTACTATTGGATATTAAAACAAAACTTAGAGTTGATTCAATATAAATTAAGGTTAATTGCAATTTAATCTGATCAAATCAATGTAACTACAGTACCACTCTTTAAAAAAAAATTCCGGCCATGAAAATTCCTACATACCATTTTACTTTTTTTTACTAAGTTAAAATTTCTAGTATAACAAATTGTTTAAATGCATCTGTGTTTGAAGTTAAAAACTACAACTTTATGTTGCGATTAAGTTAATAATTACACTTCAATTAAGATGGCAAAATTGTAGGGGCTCGTCTTGTAGGCGTTTGGTCAGAGTGACTAGCATGTATAAATATATCCTCATGACGTAACATAATACTCCATCCGTCCCGCTATTAGTTATGAGTGATGCTATTCGGACATAAATGTCCGGACATAATCCAGTCCGTTTAAGAAAATAGAGCGGTTCGATCCGTTTTACTTATTTATTTAATTTTATAATTAAAAGAAAAATACAATTAACTATAAAAATGTACTTATTTATTCTGGAACAAAAACACATGTATATCAAACAAATCATGGTGCAGATTCAAAGAGGTGAAGCCAACATCAGACAGTGTAAAGTTTGCGGTGGAAACCAAGAATTGCAGAAGAATCTAACCAAAAACCAGAACCACACACACCAAAATGAGATGAAATCGACACGCAATTTAACATGGTTCGGCCCAAAAATAGCCTACGTCCACGAAGAAAATGATCGGAGCTTCACTATATCACCAAGATTAGAGATTACAGACAACACACAAGCTTCGAGCTCACTATCAATGGCTACGCTAAATCCGCTCGTGTTTTCTTATCTTTTCTCTCACTCTGTTTTTAGTTCATACGCAATGCATGAATTCTCATCTACAGTTTTCAAAGAGATACATATATATGTGTATATATTCCACAGCTAAGAGTTAATCTCCACCCTTGAATCCAATGGCTGTGATCAGATTGCTTTCGCCAACTCAGCAATCAATAACTACCAAAAGTTATTTGCAATCTAGTCCATGCGCAACTTATGTCTTCAAAATCAACCCTTCAGCTCATATATATATATATATATATATATATGCAATCACATTCTCACAGTCTCCACCTTGATTGCATATGGATCTGCACCAACCATCTTCTCATTTCTGCCTCTTAATGAGACAAAACATTTACTAACTCAAGACAATGTCTGAATTTGGTGACAGACAATGGCTTGGTTAGTACATCAGCTGCATTCTCCTCAGTAGCTATCTTTTTCACTTTCACTACGCCTTTGCTGACTAAATCCCTCACAAAATGATACCGCACATCAATGTGCTTCGAACGTTCATGGAAAACTTGATGTTTGGCTAAGTGCAAAGCACTCTGGTTATCGCAGAATATCTCAACAAAACTTTGTGATATCCCGAAATCACCTAGTATTCCTTTCAACCATACAGCTTCTTTGACCGCTTCAGTCATTGCCATGTATTCAGATTCGGTGGTGGATAACGCAACCACTGATTGTAGCATCGATCTCCAGCTCACAGCAGCTCCATATAAAATGAAAACATAGCCAATTTGTGACCTTCTCGAATCAATATTCGAGGCATAATCTGAATCCACGAAACCTTGTAATGGACAACCCACAAACTTATCATGTTTCTCAAACAATATGCCACAATCCACTGAACCCTTAACATACCTTAAAATATGCTTCAAAGCATCCCAATGAACTCTCCCAGGATCCACCATGAATCTGCTCAAAATACTTATGGCATAAGCCAAATCTGGCCTCGTGCATACCATCATATACATGATGCTTCCAACTGCACTTGAGTATGGTACAAATCCCATCTCCTTCCTTTCATGATCTAATCTCGGCCTTTGAGTAACAGAAAACTTCAAATTTTGAACAATAGGGACTGATGATGTCTTTGCTTCATGCATCATAAATCTTTTCAGAACCTTAAGTGCATAATTTTTCTGAAGTAACCACAACTTCCCTTCATCTTGACACCTAACAATATCCATGCCAAGTATTCTCCTTGCACTGCCAAGCTCCTTCATCTCAAAACGTGTTCTCAGCAAATTCTTCAGATGATGAATCTCTGCAACATCCTTACTTGCAATTAACATATCATCCACATATAAAAGTAAATATGAAACTATCTTCCCTTTATCCTTTTTGAGATAAACGCAGCTATCAAATTTTGATCTTATGAAACCATTATTCACCATGAAATCATCAAACTTAATGTACCATTGTCTGCTACTTTGTTTTAGCCCATATAAAGATCTTTTTAACAAACAAACCTTATTCTCAGTTCCAGGTATCATAAAACCATCAGGCTGCCTCATGTATATAGTTTCATTTAAATCTCCATGTAAGAAAGTTGTCTTCACATCGAGTTGTTCTAAATACAGATCTTGTTGAGCAACCAGAGACAACAAAATTCGTATAGAACAGTGCTTAACTACTGGAGAAAATACCTCATTGAAGTCTATTCCCTCCTTTTGAGTAAAGCCCTTTGCTACTAGCCTAGCTTTATATCTGATTTTCTCCACACCATCTGCAATCTCGATCTTCTTCTTAAAAATCCATTTGCATCCAACAAGTTTCTGATGAGTTGGCCTATCCACTAGTATCCAAGTCTTATTCTTCATCAAAGAGTCCAATTCCTCCTTCATTGCTTGAATCCAGTAATCCATTTCATTGCTCTTCATTGCCTCAGTATAACTTTTAGGTTCTTGATACTCAATATCTTCAGCTACAGTAAACGCATAAGCAATAAGATCAGCATGTCCAAATCTATCTGGAGGTCGTACCTCTCTTCTTTCCCTATCTCTTGCCAGGAGATAATCACTCAAATCAACTTCGGTTTCTGTAGATTCATCATTACGCTCATCTGGAGTATCATCATCAACTTCTCCCCCTGAATCTACAGAAACTTGATCAATGCCAGCACCATGCTCCACCTTAACTCTGATATCTTTAGATTCTTCATCAGTGGTAGGTGTAAGCAGCGTTTTTTCTTCTAGAAAAGGCATATTTGTCTCTTGAAAAACAACATCCCTACTTATTATGATCTTGTTAACTCCTTTCTCGGTGCATCAAAGTCTATATCCTTTTACTCCATGCTCATAACCAAGCATAATACACTTTAGTGCTCTTGGTGCTAGTTTATCTTGCTTTACATGTGCAAAAGCTCTACACCCAAACACCTTTAATCTTGAATAATCTGCTACGTGACCATCCCAAAGCTCATCTGGTGTTTTAAAATTGACCGCAGAAGATGGGCATTTATTTATGAGATATGCCGCTGTGCTCACTGCTTCCCCCCAAAAATTTTCAGGTAAGCCAGAGTACAACAACGTGCATCTCATCCTTTCAAGCAGTGTTCTATTCATCCTTTCCACAACCCCATTATGTTGCGGATTCCCAGGTACACTTCTATGCCTCTTAATCCATTTCCTTTTGCAGAATTCTGAGAACTCCTTTGATAAGAATTCCAAACCATTATCAGTTCTCAAACACTTGAGATTTACTCTTTTCTGATTTTCCATTTCTGCACACCAATCCTTGAAGCATTTAAAAGCATCAGACTTGTGTCTTAGCATGTACAACCACACTTTTCTAGAGTAGTCATCTACTATAGACAAGAAAAACTTGCCACCGCCCATTGATGCAGTCTTTGCTGGTCCCCATAGATCAGCATGAGCATAGTCCAAAGGTGCCTTGGAGATATGTTTTCCTTTGGGATAAGGCAATTTCTTTCCCTTTCCCAGCAGACACTGTTCACAGTCTTGTATCTTAAACAAAGAAGGGTTGTTCAAAACATTCTGTTTCAATAACATATTCATCCCCTTCTCACTGACATGTCCCAATCGAGCATGCCAAATGATAGAGTTATCCTCTTTACTAGCCTCAACTTCTCCAACAATAGTTTCTGCCATCATGTAGTACAAACTATATTTCCTCATTGCCTTCATCACAACCTTATTCCCCTTTAGTACATGCAATTCACCATTATGAGACATAAAATCACAACCCTTAGACTCTAGCATACCAAGAGATATCAGATTTCTCTTAAGATCAGGTATATATCTAACATTAGATACAATCTTGATAGAATTATCATACATCTTGAATTTAACATCACCAATTCCTCTAATTAGACATACCTGATTGTTGCCAAGCAACACAGAGCCATAATCTCCAAGCTGTAGATTCATGAACCAACTCTTCTTGGGACACATATGAAAAGTGCATGCTGAATTGAGAATCCATGCTTCTGTCGAATCCTCTAGCATCACATTTAGGACTTCAGCTTCTGTGGTTTCTTGTATAGCATCTGCTGTGTTAGATGATTGACTCTTCATCTCTTGCAGCTTCCTTTTCCATATGTAGCAATCCCGTCTTAAATGCCCTGGTTTCTTACATTCATGGCACTTTGTTGTCTCTTTTCCATTAGCATCTTTGTACTTGGACTGATTGGGTTTCTTGTTGTCAATGAACTGCTTCTTGCCTTTCCCTTTAAATTTCTTGATATTCAAACTTTCTGATACAACTTCTTGTCTCCCTTCATTGAACTTCTGCAGCTCCTTAGCTCTCAAGGCATTCTGAACCGCTTCCATGGAGATTGTTGTATCTCTTCCGAATATCATCGCATCCCTTAGATGATCAAAACTCTTGGGTAGCGCATTCAAAAGCATTATAGCTTTATCCTCATCATTGATCTTCACATCAATATTTTCCAGATCATCAATAGACTTATTGAATTCATCTAATTGATCTTCAATCCCTTTCTCCTCTGAGAATCTGTATGAGTACAATCTCTGCTTCATGTAGAGACGGTTGGCTAGCGACTTTGTCATATATAATGACTCCAATTTTGCCCAAACCTCTGCGGCAGTCTTCAATTTTGCTACCTCCCTCAACACTTTATCACTTAGGCTGAGGATTATTGCGCTGTGTGCCTTCTCTAAGATTTCTTCCCTCTTCAAGCTTGTGCTGGAATCAGTTTCTACTTTATCCTTTCCTCTCTCCTCCGTCAAGGCGCTAGCAAGGCCTTGTTGAACAAGAAGAGCCCGCATCTTGATTTTCCAAAGAGCGAAATCATTTCTTCCATTGAATTTTTCCATCTCAAATTTTGATGTAGACATCGTCGCGGATCCGATTCCGACGAATTCTCTTCTACTTCCGATTAGAATTTCTTCCGCTTCCGCTGTAATCTTCGATCACCGTGGGTTCGATTTCGGCGGACGATGCCAATTGTAAAGTTTGCGGTGGAAACCAAGAATTGCAGAAGAATCTAACCAAAAACCAGAACCACACACACCAAAACGAGATGAAATCGACACGCAATTTAACGTGGTTCGGCCCAAAAATAGCCTACGTCCACGAAGAAAATGATCGGAGCTTCACTATATCACCAAGATTAGAGATTACAGACAACTCACAAGCTTCGAGCTCACTATCAATGGCTACGCTAAATCCGCTCGTGTTTTCTTATCTTTTCTCTCACTCTGTTTTTAGTTCATACGCAATGCATGAATTCTCATCTACAGTTTTCAAAGAGATACATATATATGTGTATATATTCCACAGCTAAGAGTTAATCTCCACCCTTGAATCCAATGGCTGCGATCAGATTGCTTTCGCCGACTCAGCAATCAATAACTACCAAAAGTTATTTGCAATCTAGTCCATGCGCAACTTATGTCTTCAATATCAACCCTTCAGCTCATATATATATATATATATATATATATATATGCAATCACATTCTCACAGACAGTAATATATAAGCTTGAATGTGCAAGTATTACATAATTAACGAGAAAATGTGAAGTGAAATATTTTACTACAGAGGAATATTTCATTTCATAATACCTAAGTCACTAATCCTGCTGCTTTCTAAAGTCCTATTGTACATGATAGTAACATTCATGATACATTTAAATTTAACAAAATTAAATAAATAAGTAAAACGTGTCGAACCGCTCCATTTTCCTAAACGGGCTAGATTATGTCCGGACATTTATGTCCGGACATTTATGTCCGGACATTTATGTCCGAAAAGTATTATTGATTAGTTATTCATTTTTCTTTTTGAGCTGTCACATTATTAGTAATTAGTAGCCCGGACCCAAAATAGCAAATTTTAAATCATTAAAAAATGTGGACCCTATCACTTTTTTATTTTTTACACCTTCTTAATACTCGTGCCCAAAAAATATGAACCACAAATAACGGAACGAGAAATATCTTGTTCGATATCAAATATGTACTGATTTTTATTGTTATATATACAACATAACAAGACTACAACGAATAATATCAATAAATTACTATAATTTCATCATCATATCATAATTATGTATTCTATACTTTAATACATCCTAACTGTTCAATAAACAGAATTGCCAATGATTCACTTTAATTCATTTTTCACTTTTATGTCGCCTTTTTTTTTAAAGGGGAGTAGGTATGGCAATCGGGTACGGCGGGCACGGAAAGTGGATATCCATGCCCGTACCCGCGAGAAAGCCCGTACCCGCCACCCATTATGAATAATTTTCTCTGCTCATACCCGCAATCCGCAGATACCCGTTACCCGTCGGGTATCCGCCAACCCGCCACCCGCAGGTATCCATCTACCCGCCACCCGCGAGTATCCATCAACCCACCACCCGCGAATCGAAATTTAATCAAATAAACGACAATTTAATACAAATAAAAAATTAACCAACCGTATCCACAAAGTCTATAAAACATAAAATTCAAATCCACAAAGTTCAAATCCGAACCCAATATCCAAATAAATAAACTAAAATTCAAAGTTCAAATTTAAAAATAATAAAGTTACATTATTTCAACCCAACGGTTGAAATAGAGCAATCTTCCTTCAACTCTTCTTCTTCGTCTTCAAAACATGTCCAAAAACTTTCATTCTTTCCTTGACCTATGAAACAAACAATTATTTACATTAGAAATTGAACATTACATAAAAATAAGATTAATAGTAATTATACTAAGAAGCGGAGCATTTAGTGAAATTCTTTTTGGTAAATTTACTGTCCATTGTTTTAATCTGTGTAGTTTTTTTAGAAGAAAAATGCTGATTATCAGATACCACCATTGGATAATGGAAATCAACCGGCATTCTATATAATTTACAAACAAGATATTAAAAGTGAAATTGAAACTTGTAACAAGTTATTTGTATTGTCCCTTTATGCGATTTTACCATAGCAGTGTCTTGATTATGAAACCCAAACTGTGTGCATGATATATAAGCAATCACATCTGTAGAATTTTTTTTAGCACATTAATATATAACTCAACTTAGTAATTCTCTATCTATATTGCTATTCCAATTCATGTAAGAGAAAATTGTCTATTCTATGTCCAGATTTGCACTCAACAAACTCTTTAAATCCTCCACATTATTCACTTGGATAGACAAACAATGGAGGCACTTGGCCTTCCAAGCTCCATTCACTTTTCTTCTTGCGAAATCCTCCCAAACTGGTAAAGTCAGTTTCCTCTTTACTCCACGATCTTCTTCTGGCTCTGGTATTTCCTCCTCATTTTCACCTTCTACATGCTCACTCTCCCCTTCATTCCTTTCTTCAGTTTCCGGCTCATTTGTTGGAGTAGGAGCTAGACCTACCCATTTTTCACGAATCGGCGGTTCAGAACCGGCTCGAACCGCCAGTCAACGGTTTTTTTAATCGGAACCGTTGACCACGATTCCGAATAGTAATTGGAACCGGCTGTAGAAGGGCCGGTTACAGTTCAAACAAATTGGTAACCCAAACCGGCGGTTAGCCTGCGGGCCTATAAAATCGGAAAACCAGCGAACCGGCAGTTTATGTGATTAACCGGCGATTTTCGGCTTAAAATATTATTTTTATTTTATTTAATTACCTCATATGTATATCTATAAATATATATGAAAATTTATTTATTCCACACCATTTCTCTACACTTTATCTTCTTGTCTTTACTAAAATTTCCATTCTTTTCAAGCATTCATTGAAACTTGTGCTAATTGTTAATGTAATTATAAATTATGTAATGTTAATTTTAAGTAGTAGTAACGTGCGATGTACATAATATTATTAGATTTTAATTAATAATATATATATATATATATCAAACATAAAATAATCATATGATAATATATATTAATAATAAAATACTTAGAGCTCGTTTGGTAGGGATGATTAGGGTGTATAATATATCTATGACACCCTAATATCTTGTTTGGTATGAAGTATACGGCCCTTTATAAAGTTCGGGCCCATTTGAATAATACTTACTTTTGTTGTTACATATACTACCTATAAGGTGGTATAAATAATACTGCAACTAATTATAGCAATAAATTACAATAATTATTATGTGTTGCAAAGAATTTAATACTTCATACCAAACGGAATATTAATTCTTTATATTTATAAGACATCTCAGTCAAACATATCAGGCTTTAATAATAAAATACTTATAATATAAAGATAGGTCAATCAAATTTTGTAAATAATGCTTTTTTATAATAGATATAGATTAATAAAAAGAGTTAATTTTCTTCATTTGTTTTAATATTCGTTTTGTACTTCATTTACGTAATGTTCTTTTTTGTAATCAAAATAATAAATTTATATTAGTATATTAAAAAAAAATTCAAAAAAACCAGCGAACCGAACCGTGAACCGGCGGTTTTAATCAGAACCGGAACCGCCGGTTTTTTGGCCCAGCACGAAACCAGGAATAGTGTAGACACCCCGGAAAAAACTGTAACCGGCGGTTCAAGGCCCAGAACCGGCGGGCCTTGAACCGTTGGCACGTCTGTAGGAGACGAAGCTTGTGAGGTAGGCCCAACTTGTGAGGTAAGGGGCCTAGGGACGCTGCTACTGCTTCTCGAAGTGGACATTGGCGGATTCCAGGCTGCTGTCAGTTTGGTCAAAAAGAAGAAGGCGACGGTGGTGGTAGAAGTCAACGGCGGCACTGGTATTGACAACGACGGAGAAAAAACGACACCTGCCGGAATTGAGAAAGAAGAGAAACAGGGAATTAAATTATATAAAATTAACCCGACTTGCAAACTCTTATCCAACTTCGATCCCAAACATATTAAAGAACTGCACCAAAGAAGATTACACTTCTAGCCTAATTACCAAGACAAAATGACTTCATAGTCCAAAACAAATTATGAAATATAAAACACTCTCTCATCAAATGAATTGAAAATCAACCAACCAACCAAAAACATCATAATAAAAACACAAAAATATCACAAGAAATTACGGAAAATATTATAAATTGATAAGGAAAGAAATAAAGGGGATCGCTCAGATTCTATGGGTGTAAAAGAGTCTATCATGCCAATTATAGCATTCAGTACGAGGAATTACTTATAATCATCGCTAAATCCACCTTCCAAATTGAAGAAAAGAGAGAAAAAATAGAAACAAAAATGAAAATTTGTAGCGGCTCAGACACGCATAAAATTCAGCATAATATACAAAAAATGTCCATAACTCAGCATCGAGAAATGTTTCTATCTTCACCGCCTCTTAATAATCAAATCCAGAAAATGAAAAATACTGAGAAATTATTAAATAAAATAAAAAATTAAAATTAGGCCGACAAATTGCAGAAATGACGATGAACATAGTGGGCTGAGGGAGAATTTTTTTTTGGAGCAATTTCAACTGAAAATTAGTAACTTAATTTAGTCGAAAATAATAGAGGGTTAAATTTATTGTAATAACTTAATTTAGAAATAAATTCTTAGATAAAAGATGATATGCTCAGAAGCCAAGCGTAACAAGAGGATTTCATTGAGGAATTAACACAAAGTTGCTCCCCCTTACGTGTTAGCATCTCATCACAGCAATAACAATGATCAAATAAAAAAAATATACTGTTCAAAATTATTCAAACTTACACTTGTAAAAATTTATAAAAAATATAGCTACCGCAAATTTGAAAAGAAGCTAAGAAAAATCGAAAACTTCCTCCAATCGTGATAAGTAGCTAAATTTCGGCACCATGCAAAAGATTGTTTGCCGTTGAAATTCAATACAAACAACCCGTGTCTGACTGGAGTGCCTTACTTCATTCTAATTTTTTCCATTAATTTAACAAATTATTTAATCATTTCAAACAAACAAAACCTCATTAAGAAATTCAATGTAAATCTACAGACACACTTTCATAAAATATCGAAATTAGGAAGGAAAAATAAATGAATCGATATTTCGAAAATGTAACCGATTTATTGTATCAGGAAACAACGGAAAATTAGGGTTTCGTGGATCTTCAAACCGGCTAAATTGATATAGGCTCCAAGCGGCAGACGGGTTGCCATGGCAAATAGGCACCTGCTGCTGACTCGAAATGGAGCCATCGCCAGATTCTCTCACTTCGGATTGAAGAGAGAGAAACAAACAGAAAACGGAGAATTTCGATTCGCAACGAAACAGAGGTAACAACGGTAAACTTCGATAGAAAATCAGTGATTTGAAACTGAACAACTCACAAATCACAGAGAAATGGGGTAAAATTTAGGGGTGCGCTGTTCCATGAACCCTAAATCCCAAAATGCAATGAATTTTGAAATTACATAATAGAGAATTCAGCCGCAAAAGGAGTAGAGTAGAGCGGGCTGTGTTAATTGTGAATTAACGCTGATTGGGTGGAAATATATAGTGAAACCCTAGGGCATGATTGAAATTTGGGGATTTGGTTATTGTTTGCTGTGAAGGACATAAGTTAGGCTTATTTGCGAAAGGCACCCATCACACATTCTAGAACCTTCGCTAACGACTCCGAATTAATTGCAGTAGTAGATCTCAAAATTAGGACGTGTGTTGGTTTTAATGATCTAGTAAAAAAAAAAATTGGTGACATCTAATATTTTAAAATTTTTAGTTTATATAAATTTATTTTGATAAATCTGAATTGGGGGTAACAAAAATCTGGATGAATATAATAGAGGAGTGTACAAAGATTTTTGTGGCTATTTTGAGAGATGCTGACGGAATAATTGCGTCAGCCACTATATTGCACGGAGAGCTCAAGGCCATTATGCATGGCATTTGTCAATGTGTCGAAGAGGAAATTTCTCCAGTGGAGGTTTATTCAGACTCTTTATTGGCGGTATTAGCTATTGAGGAAGAAAAGGAGGAGGCAAGTGTTCTTTACGAAGATTTATTCAATTTTTTTGCCTCTGTAAAAGAGCTCAATGTTATTTCTATAAGTCATGTTCGTAGGGAAGCAAATAGAGCAACTCATGAGCTTGCTCGATTTGCTAGAACTTTAGATTCCACCGTAGTGTGGCATGATAATTGGCCATTGTGGCTTTCGAATATTGTAGTTGCTGATTCCAAGTGATTAATGAAATTATTTTCTTTTCAAAAAAAAAGATTTTTGTGGAAAGAATAGAGGAAAATATATTTACATTAATCATGACTAGAGGTGGCCAAAAAAATCGAAATCGCCGGAACCTAACCGAAACCGGCGGTTCCGGAATCGGAACCGAACAGCCGGTTCTGGTTTGGAACCGAGAACCGCATCGACGGAGGTTCAGTTTCGGTTTCAAAGTTGCGGAACCGAAACCGGTTTCGGTTCGGTTTTGGTTCCGAACCGCCGGTTCCTCCTATTTTTTATTTTTATCTAAATTTATGTTACGATTCATATTTATTTCACCTAAATGTTACGTTAGAATGCATAAAATTACAATTAAACAAGAAAATATAACAAAAAATGAAAAAAAAAATACAAAAATTAAATCCCAAAATATGCGGTTCCTATTTGGAACCACCGGAACCGAACCAAACCGAATCTTGCGGTTCCGGTTTGGAACCGAAATTGAAGTGGTCGGTTGTTCGGTTCCGATTCCCTTGGGGTGGAACCGAGAACCGCCGGTTCAGTTCCGATTTCGGAACCGAACCGATAATCATGACAGAATTTAAGTCAATGATATAATTTATATATACTCGTACTTTTTAGATAAATCAAATATTTAACTAATCCAGTCTGCTTTCAATTAATGAACCGAATTATGATCGATACATTATGGCCAAATAGCATCACTCGACTAATATTAAAATTGGCAATGTAACCATATAAAATGTTTTTTTATCTAAATTTAAAAAGTTGATTGAGTCCATATAGAATGTTAAATAAATAAACTTTCATAAGTTTAACATAATAAAAAGTTCATTTTTAACAAAAACTTTGACTCCATCTAATTATCTTAATTTATTTGATTCAATTATAAAATCAAATAACATTATAAAAACTCGAGCTTGAGATCAATTTAGCTAATTTCAAACTTGAATTAATATTAACTAGTTTTGAATCACTTCATGAACTTGAGCTAAATTGTTCAATATTTGGTGCCTAAGAGCATGCCCAATGTGGTCTCGTGGGCAGAGTCTCGCTGCCCGTGAGACCTCATTGCCGTGTTGGGGGAGGCGGTGTCGATCGAAACGGTCTCGATTTTTCATATATACTCGAAACCGACTGTGTACTACTTCACACCAAGTTCAAAGTCATTTTTAATTAATCTGGATGAACTTATGAACTACTCCCTCCGTCCCGTTCAATATGACATGTTTTTCTTTTTGGACCGTCCCATTCAATATGGTCTGTTTCCTTTTATGAAAAGTACTAGAACTTACTTTAAGTTAAAAAAATATTTTATTAGCACGTTATTGTCTAAAAAATACTTTATTGACTAAAAATTACTTTATTAACACTTTATTATACCTAATTTATTTTTTCTTAGTCTCCGTGTAAAAAAGAACAAGGTCATATTGAACGGGACGGGGGAGTAACTGAATTCATTAACACTAACAGTGTAATTATGGTTAATAAAAGTTGTTGGTTGACTTAGGTGAGTGTCTGGTTTAATGAAAAGGAGCAGTTGAATAATCAATCGGGCGCCTCCATTGCTGAAGAAGTGTTGAACACGTCTACCATTTTTGACCCAACTTTTTCTATTATTCAATTCTATTTATTCTCCAATCCCATTACAATATTTGCAAACATCTTCCTCAAATTTCAAACTTTTCTTTCTCAATTGCTGGATCGTCATCGTCTCCTTTCTTTTTTCTGTTATATATTTTAATATTATCAAAAAAAAAAATATTGGAAAAGATACAGGATGGAGGCGGCGACTAGCTCTCGGATTCTACCCCAGATGAATTTCAAACAAAATTCTACGCCGTAAGCAATATTTTAATCGTTTGTTTGCGTTCGTGCGTTCGATTACGTCATTATTTGTTGATCTTGATTTGATTCTTGTTTTTCTGGCCGGTTTTTATTTGTTGGATTCGAGACTACATCAAGGGTTCTGTGTGTGTGTGTGTGTGTGAGAGAGAGAGAGAGAGAGAGAGAGAGAGAGAGACAGAGAGAGAGAGAGAGAGAGAGATTGCAGTGTCAATGATTAGAGAAAGGAATGATGCAGCTCCTGTTTGTACCATAATTTAAAATTTGCATTTTTTTGGGAGGGGGAATTTTGTTGGATTGGTGTGTGTGTGAGAGAGAGAGTGATACTCGATATATTTATCTATCAACTCATACATGATCAAATTCATGAAGAACTTGATACAGAAATACTATTATTTGGATTTGTGTGTGTGTGTGTGTGAGTGAGAGAGAGAGAGAGAGATTGCAGTGTCAATGTATACATTAAAGAAAGGAATGATGCAGCTCCTGTGTGTAGCATAATTTAAAATTTGCATTTTTTTGGGGAGGGGAAATTTTGTTGGATTGGTGTGTGTGTGTTGAGAGAGAGAGAGAGAGAGAGAGAGAGAGAGTGAGGGGACTGGATATGTATATGTATCAATTCATACATGATCAAATTTTGATACAGAAATACTCCTCTTTGTGTATGCATAAATGGTCTTTATGTGCAAGAACACACTTCTTGATACAATGTAAATGATGTTTGTATAAAAGTAATTATTAGTTTGATCACTCTATGCATTTGTAGGTTGCCCTCGGAGGCTAAATTCATATCATCTTGCTCTAGTACATCTAAAAATGCCGTGATTTCTACTTCAAATGGTAAAAAGGATCACGTTGCTAGAGGGTTATCCATGAGCCCTCGGGTGCAGGAGGGCGTCGTTGGAAGAACATTTTGCTCGGCCGGAGTATGCACTTACCCTGTTGGTGCGATTGAGTCGCCTTCCGACACAGCAGAAGAAAGGATAGGAGTGATTCTTCTGAATCTTGGAGGGCCAGATACTTTACAAGATGTTCAGCCTTTCTTGTTCAATTTGTTTGCTGATCCAGTATGTTATATATCTGCCTACTAATCTTGTAAGATTATTTGATTTGAATAATTTTTGTTTATTGATATCATTTCATGCCATCTTGCAGGATATCATTCGTCTTCCTAGGTTGTTCAGGTTCCTTCAACGACCCTTGGCACAGCTGATCTCGACGTTGAGAGCTCCAAAGAGTAAAGAAGGCTATGCTGCCATTGGAGGTGGTTCACCTTTGCGTAAAATTACGGACGAGCAGGTATTATGGCTGCAAAAGATTTTTCAATGTATGGTGGCTGATTATTGGGGCTCAAAACGATGTTTCATTCATCTTTTGCAGGCAAGCGCGATTAAATTGGCACTACAAGCTAAGGATGTTCCGGCTAATGTGTATGTGGCAATGCGTTATTGGCACCCTTTCACCGAGGAAGCAGTTCATCAGGTAGTTCATAAGAATGAGATGGTTGTGGCTTTGTTTTTTCCACTAATTCTGAAATTATGTTGTTGATTTTGCCTAATGGTAGACGTTTTTAGCCATGAAAGAGCATGTTAAGTCAGTTTGAATCAAATTTGGTAGCATTGAAACTTCTGGCTGCTGTTATTTTTCTGAATTATGGAATAAGTCATTGTGCTTGCTTCATCAATGATCTTATGATTGCTCCCTCGTTCCTTGCTCTAACAGATTAAAAGGGATAGGATTACGAGGCTTGTAGTATTGCCGCTTTACCCTCAATATTCCATTTCGACAACAGGGTCTAGCATCCGTGTCCTCCGTGACATGTTTAGGTAATTTCTCATCGGGTTAATTTCTCTATCAATTTATCACACTATAGTCGATGACATCAATATCCAAACTAAATTGGGTTTGTATCAGGAATGATGCATATTTGTCGAGAGTACCCGTTGCTATCATACAGTCATGGTACCAACGAGAAGGTTACATCAAGTCTATGGCCGACTTGATTGAAACGGAATTACAAACTTTCCCGGAACCAAAAGAGGTAGGTTTTAGGTTCCTGCTTTGAAGGCTAAATCTGAAGTGTGTAGTTTAGTTGATATGTTGTTGTTACTATGAATGTAGTGTTTAAATTATGCCTTGGTCGATTTTGTAGGCCATGATCTTCTTCAGCGCCCACGGAGTTCCTGTTAGTTACGTTGAGAATGCGGGTGATCCATATAGAGATCAGATGGAAGATTGCATCTTCTTGATAATGCAAGAACTCAAGTCTAGAGGAATTCCCAATGATCATACTCTGGCTTACCAGGTTGGTTGGCACTGCTAAAATTTTGATATTCACTGACTATGGTTCGTGCATTATCGTTTATTTAGATGGCAGTAGTTTTAAAGTACTTGTGTCGTATGTAATAGAGCCGCGTTGGACCTGTGCAATGGTTGAAGCCCTACACCGATGAAGTTCTTGTCGAGCTTGGCAAACAGGGCATCAAATCCCTACTGGCTGTTCCTGTGAGGTATGCTTCTCTCTCTCTCTCTCTCTCTCTCTCTCTCTCTCTCACATTATGACCATTAACCCCTCTTCCTATTTCTTCAAGATTCAATAATATGTTATATGTTACCAATGAAAACAATGTCAACCAAACCAGCCGAAAATTCATACATCAATTGAAAACTATCTGTCGGTTTTTTGGTGTCGGTCTCGATATGCTTACCCCTTCTTCCAAATAGTTGTTAATGGTTCCTTCTGTTTGAATGATTTCAACTGTGATTAGCATCTACACATTCCCAACTTCTGTGGAAAACGGAGACTAAACCACGGACACTATTTTTCGTTTCACACTAATACACGGGAAGTTTCACGTCACAGGAGCCTCTGTTTTCTAACTTGTATCATGTGCTTGAATTTTAACGTGCAGTTTCGTAAGTGAGCACATAGAAACTCTTGAAGAAATCGACATGGAGTACAAAGAACTGGCTCTGGAATCAGGGATCGTTAATTGGGGCCGTGTCCCTGCTCTGAACTGTACGTCGTCGTTCATCAGTGACATGGCGGATGCAGTGATAGAATCGCTGCCTTCAGCTATGGCGATATCAAACTCCACTGACGCTGCTGAAGAAGCGGACGACGAGCCGTTGAGATATGTTATCAAGCTGTTGTTTGGCTCTATATTCGCTTTCATATTGCTTCTGTCACAGATATCTGCTTTCAACAACTAAATTTTGTTGAATGCTAAAAATGCCCCTTTAGATATCTACCGTGTGAAGGTTTTGAGATGAGAATACAAAAAATATAGGTTTCATTTTTTATTTATTTTGGGTTCATCTGATACGGATGAATGGATAAAATAGTGTGGTAAAACAAGTGTTTCAACATTTTTTACTTTGACGAATACAAGCACAGTCCATTTGCTCAAATTTTACAAATTAGCGATCATATAAAGCTAGGATGCCATAAGCAATATAAATCGAGCAAAATCTGCAATGGCCTAGTGATAGAGTGGTTAATGTCCGAGTCAAAGGTTACGGGTTCAAGTCCACCGTCATGCGACCTTTGAAATTTCTTGTAATGTTTGTTAAAAAAAAATCTGCAATGACTGGAAAAAAAAGATAAAAATTCATGTACAACTGGTTTTACATTTATTCACGCGCTGCGCGTGTACATCTCACACGCCCCATGGACAGTCCAGATGGGTGAGCGCATTGCATCTCACGCCAGAATTCCTTCATTTTAAATTTTTATAAGGGTTTATTAATCACAAATTATTGATCAATCACACGGTGCGACCGGTCACAAAGTGAGCCTCAAAAAGAAATACTCTGTCATAAAATGATGCCAAAACCAAAGTGGCACGGGTCTTAAGAATTATAACGTAATGTATTTGTGAGTGAAGTGAGTCACATTATGTAAGTGGAGAAAGAGTCTAAAAAAGGAAAAGACATTTTTATAGGACGTACCAAAAAGAAAATTCTGGCATGTTTCTGTAGAACTGGGGGAGCATATATATTCAAAGGCACCAAATATATCATGCATGCAACAATGATTTTGGGGGAGTTTGCGTGTATGTATGTTTCAAATAAGGGATTGGAGTAAATATGTTTTTATTCGTGGGAGTGGCCACAAAAAACAATAATCAGCTCAAAATCATAAACCAAAAAAAATAAATATGAAATCCCATTTACCAAACGTTAAAGCGTTTTACACTTGGGCCTGAGGGTAATTTCATTTAACATGCTCAAATAAAGTAAATGGTAATATGTTCTCCCAAAAAAAAAAGCAAATGGTAATTTCAGTGCAAATAAAATTGAGAAGCATAAACGTATAAATAAGCAGAAAATAAAACAAATACCATGGTCAAAAGTAAACAAAAATCAACGGTCATCATCACAACCAAACACTAAGAACGCCAAATGAATATTGCCTACACAATAGACGATAATAGTCATAAGAGGTAACAGCAATATACCAGAATACAAGTAGCTCGGCACATTAAGTGGGGGGAGATGCTTTGGCAGACCCGGTGGGCGGGGCCGATTGAGGCGGAGGCGTAGTAGCATCATAAGCACCGCGTGCATCACCAGCAGCTGAGCCGTCAGCAGAAGCATAAGCTGGAGGTTGGGAATATCCACTGCCACCGTAAGAACTGTTGTAAGCTGCAGGCTGCTGTTGGCCGTAGCTAGGTTGAGTAGCCGCTGCCGCTGCCGCTGCGTAGGGCGGAGCTCCATACCCCTGCTGGGATGTCGGGTAAGCTGCATAGCCAGCATGCGCTGCAGGAGGCTGCGATTGAGGATACCCTGGCTGGGCATAGGCAGCACCTTGAGAGCTAGGTGACTGCTGCGGCTGTGCATAAGCTGTCTGACCGGCCGGTGGTTTTTGGGCCGGAGGAGGTGCATAGCTGGGCGGTGTCGTCTGGGTTCCATAAGCACCTCCGTAACCTGGCTGGTTGGAAGCTTGAGGCGGATAGTTGGGATTAGCAGCGGGTTGACCTCCAGCATTGTACGACTGTGCAGCTGCAGGCGTTTGACTGGCTTCATCCTGTGTTCCATATGATGCAGTGTGGCCATCACCTGTTGGGTTGGAGGCATTGCTAGTTTTGGAATTGTATCCTTGCTGCTGCTGGTTGTCGTATCCTGCAGCGGGGTTCGTCTGCGGCTGGCTGTAACCACCGTAATATTGGGCGTAAGCCTGCCCTTGACTGTAGGCTTGAGCCTGGCTGTAAGCCCCATAGCCGTACCCAGAAGCATCAGTTGGAGCACCAGGGCCTCCTTGAGCAGGCTGTTGCTGTGGAGGCTGCTGCTGGTTGTAGTAATCATAGCCACCTGCTCCCTGAGGGGGTTGCTGAGTTTGAGGAGCAGCCGATGGGTCCCAGCCAGCCGGGTATCCACTAGAGGTGGATTGTTGAGGATAACCAGAGTAAGGAGGCTGATGGTACTGGGGTGGCTGGCCGGGGTATGCACCACCAGCTTGGGGGTAGCTATAACCAGGTTGCTGCACAGATGCGCCGGGCTGGCCCCAGTTAGAAGGAGGACGAGCTTGATATCCTTGCTGTGGATATCCTCCGGACATTGATGAATTTCTATTACGATTCTGCAAAATTTGTAATCACAAATGAACCAAGAACACTGGTCGCAAGCATTTTGGAGAAGGTATCACTTCATTCGGTGCATGAGCTAACACATATTGTTGATGTACAAGTTGAAGACAAATATAAGCAGAGAAAGGGATAGAAGAAATACCCACATAATATTACATAAACCATCATATTATTTATAAGAGCACAATATACATAGTACAGTTGCATGGAGACAAAGATTTTGCCTACATACCGTTCTGGTTGGGTCGTATTATTGGATTACTCCCGCAGAAGCCCATCCTCTCCTTATTCAAGGTGAAAAGGTACAAAAGAAAATTGCAAATACTAAATAAACTAAAGCAACAAAAACAAGATAATGTCCACTGCAAGACGCCAAGACCTTAAATCCCAATCGAAGATCCATAATATCTCGGTCATATTTTTTTACTAGTTCAATAACCATTATAAGATTTAGATGAAGTTGGAAAAGATAGCTGAAATTGAATATTAATGTAGCACAATCAATTTCACTAGGAAAACAGACGGTGCCATGATTATATTGCTTACATTAACAGATATTACCAACAAAAGGCCAGATTGAGGGATTTAATAGGACTGAAACAATTGAGCCATGGATATATTTTGGGTATGACATTATTAATAATGTAAAGAGTATCCTCAATATTATAAGAAACAGGTGTGTTACTTAGTTACCTTAAAAAGGGGCTCATTTAAGACCTGCACCGTACAAAATCAAACTTCCATACAAATAAGACCAAGATGATATATCAGGGATTCAGCTATGACAAGATGAATAAGAAAGGAACCAAAATCTCAGGACCCAGTTTGCTAAAGATATAGAGCCAAAAAATGCAGGTCAAAATAATGATAGTGTTAAGTGACTAAGATACCAAGGAGCTCACTGCAACTAGAAAGCATGTGTGCAAACCAGAGATCAAAAATTTGTTGTCTCATGGAAATAAGAGCAGCAAAGGGTAGGCTCCTCCATCGGATCATTTTGACAGTAGTAGCAGAAGAAATCTGCAAGCTTCTATATTCACAATGCAGAATTGGGTAGGCATAAAGAAGAATTCACAATTTACAAAATCTATCTGGGAAAATTACCAATAAAGTGATAAGAGAGGTTGAGATATCAATAATATTCCATGATAAATTATGAATGAGAATTATAAGTATTGACAACAATCCAGTATTATTAAAGGCCAAAAGAAGTGACTAAGATTTCTCAGAAAAACAAATAGAATATGTACCATTCTCTGCTGCTATTAAGAAAAATAAAAAGTTAGAAGAAAGCATGGTTGACTCTCTCTTGTTTTAGCTATGGAAAGTGAAAATGAAACAACAGCAGCTGACACGATGCAGCACGGGAGAGGGGGGATTTCGGAACATATATATATAGGGGTTGGTTCACATACAAAATACTTTTCCCGTAAAAAATAATAATACATTTTTATGTACTAAAATAATGTATTTTATGTATTATTACAATGCACTGTCATAATAATGCATTTTTTATTTACTACAATGCATTATTACGATAATACATTCAATGTTCAATTATAATGCACCGATCAATGACAACCGTAGATCTACAAAGATCAATGGTCCAGATCGCTTCTTATTTCTTACGGGAAAAGACTTTTACATATGATCTCTTCCCTATATATAATATATATAATTTAATTCAAGATAGATTACGCACAAACAACTACGGTGCCATGTCTCTATAGCATTACAGCATATCATATACAACGTTGACAGGGAGTGCAACCTCCCCCTTTTTAAATAGAAATAAAATTATACTACATAAAAAAGAACCAACCATTTTATATCACACTGCTGTAAGGTCAAATATTGTTTCCATACATATTGGGTAACAAAAAGAAAAGGAGCTAAACGGAGCATTGCAAAAGAGACAAGATAAAGCATGAACATATAATCAACAACTTATTAAGTCACCAGATAGAGAGTGGTAAACCATACGAAGAGACAAAACACTTTAGTCAAAATAAGTTCAAACCTTTAAAAGTATAGATCAGGATTTAAAAATGTTGGTTAGCATGCTGCAAATTGACAAAGCTGAGACAAAGCCATTTTGTAACAATACCGGCGATCAAAGTCATGCAACAAGATTTTAGAAAGTGTAATGAACAAGTAGATTTAAGAAGTTCTACTTTATTTGCAGAAAGTCTGAGTGATGCACAAGAGCGAATAAATAAGAAACAGGACAGTGCAACCATTGGACAAACCTCACTGATGACTTCATCTACTGTTTGTTTAGCAGCCTCTATCTGCTCACTAGTTCCATCAATTTGTACAGTCCTCTCCTGTGACATATCGCCGGGTGGCAAATGCAGAGGTATAACCTGCAATGTTTGGGAAAAGTGCTTCTATAATGACACTGCAACATCTTTTTACATCAATGTGAAACCTAGGCTGATCTACACGAACAGGGTAGAATGAGCAATGGATCTGGGAATGGGCAAACAAACCTGAATACGAGCCCCAGTCCGTGCTTGCATATTTTTAATGGTTTCACCTCCTTTACCGATAACAAGTCCCACCTGAAATTTGAGATCAAATAAATAAAATTAGTAGATAAGATAGCTAGATATCTCACAAACACAATATGAAGTTATAATATTACCTTGTTGTTGGGGATCTTCATTACAAACTGCTCAGCTCCAGATGATTGACCACCCATACGCCGAGAACCTGAGCCAGTGCCACCCGCCTCAGCCTGCATGTAGCATTCACTTAGTAGAGAATAGGTTGAAATAGATGCATTTCTGCTTACTTCTAAACAGTTCAACAAATATAAGGGCGACCACAGATTTACATGAAGCCGCGGAAGTCCAACTCAAATAGCATTATTAAGCAACCGAAAGCATCATACAATAGTAAAACACAAGTAAATTCTATACTAGCCTTTAAATAAAAGCATTACCTCAGAAAGAACATCGTTGACAAGTTGCTCGGCTTTGGCTATCTGCTCAGGTGTGCCCATGAGATCAACCCCTCTTGTAGCAGAATTTGGGTCAGCATCCACGTCTCTAGTGACCTGAATCTTAGCTCCGGACTGAAGCTGAAGGTATTTGATAGTGTCTCCACCTTTCCCGATTATCACACCTACCCTGCCATTTGGTATCTCAATCCTCTTGCTTGGACCACCAGGACCATAACCTGACGACGCACTTGGTGGTGGAACACCAAGACCGTAACCAGAAGGCTTCTGACTACCTGTAACCAAATAGAGGTTAAAACAGGTCTGTTTATAAGGCTTCATTCTCTTACAGATACTTTTTTACAACCAATAATTCCTAATATGATTTCTATGACTTGAGACAAATAGGAAACTCTTAACAAACCCTAAACGCATATGTACGAACCAGGACCATCCAAACGAAGGAGAATCCCAACCTCAGCCCCAACCTAAACCTAAACCTAAATATACCATTCTCTGCACATATTAGGCTATTTAGCCATTATAGTAGTAATTTTTCTGGAAATTCAAGAATACACGCCCAACCACAAGTGTAGCAATTACAAACAATAACATATGCATAAACATATTCTACGAGCACACGGAACGAGAGATGTATACTTTATGATGGAATTTTCAACTCAACGACGAATTAAACAACAAAATTATGCAGACAACCAATACATAAAGAAAGATAAGAAGTCTCTCTCGCAAAAAAAATAAAAAGTGCTTACTATAGTCACTCGAATCGAATCCTCTGCCACCGTTCCCCACATTCTCAACTCTCGCTCTCTTCGTCGGATCGGCGGCGTTCAGAATCCTCGCGGCGATCTCCTGCGCCTTCTGCTTCGCCAGCTCGATCTCGTTCATCGGGGGAGGAACGCTGTTGAACGAAGGCGGCGCCGCCGCGTCCGGCGTCGACGAGAATCCGGTCGCCCTACGCGTAACGGGCGATGGCGAGTCGTCATACTTCCGCTTGTTCGAATCGCCGCCAGCGGCCGCGTAGAGCACATCGTCCGCCATTGCAAGCCGAAAACGGAGAGTAGCAGCAAAAACCCTTGAGTGAGAGCGGAGAGGAATGGAATAAATTGAATAATAAAGTTATGGGACAGAATCCTTTTATAGTAGGGATATTTTTTTTTCTGGGGTTGTAATTGTTATAATTGGAAGACTCCGGACCATAATTTTGATACTGTGTTATTTACATATTCGTCCTAAATAGTTTATCTAATTAGTTTTGAACCCTCCGTACCATTATTCTTGTCTCATTTCTTTTGGGCACGGGTATTAAGTAGAAGAGTGTTTAAAGGATAAAAATTTAAAAAGTGATGGAACCCACAACTTTTTGTGAGAGAAGCATATTTCCTTTTATGGAAACATGACAAAAATAACGGGACAGCCCAAAAATAAATACAAGACAAGAATAACGGGTCGGAAGGAATATTAAACATAAGGTGTAAAATTTCCCTAAAAAAAAGAAGAATAAGATGTAAAGTATTCTCTCAAAGTCTCTTACTTTAGTTGAGAATCCGTATTCTCTCTCATTATAATATTCATGAAGTTAAATATGGATCCAATATATATACATCCAACAAAAAGTAATTATGAGCAAGTCCTTTGTACAACAGAATTAAATGGTGGTGGATGTATTTTTTTTTCCTTTTTCGTTTATTTTAATCTTCAAAAAGTTTGTTCTTAGTTACTGTGCCGAACAGTAAGGGCCAAGATGGATGGAACAGAAAGAATAGTATATGAGAAAAATGATCTTTTAAGAATTCAAATAAAGGGGGTCGATTTGTACATGATGTTTTTATTAAGACATTATATATATAATAAAAAGACATGCTATATTGTTTTTTTTTTTTTTTGAGAATAAGACATGCTATATTGTATTGTGGATGAATATATCTTCATTATTAGGCTTGTTCTAATAAGGCTCAATGATAAAAATAAAGGCCCAAAAAAGTCTGATCTGGCCCACTTGTAGCCTAAAAAATGGAGTGCAGGGTTGAATCTCCCAAATCTTAGCTAAATTAAAACCATGGTTTGTTAGAGCTGGAAAATACATACAAAAAGGCTATAAGAATAAGTTTTTTTAGAGAATTGCAAGGTATATATATATATATATAATCTAATCAAACACTATACCACCATATAGAAGACTATAAAAAGAAGTTAAAATACTAAAGAAGCTCGCCAAGCCTGAAGGTTTACTTCACAGACTTGAAGAGACAAAAATCAGACTTGAAGACACATATTAGACATGGGGAAAAACGCTAGAGCTGGATGGCAAAAAATAATACACTTAGCCATAAAATATCATTTGAACGACAATGATGTCTCTAACGGTTTCATACGTAGCGGCCTCTCATTGACTATCAGTATAATATTTTAATTGTCTTGCACGTGCACGAGAATATGAAAGATTTGATGAAGCTGAATTGGCATACTTACATGGAATGCATGACCTTTGGAAAAGACAACAATGCCCTCCACACTTGTAAATAACAACCTTTGAAAGACAAAAACAACCTTGAACGTATAGACCTGAATTTAGTAATTTACCCTCACTGTAAAATAGTTATAAATAGAAATTTAATGTACTAAAATCTCATCTGGTCTCATATAATCTTACGCTATCTATACTACATAAAAATATATAGAAGTTCTTTGATATTCAAATAGCATTTTTTTTTAATTAATCGTCGTTTTTCTGGAATTCTCAGAAGGATTGCATTAAAGCTTGAAGATTGTCCTAGCCATTTACTTTCGACCAAGCCCACACCTGGGTTTCCAAGCTATTCACGCTCTTTCACCATGTTTTTTCCCTTTTAAATAAATTATATTGGAAAAAAGAATTACAAAAATTCAATCTTCATGTTGGGGATGTGAATAGTTGTCACAATGTTGCTAGAGTACAACTTGAAGATTTCATAAATCAAAAGCAAAGTGTAACATATATGTTTCGATCAATTGCTCGCGGGATGGATGTTGCTTATTGTGCCCACTTGACAGCTTCGTTGGATGTGATTCGTTTTTTCACACGTTTTTCCATCATTTTCATATGAAAGAGATATGTGATAATATTTTTCCATTGGACAAAAGACATAAAAATGGAAAGGATGTGGGGGACCATGTGATATAATTGATGGGAAAAAGTTGCGGAGGATAATAAAACTCACGAAGAAGAAGATTATTTGCTACTAATACTGTGAATGTTAAATAAGAAGAAAGATAAGAAAGGAATGAAAATTAATTAAATAAAGGGTAAATTACTCTCATTCGAACTTTGGGTTGGTATTCAGTTTGTGGCCCAAACTTTAGATAATGTTTAAAACATCTACACCAATGGCATCTAAGAGAACGGTCTCTCAATATTTTATTAGTTTTTTTTTGTACTTTTTGTGGGTCTCAATGATTGATAGACAACCTCCAAAATCACTCACTTGTTGTCTCTCATTATTTAATTATTTTTAATTTTTCTTTTCATTTTATTTTTTATGTTTTTTTTTAATTTTTAATTAATAACAATAAATTATGAAACAAATAAATTATTAAATAGAACATTTTCATTGAATTTGAAAATACAATGCAGTAATTAAAAATACAATAATATTAAAATTAAGCTAGAATTAATTGATCGGACCGAAACGTGTCAAAATTTTCTCAATCAAATCATTTTCAAGACGTTCATGGGATCTCGCATCCTGAAGCGCGCTTGTATCTCGGCATATGCTCTAAACGCATCGGTTCCACCTCGCATTATCCGCGCCGTATTAATATTTCGATTGCCCTCCATGCTTTGTTCGGCTTCAAAATGAGTTGACCGATCTCCTTCATCTTCAATGAGCATATTATGCATAATGATGCAAGCATACATGATGTCGCTTAAATGTTCTCGAAACCACAGGCTTGTAGGTCCTTTTGTAGTTGTGAATGTGAAAATATGATGAAGATTATATGGTGTAGGAAATGGAAAAAAAGAAAAAAAAAATTGGGTAGTAGCCGTTGCAACGGCTAGCAGCATTTTAAAAAATTAATTTTAATTTTTTTCAATTTCTGCTATATTAAAAAAAAACAAAGAAGAAATATTGTGGAGGCGACGCGTAGCTCGTGGAGGAGGGAGAGACCTCCTCCCGGTCTCCAGCGGGGGCCAGGGATGGCAATTTTACCCACGGGTTCGGGTCCCCGCTGGTACCCGCTCCTAATGGGCCGGGTTCGGGTGAAATTTTTCGAGGTCGGGGACGGGGACGGGACGAGTTTAAACTATAAAACCCGAATCGGGTTCGGGTCGGGTACGGGGGTATAGATCCCCGCCCCGAACCCGACCCGATTAATTATTTATTGAATAATAAATTATTAAAAATAAATTTTTAATAAGTATTAAAAATAAATTATTAATAAATTACTAATAAATTATTTTTTTGTTATAATAAATTATTAATAATAAAATAAATTATCTAACGGGTAGCCGATGGGTATCCTTTTCCCGACGGGTAATCCCCGCCCCGCCCCCGCCCCGATTTAAACGGGGATGGGGACGGGGACTGGGATGTAATTCTGAAGCGGGTATGGAAATGGGGAAGCAATACCCGACCCCGTCCCGACCCGTTTATATCCCTAAGCGGGGCGGCGATCGCAGCCGGCAGTTCAACCCAATTCATAAACACACCTACATAATTCTTTAGTCCGAAATAATATTTGTTAGAACTTAGAAGCAAATCGATTATATGTTTAATTTCATCTCTATCTCAATTTCGACCACCGACATTACTACACTGTCCGTGTCTTGCCACATTTCAGCGATGACGCCCCCACATTTTAATAGTCGGTCACGATAGAAAATAGGGAAATTTAGAGATAAATCATAAATACATCGCCCGAAAGCTAATGGACGAAATTACCCCTCTCTCTCTCTTCTCTCTCTAACATAAGCCCCCGACCCTCCATCCATCTCTCTCTCAGTTATTTCTTCACAAATTCGAACCGAAAAGAGGACAAAAGAAAGGGGAAAAAATGGCTCAGCTAGCCAGAAATGCAGCTCGTATACTCCCCCAAACGGCGTCGTTTAACCACCGCGCGGCCCTTGCTTCGATCCACACCACCACTCCCTCCCTCGCCGCCGCATCCTCCTCCACGCCGACGCCCTACTCCTCCCCCCCTCCGCCGTCGGTCTCCTCCCCCGCCGGAATGTCCAAGGCGGCGGAGTTCGTGATCTCGAAGGTCGACGATCTCATGAACTATGTCCGCCGCGGCTCCATCTGGCCGATGACGTTCGGGCTGGCCTGCTGCGCCGTGGAGATGATGCACACCGGCGCCGCGCGCTACGATTTGGATCGGTTCGGAATTATTTTCCGGCCGAGCCCGCGGCAGTCCGATTGCATGATTGTCGCCGGTACTCTCACCAATAAGATGGCGCCTGCCCTCCGCAAGTAAGCTTTCCCTAATTGTCGGGGTTTCCCCAATTTAATTGCCAAAACATTTGATATATTCGTATATGCGTGTGTTGCTGATATGCTATTACTTATCCTTGATTCGTGATTGTCAATACAAATTTAGCTGGTTCTATGCGGCTACACCTTTTCCCCTTTCTGAGTTTGTTAAAATTATTACCTTAAAATGCCTCTTATGGCTGTGATTCTCATTGTATATAGTGATTTAGAAGATATGTGAATTATCACTGTTTCTTTTCCTCAAAGCTGGTGATGTTTGTATTGGTCTGCCGAAATTGGAATGCCTTATTACTTGTTTGGCTTTGCGAGATTAGGTTGTGAATTGCACTCAATCAAATCAAATTGTCATAACTCTGTAATGTTCACGATGAGCATTGTGTGCCATTCTCTTAATTTGGGTCAGTAGAAATGCAAAATATTTGGTAACCATGGTATTCCTTTTTTGATTGTTCCAAAATAATGGATCGCCTGTGAGCATAGAGTAAGTAGCTGTGCTTTGCAAGAAATTGGGGATATCATAAATTACAAGGAAGAAACAACTAGTAGCAGTTGATTTCATTTGGGTAACATAATAATGTCGATTTCTGTAATTCTGTTTGATGCTAATATTTGGGTGACTTATTAATGTAGATTTATTTTCTTAGAAACTAAGGATGGTTTTTAAGGGTACGAGGCTTGTCAGTGCTCCTCAGTCTCGTCTTTCTTCTTTAAATGTGCAATTATAGTAGTTCATGGTGTACCACACTTGCAACTCTATTTGTATTTCTCTTCGTCCCCATGTATATTTTTCTGCTATTGGATTGAGCCTTTTGTTTGGTTCATAACTTCATATTGGGTTGTAAGCTGTCTGATATATCATATATTTTGTGCAGCATCTCCTGTATATCTTTCTGTGTATGCAAGCGCTCGAACAGTGAAATTGGAAATGTAGAACTTATTAGGCTATTCAGAGCCCTAAATTCATATCCATTTCTTAATTCTTCACTGTACTTCAGGCACATTCATCACTTCTTAAGATTTCACACCCTCAACACTAAAAATCTCGAATAGGACCACCCAATCCCATTACTTTATCCTATGTATTACAAAGTACTTTTTTTAATTTGGTATCTTTTAGTTTTACAATCAACTGTTATCAAAAGGGTGTTAGGAGTGGTTATTGGGCATGGCTAAAATCATGAGGGCTTTGCCCACACGGGCTGGAATCCTCCTACTTGTGAACATTTGAATTTTTTCAATACAAGCATGGTGCTATGAGTAGATCGTGAGCTAGGCTGCTTGAGCCATGTGACTTTAGCCCTTTCAAGTCTAAGGGCAGTATGTTCGGATGAAGACTAACTTTGAGATGATCTTGAGCATTGTCAAACCCAATGCATTTAAGACTCAATCTTCTAGTCTTGAGAGTCCTTTCACTTATACTGTGATAGAGCAGCAATAGTAGGCGTGAAAGGAGTAGCAGTTAGTGATAGTATTCTTTAGCAGATGTTATTATTATGCTATTTCCTTTGGGTCGTACTGGGCCTGCTGCATGGGCTTTAGGGGTAGTAGTTTTAAATATATTATTGTCAAGATTAGGGTTTAGATTTTATCAGATTTGAAGTACAACAACGCTGTGGCAGGAGAATTTCCTGAGGGCCTCATCTTGAGGAGTGTCTTTTGTTTATTAATTCAGATGCAAGTTTCTTACTACCTTAACTGTCCATAGTCACCCGCAAGGGATCGCTCGTCAATTCTAACTGGATTGCCGGCAGCCTTGGCAATCCCAAGTATAATTGATGGATGCCTAACATATTGGAAAGCTACTGATAATTAATTCATTTGACGTTTGTTTTTAAACACTATGTTAAAGAAATGATCTCCAAAAATGTCAACGCTACAAGAAAATATTTGGTGAAGGAGTTGGTTATCCTAGTTGTCAGTTACGGTATATAACCTTGTGCGATACAGGTTAGGAATGCATATTGTGAAGTTTCTGGGAGAGGAGTTTAATATACTGTATTAAGCTGTCTTCTCCAGTCATAAGTGAATAGAGATGTGTGGGTTTACCTGAATGTTCTCTTTATGTTGTAGACAAACTTAGTGTGTTTTTTCTTGGTTTGTTTGGTCAATGTGTAATTTAGAGAATAAATCAGTTCCTTGATCGCCTTGCATAAAGCTTCAGCCGCTGTAGAAAAAGGCATCAGGAAGTAACATTTCAATTTTCAAATGCTTGAGCTTCTTATAATTAGACTCTCTTGTCCCGAATCCGAGTGATTAGGAGATGTGCAGTTGTGTTGAACTTTTGGTTTATGATCCGTTTTTTGCATGTCTCAGCATCTTATTTCAAGTTATATACTGGATGGTGTCTCATGATCTAAAGCTTAAAGTTATTGGCCACTTATACCAATTGTCTGTGCAGAGTCTATGACCAGATGCCTGAGCCACGGTGGGTAATCTCTATGGGCAGCTGTGCAAATGGTGGTGGTTACTACCACTACTCGTATTCTGTTGTCCGAGGGTGTGATAGGATTGTCCCCGTTGACATCTACGTACCTGGCTGCCCACCCACTGCCGAGGCCCTCCTCTACGGACTACTTCAGCTGCAGAAGAAGATTAACAGGCGTAGAGATTTCTATCATTGGTGGACCAAATAAATACACAGCTTCACTTTGCATCTTTGGATGCGTGCTTGTGCAAGACTAAGTCGAAACAATTGTAGCTTTCTCAGGAATAAATGCCATGGCGAGGGAGAGATGCTGTCAGGGTATCACCGGGATCTGTTTCCTTGCTAAAACTTTACTCTTTCCTTTTTGATTTGCTTGGAACCTATAAACGTTATTGTGAGATGTCATCCAGTGGATTGTTCATTGATCATGCTTTGTATGAAATTTCAGTAAAGGATGCTCTGTTTGTGTGTGTCATATAACATAAATGATATTTTGAAGAATGAGCATTGATTTTAAAAAAGATAGCCAAGTCCTCTCTCTCTCTCTCTCTCTCTCTCTCTCTCTCTCTCTCTCTCTCTCTAACATTATACATGATACATGATACATCAAGGATTCTATTCGTTTCCCAAGGTGTGCTTGGGTAAATTTTGCTTCTATGTATGTTGTATAAAATCATGTGCAAACATGTTTGATTTATAAGGCATCGATTGGATTAAAGTTTGAGATTGGTAGGGTTCGAACTTAGATCTTTTGGTCACAAGCTATTTAACTTCACTAATAAGAGCATCCACAATGGTGAGTTCTTAGTTTACAATCCGTTCCTTATTTTTGGCCAACAGTGGGGCAGTGCCCGAGAACCAACTCCTTATTTAAGGAGTGAGTCCTTAGAATTTTTTTCATCTGGGTGCGTTCATGTCACGCGCTTTGGAATGGTCACAACGGGTGCGTGTATTGCATGTGTCCAAAGGGAGTGAAAGATGCCAACCAAATGGCCAATGACGTCTCACTAACGAGAAACTTGTGTGTTTCAGCTTAACCTACATGAACAAGCGCGGGCGTGTGAGATGTACACGCGCAGCGTGTGAATAATGTGAAACATGAGTTTTTGTCTTTTTTTTTTCCAGCCATTGTAGATTTTTCTCGATTTTTTTATATTTTTTTAACAAATATTACAAGAAATTTTAAAGGCCGCGTGATGGTGAACTTGAACCCGTGACCTTTGGTTCGGACATTAACCGCTCTATCACTAGGCTAACACACGCACACGATTTTGCTCGATTTATATTGCTTATGGCATCCTAGCTTTATATGATCTCTAATTTGTAAAATTTGAGCAAATGGACTGTGCTTGTATTCTTCAAGTAAAATATGTTGACACACTAGTTTTACCACACTATTTTTGGCCACCTTTAGGGAAGTGCCCAAGAACCAACTCCTTATTTGAGGAGCGAATCCTTAGAATTTTTTCATCCGGGTGCGATCTCACGCGCTTTGGAACGATCACAATGGGTGCGTGTATTGCATGTGTCCAAAGGGAGTGAAAGATGCCAACCAAATGGTCAATGACGTCTCACTAACGAGAAACTTGTGTGTCTCACCTTAACCTTCATGAACAAGGTTTATCCACTACACACTTCGAGTAACACTTCATATTATTCTTATCTTAATATTTCTTTAAATAATTCTCAATATTTGGAGGTCTAAATGCTAAATCAAGATTTTAGGTGGGGAGGTTAGTGAGAGGGGATTGAAATACTGAAGAACACTGTCAACGAAATAGATGTTCAAAATTCAAATATCTATAAACATTAGTGTCATCAACTAACTCCTACTTTTCTAATTATCATCTGACAAAAATAAATTAATAATAAATTTACAGCAAACTACAGAATTAACAGAACGAGTGCACCAGCACGACACATTTAAAAAATTGACGCTTTTAGATCAACTTATAGTAATGCTCTTAAATTTTATTTTCAAAAACTAAAATCGAACAAAGATAGTGCTAGGATTAATTGCAGAATTGCCTCTTCAAATTTGATTTCCTTCTCCCAAAATATACAAATCACATATATCAATGAGATAAGATTTGGTAGGAACACTTCCTTATATATATAGGAACGTGCAAACGTTGCATTTTTATCACATCCGATGATGCATAAACTATAGTAACATAATGTATAAACATTTAAATGCATAAATTGCAGCAACTTAATGCACCCGTTATAAATTTGTTCGTTGTTACCGGGCCTACATTCCGTGAGTTTCTTCTTTTGAGGTGATCTAATTGGTCAAGTGATGATCTCGTAAGAGAAACATTATGAGATTGAAACTACGTACAGTCTTTCTACACTAAATTAGTTTGAATGCACCCAAAATAACGGTCGCAATATCCTAATTGCAAATTTCGACACAATTTCGATCATAAAGTTAATGAAATAAGATGAGACACCACATTAATTTACATAAAAAAAAGGAAGGTTGTGAATGCAAAGGACCCTCTTTTAAATGTCACCACTTGATATTTTTCAACTACATATTCTATGGCTCACAGTAATTTGACCAACTTAAAAATGGAGTTGCAATTTTCTTGATCTCCAATTGATTTTGCCACATTCTGTATTTAAAAAATTTTCGAATAATGTTTAGTGAATTAGGCATATACATACAATACATAATCCCTTGATTTATTTTACCCACATTTTGAAGTGAACTCATTGGTAAAATAATAATTCCATATGTGATTGAAAAATCATGAGTTCGTATTCAATCTTTATACACATAACATATCCATTTTTAGCAATTACGAAAATCTAAAAAGTATGTGGATTCATGTAAATTATATACTAGCATTTGGGTATAGAGTGAACCACTACAAAAAAATGTAAGTTTACCAACTGAAATTACCGACGGAAATCAATCCGTTGGTAATTATCGACGTAAAAAAATGGATTGGCTCTGAAGAATTTTCCGACGGATTACTGATGGATAAGCCGTCGTTAACGAGGTGTTGATGGATTTGATTTATATCATTCATATGATTTTTGTTTGTTTTTAATCTATCCAAACATACATAATTTTCTTCATTTATTACATGATATGTGGAACATATAGATATAGAGTTTGGTGTCAATACTCTAATTAGTCTCTGTTAACTATTGTAATTTCAATTATAACAAATTTGAATAAAGTTAAGAAAGAATGACAGAGAATTTCCTTTAGACACAAATAAAATCGATTACAATTACTAGGGTTTTATTTTACCTAGTGTTTTTCTTTTACAATCATAATTAGTATCTATATATTCATCAAATTTCAAATGTAACTCGTTACCAATTCTTCTACAATCTTTTCAATATATAAAAATCCCACTAGGCATGATCATCAAATCAAGTAATTAATCCTTACGTAGTTGATTCATGATCGTTTGTTAAATTCATTCGAACAATTTTGAACACATTTTTGTTGTTTTGGTAAATTCTAAAGTTCAACTCGATTAAAAATCTCAAAACTCATTCAAACATTATAGTAACTTTTTATCCAACTGCACCGTGCGGTCAACCATATAAATTCAGTATGTTTTTTAAGGGTGAAAAATAGGCTTTGTTTTTTTTTTTTTTAAATTAGGGAAGGGGTTAAACGAGGACTATCAATAGAAGTAGAACTAATTTTTTTTTTTAAAAAGGGAATTACTCAAATATAGCCACTTTTCAAAAGTAAAGTTCAACTTTAGCCACTTTTTTTAAAATGAGCAATAATGGCCTTTCTTACTATATTGCCCTTCAATGGTCGTGTATGCATAGTCGTGTGTGCTGGTCGTGTGTGTATGGTCATGTGTGTTGATATGGTCGTGTATGCATGGTCGTGTGTGCATGATCTTGTAATTTTCCGATGACTTTTCAGCGGAAATTTTTTGGGAAAGCACACGTGTGTGTTTATCGTGTGTGCATAATCGTGTATGTTGATATGGTCGTATGTGTTGGGCGTATGTGCATGGTCGTATAATTTTCTGGCGAAGCATACACGACCAACTCATACAACTAGCACACACGATCATATCAGAACACACGATCATGGTGGTGTATGCATGATAGTGTATGCTAATATTTTAATATGTGATTTGATACTTTTTGCATTAAATTGACAATACGGAAACTTATTTATTGAGATATTATATAGAATTGCTAAATTAACTTCAAATATAAGCATGATTGGTGTATGATTGTCGTGGTTGAGTGTTTAACATGAGCATACACGACCTCATATGTTATTTGTCGTATATGCTAGTCGTGTGTGGTGCATTTTTTTTATGTTTTTTCATCATTTTCATGTGATCATATGTATTCATGCATAGTCTTTTCTATTTTTTAAGGAGAAAAATATTTTTGAAAAGCCTCCAACGAGCATACACGACCTCACATGTTATTTGTCGTGTACGCTAGTCGTGTGTGGTGCATTTTTTATGTTTTTTCATCATTTTCCTGTGAATATATGTATTCATGCACAATTTTTTCTATTGGTTAAGGACAAAAATATTTTTGAAAGCACTCCAACGAGCATACACGACCATATTGGTCGTGTGTGCCTCGACACGACCATAGACACACGACCAGCACACACGACCATATTAGCACACACGACCATGCATACACGACCATATTAGCACACACGACCATGCATACACGATCATATTGGTCGTGTGTGCTTCGGCAGAAAATGCATACACGACCAACACACACAACCATATCATCACACACGACCATGCATACGACTAGCACACATGACCATGCACACACGACCATGCATACACGACCAGCACACACGACCATACATACACAACCATATTGGTCGTGTGTGCTTCGACGGAAAATTTTCATTTGAATGTTGCCGGAAAATTTCGCCGGAAAATTTGCACACACGATCATGCATACACGACTAGCTCACACGACCATATTGGTCGTGTGTGCTTCGACGGAAAATTTTTGTCGGGAAGTTGTCGGAAAATTTTCGCCAGAAAAAAGTCATCAGAAAATTTGCACACACGACCAATACACACGACCATGCATATACGACCATATTGGTCGTGTGTGCTTCGACGGAAAATTTTCATCGGAAAGTTGCCAGAAAATTTTCGCCGAAAAAAGTCACCGAAAAATTTGTCGGAAAATTTGCACATACGACCAGCACACACTACCATGCATACACGACCAAGAAGGACAAAACAATAAATTTACCAATAAAATCTCAAAAAGTGGCCATATTTAATCGTTTTAAAAAAAAAGGCTATAGTTGCACTTTACTTTTAAGAAGTGACTATATTTGCTTTTCACCCAAAAAAATTAGAGCTATAAGAATAAAATAATAATACGATCCGTTGGGCCCACCCCCTTATTTGCTCTAGAAATCCCAAAGCGTTGGTGACCCAGTGAGTCAGAGGGCAGAAATCGCTCTAATCAGTAACTCGACTCACCATCTATTTATTCCAGGCTTTCCAGCTGAAATGAGAGGGAAAAAAAACTAAAAGACTAAAAACAAACAATTACTAATACCAGTAAATTTGATTTTGCAGAGAGAGAGAGACAGACAGAGAGAGAGTATAAGCTATGGATGTCAAATTCAATGCGTCTCGAACTACGGAGAGATTGTAGAGAGAGTGAGATTCTAGAGAGAGAGAGAGAAAGTAATGAGAGAGTCCAGTGATTCTTTCTCCGTCGATATGGAGCCCGTTCTTCTCGCCGGAAAGGTGAAGATCAAACTCCACCCATATTGTTCTTGTAATCGCTTATATACTATGCGTGATATCATTTATATCGAGTGGAAGCTACATTTTGTAAAGGCGTGAACTGCGAAAGTGGATTTTTATTAATTGTGGATTATATTTCATTTTTCAATCCTTTTCTTTTTTTGCTTCTCTTCTTATGGGCATTAGCTTTAGGCGTTGATCGAGTTATGATCACAATTTCGAAATCAAGTATAATAAAAACCTATTCAAAAGTGCTCCGGATTAGGTAAAAATGATTTGCTCGTTTGATTATTAACTAGTACTATGTATTTTGTTAAGTATAGTAGTAGTGTTTTGCATTTTAGTCTGTTTTTTGCTGCTACTTTTTATTTTTTGCAATTGGAGAAGGAATGGAGCTTCGTAATTACGTTTATGATATCATATGAATGCCAATTACATTTGGTGCAAGTATTAATTGTGGTTTTTTTGGTTGAAGGCTTGCTCCCAGCTTTCTTAATTGGATTCTGCCTTTGGTTGCATGTAGTATGGTGATGCATCATCATCTCTTGGTTGATTTTTTTCCCAAAGAATAAAAAAATTAGTTGTGTTCAATTATTTGATTAGAATGTAAACCAGACAAAGTGAACTTGTATTTTGTTAAGTACAGTACTAGTATTTTGCATTTTAGTCTGGATTTAGGTGCTCTACTTAACGATTATACGAAAAAGTGATTGTGGATAAAGTTATGTATCTTGCTAGCTGGTATATGGAGGTATGCAAGTAGATTCTCATGGGATGTAACTAAGAAAAGAAGCTTTGACTTCTGATCCATTAAATAAAGTTTTGCTTATATGCTAGCTGGAATTCTTGAAAGGAACTCTGCACATGGGAAATTCTGTGGGGAAGCAAATGATACTTTTCTTTACTAAAAGAATTGTTCCTCATTTTAAAGCATGTGTTGTAAATTCTTACTGGAATTAAGTTCTGATGGAATATATGGCCCTCCTTGGCATTGAACTCTCTCTGTCTCTTCTCATACAGGAGCATATTGTGAAAACGAGCTACGGTCCTTTGTCGGTTGCTGTTTTTGGAGACTGGAACAAGCCTGCCCTAATTACTTACCCTGATTTAGCTTTAAACTGTAAGGAAGCGTCCTTAAATTTGACTAAAGCGAAATATGAATACCTAATGAATTTCTGCTGTGTATAAACAAACTATGTTTTAGTCCTGCTGAGTCCCACTTGTAATTTTGCTCCATTTTTCACTGGAAACTAAATTTCTTGAAATTCTTCTCGTATTTAAAGTTTATGAGGGATATTACATTGTGAGAATTGATTTATATGAAGTCCAAGAAGATGCATGATCTTGTTGTCAAGGAGAGTGGGAAAAACTCAGAGTGAGACTGCTAAAATTTTGTTCTGTACTAGACCTCGAAACATGTCGTTCACAACTGCTTCAAGTATTTATTTGTTTAAGTGGATGCAAATTTGCTCACCACTTTTAAGGTGGTATTGGCATCTAATTCTTTTGTTTGCATGTGGAACCAACCAGATGTATCTTGTTTCCAAGGTCTCTTTGGTTGTCCGGAGGCATTTTCTCTTCTTCTCCAGAACTTCTGTATCTATCACATAAGTCCTCCTGGGCATGAGGTCCGTGCCTTGATTACTTGACTACTGTATTTGTTACTGCTCGTTGCACGGTCCCAGTTGCCACTTAACATTTTAAGTTGCGCTGTTTCTTATCTGGTACTTGTATTAAGAGATGTTACAGCTAGGAGCTGATGTAGCTGGGAAGGATGAACCTTCATTATCTGTTGATCATTTAGCTAATCAGATATCTGAAATCCTCAACTATTTTAGGTACTTCTGGTGTTTTCTAACTCCAACCTGTCTCTGAAATTTGCTTCCCCAATTTTTCCCCTTATATTCGTTCTTTCTGTGTTTTCCTCATTTTTTTAATCTATGCAGTTATATACTATCCCAATTCACAAATGGATCTATTCTTGTTAAATTTCCTCTGCAGAGCCTCAAATACTTCATAATAAAATGTGATATATATATTTATTTAGAAATAGCTATGTCTCGCAGAATTGGTAAGGTTATGTGCCTGGGCGTAACAGCTGGAGCTTATATACTTACCTTGTTTGCGGTAAGTTATCCTCCTCTCGTGCATTTCCATTTGCTTTTATCAGTTTCTATCACCATAGCTATGCATTGCTGTATGACAGACAAAGTATCCAAAACGAGTAATGGGTTTGATTCTTGTTTCTCCTCTATGCAAAGCACCATCATGGACAGAGTGGCTATCCAATAAGGTTTATATTCTGAATATTCCCTTTGGTATCTGTCTCCAACACCCCCTCCTTCCGATCCCCAAAGAAAAAAAAATGAGGTAGCAATTGAGCACACTCGACAGAAGATGAACTCATTCTGGTGCTTGTTGAGTTGTTGCAACACATATATTTCTCTCCGGGTGCAAGTCATTTTTTCTTATTATTGGTAAACTATTTGCAGGTGATATCAAATTTGCTATATATGTGTGGCATGTGTGGTTTGGTAAAGGAGATGTTGCTTATCCGTTACTTCAGCAAGGTGCTTCCAGGCAGATTATTTCATTCTGCAAGAAGATAAATTTTGAAAAATTGCAGATATGATTGGGTTTCTATGTTTTGACAGGAAGTTCGCATCAGTGCTGATGTCCCAGAATCAGACATCATTCGATCATGTAGAAGAGTTAGTTTTCTTGTCAACCTTGTTTAGTAGTCCATCGAAAACCAAATTTGTTGATCATTTCTCTAAATCCCAAATTCTATTACATTGTTTGCAGTTTTTAGGAGAGAGACAGAGCTCAAATGTTCATCAGTTTCTTGAAGCCATCAATAGGTATTATACATTCTTTCAATATATTAAAAACTTGGACATTAATATTATATATACATGTCGCAAATTGAACTAAAAGCTGCATATTTCTCAATGCCAACTTCTTTGACCTAAAAAAAAATAAAAATTTGAACTTATTGGTATGCTGTCTTCCAGGAGACCAGATATTACTCAAGGCTTGAGGAAACTACAGTGTCGATCCTTGATTTTTGTTGGAGAAAGCTCTCCTTTCCACCACGAGGCTCTCCACATGATGTCGAAGCTAGATAGGAGATCAAGTGCGTTGGTTGAGGTACACTAAACTACTCTCTCTCCTCTCTCTACAAAACTTGTGTAGGTACCATTTCTTAGTATTGTTCAAGCATAGGTTCGAGCATGCGGATCAGTGGTCACAGAAGAACAACCAGAAGCAATGCTTATTCCATTGGAATACTTTCTCCTTGGCTACGGCTTCTGCAGACCGTCTCAGTTCAGCGTGAGCCCGAGAAGCCCGTTGAGCCCGACTAGCATTTCACCCGAGCTTTTCTCTCCAGAAAGCATGGGGTTGAAGTTGAAGCCAATTAAAACCAGAATCCAGACAGAGGAAGTATGATCAGAGTGAGGAAGATCAAAGGCAAGTTTTTGAAACATGCAATAATTTAAGAGAAATTATATAGGCTGGAAAAATTATTATAAAGACTTTAGATAAAAGAGAAAAATAGACAAAAATATATTACTAATTAATTAATTTAAGTATACACGTTTGTTGAAGGGTTAGTGATTAGTCTTTCTACTATTTGTGAAGCTTCATTGGTAAAGCAGAAAATAATAAATGGTGGGAGAAAATTTTCATTTACTGTGTGTTTATTCTCTTTCTCGATATTTATTTTCCCGTTCGTAATTATTTCTTTCCACATTAAGTTAAATACTCCTTTCGTCCCGTTCAATATGGCCTAGTTCTTTTCGGCACGGATACTAAGAAAAAAGAAATTAGGTATAATAAAGTGTTAATAAAGTAACTTTTTCATCAATAAAGTATTTTTTAGTCAATAAAGTGCTAATAAAATATTTTTTAGCTTAAAGTAAGTTCTAATTCTTTCCATAAAAGGAAACATGTCATATTGAACGGGACGGCCCAAAAAGGAAAAACATGTCATATTGAACGGGACGGAGGGAGTATATAACAAAAGTACCAAGTCAAACTGCTTCTTAAGATGGAAGTCCAAATTTGAAATCTATTGTCATCACAGGAAAAGAATTATAGTATAAGTTTATAAATTAGGGGTTTTCTAATGAAATTATTAATATTAAAATTATCGTAACATTCATCTCAAAAACAAAAATATATCATAACATTTAAAAAATAATAGCTAACTAAAATATATCATAACATTTGTCTTTTATGTATACTTGTATTCTGAAATCGATTCATAATAAATTCATTCTCTTCGATGTGAGGTACAATCAAACATTAACATGTCCTAATAGCTTAAGTGATAAAAATTAGAATAATTAATAAGTAGAAATATTTAATCAAAATATACTTACACCGTCATTATGCTTATGCACATAATAAAATCTAAGTTATATCTGCAAAATCTTATTACGAAAGAAACTAAAACAGACAATCAATTGTATAAAAAATCATAAAAAGTTCAACATACAAGGCAAATTGTGAAAGTGTGAATGCAAAAAAATTTACGTTTAAATTAAAACTCAAATATTTATTTTTAAGTGTTCACTATAAAGAACTTATTCAAACCCACCCATTAGATAAGAAAAATTAAAAACGTAAAATAATAACAAAAATCACATTAGAAAATATTACGAAAACTTTTTTGGAGGATAAAATAAAAGAAATTTAATTAATTTTTATTTCAAGTATACAATTAATTTTCAAAATTCCTATGGGGCCCAATTCCTCCACCGGACCTCCAGTCCTCCACCTTTCATCTATTATCGAATCCAACACATTAAGCGAAGGGTAAAATAAAAGAAATTAAAAAATAATTTTTATTTCAAGAGGAAAATTAATTTTTAAAATTCTTATGGGGATCAATACCTCGACCCTTCTTCTATTATCGAATCAAATACATTAAGTGACATGTGACAGTTCAATACAATTTTTTTAATGGAAAATATGAAAAGTTAGTAATAATTGTGAGCACAAATTTCGACTGTTCAATATTTCGGTAGTACACCCACATCCACAATGAAACTTTTCTCATAATTTATTATGTTACACGTATAAGGTATATCGTCCTCGTATTAATAAATCAAATACTCCATCCCATTCTATATATAAGTCGTTCTTACTATTTGCACACAAATTAATAAATAAAGTTTATGCCAAAAGTAACCTTAATTGGTGATAACTCTCACACAATCATTAGCTAGTAATCTCTTGGTCTTCTTCATTCCGCGTGTTTATTTGGGAGTAATTATAGCATCAGAAGAGTCGAAATGAGATTAGATATAATTAATGGCATTATATACAATTAATGAAAGGGATGAATTAATATGTGTAACATTGGTATAATATTGTAAAACGTCAAATAAAACTTAAATAATATAAAAGATCAAAACGACCTATCGAATGGGAGGGAGTATGATAATATCATCATTGTGCATTATATATAGCATGCGCCAAAATAGAATAATTTCGGAACTTTTTTTTGTGGGAAAGAAAATTTCGGAATTGGAACATATGTACAGTAAAAAATATACATAGAGACAAGCATAATATTAAATGTGAATTATTACTTTTTTTAATATATAAAAATGAAGAAAGGAAAAATAAGTCATTAACAGGTTATATTTCACAAGACAAAGTCTACAATTATTGGCTAAACATATTGAACATATCCCAATTAGCAAACCAAAGTCCAAAGTTTACACACATTAAAATAAACCAAGTGTGTGTGTTTTAGCCTAACAGTAGAGTAGTTAATACCGGAAGCCAAAGGTCTCACGTTAAATCCACCCTGATGCAGTCTTTAATTTTTTTTTTTTTTAGAATCTTTAAATTTAATGTTATAATTAATTAAAAAAAAACGAGAATTGTTCATCGATCAATACACCTACATAGGAATCCATTAATTAAGAGTTGTATTCCTATATGGTATGGACAAACTGGATTATACAAAATAATTCCAAATATCCAATTTTCTTGATTTCCACTTAGATCCCATTTTGGAGTTTCATTATACACTTGTAATGATATATTTTCTCCATACTATACTATCATACACTGAATATTAATCAAAGCAATGCTCAAAGCATTGTACAAGAAATATATAAATATAAATATATATACCTTCTTTATCCATGTCAACCTCTTGTAAACCTCCTAGTTTCAAAGCGCATTTGGTTTCTATGGCTGCCTTCCATTTCTTCATCTTCCTTACGAGCTTTTCTTCTGTTCATTTCTGCACACATTTCCTCAATCATCGGCTTCCATAGTCGTACACGAGCATTTATAAACCAGTTCGACACCTGCAGCTTACACAGATGGTCTTAGATAACACGTACATAAACGAGTCAAGTTTGAACTTTGAAGCGTTCTTGCTCTTGCAAGTTTAGAATTGTCAAAATGTGGATAGCATAGTAATGAATCTTCTGCATTCAAGCTTTGAAAAGGTGTAAATGTAACTTCATAATGTAGGAGTTTCTGCATACCTGATTCCGAGTTAGGCCACTTCTCAAAGCCAGCAAGTGCTTCTCTGAGTCCTTCGGATACCTGAAAATCGCAACATTTATTGTTGTGGTGGTTAGATTTCCAACTTTTATCGGGTAAATATGATCGTAGAAAAGGAAACGGGCTTACGGGTGTAGGAAATTCTGAAACATCCATGTCCTCAAAACGGAGACAGATGTTTCGGGGAGGCCTCTTTGAGGCCTCCACATCTGATGATCTCTCTTGCTTAGCTGCTGGAGAGCCCACTGCTTCTGTATGAAGCATGCCTCGTACGATTTGTTTTCTCGCGTCTGTCCCTGCTTAAGATGAGCTCCCACTGCAAGAATGTGGCTGCTGATTCTCTCCCTAAGGCTCTTGTACATGAACGAGATTGTGGGGAGAGCAAAACGAGCGTGTAGATTAGGTTCCAACTCCGTCACAGTATGAAATGCAGAGGTAACTGTGTGGATTTCATCTAGGCATTGGCTGTATTGATCATCAACCTAAGACGGGAGAAACGATTTTAAGCATAATAGAAGCAATGAATGATCGAACCAAGCAAAAACGAACGATGGATACCATTTGCAGTAGAGCTAGCAGATGCTTTTTCTTTGCTTCAAGGTTCATTTCTTGCTTTGGAAACATCAAAGTACTACTATTATTATGATCTGCTTCAATGCAGCTTGATGCAAATGAAGCATTTACTCCAATATCACCAATGTTCTCTAGTGCATAGCAAGCAATTTCAGCTAGTATTTCTTGCATGGCCTCGACAAATCTTGACCCCGACAATAGGTTGTTGTTGTTGCTGCTGCTGCAAGAAGTATGGTCGGGCAAGATCTGTCGGCCATGCAAGGAATAGCTAGTTACACCATTGGAGCTCATCTCCGAGCAAACTGATGGTCGTGATGTCACGAGACTGAGAGATAACTCATTGCTCAATTGAGACGAGTCTTGACTAGTGGACCATTCCCTCCGGTGGCTTGGTTGGGGTTGGGCCGGTGGGGGAAGGCTACTTCTTCCGACCACCCTCCCAACAAGCTCCGGAGGAAGTGGTACACCACCTCCATAACTATTATGAAGCATTGTCTCGAATGAGACGTCTAGGCAGCTGTTCATGGCAACGCCATATTTGGCATTTTCAAGTGGACATCCAAGAGGAACTGGAATTGTTAACTTTTCTTGATTCTCAATCGAGATATATCTTTCGGATTGGAAGGTCCCGATGGATGCATAAGGAAGAGGAATGCCCTCCATAAACCGATCAGTGCCATAAAACGTGCTGATTTGGGGAGACGAAGAGAAACTTGTCGAGCCATTTCCTGATTGAATGCCATAGAAATGATCATCATGAACTCGACTCGTTAGCTCATGAGCAAACTTGTTCATAGTTTCTCCGACTATGTGAGTCGGAGGCAGAACGAATCCATCAATGATATCACCTCCACCACTTACATCTGTTTGCATATTCATAAGGCTAATTTCCACCAAAACAAGACAAGGGAAAGAAAACTCCAAATTAGATACATATTTTAAAGAGAGCAATAAATTTCAAGAATTTGAAACCATAACCATCTAAAAATGTGGATAGTATCATTGAAGAAACATACACAAAAACACAAAATTCACAAGTTCTATGTTTATATATAGCTTCTAATTTCCTAATGACAGACCAACATTTTATATTTCTACATCTATATTTCACTGATTTCAACTAAAATACTAATGCTATGATCCCAACATGCATTAAAATGGAAAATGTGGAATGATATAAATGTTTGTTAAGCTTGATCAATTTCAATAATCATGTCAGAAGCACTTGGTGAAATAGAACTGTTCTTTCCACTCTCAACAATCATATTTATGAAATCAATCAGAACAAAAGCTTAACCACAAAAATAATCTCACTAAATCCAAATAAGATTTCATGACAACAAAAGGTGATGATATTAGGACAACAAACCTTGTTATCTTGGAAGAGGGAATTTTGCAAGAGAACAAATGACAACTAATGAGTTTGCTAAGGTTTTCAGAGAATTTTATAATTCTTTAATGGCTGTAAAACTAACATAAAAGTGGAAGATTTGAAGATTGATTTCTTCTATTGTGATGAGAACCATATGTAGGAAATCATTGGTTTAGCCTAAGTTACCCAAACAGTGTAAAAAATCAGAAGAGCAGAAAGAAAAAGGAAAAAAAAGAAAAAAGAGCACCTGAAAATCTTTGAAGGGAGCTCTTTTTTTTTCCCTTTTACCTTTCTATGATAAAGATTAAGGTAATAAAAAAGAGTTAAATAACTATGAAAAAAGAATACCTGTTGCAGTAAAAAAAGAGTACTTCAAACTTGAGAGTTCAACTTCAACTTCAACCCCACCACCATTCTGAAAAGAACAATGTAGAAAAGAATAAAAGAGGCCAAAAAACTGCACAAAAAGTGAGCTGTTTTTGCTTGCATGAAGAAGAAAAAGCAAGCAAAAAAAGTCGGATTTCATCCAATCCAAGAATCCAAATTTCAAGAAACTGGTGAGTTTCAGAGTTTCAGACAAAACCCATCAAGAATCATCATCTCTTCTTACACCACGATCTCTCTCTCTCTCTCTCTCTCTCTCTAATAAAGACACTTTCTTTTTCTTTTACTTACAAGAGAAAGAGAAGAGAGTCGTTAAACCGCAAGGTATATCGTTTGTCAAGACTTAAAACACAAAGGGTCATAGAATTTGAAGCTACTCAAAAGTAAGAAAAAATGGGCATCTCTGCAGAGAACAGGTAAGGGAGGGAGGAGGAGGATTAAATGAACAAAAGAAAAGCACCCATTAAATAAAAAGCCAGAGAAAGACTAAAACCACACAACATACATTATATGAGAGAGAGAGAGAGAGAGAGAGAGCATTATGTAGTACTCTTTGCTGCTGCACTTCCACTCATTTCTCCTTGCAGCCTTTTGAGGGCCCATTCTCTCTCTCTCTCTCTCTCCCCCGGCTGCTAGTTGCTACCATACATTATCTGGTGTGCCAGCCAGCAATGATCACCAAAAACAAAATATGTGGATTCTCTCTCTCTCTGATCAAACTGTGCATGGCAGAATTCCCATGGAGTAAAGAAAAGGGCTTTACTTTTTTTTTTTTTTTTAACCATTTCGAGACAGAAAAAAGCTAATGTGATGAGAAAGGAGAGACATAAGCTTTAATACCTGAATCGAACAACTAAAGGGTTAAGGCAAGTAGATGGGAGAATGAATTGGCGCCACACTGTTGCACCAGTAGTCTACTTTTAGTCCTTGTAGTATTGTATGGTATGCCCTTCTCTCTCTCAATATTTGGAGAGAGAGAGAGAGGAGAGAGAGAGAACAGCGTCGTACTATGCAATGATGATGCAAGCTATATTGGAAGGATGTTAAAAGGGAGATCTGATGCCAAGATCTTTGACAAAATTTTATCTCTGTACGTGCAATTACAAGCCCCCCTATGCCTTCTCTTTTGATGCTTATTTTTGTACGATTTGAAGGCTGTAATTTGCATCGCATCCTATTTTTTTTTTACAGGTATCTTTTAATGGGGAGTTAATAATTTTTAAAATAGACACACATTTGAATATTGACATTGAAGATGAAACATTTTTGTTTTTATAAATGATTTCATCCAATGAATTGCGATGCTTGATAATATTCTACATTTTGTTGCAAAATACTCCCTCTTTTTTTTCCTATTTAGAAATTTTTTTGTCCCCTTTTAAGTATGTATTACGGAATTTGATATTAAAATAATGACAAACCTCTTATTTTACTCTCACAAAAATTATTAGAAAATGTAATTATTAGATTTTGAAAATAATAAATATGGATATAAAAATAATATCTCATTATTCCTTTGTAATTTTTTTCAATATGACACTTAAAAAAATAAAGGGAATATTAAGGTACTTGTGGGGAGTTTCAATGTGTTTGCAATGTATTGAAAAAAGTGTTGGGATAACCACATCATAAATGAACTTTTTTTTTATTAAAAGTAAATAAAAATAAAAAAGTTTTATACTCCCTCCGTCCCAAAATGTCTCTCTTTTTATATTGAGCTGTTTCACAATAAGTATTCTATACCTAATATGGAAACCATATTCTCTCACAAAAAGATATGAACTCCACCATTTTCTATCTCTTTAACCCTTCTCCTTAATATTCGTACAGAATAACATGACACTTATTGTGGGAAGGAAGTAATATTTTATTATTTAACTAGGGTTATAGAATTACCTTGGTGAGTTCCAATGTAATTGAAATGCATTGAAAGAAGGATTGAGATCTAGCCACATTATAAATGAACTTTTCTTTTTGTATTAAAAGTAAATCAAAACTTCAAAAGGTTTGTATTATTTTATTCTTTCACTAGGGTTATAAAACTATCCTTGGTGAGTTCCAATGTGATTGCAATGCATTAAAAGAAGGATTGAGATGTAGCTACATCATAAATGACTTTTCTTTTTTGTATTAAAAATAAATCAAAATTAAAAAGATTTATACTCCCTACGTCCCACAATAAGTGTCTTTATTTTTATATTGAGATGTCTCACAATAAGTGTCATATACCTAATATGAAAACTACATTCTCTCACAAAAATGTGTGGACTCTACCATTATCTATCTATTTAATCCTTCTTAATATTCATACCAAAAAGTAACGGAACACTTATTGTAAGAAAGGGGTAATATTTTATTCTTTAACTAGGGTTATAGAATTACCTTGGTGAGTTTCAATGTGCTTGCAATGCATTGAAAGAAAGATTGAGATCTAGCCACATTATAAATGAACTTTTCTTTTTGTATTAAAATAAATCAAAATTAAAAAGGTTTGTATTATTTTATTCTTTAACTAGCTAGGGTTATAGAACTACCCTTGGTGAGTTCCAATGTCATTGCAATGCATTGAAAGAAGGATTGAGATCTAGCCACATTATCAATGAACTTTTCTTCATATATTAAAGGTAAATCAAACTTAAAAAGATTTATATTACTTTATTCTTTAACTAGGGTTATAGAATTACCCTTGGTAAGTTGCAATGTGATTGCAATGTATTGAAAGAATGGTTAAGATCTAGCCACATCATAAAGAACTTTCCTTTTTGTATTAAAATAAATCAAAATTGAATGATTTATATTATTTTATTCTTTAACTAGAGTTATGGAACTATCCTTGGTGAATTCCAATGTAATTGCAATGCATTGAAAGAAGGTTTGAGATCTAGCCACATCATAAATGAATTTTTCTTTTTGTATTAAAAATAAATAAAAACTAAAAAAGATTTATATTATTTTATTTTTTTAACTAGGATTATAGAACTATCCTTGATGTGTTCCAATGTGATTGCAATTAATTGAAGAAGGATTGAGATGTAGTCACATCAACCTTTCTTTTTGTACTAAAAATAAATCAAAATTAAAAAGATTTATATTATTTTATTTTTTAACTAGGGACGTTATAGAACAATCATTGGTTAGAAAAGTAAAAACATGGTTAAAAAAGTTCAAAAAGTGGCATCTTTAGTCATGATTGAAGAGATTTATCAAAAAAATTTATCGCCCCTATACTTCATGACCAAATTTTATGATTATATGACCAATTAATCGAAAAACATATCAAAATCTAGGCCTGAGTAAACGTTCGGTGCGGTTAACCGCACCGTCTTCAATAGTTAACTGCCATCGAAACATCAATTTTAGTAATCGAAATTGCACTGATTGCGGTTAAACGGTTAATTGCTAATAACCTCGGTTAGTCTGTATGATTAACCGCCTAACCGACACTTTAAACAAATGAAAATATCCCTCTGTATTTCTTCTATTACCGTCCTATTTTCGATTCAAATATCCAATAAAAAACACCAACATCAAACATTTAAATTATCAAGCATAAAAATACCAACATTCAACATCATATATCCAATTATCCAACAAACATAAATCAAACATCAAATGATTCAAATTATATCAAACATTCAAACAAACAAATATTCAAAGTTTCAAACCAACTTAATCACTCAAAGTCTCAAACATCAAACATGCTTCATTCACATAAAGCTACACTCTGACTCATCTAAGCACTCTTCGCGGTCCCCGTATGCCCTCCAAGCTCTCCACAAAATCCAAGGGTTCTCAACACTGTAAAAAAAAAAATAGTTAGTCTACTGATACTTGTTAACAATATATAATAATATTGATCATTAAATACTTACATGTTTTAAATTCTTTTTCTAATTCGGTTTTAGGAACATCTTCTTCATATATCCTTAAGAAAGACGTCAACCGAACTAGTTCAACCAATCTTCAGCGCATATAAGAGCCTCAACCATATTGGACATCAAAGAGCTTCTAAACTGGGATAGAACACGTCCTCCGTGATAAACACAGATTCAGAAGCAACGCTCAATATGGGATTGTCAAGATATCCCTAGCCATTTAAGTTAGCACGGAGAAGCGCGGTCCGTGCTTTTTCCACCAATCAAGATTATTAAATGAATCAACCTCTTCTGAAGTCGGCACATGTTGCTTCTCTGTAAACTATAGAGTGATCTATGAGGCATCAGAAGAAACATCAAGTTGTTGGTCAGTAACAACCTGCAGAGCAGTACACCACGTACATTTACACTAAGGTACTCGATGATCTAATTGTCCCACAGTAGATGCATTGACTCTTGATGTCGGATTAGGGGTTATTTCTTTCATATAAAACTCAAGCAATTCATGTAATGAATTGTTTACCTCTCCCACCAACTCTGCTGCTCTCTTTATGCCCCACACTGTTTGCAAACACATCTCTACATGCATCATCTTCTGCCTTGGATCCAACAATACAGTAATGTAGAGAATATTGTTCATCCCAGGATTTAACCCCGTGTTCTCCAATTAGTACTTTCCAAGTTTCATTTTCATCTTCCTTGTCATCTTGCTGATCTTTTCATCTTCTTCCAGCTCCAAGTCAGTGATAAGGTCAGAAATACCGCACATTTCTTTAAAGAAATGATGCGATGTGACATATGTGGTGCCAAAACAAGAAGGGTCTTATATAAGGTTTTAATGATACCAAAATTCAACTGACTCCAACTAAGTAAATGATGACCAAACTTGTTTCTAGTAAGCTCGTGTGTTTGAACTTTAGTTTGATTCTCTAGGTAGGATTCGGTTTAGATCTTTAGCTGATCAAGAAGTCTAAAGACGAAGACCGAAGATTGAAGACGAAGACACAACTGAAGAAGAAGTTAGTTTGTGGAAAAACTAATCAAGACACTGTTCTAGGAATTAATCAGTGATTATAGAACTGACCCAAAGACATCAGTCGACGTGGATAAATGAGTAGACGCCATTCAACCTGTGCAAAAGTACAAATCAACAGAAAGGTTCCAGAAAGTCTGTGGTGTGTCAGACACAGAAAAGAGAAGGACGACGCCTCAACGATAAGATTTTCAAAGAAGAGAGTATGTGTGATTTGAAATGGTTCCTTCTAACAGCTAGTTTCAAATCTCATCTATAAATATAGGTGTCCTCCCTCATTCAAAGGTTACAGGAATTACAACATCCATTGCAAGAACACCAAAGTCTACAACTCACAACTCCACAGACCAGTCACACTGCTTTCACTGTTCTTGAAGGCATCAGATCTAGCTGATGAAGTCTTTATCCATTTAACAACTTTTCTAACTCGTCTCACAGACAAACCAATCTCTTATAACCCATTGTGAACAACCAAATTCAGAATGTGTGCAACACAACGCATGTGAAGAAACTTCTTACCAGCTACACTAGTGTCCCACCTTTCAAGGATTAGCTTCTTGTACTTAATGCACCCATCATTTGCCGATGCCTTGTTCATTGTGTAGCAAAGTACTTTCTGCAACCTCCACTCCTCCAATGAGAAAATAATAGAAGCACCCAGATCGTCTCCTTTTTTACTGTAGATCTTACGAAAAGTAATGATGTTCTTGTGCAACACCCAGTCTTTGTCGATGCAATGTGCTGTAACACATATAATTATTAATATCGATCCAACAATCCATGGTGATCGACACTCTTTCCATGCCTCTGCTCTTATCGTGAATCTGCTCGGGATCTTGAATTGAGGACATATTCACTCTATAAATCTCTTGAATCCCTCTCGCTCGACAAACTTGAAATACCAATGAAACAAATGACGTAAATTCAACAAATTAAGCAATTGAAACTTGAAAGAACAACTTAACGTCGTGGTTGACAAACCTGAAAGGAAGCTCGTCGAGAATAATCATCTCACACAATGCAAGCCTACTCGTAAGATGATCGAATTTCCAACTTGTCAAGATCCTTGTTCCATCGGTACTTGCTTGCAAGTTTAGCAAAATTTGACTACATTTTGTTGCATGCTTCTCCTTACACTTTTCAGCATGATTTCTCAAGGTAGTGGTACGGTTTATTTTTTCAGATCTACTGTAAAAGGAATGAAGTTTAATTTGCTAATGAATGGAGGTTTTAATTAATCAAAAGTCATATTGATAGATTGATATAAATGATATTATACTCCATTTGTTTGCTTAATCATGAGATGATTAGATGGAATAATTATAGATATGATTGAAATTAATCATGAAATAGATAGATGTGATTTGATTTTTTGAAATTTGAAATCAATCATTTAATCTATCCCTAAATTTGAAAATAAGTTTTGGATTCGCCATTTGTATGTGAAGGAAATAAATCTATGAAGACATATAATAATTGCATCTGAAAATATCTCCCTCTTTATTTCTCCACTTGATAACATTAATTACAGAGACAAACAATTTATTGCAAGAAAATTTTAGAAGACAAATGTACGCCCAAGTGGAGGCGATGAGGTGGTACAATTCAAAGTTAGGAATTTATTTTTAGGTTAAAAGTTAGGAATTTAATTGGGACTATAGGAGTAAATTAGTGCATACATTAATTGTTTTTATTACTTTTTAAAATATTAAGAGAAGAGAGACAATATAATACACACCTTCTGTTAACACCTTTCGTAAGCACTATTATGTTTTGTCCAAATTAGCATTAGTCTATTTAATTTTTGATATTGTATTTTATTTTAATACCATAGAAATTATTATTGAGATCGTTAAATTTACAAATTAATAAAAATCAAAGCTTGATTTGTTTTTTTCCCTTCAACTTCAAAGAAATGAATAAATAGATCAAATCGAGCTTTGATTTTTATTAATGTGTAAATTTAACGATCTCAATAATAATTTTTAAGGTATTAGAATAAAACACAATATCAAAAATTAAATAAAATAATGCTAATGTGCTACATTTGAATTGAGGTTAATTTGAATAATGCTCCTATACGTGATAGATAATTTGGAATTGTGAAGGCGATGTGGACTAATGAAAGGGGAACAGAATAGCAAAGGATAATTTTGAATTGTAAAGTCAAAAAGACAATTAAAATGAAAAGAATTAAAAAGTTCAAAATGGTATTTTTAATAAATAAGAAAGAGTATATTACAATACGTGATCCGAATCACCCATATTGATATAAAATTATAATAATGATTTATGGGCTGATTGCATTAGTAAACATCATTTTAATTTTACTGGGCTCGTGCCTCCTGGTATTAATTTGGGTTATCGTCTTCTCATTTTTATGGTCTTCGTTATTTTATTTATCTGTCTCATTTCAATAGTTTTATGCTTAAAACGGAAACTTTATGCTTTACAACACATAATAAACACTTTCAATTTAACTAATAAATTACACCATGTTCCTCAAAATAACTACTCTCTCCCTTCTCTCTTCTACTTAATTTGATAAAAAATACCCTACAAAAGTTACAGTTTCTCTTCACCTTTATTAACTATCATAACATCCGTGTTCAAACATATAAGCCCATTAAAATGGGACGGAGGGAGAACATGGCCAATAATTAATGGCTAGCACCTTACTGCCTTAGTTTTGTTTTAATTTTTTTTTGAGTTGGGGAATGGAGTGATTGGAATTCGAACTCGGATCTCTTATGACTTACCATTCTAAAGGAAATGAATACCAATTGAGCTACATGCTAGTGATTCCAAAACATAGTTTTTATTTTCTCACATTAAGTGCTACAATTATAAAATATATATTTTGCATTCCATATTTTAACAATCACATGTTCTAAAATAAAGTGGAATCTACTATCCAAAAAATAAATAAATAAATAAATGGAATCCCAAATATACGTATTTGAAGAAACTGTCACGGGCCAATCAGTAATAACATAATTAAAGCTTTCATGGCGGTTTAATTGGTGAGGTTACAACTTTCGTGAATAAACAAAATATAAATTCAAATCTCATCAATATTTATGGATCGAGTTTTGTACGTAATATATTGTGTCTCCAAAAAAAAAAAGTAAATAAATATTTCGATCTTGAATAAAACTAGCACAATTTCTTATTCTTTCTTTTCAGGAAGAAAATCATGCACTTCCAGCAGAATTTTCAAAATTTTATTTCTAAATTTGCTTCTAAAACTTTTCATATATAATTTCTAGCCCATATTTAATACGTGCATATACATCAGTTTTCCTATTTTTTTATTAATTATTTTATAAAAATTATGGGTCCAAGTCCAACTCAATTTGTGAGATATGAGTAGATTTAGAGAGGTGTAAATTTGAGAAAAAAATTAAGGAGGTGTAAATAATTTTATGGGGCCCACCCAATTTGAAAGATTTATTAAATGAACTTTTTATCTCATTTTTTGTTATTTTAACCTAAATTTAGAGTTAAAAATGATTTTGAGTGAACTAATGAGAGTGATTTCAATAAACGCAAATCACACGTAACATATCCATAAACCACACAAATTAAGCAATTATTAAACTATAATCAGTATTCAATAAAGTGGGTAAGTCATTTCAATTATTTCAAAAACAATTCCCACATGATACAACTATTGTGTTGGCCAAATTTCCGCAATTTTTTTTGTCAAAATAGAAATAGTTTTTTCAAGCAAGTCAAATAGAAAATTATAAGGTGCATCAAATTGGGGTACAGTTTTCTATGCTAATGTATTATCAGATTGCATATGGTTTATATGCACCATACATATATAATTGCATAGGCATATGCAAAATGTGGGTCCCAAAACCTACACTCGATAAAATAACAAATATGATAAAACTCCGATAAATGTAATAACTAGAAAATTATTATGCAGAATATAATGAAAGAGAACATATTCAAAAGTAACATAATATATATATATATATAATATTATATCTTTTTCTATAATTTCTCAAATTACTCTCGATTTATAGATTTTATGGAGGCTTATATGTCAAATAGGGGACGATGTAGCTCAAATAGTAGAGCATTAATTTGAAGGTTATTGAATGATATTGGATTCAATTCCCATCATTTTCAAGTCTTTTTCAGTATTATTTGTTTTGAATAATATTTTATATTTTTATATAATTTATCACATTACTATCGATTTATTATGTTAAGTACATTTTATGGAGGTTTATTTGTCAAATAGAGGGTGTAGCTCAAATGGTAAAGCATTCTATGGTTATTGAATGATATATATTGGATTCCCATCATCTCCAAGTCCTTTATAGTATTATTTATTTTGAATAATATTTTATATTTTTCTATAATTTCTCACGTTACTCTCGATCTATTATGTTAAGTAAATTTTATGGAGGCTTATTTGTCAAATTGGGGATGTAGCTCAAATGGTAGAGCATTCTGTGATAATTGAATGATATTTCAATTCTCATCATCTTCAAGTTTTTTTAGTACTACCTCCGTCCCATTATTCTTGTCTCATTTCTTTTGGGCACGGGTATTAAGGAGAAGAGCCCATAACTTTTTGTGAGAGAAGCATATTTCCTTTTATGGAAACAGGACAAGAATAACGGGACAACCCAAAAAGGAATACAAGACAAGAATAATGGGACGGAGGGAGTAATATTTTATTTTAATAATATTTTATATTTTTTTATAATTTCTCACATTACTCTCGAATTATTATGTTAAGTAGATTTTATGGAGGCTTGTTTGGGAATGATACAATGTAACTCATTGGATATATAATAATGAAAATTATAGTTTTTAAATGGTTCTTTTTTAGCTTAATACATACAAGTAAGAACTTTGGTGGTGAGTGGTTATCATCTCATAAGTCAATTAAGTTGAGTAAATTAGGTTTTGGAGGATAAAAGTCAAGCCTCCTCCTCTACTCAACCATATACTCCCTCCGTCCCGTCATAAGTGGCCACATTTCCTTATTGGGCTGTCCCATCATAAGTGGCCACTTTCCTAATATGGAAATACCCTCTCTCACACAAAAGATGTGGGCTCCACCACTTTTTATCTTTTTACCCTTTAAACACTCTACTCCTAAATACTCGTACCCAAAAGAAAGTAGCCACTTATCATGGGACGGAGGTAGTATATGCATGATGATTTCACATTTGGGATTCTTTTATCCTGCTAATTAAATATATGACTAATTAAGTAATTAAAAAAATGGATAGTGCTATTTGAACATATTGTGGCCAGCCACACAAGCTAAAAAAGGTATTATAGGTTTTAAAAAATGAAATATACTCTAATTGGGGAATCATAAACCCCTAAAGGGAAATATAATTATTTCCATTTTTACAGTTAACTTTCATTTTTCTTACGCTCCGAATAACTTTAGGGCTTGTTTGCTAGGGGTGATTAGGGTGTATAATATATATTATACACCCTAATATCTTGTTTGGTATAAAGTATGAGGAGACCCTTTATAATATTCGGGCGCGTATGAATTATACCTATTGTTGTTATTATCTAATACCATCTATGAGGTGGTATAAATAATATTGCAACTAAATATAAGAATAAATTACTATAATTTTATCCTCTTACCTAAATTAATATATTTTGCAGAGAATTTAATACATCATACCAAACACAATATTAATTCTTTATACGGATTAAGATATCCCAGCTAATCATATCAAACCTTATCCCATACTTCGTAGCAAACTAGCCGTTATTGTAAAAAAATAATGCACTATCAACATGATCAATTACTATTAGGGACCCACACAAATAAAATTTGAAGATCAACAATTTTTTTAAATGGAAGTTCGATTTTTCTCTCTCGATTAATACATGATGAGCGAGAACGAATCTAATATATGTGCATATTTATTTCTCGATAAAGAATCTAGCATCTAACATAGACGGTATTTTACATTGCTGACGTGGCACGACCGTCACTATCTAATTTTATTGAATTTTAAGACAAGAAAATATATTAATTAAAAGTTGAACTAATTAATTAATTAAGGGTGTTTGAAAATGTTTGGCTGAGATTGTTGAGACGGCGGAAACTACAAATCGGGAGGTTTGGATAAAACAAAAAAAATTAAATTTGAGGAAAAGTAAAACACCATAAATAGGCTTCATGTTCACTTGTTTCTTTAAGGCAAATTAAACTCACAAGTCTCCCACATTTAATTATGGGTTGACATAAGGGACGTAACCACTATGGGGGCCTTGGCCCCCCTAGAATTTTGGAAAAAGAGGTATGTTAGTAATATCATATTTTTAATTAGAATTCAAAAATGTATGATGTTTAGTTTTATTTATTATTTTGTTAACTTGTTTTATTTTGGTAATTTATCTGTTATAAATGGAGGTGGCACAAGATTATGATTCTTGTTTACGGAACTAGTATTGCACTCGTGCGTTGCACGGTGGAATACATTATAAAAATATGTAATATATAAATTATCAAATTTTAAGAATAAAGAGAAAAATATAATAATTATAAAAAAAAATTTAGCAAAGGAGAATAATAATATTTATATATTAAATTTTCAGTACAGAAATAATGATATTTTCGGTAATAACAATAACAAATACTACAACATATTACATTTTAAACATTTCGAAAAACTTCTTTGTACACAACATATTCAGTAACTGTTGAGAACTGCTCATCATTAACACCCTTGCATTGCACGGAAGGAAAGCATTATAAATTTATATAATATCAAATTACAGGATTAAAGGAGAGTAATTCGAGAAATTAGAAACACGACATCCATAGTCTGACAAAAAAATTATAATTTTAGTATATCAAATCTTTTAATAAGTAAACATAAAGACACTATAATTATAGATATAATTATAACTTAAAAAACTTACTATTAGTTTTCTCACACTTTTGATAGAGACCACGATATAAACATCTCTAAACAACTATTTTTTTTTATATATTTAAAAATGCAATTTCGATTAAAATTCATTTAAAAATGCCATTAGAATTAAAGATGAACAATCATCATAATTATTTCAACCAATTTTAGTATTTTTAATAATTCTTCATTTTTGATAACTTCTAAACATATCGAAATATATATTTTTAACTATTTTTTAAATATTTTTTTCATTATTATATTTTAAAAATATTTAGGAATCTAAATAATGAAAATAATAAAATTATTTTGGCAACTATTCATTGCACTAATCTTTTTTTCTTTCTTTTTCAAAATTACATATCTTAGTCAAAATAGTGTTGTGTTAAATTAGAACATTTATTATATAAATAATAAATATAAAAAGTAGAAAATTCAATTAAATAAGCAAAATCCATAACCATTCAATTTTATTAAACAATTCAATTTTTTTAAGCCAAAAAATGATAATCAAGAAAGGAGGTGTATAGTAATTAACCAACATATATTATTCATTACTTAAAGTCAATACCTATTATCCACTAAATTGGATTGAGGGGGAAAAGAGCAAATTTGTTAATATAGTCACAACTCTCTCTTTTAATGTTAGATAGAAATATAGAAAATTGATTGACCGTAATATAATATGCATTAACCCCAAAATAATATATAGTTAGCATTATTAACCACTAAATTGGTTTTGGAGGGAAAAGGGTAAACTTGTTAATAAAGCTACAACTCTCTTATTTAGTATTAGTATAGATAAAGACGGAGCTAGCTTTTTTTTTTTTGCGAAAGAGAGTAGTATTAAGCGCAAGAACATGGAACGTGGAGAAGACCCACCAGAGAAGATGGTGGTTCAACCGACATACGAAGGATCTAAAAATCCCTAACTAATCTAGCAAGATGGAGCTTTTGTTACTTTTATAATTAAGCATATGAGAAGAATTTTTTTTAGTTGGTGATTTGTTTTATATATTAAAGACGTTATTACAATTTCAAATATGTTCACTTTTTCATTTCTTGAATTTTGTGATCGGTTATTAAACCTAATTGTGATGTTTCACGTGTAATGTTGGTAAGTCGATATTGGTTTTGATTTATGAATGTCATCTGATCGATAACAAAGATAATAGATGAATTGAAATTTTGATAACAATATTACAATGTACAACAAATAATAATAGTGGAATGGATATTTTTATATTATGTCAACTATGTGATATAATTTAAATGCTATTATGATTCTATAAATTTTTTTCATTACTCATACATCTCATCAATAAAATCTTAGTATTATATAATGAATCATAATTCACATCTATTACTAAAAATTAGATTTATAAGTAATCATATACCTTATTTCTAGAATAATTAATTATTAATTCAAAAATTGCAAATTAAATATAAAAATCATTATAAACTCGAATTGATTTAATGAGTCCTAATTATTAATCATAAAATTAATTAAACAAAAACACAAAAAATTGAAGAAGAAAGGAAAAATAAAAAAAATATATATAATGAAACATAAAACGAGGCATCAGAAGTTGGAAAAATAAAAAAATTAATTCAAGATTTTTTCTTCCTCCAAATTTTCAAGAAAAGTTTCCAACACATGTAGGGGCTAATTAGGGTGTAGTACTTGTTAATGGATATTTGTGATGAAGCAGTGACAAATAGGGCCCTTTTCTAATTCTTCGTAATTGAGCCGAAAATATATATGTATCATATCGGATCTGTTAGAAATACATCTTTATATAAGAACGTAAAAATTATAGTACTACATTTTTATCACATCAAATAATGCAAAAATACATTATTTTAATACATAAATTGCACCCGTTAATACTGGACCGTAGATCAGAAAAGATCAACGGTCCAATTTTATTCTGATTTCTTATATAAAGACTCGTTCATATATGATTAATAATTGGAGAGTTGATTTAGATCCTATGAGTCATACAATAGTATTTCAAAATCGTGGTGCAAATTAACTTATAAAGATTAATTTGTATTTTTGTCAATGGCACTTTCTAGTATCCTAATTATTAGGAAGCTCTTGAAGAGCAGATTGGGTCGTTTCACATTTACGTATGAAATAGCATTATTAAAATAAATGTTTGGTGTGTGAATATGTGATGTCAAATAATGCAATCCATTCAAAAAAAAAGAAAAGAAAACGAAAAACAAATTAGAAACTAAACCGAGTCCACAAAATCACACTTCCTTCCTCTTCCAATAATCCATAAAAATATGCAAAAAATCAACAAATAAAACACATACACCAAATGATGTTATTTTATACATACACATACATTAATTATAAAGAATAGATGAGAAAATGTCATTTTAAACTCCAAAACCAACCAATTATTATTCACGAAAAAGAAAAAAGAAAAAAAAACGCAATAGCTAGCTAATAAAAAAATATAACAACCATCAAAAAAAGAATTTTATAATTCCAACTTGGATTTAAAAAGAAAATGAAACCCATTATTTTTGTTCCTGGGCTTGTGCATCATCAACAGATTCGCCGAGTCTCACACAGTTCACACAGTGAGAAGAAATCAAGATAAAAAAAAAAAAAAAATTGGCTTATTTTCATTCATTCATTCATTAATCATTCCCATGCAAATTTGCTAGCGCCACTTCCCCAAGCTTCTGCAGATTCAGCTTCACCACCGTATCCGCAAACAACATCGTATCTTCCGCCGTATTTCCCGCCGGTATATCTACGATATACGATTCCAATACGACCGTATAAACTCTCCCGTCTTTCCTCAATTCATTGACGGAGGTGACCGACCGGTAGTTGTTGAGGCGGTGCTCGCCGCCGACGACGCGGAAGCTGACGATGCGGTTGTCGTCGTCGAGGATCTCGAGGCGCTCCGTGGAGGTGGCGGCGGGGATGCCGGTCACGACGGCGACCTCGCGGATGCTGCCGACGCCGCCGTCGCCGACGAGGCGGCAGCTCTTGATGAAGTGCTTGTAGCGCTGCGGGCTGTCGAAGCGGCGGACGAGCGGCCACACCGCCGCCGCCGGCGCGTGGATGCGCTGCGCGATCAGCGACGTGCATGTGTGGGGCATTGCGTCGAACGTGTGGTGTGCGCGGATCGTCGCCGCCAGCTGCGCGTATTCCTCCGCCGTGACGCCGCTGGGGACCGGCGGCAGCGGCGCGTCGTCCATGGTTAAAGATTTCGATGATTTCAAGATGTGATTACAGAGAAATTGTATGAAGAAAATCTGATTTGGGGGAATTAATTAATTAGAGCGCGAAAGATGGTTAATTTGATTGAGACGAAGAAGATTTTTGGGATGTTTAGAGAAAGAAATTAGGGTTTGGGAATTGAGAAATTGAAAATGAAATGAAATTTTCTTTTTATGGGAAGAATGCACAGAAACTTGGAGGGTTAGTTAATTTGGAGGGTCTCTCTCTCTATATATATATATATATATATACGCACTTAGGATCCTCTGTCCCCAACTTTGGTGTTCCACTTTGTCCCACAATCCATATTTAATTATGTTTTTGTCATTTTTTTTTCTTCAATTTCAATCTATAATGTTTTAGTATAATTTTACAATTATTAATTAGGGTTCATCCATCATAATAATGTTTATATATATTTTTTATATTTAATTTGCATTTTTTTTTAATTTTTAATTGATTATTAGGGTTCATTATTCCAAAATTAGGATATATAATTTTTTTAAATTCTAATTTTTCATAATAAATGTTAATTAAGGTTCATTATATATTACTAAATTTTTATTTTTAAATAAATCTTTTTAAAATAGTGAAATTAATAGCGGGACACGAAGAGTGGACAGAGGATCTCATCCGATACATACGTGCTCTCTCTCTCTCTCACACAATTTATTAACACTAACAAAATAATTGTCTTGAGATAGGTTTGAGTCCACTTTATATTTCAGACACAATTATGATTATGTAACGATCTCAATTATTTTTGTTCTCCACAAGTAATTATAGATATTTGGATTCGAGTATGTAATCGTTTGATCATTTAAAACCCGTGAGATCATCTAAAGGTAGATTGTACTTATAATTCTTAAAATTGATTGTGTTAATTACTACGAGTTCATAGTTTATAAACATCTTTTAATTTGAAATTATACTTTGTATACGCCAACAAATAGCTTTTGTAGGAAGCTAAAGAGGTGGAGGAAAAAAAAAAAGATTGTGACGAATATTGAATATATATGCAAGTTGCATGGTCTAAAACTTTAAGCTGTACTAATATGCAACTTGTATTCCTTTTGTGCAAATGACCAATATGTCCCTTTACTAAATGTACAAGATAATGGTATTTAGAGTTATCAAATACATTTATTTTAACTTTTAAGTTACTGCAGTTCGTGCATTAAAAGTGTATTAACTATTTATACTTTAAATTACTGCAATTTGTGCATTAACATGTATTGTCCCTCATACTTTGTTTCTTCACGTGGGCAATATCTTCGGCAATCTTCTCGTACTCCATTTCTTCATGTTGTCGTCGATTTGGAACCCTTCGTTATCGAGAATTGTGGGGGTTTGGGGCCTGTGGGGGAGACCTCATCATTTTGGTAGTAGTCATCCTCCATAGTTTCATGGATGAAGATACTCTCCCGCCACCACCACAACGCTGAGCATTTTCTACTACTTTATGCTTTCCCTTATCGGTTCGATGAGGATTGGAAGACATTATTAATAGAGTAACAAAAGAACAATATAGAAGGCTTGGATAAAAAAAATAGAAATTTCTTCAAAATAACTAGAGCTAGCTTGCTTGCAAAATAACTAGAACATAGAACAATGAAGAAACAAATTACTTAGACTCTTAGAGAGATGGAAAGTAGGAATTGGTGTGATGAAATGGTTGGATAAGGGGGCATTTATAGGTGAAAGTTGGGGGAGGGGGAAATCATAGCCACAAATAATTTCAAATTTTGAAATTCTAGCCGTTTGGAACCGGCGGTTCACACGGTTCCACGTTTCCGAATCGAAACTTTCGGTTAAAGGGTTGAACCCTGTATCTTATTTATTTATTTATTTATTTTACTTTTTTCGTTTGTTTTATCATTGTAATAGTAGTTTTTGCTTGTTAAGGATGTACTTCCTCCGTTCCAGTAACAAGGTTTCACTTGCTTTGGACATAGTTATTAAGAAACAAGAGTAAAAAGATAAAAAGTGGGAGGTCTCACAGCTTTTGAAGAGTTAATTGTTTCCATTTTTTGAATGAGACTATGGTAATGGGACATACAAGAAAGAAAAGAGGACCTTGCTATTGGGACGGAGAGAGTAATTAATAAGAATGTAGCACAAAACACAATTTTAAACCAAAAAAATAAAAAAATACACACGAACCGCCGAACCGGCCTGTTGACCACGGTCCCGGTTCAAAAATCATTGACCGTAGTCATGATTCCAAGCTGGTTCGGCCGATTCCTATTTTTGTGAGCACCTCTATATCCAAGTGTTCAATTTGTTATATATTTTCCCACCGAAAACCAGCTTGCTTAATTTGCATTTCTTATTGTTAGATTCGAGCTAGTAGCTCTTTTGAAGTTGGCAATTTTATGTAGAAGCAAAATTGATTGAAGTGTGTGCGGTGACAGATTTAATTTATATGCATAAATTGCTCGGTTTAGAACTTTCAATTGGTACCAGAGTAGTACATCGACTATACAGGTGTTGATCCAGGGATAGATTTCTAAACCTGTTGCAGCGTTTGAGCTACAATGGCTTTGAATGAAGATTATTTTGTGAAACTTTTAATTTTGGATGGATCTAATTATTGTTATTGGAAGGTTCGTCTCAGGTTATACATTAGGTCTATCAACGAGAGTGCATGGACCGCTGTGGAGTTTGGGTGGAGTCATCCCATAAAAGTTGATGGGAGTGAGAAACCCAGAGATAAATGGCTTGTAAGAGAATTGACTGCTTCATGTATGAATTAAAAAACCATTAATATTATTCAATCAGCTGTTAATATGGAATCATTCTCTCTCATATCTACATGTGAGACTGCAAAAGAAGCTTGGGATACTCTTCAAAATATTTTTGAAGGTAATGATCTTGTGAAAAGTCATAGACTTCAACAACTCACATCCAGATTTGAGATGTTGAAAATTGAAGAGTATGAGACTATCGGCGAGTTTCATTCCGAACTTCTCAAAATTTCCAATAAGAGCTTTGCTTTAGAAGAAAAGATGTCTGAAGAAAAATTGGTGAGGAAGATTTTAAGATCTCTTCCAAAAAGGTTTGACTTCAAAGTTGCAGCTATTGAAGAAGCAAGAGACTTGTCTACTATGAAGCTGGATGAACTAATTGGATCATTGAGAATTCTTGAAATAGGCATGGAAGGTGACAAGCCAGAAAAGTGGAAAAGCGTTGCTTTTGCAGCAGATAATATGAATCAGGTGCCCAAGTCTGTGCTAGTATCCGTGCTATTTAGTTCTGAATTATTTGTGAAATTCTTGACTATGATCTCAAGAATCGGTGAAAGAGCCATTGATCGATTTGAGAAGAAAGAGATCTCTGAAAAATCTTCAAATAGTCCTTCATCTACTTCTTTAGAAGAAAGAAGTAAAAGGAAGAAGAAAGATTTAGTGGCTCATATTGCCACGGTGGAAAGACAGAAGTTGGATCAGTATTCAACAGATGACACTGATGATGACGATGTGGATGAAGATCTCTTGATCGAACATTATGAAACACTTAAGAGTAAGTTTGAAGAAGTGGGTGATATCAATGGCGAATTGAACGTGAAGATCAAGAAGATGTATAAAGAAAGAGACATCTTGAAGGGTCAAATTTGTGAAGTGTGTCAAGAACGAGATAGTCTGAAAGCTCAAAATAATGCTCTTATATTGGAAGTCACTCAAATGAAAGAAGACAATGTGAAAAAAAAAATCAAAGAGATAGAATACTTCAACAAAGTTGTGAAGATGATGAACAACGGGACTGAAAAGTTGGATCAAATTTTAGAGACGGGTCAAAGTTCTACAAGTAAGGTTGGTCTTGGTTATCGGGATCATCAATGAAAACCTGTGGATCCCAACAAACAGAGTATGTTTGTTCCTGCCAAAGAGAAAGAAAAGCAAGATGAAGCCAAACCTCAAGGTCAAAAATATCGACATTCTGACACCATGAAGCAGGCTCAGATTCATACTCAGAATCTACGATCTGAGTCAAATCGACAAGCTGAATTTTATCTTGATGACAAAAAGAAGATGATGAATACAAGAACTTCTCGGTCAAATGAAGTTCTTATTAATATAGGACGTGGTAAAGAAGGCATTGGTTATTCTAGAAGAAAGACTACTCAACCTTATCCTAATAAGGTGAAATATCGTGCAGCTGAAAAGTACAAGGACAAAGCACATTATGCGGCACAAAAGTTAAAGTTTGTTTCTAAAAGTGAGTGTTTCGGGGCCCGAAAGTCTCAATCTCATAGAACGTCTGCAAGTACATGGCGTCCAATCTGTCACTACTGTGACAAACCAGGTCATATTAGACCAAATTGCAGATCTTATCACAGGGATAAACGGGAGAAGAGAAAAAGAAAGGTTCAGAAGAAGAGGGGACGGAAGCTAGTACATGTTCATGTACCTGTTGCTGATAATGTTGAAGCAGTTGGAGAAATCTCATCTCAACATGATCCTGTTACTGATGATGTTGTTGTTGCTACAAAGAAAATTGTTTCTTTTGTAGGTATTTCGAGATCGAAGCGTGCTGATAAAGCATATGAGTTTTTGGATGAAGATGTTCCTGTCTCTATTGATGTACCTGCGTATGTTTCAAGAGATGTTCATTCTTCCGATGTTTGTGTGTCAACAGTTGATCCAGTTTCTACTGTCAATGATCATGCATATGTTTGTGTTTGCATGAGGGGGAGTTATATTTCAAGAAGTTGTGTTTCCCATTGCTTGGTTAAGGGGGAGTTGTGTTTAACGAGGAAGTTGATTCTTGTGCTCGTTTAAGTTTGAGGGGGAGCTTCATCATCTCCATATTGTTTCTGCTATTGTGAGGTATGGAGATCTTTCATACTCTAATGTTTGATTTATTGCTATGAGGTTTTGTCTACATAAATGCCAAAGGGGGACATTGTTAGATTCGAGCTGGTAGCTCTTTTGAAGTTGACAAGTTTATGTAGAAGCAAAATTGACTGAAGTGTGTTGAGCTGTGACAGATTCAATTTATATACATAAATTGCTCGGTTTAGAACTTTCACTTATGAAGTGTCATCTTTTGGTGTATTGCAATATTATTTCCACATAAACTGCATTCTATTGACTAAAACATTATTTTTGTCTCATGCATGTATGATTTGAAAACTATGGCAAATACTAAACTCGTGAGGCCACTTTAGTAAGAATGTCTACTATTTACTATTTATATATTTTTTTAGTTTTCTAGAAATTCAATAGAAAAGGCATTATGCATGATCAACATCGTTGAAATGGACAGAGAAAACGTGATGCAATTATTGTACAGATGGGAGATTTTATTCGTTAAACATACATATTAAGTAAATTCGATAGTTTGAAATAATTTTGTGGTTAGAAACTATCATTCTGCAAATCAATTCAATTTGCTTAAACTGAATTTTTTACTCTACTGATATACTTTGAAATCCAGATCAGAATTGGCAAAGGTGAGATAAATTATATTTTATTCCAATATAAATGAACAAAATTGTATTTATTCTTTGGGTGGGCCATTCGCAAGTAGTAATCCCATTGAAGATTCAAATGACAAATCCGTGATAGTGTGGGCTAAATTTTTTTGACTAAAAATTAATCAAAGCTTTGTACAAGCTATCTTTTAACATAGTATTTCTTTTTTAGATTACAGTTTACACATAAAAGATATTTGGCCCAAACTTCACTATTTTATAGAATGAAATTTAGAATTTGAGAATTACCTGGACATCACATGGTTGTAAATCTGGCCTTTTTTTTCATGTAATTTGCATGAAAAATGTTGAAAATAATAGGAAATCCCAAAATTAAATTGGTATTTAAGGTAGAAAAGAAATTATGGCAAATAGAGACTGAAATCTTCCAAGTAGGATTCTCTATTGCATGTTCGTGATATCTTATATTGCATATCTGGATGATCGCCAACATGTCAAGAAAAAATTAAAAAAATCTACCATGTTTTGCTTGTATGAAAATTATTAATTATTGTCTATATATATTAAATATTATTCCCTCGTCCCGCTCGAAGTGACACACTTCTTTTCGACACGGTTATTTAGAAGAAGGATTATTAAAGAATAAAATGATGAAAAGTGATGGAGTCCACACATATTTCTGTGAGAAAAGGTGGTTTTCTTTTTTGGACTATGTCATTTCGAGTGAGACGACCCAATAAGGAATACGTGTCACTTCGAGTGGAATGGATTTTGTGAATTTCCATAAGTAAAATTTGGTAGATTTTTTTATTTTCTTGACATGTGGCGATCATACAAACAATGCAATAGATGATACGGCTTGGAAATCTTCTGGCTTTTAGGCTTCTTAAGACAAATTCTCATCCATAAATAATTATAACCTAGTCGGGTCGGGCCAATCCAAAATATTTCAAGTTAGTATTTTAGAAGCCTAAACCGGCCTAACAAATGGCTTTTTTCGGGGCGGCCCGCAGACCTAACAATACATTCATAAATTTTGATTCGGGCCGGGTCGATCACATTGTTTTGGGATAATATTCAAATAGCCCAATCCATCCATTTTCGGGCCGGATCTGGACTTGAGAATTCTACCCTTAAGTCCTCTTCCTTATTTTGTTTTGATTTCAGATTTCATTTTATCAATATATTATCAATACTACCATACATAAAAATACTATTATATTATATAAGTACATAGCTTATACTAAATATAATATAAAAATATGATGTGTAACAGTGTAATATAATTAAACAAGTTATCTCTTCACGTCATGGCCCAAAAATCAAGTAATAATAAGACAAGCTATTAATTCCCTTGATGTTTAACTAAAAAAATATTCTACTTTCAGCAAATATAGCATCTATTAGGTGAGATATGATTATATATATCCATCAAACTTTGAAAAAAACAAAAATAAACCGGTTATTGAAAAAGTTTAAAGCGTAAATTATCAAAAAACCCACTTATTTAGCAATGCTTCAATTAGTTAGTCAAATATGGTGTTGTCTAATCACCATCATTAATGATCCAACACTTAACTTCCCTCGTTTTAAAGTTATCTCATCCCTTTAATTAATTACCTACTTATTCTCATGATTAATTTATCTTTATATATCCTTGATTTTTTTTTTTAACTATCCATAATTTTTTTTTTGAGAATACCATGCATATGATTGCACATATATGTTTTACCAACTAATATAATGATAGAGAGAGGCCATCGTCATTTAACTATTTATGCCACACAAGCATAAACTATATATATACATATATATTTTAGGGTTAATTTGCCTAAAATACATCACGTTCCAAAAAATTGAACCTCACCTGATACTACAACATTGATATATCTTTCATTTTCTTTATTTGCATGCGGTGACGATATTATTACACACACACACTCCCCTAAATTAATATATACTTATTTTAAGGGACGCAATATTATAATCACGCTAAGATAAATGGTAGTATTATTTTTCATAGTTATTTAAAAATATCCTCTTTTGTAGTTTCAGTAGACATTTAAAAATTAAGGTGACAACTGATATAGAATAAAATTTAGTAGGAAATGAATGAACTTAGTAATAGAATGATGATGAAAAAGAATGAACTAAATAAGAGAAATTCTTGTGATTGATATTCACGATGCATGAAATGGCCATTCATTCATTTTCATGATTAAATGTGTAATGAAAAGCACGAAATACATGTGTGCGTGTGTGTGTGTTTTTTGTTACAATCAATTTACATTTTTAAAGATTTATTACACAAAATTATGGTGTATGATTCAAATTATATGATAAAATATTATAGTGAAAGCTAATTAGAATTAATGTAAAATAAATAGTTACACTAAAAATTCAAAATAAGATTAAGAAATAACTATCACTTACACATAGATGTGTAAATACCTCGGCTCGATTTTGCATCGAGTTGGGCCAAACATTTCGAGCCATCCCGACCTTATTTCATGAAATGGTTTGATAGGCTTGATCCATCTCGACTCGACCCGGTAGAGAAAATATGTTGTAGATCCGTAGGCAGTCCAAAAATGTCACACATCAAAATTATTTCGGCTCGATTTCTCTCATTGAGAGTGAAAAGGAGGAATAAGAAATGAGAGATTTAAATGGTGGATAAGAAATGAATGATTTAAAGGGTGAGATTTTTTTTATCCATCCATTTAGAAGGATAAATTTACTAAAAAGCAAAAGCACCCTTAGAGTTTCCAACTTCATTACATAAGGGTAATAATATATTTGAAATTTAGTTGAATAACTTACTTTCCTAAATAAATTTTAAACTACACTAGAGACCCATGTGACCTATATGATTGGAATAGAGGTGAAATTCATTTCGATTTCGCAAATCATATTAAATCCAACCATATAAAAAAGAGAGAGAGAGAGATAATAAGTGGAAATCCATTTTAGAGTGTATACATAATATATATATATATAGGGAGAGGATCTGGTAAGAACACATCTTATATGAGAACGTAAGAACAATTCATTTTTATTACATCGGAGATGCATAAAATACAAAAACTAAATGCATAAATATTTTAATGCATAAAATACAATAACTTAATGCATTAGCATTTAAATGCATAAATTAGAGTAATTAAATGCACGGTTAAATCTGGACCGTAGATCAACAAGGATCAAGGGTCTAGATTTGTTCTTATTTCTTATCTAAGAAAGTGTTCTTATTTGATCCGCGCCCTATATATATATATATATAATATATTGTTTATGCTTATGTGGCATAAATAGTTAAAGGACGATGGCCTCTCTCTATCATTATATTGGTTGGTAAAACATTTGCAATCATGCATGCATGGAATATTATTTTATTGGTTTATTATTAAACGTGCAAAAACCTCAAACAATTAAAGCATGCATTAATAATGCCACACCTATTTGTAAACCTCAAAATACTTAAAACAATACATCTACAAAAGCACCAACACATAGATATGTATATGTGTATATAGCATCTACAAGAATGAGTTATTAATTGGCTGCATGGTATATATATTTCTTAATTAATTACGTACTTCTCTAACATTCTTTGTGTTTATATATAAGATAACACACACACACACATACACACAAAACTCTCTCCTCTAGCTTCTCTTCTCTTCTCTTCTCTCTCTCTCTCTCTCCTCTAGCTTCTCTTCTCTTCTCTTCTCTCTCTCTCTCTCTCACGCAGACACGAGACACAGAGTTGGATCGAGTCGATAATGGGAGTGAGGAAATGCTCCAAGTGCGGGAAAACGGGTCACAATTCAAGAACTTGCAGAAATGTTTCAACAAGAAGAGAAAATTGTATGAGGCTGTTTGGTGTGGAGTTAGCAAAAATGGCGTCTCCACATCATGATGATGGATTTGGGCTCATTAAGACTTTGAATTTTAATCAAACGACTGAATTAGTATCATCTTCCGACCAAGATTCTCATAAACTCAAGCACATTAATAATGGAAAAACTTCTCAAGGCCACAGGAAAAAGGGTATGTATTATTTATTTTATTTTATATATATATCTAGATATACTAGTACTGCTTTTTTTGGCTAAATATATAGCTTCCGCGATCTTGAGGGAATCCAATTTGCTTCTCTATGTTTATTTGTAAATTTTATTTTATTAGTAACATGTGACACATAATATGATATATATGACGGTCCATGTTGGTACTCCTCAAATCATGTGTTATATATATATATATAGATGGGTTAGTATAAAAACCGATCCTCCCGTACAAACTACAAACCATGCTTTTTTCAATATATAATCATGGTATGATCTACGTTTGTTAATAATCAAACCATGAAAATAGTATGTAAAAAGCATGATTTTATATAAGCATAATTTTTTATACAGAAAGCATAAATCTAGAAAAGTACTATTAAGCATCATTGTACATATTAAAAAGAATGATTATATATTAAAAAAATATGATTTGTAGTTCGTACGGGAGGACCGGTTTTTATACTAAATCATCCATATATATATATATAATATGACTGAAATAAAGTGAAGTTTGGAAATGAAAGAGAAAAAAGTAGAAGAACACATGCATATATGTATTTAAAGAAAAAAGAAAAAAAAAGTTCATTGTTGTTTGGTTTTAAGCTAGAGCAACAATATACATATTTACATATATAAAGTCTTTATATTAATTCGTGCATGCAATAGTCGAATTCTCTATGAAAATATATAAAACTCAAGACATATATATTCCCCTTCAAGTCGGGATAAATAATGTATTTGCAAATAAAGTCAATTTTAAAATATCTAAAAAGGAAAATTAAAATAAATATGGCATATGGTTAGGGATGTAAATGAGTCAAGCCGTTCGTGAGCTACTCGGCGATCGACTCGAAAAAAGCTCGTTTGGCACTCGACTCGATAACTAATCGAGTCGAGTTCGAGCATGAAATCGAGCTCGATAAGTTTATCGAGCCGAGTTCGAGCATCGTATTGCTCGACTCGACAGGCTCGCGAACATGCTCGGCTCGTATTTAATCGAGCATGTTCGTGAGCCTACAATCGAGTATGTTTGCGAGCCTACAAATCGAATTTTAGCTCATTTACTAATATATCCCTATTTAATTCTTTGATTAACTCATAAAAATACATAGTCAAATAATAAATTAGCTTTAAGCAAGCTCGAGCTCGAGCTCGATTAACATGTATCGAGCTGAATTTAAATATAATCGAGTTCTTGACGAGTCTAGCTCGACCTCGAGCTCGAATACCACGTTATCGAGTATTTGACGAGTCGAACTCGAGCCAAAATATATTAGTTTATGCCCAATTTATATCCATTACAATTTATTAATTGTAATGGAATATATATATATAGGTATACCCTGGAGTGAAGAAGAGCACAGATTATTTCTAGTTGGGCTTGAAAAGCTTGGAAAAGGAAATTGGAGAGGAATTTCTAGGAATTTTGTGACAACAAGAACTTCTACACAAGTTGCAAGCCATGCTCAAAAATATTTTCTTCGTCGAAATAATGCCAACAAAAATAAATTCACTCCTACAATCCTCTCCATGGTATGTACCATCTTTAATTACATAATTATTATTCTAATATATATGTGGTTATATAATTGCAGCAAATTAATAACATAATCACTACTGAATTTGTAATTTTCGATCGATTTTTAAAATGTTGCAATCACACCTTGTAATTATAGTATCTCCATTTTTGTCGAAGCTTATCCGACATTACCAGTAAGACGACGTCGTTTTACACATGAAACGGCACCACTGAAAAAATGGAGATGTTTTGATTGCAAAAAATTTAAAACGTAATTGCAACGTTTTAATAATTGTGTAGAAATTGGAAATTCGGATAAATATATTGTAATGCGGCAATGAACTCTTATGATATACTCCTTCCGTCCCGTTCATCTTGATATGTATTCCTTTTTGGTCGTCCCATTCATTTTGACATGTTTCCTTTTATGGAAATAATTAGGGCTCATTTAGAAAATTACTTTATTCTCACTTTAAAAGCATTTTATATAAGGAAATAATTAGGGCTCATTTAAAAAATTACTTTATTCTCACTTTAAAAGCATTTTATATCACTTTATTCACTTTAAAAGCACTTTATATCACTTTATTCACTTCAAAAGCACTTTATATCACTTTATTAATTACATTAAACACCACCTTTACACTTAATACCCTTCTTCTTAATAACTGTGCCGAAAGGAAACGTGTCAAGATGAACGAGACGGAGGGAGTATATATATATATAGGGATTGGTTCATATAGAAACTATTCCTAGTGTGGGAATTAGGAACCAATCTGAACCGTTGATCTTTGTATGATCTATGTTTATCATTATTCGAAGCATGAATATATATAGATTTAAGCATGATTTTATATAAGCACAATTGTTTACACAAAAAAAGCATGAATCTCATTAAGAATGACTATATATTGATTTAAGCATGAATATATATAGATTTAAGCATGTTCTCACGTTCTCACGGAAGGAATAATTTTTATAGTAACCCAACCCTATATATATATATATATATATATATATATATATATAATTTTGTGACGCAACGTTGTTTTAGAATAGGTGCGGAGAAATGAAGCGCAATGTTGTATTTACTCAAAGAAAAAACCCAACAATCCGCCGTTGGCATTGCCGGAGGCACCTTATTTGTGCAGATTGTTTAACAAATCTGCAACTCAAAATTCACCCAGCTTGGAGCTCAGCCTTGCTGCGCCGCCGCTGCCGGCGGCGGTTTGGGAACGGCGGCCGGTTGTTCTATGGAAGAAGCAATATGTTCTCAAAAACATATAGCTATAGCTAGCCAAGTTTTAATTAATTAATTACCATATATATGTTTTGCTATATATATATATATATATATATATATATATATATATATATACATAGGATGCATGCATGGGCAGTGTAAGACTATATATTGAGATTTGATACACTAAATAAATATTATATTTCTTTCAAATGATATTTACTATTAGTATAGTTTTTGTCTTCACTTCATAAATATGCCCGAGGCATGCATGCAGAAAATTTTCAATCCAATCAAATGAAATAATAGAAAATTATTAATTTATATATACTTGTGGTTTTTTTAAGTTTGATTTAGAAGGAATGGTTTAATATTCAAATTTAAAATTAATTATAATATGTACACAGGGTTTTTTTTATTTAAATTTTGCGAAGGTTTGTACGTTTAGAAGATGACAGAATAATATTCCTTCCCTGCACAACTTATTTGCCACATGTTGACCGATACAGATTTTAATAATTTTGGTTGACTAAGTTGATAGGATATGTTGTGAGTGAAATAAGGGTCTCACTTTTAGAATGTGATTGTGACCTATTATAATAAATGGAAGTGACAAATAGGTTTATTATTACAAAAGTTTAGAATTAAAAAAAAATTTATATACCCTAATTTTGGAATAATGAACTCTAATAATCAATTAAATATTAAAAAATGCAAATTAAAGGTGTGGGTTGTCTTCCCTATTTTATATGAATTTGTGTCTAGTTTCTACTAGCTTGTGAGAATTGTGATAGTATTGTACTTTATATAGAATTATTTATAATATCATGAAATTTATGATTGATAATGTAACTTTTATCTGTCTAAAAAAAATTATCAAGATGAATTTACTGAATTTTCTTAGTCTCCATTTCTTAACAATTATATTTCCTATTGCGCTGCCAGTGCAATAATTAGTATTTCAATTTATAGTTATATTCTATATAATTCTTTAAAAAATTATACTATATTTATCATTAATATCATTGATATAATTGTATTATACTCCCTCCGTCCACAATAAATTTGTCACACGTAGATGACACGGGTTTTAATAATTTATTGGTTGATTGTATTGTAAGTGGAATAAGGGTCCCACTTTTATATAGTTTTAAATTGTGTTGTGAGTGGAAAAGTAAGTGAAGTGTGTGGGGTCTATTACTATAAATGGATGTGACAAATTTTTTGTGGACGGACCAAAAAAGAAATTATGGTAAATTTATCGTGGACGGAGGGAGTAATTATTATTTCAAAAATAATTATTGAGTTTGAAACTGTTGAGCTTCCCAAAATGTCAAAAATTTACAGGCTATAGGGATGTGTGTTGGGAATTTGGAATGTTACATGTGCTTTGAGCAGGAAATTGATGAAATCATACATTTTAGGTGGGAAAATATAAGGAATTATTTTGCTTTAATATAGTGTAGATAAAGCCTAACACCATTTGCTAAGTTATTTTCCTAATTAGAGTCCAACTAAAAGATTCATCTCTTAAAAAAACATTCACTCCATCTCGTTCATCTTGATACGTATTTCTTTTTGGGTCGTCTACTCATCTTGACACATTTCCTTTTATGAAAATAATTAAGGTTTACTTAAAAAAATACTTTATTCACTTTAAAAATACTGTACATTACTTCAAAAGCATTTTATATTACTTTATTCACTTCAACAATACTTTATATTACTTTATTAACTACACTAAACACCACATTTACATTTAATACCCTTCTTCTTAATACCTCTGTCGAAAAGAACCGTATCAAGATGAACGGGACGTAGTGGATAAGAACTAAACCCAACATAAAGCACAACTAATTAATTAAATTGGAAACCCATTTTCTAATCTTAAAAGTAGATCGGTCAAAATTTCTGGCCGGGCCGGTCCGGCCCGAAAATTCTCCGGACATGAAAATATAGTGCCCAACCCGGCCCGAAAACTACTTTTGTAGTGTAATATCTATCGGGCTGGCCCGAGCCCACAGGGCTTTTACCCATTTCGGGCCGGGCCGGACCTATTTTGACAGCTGTACTTAAAAATCTAAAACCTAAACCCCACCCCCTTCTCTCTCAACTCACTGTCGTTCCCGTCTCTCAGCTTCTTTCCCCTTCTCTTTCCGGCGACGCCTCGCCGCCACGGATTCCCGCCGGCGGCTTCCTGCCGTCGGTGACCCCACCACCTTTGTCGGAATTCAACTCCTACAACCCCTCTCCTTAATAGCAACAAAAGGTTAAGCCCAACAACAATTGCACAAGATCCCTTTTTTCTAATTTCTTTTTTAAATTCATTCTTAAATCTATTTTCTTTCTATTCTAGCACTTGAAAATGTATTTAGTAGTCTGTTTATGAGAAAGTAATGAGGTAAATACATGGATTATTGAGTTTATGTGGTGTAATATATTTAAGATTAGTTAGAATTTGCTGGCTGATTGGTTAAGATTTTCTTGAATTTCTTTAGCTTAACTTGTAAGCGATATTTTAGAGAGGCTGAGAAAATGATTTTTGCTAATTTCCAACAAATAATCTCTTTTTATTTATTTGTTTAAATTTTTAAATTTACTTCAGTGACGTTTATTTTGAGTGATAGGATAAATAAATAAAAATAGTATAGGTTAATCTATCGTTTATTTTGATGGAGTGATTACTTTTGAGCTTGATTAATCATCTAATCCTTCATATAATTAATCTTATGTTTTATCTATCTTTCCTATAAAATAAAGGAAACTTACTGTACCAAAAGAAAATAATATTATTTCATTAAAGAAAAAGAAATTATTCTTTCTTCACTTAAGCGCCACGTGTTCTGAAACAAAACCGCTGGTCCACCTAGACGCGGCGCATCAGATTCCTACCTTCTTAAGCTCTTTCGCTGTTGTGTAATTTTCATCTTGCAGTTGTATACAAACCTATACATACACATATACATACAGAAACAAGAGAGAAAATGGCAGACAAGCCGAGCAGAGCCCTCGTATTCTACGGTGACGGGCTGGCCCGATTAATCAGCCCGGCCCAAACCCACCTCAATTCTCTCGCTTCTCGGGCCCTCTGCGGTTTTCTAGCCCTCCCCCATTCTCCTGCTTCCGGTACTGATCTTCTTTTGTCATCTCATTCAATTGCAGTTCCATCTTATGTTTTTATTAATATATTTTTTATATTTGTTTTGATTATTTTTAGCTTATTAGTGTAATTGGTTGGATTAAATTATAAGTAGCTGGTTGATTCTTGATCATTTAGGTGCTGCATTTGCTGTTGCAGAATTGGATTTGAGAATTTGAGTGGTGATTCTGAGAATGGAAATAGAGAGGAGATGGAATTGTTGTGTGTGTGTGTGTATTTTTTTTATATTTACTTGGAGAATAATAATGGCTTCTATCAAACTCATTATAATATGTTAATAGTTACTCTTTCCTAGTTTTAGCTGATCATTAGACAGAATAATGAGAATGGAGTTTGATTTGTACTAGCAAATATGTTTTAGTTTGGTCGAACCGTTGTCTGTATTATAGTCAGTAAAAGATCTTGTCTTGATCACAACAAGTTAAAGATTTTCCTTAAAAAGTGAAGGATTCATTGCCTTCCAAATTTAATGTTCTCACGATTTTAAACACCCCAAGTTCTTAAGAAAGCTGTCTTTTACATTTTCCGTTTGTGTATAAATATTCGTGTCTATTGTGTTTGAGGATGACTTTTTTTTTTTTTTCTAGTTATTTGTTTATGGGAGTATTGGCATCTCGTTATTTGCATTTTGAATATTGAGATTTACTTGGGGATTGCATTGCAGAAAATGAGGATATGAGGATAGTTAGGGAGTTTGCAGAGTTACTCGATGCAAATGAAGCATTTGAAAGCTTGGTGAGATGGAATTATCTAAATGGTTTAATCCACACCTCTCTTTATGATGATCTTTTGATGATAATGTGAAACCTAACAGCTTATTGCAATCCTCTTTAGGTTGCAAAAGGAAAACGCGAAGATACACCTCAAGAAAAGTGTTCATTTCCATCTCTAGCAGAGAGGTTCGTTTGTTCAAAGGGTTTTGTGTGCTTGATCTTCTTATAACGGAACAAGTATTATAGGCTGTTTCTTAAATCAATTTCAGGTTCATGGGGATGAAGGCAGCTATAGTCACCGACAACTTAAGTGTGAAGTCTTTTGGAGGTATGGTTGGCTTCAAAGTGTTTTCTTGGAACGAAATGTCTGAAAATGATGGTTCAAATGCTGAGTCATCTCATTTGGCTTCCGGGTTGCTGAAACTGCTCGGATTTCAGGAAGGGAAGACACTGGATACCGGCGTTTTTGAGTTAGTATTTGTTCATATTGGAGCCAACACGAAGATAGATAGTTTCGAGGGCATAGAATTGTTAAACCGTTTGGTTGGTGATTTCTTACACAAGGCAGTGTCCGAGAGTTATATTGATTCCAGGTTGCACATGTCTGTTATTATGAGCTATGGGGCTACTTTGGGAGACGAGGATCTAAAACTCTCAGTTTCTAATAGTACGAACAAGAATGACAGTGAACTTTCACGACTTTTTCCGCTCCAAAGTTACATGGTGAAAGCTGGGAAACCGAGGGAAAATATTAGGTATAAGTTGGTATTTTGTATTTTCTGATATATGTTTTTAAGACTATGGTGCTATCTGACCAATTCTTTTATAGGCAGCACTGTCCGATGCTACTAGCCCAGTATCAGCATGCTGTGACACGCGTTGATGGAGTGGAATCATTTGCATTTAGAGATTTTCTTGAGGTAAATACTGAAGCTATTATGGATACTCTTTGGCACCATGATCCCCGTTCTGTTTCTGCCATACTTTTGCTTGTATCATGAAAACGGAAACATATGCATATATCTCATAATGTGCATGTATTGCGTGGTATGTGGACCAATGTTCTTTTTCGTTGTCTGTTCATGCATTCTCGTATTTCATAAAGAGCTAAATGAGCTCGTAGGGTTTAGTCTAACATGCTTCAGTACTTCCATCAACGTTGTCTGTTCATGCATTCTCATATTTTTATTGAAGTAGATAATATCTGATTGTTTAGTTCTTCCTTGACTAAGAATCGTTCGTTTGCAGTGCCAAATAACAGTTGTATGCAATTTGAACATCATCATTTAATATGTTTCTAGTTTCTTGAAGATGTTCATTGTTGTGCCTCAAACTATTGAGTTTTCTTGTATTGAGCCCTCGAGAGGCTCGTTTTAACAATTTCTCCCTTGACTAAGAATCGTTCGTTTGCATTGCCAAATAACAGTTGTATGCAATTTGAACATCATCATTTAGTATGTTTCTGGTTTCTTGAAGATGTTCATTTTTGTGCCTCAAACTATTGAGTTTTCTTGTATTGAGCCCTCGAGAGGCTCGTTTTAACAATTTCTTAGTCCAATTATATGGCATTAGCGTCGAATTAAGAAGTATAATTAAACTCAAGAATTCATCCATTTATCTTTGCCTTATTAAGAAGTATTTGAAGGAATACAATATCTTCGATCTGATTTGAGCACACACTTTTGCTTGCAGAATGGTGGGAACCTCGTTATACCGGTCGATCGATTCTTACACGAGGTAGCTTTCAAGCTATGGAAGGCCCCAAAATATGGTGCTTGAGAGCTCGTCTGCTGCAAAAAATTAGATCGAACGCGACCGCACCTTCCGACCTTCGACACTCTATTTATCGATCTCTAGGTGAAATAATGCACACAATATTGCAGTTTTTCGTGTTTCGATTTAGCCTAAACTTTGTTTGCTCCAGGACCTGTGTTAAAGGAAATGCAATTCATACGTTTAAGTTGAAATAGAGTCACCAATCATTTAGACATAATTTGACTTTGTTTGGGGTGCTTGTTTCTAAAAGGATTCATTGCCAAAAATTACACAACTTTCACTTGAATTTGTAGTTTTGACACTACTTTTAAAAAAAGTGCAATTATAACCACATTTCAATCTTTCTACAATCACATTTAGGGCTCGTTTGGTATTCATATACCAATATATCAAATATCAGGTATCGGTATGTGTATCAGATATCAGGTATGGGTATGAGATTGATATTTAATATTTGTGTTTGGTATGTTGAAGATATCAACTCATATCATGTAGGGAAGATAAGAGAGATATGAGTCATATCCTAGCAAAAATTGGTATATCAAAATATTGAAAATTAGGGTATCAAGTATATCAATGATATCAATTTGATATCCATCGAGCCCTTAAAGTTTGTCTGATGTATAAGGGTGAGCAAAATAATCGAAATCCGAATATTCTAATCGAACCAAATCGAAATATGAATTTCGGTTCAGATTTAATTTTTTTTTAAATTTTGGATTTTCGGATCGATTTGAATCGGTGTTTTAAAAAACTGAATAAATCCGAAATCTGAATTATATATATTATATTATTTATTTTATTTTTAATCATTTTAGGGATGAAAAAAAGAACAAATTTTATTTATATTTCAAATTTTTTGAAAAATTTCAATTATTTCAGTTCCGATCAGATTTAGATGGAAAATTTCGGTTTCTTCCAATTCGGATCGGATTTTGATTTTTTAAAGAATTTTGGATTTTCGGATTGGTTTGAATTTAGCAAAAATCCGAACCGAAATCCAAATACTCACCCCTATGTATAGGGGTTGGAAAGTTTGTCCGATGTGTACCGCTAATACAACGTAAACCTAACAACTGATATAGCATACAACATATCATGTATGTATAATCATCTTTGATGAAATCTCCCAACAATTTCAAACAACATTTCTTTTTCATGAAACATGCAATCTAGAAAGTGACATTAACATCTAATTACAATCCAACATGTTCTTGAAAACATAAGTGCTCAACAAAAACCATGCAACAAGGAGGAGAGAGAAAGAGAATAGACCGATTATAAATGGCCATCCAACCACATATATACCCAAGCAGAGCACCACCACAAAAGGCATAAACGATCTCACGACTGAAAGGCCATCGACCCACTTCCCCTTCAGCAGCACGAGAGCTGCGACATTGACCATGTTCCAACTCATAGAGCTCTCGTAGCTGACCCGGTTCAGGCAATGAGCGACGAACGAATGGCAGTTGCAGGTGAAGAGGTTGTATGATTTGTTCTCATAGTGGCGCGAGCTTACTTGAATGGCATCGTCCCATGTCACTGACGTCCCAAATTCAGCATGAACGTAGCGATGCTTGCATTTATGTTCCACAAGGTTGGGAGGGAAACAGCACTGTTGCAAGAAAATTCACATGAAGCAGCTCATCAACCACTTGCACACTGCAAAAGCGTTTCAAGATGTACCTTTTTTTCGACAAAAGTCACAAGAATCGAGTCATCCTTTTGTATAGAACAACTGCCCTTGTTGCAAATGTTCGAAGATTTCTATATAAACTGAAACCAAAAATCTATGTTAGCTGAAGAGAATTTCGTGGGGCTATACCTGCTCTCGATCCAATTGAAGGTATCTGGCAACGGGGCCAAATGCAAAGTCGTTGACATTGATGAGATTGGAACCAGAGAAATCTAAGATCGTACCGTCCTCCTTGCATATCCCGACATGTCCGATAAAAGGTGCTAACCATGAGACGATAGGCAGAGGTGTCCAAACGAGACAACAAGGGAATCTTGCCTTGTTGATATCTACTTCCTCCAGCGGCCAAAACTCATGCTCAATTTTTGCATTACGAGTTATACTTTCAACGTCTTTGGCAAGATTGAATTCCATCAAAGAAAGTTCTCCAGAAGACATATGGCTAAATACGATATTGCAGTCTGAATTAGTTCCTCATCAGATAACATTCTCCAGTGCAGCGGACGTACTAGGAATTGAAAAACATTAATTCCATTGCCGCCGAATCAAAAGTCATTAAACTGCAAGTATATGAGGAAAGTGATACTTCAGTTAAGATTGAAAAGCAGAAAGCACGACAAACAAAGATCACGGAAATGTAATAGACATTTTCAAGTTAATGCAGCAGCAAAAACATGGATAAAGTGATTATGTATAACTGCAAGGTTAAATGAAATGCAAGAATCATTTCATTAATTGGACTCTATTATTTCAAAGAAATCCCGTGTCAACTGATCCGTCCAAACTTACATTGCCATGGACAATCACACGTGTCAATCTTAACTATCAAGGGATCATGAAAGACGATATTTTGTCCTAATAACCATGCAACGGTCACAGTGGTTATATATAAATGCAGGGTTAAATGAAATGCAAGAATCATATCATCATTGGAACTCTATTACAGCAATGGAATCCCATGTCAACTGATCCGTCCAAACTTACTTTAATGGACAAGCACACGCCACATGTGTCATTTTTATCTAATCGACAAGGGATCATGAAATATTATATCTTAACCTAAGAACCATGCAAAACCACAATGGCGTTCCATATGCATGATATGGCATGCAACGTGAAACTTGCACAACATTATGGAAGCATTGACACTTCCCGCATCTGAAATATCCATTCATTCTAATGCTAAAGAAAGTCTTTCGAGTTAGCGATCCTAGCAATTACCATTACATTCAAATAACTATGAGACCTTTTTAGGCATGATGAAACTAATCTACTACTATGATAAAAGTGTGGATTCTTATAAATTTTGGTAACCTATAATATCCTTAACTTATTTTAATTTCTAATAAATAGTTTTAGTAATTTGATATACATATATATAAATATAGTATTTAGTTTTTATTTTTTGATATAAGATACGGATCCTTTTGCATATAAATTCTTCAAAGTTATGATAGAATATTTATCTTTGATATATTTATTATTTAAATTCATAATTTCTACGTGCGTCTCATGTACCATGTTAGCTATTATTTATAAACGACAAGATGCTAATTCAACACTGGATAACAAGATGCAACTTAGATGCTTCCTTTAACACAAAGCTCGTCGATCCCTTCAACATAAAACAGCATTTTCCTAACACACTCCATATATGCAACTTAGATGCTTCCTTTCCTAAAAAGCTCGTCGAGCTTCCCTTCAACATAAAACAACATTTTCCTAACACACTCCATATTACTTTAACACACACTCTTTAGCATTTTGAGGAAATGGCATACATAAATAAGCCAATTTGCATTCATCAACAACTTTAATTATACAATGTTGGCATCAGCCAACTATAATCCTCTAGGCAAATAACTTAATCACTCACATTCCACATTGATAACTCGAGAAACAAAGATTGAAATAATCGAGGAAATGATATAGAAAATACTCCAATAGAAAGAGATGCACAAAATTATAATTATAGTTATAATTTACCGAATTGTTGGTAAAGCAGAATTTCTATTTCAAATTTACTGCATTTTTCTTTCCAGAAAGGGCCTTCGTTTGAATTAGGATCAAAGAAAAATATGTCAATGTAAAGGGTTTCAATCCCATAAAAACTAAACAACTAAAACCATCAAAACTTCATTGTTATACTTATATTAAAAAAAAAAAGGGAAATCAATTCTAATGTTAAGCAATCAGACATATTAAAAAAAAACAATGAACTTTAAACTGAATATTTCCAAATAAAACAGTAAACCCATAAACAAAAAGAAAGAAAAGAGCAGCAATTCCGTATCCAAACAGCATTCAAGATTGAACCTCGAAGATTAAATAGAAATAGAAAATTAAATAACAAAAGCAGTCGGCAAAATACCTGCAGAAGGAATCTTCAAAGCATATATACTATGAAAACGAGAACTGATTTAGGAAATGAGAACCTTGAAACGACTAAATGAAAAGAAATGGAGATTGATGTTTTGAGTTTGTAATCTGTTAGAATTTTGCAGAGAGAGAGAGAGAGAGAGCGCGTCAAATGACAGGGAAAAAGAATTGAAAAGAGTGCAGGTGCATGAACCTGAAACTCCTCAAACAATCCCTCTCTTTCTACAGTGGACCCCACTTTTATTTGTTTGACCATTTTATCGTTAATGTTTCACTTATAATGTTTTTTTTTTCTTTTTTACTCCCTCTGTACACAGTTGGATATGTAAAGATCTATGATGCACGGATTCTCCAAAAAATCAAATTGCAGTATCGGATACGCCTAGGATGTGAGTGCGGGTGCGATTCGCGTGGGATTCGCACGGAATTCGTCACGTGGCGAATCCTTGCAAAAAAAATAGTATTTGCGAATCCGGTGCGTGAGGGACACGTATCCGGTGCGTGGAGGGTGTATATGAACTTGTTTTTGAGATTTTTTTTTTTGGTGCTTTTCAATTTAACATAATTTTATTAATTTTAAAATGTTTTTATTAGATTACTTTATTGAGAATGCATAAATTTTAGGGAGAGAAAAATGTGAATTAAATACATTTAATTTATATATTTTAAGTTTTATATATAAAATATAAATAAATAGACATATCATTGCCGAATCACATCCTATAATTTTTTAACATCCGTATCTCGTACCCGTATTATATCGCCCCCGCGCCCGCACCCCCGCACATATGCAACATAGGCACGGATTTTAAGAAATGGTTGGTAGTTTGGTTTTGAGTGAACAAAGAACTACCATAATAAATTATTATAAATTATTATGAGGTTTAAAATAATGGTAATGGGTGAGGTCATTTACCAAATAACTTTACCAAAATAGAAAATACTATACTTACTGTGGACGTACGCAAAAAAAATTATGTTCACGTAGCGTGAACGGAGGGAGTATTTTTTATGTAGTGTAATATTCAATCCGCTATTTTTGATGCTCTATAGATAAACCTTGCTTCCGTGTAATAATCTGCAAATCAAAGTTACAAAATTAAATCAAAATTTATTATTTAAATAACAATTATTCCTTTCATTCAAAATCAATTACTTGTGTCCATATATTCTAGATGTTCACTAATAATGAAATAAATTAGTGTGTGTGTGTGTGTTTTTTTTTTTTTTAATTTGTGTGTGTGTGTGACATAAATGATATCCTCTGCCGCCAACTAATAAAAGGTATTGTTAGTAGTTGCCGCTCACAACAAAAATACAACAAACTTCTTCTTGTTCATGCACCTACTCTCTGCTTTCTGAATATTTCCCATTTTTATTTATTTGATTAATTACAACATAAAGTGAATATTATTAAATAGGGTTATTGTCACTTTTATCTCTAACTTTCATGTTTTTTGTCAATATTATCATGACCTTTAAAAAAGTATTAAAAAAAATTAGATCTTCCAAGAAAAAAAATTAGATCTTTAATTTTATTAGCAATTCTGAATGTGATAAAATTATGCATTTGCCATCTTTAATAGTTTAATTATTAGAGTCAGGATGACTGTTGGATTTGGAACTCGTTGAACGATTTCAGCCAAAATTCAGCGTGCAGTGTTATTTTTGTTGGCTCCATTGGTAGGAAACTAGGAATAATAATAAAGTTAAAGGTCAAATTATTTTTGATATTTTTCAAATGTCGGGATTATTTAAAACAAAACAAAAGATGGGGACAGAAAGTGATACTAAACATCTAAACCTATAAAATATACTATATGACTCAAGCTAATGTTATCATAAACTTTGAGTGAATTCTGATTTTTTTCCATAATCTATTAAGTTGGTCCATAAATACATGAACTATTAAATTTTCTGAAATTGACCCTGAAATTTCAAGTTTATAAATTTCATACCTTCCAAATTCAAAAACACAAAAATGTATTTTATGAACAACAAGTTCACAATATATTTTATCAGAAATAGCTTCATTCTTGATTTCGATCTATCTTGCTACAACATTCATTGACTACACAAATTTACAAAAACATATGGAATCCAATACATAAAATCTAAGCATAATTAAAATTTCAAAACTATATACACAAAAAAAAAGGTAGCTGCCAAATGTGATGGGATGGTCTCATGAAACTGTCCCGACTTAGTCTCGTATTTTATTTTATTAATGTCCATCACATGTATGGTACAATATCAGTACCATGCAAGTGACGTGCAACGACAAAATAAAATAAAAAATTAGATCAAAATATGACGAGAAACAGAGAATCCCGTGTGATGAAACTGTGAATCAAGGGTCAATAGATTCACCACCACAAAAGGCGTCGGGTTCGAAGTTTCTGGCGGACTCGTCGCTGTATACTCCGGGAACGGCTCTTCCTCCGGGCTCCGCCGGTGGAATAAAGGCATGTTTTTGGGCGTCGGAGTTAATAAGGGGAACTATACACATTAGCAATGATATTCCAAGAAACACAAGTGTGTTTTTCAATCTACCTAGTACAGGTTTCACCTGTGCAAAAATTCACACTAATTTCATCAAAACAATTTAGACAAAATCTTAAAGCTTTCAGCAACAAAATGAGGAAATTTTTCTTCTTTTAGTTTTCATTCTTTTTTTCTTTTTTGGTGGTTTGTGTGTGTGTGTGTGTGTGTGGAGGCTTACAGAAAATGAGCCAAGGAGCCGATCACGAGCCAAAACTTCAGCAGTTTTCACCCATATCTGTACACAAAGTGCAATCAAATTCAACAACAATGTTGCATAAACATATATGTGTGACTTTGTAGTGTAGGATTAATTGTCAAATAAATCACCATTTTTTAATGTCGACACCATTTTTGAAACGTTTAAAACCGACTCCATCTTTTATTTGCAATTTCAACATCCCCAAATTTTTTTTGGAGAGAACTCTGTTCTTGAAACGTCGCTGAAAAATTTAGGATGGAACGTGCAGCACTGATTATTTAATCCAGTTGATTAAGGTTAGATTTTGGTTTTGGATTTCCAATCGGAGACAGATTAGGAGATTGGATTTGCAATCCTTCTCATTGTCTTGATTTGTTTTGTTATATTCTTGAACTTTGTAGATCGTTTTGGGTGCACCGCTCGTGCGTGATTGAATTAATTTTACTTCAAAAAATCATCAACATTATATAGCTTCACAATGTAACAGCGATTACACAAAAATCATTTATTCCAAATAAGAATCTAATAAATATAAAGTACTCCCTTCGTCCCCCAAAAGTAAGGTTAATTTGCCATTTTGGAACGTTCCACAAAAATATGGTTCGTCATTTTCGGACATGACCCCACTAACTTTCTAATATTTTAAACCTCACAACAAATCAAATAAGCAAGTCCTTACTCCACTCAAAACACATCTAATATTTTAAACCTTACAACAAATAACACTTTCTTAAAACTTGTGTCAGTATTCCCACAACATATTTTTAGGGGACGGAGGGAGTAAATGACACTAGAAAGAGATGTCACACTTGACATAGCATATTATTAAATGACTACTATATAGCATGACATGTGTGGACATGGCTTCTAGGAATTATAACAAAATCTATATTAGCAAACGCATCAAACTAACTTTGGTCTTAAAAAATTAACACAAACTAAATAGCTATTGCTTCTTTAGGGTGGTCTAATTAATTGAGTATGATCTTGTAACTGAAATTTATAAATTCCACGGCTTATGTACATATGATCCCAAAGAAATAATATTATTACCCATATTTGAAAATCGCTCATTTAATAAGACGTTTCCCCTCTAATTTATAGGTCGATAGTTCGAGTCATATGTGTACGGTGAAATTAAAAAATATATATATAATGATAGAGAATAATAGTAGTACTCCCTACGTCCCATTCAATATGGCCTAATTCTTTTCGGCACGGAGATTAAGAAAAAAGAAATTAGGTATAATAAAATGTTAATAAAGTAACTTTTTAGTCAGTAAAGTGTTTTTTAGTCAATAAAATGCTAATAAAGTATTTTTAACTTAAAGTAACTTTTAATTCTTTCCATAAAAGAAACATGCCATATTAAATGGAACGGCTAAAAAAAAAAAATGTCATATTGAACGGAACGGAGGGAGTAATATTTAGACAACTAATAATTTGGATTACCTGGCCATCATACCACCCTGTCTCCTCATCTGCAAGTCCAACAAAAAAAAATACCCTCTTATTAATAATTACACTCAACCACAAAACATAAAAAATAAAAATTAAATTATTTTGAAAAAATAATAAAAAAATAATAATTCTCACATTCAACAGTAGCACTGAGCAGTCTGTTGCCCACATAAGCCCAGCCCAAATACATCCTAACAACAGCAAGAATCACAACAAAAAGCCCGCTTGCAACAGAGCCCATAACGAGTCTAACGGGCTCATATTTGGGCCCGATCGACCCGAACCAAGAAACGGGCAGGCCCACAAAGACTGCAAATAAGGCCCCAACAGCAAACAGTCTCGATGAGTACTCAACGACGTCGCTTGATGCCCATGAGAAGGGGAAGGAGTTAGAGAGAGAATGGAACTCGTTGATTGGCTGTTGCTCAGGTGGGACCGGGCACTCTGTCTCTCGAGGGGTGTTGTTGTCATATTTGAAAGATGAGAAGGGTATTTTGGGGAAGGAAGTGTGGGATTTGAGGTGTGGGAGATGGGTGAGGTGGTGGTGGTGGTGGGTGGAGGAGAAGGAGAGAGGCGGTGGTGAGAGCGGTTTTAGAGAGAGAAAGGAAGTGATGGCCATCCTCTTTCTCTCTCTGTGTTTTTTGTAGGTTTTTTATTTATTTGGGATTTTCTTTTTTTTTAATTTTTTATTTATTGGTTTTGGTTTTGGATAATTTGATTATATTAGTTGGGGGAGAACTTTTGTTACGTATGGAAATAAATATTTTGGAGTGTTCTTCAAATGTTGAAAAATGAAAATCGATGTTGCTTTCACCGCTTTCAAAAAATTTTGGTTCACTTGGTAGATAAATTAAGTGTAGTTTTGTCATTATTTCTCGTAAAATATGATATTTTTAGAACATAAAATAATCGAATAAATATACCTTTCAGTTATCTGTATTGTGATTATACTAAATTCACGTAGAAGAAAAATATTAGGGGGATTTTGATTTTTTGACCCTTAATTTTTTCAATATTATTCACAAACTTTTGATTTTTTGTAATGCACTAAGCTAATTATCCATTGAGAATTTGTTTACAAATAACCTGAAGAAAGTATTGTTTTTTCAAGCAAATGTCTGATTCAAATTCAAATTAATGTTATTTATGTCTTCAAATAATATAATATCACATCAGCAATTAAAAAGTATAACAATTATCAACAACTAATATTGTGTAGTTGTAGAAGACTTTGTATCTAAAATTTTGATTAAACTAAAGTACCCAAAGTTTTCTTGCATATAGCCTAAAGAAGAAAGATGACCATATGATATTAGGGGGATTGATAATAATAAATTATTTACTTTTCTCAGGGGATTGATAAATATTTTACTCCCTCATTCAACGATAAATTTGTCACGCCACAATTTCCTTTGTTGTCTGTCCACAAAAAATTTGTTACATCTATTAATAATAATAGACCCCACACAACTCACTTACTTTTTTACTCACAACACAATTTACAACTATATAAAAGTCAGACTCTTATTCCACTCACAACACAATCAACCAACAAATTATTAAAATTCGTGTCATCCAACTTACTTTTTTACTCACAACACAATTTACAACTATATAAAAGTCATACTCTTATTTCACACACAACACAATCAACCAACAAATTATTAAAATTCGTGTCATCCACAATGTGACAAATTTATTGTGAACGGAAGGAGTACTTAATATAACAATTGTGTACATATTTCAACTTTGTATGCATTTCTTTCGAAAGATTCGAAATCAATTAGGGAACTTAACTTGGCAGAATAATAGTATTTTTTTTTATATATTCAATCTTCATTCTTATATATTGCATAACATGTGTCCATATATTTTTATTCTTCGATTTCATTATGTGTGTATCTACATATGCATATTGCAACAGGATATTTATATTGCATTTCATTGTATCAATAAAATTACTAATTATTACCTTAGAAACAAAAATAGAATATATACAATAATAACAGATCATTTTATAATAAACGAACACCACAAATTACTGAACTCGTCATGATGCAGTAAAATTTAGTGGTTATGTTAACTTTCAACATAAACACTTAAAACAATTTTTTTTTTCACCGCAGGTAGAAATGTACAAACACCAGAGCCACAAGTACTCACTTGTGATGCACAATAACATATGTTTCATTTGTTCTTTTTTAACAAACTCTTCTCCAGGTATAAACTGCAGAGACCCTTCTTTTTACAGTTGCTATTTCGAAGATCTCAACAGATTCAAAACCTCCCTCTTCTTCTTCTTTTTTTTTTTTCTTTTTTTTCCCCTCTTTATTTAACACATTCTAACAAATAGATGATGACAACTACACTGTATTCAACCCTAAAAACATGAAGAGAGAGAGAGAGGCGTTTATCATTTCTCTCTCATGTTTTTAGGACTAGACAAATTTAAGGACCAAGTTTGCCCAACAGAAACTTACCAAAGTTCTTCCCCAGCTGCACTTTTGTGCCAACTTTGAAGCTGAGGACACTCTATTCCGAATCGGCTGCGTTCCGTTCCCACTTTGAATGAACCAACACTTCCCAATTCAGTAACTTTCCTGTGTAATGGCCTTGGGTCCAGAAGAATTCTTGAATTTCGACTTCTGCTCAAACTGGCTCTTCGAGTCCAGAGACGAGCACTCAGCTACTGCTACAATGATATTATTGTTGATTTTTACAGTCCTCAGTTCTACGTACACTAAGGCGCTGCAGACACTTGAGGCGGGTGATAATCTGTGCAAAAGAAGGGCGTGCCTGTGGATTTCTGCACGAGATGAAGCCTCCAAGTCAATTCAAAAGGTGGTACCTAATGTATGATCAACAGGAAGTAATAGGCTAAGTCAGGAACTTACCGATTCCAACAGTCGCTTATTATCTCGGCCACCACGGGATGAACCATGGGCGGGATTTCAAGGTGCCTACCCTGGAATCCAACGGCTCCAACCACCTGCATCGAGTTCATCTCTGTCCATGGCACACGCAGAGTTGCCAGCTCCCACAATATGACTCCAAAACTATACACGTCAGATCTGTCAATTCAAAGAAATCGATCTTATTAGTGAGATTCAAAACTGAACATCAACAACTCAAAGTTGCAGGGAGACCATTAAACTCACTTCTCATTGGATGGTTCATTTCTCAGAACCTCTGGGGCCATCCATTCTGCCTGCACATCCAGAAAATAACAAATAAATATTTAATATCAATTCAAATATTTTTGAAACCTTTTCTTTTTCATATGTTATCCTTCTCATCCCCTCGGTTTTGTTCTCATCTTGCATAGGGAAATGGGTATTAGATGAAAAAAAACACAAAATGCTTCACAGGCTTTACCGTTCCAGCTGCAGATTTCGAAGATAGGAAAGTATGGTGCTGCAGACGAGACATACCAAAATCGCACACCTGAAATATTGTGGTGGATAGCAATGTTTAGAGAGGGGAAAATCCATTGTCAAAATATATGGAGTTGTATGAAACATAAATTGAACCTTGACAGCCCAATTTTTATCAACAAGGAGATTTGGGGTCTTCAAATCTCGATGCACAATTATAGGATGGCTAGTATGCAAGTAATTCATTCCCTTGGCCTGCAAAAGATGCTCAAGTTAGCACGTGTAAAGAACCCAAATAGCAAATGTAAATGCAAATAGAACTTATCGACCCATACCACATCAAGGGCCATTTTTATTCTCCTTTTTTCGTCTATTTGGATATTTGGACGGTGCAGCAGCTTGTATAAGCTACCCCTGCAAGTAAAATAGGGATTATAAGAACAAAGTCTGAAGAACAGAATTATTAGATTATTTATAGTCACTTTAATTTCAGGTGTTCAATAAGAAACTAAAATATATGTATGCCAGATGTCAGATTCACTTGCAACCACAAGATTCATCTCAACACTGAAAAAGAAGTAAGTGAGTAGACAAATTCAGTTTATGCCATGCAGGATATACTGACATGCCCATTATTATTTTTACTTTTCAGAGAAAAAAAAATGGGTAAAAAGCGGCTCAAAGTGCACATTGCATATGGTATAAAGCTTTCTGGCCCAATTTGCTATCCTTAGAAATTCGAAGAAAGAGCCAAAGAGATTATCTTGATAGAGATTAAATGTATAGAATGTACAAAATTGCTAAGAGTCCAAAACCATCATATAAGTTTCTGGCCTATTAGTTTCAATAGGTAATTGAGAAACAAACCTTGGAAGGAATTCAGTCAATATGGACATATGAGGGGGGCGAGTCACGGCTCCCATGAAAAGGACAACATTTGGATGTCTCAACCTTAACATGATTTCAATCTGCATTGGTTGATAAGAAGCAAAGGATTTCAATACCAAAAATGAAGAGGAGCAGGAAATCTTCCAAGCACATACACATGCAGCAAAATATATTTCAAAGAGCACCTACCTCGCATTTAAATTGTGCAAGTGCATCCCCTGAGATATCCTGTTTCATGAACTTCTTCACTGCAACTTCCTGTCATTAAACCACAGTAGTGATGTAAAAAACTTCTGGGGATTAAGAATATGGTACAGTTAAGATGATAGACAAAAAACACACAAACTTCAAAGTCAGAAACAGCAAATCTCAAAGTACTATGCACCCTACCCCACCCCTTCCCAAAACAACAACACACGCACCACATAAAGGAAAGAGACGAAAAGAGAAGGAACCCTCAGAGTAATATTCTTGTAACGCATGCATTAACCCCATATCAGATCACTAGTAGTATTAACATACCGTGCCATTCCATTCTGCTCGGTATACCTCACCATATGAACCTGGAAAAGGAACAAGGAAAACAATTATGCATATATCATACCATCTCCACAGAAGTCCTTAGCATATTACAGAAAACCTTTCATAATGTACATGTCTGATTTTCATTACATTTCTGCAAAGAAAGTGGTTACTTGAAGGTGAACTTAAATGAGGCATAATAATGTACCAAAAAGCAGGAACAAAGCCAATGTTCCAATAAAAAGTGAATTTTGAGCATGCACACACGCCCTACAGGTACAATCCTCTATTCTCATAAATTCTACAAGGAAAAAGGAAATATAGAGCCAAAAATTCTTACCTATACCAATACGTTCACCAATCTGAAGATCCTCCCATAAAATTTCAGCAACTCCATTCAACACTGGATCAATTTGCACATTATTTCCAGAAGCATCAATATCTCTACCAAAACCAGCCTCGACAGTTGAGATCACCTCATCATTTCTATTATCCACAGGCACATTTTGCTCCCATAAATTATTAAGAGATGACTTATGTCCTGCTGAATCTAAATTAAACATGTTTGCTCTCAACCCTTCAGCTGAATGCTTTCTTCTGCTGTCAGAAGACATGTTCGACAACTGAAGCCCAGTAAAGGGTATAAGAGAGTGCTCATTTTCAGAGGATTGTATTGCATGGAACTGATCATCCACCAGTCCGTTTCCTTCCAGTACATGATCTTCTCTAGAATTATGCCTGGTGGAAGGTACCTGATCTTCTCTAGAATTGTCCTCTGGTGGAAGATAAAGATCTTCAAAATTATGCTCCAACGGCTCTGTCAAAATTATTTCTGCAGTTCTCATGCCTCTTACATTTGAGTGAACGGAAACCACAGATGGCCCTGCACTTGGAGTACTGGGTCTGGGTCTTTCATCCATACCAGGTGAAAATGATCTATTTAGAGCCCCTCGGTCAGACGCTATACAACAGGCCTTCTGACTCCATGGAAAAGTACCTACACTCCTTGCATCTAATTCAAAATTTCGATGATGGGCACTAGGTACCTCGGTAGGAATGAGTGTGCCTGGAGCACCCATTAGATCAATGATATACTCGCTGCATCAATAGGGAAAGGGAAAGTCTAGTTATCAATTAATGTTCTTCGCAGTAACCAAAGACCTAGATAACTTCTCCATCAATATTTTAAAACATACACACACTCAGACAAATAGAACAAGAAGCACCAGCCAAGATTAACAAGAAACTTATTTTACAAGAAGATGATTTTCTAGGTGTAGTCTGATAAAGAAAGGAGTGAACAACTCAACATATATTCAGCATAGCAATGCAACCCCATTTTTTGATCCTAATTCAGACTGCAAGAAGCTCTGTATTCAAGTTCCAACTAAAAGCTATCTCCAAACTACATATACTACACCAACAGTTTTAAGCCCACATGGGCTCACACTGCACACACACTTACACTCCTCACTGAAACTAATTCAATCTCATTCCGGGCCCTACCCATGAACTACCTCAAGGAACTACATATAATCGGACTGGACAAATAATGCCAATATCTGTTAGTAATGGGGAAGCTTGATTTGAAGTCCTCAATGGCTAGATAAATGGGTTCAATTTTTAGAGGGGAAGTTGAATGGGAATCAAATTCAAGTTCATCGGGAGATGGTAGTAGATGAGAGTTGGGTGACAATTAACTTATTTTAATTCCAGACCTCAAAAACCATCTGTGAGAAGGCTTCCTCTCGTGTTCCCAAGATCTATTACCCCTTAAAATAGCACCAAACAAAGTAAAAAATTGCAGAACTAGCATATAAACAAGTCAATTACCTCCCATCCTCTAATTTTATCAAGTTTACAGCTCCTTCATCAGTACCAGTATAGTAACTGCCTTTGACTAGCTTACATGGAAGGTTGACCTTGTCAGCAAGTACCTAGAAACCAACAAATAGGTCAAGAAACTATGACAGTTATGGTTCTTCCTTATGCAGTGATAATGTCGTGCAAGCATATACTGAAACACTGTTTTTACATTCTAAAGCAAGCTTAATCAACATGACCATACCAAACAAGCACAAGTGATCATGAGTGGATCTTGCTACCTTAAAGAGTAAGGCCCTCTGGCGTGAATGACCAACATCAAGGGAGCCAAGGGGAAGGACGACCGAATTCAAATAGACTCGTAACTCATGATTCCTTGCCCTCCAACTCCTGAACATTTCTTCAACATCACTAACAGGACCTCCCATTCTTTCAACAATAAGGTCAGCAATTTTTTGAATCAGTAAACTTGTACTCAAGGTCTTGTCAAGAGCATGGCATTCAATGGACATATAATACACTCTTTCTTCAAGTTTCCGGAGTTCAACATCAATTGAACGATTGACTAAAACCACCTCACACCCAATATCTTCCAAGGGAGAAATTGCCTTAAGTTCCATCAATGATGGCATTTTCTTTGGGGCAACCAGAGTTGAATCTTTTCCACAAACATCATAGAACCCATCTATTACTTTTTCACCGTAATTTACAACATTACAACTCTGCATCACAAAAAAAGAAAGACCTAATGAATCATCAGTTATACAGAAAAATATGTAATGACAAAAACAATTGTTATTGCTCTGTTACCCTTTTTCAGGAGTTGGGTGAGAAGTGGAGCAAGGGATCTACTCAATTTGAAAAGTTGACTACAATTTATTACCTCAGCCAAAAATTACTTTCCTAATGAAACAACACAATGTGATACAGCTACACCCAATTTATTTAGGGCTAAGAGCCTGTAAATACACAAACTTTTGGCGTTTGCATTTTGCAGATCAATTAAAGATTCTGCATACAAATACAAACTTTCAATTTAATCTGATTTTTCACATGATGTTATTTTGGACGAGAGATTTAAAATGGCATGGCAAAAGAAATCTGAGGTGGCAAATAAAATGATGTCATTTCAATTGGAATTCATTTTTTTATTCAGTTTCTTTTTCAATTTTATCTAATCAAAACGACGTCATTTTGATTGAGACATTGACACCCCATATTTAATTTGCCACGTCAGATATAAAGTCTCGTCCAAAATCTCATCATGTTAAAAAATTCAGACAAAATTGAAACTTTGTGCATTTGTACACAGATTCTTTAATTGAGCAGCAAAACCAGAAAATGCCAAAAGTTTGTGTACTTACGGGCCATTAGCCCATTTATTTATGTATATTATTATTCCCAGTAAAGAGTAATTTAAGCACTGTGTATTTGATAGGTAAGCAAATGGGATCAGATGAAGAGGAGAACGAAGTATATTTCTTTCAAATGAACGAAAGTAGTTTTCTCATTATTCTCAAATGTGGTGGTCATTTTTTGCAGTTGACAAACAAACATGAATCACCAACAATTATGCTTTTGAACAATTCGAAGTAGCTGCAGATATCTAAGTCACTGGCAATATCAAGTTGACTTTATTTTGTTCATTTACTATAATTTGGCCAACATCTTACGCATCATGAAGATGTAAGAAGTAACATCAAAGACTTATTCATTACTGAGACTCTGGAAATCTCATATATATTCTATTATTCTAATCGCTTGCAACTGTGATTACATGTATTTTATTTCTTTCTGGGCACTAAGGCATAGAACAGTGGGAAATTACATAAGAACCTATATGGAAATTTTATAAAAAAAAATTGCAAGCACTTTTGAGTTTACACATGCAGTAATCATCAAACAGATCAAAGGAACACAATTCACCCATGTCAATAGCGCACATGATAAAAGAAAATTTAACACAAGCAGGTTCATCATGGTGTGATGTCTGTCAAAAGTCTAGCTAAGCACAACTTAGTTCATGATGGAGCAATGAACACAACATCCTCTATTTCGTCCTGTGTTTTATTTCATTTATTTGTGCACACCACATGTAGCAATTATGTTGAAATTAAAACATGGTTGAAACTAGACGATCCAAAGTGGCAGTATATGGACATTATCACAACTATTTGAGACTTGGTGGGCAGTTTTATTCTCAACCAATCACCCCTATGAATGGGAATGCCATTGCTGAATATCCAAAATTCCCAACAACATAACACTGCCTACAAATATTACTAAATCCATAAGAATTTCCCCTCATCTATGTCACAACCTAAAGCAATTACTGCATAAAAAAACCACAATAATCAAAATTTCATAACAGAATCCGAGATTTTAATCAACCGACACAGGCAATAAAATTCAAAAGGGGCGAAAAATAAAACAGGATCTACCAAAATGTTATACCCAAAATCGGAGCGACATAGATTCCGAGAGGTTTTGGGAAGGCGCGCAGCCGAGGCTAATCTGCTTAGCAACGTTGATTTGGGCGGTTTCCGGGTCAACGCCATTCTGACCCTGATCGGAAACGCTAATCGCCAGCGCCAATTGCATCTGAAACTCCTCCTCGAAGAAATTGAAATTGCTATTGCTCGAGCTCTCGTTGTCCGACGACGACGACGTCGGCAGCGCATCGGACGACGGCGAAATGGAGGTTAATTGCTGCGACGTAGCCGTTTGAGGTGGGGGATCCAGCGCAGGAGGTCGCCCGTGGTGGTGATGATCGCCTATATGAAGCTTCCGCAAAAAGTGTTTCACTTTCGACATTTTCGTGACCTCTCATCGATCGGAGAAAAAAATCTGATAATTTACAGAATATACACTAGAATTGCGAAAACTTAATAAGCCGATTTCGATCTGATTGATCGAAATTATGGTTAGGGTTTGCGATTTGGGGGAATTGCGGGAGTTAAAATGCGCAGTGGTGGGTGGAGAATAAGGAGAGAAGAGGTTTAAGTTTTAACCTGCGGACTAGGTGTGAGTCTTCATCGTCAAGCTAACAAAAGCTACTCCGTCGTCATCGTCCGTCCCATTAAACTTGTCCAAATTATTCGACATTCTTTTTAAAAAAAATAGAAAGTGAGTATATCTGTCATTTTTAAAAAACTAATTATTTTCTTTTTTCGGATGAGACAAAATAAATGGGACAGTCCAAATAAGAAAACGAAACAAGTTCAAAGGGACGGAGGGAGTAAGTTACATTTGTATATATTACTCCCTCCGTCCCATATATCTTGACACATTATTGTTGGAGACGGTAATTAAGGAGAAGAGTAAAAAGATAGAGAGTGGGTGGATCCATCACTTTTGAAAAATTAATTGTTTTCATTTTTAAAATGTGTCGAGATGAATGAGATAATCAAATAAGAAGAACGTGTCAAGATGGATTGGACGGAGGGAGTATTATTTTAATGTGTTATTTTGTGGTAATTGAATTGTAGTTATTTAAAATTCTATAGCCAAAAAAAGAGAGAGAGGGAGAGAGAGATTTTATCGAGAATTTATTTGTTTTGGAAAATTCATTAAAAAAAAATAGGTTGAGCAAGTTTTGGTCAAATTTGTAGTTTAATACTTAAAACTATAAACTATCAAACATAAATGTCATGAATTATTGATAGTTATAATAAAATACCATAATTATTAACTATCTAACAAAAATGCCCAAAAAATTAATTTCCGACACCAAAAAGCTAAAGTGGATAGTCCGAGCTTACATGAAATTTTGACTTATTTAAAAATATAGAGAGAGAGAAATGATATATTAGTCATCTTTCATGAGCAACTTTTCTGGGCACCGTTCACGTTTTGTCAAAGTTAACATTTTTTTAAAAAAAATTAATTATTTTTATTCCGATACACTAAAAATTGATATTCGAATCATTAAATCTACAAAACACATCAAAATCAAAGATCGATTGTTAGTTTTCCCTTAAGTTTCAAAGAAATAAATAATAAGAACAAATTCAGCTTCGATGTTGATGTATTTATAGATTTAATGATTCAAATATCAATTTATAATGTATTTTAATAAAAAATAATTAAAAATTAAAAAGAAAAATGCTAACGTCGAAAACATAAATGGTTCCAACTAAAGATGCTTACGAAATGTGACTAGAATATAATTCACACACACACATATAAATATATATAGATATTGTGATAGCCCGCGTTAGCGTATCATTCACGTTAGCGCAAAGCATATCTTAAAGATCATCGTGCACATGAGAACAGTTAAATTATATGAGAGAAAAGGGATATACGTGTGCATGTGTGTGCCGTGTGTGTGTGTATTTCTAAATTCCTCCCCATTCTATCTTCATTTACTTATATATATTTCTTATTACCTAACCTATCTATACCAATATAATTCCACAAAAATTATAACATCTTTCTAGTGTTGGTTAGCAAAATTAAATTACAGTACAGATTTAATAAGTTCCACAAAAATTCTTGACAAACTCACCACATTCTTTTATCACAGTACAGATTTAAGTTGCACAAGCAACTTTTTAGTACGTGTAGAGATATAAATAAATTAGTTACATCCTAAATAAAACTAACTTATTTTCCTATACAATTAACAGATGATCATTTGAGTAATTAATTTAAAGTCTGTAATTGCAGAAAATTGAAATAAGTTGTAATTACACCAGTTGCAATTCAGCAACAATGGCTATTACTGATTAAACAGAAGCATGTATAATCAATCACAGGTACAACTTGAACATAAATATTGTTTATGTACAAGAACATAAAGCAGAGATGGTGGTATTGCATTTCTCAAAGGAACCTTGCATCCTTAAGCAGAGGCGGCAGCCGCCTCCTCCGCCATCTGTGACACCGGGAGGAGGGTGCAGACGAGGTTACGGTCTCCATACACGTTGTCAACACGCCCTAAGATACGAAGAAGGTTTCAAATTCAGTAAGGCAAGCCAAAACTAGAAGAAATGAAATGGCTTGATACAATCTATACCTATTATAAAAGAGTCTTGTTTACAAAATTTAATTTGCCTATTATACCCTTATTATAGTATTTTATTATTAGTATCTATTATCAGATGATTATTTTATATTAGACATATATATATATATATATATATTATTAAAATATATCAATGCACGTACCACTCTACTAGTTCAAGAAAATGTGGTTTTGACAAAAAAGATGCACTCTTATGCAGTCTCAAATTTACGCACCTGTGGTTGGCCAGAACTTGGCAGCCTTGAGCCATGCAGCCGGGTAGGCTGCATATTCTCGTGAGTACGGTTTAGTCCAGACGTCGGCCATGAGCAACGAGGGTGGGTGAGGAGCGCTCTGAAATCGCGTTACTGTGATCAGTTGGGTCGAAAGCAAAAAAAACAACAAACACATATACAAAATTGTGTTAAATAAGAAGGCACAGACGAATGAATACCTTGAGAACATTGTTGTTGATGTCTGCTTCTCCTTTCTCGATCAACGAGATTTCTTCCCTAATAGAGATGAGAGCATCACAGAACCTGTCTAGCTCAGCCTGCAAACAAGAAGGGGAAGTTCAGAATCATACTATCGACGTTGCTGCAGTGAAATAGCTTTGTGTTACCTTGCTTTCACTTTCAGTCGGCTCAATCATGAGCGTGCCAGGAACAGGCCACGACATTGTAGGAGCGTGAAATCCGTAGTCCATAAGACGTTTAGCAACATCTTCAGGCTCGATCCCAGCGGTGTTCTGCAGCAATCACCACTAGCAGGTAAGGAAGTGATTAATGGAAAAACGCGTAAATAACAACAGTTTAAGACGCGAACCTTAAAGCCTCTCAAATCTATGATGAACTCGTGGGCGCATGTTCCATTGACACCGCGGAAAAGAACGGGGAAATCCTTCTGTTGATCACGGAGCAAAAGCAAGTTAAATGAGTGATAGAGGAAGGCAATAGCATAACATAAATTTCTGCACTGATTTTAGATAAGAACGCGTAATACAAAAGGAAAGCATAGGAAAGAAACGGGACCTCCAAACGCTTGGCCATGTAGTTTGCATTCAAGATAGCAATCTTTGATGCATCAGTTAATCCTTGCGAGCCCATCATGGCAATGTAGGTGTATGATATAGGTAAAATGAGAGCGGAACCCCATGGTGCAGCAGCAATAGTACCGAGTGGTTGAGATTGATCGGGTTCTGGTATGCCTCCGGTGGCTATCTGCACCATAAAAAGAAAGCCCATACAGAATCAGCTGCCACTAATTAATAGGGCCGTAAATGAGCCAAGCATTTTGACTTGATAAAAGCTCGTTTGATAAAGCTCTTTAACTAAATGAGTAAAGCTTGAGCTTGTCAGTACTTGGCTCGTTAGTTCATGAGCAAGCTCAAGCTTGACTCGGTTACACCACCACTGAGTTTCTACTACACTCACACAAATATAGGTATTACTGCAAAAGCATTTATACATACCACTGGGTGCGAAGGTAGGAATGGCGCAAGGTGTTTCTTCACCCCAATGGGGCCCATACCAGGTCCGCCTCCACCATGGGGAATACAGAACGTTTTGTGGAGATTGAGATGGCAAACATCAGCACCAATAAAGCCAGGGCTGGTCAAACCAACCTGTAGGCACAAAAGATTGAAATTCAGAAGAAACGAACGAGTAACATGCATCTACGAAGAAGAGGCATAGCTTGTAAAATGGGCATTGCAGTGTCTTGAATGCACATGAAATAAAGGATAAAACTCGAAAACGTGATGAAAGAAAGAGTGTTTATTCTAAGTAGTTGAAAATGTTAGAACTGCAATGCATCTGATAAAGCAAGAAAATACATAATCCGTAATTATCTTTATGGTAGCAAGGATTACAATATCTAGAGATTTTCATGATATAACTATTTTTTGGGATCACCAGTATGATGGTGAGGGTAAGGAAACATCCACAAAACTTTACATAGATTTTGATATCAATATAGGTTGAAAGCAAACTAGACACATACCAAGCAAATACAGAGGAAATATTGAAATATATGCAAAAAATACTTTCAAAAATATGAGGGAAGTATTATCAGTATTACTTTACCTGAGCATTCATGTTGGCTCCGTCCATGTAAACTTGTCCACCGTTGTCATGGATAATTTTGCAAATTTCGTCAATGCCTTCCTCGTAAACTCCATGAGTCGAAGGATATGTAACCTTGATTCAGAAGAATTTATCAAAACTCGACAAATTCAATGAACTGCACATTCAAAGAAGTGTAACCTAGAAAATCCATACCATAAGAGCCGATAAGTTGTCCTTATGTTTCTCTGCAGCCTTCTGCAACTCTGCAATGTTGATGTTTCCTTTGGCATCAGTTCCAACAGCCACGATTTTCATCCCACACATGGCCGCACTTGCAGGGTTCGTTCCATGTGCTGAGACTGGAATGATGCATACATCACGATGGTGGTCTCCTCTCGACTACATTACAAGTTCACCAGAAAAACCAACATTACTAATGGTGGACTATGACAATGATAGCTTAATCCAAGAAATTTATCAACAGCCTTTATTTTGCTAGTCGAACATATTTAACTATAAGATCAAAGTCCTTAATATATGAGGTAAGAACCTCAAGGAAAAAACGTAATCTGGATTAGCAGTTTTTCATCAGTCTTCTACACTATTATTACAAATAAAATAAAACGTAATATTACCTTGTGATATGCTCGAATAACCATCAGTCCAGCATATTCTCCAGCAGCACCGGCATTGGGTTGTAGAGAGAAAGAATCGAAGCCAGTGATGGTACACAATAGGTCACCCAAATTCTTGAACATTTCCTGCAAGAAGAAACAAAAGTTTAGTACTGTAAAACATAGGAGAAATCATTAGAACTTTCTAACAACGGCAACGGAACTCATAGGTGTGAATTTCAAAACTTTTATGAATACCTGGTAACCGGCAGCCTGTTCCTTGGGGGCGAAAGGATGAATCTCCGTAAAGGCAGGCCATGTAACCGGCATCATTTCTGTAGTTGCATTCAGTTTCATTGTGCAAGATCCCAAAGGAATCATGCTATGGCACAAAGAGAGATCCTTCGACTGAAGTTTGTGGATGTATCTAAGAAGCTCGTGCTCCGTGTGGTACCTACACCAGTACAGAAATAGTTACATATAATCTTATAAATACGGACTCAAAATGCAAAAATTTGTATGAAATGTCCATACGAGTTGAATATTTGGTTCGTTAGAAACGGGCTCTGCCTAACAAGTCCTGAAGGAATTAAGTTCTCAACCTCTGATGCAATAGATGCAGCAGTGAATGGCACCTGATCAACACAAATCCTTGAGTTATAACAAAAACGAGGCTAGAAACACGTCTTGAAAGAAATACTCGTACTTACAGGCTTTCCGGATGCAAAGACTGCAAACAACTTGTCCACATCTTCTAATGTAGTTGTTTCATCAAAAGCAATAGTTAACTGAGAGAGAAAATGTATTGTTACTCACAAGCTGCCACAATCTACGATAAAAAATAAATAAAAAATAAACATTAGGTAGGTAAGGCTTACAGTATTCTTGTCAACAATCCTCAAATTTATTTCACTCTTATAAGCAGCATCAGCAATTGCCTTTGCATCTGCACATTTGACCTTCACAGTATCGAAGAATGGAAGGGCTTGAACTTCCACGGTCCCGAGCTTTTTCAATCCAGCGGCAAATGTTGCGGCCAAACCATGTACCCTTTGAGCAATACCTTTAAGTCCTTCTGGTCCATGATAGACAGCATACATGGCAGCCATGTTGGCCAGCAAAGCCTACAGCATAACAGAACACGAATTTCGTCATAAAAAAAAACGAGCAAAATCTTTTATGCACAGATTACTATATGTTTCATATTTGATTCAAGCCATATACATACGAAGATTGGACTCAACAGCAAAATCAAGTAAAGTGGTGATTAATTAGTTCGTGCCATTCCTATTAATATCAGTCACTATTTCTCAGCTATCTACTGCAAGTCTGCAACATGATGAAGTAAAACAGATTCCCAAAACAAACAAACAAGAAACAATTCATGAAAACCACACTCACTTGAGCTGTGCAGATGTTGCTAGTGGCCTTGTCACGACGGATATGCTGCTCCCTCGTCTGCATAGCCATACGAAGAGCAGGCTTTCCCGCTGAATCAACACTAAGACCAATAATCCTTCCCGGCATCATCCTCTTGTACTCTTGTGACGTAGCCAAGAATGCAGCGTGAGGGCCTCCATACCCCATCGGAACACCAAACCTCTGAGCCGAGCCAACCACAATATCAGCTCCCAACTCACCCGGTGGCTTCAACATTGTCAAAGCCAACAGATCAGAGGCCATCACAACCTTCACCCCATTGGCATGAGCATTCTTGATGAACTCTCCATAGTCCAAAATCTCCCCCTCCGTCCCCGGATACTGGACCAACACACCACAGACATCACCGGACTTATAATCAATATCTTTCAAATCCGAAACAACCACCTTAAGATCATATCCATCAGCTCTAGTCTGACAGATATCAATTGTCTGAGGGTGACAATTGCTAGCAATCACAAAGGTCTTCTTCTTCCCCTTTAGAATGTTGTTGCACATAGCCATGGCCTCTGCAGCTGCAGTGCCTTCATCAAGAAGGGACGAGTTCGACATAGGCAAGCCGGTGAGATCTGTGATCATGGTCTGATAGTTCAACAAGGATTCGAGCCTCCCTTGTGAAATCTCAGCCTGATAAGGGGTATACTGAGTATACCAAGCAGGATTTTCCATGATATTCCTCAAGATTACAGGAGGCACAAATGTATTATAATACCCCATCCCAATAAAAGACTTGAAAATCTTGTTTTTGGAAGCTAAATCTTTCATGTGCTCAATCATTTGAGCCTCTGTCAAACCCTCATCAAATATAGAGAACTTCATTTCATCTATACGGATGGATTTGGGCACAGTTGCATCAATGAGTGAATCGAGAGAGTTGAACCCCACGAACTCCGCCATCTTGGACTGCTCCTCCGGCGTGGCGGAGTTGTGGCGGCGGGGGAAGGTGTCGCTCGGTTTGAGGGCCTCAACAGAAATGGAACGAGTGCCCACAAATTGTGCTAAGTTTCTTGAATAAAAGCGGTGATTAACACTGGACAGATTGCTCCCACCTTGAACCACACTCGGAGATAACGAGGAAACGTACCTTGAAGATTTGTACAATGGCTGCTGCTTCGATTCGGACAACAGCCTCCTCAGGATGGCCCTGTTCGCTAGTTTCCTCGCACGCTCCATTTCAGAGAGAGAGAGGAGAGAGAGAGAGAGAGGAAAAGAAAGAATTCGAGCAAAACGGAATGGTTTTGCCTGAGTGTATGTAATCTTTTGCGCTGCCTCTTCTCTCACTAAAAAGATTTCATTTTTTTACTGTTCCGCGAAGTGGGTGGTGGAAAATGGAACTAGGTAGTTGAGATCCATTACACATGTATATATATATATATATATATATGGAGTTTTTGTGGGCAGCTCTCGTTAACACTATTCTATTTAATTTTTGGTATTTTATTTTATTCTAATATCTTAAAAATTATTACTAAAATCGTTAAATTTACAAATCAATCAAAATCAAAGCTCGATTTCTTCTTTGCCCTTTAACTTTAAAGAAATGAATAAATAGGTCAGATCGAGCTTTGATTTTTATTGATATGTAAATTTAACGATTTTAATAACAATTTCTAAGGTTTAGAATAAAACACAATATCAAAAATTAAATAGAATAGTATTAATACGGACGAACCGAGAAAAGTGCCCACGAAAGGTACTCACGGAAAGTATAATCCCTATATATATATGTGTGTGTGTGTGTGTGTGTGTGTGTGTGGGGTTTGTATGTATAGAATAATGATATGTCGTTCACCTTCCGTGAGCACCTTTCGTGAGCACTGATCACCGTTCGTTCATGTTAGCATTATTCTTTTTAATTTTTTTATTGTTTTATATTTTAATACACTAGAAATTAATATTTGAATCATTAAACCTACAAAATACATAAAAATCAAAGCTCTATTTATTTTTTTCCCTCTAACTTCTAATAAATGAATAATAAGACAACTCGAGCTTTGATTTTATGGATTTTGTAGATTTAATGGTTCAAATATTAATTTCTAGTGTATTAAAATATAAAACAATAAAAAAAATTAAAAAGAATAATGCTAACATGAACGAACGGTAGTCGGTACTCATGGAAAATGAACGACATATCATTCCTCTATATATGTATAGTACTCTCCCTCTCTCTCTCTTTCTCTCTCTCTTCAGGAACAAATCTCAAGATCTGGTGGTGGGTAAAGGGTGACGTAGCACCAACTTAAGGAAAACGACAGCTAATTGTTTTCTGGTAAAAAAAAAATCTAATCTTTCTGAATAAAAATACGTTAAATTGTTAAAAATGGGGAAAAAAATACTGAAGTGTGATTGTTTCAGATTGTATGGAAGGGAACGAGTGGGAAAGGATTGAGATTCAATGGATCAAATTAAAAAGGGTTTTTTTTCACAGAAGAATATTTAAATGGGAAATTTTCTTTTGTATAATAATGAACTCAGCCTCAAAATTTTTATTTTTGTGCAGAGAAAATACATGGAAAATTCTCTTTCACATTTGGCTTATCTTAAATTTTCGCCTCACAAAGATGTGGGAGATGAAACTATTTTTGAGCCTCATATCATTGGAAAAACATTTAAAAGGATATACTACACGATTTTTAGTATCTCATCTCAATTAATTAGGGAATGTTTAGTAATGCTAATAATTAGCTAAATTACACAATATGTCACAAAAAAACTTCTTTTTTTTTGATAAATTAACAATTAAATTTAAAGACCGCGCCACGGTGAACTTTAATCCGAGATAATCTTCGGGTATTAATCACTCTACCGTTAGGTCAACACACACGCAAAAAAAAATTCTTCCTTCTCTCTCCTTGTTAATTTGACAAAAGCACCCAAAAACGATAATTTTTTTCTTTCATACTTTATAATAAACAACTAATTTCTTTAACATCTATGTCCGAACATGCTATCCTATTGAAATGGAACAAAGAAAGTACATACTAATTTTATATTCAAACGTAATTCCTAAGTGTATGTTAGGAAAATATTGATTTTTGCATTTTTATTATTATTAAATTTTGGGTAAAGGTGCTAAAAACGCCTATAAATAATGTTTACATAGTTTCAAAATTTTGGTAAATTTTATTCTGAAGTATGATTTGATATTTTTCATTACCTCCTGAAGTATGTTTTGATATTTTTTAAGAATTCGTGGAATTAATAAAGAATTAGTACATAAATATATAAGATTAAAAATTAAGATTGATATAAATTTGGTAAATTATTTTATAGACTTGTAGAAAATAGAAAAATTTTACATAGCATATGATGTTTAAATGACAAATCAAAAGAAAAACTTTTTCAAATGGCAATAGAAAAACATACTCCTTCCGTCCCGCAATAAGTGACCATATTCTTTTCGGTATGAGTATTAAGGAGAAGGGTGTTTAGTGGGTAAAAAGATAAAAAGTGGTGAAACTCACAATTTTTTGTGAGATAAGCATATTTCCTTATAAGGAAAGTGTCCACTTAACCCGGGACAACCCAATAAGAAAATGTGGCCACTTTTCTCAGGACAGAGAGAGTATGAAATTAACAACCTAAAAAATTATCCCCTCAAAAAAAAAAAAAAAAGGAACTGTTGGGCTTGTGTTAAAATAAAAAGAGTTTGTTTGTCCTACATCGGGTTTATGATCAAAGGGTAAGAGCTTTCTAATAATATTTAAGAAGTCTATATATCTTTGATGTAAGTACACCAAGTTATACACTTCAGTCTTGTGTTTGACTCTATGTAAAATTTATTGTCTCGGGTTGTGAGAAAAGGTGAGAGTTATTCAAAGACTTATAATAGTGTAGGAATGTCGAGTTTATATTGCTTGGTGTGGTGGGTCGTGGTTTTTCTCCGATTTCGGAGTTTCCACATTAAATTCTTGTGTTGTTGATTGTTCTTATTTTTCCATCTTATTTTTTGTTTATTTTCGTTTTCCTTTAGTTGTGATATGGACGCAATTTCCTAACAAAAACACCCTAGAAAATTATGATAATTTAATTATACTCTCTCCATCCACCATATTCGTGCATCAATTTTAGTGGCACAGATTTTAATAATTTTGGTTGAGTATATGGTAAGTGGATGAAAGGTTCACATATTGTGGGTGGGAGTAATGACCATAAATAAAAATTGCAGGTTTTTTATGGACGTCCCAAAACGGAATTAAATGCACGAATTTAGTGGACCAAGGGAGTAATAATTTTCTTACTCGTTCACATTATATGTATCACACGAATTTATATCACGTAGCTTTTCAACTTTATAAATTTTTATTTAAATACTATTTTCATTTTTTTATACTACTTATTTTAAGATTTGTTTTTTATCAATTTTTAAACACTTTATATAGTTCCCATATATTATGAATTTGTATATAAGAGTGTATTTGTACATTTATCCTCGCTATTTATAAAATTCAAACTCACGAGCTCTTAATCAAGATGAGGTTGCCAACTCAATTATACTATTCGTTCCATTTTAATAGGCTAGCATGTTCGGGTATATTAAGAAATGAGTTGTTTATGATAAAGTTGGAAAGAAAAATTAACTTTTAAAGGGTATTTTTGTCAAACTATGTAAGAGAGAAGGAAGAGAATAATTTTTTTTATGACATATATACTGTGTAATTTATGAATTATGTTTAGAATGTTTGTTATGCGTTGGTTTCTATTTTAGGTAATCGCCTATTTATATATTTTTAAGTTTGGAATTCATTTTATTAAATTCTACAACAAAATGATTTGAATTGATTGTATTATATATTCTCTTCGTTTCTCTCGAAATGACATGGATTTTATTGGGCCGTCCAACTCGAAGTGATACAGTCTAAAAAAGGAAATCACTATATCTCAAAAAAAGTATGAGCTCCACCATTTCTATCTTTTATTCTTTATTAATCCTTCTACTAAATAAATGTGTCGAAAAAAAATATATCACTTCGAACGGAAAGGGAAGTAGTATAGTTGACATAAATTCAAATTCAAATTCATTAAAGTGAGAGATTCTCAAATTGAATGTGATGGAGCTTATGAATTAAATGTAGGGAGTTTGGTGAATCTTGCATTTACCACGTGGCGGCCTCTGGAATTGATGGGGATAGTTGGCGTGAATTCTGGGCCCTTTGATCAATCATAGTGTGTGGCGGCAGTTAAAATCGACGGCTTCTGATACTTCCTTTTCATCCTCTATTTATGTCTAGTCAAGTCAACGAGTACTAGAGAATTGCAGAAAATCTTTGCTATTCTTGGAGAGTTACAAACATAGAAAGGAAAATAAATTACAAACGTATATATATATATATAATGTCAAATAAAGTACTACATCACACGTAGGTAGGACCTCTACATCATTCAAAGATGAGACTACTACATTGCACGCAGGCGGAACCACTACACCACCAAATAAGGTGGAAAAATACTACACCGTACGCAGGTGAGATTGAACCCAAGACCTTTCACTAAGGTGAAACTTATGGTATCTCAGCTAGCCACTTGAATTATGTTATTTCATTATTATTTATTCATTTTGTAACTTTATCATCCTCAATATGTTTTTTTTACGTTATATGATGCAATGTAATAAAATGAAGAGTACTGTTATTTGGACGCATAGTAATCAGCTACACAAGTGTGTTTTTTTTTTTTTTTTTTTTTGAGGAAAAGATAAGAATTTTTTATTACGAACACACATATGGTAAATGAGGAAGACCCTCCACATCATTCGGAGGTTTATCCCAAACATGAGTAAAAGAAAAGGCTAAGTTTATGCGCTACCATATTAGAAAGGGTAATATAGGTTCTGAAAAAGGAAATATACCCTAGTTGATAAATCATAAAAGCTAAGGAAAAATGAGATTATTTCTATATTTACAATTTATTTTCCTTTTTTACTCGTGTGGCCGGCCACATATATGGTCGAAATAGTTTTATTGTAAAATGAATTAAGTAAAAAATATGAAATCTTTGTGAAAAGTTCTACCGCTTTAAGACTCGAAAGATAGGTGATCTGCAGCAAAGATGAAAATTATCGATTAAGAACTAAGATAGTTGAAACTATCAATCTAAGACTGAAATAAAATATCAAATAAGTAACTTTTTTTAGTCATAGATTAATATTTTAATTCATTTGAATTTTAAATTAATAATTTCAATTAATATTATTAAAATATTAATGATCATTAATTCAGATCGCAATTAAGATTTAATAATGACAATTAGAGTTTATTAATCTTCAATTAAAATTTATTAATCATTAATTAAATCTTCAATTAGAATTTATTAATTTCAATTAGAATTTATTAATTTCAATTAGGAATTTATTAATCTTCAATTAGAATTTATTAATTAAAAAAATGATAACTCCACCAACAAAAGGCATACCACATTTTCTCTACCTATGATTGCAGAAATTCAAGAAGTGTATTCATCCATCGAACAATATTATAAAAAAAAAAACTCAAGTTGCCTAACAACATTCTCATATTCCACCCCTCAAAATCACAAAAACAACCTTCAAATTCTCCACTCTCTCTCTAACCCCAACTACCGATTCCCACTGCACAATCCCTGCAAACACCTCTTCTCAAGCTCCCATGGCGGCCTCCGATCCACGAAATCCGTTGAATCTGTGCAACCTCTCTTTTTACTGCTACAATGTTTGGGCTTATATGAGATATTTATAAATTAAATTGATTTTCTTTCTTTTGTGGTATTCTTTTTTTTCTTTAATTTGGTATGCATTGTTGGAGAATTGAATAAAGGGACAATGGTAGAATCTTTGAAATAATAAACTGAACAATCGAAACTATTAGATTAAAAATAAATAAACAAAAGCAATAAAAAGTTGCTTTTTATAGACCAAAATGCCAAAAGTTGCTGACCTCTCGTCTAATTAAACTAATGCATGTGTAAGTAGGAAATTCTATAAGGGGTGTACATATAATACACTCATTCTCACATGATAATATTATATTAATATAATTTATATTAATAAAATATTATTATGTAAGAGGTGAGTGTACTACATATACACCCATAATAGAATTTTCCGTGTACGTAATTAAACAATTGCATGTTGCCGAAGACATCCAACCAATTAAACAATTGAAAATGTTTAATTATTTATGTGTTGGCCAATCAATTGGGCCGAGCCCAAACTTGAACTAGTTAACAAATAGGACACCAATCTTTACCTTTAACCATTCAGATGTTGGGCCTAGCCCAATCCAAATTCAGGGCCCACGGTCCAAGCTCAAGCTCATTCCTTCAACGTGAAATAATCACAATAATGAATTTGCCTATAACATATTCAATGTCAAAATAATTATTTCTTATTCTAAAAAACCAATTAAAAAATTTAGGATGATGTCTATCCAAATAAAATTGAAAAGAATTTAATAGTATTATATGTTGAGTTTCGAAATAAAATTGAAAAGAATGCAAATTGAACATATTGGTGGAGACATAAGTATGAATAATAATTTAAAGTGGGATTGTTTATAGTTTGGTTTAGGTAAATTTATTTAAGGCAATGCAATTTAAAAACACTAATAAGAATGAAATCTATTACTATATTAAAGCAGAATAATTGCAATGTCTTTTCCCGCCTATTTATGTACTTTCCCTCCCATTCTGCATGCCCCATGCACACTTCCCTCCTAACCCAATAATTTCAATGTCAACCCACTCAAAATAACCATTCATTAGCTAAAAAAAATGATCATACATTGATGCCGCCCAAAAATTAATTTTTTGATTTAAATAACAACATTTTGCAGTAAAGTGGCTTATTATTTTGATATTATATATATATATATATATATCTTTGTAATTCTCTCAAAAAAAGTTGTTTATTACTACTATGTTACAATTTTTTTGGTAAAATATATTATTTGGTGATACTTTATTTTTTAAATTTTTATGGATGAGTTTCTTAACTTGAAATCTTAAATATGAATATTCAACATAAGTATTATATATATATATATAATTGCATTAATAATCAAGTAAAAAATAATTGTATTGATAATACTAATGAACGTAATTATATAATTTTGGAGAATCATTTAGAATATAAATACATATTGAAATATGTATTAATTTTTTATACTATTAATTAAAACATTAATTATCACACAACACAGCGCAGCGCAACGCGTGCGGGTAAATCTAGTAAGGATTGAAAAATAGTAAAACAAATTACTATAATCAAATATATTGACTCTCTTTCATACATAGCATCACCACCTCAGCAGTGGACACGTTACTTTGTGCTCACTGTGGATAGGGAATTAAGATGAGAAGCTTTTGAAGAGTATTTTTGTCAAACGATTAAAAATTGTCAAATTAAACATATTAGGAGTGAGGCGAATGTTTTGGAGGTATTATTGCCTTGGACATTATGTCTTATTATAATTATTATTTTTTAAAATATTAACAAGTAAATGCACAATATTTAAAAAAAAAAGTAAAAAATGCACAAGTAAAAAAAAAAAAAAAGTAAGTGCACAAAATTGTTTACCTTATTATCATTACCTTTTGTAAAATATTAAAAAGTACTAAATGCACAAAATTGTTTGCCTCATTGTACAGTTGTAAAACTACGTTTTCCCTCCAACAATGTAGCTTTCTCTTAAATATTTAAACTTTCTTGACTATAACATGTACTCAAATGCGCAGAAAATTATGGTTTAACAAATATAATTGTAATTTCAAGATTCAACTTGATGACAAAATTAGTAATTTTTTATTCATTAAACAAGTAATTTTTTTCAAAACAACAGATACACATAAAATGCTACTTGAAGAACATTTATATATATATATATATATATATATCATTATATGTTTTCAAGGATTATATATTTAGATATAATCTGTATATATTGATCTACTTTTCTGGGGGTAAAAACATGGACAATTCAGTGATAAAGGTGCTGTTTGTACAGTTTATTTTGATTAGTTATGGAGTTGGATTCAGTGACAAAGAAATTCTTGAAGAACAGCCATACAGAACAGGATTCCACTTTCAACCACCCAAAAATTGGATGAATGGTAAAATCTGAACATATATTTTTACAGTTTTAATTACCTTTTCTTGCCACTATATTCTGGCATTTTTTGGGTTTTTTCTTGGCATATTTGTTGGTGGGATGACTGTTTGAGTTCGAGCTTAAAGATCCAAATGGTACATTTTTTAAAAAAAATTCTGCACTCATTTTTTTCATGTTCTTTGTATTAATGCAATATGTTTGTTGATGTTTTTGATCTCCCACAGCCTAGTTTTCATGATTTAGGAGTTCAATTAAAGAAGTGATTAATTTTCTCCCATCTTTATTGCAATATGTTTGTTGTGGTCTTTCTTCTTAGTTATCAAATCTATCTTGATTAGATTCATCAAACTCCCTAATGAACATAGAGACCTCATTTAGAAGTTTTATGTGAAGCTAAATTTGCAGTTTCTCTAGTTAAAAATGCTCAAATTTTGTGCCCTTTTCTTGAACTCACCTAGTTTTGTAGGAAAATGTAAATTATGTAGTCTTTCTACTTAGTAGATTCATCAAAATCCCTAATTAAGGAACATAGAGACACCTCATTTAGACAACCTTATGTCTTTTTATGTTAGCTCTCTTTGGCTAAGGTTCGTGTTTCATCTCGTGTTGTACTTGCTATACTCCTGATGCTATATGTTAGTTTTGTAGGAAAATGTAAATTATGTTGATTTTCTACTTAGTAGATTCATCAAAATCCCTAATTAAGGAACATAGAGACGCCTCATTTGGACAACCTTATGTCTTTTTATGTTAGCTCTCTTTGGCTAAGGTTCGTGTTTCATCTCGTGTTTTACTTGCTACTCGTGATGTTATATGTTAGTTTTGTAGGAAAATGTAAATTATGTAGTCTTTCTACTTAGTAGATTCATCAAAATCCCTAATTAAGGAACATAGAGACACCTCATTTAGACAATCTTATGTCTTTTTATGTTAGCTCCCTTTGGCTAAGGTTCGTGTTTCATCTCGTGTTTTACTTGCTACTCGTGATGCTATATGTTAGTTTTGTAGGAAAATGTAAATTATGTAGTCTTTCTACTTAGTAGATTCATCAAAATCCCTAATTAAGGAACATAGAGACGCCTCATTTGGACAACCTTATGTCTTTTTATGTTAGCTCTCTTTGGCTAAGGTTCGTGTTTCATCTCGTGTTTTACTTGCTACTCGTGATGCTATATGTTAGTTTTGTAGGAAAATGTAAATTATGTGGTCTTTCTACTTAGTAGATTCATCAAAATCCCTAATTAAGGAACATAGAGACACCTCATTTAGACAATCTTATGTCTTTTTATGTTAGCTCCCTTTGGCTAAGGTTCATCTCGTGTTTTACTTGCTACTCGTGATGCTATATGTTAGTTTTGTAGGAAAATGTAAATTATGTAGTCTTTCTACTTAGTAGATTCATCAAAATCCCTAATTAAAGAACATAGAGACACCTCATTTGGACAACCTTATGTCTTTTTATGTTAGCTCTCTTTGACTAAGGTTCGTGTTTCATCTCGTGTTTTACTTGCTACTCGTGATGCTATATGTTAGTTTTGTAGGAAAATGTAAATTATGTAGTCTTTCTACTTAGTAGATTCATCAAAATCCCTAATTAAGGAACATAGAGACGCCTCATTTGGACAACCTTATGTCTTTTTATGTTAGCTCCCTTTAGCTAAGGTTCGTGTTTCATCTCGTGTTTTACTTGCTACTTGTGATGCTATATGTTAGTTTTGTAGGAAAATGTAAATTATGTAGTCTTTCTACTTAGTAGATTCATCAAAATCCCTAATTAAGGAACATAGAGACACCTCATTTGGACAACCTTATGTCTTTTTATGTTAGCTCTCTTTGACTAAGGTTCGTGTTTCATCTCGTGTTTTACTTGCTACTCGTGATGCTATATGTTAGTTTTGTAGGAAAATGTAAATTATGTAGTCTTTCTACTTAGTAGATTCATCAAAATCCCTAATTAAGGAACATAGAGACGCCTCATTTGGACAACCTTATGTCTTTTTATGTTAGCTCCCTTTGGCTAAGGTTCGTGTTTCATCTCGTGTTTTACTTGCTACTCGTGATGCTATATGTTAGTTTTGTAGGAAAATGTAAATTATGTAGTCTTTCTACTTAGTAGATTCATCAAAATCCCTAATTAAGGAACATAGAGACACCTCATTTGGACAACCTTATGTCTTTTTATGTTAGCTCTCTTTGACTAAGGTTCGTGTTTCATCTCGTGTTTTACTTGCTACTCGTGATGCTATATAGGACCTATGTACTACAATGGAGTCTATCACCTCTTCTATCAGTACAATCCGTATGCTGCTGTGTGGGGAAATATTTCGTGGGCTCATTCTGTTTCTTACAACCTCGTTGATTGGATCCATCTAGAGCATGCCATTAATCCAACTGATAAGTATGATATCGGAGGGTGTTGGTCCGGTTCAGCCACAATTCTTGTAGGAGAGAACAAACCTGTCATTCTTTACACGGGTGACGACTTTTTAGGCCAGCAAGTTCAAAATCTTGCAATGCCTAAAGATTTGTCCGATCTCCTCTTGAGAGAATGTGTGAAATCTTCACATAATCCTTTGATGGCTCCAAATGATGGGATTGATCCTAACTTCTTCAGAGATCCCACAACAGCATGGCAGAAATCGGATGGTTCTTGGCGTGTGCTCGTTGGAAGTCAGATTGAAGGCCATGGAGCCGCGCTTTTGTACAGCAGTAGTGATTTTGTTAACTGGGAGAGGGCTGCTCGGCCTCTCCACGCGTCTAACAGAACAGGAATGTGGGAGTGTCCTGATTTTTTTCCTGTTAGTAGTGGTGGCGATGAAGGGCTAGACACGTCTATTAACGGTGTGGATGTTAGGCACGTGTTGAAGGCGAGCTTCAATGATCATGACTACTACGTTTTGGGAAGCTATGATTCTGCAACGGATGGATTTAGTGTTGTTGGGGTTGATCATGACTATGGCGTGTTCTATGCTTCCAAGACGTTCTAGGATGATGCCAAGAAACGGAGGGTATTGTGGGGATGGGTGACTGAGGCTGATAGTGAAGCTAATGACATTCAAATAGGGTGGTCTGGTTTACAGGTAAATTTATTCTACAAGTGATGAAAGTGAAACTTGAAATGCCATCTCACTGAGGAGTGTTTCTCTCTGTCTCTCTCTGTCTCTCTCTGTCTCTCTCTCTGCAGTCACTTCCAAGAAGTGTTTTGCTTGATGAAGATAAGAAACAATTGATACAATGGCCTATTGAAGAAGTTGAAGAACTTCGCGGTGTAAAAGTTACATTAGAGAACAAAGAGATTGAGAGTGGGAGTGTGTTAGAAATTGGAGGAATCACAGCTTCACAGGTATAATGTTTCAATCTCGTATTCCATTTCATCACGCGAGCAGTAGCCTTGTTACTGCACCTACACAACAAAACATGTGATCTTGATCTTATTCTGATCACATATGCTTCACATTGTGTCATCTGATTCTGTTTCATCATCTCTGCAATAGGCTGATGTAGAAGTCTCGTTCCGTGTGCCAAATCTAGAGAGCATTGAGTTGATCGATGAAAGATTGCTCGATCCACAGCTTCTCTGCAGACAAAAGAATGCATCAGTGAATGGAGTCTTTGGGCCATTTGGGTTGTTAGTCTTGGCTTCAGAGGACTTGACTGAACAAACTGCTGTCTTTTTTCGGATATTCAAACGAAACGAGAAGCATGTTGTGCTCATGTGCAGTGATCAAAGCAGGTACAAGAGTTTCCTGTTTATGAACTACAGAAGGTTTCATGTTTTGTGATCTGCAAAAACAACACTTCCAACAGGTCTTCAATGCATACTCCGGTGCAAGAAGCGATTTTCGGGTCATTTCTTGATGTAGAACCCGATCAAGAAATCTCCCTACGAACCCTGGTACGTCGTCTGAGAATCACTGATCACAATCTTGGAGTAGAAACAATTGATAGAAACTGTTGATGCCTTCTCTATGAGAAGCTATATTGTTTTTTGGAATGGTTTCTAGTTTAATGTTAGGATTCTCTATTCCCTCCTAGAGGTGTGAAAGTGCTTTGTCCGGGCCGGCCCAGCCCCAGCCCATTGGCCCATTGTCAATTTCTGGGCCGGGTTGGGTTGGTCCAATTTTTTTCTGGCCACCAAAACCAACAGTCTAAGCCCGCCCAGATACGGGGTGGTTCGGGCTAGTACACGGACCAAAGACTTAAATTTTTGGACCCGCGGGCTGCCAAACCCTTGTCCATTGGGCCACTTTATTTTATTCTGTCTAAAATTATATAGCCCGACCTGCCTATTTTCCGACCAAGTCGGACTTGCTTGTCGGGCCGGGCCAGATTTGATAGCTCTAATCCCGCCTCGTGTTCTAATGTCGTTTTTCATCTCTATACCCGACGTGTTAATTTATGAAATTCGACACTACAATCTTGGAGTAGAAGATGTCTTCTACATGAAAAGCTAGTTACATTGGTCTATAATTTAATGTTCTAGCTAGTATCGTGTTTGTGAGCTGTACATGACATCATCAGTATACACGTGACGAGTAAACACGTGAAATGGAAATATGCTTGTGCAGGTAGACCATTCCATAGTGGAGAGTTTTGGCGGGAAAGGCAAGAGCTGCATCACAACAAGAGTTTATCCAAAGCTTGCCATTTCCAGAAACTCCCACACCTATGCATTCAACAAAGGGGCGAAAAATGTCACGATTTCGAGTCTCAGCGCTTGGAGCATGACGAGAGCTCAAATCGCGCAAGTTCACACGCGGAGAAAGCCATCAATTAGTTAAGAAACACGAACTTGAAAGGTTACGTTTGTGTTACATCTCGTATTTCACTAAACTTCGTTGGCCGCTAACCATAGAACCTTCCAATTGTGGCATCATATGAGTGATGTTTTACATTACATCCATTCATGGTGCTTTTAGGATTGTATCACTGATTATAGGAATAAAAAATGACTGCTAAAAGATGTTCCAAAGCTATGGTAGTAAACTAATGAAAGTTGATTATTCTTTGAAAAATAATGCAAAAGAATATATGGCTGCCAGTTTTGTCCCAACTTGCTACAATAGAATTTTTTGAAGCATTTGGAATTTGATTCAGTTTACTTAGTCTATTTGAACGGCTCTCTTGAAAGCTTTTATTGACCTAAAATATAAGGGTAAACTAAAGAAATTGAAAAACAGAATCAACCGACAAACTGTACAGAAACCGTCCCGAAAAATGGTTAACTGAACTGATGGTTACATGATTTCTTTTTCTAATTTGGAAAAACCGATGGTATTAGTTAGGTTTGATTTTTATGTATAAATCGGTGGTTAACCAAATCGAACCTATTCACATTAAAAATTATAATTTTATTAATTACTATATGTTATAAAATTATTATATTTACTAATTTATTTTTATTATTTTGAATTGTAAGCATGAAAGTAATCACTTAAATTTTTATTATTTATACTTTTTTTAAATTGTATGTTTTGACATTTTAAGATAAATTTTTTCATGTTATAAATTATAAAAAAAAATTAAAACATGTTTTTATGGTTAACCATTAATAATTGATTAGCCGATCTGATTACAAATCTAATGGTCGGTTTTTTATATGGCAAATAGTCAGCTAACCGAACCCTGCTCACCCTACCTAAATAATTCATAATTTCCTATTAGGTGGTTATATGTTAAGGACAATTTACATTGTAAAGAAAGCTCAACCCTCTAATGATTGCTACGTGTGAAGGAAATTTAAAAAAAAAATATTAAATAGCAAGAGAAAAAATTACGACAAATAGAAAACCTTTTAATGTACCACTTTGTAGTCTTTTTTTTTTCTTTTTTGCATTTTCTTCTTTTAATAATGTATCATCTACCGTTTTAAACTAAGGTTAACGAGTGAATTATTAGATCATTTGCTAAATTTTCTGATATAAAAAATTAAGATAAGCTATAATTTTCTTTATCGTCGACTGATTGTGGTTTGGTCTTAAATTAAAATTAATTTACTAGTTCAATTCAAATACTTGAAGATTATTTCTCCATGATTTTATCTATTGTGATGTGGAGAAAGGTGCGCAAATCTTATTGACGTGGACTGATAAGAAAAGATCTAGCTCATATGAGAATAATAGTAATATTGTATAAGGATGGAGTTTTATCCAGTGCGCATCGAAGATAACGATCGCGAGTTCCCACGATATAAAATAATAATAATAATAATAATAATAATAATAATAATAATAATAATAATAATAATATTGTACAAGGACGGAGTTTTCTTGATGAGATCACAAACCCGACTCATCACACATACTCCACTATAAAATGTACTAACTTCATCCACCAAAAGTGTGGTGCATATTTGATTATATATGAGATATAAAATACAATAATACTTTTTGGACATATGTCTGGACATAAAAGTGTATATTAATAATTTTAACTTAAGATTTATCTAATAAAATCATTTTAATCAATCATTTTATCTAATATTTTCATAAATACCTTTTATCATCAATCATTTTACATTATTGCCGCTTCGTTTTCTGCTCAAAAGTATGCAACTTTTTACCTTATTTCACGATTAATCTTTTTCAATATTATTAATTTATTACCACTGACAAAATTTTCTAACATGCATCTACCCAATTTTCTTTCATATTACTTATTATTATTTTCTTTTAATTACAAAATTTATGTCCGGACATTTATGTCCGAATAGCATCACTCTATAAATTATTAGTTCAACCATACTAACCAGAGACTGAGAGAGTATATATTTACGAACTTCTAATAACCTCTCGTCAAAATTTGGTAATAACTAAATTCCGATGATAATTTTATTACTGAATAATGACGCTTCTTTGATCTCTCATGACATGAGCTATGTTTAAGTTCAAGATAAATAATACATCTACCATTCAGTTTTTATTTTTTAATATTTTTTTTGAAGAATTAAGTTTTTAATATTTAAACACTAGAGGAGAGCTATATATATTGAAAAGCAAAAAATTTATATCATGAAATATGCAATTAAATCTCTAATATTGAATCGATCAGATCAAAAATAAGATGGAACGCTTAATGATATGCCACTTAGTTTTCGTGCTTTTTATAATAGCGGTACTCGTTTTGTCCATATTAAACATTATTTTTTTTAATTTATTTATTTATTATTCCAATTCTTAAAAATTGATTCTAAAATCTTTCAATCTACAAAATACAAATTTAATCAAAGTTTGATTTGTTATTTTTGCCTTTGACTTGAAAAAAATGAATAATAAGAACAAATCCAAGATTTTTATATTCTATATAATTATTCCTATAAAATGGAACTTTTTTTTTTGAACAAATAAAATGGAACTTTTATTTTAGCACCTATAAAATGGAACTATTATTGCTTGAGTGCACGCATATATATAATTATCTATACGTATATAATTACTCCCTCAGTCCCATTATTTTTGTCTTGTATTTCTTTTTGGGCTGTCCCGTTATTCTTGTCCTGTTTCCATAAAAGGAAATATTCTTCTCTCACAAAAAGTTTTGGGCTCCACCACTTTATATCTTTTTACCCTTTAAACACCATTCTCTTTAATACTCGTCCCCAAAAGAAATGACCGTCCCCAAAAAAAATGAGACAAAAATAATGGGACGGAGGTAGTATTTAATTTAAATATTTGGGCCAAAATCCAAATTTGCAATATTGTCAAATGTCAACTACTCTACACTGCACAGCCGCCCACACCAAATTCTGTTGCCATATAAGAATTCTAGCGATAACGAAATCAAGGAAAAACCATGAAAAAAGGGTGAAAGAAAGTTGTTCCTTTCCTGCCATTAATGGATTTACAAAAGGAAAACCAAAAGAAAAGGGGGCAACGCTAACCACTTTCTTGAATTTCTTTCAAGAAAATATAAAATCTTGCAACAGAATCACGAAACCCCATTTGCAAGTTAGTTTGATTTTTCCCATTCGAAGCCGGAAGTAATAACAGCCCCTCTTCAAGAAACACGGAGGAAAGGTGGGAAATTTTGAATCTTTACTCGTGATTTTCCCGTATTCGAGAAAAATAATGGCGGCGGAGGACGGTGAGGCTGGGGAGGAGAAGGGCGGCGGCGGCGGCGGTGGTGGTGATGGGCAGAAAACGTGGTTGAGCAGTTTCCACAGGGATCTGACGGCGGGGGCGCTGATGGGGGGCGTGGTGCACACGATTGTGGCCCCCATCGAGAGGGCGAAGCTGCTGCTGCAGACGCAAGAGAGTAATATGGCAATCTTGAGCGGCGGGCCCCACAGGAGGTTTAGAGGGATGGTCGATTGCATTGCCCGCACGATCAGAGAGGAAGGGGTTTTGTCGCTGTGGAGAGGGAATGGCAGCAGTGTGATCAGATACTATCCCTCTGTTGCCCTCAATTTCTCTCTCAAGGTAATGTAGACAGAAGTTTCAGTTTCTTGCGCCTCTATTTTTCTTTTTTTTATTGCTTTCAATGTTAATGTGGAATGGTGTGTTGCAGTTTTATGATATGATGTGTGGAATCAAGATTCTTGGTTCGATATTGATGAAAGAACTTCCTGTGCTATATAGTTTTATGGTGATGGATTGTTCTTGTTTATTTTTCAATACGGGGCGAATACAATTAATTTTGGTAGGCAACTCGTTGTTTGGTTATGTTGCTCGGGGGAAATGGTAGTTGAGGTGGTGGTAGAGCGCAATCGAAGATTGCATTTTGTAAAAAAGGGTGGGTACGATTTGTGTGGTGTTAATTGAACTCAATACATAGGGTGTCTACTTGAAATTTCGATTGCAAGGCCATAGGTATGAACTGAAATGCCTCTTTCTTACAAAGTACTGTAATAAATATGAGATGATCTATGGTGTACTGCTGGTGTCTGGTTAAGTGATAGGAAGGGTGATTAAGTATCGACTGTGCCAAATAGCAATGATGGTAATCTGTATAACGTATTCCTTTGAGGTGCTTTTTAAGGGTAAGAAAACTAATGGAATGATTTAGAATCACATAACGTATTAGAGGTATTTGGTTATTGGTGACTCCTATACGTGGACTTTATAAGGTTAATAGTTTCTGGATTCTGAAATGGCTGGCAGTGCAGCTGATTTTAGGGTTGTTTTGACGAGCTAATCAATATATTTATAGCAGGTGGTTCAAGTGTTCTGTATATTTTAATTGGATTTAAATTAATTTCCCTTTCCTTCTTTTTTCGTGTTCCCCATCTTAGCATTGCGTGTAAGAGATCTATCCCTTAGATGACTTGGATGGGCTTTTGAGGATATTTGAACTGGCTTGATTGTCTTCAGAGGGTGCTCTAGTATTCTGTTATGGGCAATAATAATTATGGTCTTGTTAATTTGAAATTGATAGATGGTTTGTGTTGTTTCTAGCTGTACAATTACTTCATTATGATGTCTTGTTTGAGATGGGACTTAAGTATAAGCCATCACATCTAGCTTAACTTACTCTCAGATATGTAGTCCGTAGATATATATATATATAGAGAGAGAGGGAGGGAGGGCGGGAGGGCGGGAGGGCGGGAGGGAGAGGTTGCTTGCGGTAGATGTCTGATAGCAACTTCCTTATGTAGTCAGGTAGTGGGGAGCAGTTCTCCGTCCTAATCTAGTCGGTAGATGTCTGATAACAACTTGCATCAGAAGCAATTCTCCGTCCTAATCTGACAATTGTTTGTGGAGAGGTGAAGAGTCAGGTAGTCGTTTTAGCATGATCTTAGACTTAAACTGGAAGGTCTTAGAAAGTAAACTGTTAGGTGCTTCTTGTAGTATGAGTACGGAGGTAATCAAGGCTGTTCATTTGCTAAAGATTTTGTCGTCAAATCATGCCATGTGGTTTTCAGTCCAAAACATTTCTTAGGTTTAATGTGGTGTTGGTTGTATCTTTCAACTTAAATTTTTCCTGTACCAAAAATTTGTGTCGTGTGAGTTATGCTAACCATGCACATATCTCCTTGCAGCTTTTCGTATCATGTTTCATTGTAACCAAATTGTATAGTTGGTTCTGTGTTTATACAACTTTTTGTATCTTCTGCTTTCTCTGATGCGGAGTTGTTGAGCTGTTGGCTGTGCAAACTGATTTGATTAGAAGCAGATTATCGGACAACAATTGCAAAATCAGTAAATAAAATGCCTAGGCAAGCTACTGCATAATTGAATAGACGCTGATCTTGGCTCAAAATATTTGCTGCTCGTATTTAGGCTCAAGGCTCGTATTACTATTAACCAACGCCATGGGGAGTTAGAAAAACAATTTATGGGTTGTATCTGGATAATAAGGTGTTAAAGTATGCCATCTCGAACTTCCTTCTCATTCTTTGTTGGATTCAGGCAAAGGGATATGAAAACTTTATGCTAAATCTTGATTACCAAGTTTATATAATTTCATGTCTCATTGCATTAAGTTATAACACCGACTATATGAGAAAACTCCATCAGTGGATATACCTCCATAAAGAAATATTGAGAATCTCAGATTCATCTAGTGGTAGGAGACCGAAATTCTGATTATTATTTAGTGACCATAAAAGAGACCGTTATTCTTTATACAAATTTGATCTCTCAACTTTACACGATGGTCATGCTAAAACGAGACCATGAGTGTACTAAAAAAACGCCAGAAAATGAGCTGAGATTAGAGTCAATAATGTAGAGCACTAATTTTTGCCTTTCTTGTTACCCGTTATAGAAATGGAATATGATCTCATGGTCGAAGTAGGAGACTGGTAATTTGCATAATCTAGATATGAGTTTCTATGAAGTTACTGATGGATTGCGATAAAGGAACCCGTATATCCATTTTATGACTGCAATGCGTATCTTCCAAAGCGCGATATCCATGCTTTATACAGTATGCCATATGCCGCATTTTATCTGTCTCATTTGATGATAATTTCTGCAGTCTGATCTCTTTATCTTATGCCAATATGGTTGAAACTAACGAGTATGGCTGACGAACGAATTATTTTGTATGACATCAACATTTCATAGCTGACTTGACCCCACATATCTTTTGGTAGGATCTGTACAGGAATATCCTGCGCGGGAACTCACGAGAAGGCAGTCTTCTCTTTGGCCCGACTGCCAACTTTGTTGCTGGATCTGCAGCAGGATGCACGACGCTGATCATCATCTATCCACTCGACATAGCTCACACGCGCCTCGCTGCTGATCTAGGAAGAACTGAGACGCGCCAGTTCAGAGGCATCCGCCATTTCCTAAGCACTGTATATAGCAGAGATGGAGTCCGAGGCGTTTACCGGGGCCTCCCGGCCTCTCTACAAGGCATGGTCGTTCATCGGGGCCTTTACTTTGGCGGGTTCGACACGATAAAAGAGATGATGGCGAATGAATCTGGTTCGGAAGTTGTGCTGTGGAAGCGCTGGGCCGCTGCTCAAGCCGTGACGACGGCAGCCGGGATGCTGTCGTATCCGCTCGACACGGTTCGGAGGCGAATGATGATGCAGTCGGGCATGGAGAAGCCGATGTACGAGACGACATTCGAGTGTTGGAGAACTATATACAAGGTAGAAGGTTTTGCTTCTTTTTATCGTGGTGCAATGTCGAATATTTTTAGGAGTACAGGAGCTGCAGCTGTTTTAGTTTTGTATGATGAGATCAAGAAATTTATGAATATGGCAGGATTGTAGGAAATATTATTGTTTGATTTTTGCCCATCTACACAAAATTTGAACTTGGTGTAGAATGATACGAAGCAGTTGCGGGTTACTCTCGTCATTTAAAAAAGGTGGAAATTAGAAGGTTGAGTATAATGTGTAGAAAGCCAAGCCCTGTTGTATTTCTTGGCCATTTGGCAACTCAAAGTATTTTTTGGAATCTGAAATAGAATATCAGAATCTATGGGAAATTTTCTGGTAAATTCTTTCATAAAATAGTTACTTGTGTTTATTTCTTTGGATTTTGTGTTCATTCAATTTTATCAATTCTGATTGTAGCATCTACTATTTCATACCCTACTAAATACAATTGTTTATTGATTAATATTAGATCCTTTTGTGGGGTGATTTTATTGGGAAAAGTGGACGATTTCATTATAAATAATCATTGTCTTACACCCATATTATTAGGTTGGATTACCATAATCAAACTTGAATTGGAACATCATGCATCTTTAATAAAAAGGTTTATTCACATATGGTTTACATCGTTTGAACTTTGTGCGATGTGCTGACTATTGTATAAGAATAAAAAAATTTATTCAGTGTGCACCTCGAATAGTGGTTGTAGATTCTACGACATAAAAAAATAAGAAAAATAAATAATCGTCCTTATTATTATTATACCCACTGTAGCATCTTCTATAATTTTTATTTATTTATTTATTTATTTGTTTTTTGGGATTTGGGGTTGGGGTTGGGGAATCGGAAAGGGGTGAAGTTTGAACTCTAAAACTCACTAATTGGACGACTCTAAATGTAGATTTTAAACGTTTAATTCTATTACTAGTGTGTATCCCGTCGAAAATCGACGGCGAACTATATTATTAAAATAAAATACATCAATAAGGTTGTTCCTTCGATTTTATTGTACTTTTTTAACAAATATTTTTATTTTTATTATTATTTTGCAATATATAAGCTGTAAGCATGAACATTAAAAATAATTTAATATTATTTTGGAGTGATAATATTTCGATAAATGGTCAAAAATAGTGTTTCTTTAATTTTATTTCATTTTCTTTAGTTGAAAGAAATGATCAATAGAAATCAAACTATATTTTTTTTTACCTCACAATTTGTCAAAGATTTCATTATATACGATGTTAATTGTTAAATACATCTGATCATCTCGTCACAAAGTCAAATTTTGAGAATTATCCCTGCGTGTATATATATACAAATCCAATCATTATAATTGAGAATATATATTTTATTTGGCCAACTAATTAATTGGCCAAATCAAATTGTTTATGCAAAATAAATGCAGGATGAAAAAAATACATATTGATCTTTCGTATTTATAATGGTTCTCCAAGAGCTGAGTCTTATTAAAAATCGATGTGGGATAGAAAATTTCATAGTTAATTTATAGAATATATGGATTAAAAATACATTAAAAGAGGATTTAAGATAAATAAGAATAATGAATGGAGAGCACGACACGTAGGACCTAAAATTAAGGGGAGCGCTCGAATGCATAATAGTTTTAATTATATTATGATTAGCTCATAATATTTCAGCAATATTTAATCACACAATATATATGTATATATAATTAATTTCAAGTATAAATCTGCTTGATACTAATATTGACTCCATATTTATGTGGTGTAGAGGTCCCGCTTATGTGGTAGTGTAGTGCTATATTTGATTAATATATATATCTTGTAATTATCTCAAAATATATATATATATCTCTATATATATATATATACCTATATATATATATATATATATATATATTGACCCCATCGCATTTATATGTGGACTTTATAATTTATAACATTATTACGGTTTTCTTATTACATGAGATAAAAATGACAATATAGAGATTGTACGTCTAACTAGTAAGAGGGTCAGTACTTATCTCCAATATTTTTTTATTTTTTCTTTTAGAATATGATCTTTAGTTACCATTTGAATAAAGATGGTGTAATCTTCTGTTTATACCCTAGAAAAAATCTTATATTTATGAAAAGTACAAAAAAAAATTGAATTTATTGAACTGATTATATTACAGATATGGAATTTCCCTTTCGAATAAATGTGTATGTTTAGTGTTTACTGTTCTTATTTGGAATTAAATTTTATGCTAATTGTCAAAATGTTAGTAGTAAATAAAACGTTGGATACTAATTTTAGTGGAGAAGACTAGTTGGTGGAGTAATTAATAATTTTTGTTTTTGAGAGGTTATGAGTTCGAGATTAACCGTTAGAAAAAATATTTGTAGTGAAAATAAATGGGGAAAATAATATGCATATAATAATGAATTTCTAAAAGCTTATTTATTTTTTGAGGGAAAGAGTCATCGATTTTTTATTTATAATTACAAATGCATGAAACAAGGATAAGATCTTCAATATTAGACGGAGGTTCATCCCAGACATACGTAGAATTAAGAAAATCCTTAGACATTTTAGTAATTTGTGAATAACAACATTAGCATCACGTCTTTTAAACTTGACTCGAAAACTAGGACATGCTTAAATAAGAAGCCAACAACTACTGATGATAACTACAAATTCAAAACTATTTGTATCATGTGACGCAAGAGCATCGACTACTTATTTGCTGTTAGAGATAAACTCCACACAAATAATACCTTGCCCATGAAAGAGCTTCCACTACAAGAAAATCGCATATAGACAACAACAGATAGACAACGGGTTTATGGAAGGAGCTGTCTTTTATGATATAGACGACGGGAGGAAGGGTGGCCGTCGTGTATAACGCGCGGCTGTAGATGACGGGCAGAATAACACGTCGTCTATGATAGCTATGGACGACACACCTCAAAACCCGTTGTCTATAGGCATATAGACGACGGCCTTTTCCCCGTCGTGTATAAGCGCTAAGTTATTGCTGCTATAGACGACGTGCTTAACTCTCCCCCATCGTCTATAAGCTCCAATTTTTTGCTGCTATACACGACTTCTTTAATTTCCGTCGTCTAAAAAATGGGTTTTTTTCTCTCATTCTAGACGTAAAATCCCATCGTTCTCTTCTTCCCCAAATCTTTCTACTCTAGCTCTCCACTCTCCATTCAAATCGCAGAAGCAGTCACCGTCGGCAGCCCGCCCATTCACCTCTGGCCGCCCGCCCGCCCGCCCGCATGCTATCGCTGCCCACCCGCTCGATTGAGGAAAAAAATCTCCAAATTAATACGTGTCTTCCCCAAATCTTTGTGCCCTAACTCTCGCCTCCGTTACTGCCATCGGCCGCCCGTCCACTGCCTTCTCCGTCGCGTAGAATCATAGTCGTCGGCGTGCGACAGCGCGACACTTCCCGTTCGTGGTGGCTGACTCCCGCTGCTGCAGTGTAGCATGCCGCCTCTAGCCCCAGCCCCAGCCTCAGCCTCTTCGGTCTCCGCCACAACGTCAGCCTCAGGTAAGTTCTGAGATCATTTTTTGTTATTACTATTTTTTTTCTTGAAAATCAGCTTGTATTTCGATTTAGGTTATAAGTCCTTGTTTGTATTTTTTGTTGAATTGGGGTCTGAATTATGAGTTAATTAGGGATGGGCTGTTGAATTTGGCCTGGGATTATGAGTTGAGGGTGGATGAGGTAACGATGATGGCCGTGTATTGTGTGCGTGACTATAATTTGTGTACTTGTGTTTTGGAATTGGATGAATAATTGTGTGTAGATATGTTGGTGAGATTGAGATGGAATTTGTGCATTCAATGATTTTTGTCTGTCTTCTCTCTCTCTAACGATGAAATAAGTCTTGGTATGAGATATGAGCTTAGTTTAGCGAGCCCCATTAACGTTAATGAGTCGAGATTAAGCTTTACGTTGGTCCTCGTTATCTCTTGTTAAGCAAACTCGTTAATATATTGGTGAGCTAAATCGAAATTTTATAAAGGTCCATACCTCCCCCGCACCCCCGATGAATGTAGTTGTGGCTATCGGGATTGGGCATTGAGAAAAAATCCAAAGTCGCACCGCGAGACTTTCGAACTCGATCCAAATATTTCGTGTCACTAATATGAACAGTTTTAAATGTGTGTATATATTGTGTACTAGTATGACTGCTCAAGTATGTTTACATTTGCAAATTAATTTTATGTGTTATTTGCAAATTTGCTGCATCTAACATTATTTGATGAATTCTTTTAAAATTGATTCATAATTTTCAAATTCATGTTGGAATATATAGTAACAAGTATGGATAAAGGGTGGATGCAAATTTTGTGTTTGAGAGAAGTCAGTAATTTGATTAAGGGGAAATTCAATTTGATAGGCCTTTATTTTCGTTTTATCCGTTGTCTATGACCTTTTTTCTTGTAGTGGATGTCTTCTAACTGTTTGATTTTATGTCTATATGAAAGTTTGCTTTTTTTAATATTTATTAAAAAGTCTTAATTTGAAATTTGGTATGCTGGGAGTAAAATCATGGTGAAGAGTTGAAAATTGTGTTAAGAGTAGTGATTAGCAACTGAGCGTTGAAAACATAGTCGAGTTTATGAATTATAATAGCTATGTTTCTAGATTTTGTAATGCATGTCCATTTCCCTTTTTTTCTAGCTAGTTCTTATTTTTATTTTAGACTCTGTTGTAAAAGGGAATTTTGTTGATGCCCTTCTTATTAAGAATGAAAGATGGCTTTGGATAGAGATTTGTTCCGTTTTAGACATTTTAAGTAGAAGGAAAATAAAAATTATATGTGTAGATTCTTTACTTGAAGTTTGGGTTTGAAAGATTATAAGCTTGGGAATGTCTCGGGTTGCTGTGGTGAAATTTGCCCTTGACAAGAATGAGAAATTGAAACCTCTCGAGGTATGTTGTGGTATTGGTTTCTTTCTTTTCTAATCTTGAAGAACATAGATTTTACTTTCTATATCTTGATGTCGGTGTACTCTAATGTTGAAAGATTCTATCCAGGCAGTAGACATGTATGTTAGAACATTTATATTTATAACATTTCAATAGTGTTGAGGCTTATCTAAAAGATTATATTTTAGGATCTTATTGTTGTTTAGGTATTGACTTGATGAACTAAATATTTATTTGATTTCCACTCAACCGCTAGAGTAAGTTAGATCATGTTTGTTCGTTCACTCAAAGGAAATGCTTTTGATTGGTATACGGATTTGGAGTCAAGCTCAATTGACAATTGGGAGCAGCTTGAGCACGAGTTTCTCAATCGTTTCTATAGTACTAGAAGAACTGTTAGCATGTATGTTAGAACATTTATATTTATAACATTTCAATAGTGTTGAGGCTTATCTAAAAGATTATATTTTAGGATCTTATTGTTGTTTAGGTATTGACTTGATGAACTAAATATTTATTTGATTTCCACTCAACCGCTAGAGTAAGTTAGATCATGTTGTTTTATAGCACAAAATACCGTGGTTTTAGTTGGATCTTGTGAGATTGATGTATTAACTAATGAAAATGTTTATTCTGGTGCTAATTCGATTTAGCTCTTTGCTGATTTATATTTTGTAGCAAAATTCAACGAGTTTATTCTTTGGCTCCCCATTTTTATGTGCAATCAAGCCTCACTCATTTGAATGCGTAGACTTGCTGCTTACAGTATGTTTGTGAAATTGAGATACATTTCTCATCTTATTTATGTTGTTGAAGTTTGATGACTGTTTTCAGATTGTGCTCGTGGTTGGAATACGAAGAAACTCGATTCAAATGTATTCATTGTTGGGAGTTAGAAATGGTAAATTTAAAGTTGTGACTTAGCTTTAACTTCCTTCATCTACGTTGGTGTATGTAGGGTGGAAATGTATTATGATAGTTGGAATTTGTTGAAAATGGTACTATTACTTTATAATGTCATAGAATGACTGATACTTGTATTGTTGAAGTTCATAGAATTATATTTATATGTAAAAGCTCGAAATTATTTTGAAGTTATTTGTTTGAGTTTGGCCTACTTTATATGAAGTAGGCTACAATTTTTTTTTTAATTTTTGCAATTGATATAGACAACGGGGATTCCGTGTTGTCTATAATGCATTTCGCGTTGTCTATAATGCAATAGACAACGGGGATTCCCCGTTGTCTATAACACAATAGACAACGCGATTTCCCCGTCGTCTATAACCGCTTGTAATAGACAACAAAGCTGTAGACAACGGGGATTTTCATTAAAGACAACGTGCTTTCCCCATTGTCTATAACCTTTTTTCTTGTAGTGTTCAAGTAAGTAATTAGACGACCCTAAATGTAACTTTTTAAACGTTTAATTTTATGATTAGCTCATTATATTTCAGCAATATTTAATCACACAATATATATATGCAGTACATACATGTATATATAATTAATTTCAAGTATAATTTTAAACGTTTAATTTTATTATTATTATTATTGCTGCTGCTGCATGCAATTAATGATTGACCCACTATAGCATCTTCTATAATTTTAAGGTAGATATTTTTTTATTTTTTAACTAGGAAAAGGGGAGTGATGGGGTTTGAACCCTAAACTTTACTGCTTGATAACTCTAAATGTAGATTTTAAACGTTTAATTTTATGATTAGCTCATAATATTCAGCAATATTTAATCACACAATATAGGCAGTACATATATGTATATATAATTAATTTCTTTTTTTTAGTAGATTAATTTCAAGTATAAATCTGCTTGATACTTAATATTGACCCCTCGGAAAAAAAAGTTTTAACTTCGATAGAATAATTTGAGTGTTTCCATTAATCCATTTGTATTATTAAAATACAATGAAATTGATAAAAAACCAAAATATTGCGCTAATAAATTGTTAACAATTGTAGAAGCAAGAACAAATATAAGTGCCAAATACACCAGCAGAAGTGCATACTCCATTTCCATTGTAAGATTTAAAGCATTGCTCTTTGCATTTTGGAAGGTTGCAACCTTTTTTATTCAGTATAATTCTGCATCGTTTTTGGGTAATATTCACTTCTTCACTGGCAACTGTCAATACAACTGCAATAAAAAATTTCCACATAAGTATAGTCGTTGACGAGTAAGCAAAAAATAGCCACAAGCTTAAAAACGTATAATTCTATGTGCCCTCTTAGGATGAAACGACAAAGTTACCCTTCAGACGTCAATTTTTCTTAAGAATTAAAAGTTAATTTCTAAAATGTGAAAAATATTAGTATTACTAGCTAGAAGTATTGAACCTTCTATTTCGAAATACTCCTCACATTTTGTTATTTTAAGTAAATACAAAGCAAAATTCAAGAAATTTTAAAAATTTTCCACTGATGAAAAAAATGAAACAAAAACCTGATAATAGAACGAGAAAAATTATGCAAAATATCTTAGCTGCCATTTGAGACAAAGTTGATTTTCGAATAGTGAATGGATCGATTTATGTTTGAGTATATAGAGAGAGAGAGGTATATATATATATTCATTTTAATAGCTCTTGAATGTGATGAAATTCAATTAATTTATGACAGTTTCTATTTTTTAAGTATTTATAATCATTCACTTTATGATTTTTAGCAGTTTTTAAACGTATGGGGTGTTTACTAGCGTACGTTTTGAATGAAAAAACTTATGTGATTTCATCAACTTTTATTATGAGGAAACTGATATGAATTCTGATTTCTTCAGAATTTTTAGTATTCAATTTGATGATCTTTTTAGTAATTTTATTAATTAAAGGATTTTTTTTTGAACAAACATTACAAAAAAAATTTAAAGGATAATTTTACTATTGATACCATGCATGTGTTGGTATGTAGTTTAGCTTGGAATAATATGAACAAATAAAAAATTATAAACATACATACTTACATATAAATTTAGTCGGGAAAATGTGCAAATACCCCCCTCATGTTGGCAGCGCTAGGCAAATACTCCCTTGAATTTTGTTTAGACGCAAATTCACCCTTCTCTAAAGTTTTCAGGTGCAATTAACCCCTCGCCGTGATGGAAACGACACTTCCGTTCGCAAAAAAAATATTTTTAATTTATTTTTATTTTTGTGGGACCCTCACAATTCCCAATGGTTATATACTACATAATTGGTGCTAAAAGCTCAAATTATGAAATAAATTATTTCTGTAGACACATTAAATTCACGACCAATAAATTGGTGACACGTGGAAAATAAATAAATAAATATCAAATTATATCTTTTATTTATATTTTAGGGATTTGATTAAAGATAATTCCTAAATTAAATAAATATAAATTGGTATTTAAAACATGGAGATTTTCGGCCAATCGGAAATCGCCATGTGTCAAATCTGCATAGAAAATCAAATATGTGATTATGATAATTATCAGATTTGATTGTGATAACTACAAATTTTGAGGAGCCAATAAGATTGTGCCACCTCAGCCCCAAAGCCCAAGATGGAGCCCAAAAGCCCACAAAATCTACTCTATTTTCACCTATAAATAGAGGTGCTTAGAGAGGTCATAAACACACAAAAAAAATCATATTGAAGAGCTCAAGAGTTGTAGAGAATTTCTCTAAAGAATTCTCTCCAACATTCAAGGCGTTCTTCAAGGAAAGCAAGGCGTTCTTCGTGGGAAGCAAGGCGTTCTTACCAAAAGTGTCCAAAGTCTAGCGTTTGATTCAGAAATAAGGCATCGACCCTCTGGATTAACGTTATAAAGTCAAACATCAAATCCGATAAAGATCAAGGAGACGCTAAATCTCCGAAAATCCCGAAAACTGTTTGAAGATCGTTCAAGAACAAATCGAAGAGACGAATCAGAGGATAAAATAGAGATCGCAACCCACACTTCTATTTTGATCTATAAATATTTATTTGTACACAATTTATTGTGTTTATTATATTAAATACATAAAATTTGTGTTTACAAATTTTGGCACGCCCAGTGGGACCTCTCTACCTCTCATCTCTACTCTTCACCAAAATCTTGAAGGATGTCTCCAAAAACTAAAGATGCTAGTGAATCTATTTCAATGGCATCTTTGGAGAGTGATGGCGTCATGACGCGAAGCAAAGCTAAAAAAAATACAAGAAGCTGCTAGCTAAGTCAATCTCTATCACGGAGCAAGAGCTGCACCTTGCTGCTATGAATGAAGAAGGCGATGACATAGGAGATGGATCTGCATCGCCCAAAAGCCATTCGGCAGAAAGTTACTCATTTGAGGCTCCTGTTATGACAACAAACGCGTCTACAGTAGAGGAGCAACTTGCAAATCTAACAAGGATGATGGAAAGCATGGGCAAGCATATCCTAGAACAAGATGCCAAGATCTCAAAACTCATAAGAGAGAAAGAAGAATCAAGTTGTAAGGATAATAATGAAGATGACGAGAAAGACGACGATGAAGCCTCCCAAAAGCAGGAAAAGCACGAAGAAAGGAAGTCGCATGATAAAGACTTTCAGTTCTCTTCCGACGGTTTCATCTCAATAGACCAAGTCAAGGAGCTTATTGAATGAACCATAAAAGACAAATTTGAGAGAAGCTCCAAGTCTTCATTGGTTTACTCAAAACCTTACACTCAAAGAATTAACAACTTGAGGTTGCCGCTCGGCTATCAACCACCTAAGTTTCAACAATTCGATGGAAAGGGTAATCCGAGACAACACATAGCTCACTTCATTGAAACTTGTAATAATGCTGGCACCTTTGGAGATCATTTGGTTAAGCAGTTTGTTCGTTCACTCAAAGGAAATGATTTTGATTGGTATACGGATTTGGAGTCAAGCTCAATTGACAATTGGGAGCAGCTTGAGCACGAGTTTCTCAATCGTTTCTATAGTACTAGAAGAACTATTAGCATGGTGGAACTCACAAGTTCCCGTCAATTCAAAGAAGAGCCAGTGATCGATTACATCAATAGATGGAGGAATCTTTGTCTTAACTGCAAAGACCGATTGTCAGAATCATCTGCTATTGAAATGTGCATTCAAGGGATGCATTGGGGCCTGCAATACATTCTGCGAGGGATTCAACCAAGGACATTTGAAGAATTGGCCACAAGAGCACACGATATGGAGTTGAGCATGGCAGCAAGTGGAATTGGAGGACCGCCAATCCAAGAACCTCGTCGGGTTAAGGAGAAGCAAGAGTTCAAGAAATGAGCCAACTTGATGTGATCCATGGAGGCCCAAGTTCGTTGCATATGTGGGCTGATTTAATCGAGTCTTTTATTAGTATTATTTTAGTTATTTTGGTTGTTTTAGTATTTTAATTGTTATTTTCGTTTTTTATTTAGGGTGGCTGAAATTAGGCCTTAGTTGAGTCAGTTTTGACTTTTATGCTTTCTTTTGACTAAGGATTTGTTTCCTTATTAGGTTAGGTGTTATTTTCCATGTTTAGTTTCCTAGTTGAATTAGGTTTTCACCTCTATATATAGAGGACTGTGTTTTGGACGAAAATCAGACTTTATTCATAATTAAATCGTGAGTTTTCACTTCTCTCTTGAGAGTTTCGAATTCGTATTGGTCGAATTCATTTATCGACGAATCGACGAGTCAACCAACCCTCGTTCGTGTGTCATTCATCGTCCCCGAGTTGCTGCATCAACTTCACGTTGGGGTTTAGGGATTCATTCTCCTAAATCATTTCGTGGTTAGATTCAGAGGTTTTGGGATCTTCCATCCGATTATCCGTTGTATCAAGTCTTCCGCTTGCGAGTTCTTCGATCGGTCACCAAGGATCGTATCACAACTCTTTTGACAAAACCCCAAAGAAAGAGTCAATGGCGATCAAAGCGACTCCTGTCAAGTTCTCAAGAAAGGATGCCAATAAAGAAGATAAGCAGAATGTCTCTCAAGGTATGAGGCAAAGAAGGTTGACCCTAGAAGAAATGCAGCAAAAACAATATCCCTTTCTAGACTCTGATGTCTCTGGGATATTTGATGACTTAGTCAAAGAAGGACTTATTGAATTGCCAGAAATGAAGAGGCCAAATGAAGCAGGACAAATTGATGATCCAAAATACTGCAAGTACCATCGACTAGTAGGGCATCCCATACATGATTGTTTCATTTTCAAAGATAAGATCATGCAACTTGCCCGACAAGGGAAAATATCGCTTGAGGAAGACAATGCCGCCGCAAATAATGTCACTTCCGAGAACATAAAAGAAGGTACTGAAGCCTTGTACGGTATGGTGAGCCAAGTAGAAGGTCAACTCAAGTCAAGTGCGGCCGATGATGAAGATGTCCTAGTGGTGACCTTTTCCGATGAAGACTTGCAGCTTGGAGCCGAACCTCATAACAGACCTTTGTTTGTAAGTTGCTACACTAATGAGCAAAGAGTGAATAGAGTACTCATTGATGGAGGATCCGCGGTCAATATTTTACCACTAAGGACTCTTAAAGAGTTGGGGATTCAAGTTGGTGAGCTCACAAGCAGTCGGTTGATGATTCAAGGTTTTAATCATGAAGGACAAAGAGCCCTTGGTACAATAAGGCTGGACTTACTAATGGATGATATGAGTTCAACTGCATTGTTCCAAGTAATTGATGCCAAGACATCTTATAATATGCTCCTTGGTCGACCATGGGTGCACGAAAATGGTGTCATTCCTTCAACGTGGCATCAATGTTTCAAATATTGCCGAGATGACATAGTGAAGAAAGTGGTTGGTGATCACAAGCCCTTTACAGAAGCTGAATCACACTTTGCCGATGCAAAGTACTACATGACAAAGACAAAGGCTACCAAAGAAGAGCGGGTCGAGTGTCATAAAGAGCCCGAAAGCAGTCAAAAGAGCAAGAATGAGGCTTTAACCATTAAGGAAAAATCTTTGGATGGACTCACTATGCCTTTGACAAAGATTGATACAACAAAACCAACTCATCCACCACTTGAAGGATTTGTTCGTCCAAAGCAAGGTGGTACTACCGAACATGGTGAACTTTCGAGCCCTGAAGTTGTTAAATGCTTCGGCCCAAAAGCATATGAACTTCTGGTCAAAGCCGGATATGATCCCAAAGAAAATCCTAATTTGAAGCCCAACTTGAAAGTTACAAAGCAAGATGATCATGGACTTGACAATACCCAAAAACTCTTAAAGAAAAATGGTCATATTGTCCAAAGTACCAAGACAGGCCTAGGATTCGTCCCACGAAATCCCATTCGTATTGCCATCAAAAGGGCAACTACCAATCACATCTTTGAGGTGGAGGTATCATCTACATCAACAAGCCTCCCACACGAAAGAAAAGTTAAAAGAGTATCGGCTTTCAAGAGATTAGGAGAAGGATGGATCGAAAGAGTGTCTGTTTTCAAGAGATTGAGCAGGGATAAAAGTATGAAGAAAAGCATGTCAAAAGAAAAGCCACAAATTACTCAGAAATTGAGGAGTCTAATCCCATCTCGAATGAAGAGAAGTACTATACTCTCTGTATCATGTGGAAGGGAGTTGAAAGCTAGGATGAAAACTGTTATCCTCACCCAAGACTCTAAAAAGGATGAAGATGAAGAAGATAGAGAAAGTGTGGCTTCGTCTTACCACGCTATCGAAAGTATCCAAAATCCTACTTCTCACAGTAGATTGCATCGAGATGTCTCCCATCTACTTAGAAGTGGCATTATTAGAGCAAGTGATATAACAGAGATGGTTAGAGTAAGAAAGAGAGATGGAACAATGAGGATGTGCATAGATTTCAAAAATTCCGAACAAAGGAATGAAGATGTCGCCTCATCACACCATATCACTCTCTGTGAAGAAGTGAGCATTGAAGAAGAAGATGCGGACATAGCGCCCCCACAATTTGAAGAAGGTGTGAAGTCCACTATTGATGAATTGAAAGAAGTTAACTTGGGCACTATAGATAATCCACGACCCACTTACATCAGTGCTTCACTGACTGCCGAGGAAGAGCATTCATATGTTGAACTCTTGAAAGAGTTCAAAGACATATTCGCATGGTCGTACAAAGAAATGCCAGGATTGAATCCGAAGATAGCTGTTCATCACTTAGCTGTTAAGAAGGGGGCACGACCTGTCAAGCAAGCTCAACGTCGATTTCGACCCGAGTTAATTCCATTGATTGAAGCCGAAGTGAACAAGCTCATTGAAGCTGGATTCATCAGGGAAGTAAAGTATCCAACATGGATCTCTAGTATTGTCCCTGTAAGAAAGAAGAATAGACAAATTCGTGTCTGTGTCGACTTTAGAGATCTCAATGAGGCATGTCCTAAGGATGACTTTCCACTACCCATTGCTGAATTGATGATTGATGCTACAACCGGACATGAAGCTTTATCGTTTATGGATGGATCTTCCGGTTACAATCAAATTCGAATGTCACCAATCGATGAAGAAATGACGGCATTCCGTACTCCAAAAGGAATATTTTGCTATACCGTGATGCCGTTTGGATTGAAAAATGCTGGCGCCACATATCAAAGAGCCATGCAGAAGATATTTGATGACATACTCCACAAGAACATTGAATGTTATGTGGACGATGTGGTGGTGAAGTCAAAAGTAAGAAGTGACCATTTGCAAGACTTGAGAATAGTCTTTGAACGGTTGAGAAAATACGAGCTAAGGATGAACCCGTTAAAATGTGCCTTTGGAGTAAAGTCCGGAAAGTTTCTTGGTTTCATCGTCCGCCATCGAGGGATTGAAATCGAGCAGACAAAGATTGATGCAATTTTGAAGATGCCGGAACCTCGGAATATTCATGAGCTGAAGAGTCTACAAGGAAAGTTGGCATATCTACGAAGGTTCATCTCGAATCTAGCTGGACGGTGTCAACCCTTTAGCCGAATTATGAAAAAAGGCATACCATTTGAATGGGATGAATCATGTAAAAATGCCTTCAAAAGTATCAAGACTTACTTGATGAAACCTCCTGTTTTGGCTGCACCTGTCGCGGGTCGTCCTTTGATCTTGTACCTCGCCGCTCAAGAACGCTCTATGGGGGCATTACTTGCACAAGAAAATGAGAATGGAAAAGAGAATGCTCTATACTACTTGAGTAGGATGATGACGCCAAATGAGTTAAAGTATTCTCCAATTGAGAAGTTGTGCTTGGCTTTGATATTCTCTATCCAGAAATTAAAGCATTAATTTCAAGCGCATACCGTGCGTCTCATTTCTAAAGCAAATCCATTGAAGTACGTCATGTCTAAGCCCGTACTCTCAGATAGACTTGCGCGTTGGTATCTACAATCGGCAGCTTTGAAATTGTGTATGTTCCCCAAAAGGCCGTAAAAGGACAAGTGCTAGCGCATTTCTTAGCCGATCATCCAATTCCTGCCGAATGGGAGTTAACTGACGATCTCCCAGATGAAGACGCACTTTTAATTGACATTTGCCCTCCTTGGGTGATGTACTTCGATGGAGCATCTCACAGAGAAGGAGCTGGGGCAGGAGTTGTGTTTGTAACACCCGAAAGACAAGTACTGCCATATTCTTTCACCTTGACTGAAAATTGCTCCAATAATGTAGCAGAATATCAAGCGCTTATCATCGGCTTGGAAATGGCGGTGGATGCAAAAAGATTACACATGAAAGTATATGGTGATTCTAAATTGGTGGTGAATCAAATACTCGGATTGTACGAAGTTAAGAAGCCAGAGTTACTTCCATATGTCAAGTATGCCCAAAGAATCATCGCATGGCTTGGAGATGTAGAAATTGAGCATGTACCAAGAAGTGAAAACAAGCAAGCTGATACACTGGCCAAACTTGCTTCTACTATAGCTATGTCTGAAGATAAGATCTCTATACCAGTTTGCCAAAGCTGGGTCGTTCCACCTCTCTTTGAAGAAGAAAATTGTGAAGACAATGATAGCAATGTTGTTGAAGTCTTTGAGATAGAAGAAGAAGATTGGCGCCAAGTATTTGTTGATTACTTGAAATACGACAAGCTGCCAAGTGATCCACGTAGAAGAGGTGATGTCCGCCGTCGGGCTACTCGCTTCATTTATTTCAAAGACACACTTTATAGGCGCTCATTTGATGGAATTTTCCTGAGATGTTTGAACAAAGAAGAAGCTACAAAAGCCATGAAGGAAACGCATTCAGGTATTTGTGGTGCTCATCAATCTGGTCCAAAATTACACTTTCGGATCAAAAGAATGGGTTACTACTGGCCAACAATGGTGAAAGATTGCATGGAATACGCTCAAAGATGTCAAGCTTGCCAGTTTCACGCAAATCTCATTCATCAACCGCCCGAGCCATTACACCCCACAGTCGCTTCATGGCCTTTTGATGCTTGGGGCATGGATGTCGTAGGGCCTTTGACACAATCATCAAGGGGGCATTTATATATCTTGGTCATGATAGATTACTTCTCCAAACGGGTCAAGCAATACCATTAAGAGAAGTAAAGAAAGAAAACGTTGCTGATTTCATCAAAGGCCATATCATCTATCGTCATGGAATTCCTCGATACATCATTACTGATAATGGAAAGTCCTTTAGTAATGCCTTCATAGATAAACTTTGTGAAAAGTTTGGTTTCAAGCAGAGAAAGTCATCCATGTACAATGCAGCAGCTAATGGATTGGCTGAAGCTTTTAATAAGACACTGTGCAGCTTATTGAAGAAAGTTGTGGCCAAGACAAAGCGTGATTGGCATGAGAAAATTGGAGAAGCATTATGGGCTTACAGAACTACTCACAGGACCCCTACACAAGCAACTCCTTACTCATTGGTGTATGGCGTGGAAGCTGTAAATCCTCTTGAGCAACAAATTCCATCATTAAGAATAGCTATCCAAGAGGGCTTGACTGAAGAAGAGAATGCTCGTCTACGGCTTGAAGAATTAGAAGCCCTAGATGAAAAAAGACTTGAGGCTCAACAAAGACTGGAATGCTATCAAGCTCGTCTTTCAAAGTCTTTCAATAAGAAAGTCCGGCCACGCTCTTTTCAAGTTGGAGACTTGGTGCTAGCTGTGAGAAGGCCAATCATCACTACTCATCGTGTTGGAAATAAATTCGTATCGAGATGGGATGGTCCTTATGTCGTCAAGGAAGTCTACACCAATGGTGCATACAAGTTGGTTTCCAAAGAGAATGTGAGAGTTGGTCCAATTAATGGGAAGTTTTTGAAGCGTTACTATCCCTAAATGATGGGAGTGTACCTGCAAAAAAAAAAAATAGGAAGAAGAAGAAAAAAAAAGCCAAAAAGAGAAAGAAGATAGCTCCATGACGCACGAGCCTAAACTGCATGTTACTCCTGGCCCGCATGAGTATAAACTGTGAAAGGCAACCACCAAAGAAAGTGTACGTGGTTAAACTGCTAACTTCTCCACCAAGAGTTAAGTTAATGTGGCTAAACTTAATTATCCCACCAAAAAGTAAATTTATGTGGTTAAACTGATATATACTCTACTTTGTCTATATAGTGGTTAAAAAAAATAGTCACTCCTGGCCCGCATGAGTATAAACTGTGTACGGCACCCCCCTCTTAAAACACAAGTTGATCTTTTGAACTACGTTTTGACTTGATCCTTTTTATATAAAAAGGTACGTAGGCAGCTTAGATATATTCTAAGTTCAGTCATGTTATGTGTTTTCCTTCAAGTTGGATTACTACGATCATATTTTGGATTGTGATTTAAATTGGATAGTTGTGATTTAGAAGTGCAAGTATTCAAGATGAAAGATAGAAAGCACAAGAAGAAGTATGGAAAGAAAATATATAAAGTACTTTATTGCATACTAAAAAGAAGTAACAAAAAAAAAAGAAAGTGTAGCAAAACAAAAGGAAAAGAAGAAAAAAATGAAAGTGAAGCAAAACAAAGAAACAATGTCTAAGCAAAGGGCTTTTGATCTTTCAATGATTGTTGAGCAGCCTCCAAACAAGTCTTTGAAACCTTCAAGCTTTTCGCCATTTCGTCATCCATCGGAGGTGCATTCTTAAGCTTGACAAATTCTTCTTTAAGATCATGAACCTTGTTTTGAGTTGCTTGGTTTGCGGCTTGAAGTTGCTTTAGGCTTGATGAAAGTGTAGCAATCTCTTGTTTGATAGAATCAATTTGGGCAGCTTGCTTACTTGCTTCGGCACTTGCATCGTGAAACTTTCTTTCGGCTTCTTTCAAGCGTTGGGCAGCAGATCCTCCAAGGTTATGAGATGTCGATCTTGTTTTGTCGTAGTCGCCAGCGCTAGCAAAAAGTATATCCAAACTCTCTTCAAGATGAGATACATCAAAGTCACGAGAACAGTCCTTCATGTATGACATTCCTTTGCGTATCTCGTCTTCTATAGATGATAAATCATCAATTGAAGTTCTCATTATCTTGGCTTGAAGATCGCCCCAACATAGCTCCAAGAATTGCTTACATCGATCACTAAAGATAGCTTCGCTGTTGAACTCAGACTTAACCCCGATTTTTGGTGCATGTTTAGCTGTCGCTTGCCCATTAGAATGATGTGTCCCAAGTGATTGGCTTGATCCGCAAGATCTATGACTGCTATGAGAATCTTCAAGATTATCGATACCAAGGGCTTTTTCCATCTAAAAATAAAAGGAGAGCAAAATTTGTTAGTGCTAATGATAAAAATCAATCATACGAAAAGAAGAAGTAAAAATAGAAGCAACCTCAAGAGTAGGATTGTATGCATGATCGGCGTCATCTTCGATAGAGGCTTCCTTAATGGAGTCAACACGACTGTGTCTATGAGGATCCACATTGCTACTAAGAGAGGCATCTAAAGGGATTGAAGATGATTTACGCTTGCCATTGAAAGGTTCATCCAAAGATGCTTTCCGTTTCCTTGTAGTTTCCAAAGGAGTCAAAGTTACGCGAGTGTCTTCTCCACAATCTTTGGAAGCATCATGTTCTTGAAGTTGAGTCAAAACTGCAAAGTTCTTTTCAAGGAACTCTCCATAGACCTTGTGCCACCAATTCTTATACGCAAGCGAGTGCAACTTCTTGGCGTTTTGTAGAGAACTTGGAATTGTGGCCCTACTGTAAGACTTTTGGAGCAAACAAACACGCCAATATTGAATGCCGTCATCAAAGCCAGCTCTACGAACATCTTTTTTTAGGATGCCTGGAGGAATCTGATAATACCCGAATTGACGGCTGAAGCGATGTGGACTATAAAGCTCAATGACAAACTCATCACCAAGTCTCCAAGCTAAGTAGTTGGAACGAATAGCCATAAAGATAGAGCGGTCCACTTCATTAGCATTTCCATCATCCCTATATGGAATAGCCTCATTATTCGCAATCATGGTGCAACTCCAAGAAACTTGATCCCATTTGTAAATTCGCTTGCGAGCTTTGATGGAGTCATAGTATCGCGCCCCCCCTTCACCTGAAAATTGAACCATTCGAGGTACGCGCACCGTCTGGTCAAGAGGAAAGTGAGTTTTGAAGTAAAGTGCCAACCAACCATAGACAAAGTGAATGGGGAATGTTGCATGAACTCGAGTAAGGTCGCGAATCTTGGAAATCTTGTTTAAGCCTCTATAGATGCTCGTCAAAACAGGAACAGTAAGAGCAACTTTTTTTTGGCTTGCCATGATACTGGCCATCTTGAATGTGCTAGGCCGGATCAAGTCTGCATCATCTTCTGGAAGTACGAAAGTACACAACCAACAAACAAGGTAGGCAGCCAGATAAGTTTCATGCCAATGTCTTTCTCTTATACTTGTCTCTGCAAATGGAACTTTTTGAGCAGAAGTCCATGCTGTGTGATCTTCAAGCTTTCCAGTAGGGTTGTGAGTTAGCTTGGAACGCACTGATCTCTTCGCTTCCTTCCTAGTAGGAGGCCTTTGATACTTTAGGCTATTCCTGGACCAAAATTTTATCCACTCTTCGACTGAAACTGAAGTATTGGAAGTTTTTCCTTTGCTCTGAAGTATATGATAGCTATGGAGTAAGTGTCTGCAACTTATCGGGATACGTGATCTTCCTCCTCCATCAACGCCAAACAATTCTTCCGCGGACGGGACTACTTCATCATAGAGCATGCCATTCATGGGAAGTCCAGACAAGACATGTAAATCCCATAATGAGATTGATAGCTCGCCCGAAGATGTAAGTAAAGTATTGGTGGAAGGGCACCATGACTCGCAGAAAGCTTTGATGACTTCCGTGTTTCGATCGTAAGTAAAAAGAGATGCGTACACAGGATCGTATAGCCCGATCATGCGAAGATCATCTCTGCAGCGGCTAAGTATATCTTCGGTCCACTCCCAATAGCCTTTGAAGTAATGAGTTGCTCCAATGAACTCCGTACTATCTCCCCATGAAAGTTTTTCAGCAACCATGCGTCTTCCTAAAGTAGGCAACGGGTCTGAGTTACCCGTGGAGTGATGATGAGTCGAATGTAAAGTCCAAGCGATAGCCGCTCTTGGTAGTTCATAAGTTTGACACCATCCATTAGTGTGGACTGGATTGACAAACTTAGGCCATTCGTCGCTAAGTAACGACTTATAAGTTCTTAAGCGTGTTCCTTTCTCCGAGTGTTGGCGTTCGTTATCCAAAGTAAGTAAATAAGTTTTCTTGTTTTCCGTTACGTCTTTGAAGTAAACCATGATGTAGCTGCACAAAAAAAAAAAACAACAACAACAACAAATACAAAAGAGAAAGGAATTGTGAGTATTTGGCAAAAGGGAGAACAACAACAACAAATACAAAAGAGAAAGGAATTGTGAGTATTTGGCAAAAGTGAGAGATAAAAAGAAGGGTCAGAGATACCGCTGAAAGAATTACAAATTTCGAGCTGTTGCTGTCACCCTGCAATATAAAAGCAGAAGTTTAGATGGAAATTATGAAAAGAATGAAAGAAGTTTAAAAAAAGGGGATTGCTGCACTTTTAAGCAATTTATCATCAAAAGTCGTGGGCTATATATATATGTATTCTGATCATGGAAAAAAAAGTAAAGCATGAAGAATAGCAGAATTATGCGACATATTTCAAGGTTAGGGAATGCTGATTTCAAATTCTGATTAAGAACTTGCATTCAGGAATTTTATCAAATAGCTTACAGACATGAATAAAATACACGGTTAAAATTCGGTACCTGCAAATTAAAGCCGAGCTAGATTTAAAGACCAGAATCTATACTTCGCTGGAGCAAAATCAGAAGCAAAGCCAAAGGAAGATGGAATCCTGACAGAAGAAATTTCATTCAGACAATATGTCAAACACTTTACATACATAGATATGTGTATACGACATGACATGCTTAGGATGGGATTTAAAACACAAGTATGAGCAATTGTACAGAATACATGTTTGAAGTTCTATACCTGAAAATCAAGATTTGAATCAAATTAAGTTCGATGACGAAAATCTTTACTCTGTTGTAGCAAAATCAGTAGCAAAAGAGAAGGATGAGGTGTTTGTGTGAAGGAGATCAGCGGAGGATGAACGAAATTGTCAGTGGTAAAATACATATTTATAAGATTTGTCTGAGGTTGAGACGTACGCGAATTTGAGAGCAACAAGAACTCTGTTTCAAGAAGGATTCTGCTTTGAAATTTGAAGATGAATGCGATAGAGCATCTTCTCTGGGATAACTACTAAGCATGATATTAATTATCGTATACATCCTCAAATCTTGGTAAATTGTCCAAAAACTAAAAGAAGTAGGAAAATTGTTGTTAAAAATATGGAGAATCGTGTGGAATAAGTCTGAATGATTAAGGGAGTTGCTGTCAATATTTTGTTTGATGGTCAATTAGATAAAAATGGGCTTTTTAAGATTTAATAATGGGCCCAATAAAAGACTAAGTAATTACGATCTTTAGCCTGTTTAAATTTTGTCAATGGGTCAAAAGAGGTATTTAAAAATTCAATGGTTGTTGACTTGCGACAATTTGTGCCGGGATTTGCAAATTAATTTGGGTTTCCTAAATTGAGGAAAATAGGCTTAAGTTGAGATAAAGTTATAAATTCAAATTTTAAATTGAAGAACTCTATGAAACGAGTTTAAACTTTCACGCCTCAAAATTCAAGAACTCCTAAATACGAGTCTAAACTATTTATAAATTAAAAACTCCTTGATACGAGTTTAAACTATATAATAAATTTCAAAATCTTGAGACTTATTTATTTCCAATATAAATTGTCTACAAATAAGTCTCAAGGGGGCATTTGTAGACACATTAAATTCACGACCAATAAATTGGTGACACGTGGAAAATAAATAAATAAATATCAAATTATATCTTTTATTTATATTTTAGGGATTTGATTAAAGATAATTCCTAAATTAAATAAATATAAATTGGTATTTAAAACATGGAGATTTTCGGCCAATCGGAAATCGCCATGTGTCAAATCTGCATAGAAAATCAAATATGTGATTATGATAATTATCAGATTTGATTGTGATAACTACAAATTTTGAGGAGCCAATAAGATTGTGCCACCTCAAATTTCAAAGCCCAAGATGGAGCCCAAAAGCCCACCAAATCTACTCTATTTTCACCTATAAATAGAGGTGCTTAGAGAGGTCATAAACACACAAAAAAAATCATATTGAAGAGCTCAAGAGTTGTAGAGAATTTCTCTAAAGAATCCTCTCCAACATTCAAGGCGTTCTTCAAGGAAAGCAAGGCGTTCTTCGTGTGAAGCAAGGCGTTCTTACCAAAAGTGTCCAAAGTCTAGCGTTTGATTCAGAAATAAGGCATCGGCCCTCTGGATTAACGTTATAAAGTCAAACATCAAATCCGATAAAGATCAAGGAGACGTTAAATCTCCGAAAATCCCAGAAACTGTTTGAAGATCGTTCAAGAACAAATCGAAGAGACGAATCAGAGGATAAAATAGAGATCGCAACCCACACTTCTATTTTGATCTATAGATATTTATTTGTACACAATTTATCGTGTTTATTATATTAAATACATAAAATTTGTGTTTACAATTTCGAACCTTAGCTCACAACTATCAAAATTCAGGTGAGGTTCTCCGATAATTTGCACGAAAAAGGATGACGAACCACTTGAAGAAGATGAGATCATCAATATCAACAATAAATAGTTGGCTTGGATTGCAAAGTATTGGAGAACTTCGTCTGAGTTTTGATAGTTGTGAGCTAGGGTTCGAAACAAATTTTTTTCTAATTTGAGCTTTTAGCACCAAGTAATTCTTGAGAATTGTAAGGGTCTCACAAGAATAAAAATGAATCAATTTTTTTTGCCAACGGAAGTGTGTTTCCGTCACGGCGAGAGGGTAATTGCACCAAAAAACTTCAGGAAATGGTGAATTTGCACCTAAACAATGTTCAGGAGGATATTTGCCTAGCGCTGCCTACATAAGGAGGGTATTTGCACCTTTTTCCCAATATAATTTCACAGTTATAGTGAAAAGAAGCCTCAAAAGAGCTAAATGAAAATATATATATATATATATATATATATATCAACAAACTTTATGTGGATAAATTAAACATTTCAAGCTTGATTCTCTTGTACATTTTGAGTTTTGATTAAAGCAAATTTGTCCGAACTCAAGCTCGATAAATCAAACAAATTGAAGCATATTAAGTTAGCTTAAACAAAATATTTAACGCAAAAACTTACGTGTGGCGCCCTTAGAGCAATCCCAACAGAATACTCAAAATTTTGTTTCTAAATTTGCTCCTAAAGCTTTCCTTATACTCTCTCCGTCCGAGGTTAGTATGATCTCTTTCCTTTTTTAGCCCTCAAACAATTTACTTACTTTTTCTTAAAACCCGTGCCACCCTCCACACCATACTAACCCGGAACGGAGGGAGTATTATTTATAGACCCTATTTTAAAATGCATACAGTAGTTCTCATATATTTTTCATTAATTATTTTATAAAAATGATATATTTTGTGGGCCAACCAATCTAATTTAGGAGATGAGAATAGATTTAGGGAGGTATAAATTTGAGAAAATATTTAAGGAGGTGTAAATATTTTGTAGGCACATCCAAATTTTGGAGATCATTTGGATGAATTTTTTATCTCATCTTTTATTATTTTAGCCTAAATTTAGAGTTAAGATGATTTTGAGTGAGCTGCTGAGACTTCTCTTCAACTCTTGATCAAGGTTAATTAATTAATAAGTAGGGGTAATTAGGGATGTAGGTCGGGATTTTTAATTATTTTTTATTAATTTATAATTAAAATTTATTAATTCTTGATTAGAAATTTAAAATTTTAATTCTTGATTAAAATTTACTAATTCATTTCTCCTTAATACTCGTCGCTTTCATAGGAGTCCGCCCCGATGTTAAAGTAGACAAACAATCTATTAGGTTTAATTCTTCATAATTTGTTGCTTGAAGCCAATTAAAATGCTAGGTTTGCTTAAAAGAAGTTGTAAAATGTTACGTCTGATTTGGAATTATGTGAGAAAATATTGAAAAATAGACCTGCCCATTTTTCACGAACCGGCGGTTCGGAACCGGCTCGAACCGCCGGTCAACAGTTTTTTAACCGGAATCGTGGTCAACGGTTACGAACCGTAACCGGAACAGGCGGTAGAAGGGCCGGTTACGGTTCAATCAAATTGGTAACCGGAACCGGCGGTTAACTGGCGGGCCTAACCGGCGGTTAATCGGCAGGCCTATAAAACCGGCGGTTTATGTGATTAACCGGCGGTTTTCGACTTAAAATATTATTTTTATTTTATTTAATTACCTCATATGTATATCTATAAATATATATCCCTTTGAGAATTTATTTATTCCACACCATTTCTCTACACTTTATCTTCTTGTCTTTACTAAAATATTCTTTCTTTTAAAGCATTCATTGGAACTTATGCTAATTGCTAATGTAATTATAAATTATGTAATGTTAATTTTAAGTACTAGTAGAGTGGTGCGTGCGATGTACGTAATATTGATAGATTTTAATTAATAATATATATATATATATGTCAAACATAAAATTAATAATTATATGATAATATATATTAATAATAAAATACTATATTATGGTATAATAGGTCAATCAAATTTTGTAAATAATGCTATTTTATAATATGTATAGATTAATAAAAAATGAGTTAATTTTCTTCATTTGTTTAATGCTCGTTTTGTACTTCATTTACGTAATGTTCTTTTTTGTAATCAAAATAATACATTTATATTAGTATATTAAAAAAAACTCAAAAAAACCGGCGGGCCGAACCGTGAACCGGCGATTTTAACCGAAACCGGAACCGCCGATTTTTTGGCCCGGCCCGGTACCGGGAATAGTGTAGACGGGCCGGTTACGGTTCACCTCCGGGAAAAACCGTAACCGGCGGTTCAAGGCCCGGAACCGGCGGGCCTTGAACCGTGGGCACGTCTATTGAAAAACATATATGCAAGACAGGTGTGAATTATTTTAATGCAACATAAAACAACTCATTGCTAGGTTAATGATGCATTGTTTAAGCAATTTATAGAGATCAAACATTGAAAAGTTGGGGAATAATTAGGGGAAAAAGAAACAACTAAGATTAAAATAGAAAAGCTATATGCTCCCTCCGTCCCACCATAAGTGGCTACATTCTTTTCGGTACGGGAATTAAGGAGAATGGTGTTTAAAGGGTAAAAAGATAGAAAGTAGTGGGACCCATAATTTTTTGTGAGAAGGGTATATTTTCTTATAAGGAAAGTGACCACTTATCCCGGAACAACCCAAAAAGAAAATGTGGCCACTTATCACGGGACAGAGGGAGTATATTACATGAGAGGCTTTATGTTGTGTGGGGTGGGTGAGATGGGGAAGGGGGTTGTGTTAAAATACAGCTCCAATGAATATTTTTCAAATGATTAGAGGTTTGAATCATCACACTTTGTTTGGATTCCTTAGTTGTAGCTAGATTCTTATGAGTTTAAGCATTGAGATTCTCTTGTTTTTTGGCCTCACTTATTTTGGTGTCTTGCTTGCCTATATATGGTTTCCATGTGAAATTCCATTTCAAACCATTTCATATATAATATTGATGGTGGTAGAGATTTTCTTTTTTCTTTTTTGGGGAGAGAGAGAGTGACAAACCTACCACAATTATTTGTCTATAGATTTGATGGTGTACGCAGAATAATCCTTGTTTTGTTCAATAGTCTATAAATAATACAAAATAAAGCAGTTCGATCGACAAAAAAGAATATTATGTTACTGTACATTCAATATCAAACAATATTTATATGAATTACAATTTCCGATACAGTTCTGTTTACCTTTTTTGTGTACCGAAACAAATTTTATTACTCAAAGCGCCTCTTTATAATCACTAGAGTAGAATAGTAGTATGTTTTGTGCTGATCACGCGTGAGGATTATCATTTTATCAATCCTGGATAATTATTACTATTATTATTCCAATTATATAGGAAGATTCACAATTTTTTTTTATTACACTATATTTACACACAGTGGCACACAGTATTTGGAGAGAGCAAGTGGTTTGTTGTTGTGACCCATTGACATGAAGTGGGAGTTGATATCTTCCTCTAATAATGGAACTTTATATCCCATCTTCTTTTTGCCCTAAATCTGGAAAGATTTTTTAAGTGGGGTTGGCATTCTTTGGGATTTTTAACTTTCATCTATTTCTTTAGTTATGTACTAGCATAGAGATTACGTGTGATGCACGTATAACCTTTTCTTTAAGATAATATATTTGAAAACAAAAAAAATGTAATATTATTACTTTTGATTATTAACTTCAACAAAATTCCAGCGCAATAAAGTAATCACTAGCTATCGAAAATTTATGTTGTCTTCACTTTTGAGTAATAGAACATGCAGGACTATATTGTTGATTAATTTATTAAGTTTAGTTATGATAGGAGTAGGATCGATTATAGTATTAATTTATTACTACCTCCGTCACGCCGAATATAGCCTATTTGTTTTCGGCATGGAGATTAAGAAAAAAGGGAATTAGGTGTAATAAAGTGTTAATAAAGTAACTTTTTAGTTAATAAAGTATTTTTTTGGTCAACAATGTACGTCTAAAGTGTTTTTTTAGTTTAAAGTAAGCTCTAATTCTTTCCCAAAATGGAAACATGCCATATTCGGTGGGACGGTCCAAAATGGAAAACAAGTCATATTCGGTGGGACGGAAGGAGTATATTTTTAATAAATTTAATATAGATTTATACTATTGCCCTTAAAATAAATATAATAATAGGGATATATTAGGCAAACCCAATTTTGTAAGAATCCGCTTTTTTTATAATAGGTATAAATATAGATTACTACTGTCCCCACCGCACAAGAAGTGGCAACTATTTCTTATTGGGTTGTGCCATATATATAAGAACAATGACAATAAAGAATCATAAAAGGAAAGAAACTAAAAAAGTGCTTATTTTTTTTAGACTTAACTTTTATCTTTATTCTAATAAATTTGAGTTAAAGTAATCGCTAATGGAATCTTTATTCCAAATAATTATTTAAAGTTAGTACTTTTCCTCTCCATCTTTCCTTTTTCGTCATTGCCGTTGTCCAGATTCTATTGGAATTTGCTTCATTGATGGAATGTCTCATGTATAAATTTTTAATTCAATTTCTAATCACAAAATATTTTATTTTTAAATTTTTTTTCAACATCATTTCCTAACATTTTTTTTTTCAATTTGATACCATGACGAATTTTCTCCAAAGGTAGTTTGTTTTACGTGGAACTCAAGATGGTGCATAATTGATAGTTTGACATGTAATATTTGACATGTTAAGAAATTTGGACATATATAATAATTTTAAACAAATCAACCATTACCATTAGCTGGAAATATACATGGTTTTGCTGACAAACAAATAGTTTGAAGGTTATAAAATAATTACTCTTGGGATGATTTCTTCTTAGGATGGGAAATGTTTGTGGCCAAAGTTCACAAGTTCAAATTTTACCAATAATTTATAGGTTGAATTTATCGTACAAAATTTTCTATTATCATTTATTTCTCTTGTGTAGCATGCTGACTGTGTTGAATGTGTAGCACCCTTATATACGCTTCCCCCATCATCATAAAAAGTAAAGGAAAAAAAAAATAACAATTTGCGAATAAAAAATGCATAAATAGACATGAAAATTACACTATATAATACTTCATCCGTCCCAAATTAGTGTAATTCAACTAATATTTTATACCTCATAACAAATTACACCACACTTTTGGGGGACGAAGGGAGTACTTAAAATATTGCTTTTTTACAATAATGTTCTAATTTAAAATAAAAATTAAATATCTGAACTATCAAGCTTTTCACAATTGTGGCGTGGATCTCTATTTCCGATAATGAAAAATACATGTGACACGTCGGAAGTTGACCTAAAATTTAACAAAAAACATAAAAATGAGTTGATATCAAAACGTCATCATTTTGATACGGACAATAATATTCATTTTGAGGATAATATTCCATTTCAATCAAGCCGGGCCCAAAGTATTGGCGTTAATCATCAATCCACCTTGAGCACTGAAATGTACTATGTGGATTATATATATATATAGAGTAATGATATGCCGCTTATCTTTCGTGAGCATCTTTCGTGGGCAACGATTACCGTTCGTCCATATTAACATCATTCTTTATAATTTTTTATTTTGATTTAGATTCTAAAACCCTAAAAATTAATATTTGAATAATTTAGTTATACAAAATACATAAAAATCAAAGCTCAATTTGTTCATTTTCTCTCTAACTTCAAATAAATGAATAATAAGACAAATCGAGCTTTAATTTTATGTATTTTTGAATATTTAATGATTCAAATATTAATTTTTAGGGTTTTAGAATATAAATCAATAAAAAAAATTTAAAAGAATGATGCTAATATGGACGAACGGTGATCAGTACCCACGAAAGGTGCTCACGCGCGGAAGGTGAGCGACATATCATTCATCTATATATATATATATATATATATATATATATATATAATTTCCATATCAAGAGGACGCTGTTTTGATGTTGGCTCATTTTTAATTGTTTTTTTATTAAAATTCAGCTTATCTTCCGGAGTGTCACATTTGTTTTCCATCTCTGAAAATTGAGATACATGATACAATTGTGCAAAATTCGATAATTCAGATGTTTAATTGATATATATTTCCTTCAGGCTGCGATGTAATTGTGAAAAGGTCAATAATTTAGGAATTAAAGTGTAATTTTCCTAAAATATACCATTAATTGTTAACTACTACTCCCTCCGTCCAAGAAAATGCTACACAGTTCTCCTTTTTTGTCCGCCCACGAATAAGCTTCCCTTTCCATTTTGGGATACTATCCTCCACAAAATATTTTCTTTCATCCACTCACAATACTACACTACACTACACTAAATATTTTAGTGGGATTAGGAATGACAATGGATCGGGTACCCATCCATTAAGCATATCCCAAACCCAAACCCATAAAAATTTCCTCAACCCATACCCGTCCCAAACCCGATTAAAAAATCATTTCAAAACCCGTACCCGACCCAAACCCGCTAAAAACCCATATGTACTAGAACATAAAACATCAATATTAAAGTTAGTAAAAAAAATATTATAAACATAATTTTAACATAAGTATAAATAGAAAATTTCATTAAATTAAAATATATGTGGGTTAAAAGAATAATATAAAATCCTAAAATTATTAATATTTATACTAATAGAAATTATATATAAAATAAATATTTAATTACTAAAATTATTAATTCTTTGTATGCAGTTTAAAAAGAATAATATAAAATCCTAAAATTAATAATATTTACACTAATATCTATGATTATATTATAAATTATATATATCTATAATATTTTGTATATATATATATATTATAAATTATACATATAATATTTTGTATATATATATATATATATATAAATGGGTTTGGGTAGCGGGTACCCATACGTAATTTCCCAAACCCGTCACGGGTTTGAATGTTTCTACCCAAACCCGTCCCAAAACCATTTAATGATTCCCAAACCCGTCCCATTAGGGTTTGGGAGAGCCGGGTACCCGTAAAAACCTGACCCATTGCCATCCCTAAGTAGGATTTCTTCACTCACAATTAATATCCACAACCACTTTTTCTTAAAACTCGATCGTGCTACTCAGTTAGGAAGCATTATCATGGACGGAGAGAGTATTTGTTATCTTTTTTTTTTTATTACTATTTGTTTATCTTTTTATGGTCAAAATATTGCACTATTTGTTAGTCAAAAGTTTGTTGGCAATGGAGAGCAAGAAATATAATCCAAGAAGCAGAATCAATTCTGATCCCATATTTGTCTGATATATTTACCAAGAAATACAAAAAAGGTGTAAACTGTAAAGTATATATATATATCCTTCCACGAATGCTGGGAAATTTTTCAGTTTTAACATAAAAAATTATTCATGCAGACAAATGAAACAGTATAGACAATATCTTTTTTGTTTTTTTGTCTACATTTATATACTCGAATATCATCTTACTTCTACGACAATTGTTTTTAAGTATTTTTTTTTCAATTAAATCTGAATTCAAATCAATCATTTAATTTGGAGAGTCGATGACATAATTTGTGAAGTGAGTTATCTCATAATTGAAAAGATTATGAATTTAAATTTAGTCAATTCTTCTAAAGGAAAACACAATATTGCTTAAAAATACACTCAACAGAAGAGATACAATTAATCCTCACAAAGAATTTCAATCAAATTAGATCATTAATTAGCTAATTATAATATCACTCATTCTAGACTTCAATTATCTGCCGGTCGCGACCCAGGGTGCAAATGAAACTGCGGGTGCGACCGGGGACCAGTTACCAACCTTGTGACCGGTCTATAGGAGAGAGACCAGCCGTGAAAACCACCTTGTGACCGGTCTATAGGAGAGAGACCAGGGGAGCGATTTACCTCCGTTGTAGATGCTCTTCCACCCAGAGAGAGAGAGAGAATCTTCTACTGAAAATTCTAGAGAGAGAGAGAGTTAATCTTGTACTGAAAATTCTACTGCGATGTCAGTGGTATTTATCGGACATTGCATGTGTCTTTATTTATGAATGAGTTGTGAGTAGTACCAAAATAAATGAATAATAATGGATCAAGAAGTACCTATGTTTTACTTCTGTATATCAAGACATGTATGTAATTATAAATTAAATTTATGCGTAAAGTCGAATATCATGTTTGTACATGTTAATTTAAGTGTTGATAAATATTATATATAATAAAGTCCACTTTTCCTTTTTATTACTACTTTATATTTTTATTAATGCAAAGTTTTGTTACGTGTTCAATTCGAAGAAGCTATCATATGATCTAATGGTTGACATCATTAAATGTTGTATTCCATGTTATAAGTTTTTAGAAATAAAATGACATTTTTTGTTTTTAGAAATTTGCTAGCTTTAATCTTAACTGATAAATGAAATTATAAAGTTTATGGGGGAAAGGTACTTTTTCCTTCAAATTAGTTTAAAAATTTAAAAATAATTTAGCTATCCTTTTTTTATTTTTCTTTCTTAAGCAAGGGACCAAAAAACGTCAACTCCTTTGTTCCGTCACATGAGGGGCCAATAAAATACCATGAGAAATTGTTACTTTTGTGTTTATTTTGACAAAAAAAAAGAACTTATTTAATTAGCAGCATATATATTTGGATTTTACACCAAATATCTAGTCATATTTAGAAAAAGAATAAATCTATGCAGCCACATTATGGCTAGCCATAATTTGATTCAATAACAAAAAAAATTGGTTTATTTAATATTTTTGATTCTAAATGACTTCTAATATTTAAAATATTTAATTTATACAAATTTACCTTGATATATTTAGATTTGGACGTAATATAAATTTCGATAGATATAATAAAGGTAATACAAAGATTTTTGTCGAAAAAATAAGAAAGAAATATATTTATACTAATCATGATAGAAGTTAAGTCAAAAGTATAAATACTAATATAAAATATATAATCATACTTTTTATATGAATCAAATATCTAACAAAATTGGTCTATTTTCATTTAATCAACTAAATTATGGCTGGCCACATTATGGCCAAATATACGAATGATACTAAACAAATTTTGCAATAACTGCAGCCTCATTAATTAGTCATCAAATAACAAATCCAATAACTAAAATCGACTTCACACATAATAAAAATATGAATTAGAAAATTACGACAAAAAAAAAAAACTAGAATCATATCACTTTGAATGTAGTTTTGAACGCATGAACGAATCAAACATGAGATCGAGATGAGAAACAATAGAAACTAAAGTGAAATATCTTTTTATGCTACTCTTGAAAATTGGAATATCATATCTTTATTTTATTATATACCATATAATTAAGCACAATTATATATTGTTTCCCTAATCATAGCATCACCTTAGAAAGCAAGCACCAAATTTCAAGAACTTACAAAGTATTATGCATTAATTATACTTAACCTAAAATTCTCTAGATTTTCCCCCATAATGAAATTATAATACTACTACAATTACCAATAAATATATAATTTAATTTATCTAATATATAAAATTTCTTCCTCACTTAGAACACCAACTTCAACAAGCTTTGGCACGAGACTATTGCTCACGTGCAAAGCAACCATGCCCTCCAGCCCGCCAACGCACGCGCCGCCGATGTACAGCGCCGGCGAGGCGGTCTGCTCGGCGCCGCCGCGTGGTTTGAGGGCGGCCATCTCGTCTTCCTCCAGCTCGATGACGGTGGGGTGGACGCCGACGGCGGAGAGGAGGCGCTTCATGACGTGGCACATGCAGCAGGCGGAGCGCGCGAAGATGATCACCGGATTTTCGGATATGAGGCGGCGGATGCGGGTCTCGGTGGACTCGCCGACGTCGATGGCAAGCGGCGAGGTGGTGGTTGGGGTCAGCTCGAGGCGGACGCCGCCGTCCGCCAGCCAAACATCGCGGCGGAGGCCCTGCATCGCCGCGATGGAGGATTTTTTTTTCTTTTTTCCCGCCGGTTTGGGGGCGGTGGTTGTTGGTTGTTTTGAAGAAATGGGCAAGTTGTGAGAAAGGTGTGTGGGATTATTTATATGGGAATTTTTTTTTACTAGATGAGGTGGCAAGCTTGGGGTGGGTGGTATTAATCAAATAATATTAATTATGACATCACAAAAAAATATTTATATTGTTAAATAATACTTCCTCCATCCCGCTCAAACGGACACACTTTTTTTCGACAAGGTTATGTAGGAGAAGTGTTAATAAGGAATAAAGAGTGGAACCAACATCTTTTTTGAGAGAAAGTGATTTCCTTTTTTAGACTGTGCCACTTCGAGTGAGACGACTCAATAAGAAATATGGGTCACTTCGAATGGACGTAAGGAATGTATTAAATGGACAATTATACTCCCTTCATCCTGCTCATATTGTCTTTATTTTCTTATTGAGATGTCTCATTCAAATTGTCTTGTTCCAATTAAGGAAAGAATTAACCATTCAAAACCCTTCAAAAGTGATGGGACCTGCTCACTTTCTATATTTTTACCATTATTCGTAATCTCCGTGCCGAATAGAAACTTAACAATATGAGCGGAACGGATGAATTAATTTATAGTCTCACTTTTGGGTGAGTTTCAAAAATGATTTGACATAATATTGTTTTTTTATGGGAGAAAAACTTGCAAAACTAGTACTCCCTCCGTCCCGTTATTCTTGTTTCGTTTATTTTGGGCATGAATATTAATGAGAAATGTGTTTAAATGGTAAAAAGATATAAAGTGGTGGAGCCACAACTTTTTGTGAGAGAAGCATATTTTCTTATATGAAAACATGACAAGAATAACGAGACAACCCAAAAAAGAATACAAGACAAGAATAACGGGACGGATGAAGTATTTGAGTCATTGAGTCTGGGTTGAGAAACTTCAATTTAGTATAATACCTCCAAACTACACATCAGAAGCAAGATCGCATTACAACAATTCGAGTCGAAATGAATTTGATATGAGTGACAGTTATTTTAGTATTCATCTCGAGTAGCAGTTGCGGGTTATTACTAAATATCATGATAATAATTTCTAAAGTTTTCTAAAACAAAGACAATAATTTCTAACATATTAGAATATAAAATAATATAATTTTTTTTTTAAAATAATGCCAACGTGGAGGACCGTCGTGTTTTGATATAGTTACTTGGCCAAATAACCAAATTAATTTTTAAAAGATACTAATTCAATTTTAAAATAACCATTCATTTTTTTTTTCTGAATTACCAATTTACATGTTTTAGTTCAATTTAATGGACAAAAAACTTGCTTTAAAAAAGGAAAATTTGGTAAAGATTTGCTTTAAGATCGAAATAATTAATTAAGATAGTAGTTATTATAATAATGCAGGGATATATCTGTGGTCCCTTATGAAGACATGGGTTACATCAGCGAAAGCAACATACGACGTAAAAGGTAAATAAACCGCAAAATTATTTATACTCACTCCATCCGGAATAAATTTGTCACAATATGAATGACATGAGTTTTAATAATTTGTTGGTTGATTGTATTGTGAGTGGAATAAGGATCTTACTTTTATATGGTTTTAAATTGTATTGTGAGTAAAAGTAAGTGAAATATGTTATGTCTGTTGCTATAAATGGATGTGGCAAATTTTTTGTGAACGGACCAAAAAGAAAATTATGACAAATTTATTGTGGACAGAGGGAGTAGTACTTTTGCAATGACGTGGCATTTTTGTTGATGTATGTATTAAATACTGTTTCACTCCGTCCAATATTTTTGTTTTTTAATTTCTGGTGGTTTTACTTAATTTATTTATTTGAAATCGAGCTCTTGAAATATTATTTGATTAAGTATGGAACTTCTGATTGGACAGGAGGGTTGGAATATTAAGATATCAAATGAATTTGATTTGCAATATAATATGATTCCTAATATATATATATATATATATATATATATATATATGATTTTATTAATCTATTTAAAAATGTATAATGTATGTATATAGTGAATCTGAAATCAGTCCGTATAGAACGGGGATATGTTGGAAACCTTCCACACTAGACCTGAGCATTCAGTTGGTTCGGTTCGGAAACACCTAAAATTAAATTATCAGAATTTTTTTAAAAATTTAATTGAACCGAATCCATACTTTTAATTTTGGTTTTTGGTTTAACCTAACTTTGTACACATGAGTTGATTTTTTTTTTAAATCACAAACTTGTAGACAATAACTTAGTAATTTTTTTACAATTACTCCAACAAACAGTGAACTATCAAATTTTGTGCTCGCGAAATTTAAAATGTAGGAGTAGTTTGTAACCAAATTTTATAAACAATAGCAGAATAAGAATACTATATATGACTTTGCGACTGATGAGCTTTCAATCTTTTCTTAATTAGGTTTAAGATAAAATAATGGAATTGTGAATATATAATTAATATTAATTAAATTCGATCGGTTCAGTTATAACCGATATTTTAACCCTGTAATCGAACTGAACTGAAATAAAATCGGTTGCTATAAATTATAGTAACAAAGCCGATCCATAATAGAAAAAAAAAACGATCCATAAATTTTTTAACCCTTAAACTTGAGTTTGACTTGTTTATATTGAGTTAAACTCAAACTTATAAAGACGATAAAGAGACACGAGCTTATTTAAAATGAATTGAGCCCACAATTAGTCTCTAGAATTAAATTATCTCATTGTAAAAAAATGTAATCAATCTTATGTACTACAATAATTTTTTTTTTCTTGTAACAAATAAATATAATTGTATAATTTATATATTCATTCCTAATAAAACTACGCAAATATATAAGTTCGAAATTATATTCATAATTTTGTGTTCTGGAGATAGCTGTAATGAGTTAAGAAATTTACTTATAGATTAACAAGTTTAATCTATAGATTTAATAGTACTAGTTTTTTTTTAAGTAAAATTTAATTAATAGCGCATGAGGGATGCAACCCAAATGGATTACAGAGTTCAAGAAACAGCATAATAGACCACATTAATCCAACAGATCAAAGCAATGAGTTGAATTACAAATTCAATCACTCAAACTATAGCACGAAAAGTTAGGAAAGAGATTAGAGATCCAAAATCAAAACCTAAATCTATTAACTCGATTCAATCCTCACTGTTGCTCGTCCCATTCTTGAAGATCCTCTCATTTATGTGATTTCATATATTCCACTACACAAATCCACATAGCCTTCCACATCTCTACAAGTTTCTTCTTTCATATAATTTTCATGTGATGCTCAAAATGAGAAATTAAATTTACATGATCAATATAATTGAGCTCAAACCAACTATAACAATTCACCCAAATTTTATGAGCAACCTGACACCAGAAGAGAAGATGCTCGACAGTCTCACAATCAACCAAACAAAGGATCAACTTTGAGGTAAAGATTCCACTGCTTTTAGCTTTCCATTTCCACCCATATTATCTTTAGTTATGAGAAAGATTAGCTCATACTTCATCCGTGTCGCTGATATTGTCTTTCTTTTTTTATTGGGTTGTCCAACTCAAATTGTCTTGTTCCAAATAAGGAAATAATCTGATACGTATGTAGTTTAGTATTATTATTCTAGTATTTATGTTTAATTGTTTATAGTTGATAAGTTATCATTGTAAACGGGTAATACGATATTAATCGGCCCGTAGTCGAGTTTGAGCCCACTAGGGTGCGTCTGCTTTGTTTGGGGATTAAATATACCTCCATCGTCTTGTATTTCATATCACCAGAAGTTATAATTAATCAAACACCCGCTAGGTTTTGCTAGGAGTTCTTCACCTCTCGAAAGGTGGAATCGGAGCCTCGTTTGCTCGAAAGGCGGAATCGGAGTCCGTACTCGCTCGAAGAGTACCCTATCGCTACGATTCCAAATTGGGGTCGTATCATAATCAACCCTTCAAAAGTGATGGGTCTACCCACTTTCTATCTTTTTACCCTTATTCTTATTCTCTGTGCCGAACATTAACAAGACAATATCAATGAGACGGAGGGAGTATAACATATTTTTGTCCCACTCCAATAAACCCTGCCTCCAGCTCCACATCCACTCCCAAGTATTACCAACCCAATGTCCTTTATCTTGTACACAAATATCTTTATCAATTGCGACTTTAAGATACATACAAATATATATAAATTCTAAACGAGATTCGTATATCGTATAATTTTAAAATTTATTAAGTTTAAAATTTTCATTTTTGTTATTTATACTTTTTATTATGAGTATTTGAATTTTCATTGAGACAAATAAATAATTGTTGTGAGAATTTATACATGATTATCTAGATATTTTATAAATTTAAGCGAGAAGATTATTGGGTATTGCTATATGAGTCTGAGACATAAACATGAAGTTGAATCACTTTTGAATCAGGTTTGAGACGGTTACGAGTATATAAATTTCAAACGGGTCCAGATTCTCATAAATACATCGTTCCGAATCGTTTGATTTATCGTCGTGCTCCGTTGAGATCAATAATCCTTTGGAAAATGCCAAACAGGTAGGGAAATAGACAACAAAATTACTAATGATTTTCTTGAATTTAATTAGAAACTAAAGATTTTCACCTCAATTTTTTTTACTATAACTATCAAGCATATTGCGTCTAACAATTTTAATAATCTTATTAAATAATTAATCCCGTCGATTTTCGACGGACTACACGCTAGTAATATTATAAATGATAGTATTACAAGTAAAAGGACTAGAATAAGTTATTTCTATAATTAATTTTTGTGTTTGTGTGTTTACGTTATATTGTGATTTTATATGGTACAAAGAGGACCCATTTTTTCTTGTTTCGTCCTAGACCAATTTTTTGTCAGGACCAGCCATAACGCTTGAACTTCTTGAACACGATTTGATTGAGGAAATTTGGACACGTTTTGGTCCGCTCAACTAGTTCTACCTTAATTTTAAATTTAATGTATTTTTCTTTATTGATTGTAATTTTCCAAAGTTTCAATACAATATGGTATTTTAATTATAATTATTTTATAATTCAAAATAAATATAAAACATAAAAATAAAAATAAAAATAAAAATAAAATATAATTAAATAATAAGAGACCGGAAGTAAGAGACCGGTACTATTAAAGACGATTTAAAAACCGGTCTCTCAATCACTAGAACCCCACAAAAAGCACCAAAAATATTAATAAAATATTGAGAGACTTAACTATGGATAGGTCTTCCATTGTGAATGTCGTAACGCTATTATATATAATATCTTTTCGAAAGCAAAACGACCAGACAAACAAGACTCGCAGTTGTGACATGTAGGGTTCCGAGGCCAAATTCCTTGATTTTCAAACCGGTGCGGCCCTTTTAATATTATAGTCAACTTTTGCTTTTAGTTTCCTTTTCCATTTTTGATTCCTTTTCGAAACATACGTTTATAGACTAATATTTCCCTTGATGTATTAAAGGTTAGACTTTAATATTATTTTCACTAATAAAATTTATTTATCTTTTGTACTAAGAACGTTTGTCTTCTACATATATTATCCCCTGTCATATTGATAGTCCCATTTACACTCCTACTTATAATTTGCAACCGTCTTCTTCTTCTTCAAAAAAAATAAAAAATAAAATAATAATAATAATAATAATAATAATAATAATAATAATAATACCATTTATGCAGGAAACTCATTTCAACAGTATTACCAGAAATAGCTGCACGCAGAGTGACAGCTTATGTAAGAAACTGTCTATATAATCAAAAATTTTGGTTTGATTTTTCTTGTGCAATTTAATTATTTATTGTCTCTTTTCACTTTAGTGAAAGTACAAAAATTAAATGTTATGGGTGCGTCATTTATTGTCTTGGTTCATACTACCTATAGGATTGTCGTGCTTAATATATAAGGAGGGTCATACACAAATCAAGCTATTCGTGAGTTGTTCGTATCTCGATTTATAAAAGTTTGTTCGAGCTTGTTTACTTGTTTCTAAAAGAACATTGAGTTTGATACTATTTGGTTCGCTAGCTGGTGAATAAACTGGTTAAGTGATTTAACTTGAAAATAAATAATTATTTATTTATAAAATTTATATTTCTATACTATAATTAGTAAAAATTGTATGAAGTCTCTAACTAGATTTATTTCTTATAAAAAATTAATGAATTTTAGTAAATATATTGTAGAATTTTGAATACTTTAATTTTTTCTAAGAATAAAATAATTAATCCTTCAAAAAAAGAATAAAATAATTAGTATTTTAAATGTAAACCTAAATTTAGAAAGTTCGTTCAGGCTCATTAAGCTCGTGAGCCTCGAAATATTCGGTAAATAAAACTCAAGCTCAATTCAATAATAAACGAACCAAACATAAATATATTGTGCAAAGGTGGTGTATTTACATGCAATTGTCATGATCATGTTAAAATTCAAAATGGCGAAGCTGCGAAAGGTTGTGTTTTTACTGGCAAATAACCCTTCATCAAATAACATAATCTTCATACAATTTTGTAAACATTACAATTACAATGTCCTCATTTTTTTCAACGGTTGCAGTACTGCTCTTGTTTGTTGTTTCATAAGGAAAACTACGTCGTTTTAGCGGTGCACATACCATGATACCAGACAAATTTTGACAAGAAAGTTGGTGACATAATTGCCAAAAATTTAAAGAATAATGTAATAATCCTTTATAATCCTATTTTAAATTTGTGTGAATATTGTAATTTAGTTAAAAAAAATGTGTTATTTACGGCAATAAACCCTTTTTATTTATTAAAGAGATGTAGTCATTTATTTATATTTTCAGAAGCACCTCTTAGTGTGGAGGAACATGTAGTAAATTCTGCATCCATCCTTTTCGAAAAAAAAAAATTAATAAAATAAAATTATGTGCCCACTAATTTGTAGGGCTGTATACGGGCCGAGCCGAGCCGAACACTAGCGTGCTCGAGCTCGGCTCGTTAGAAAATTCAAAGGCTCTCGAGCTCGGCTCGAGCTTTGTGTTTCAAGCTCGAGCTCGGCTCGCTAAATATTCGTTTAGACCGAGCTCGAGCACTCGAGCTCGACTAGAAAAAAATATAATAATTAAAAAATAAATTATTTTTATTTATTATCAAATTATCATGAGCATTAAAAATAAAAAAAATATATAATAGTTAAAAAAATATTAATTTATCAATATATATATAAATTAAATGTTGGTATTAAAAAATATTATATATATATATACATATACATATGTAATAATTAGAAAATTCGTGAACATGTTCGCGAACATGTTCATTTAAAGGGCTCGCGAACATGTTCACGAGCTGGCTCGTTAAGTATCAAACTCGAACGTGTTTGCGAGCTTTTCGAGCCGAATATAGGTAAGCTCGAGCTCGACTCGAAAAATTATCGAGCTCGGTTCAAGGCTCGAGCTCGGCTCGATTAGTAAACGAACGAACTTCGAACGAATTTTTTTCGAGCCGAGCTCCGAATAGCTCGCGAACCGTTTGACTCGTGTACAACCTACTAATTTGTTGGCCTTAAAAACATTTTGGGGCAGGCTTTTAAGGCCCAATTTAATATGTAATTCAAATGGAAACGAGGCCCATTAAATGCCATTAATGGGCCTCTAATAATAATAATAATAGCCACAAGACAAATGTCATCTATATAGATATACAAAGGGAAATTATTATAGTTACATATCAATTTTTAATTACATTTTTTTTCTTTATTTTATCATGTTAAGTATTATCATCTCTTGAACATTCTAGTGCATCACAATCTCTTCCCTCTTATAACACAAGTTTAAGCGAATTAATATGACCTGATATTTTATGAGTTAATACGTCGCAAATGACATAAATTTTTACTTAGATTTATAATTGTAACACAATTTTAAGTGTTGCAATCATAATTACTGACTAAGAGTAAGTAAGAGTAATAAAAATTTATAAATTTCACTTCAGATTTTTTTATTTATAATCAAATCTTATTAAATTGTAAATTAGATTTATATTAATTAATTAAGTTAATCAAATTAAATTAAATCGTAATTATGAAATCATTACTTGTTGTCTAATCTGAAGAAAATTCTTAACTTTTCTCAAAATCTCGAGAAGTTTGAAGATAATTGCACATAAAAAAAAGGTCGAGCTGGATAAACAATAAATTATAAAATAATAAGGAAAAAAGTATCATAGAAAAAAATAATAATATAATACGATCTAGCTGTCAGTCTCTAGAACCTTCTTCACAACAACGATATATAACCACTCTCTCTCCTCTTTCTTCAACTTTCGACAATCGCAAGAGCGCTCAATTGTTCAGCTATCAATCGACAAGAAACGCTTAATTGTTTGGGTGAATGGAAGGTGTGAAGGTGAAGGTGGAGGATGAGAGCACCGTCACCAGCGGCAGCGGCGGCGGCGGAGGCGCTGCTCCTGCGTCATCATCTTCTTCTTCTTCTCCGCAGCCGATAGAGGGGTTGCACGAAGTGGGGCCGCCTCCGTTCTTGACAAAGACTTTCGAAATGGTGGAGGATCCTTCAACTGATGCGGTGATTTCATGGAGCAAGGCTAAGAACAGCTTCATTGTGTGGGATTCTTACAAATTCTCCACTTCTCTGCTTCCCAGATATTTCAAGCATAGCAATTTCTCCAGCTTCGTCCGCCAGCTCAACACATATGTAAGTCTCTCTCTCTCTCTCTCTCTCTCTCTCTCTCTAATACACACACACACACACGCTTTGGGATTTATTAATGTGGAACTGTGCGATCAAAGTTTTGAATTTTATCCGAGTTTAATTGGGAGGGTTTATTGCGTTTTATATTCAGGCTTTGATTGTTCAAATTTCTTGGTTTTTGACTTCTAAATTTGAGATTTGTAGCAATGTGTGGTTATTCCGCTGGCTCTGAATTTGTTGCCTGGTTCTGTTTTGAATAGTACTAGATCGATCTTTTTCCTGTTTTTACTTGAAATTTGATGTCAATTTCTGGGAGTTAATGAATTTGACAGTAAAAGGATTAGAAACAATAGCACAAAATTTGTGTTTTTAAATGTCCGAATTTGGAGTCCTGTTTATAGTTGGTTCCCTGAAAGTAATGCAGTTGATAGATCTTTATTCTTTGTTTGCTTCAAATTTGGAGTCCTGTTTGGTAAACTGGTAAATGATTTGTTTGCAGATTTACATAGGCATTTTGACAAATGTATGATTTGATAATATTGTGATGTTGATGCATAGCACAGCTAGTCTTTGTTTAATCTGATGAGCTCCTCTGTTTGCAGTAATGGTGGTTCTCGCATGTTTAGCCGTTTCTGGAAGAGACTGCTGTTGGTTGTTTGCACTATTCCTAGGTAATCACTTGTAGTTGTAATGAAATTCAAGTGTTGAACTAAAATGTGGACATATGCAGGGTTTTAGAAAAGTCGACCCCGATAGATGGGAGTTTGCCAATGAGGGGTTTTTGGGAGGGCAGAAGCATCTCTTGAAGACCATCAAAAGGAGGAGAAATGTGATGCAAGGCGGGGCTCAACAAGCCGGTGGCTCTTGCGTAGAGCTGGGGCATTATGGAATGGATGAGGAGCTCGAGAGGTTGAGACGCGACAGAAATTTGTTGATGTCGGAGATCATGAAGCTAAAGCAACAGCAGCAGAGCTCAAGGCAGCAAGTCATGGCGATGGAAGAAAGACTTAAAAATACAGAGAGGAAGCAGCAACAGATGCTGAGCTTTCTTGCTAAAGTGTTCAAGAGCCCGACGTTTCTTCAACAATATGTGGATGCATACGCGAATGACAAGAAGAACATAGAAATAGGCCAAAAGAGGAGAATTACTATGAGTCCTAGTATTGAGAATCTGCAGGAAAATGTTACTGTTTCCACGGGAAGTAGTCTGAATTATGCAAGAGACGAGCAAGAAGAGTTTGCAGATATTCAGATGAATGTGGAGAGTCTTTTCTCTTCTGTGATGGAGGATGGATCCAGCACTGATTTGAAGGGCCTCTCGACTGAGACAGTGCCTTCGACTAGTGACACCAACTTGAACGATATGACCAATATGTGGGAGGAGTTCCTTAGTGATGATCTTATTGTCAGAGACGAGGCAGAAGAAGTCCTTGCTGCTGATCACTTGTCAGATATAGAAGTCGAAGAGTTGGTAGCAAAAACACCGGATTGGGGTGAGGATTTACAAGACATTGTGGACCAGTTAGGATTTCTTTAGGTGTAGCCATAAAGATTCTAAGAGGGCGTTTACTTTAGGTGGTAGTTTGAAAGATAAAGACAATATAGGCTAATCTATGACGTAATTTGATGGATTCTATTAACTTTGAATTTGGCTGGTTGTGTAATCCTTCAATTGATGCATCCTATGTAGTGTAAATTTAATCTATCACCAAAAGTAGACGCCGCCCGAATGGATTATTTGTCGTCCTGGCCTCCTTGACAGGTTTCTTGCATCATGGTGTTTGCATTGATTCGTGAATTTCGTGCCCGGTCTTGTTCTTACGTCAGTTTAGTTGGAGGCCAAAAGTTACTCACTCTGTTATGTACTCTTGGTGAACTTCAATAAGTTGTATCCATCTTTTGCTTTTGAATCCGTGTCTTATTCAAGTTTCACTTTTTTTTGGTTTTTCATAATCTTCTCTTTGTTTTTTTTTCTCTTCCCTGCAGATGGAATGGATTAAGCTGAGCTGTATCAGAAGTTTAGACTCCACGATGTAGAATTAGAAACAATCTCCTTTCTACATAGAATGTGGTGCGTTGAAACTTCTATTCTTTTCATTATATTATATTTGTATGAAAGAAATATTTTGTATGTATCATATTGGAATCATCGGTCACAGATTGATCTTAGTTTTTGTATGACTTAACATATTCCATTAAACTTTTGTTATAGCAAAGAAAGGTTAAAGTTTATTGTTCCGCCGCTCTGCTTGTATTTGTGATCTATAGAATTCTATGAGTATGCATGATTTGATAATATGAAAACAATGAAATTTTGTATCATTTTGCAAACCTGCAACTTCAGTACCTCTGCTTAGTATTTTGTTTTTGGCCGTGCAGCTTCTCTTATATTGTAGTTTTTGGTGGTATCATTGTGGTCATCTGTTTATTCCTGACTTGTCTCTGAAATAGTAAGATTGTCTTTCCTAGATTTGTTCATGTGTCCGATTGAGAGGCATTTTTATTTAGCCATGTTTAGTCGAAACATTTTGAAACAGAGAATCTCGTTTGTAATGATCTCAGTGTTGAGTGTTCCCTAACATGATGGGGTAAGTGGCAAAACCCCAACATGTCTCCCAAGATTAATCGACTCCAACACTCACTATATCAGACCTACGCATTGTGGAAATGGTAACTGACCTCGAACAGTATATGGTGGAGTGAGTTTATACTCCATGGAAGCTGCATTGGTTACGGAAGATATGTCTATTATGTGTAGAAACTGAAGGGAGAAGGAATGGCTGCTTTATTGCAGGATTTATAACATGCAGCGAAAGGGCTTCACCATTGGTGTGGTCTCGGGGTGCACGAGTATATGAATCTGTTTTCGATGTGTGACTTTGTTGTTGCTCATGTTCTTGGTCTGTTTCTCTCTGTGTTTTGTACTGGCTTTGTGCTAGTCTTCTTAGTGGCTTAGTAATGTTTCCTTATGTTTTCTGCTAATTTTGTGCTAGTTTTTCTTTGTGATCTTTGTGCTTTGTGATGTGCGTTTATTGTATGTTCAGAGTGATGGTGATGAGAAGTTGAATGTTGAATGTGTGTATTGACGAAAGCACGGGAACAGATAATGCGCCACCACTTGGGGGAAACGAGCCTTGCTCTGTCGTGAAGAACATCAGCTGGCAAACGTACGAGTATGTCGAACAATAGCTCGTCGGGGACGGACTCTATGTTCGTCTCCCTCGCCTTTCTTCTGCAGTGCCCCCAGACATCTGCATGTCAAATAGAGTTATCAAAGTAAGTTGTACACTTTAACCTAAATTTCGGAACCAAATCTATTACTACTATTATTCACACTTGAATGTTCTGTTTTAAATACTAATGTTTTCTTTAATCAACTTTAGTTTAAGCTATTTCCATAGCCAAATTCATATCATTTGCAATTTTCTTTCTTGTTTTTTTCTATCCGATTCCAAACAAGGAGAAAGAAATTAAGAATAAATACATGCAATACGTATAATTAGGGTTAATTCTATCTATGAGTAGATATAATGAAGTTTGTTAAGATTTGTTTGTTTGTTAGTTTTTTGTTTTTGAAAAGATTTGCTATAAGATTTGTTATGAATGATATAGTTACACTAGGAGAAGAATTCTAATTCTAATCAGGAATAATCCTTGTTATATGTAATTACCATGTTTAAACAAATCGCGGATGCTCTTTCGTCACACAATACAGATGGTTCCGAATTGGGAGCTATGATCAATAGTTGTCGGTTTCTTATTTAAGCATGTCCTAATTTTCGAGTCAAGTTTAGAAGACGTGATGCTAATGTTGTTGCTCACAAGTTAGCTGAGTTGATGAACCTCTGTTTAATGTGGAGGGTCTTCTTCTCCTTGTTTCATGCGTTTGTAATTATTAATAAAAAGTTGGTGACTTTTTACCTCAAACAAAAAATGATTAAATATGTTAAAATATATCTGATTAATTATTATCTGTATCTAATGGATTATTATAATTCGTAGAAATTAATACAATACAATATATTACTTTATATTTTTACCCTTAAATTTGATATAATTCTTACGAATATTTAGAATTATGATGATCAGTTGGTTAGAGTGTTTCGCTAATCTGTGTCTACATGTATTAATTTAATTTTCAAGACTCTCAGAAGGATTATTCACCTTGATATATAATATAGGTTAGCCAAAACATGCATAAAGTCATAAACAATGTGGAACTAACAATGATAAATTAAACCATTAATTTGAAAGGTATGAACACACCGTTGTTGCAGATCAAATCTAACTAGCTCGAAACATCATCTTTAATTTTTTTGAAGCTGTCGTGAACATCGGAGATCGAAGAAGAACAAATATTATACTCCCTCCGTCTCCCAAAATATGTTGTGGGGAGGGCGGCACGAGTTTTAAGAAATTGTTGGGTAGATGTATTTTGAGTGGAGTAAGAGGTCAAGTTATTTGATTTGTTGTGAGGTTTAAAATATTAGGAAGTGAAATCATGTCTTAAAATGACAAACCATGTTTATGGGGGGCATTCCAAAATGGTAAATTAACCAATACTTTTGGGAGACGGAGGGAGTAAATTTTTCTTTTTAAATTTTTTTAACTATATTTTAATCCACCTGATCGAATACAAACTACAAAGTGAAGCCATTTCGTCCACATTAGCAGCCCTCGGGGCCATCTCCGATTGCCAAACTAGACTTTTCAGTGTCAGAAATCATTTAGGAGATAAAACTGTAATAAATTCAAATCAATTTAGGGTTAATTGTCGAAAAAATTCCGATTTTTAGTTAAATTCTGGATTTTTCCCTCACTTTCTAATTTTGCGAAAAAAATTCCACATCTTTTAATGTTTCTGATTTTTTTCCCCGGTGAACATTTCCGATCAATTGAAATTAGCAGATCAACATTATTTTGATTGATAGCATGCCTGAAAAGGACAATATATTTGGCACAAAGTCCTTTTCAAGTGTGGCGCACGTAATATGATCGGAAATGTTCGCTGAGGGAGAAATCATAAACATTGAAAAACACACACTTGAACAATAATCTATCCACTCAATTAATTAGTAATACACAGCTGATGTATCCAAAAACAAAAAATTAATAATTATTTGTACACTTCAATTAACCTAATTTTCAGAACCAAACTTAAGTTAGACAGACATCTGGATATTAAATAATGTTTAAAAACTATAATCAACTTTAATTTAAGCTAATTTTCCATATATAGTCAAATTCATATCATTCGCAATTTTTCTTTCTTGTTTTTTTCTATCCGATTCCAAACAAGGAGAGAGAAAGAATGAATACAAATTACAATATACGTATTACTCACCGTTGTTTTACTAAGCATGTTTGAATCGCTGCCATCACTGCAGCGGGTGGGCGGCGGCGGCGGCTGCCGGAAAGCTGACGGTGGAATAGTTGGACCGTCCATTAAAATTTTACAACATTCGGAATTTTGAATTTTCCGGTGAGTTATCTAAATTAACTAGTAGTACACCCCCGCCATACGTGGGATCACATTAGGAGATATTTGAAATTATTTGAGATTGAATTAGCTCAAATTAGTCCAGGATTATTTGAGATTAATTTAATCATAGAGTAGATGTCAAGACTTATAAAGCAAGACTAATCCTATATGTGGCACTATCTAAACATCGGACCGAGTAACTCAATCGAACAACATATTATGAGACTAAGTCATATCAAATCCATCCATGAACACAACCTTACATGTTTTGATATTAAAGAAATTTAAAATAACAAAATAAATATAAATAAGTTTATAATGTAAGAGCTTGGCTAAACAACATTTGAACTTATTTTCAATAGTGTCACATTTTTTAATTTTTGGTAAATTAGTACAAAAGATTACAATTCTTTTTAAATAATGCCACAAGACCCACACAATTTCCAGCGCCGAAAATTCTATGTGGCTCGCCAAAATGTTATGTGAGATCAAAACGACGTTGTTTTAATCCAGATAAATAAAAATGAAAATAATCTAAATTTAAACAAATAAATGAAGTAGAGGAAGAACGATTGTACATCATCTTTTTTATCCCCTATCTTTTCCACCATCATCGACTACCTCTACAATCATTGTCTTTTCCATCGTCGGCGACTACTTCAAAATCCACCATTATTACGATTCGCGGCCATTAACTTATGTATTAACATCTCTCTCTCTCCCAATTCATATGCACAATAAACACGATTGTTTGGTCACTTGCAGAATCATTGTCAAAATCAGGAATTAAATACTAACATTAGTTCTTATGCAAAAGAATAAAATGTGCATCTATACTTATATAAAAAGTGTCTTGTTTTACAAAATTTGATATCTCTATTATATCCTTATTACATATTTAATTTAAGGATAATAATGTAATTAGTATTATTATATTTATAACATATAATAATAATAATAATTAAGTTTACCTTTTATAAGTATAAACTTTTTATATGGTAAATACCCATCATCTATACTTTATGTTTTATTTAATTTTTCAATTAGTTAATGGGTTTTCACGATTTTCTTCATGTTTTATATTGATCAATTAACTCGTAAACTGAAAGATTTTGAATTATTATAACTGACGAGCTCTTTAAAATTGTTGTAAGAATATATAAACTTATTCTCTAAATAAATCTTAATTTTTTAAATTTACATATTAGTTACTCTCTCCGTCCCACTGAACATTTCTTATTACTATTCGGCACGAGTATTAAGGAGAAGGGTAAAAAGTTAGAAAGTTGGTAGGTCTCATAACTTTTGAAGAGTTAATTGTTTCCTTATATAAAAACAAAACAAGTTCAGTCGGATAACAAAAAAATAAAGACAAGTTCAGTGGGACAGAAGGAGTACAAATATACATCCGGACCGTTCAAGAATTTTTTATTTTTGTCTACATATAACTAATGCGTTTAATTAGATTTCATGGCAAGTAAAATAAAATAATATTTATGGTGCTATTTTCAAGATTTTTTTGAATTTTGTAAATTCCTTGATTAATAATCTATTTCAGGTAAATAATTTATAATAATAATAAAATATTTCAAATATTTCTAAGATATATTTCAAATATTTCTAATAATAATAAAATATTTCAAATATTTCTAAGATATATTTAGAATATGTGAATGAAATATATAGGTCTTTTCTATCACTTTAAATCTTACTCTCCCCATCCACAAAGAGTGTGTCCATTAGATTGTTGCACGTGTATTAATAAAAGTTTGATAGATGTTAAGTGAGTGGAGAAATGAATAAAAAGTACTCTCTCGGTCCCGCCCATCTTGAGCCTTTATTGTTCGGCACGGAGATTAAGGGGAAGAGTAAAAAGATACAAAGTGGGTAGGTTGAAGAATTAATTGTTTCCTTTTTAGGAAATGGGTCAAAATGGATGGACGTCCCAATATGAAAAGAGGCTCAAGATGGACGGGACAGAGAGAGTAATATAGTGAATGAGGTCATGTCCTAAAGTGAAAAGGGTACACTATTTGTGGACGGACAAATAATAAAAGATAGGCATACTATTCGTTGACCGAAGAAGTATAAATTATAAATTTTTTTTTGAGGAATTAGATTCTACATTTCTTCAATTCTTTTTTACCGAAGTAATATTTATGTCGATATTGGTCATGTAATTTAGATTATAAGTATATGAGGAATTAATGTTATTTTAAAAATGTTTAGATCATCTAAATTGAGTAGCATAACACAAATGAAATATATAACATAGTATACATTTTCATCATTATAGTACAATTAGAAAATAATAGTAACATAAATATACCTTCTGAAACAATGACAAACAAAATTGTGTAATGTATCATTAATCTTTGTTATGTTTAAAAATTAGTACTAGAAAAATTCGTCAAATGTCTATTCAAATTAATATTACTTTTATATTTTCAATCATATATGTATCATAAGTATGTATATAAGAATATTTTAACTATATCATAAAAAAGAAATAAGCTAATAAATGCACTCAGATAGTGAGATAAACTTCTATTATTAAAATAATAATATTATTTTTAAAGAAATTTCAGAAACTCTACCTGATATACTAGAATATTAAAAAATATATAATCTATAAATACGATCCTTGAAATTTATAGTTAGTTAATATATATTTTTGGATCAAATATGTATTCGAAAAATCTTAACCATTAATTTGTATAGTTCACAAATATAAATATGGGTGTCTGACCTTATTTTATATTGTGTTAGCTAGAAAAACATGAAATAAAATTAAAGTCCAAACAATATAGTTTATTTATGTATTTTATTTTCAATCTCCAAATAGTTAAGTTAATGTGCATATGTACATGCACAAACTTTCTAATTAAAATCTAAACAAAAGTACAAAAATAATAAATACGAGCAAAATTCAAATGAAATATAAAATAACTCATACTTAAATTTATTATTTTTATGTGCATACGCACATATTTATTGCTAGTTCCAAAAAAGAAATACAATTTTCAGATGACCATATACACTGGAATAATATATTTCTGCAGTAACACCTAAAGAGTGCAACTCAGAAATCTAACTCATAATTTTGCACTTTTCTTTCTAAACTATGATACATTCTCAGCCAAATGATTAGTAAGCACACGCTGTAAAACTTTATCGGGCTCGTAAATGCCCAACCACCCGATCGAAAATGTTTCCAAATTAGGCACAATCTGCAAATTTCTTACACTACAATCCAGAGAAGGTTTAAGAAACCAACAATCATCTTTGATCGCAGTCACATCTTTGACCGCGGTCCCAGAAAGCCGACTCAAAACAATTAAAATTCGCGACATTACACCTGCTTTCGAAAAAGAGACGAACATGAACTTATTAATTTAAATAGGTTGTAGTAATCGAAAATGTACAAGAACGAGAGAAAATAAAAAGTAATGCCGATAAACCACAACTCGTCGGAAAATGCGGTTACTAAAAACAGAGATCACAAATGTAAACAATTCGCGCGGTTACTAAAAACAGAGATCACAAATGTAAACAATTCGCTAAATTTATTTGATCTAAACATAAATTCACAATACCTCGAATCCGCACTTCGATTCCGATCTGATTCGCGGTTGTGATTGCTATTGCGATTAGGGATTGAAGATAGAACGAGATGGATGAGAGAGAAAAGTGAAATGAGAAAATGAAGAAGGGAAGGGTAGTTTTGTACTTTTGTTAATCCTAATGGAGCTGGTTCCCGGGCATTTTGAAAGGAGAGGGATCGCTGCTGTGTGGGTTTACACACAGCTCCTGCTGTGGCAAAATACAGCGCGGTTTCAACTTCTTTTTTAACATTTGTAATCTTCTTTCTCGTTTCTTTTCTTCATCATTATTTTTTTCTTCAGATTTTGATAATTTGATTTTATATTTTATTTTTCATAGAATACAAAATATCTTCTTTATTTTTTTTCTTTCCTTTTAGGTTGGACTAGTCAGTAGTCAGTCGGAATTTGACGGGAAATAACTTTATATTTTAATTTACGTGTATACATTTTAAAAATAATTTTATATCTTATTTAAAAGTTGTGATATTGTTCGCGTTAATTATTAATCAAACTTAGAAAATTAATTTTATTTTACGTATCTAAATTTATAATTAGGAATGATAATGGATCGGGTATACTCATTCATTATATATTTTCTATATCTAAATTAGTTTAGAATTTTTCTACATGTTCGTCTTAATCTCGGTTAAAATAGTGACTTTACTATACATACATGTCTCAAATCCGTTGGGTAATACTCGATAAAAATATGAACAGTACAAGTAATATTAATTAAAATTAGTAAAAATCATTCTTTCTATGTTATTTGAACCGTCTCGTTGGTTTATGATAAATTACTCGACAAAAATCTAAACAAAATTAATATGTATTAATTAAAATTAGTAAAAAATCTTTTTTTAAGTATATTTGAACCGTCTCATTGGTTCATGCTAATCAATATCTCTAATCTTTGTCAAAATGCGGAAAAAAATACTCCCTCCGTCCCATTATTGTTGGCCTGTATTCCTTTTTGTGTCGTCCCACAAAAGTTGGCCTGTTTCCTTTTTGGGAAATATCCTTCTCTCACAAAAAGTTGTGGGCTCCACCACTTTCTATCTTTTTACCCTTTAAACACCCTTCTCCTTAATACCCGTGCCCAAAAGAAACGTGCCAACAATAATGGGACGGAGGGAGTATGTTTCATCTTCAAAGTAATATTAATTAAAATTAGTAAAAATCATTCTTTCTATGTTATTTGAACCGTCTCGTTGGTTTATGCTAAATTACTTGATAAAATCTAAACAAAGTTGATATTAATTAAAATTAGTAAAAATCCTTCTTTTTAAGTATATTTGAACCGTCTCGTTAGTTCATGTTAAATCGATATTTCTAATGTTTGCCAAAATAAAGAAAAAAAATATGTTTACATCTTCAAATTTTTTTGTTCTTTTCTTTAGCTACCTATTAGTACCGTACCCGTGCAATGCACGGGGTAAGTCAAATTTTGATATTTTTTTGTAAAATAATATAATTATGAGTAAATATAAGAAACAAAAGTATCGATCAATATAAAATAAATCATTCAAAATTCATAAATCAATAAATTCTAAAAAATTCCTTGTAAACAACATTTCTCGTACATAGACTACTCGTATTATCTTTGTTGCATATCGGAATATGCAAACCACTTTAATTTCGTACTCTCGATACATCAACATAAAGTTGACCATGAGAGAACATTGGTTGATAGAGATTGTCATTGACTTTTGTTGATTGTCATGACATGATGGTCCCGAGACGGATTCCTTGGTGTAGAGGGGGGTGAATACACCAAGGTTTAAAAACTTTTCCAAATTAAACTCTTTTGAGTGAGCTGGCTGTGTTTGACCAAGTTGGAAGTCAGCTGGGTAAACACAGCTGGCTGTGTGTGCGGAATATGGTGGGTTTTGGAAAGTCTGTCTTTTACTTCAAATATCGCAAAGCTTTATTTCTCTTTTCTATTAGACAGTTTATGCATCTTGAAAGATATGCTTATGAGGGTCAGCTGGATGCATAAATAAAACAATAAAGAAACAAAACAGTTTAACGTGGTTCGAAGAAACTACTCCTACATCCACGACCAGAATCACTCTGGTAATCCACTAAAGAATACCACTTGCTTTTCGAGTAGCAAGCAAACTCCTCAGCTCAAACTAGAGCTGGAACCTTCAGTTTGCGGGTACTGAAGAACCTGACCACTTGCTTTTCGAGTAGCAAGCAAACTCCTCAGCTCAAACTAGAGCTGGAACATTCAGTTTGCGGGTACTGAAGAACCTGACGTGTAGTTTGCGGGTACTACACAACCTATACAGCTCGAATTGCACGCTTCGAGAATGTGTTCCTTAACCTAACCTTTCTGGGTTTGGGTTTTGGGGGTTTCCAACTGTGAACGAGTTCTTACAATGAAGATCAGAGAGTTTGATGGACTCGTTCAAACTAGGCTTAGGATATATCGATTACGATCTGCCTAGACGAAAAACTACAGCAGTCTAACTAGGAACACTTGGAGAAAGTGTTCTTGAAAGAATTTCGAACTGCTTTGAAGCTTGAGAAAAGCTAGATAAAATCTGCGTTTGAATGTAAGCTTGTAGAGAGTTTTTCGTACTTGAATATGTTGTTGAAGACATGTATTTATAGGTGGAGATTGTGGAGATTCAAATCTAGCCGTTTGAATCTCACCTACTTTTGTTGACTTTATGGCCTGCATCTGCAGAGGATATTCTTCCTCTGATTGGTCCACGTCAGATGAAATCTGCTGACACCGGGATATTGTCTCGGAGCTGGTCTTTGTTTTCAAGCTGCCTAGGCGTCTGCTGAGTCCAACCAGCTTGGTTTTCCTAGCTGGACCAGTCAGCTTGGTTTTCCCTAGAGCTGTCAATTTAGGCCCGGTCCGGCCCGATTTCGGGCCGGGCTGGGCTCTCCATTTTCAGCCCGACGAATTTTCGGGCCGGGCCGACCGGGCCCGGTAAAAATTATACTACAATTTAATTTTCTGGCCGGGTTGGGCTGCCCAATTTCAGGCCCGATGATTTTTCGGACCGGACCGACCCGATTTTTCCACAAAGCCCGGCGGGCTCGAGCCGGGCCGACCCAGCCCGGTAATTTGACAGCTCTAGTTTTCCCAGCTGGATACAACCAGCTTGGTTTTTTCAGCTGGATCCAGTCAGCTTGATTTACCTAGCTGGATCCAGCCAGCTTGGTTTTTTCAGTTGGATCCAGTCATAAAATATAAGAAAGTGGGTACAGTCATGACTAAAAATGGACGTGATACAATTTTTAGGGACATATGAAAATAACTTTAATGATATATTTTTGAGGGACGGGGGGAGTACTAACTTATATTCCCTCCATCCCTCATAAGTGTGGTGCGTATTTTATTATATGTGAGTTATAAATATTAATTAAACCACACTAACATGATACGGAGTAAGTAATTAGTTATTGGCCAGGTCTAAACTTCACAGCCTATCACCCAAATTAGGGCTTAACCAGAAATTGGGCCATGGGCGGCCCAAGCCATTCGGATTAGGGAACAGCTATGGTGCAATAGCCGCATAGCTACTATATATGGCCACTGCACTACACCGGAGATCTTTTATTTCATAGCTACTATACATAGCCTCTGCACAACGCCGGTGAGAAAGGTACTTCAGTTAAGAATTTTGATTACCTGAACAAAAGTCTTATCAGATACTTTTGCTGGGAGTGAGCAGACCCGCTCCGAACCTGCGAAACCAATTCGGACCGACGAGTTCGAACCTGCTCAGCCCTTACTTTTGCTTATAAATTTCTCAATTGTTTTCAATTTATAAGATCTACTTGTGAATATTACTATTTTTTCGAATTGCATATCATGTACTGTTTCTTATGAATTTCTTAATTTAGAACATCTCTCAGCAATTTCTGGTTTTGCTCCCCAACTAAAGATTTTGTCTGTAAATTCCTCAACTTTCAATTGGTTCTGATTTTGCTTCTAGCGATGGGATCCGACAAGAATAGTTTTGGAAATTTATGCAATGGGATCCGATAAGAATAGTTTTGAAAATTTATAAACGAGGCATAAATTAATTTATGTGGCACTCTTGTGGCATATATGTAAATTAAAAAAATAAAAAAATATTTCATGTCATCATCCTCACCCCTCTCTCAGTCTCGTTCTCTCCTGCTTCTTTTTTCATTCTCGCAGAGATAATTCAACCGAGAAAATAGCGCATGATTCAACCGAGAAAATACAGATCATGCGCTATTTTCTCGGTTGAATTATCTCTGCGAGAATGAAAGAAAGTAGGGGAGAACGAGACCGAGAGAGGGAAATATTTTTTAATTTTTTTAATTTAGATATATGCCACGAGAGTGCCACATAGATTAATTTAAGCCACGTCTATAAATTTCCAAAACTATTCTTGCCGAATCCCATCGCTGGAAGCAAAATCAGAAACAATTGAAAGTTGAGGAATTAGGTGGAGAGCAAAACCAGAAATTGCTGAAAGTTGAGGAATTTACAGGCAGAATCTTTAGGTGGAGAGCAAAACCAGAAATTGTTGAAAGTTTAGGAATTTACAGGCCATTAACCCTTCAATTTTTAAGATCTTGTGTCTTTTTCGAATTGAACAATTTTTAAGATCTTGTGTCTTTTTCGAATTGCATATCAGGTCATGAATTTCTCAATTTAGGTTTGTTGCTTTCAATTATTAAGGTCTTGTGTTTTTTCGAATTGCATATCAGGTACTTTTGCTTATCAGAAATTTAGAAGATCTGGACGAAAGCTGTTGTTTCTGAATTGCAAATCTTCAAACTAGGTACTTTTGCTTATGAATTTCTCAATTTAGTACAAGATCTGAACAAAAGTTTGGTTGTTTTCACGCATATTCGGATCTCAAATCAGGTATTTCAATTTAGAACAAGCTACTTTATCTTATGAATTTCTCAATTCAAAATGGAATTGCATATTTGTGTATGAATGCAACTCAGGTACTTTTTCTTATTTCTCATTTTACAGCAGGTTCGCCAGATAGAAATTGATTGGAGCTACGATGAGTGGACAAAGGTTCAAACTTAATTCAAATTTTCAGCTGAAAAAGGTGACCTTGTGCTATCTCTCGTTTGCAATTTCTAATATGCGGCACATTTTTGGTATACAATATTGAACGGAGATTTTAGACGAACCGGCGGTTCGAATTGGACCGACTAGGGGTGGGGAGGTATACCGAAAAACCGGTATACCGCTCTTACCGTACCGAAAAAATACCGAATTTACGGTATACCGAATATCGGTACGGTAATTGTAACACCCTATTTTCTATTTAACTAGAATGTCACAACTTTCTTTAATAACAATGAGCATAATACGGAAATTACTAACTAGAATGTTAGAAAATAACTTTCATCACAATTTTATAGTGTGGAAAATCAAATACAATAATGTATATCTATTCATATAATCTAAGACCATTTCTTTTCTTCTCAAAACATAAGCATTAGATCAAACTTTATATAAATCAATTTATATTGCAACTAAACAATCCTTTCAAAATATCAACATCCATTTCGATATAAAAACATGAGTTATTAGGCTATTAGCCACAATAAAAAAAACATATATATATATTATTTATTTACATATAGATCAAGTTTTCAAGACATCCTGACCCAACTAACTTTGCAATTCAATTTCGAGAGGAAAAAAACAAGCACAAGTGAAAATAAAACTGGTTACTTGCTTTATAAAAATAAATAAGTCTTATTAAAAGAAACATTTCTGAACACTAAAGAAAGATCATAACTAAAACCGTGAAACCAACGTACATAAACTAATAACATAACTTAAATAAATAATCTAAACACACACGGAGTAAAATTCCTTAACTTGCATATTAATTTAATTAAACTAGAATCTTTGAATCCTTGCTCTAGTCATTCTCGACCTCACGTCTGCTTCGGCTCAAAATCCTGAAAACTGAAAATCTATAAAGGGGTGAGCATATCGAAATATACTCAGTGAGAAAACATGTAGTTATCCATATATATTTAAACATGTAAATAAATCATATTATCATACACATATGAAACTTGATGCATGAGATTTGAATCTCAACTTGAACATATAGGGTTGTATCTCTTTCACTTGACATGTAGGGCTGTATTCCTTTAACTTGAACATATAGGGTTGTATCCCTTTAACTTGAACATGAGCATACGTTAATCAAACATGAAATATAAACACATAAAAATATACATAGATAATTAATCAACGTGTATAAATTCCCTCACCTTATTCTTGCCTAGTGAAAACCATCGAACCAGTGCAGCACCTAAAATTCTAAACTTATATTTGAGAGCTTCTTTTTTTTTTTTGGCGTGGCAGACTATGGGAGATAGATCCCTATTTATACACTTGGTTTGTGAGAAACATGATAACTATGATTTTTAATTTAATTGCTTTCCAAGCAATAATGAATTAAGAAACTTAATTTGATACATATCCCAAAAACCCTCCTAATTACACTAGAAGTCATAAACGTGACCCTATTACTTTTAATTAATTCACAATAAAAGATCTAGATAAAAGATTTTAAATTAGGATTTAAAACATAAATTTATCTCCTTAAAACAATTTGGACGGAAAAAAAATAAAAATAAATAATAAGACATATGATTGATATACTTTAAAGACATCTTTTAACGCATATATTTTATTTGTTCTATAAGAACAACGACAAACAAAACTATTCTTTTTTTTTAATATACTAAATAGAAGTAACTTCTTTCTTTTATTTTACAAACTAAAAGCAAAATATAAAATTCATTTCTTAAAAACTCAAAACTCTCGACATATCAAATATTTTGGATTAACAGATTCTTACATGAAAAATAGCTTGGGCTAAAAAAATTAAATATTTTGGGCCAAATAATTTATTTGTTATTATTAATAGGACATGAGAAACCGGGATGTATGAAAAATATTCTATACCGATTTTTCGGTATACCGTAAGGTACGGTACGGTACACGGTATCACACAAAATTTACCCACCCCTAGACCGAAGCGCCGGTCAACTGTTTTATAAGATTTTCTTATATACACTGTTTTTTCTTCTTATTATAACACTTGTAAATAATTTTTGTTATTGTTGGGATAATGTTGTGATTATTCATTATCTTGTTGTTTGATATATATATATATAGTGCATCTGGGGAGTTGATGATAGGATAAGCAAGTTGCCTGATGATATTCTCTTGCACATACTGTCTTACCTAGCAGTGAAGGAAGTCGTTGTCACTAGCCTTGTTTCACGGCGTTGGTCACATTTGTGGAGATACACTCCTAATCTTATCTTTCACAATGAATATATTTTGGATGAGTCTATAAACATACCAATAACCATGCCAGAATGCAGCGACCTTAACCACTTGGATATTCACAGCGTCAAGAATATAGAATGGGTAAATTCGGTTCTCAATTCGCACAGAGCCGTCTCCTTGAACAAATTATCTATCTTCCTCTACCTACACGACTTTCGACCCCTCGGCAAATGGCTTCATTTTGTGCTTTCCAGACAAGTTAAGAGCTTGGAGTTGGACTTGACCTACTCTACATGTGTCCTTGATAGTAACATCATTTTGAGCAGCGGCATACAAACTAGTTTCCTCAAAGAGTTGAGATTGACCAAATTAGATGTGAGTGGCGAAGCCATTGAGTTGTTTCTACGCATTTGCCCGTTGCTGGAGCGACTGTTGATTGACTATGCTACTCTCACATCGGATCTTGTGGTTGATGCTCCTGCATTGAAGCATTTGAAATTAGCATGTTTTTGCATTCGTTTTGTAGTGTCTGCAAAAATTTCTGCTCCGAATATAACTCGCTTTGATTGCGATTATGATTTAAAGCATCTATTCCTTGAGAATGTTCCCAATATTGTTGAGGCCTCTATTTTTCTCAATGGACAGCTAGCGAAGTTGCATCATTTCGCAAAAGAAGCAGCAAAATTTGAAATTCTCACCATTATCCTCTGGAATCCACCCATGGTAATTATCAGAATTTATTCTTATATACTACACACACACCTACACATTATTATATTTCTTCATTTTGCACCAAATATTTCGATATACCACATTTATTTGTATACAGTACTAAGGGTCCGTTTGGTATCCATTTATCAGTATATCAATATCAGGTATGGATATGAGTAGGGGTGTCAAAATTGGCCCGGCCCGGCCCGAAACCGGGCTGGGCTGCCAATTTTCGGGCCGGGCCGGGCCACACAATGTTAGGCCCGAAATTTTTTCGGGCCGGCCCGAAATGGGTAAAAGCCCGCTGGGCCCGGGCAGGCCCGAACAAATTGCACTATAAATGTATTTTCGGGCCGGGCTGGGCCGCACATTTTCAGGCCCGAAAAATTTCCGGCCCCGCCCGGCCCGCTAATTTGACAGCCCTAGATATGAGTATCAAATATGGGGATATCTGATATGCATATATGGATACCAAACGAGCCTTAAAACATTTTGATATGGCAACAGTGTCGATTTCAAGTAACATGGTATATCGATTTTGATAGGCGTTTTCGGTCCCTCAAATGCCTAAATTGAAGAAGTTGGTCCTAGATTGTTGTGTTCCGAATAGAGACGATGTGCCGCCACTACCAGTAACTTGTGTATTACAGGCATCTCCTTGCCTACGAGAATTCAGATTAGAGGTTGGTTACTTTTTTTCGTTTTACATGTAGGTGTTTATCTCTGAGCCATTTCTCTAAGAGTGATGCTATTTGGACATAAATGTCCGGACATAAATTTTGTAATTAAAAGAAAATATGAAAAAGAAAATAATAATAAGTAATATGAAAAAGAAAATTGGGTAGATGCATATTAGAGAATTTTGTCAGAATTAATAATATTAAAAAAGATTAATCGTGAAATAAGGTAAAAAGTTGCATACTTTGAGTAGAAAACGAAGCGGCAATAATGTAAAATGATTGATGATAAAATGTATTTATGAAAATATTAGATAAAATGATTGATGATAAAAGATATTTATGAAAATATTATATAAAATGATTGATTAAAATGATTTTATTAGATAAATCTTAAGTTAAAATTATTAATATACCCTTTTATGTCCGGACATATATGTCCAAAAAGTATTATTGTTTCTCTAATGTGTTGTATCTTTTGTATATGCATATGCCAGATTAGTGACAGTTGGATGTTCGAGTACACGTGCGATGATGACATGGACAAGAGCGACGCTGACGGGGATTATCATGAAAAATCGTGTTTTGCTTTTCCCGAATTCGGGTTTTCGCACGATTGTCTCCAAGTTTTCGAGTTTTCGGGTTTCTGCGGCGTTGCTGATCATATGAAGTTACTGAGGTACATTGTGGTTAACTGTGTTGCTCTTCGGGAAATAACTATTACCACTCCTGATCATATGAAGTTACCTGAGTTTAAGGAATTTTTAGAATATGATTTTCATGTGATTGGATCTGAGAGTGGAGAGGGACTTCTTTCCTTAAAGATGAGGAAACGTGCATCTAACTAATTTATTTTCCTTAATATTCTCATGCTTAGTTAGTTTATGTACTACCTCCGTCCCATTATAAGTGTTTTCGGCACGAGTATTAAGGCATGATAAGTGGCCACATTCTTTTCGGTACGAGTATTAAGGAGAAGATGTTTAAAGGGTAAAAAGATAGAAAGTGGTGGAGCCCACAACTTTTTGTGAGAAAGGCATATTTCCTTATAAGGAAAGTGGCCACTTATCCCGGGACAATCCAAAAATGAAATGTGATCACTTAGTGCGGGACGGAGGGAGTATTACTTTAGAAATTAGAAATGAGATCTCATTATCCTCGTCACTTTGTAACAAACGTTTTATTATTTAAATGGAGACTAGTATTACTCCCCTTAGAGGTGGCCACGGTTCTCAAACCGAACCGATTGAAACCGTCATAAATTAATTTATCGCCATATTTTTATTTTATTTTTAAATAAAGGTGCTACTATTTCCTTAAAACAAATTATTATAAACAAAATTAATGTTTTATAAGCATTATTTAAATATAAGCAATCACCAATAAAGTTGCAAACCTCATACCAAATAAGCATTACTTAAATAAAAAAAATAAACAATACCATAGTTGTAATTGGAAAGTTTCACAGAACCATTAAAAAACATTTCATATAATATGTATATAAATAGACTAGTACGTACTTGATAGAATTAATTACTCTTCAGTCTTGACTTAACCATACCAGACTGTTCCTATGCACAGAAGCCGTGTATGAAGTATGAACTATATGCGTGGTGAGGTAATTCTTTTTTCTTTTTTCTTTTTTTAATTAACCCCAAAGTGTGGGGGAAATGGGGATTTAACCCCGGCTTCTAATTGACTCGTCCTTAACTGGATGGGGAATACCACTAGACTAGGGATGACAATTTACCCGCGAATACCCGATACCCGCGGGTACCCGACCCTAATAGGTGCGGATTTGAGGGGCATTTGATATCCATGGATAGCTTCATGGTTAGAATATACTATCCATTTAGTTCGCGGGTACGGGTATGGATAGTTACTACCCGTACCCGCGAAACCCGTTTACCCGCGAAAAATACCTGCGAAAAATACCCACGAAATACCCGATTACTACCCGACTATTATTTAATGTATGTAATATATATTTGGCCTAAATATTATTTAATATAAGTATACATTTGGCCCAAAAAAAGCCCAACCCAATTCATCTGCTTCGCTCAATGCTGGAAGATCTGTCCAAATTCTGGTAATTCATTTATTTATTTTTTAATTTTGGGATCCTAAGTCCATAGTCCAAGTTTCTAACCTAATCGGTACCTACTCCCATTCCTCCGCTTCTCACAGTCTCTGCTGCACACCACCACCACCACTCGTCCACTTCGCCTCTGCGGCTGCGCCACCTCCCACCACCGGTCGACCGCGCGGCTGCCATACCTCAACGCCTCCACCTCACTACTGCGTCGTTGCCACACCAAACCGCCCCCAGTGGCGCGGATCGGAGCGCAGCAGCGTCTGCCGCCCTGAAGCCGCCAGCGAGTCGCCCAGTGAGTGAAGACTAGAAGGAAGAAGAGAAAGACTGCGGCGAAGAAGGCGGCGACGATTACATCCTGCAGGCGCGATTGGCGCGAGTGGCGGTGCTTGGAAGATAGAAGATTTAAGAGGCCCATTTGCAGATTACACTTTCCAGTAAGCAGAGATGCTTCAAGATCTCATTTTTACACTAAACACACACAGTGGTGAGTGAGTGTGTGTGCTTGTGTGTTTTTTTTCTTGAAGATCTGAAGTCTGAGTGCACACTGCTAGGCCGCCTGCGCATCTTTCATCAATTATTTCGAGGAAGCTTACTCTTTACATACCGATGTAGACTTTGTCCTCGACATTTCTTCTTCTTCAATTGACATTGCCTTGAAGAGCCTAATTGTTGATACCGAGCGAGACACCTCTTTAATAATTTTGAACATGGAAGATTTGCAACAGAGTAATAGGTGGAAGCAGGTCCAATTTCTGGCAAAGTGTAAGCATCATCAGTGGAAGCAGATCTAGTGCTAGCAGGTCGAGGAATTCAAATGTCCAGATTCATATTCAAAGTCATGTAGATGCGGTCGACGTGATTCATCATGGGAGGACCAACAGTCTCTTTAAAACTGGTATCTACAGGTTCCGGTTTGAGAAATTTACAGCAGCGTGTAGATGGTGGCGGGTTGGCGGATACCCGACGGGTGGTGGGTATCCGCGGGTGGCGGGTATGGGCGGAGAAAATAACCCATCACGGGTGGCGGGCGGGTGGCGGGTACAGGTTTTGCTCGCGGGTACGGGCATGGATATCCACTATCCGTGCCCGTCGTACCCGATTGCCATCCCTACACTAGACTACATCATTTTGACTATTAAACTCGTCACATCGCATTTTACGTAAGTTTTATTTTGGCTGGAATTTGGATTTGTGGAAAATTCCAAAAAAAAAATCGAAAGTTTATGTGTTCAAAAACAAAATAAGAAGTTTATGGAAAAAATCGGAATTGGAGAATTCTTTATGGATTTAAACCAAATTAACCCTAAATCCATACACTTTAGGTGATCTAACTTTTACCAAAAACGACAAAGTAGTCCCTAAATACAGAACTTTTAAGGAGGTGATTGGTATGATGAAATGGAATGAGGTAGGAATGGAATGGATGTAGGAATGGAATGATAAACCTTGGTTGATTCCTTTGCTTGGTATGAACAAGAATTAAATAAAGGAATGTAATCATTATTTGTTTAGCATTTTATATCATTTTCTTCTATCTCAAAATAATATTAGATGAAAAATGTTAGAGGGCAAATTTTTTAGAGAGAGAAAAATTTAAGAGATAGAAAAATTCTAGAGATAAGATTATAGAGAGAAAAATTTTAGAAAGAGGATTTTTAGATAGAGCAAATTATTGAGAAAGAAAATTTTAGAGAGAGAAAATTTTTAGAGAGATAAAAATCTAAAGATATTATAATTATTATCATTATAATTTTTTCTCAATAGCACTTTCTCTCTCCAAAATTTTCTCTTTATAGTTTTTCCCTCTCTAAAAATTTTATCTCTCTAGAATTTTTCTCTCTCTAAAATTTTCTCTCTCTAGAATTTTCCTCTCTCTAGAATATTCCTCTCTCTAAAACTCTCTCTCTAGAATTTTTCTCTCTCTAAAACTCTCCCTCTAGAAAATTATCTCTCTAGAATTTTCCCTCTCAAAAAAAATTCTCTCTCTAGAACTTGCTCTACCTAATAGTTTCTCGCTCTAGAAATAATCTTTCTCTATAATTTCCTCTCTCTAAAACTTTCTCTCTCTAGAATTTCCTCTCTAAAAATTTTCTTTCTTTAGAATTTTTGTCTCTCTATAATTTTCTCTCCTAGAACTTGCTCTACCTAATAGTTTCTCTCTCTATAAATTTTCTCCCTCTAAATATTTTCACTCACTAGAACTTTCTCTACCTAATAGTTTCTCTCTCTAGAAATTTTCTCTCTAAAAAATTTCTCTCTAGAATTTTCTCTATCCGAAAATTTTCTCACACATTCTGTCTCTAAAATTTTATATCTAAAATTATTTGTTGAAATAATAAAATTTAAATGAATAATTTGATCAAATAATATATTAATATATATATATATATGAGGATTATGAATGGCTAATACCATGGAGTATGGATGGAATGACTAATCCCAATGAGAAAGGAATAGTGATTCCTAATGGAATGTTGATTCCATTCCATATGATTTAATAAGCAAGTGAATGGAATGGAGGTAGGAATGGTCCTTCCTTTCCTTACCCCATTCCATCATACCAATCACCTCCTAAGTTTTCTGAAATTTACTCCAAAAACACTTTCCGGATCAAATCGAGACGCATGTGGCGTTGGATTTTGCATATGTGGTTAAATGGTCGGCGGTCAACCTACACGTTGGACAGTCAGATACTCCCTCCGTCCCATGATAAGTGGCTACTTTCTTTTGGGCACGGGTATTTAGGAGAAGAATGTTTAAAGGGTAAAAAGATAAAAAGTGGTGGAGCCCACATCTTTTGTGTGAGAGATGGTGTTTCCATATTAGGAAAGTGGCCACTTATGATGATAGACAAGGAACGCTAATTTACGACGGAGGAGACAATTTTTGGAGTAGGGAGTGAGACTGAATCATAGAGCTCGTTCAAAGATGAAAAATAATATATACGAAAGATTGAATATATATGTTAGGATTTCCCTTCCAAAAAAAGAAAAGAATGTATGTTAGGATTTACAATTTTTTTTATAATTATCACAATAATATTGTATATATCCTAATGTGAATTAGTTCTCAATATCTTTTAGGAGATGAAAATATGTCAAGTTCAAGTTCTAGGCCATGTCCGGACCATTACATAGTCCAACTCTCTATTCAACCATCATCTCTGATGAATATTTAGAATTATGATTACTCCCTCTGTCTCAATAACAAGGATCCTCTTTCTTTTTTCGTATGTCCCAATAGCAGGGTCTTATTCTAAAAATGAAAATAATTAATCCCTTCAAAAAGTTTGGGACCTACCACCTTTTATCTTTTTACTCTTGTTCATTAATAACCGTGACCAAAAGAAAATGAGACTTTGCTATTGGGACGGATGGAGTATTATATTAAAATTGTTACTCCCTCTGTCCCGAGATAAGTGGCCACATTTCCTTATTGGATTGTCATGGAAGAAGTGGTCATTTTCCTTATAAGGAAATATACTTCTCTTACAAAAAGTGACTTCATTTTCCTTATAAAGAAATATGCTTCTCTTACAAAAAGTTGTGAGTTTTATCACTTTCTATCTTTTTACACTTTAAACACTCTTCTCCTTAATACCCGAGCTGAAAAGATTGCAGCCACTTATTGCGAAACGGAGGCAGTATTTATTTCTTATTTTATTGCTAAAAAATTCTTATGAATATTTAGAATTATGAGGGTGTTTCGCTAATCTGTTTTTACATTTTCAAGACTGGATGATTATTCACCTTAAAATATAGGTAGCTAGCTAAAACATAAACAATATGGAACTAACAATGATAAATTAAACCATTATAATCATAAAGCACAAGACAAGCTCCCCACCATTTAGCATCCACTTAATTTGATAGGTATGGATCTTTACTCATATCATATATTCTCCATTCAAAGACATACCAATCTAGCTAATACATCATCATATACATGATCATAAATATCTTACAAGTTATATCACCCTTGAAAATAGATGAAGATTCAGATTCATGAACAAAAATATCTTACAAGTTATATCACCCTTGAAAATTGGAAGACGAAGATGAAGATTCACTCAACTACTCTTCACTTAACCATACGAGCTATACTGTTCCTATGCACAAAAGCCCTGTAATCACTACCCGGCTGGCAAGGTAACTTGATCGAGCCCATGATTTCATGCGTCTCAAGATTGTAGAAAATGCAGTTCGTTTGCTCTGAACCCGAAAAGGCTATAACCTCTGGGTATTTAACCCAACCGAGTGGAAACAAATGTCGTATGTTACTTCTAATAGCAAGCCTGCATTCTCGAGCTTCCAACTTAATCCGGGGCAGCACCGTTCTCCATTCCCCACTCTCTGAAGGCCTCATCTCCCAAATTTCCCACGATAAACCTCCATAACCAACCAACATAGATAGATACCTCCCCGTTGACAAGTAATAATACTTGAGCTCATTTGGTAGCTGAGGAAGAGGGACTTTACTCATTGTAATCATCTCACTTTCCACATTCATTGTCAAACAATATATCCCTCCCCCCCAGTGCAAGAAACCACCTTCACTACTCAATGGATCCTTCACGACAAGTTTACTTACATGTTCGGGAAGAAACTGGGGAATCTCAACGCGTCTCCATGGTTTATCGACACCAACACTCACTATATCAAGACAATATTGTACATGACCGTGACCGTGATCAACACTGTACGGTAGAGTGACTTTATACTCCATGGAAGCCGCAGAATACCCAATACCACAACGGTCACAATAGACATGGCTTCTTTCAGGAAGAGAAACTGAAGGGAGAAGGAAAGATTTCTTTGTTAAAGGATTTATAACATGTAGAGAAAGGGCTTTACCATTGGCTTTGGCGTGGGGTAAGCTGATAGCCAAACCATTACAACTAGCCATAATTCTGCCTCTGCGTATGTCATTCAACTTAGACGATTTCACAATCCGGCCGCCTCGTGTGACAGTCACATAAATTGAATGACAACGCTGCCTGCGTGATGACAGAACAAGTCCGTAGGTAGAATGTTGTTGAAAATGTGTGTTGATGAAAGCATTAGAACGGATAATGCGCCGCCACCTGCGGCAAACAAGCCTTGCTCTGTTGTGTAGATAATCAGCTGGCAAACGTACGAGTATGTCGAACAATAGCTCGTCGGGGACGAACTCTATGCTTGTACAACTCACCTTTTTATGCCCCCGGCATCGAGATGTAGAGTTCTGCATCTGCATGCATGTTAAATAAATAGAGTTATCAAAAATTAATTGTACACTTCAATTCACCTAATTAATTTTCAGAAACAAACTTAAGTGAGATAGACAAGACAGCTAGCCATTGGATTATAAATAATCTATATATATATATATATATAAAGAGAGAGTTTTCAATTGACAATCAATTTGAAATTAATTTTGGTGGCAATTTCCCAAATAAAATCGATTTCAGGGTCTAAGAAAAAATCCATCCAATTAAAATAATAGACCTAATTACAATTTCTAACAAAAAAAAATAACTTCTAAGCGGTGGCTGTAATTAACGGGTTTCAATAATATGCCACGATCTCAGTCTCTGCTATTTCGTCTCCCAATTTGTCAATCCTTTTCTCTATTCACTCTCTTCGATCAACAACGGAACACATTCGATAATAAAAAATTGACAAAGATTAAATTCTTTTCCATATTAATGGAAGAAGTAGGGGAGGAAAATCTGCCATGTCTCTGAGTCGATGTTAATGTGCTAGTAGGGGAGGAAAATCTGCCTCCTCATTGCGGAGATAGCGAGAAAGTTGGCTTTGATGGTGATTACATGACATGTATGTCAATTTCATGTTTTTGTTTGTTTGTTTCATATCCTTATTTTGGCATTGCACTATTCAGTCTCTATAATGATACAAGAATATTACAACCATCAGTGAAAACATGTTATTTATATCGTCATTTGAGAATAAGAGTTACTTGACTCAAGCGGCTACGAAATTATGATGCTGCTTTGTGTGACAAGCTATTTATGAGTGTGTTAAATACAATTGCTAGCTTTATCTGTAATGGTATTTATACCTATCAGTATTTTTGGAAATATTAATATTCATGGTGTTGGTCTATCAAACTTTGTTTTTCTAACCCTCTAATCACAATTATATTTATAAGAAATGAGTTACTTTTGTTAAAAACTATTGTCCAGTTAATTTTCTTGAAGATTTTATTAACGCTATAATATACTTACAAGAACACTGGTACTTTTATTGGCAGATAGTACACAAAGATGTAGCATCGTTGGAAATTGATTAGATTTCCTCTTCTGGTTTTGTGAAAGTTCTGAGAAAGTCGTGGAATTTTATTTGCTAAATGAATGTCCTTTATGCCGGTGAGTCTTACACATTTTGAAAGTTCTATAGTAGTGGAATAATGACATGCTTTTCAGCTTAGTCAATACAGACTAATGGTTGAGTTTTGTAAAGTTTTAGTTTTGAACAGTTTCAAATTGCTGCATGATTTTGTTTTAGATTTCTATGAATTGGTTATATGCAAAGAAGTGAAGGACCGTTCATTTATTAGACCCCTTTGACTACATTTGTAATTAGATCTATTTCTCCTATTGATGATATAAATATTCAAGGTTTCTCGCAGGTAATGTGCTCACTATGTTGAATTTGTTGGAAGATGAACAAGAAAGTGTTGTTTAAACAAACCTAGGAGGAACTTGGTTGGTCTCAAATTAAGTACATTTATATGCACTAGTAGAGTAGTACGTACGATGCACGTAATATTGATAGATTTTAATAATATATATATATATATATATATATGTAACATAAAAAAATCATATCATGATAATATATACTAATAATAAAATATTATAATAAGGGTATAATAGACAAATCAAATTTTGTAAACGAGACACTTTTATAATAGGTATAGATTATGCAGCTTCTGTTGTTAGTGGAATGTATTGTGAGTATAGTCTTTGCATTCTTATTCCAATTTCAATTAATTTCGGTTTGTTTTGTTCATATGGAGTATCTTTTAGTGAATATCTCAAAGATTTTACACCAGTAAAGTGTTTAACTTTTGTGTGGAAAGAGTTTTTGCATATGTGCAAACGAGCAGTGGGAACACATTCACAGTGACTGTAATAACCGAGAATGCAATAGCCAGCATATATGAGAACATACATAAGGTAATGTTGAAATGCCATTTTCTATCATTTGTAAATGCATTATAAGTTCGTGTTGCAAATGATCATCTTATTATTTCTAATTATAATTATGATGTTTCAGCATTCAGAAAGAGCTTTTATCTTGAAGTTTCCTACTTTGGAAATATACTGTATACAACACATAAATACAATGGGAGAGAATACTAGTGTTTTCTAATAATCAACTTTAATTTAAGCTAATTCCATAGTCAAATCATAAAATTTGCAATTTTTCTTTGTTTTTTCTATCGGATTCCAAACAATTTTAGAGAATAACAATAAACACATGCAATACGTATAATTAATTAAGGGAGGTGAGGGTGTAGTATTAGCTTCTCACCGTTGTTTTACTAAGCATGTTTGAATCGCTGATTCCATCACTGCAACGGCTGGGCGGTGGCGGCGACGGCGGCTGGCTGATGACTGATGGCGGAATAGTTGGACCGTGGACGATCCATTACAAATTTACAACCTAACTCGGAATTCTGAATTTTCCGGTGAGTTGTGTAGATTAACTGACTCACGTAATAATAGCTCACGACAGCAGGCAGCTTCCGTTGAACGGAGACGGCGACGGCGAACAGAGAGGAATGGCGCGGCGGAGCAGTAGAATTCCACAGAATTTTGGGGATTTGGCGAAAATTTTAGTTAGGAACTGGAAAAGTGGAGCAGCAAAATTAGGGCTTTTGTGATTGATTTTCTATATTTTCATTCAAGACTATCATTTCATCTATTCGCACTTTTCTTTTACTTTCCAAGACTTTTCCTTTTTTTTTCCTCTTCTTTTCATCCTTCTTTAATTCTATTACAAACTACTCCCTCCGTCCCGCCGAATATGGTCTATTTGTTTTTTGCACGGAGATTAAGAAAAAGAGATTTAGGTGTAATAAAGTGTTAATAAAGTAACTTTTAGTTAATACACACCTCACTTACTTTTCCACTCACAACACAATTTAAAACTATATAAAAGTGGGACCCTTATTCCACTCACAATACAATTAACCAACAAATTATAAAAATCCATGCCATCCACAATGTGGCAAATTTATTGTGGACGGAGGGAGTATTATTTTATGACAAAAACTTGTGTGCAGCGTGTTTACGGTACATTCGAGTCAGATTCTACCCGACCCAACCTATGATCCAACCCGATCAACGTTGACCGGTCAATGTTAACGTTGACCATTGACTTTTTGAATTTCTTTTTTTTTAAGAATCGAGCGAGGGGATCCGAACATCTCGAAGCGAGCTAAAGACATTAACGTTGCCACAATCATTATCTATAAATTAAAATCGGAGCCAAAGACAGAGACAAAAAACAAACAAACAAGTCAACATTTAACCATTGACCGGTCAAAGTTGACTGGATCAAATCGGGCAGGTCTGGTCGAATCATGATTACTGTACACATGAGTGTACAGTAGTGTTACTCTTATTTTATATATAGAATTTTCTAATATGTTCACAATTTGTTATATATAATTCTTTAGGCATAAATAACCTAAGTTATATATTTTACACCAATTGAAACTAAAAATTACAGGATACATCACATTACCAACATAATAGTATATATGATGAGAAAAACACACAAAAAACAAAAAAAAAACAAAACAAAACAAAAACAAACAAACAAACAAACAAATGCAAGATCGATCTCTTTGGAACCAAAAAATTTATTAATGACATTATATGATGAATTCTACATTCAAATTGACAAACTAACCTACACACAAATGGCTATCCACAACACTAAGCATCAAAACAATTTCAGCTCCGATTCAAGCAAGCCTTCTATATATCCTAGAAGATTAGGTTAATAGAATTATAAGCTTATGCAGATGCCGTTGCCTTCGATTTTTGACGAGGAGGAATCTGCAACCAACTCTTCATCGCGTCATACACTGTGAAACCAATTGCAACGGAAGGTACAACCTGCACGAAAGAATCAACGAATTCTAGATAAGCATCGCAATTCTCACACTAGTCCCTCTTACTAATTCTCCGATGCCAGAGTATAAAACTAGCTCGTCTCTTCATGCACGGTTATTCAGCATATAAAGGTTAAGAATACTACTGAGCTACAAGTCTTATGGCTCGTGCTCGATAATTAAGCAACCAAAACTGATAAGAAAGTGTGAATTTCAAGATTAGTGCCTATGTATGGCGTAGTCCGCCTTTTTAGGGATGCTAAAACGAAACTAATGCGTGGTGATTTGATCAAGGAAAGAAACGAGTAAAATAGCTCGAGATGGTGACTTACCTTGATGTAATTGATGCTTAGGCCAGCGAACAACTGTCTCCAACCATGATTGTGGACGATGCTAACGAGCCCCTCACGCGTGCTTTTATACACGAGGCCACCTTGTGATGAAGGTTGCAGATGCTCAACCTGGAAACATGTTTCATCAAATGAGACGATAGCTTAGATAGATAAAAATAATTTTAGCTTATATACCGCATACTTTGATGGATTAAATCATTTTCAGCTCGTTTAATTGTCTAATGACTCTAATCCTTCGAATAATCAATTATATGTATTTTGTAAATCTAATTTATCGCCCGAAGTAAACGCTCCCAAGAGAAATAAGAAATACTCCCTCCGTCCCATTATTCTTGTCTTGTATTCTTTTTTGGGCTATCCTGTTTCCATAAAAGGAAATATGCTTATCTCACAAAAAGTTATGGGCTCCACCACTTTCTATCTTTTTACCCTTTAAACACTCTTCTCCTTAATACTCGTGCCCAAAAGAAATGAGACAATAATAATGGAACGGAGGTAGTACCTGCATCTGCCTCCTCACAACATCTAAAGGGTACGTCAAAGTCTGCCCAAGAACACCAGCGATGGCCCCACAAGATAGTCGCATTACAATCGACTTCTGTTGTTCTTCGGGAACGCGCCTCTTGAGTTCCTCGTAGACGTAAAACTTCAGCCCAGCATATGGAAGAATACCTATGAGTGTTGGACCTGTACAAAAAAATATCTTTGATGTTAATTTTGATCGGGAAATTCGCAAATTTAGATTTTTATTATTAGCAAAGAAGTAGAGATTAATGCAGCGGCTTCAAAGATCTTGCTCGGCTCCAACGAGAAGAAACAGAACATATGCATTACATGGCTCTAAATAGTTCAGAAAATTGAATATAAGATTAAATAGATTAATCAAATTTAAGTGGATTCACGTCTACCTATGCCTCGGTAGAGACCACGGACTCCCCCTTCTTTGTAGACTCTCTGGAATACATTTCCGATTCCAGTGTAAGTAGGATTGGGATTAAATTGTCTCGTCCCGTGCTGCAAATTTCCTCTGGTATCTACCACCTGAAAAACATGAATAAAGAATGAAAATTCAACCACATATAACAGGCAAAAAATATTTGTGTAAGCGTGTGGCTAATTAAATTTGGACGATCATTTTTGGAAGAATTCCGTTCAAAGATCTGAGGTCGACTGAACGAAAAATGTCACGTTGTACTATTGAGTTTCCTAAATGTAAACAATAGCTGTACTTGATTGAAAATTACACAAAAGAATATGGAAATATGTATTCAATTTGCTACTGCAATTTGACCAGTTGTTATTTCAGACAAAAACACACACACACACACACTCCATTTTCGCATAGTGGATACACGTGCAATATTAAAATGTCTGAAGAATCCTGTGTTCATATAAAGAATAGTGAAAACAATAAAATCATGATTGTGAAAATAATTTCATTGACTAAGCAAATAAACTAAGACTATAATAATGATGAACATCATATTCTATGTCTTTGATTTTTCAGCAAAATTAAATTTCAAAAACATCATAGAGGAAGGGAAAAACTATCACTATACATATAATGATATACATAAACGTCAGATTCATCACGACCTAGCTCGATGGTGGCTCTATTTGGTGGTTTATGATTAATAACATCAATTTAGAATGGTAGAAAATGTCCTCAACTTTGCTAGTTTTCGATTTTGACAGTACGAACTATCATAAGCATTTACTTACTATGCTCAAAGAGACTCAGAATGTAATAGAAACAGAAAAAAAAGGTTGTTAATACTCTAAATTACAGATAGCCAAGATATGGTTAACAAGGTTTGCGTAAACAAGAGCACCTCACTAAGAGGACAAGCAAGCGATTTACACGAGCAAAAATTGCCCCATTTAAATATTATCAATAATATTTATTGAATCTCATGACTTCTAAAAAATAAATTTTCAAATGTATACCTGGTACGCGAGTTTGGTGCGAGCCAAATCTAGTGGATAAGTGCATAAAACTGCAGTACCACCGGCAGCAGAGCCAGCTAAGAGATCCACAACGGGTCCCGTTCCCAAAGCTGAGTAGTTGTCCAAGATTCGTGAACGATACTGCTCATAGGCCATGAAATGTAATGCTGCATAAGGTACAATCCGAAGTACACTTGCTCCATTCCCTCTGGATCATTAGAATATATATATATATATATATATATATATATATATATATATATATAAAGAACGAAGAAGAAGAGGAATCAGCCATACAGGCAATCTGGTAAGGATAAATAAATAACGACTCAAAATCAATGGTTTGAAACTTACTTGTAAAATCCTGCTACGCCTTCATGCTTTAGTAGCTTCTTCAATGAGGGGTAGACCCCTAGAGAATGAAAACCTTGTGTTCTAGTCTAGAAGAGCAACGACGAACAAAATTAGAAACGCGTAAAGAACAAAGCAGCACATCAATTTCTGAATATGAAGGTAAAATATTATCGGGGTAGCTTGACTTCATTTCATAAGGCAATAAAACTCTATCTAGAAAACAATCAGACTAAACAGTAAGGAGGTGTTTACTTTGGGTGATAGGATAGATAGATAAAAATAGTGTAGGTCAATCCACCGTTTACTTTGATGGATTGATTATTTTTGAACTTGTTTGATCATCTAATCCTTCATATAGTCAATCCTATGTTTTATCAATCTATCATATCATGCAAAGTAAACGCCCCCTAAGAGAACAATTACACTAGTGAAACCAAGTTCGAAAATATTGTTGGCAGCCACGAATCACGTATCGATAGTTATGATTCCCTTCTTCTTTAGACATTAAACTCTCACCATTACAAGAGAAAATATTCGAGTATAAGTTGCAGTAGGCATATGTGACTGGTTTATGTTTCGAAATAATTAACAAGATAATTAGACCTAGTGGCTAGAAGATAAGAAAAGGATGTGGGAGTCACAAAGATGGTGCCACCGAGAGACTGCAACAAGCAAGTAACGAACAGCCAAGAGGAACTCATGACATCCAAAACTCTACTTCAAACACGGTTTCGAGCACTTTTGAGTACAGTTAAGAATCCTTGAATAATAGGATAAATTCCCCGGGTGCCCAATGTTAACAAGTAGACACTAACCATTCTATCCTTTGGATTCTCTAAGAATAACATTAGTATATAACGCAACCATACAACACTTGATCTCAACCATAGAAAAAAATCAATTTTACCAAATCAAAACTCACACGAAACGATCTCTAAGGGTGTATCATAAATCATAAGACGATGTGCATGACTAATTTTTTATTGATTAAATCATTCAACCCTATGAACTCTCTAAGAATGGCAAAAATACCAAATGCAATCTCATGAGAATCGATCTCAACCATACAAAAATAACGATTAACCAAATCCAATTACACGAATATGACATCATAACATCAAAATTCACATAAAAAAGATCTCTTGGCTAAATCATGCATCACAACTCAGTATGCACAAACAAACTATCAGTTAATTAACATAGAACTATCAGTTAATTAACATAGAGAGAGCATCAAGAACAATTCACCACCTGCAGAAGTATTTTAGTTCGTTCCAACGGAGCAACGGCCGTTTTAGCAAATCCACCAGCTGCACCACCAGCAATCAGCTCCTTAACATAGACAGGAAGTGTATCAATATACTTGGCCTCCCTATGAGCAGAAGTTGCTCCTGCAAATCCACCCACATTTGATGACAGAGTAGAACCCTGTGAAGAATTCATCATCTTTAAAATCTTTAAATCTCAATAATTCAATCCCAAAGATCCAATCTTTCGCCCGATTTTCGACAAAAAAAGCTTATTATCCACCCTTTAATTTATAAAACTCCTTATCCCATCTATCTCTTGGAATAGAGAAGCCAAACAACCTATTCCCAACAGGCAGAATCAAAGGCCTGGGAACAAAATCTATGTTCACAAGCCAGTCTTCTTCACTAAAATCAAGATTCATCAAAATTCACAGCAAGAATCAAAGAAACAATCAACACCCTTCACGATTCAAACACAACCGCCATGAATTCACAATAGGGATTCAATTCAATCAAAACTGAAATATTTTCTCAACAAAGAGAGCGCAGAGATTCAATCACAAAAATCCCCAGCAAACATCAAATCTAGGAAAATGAATGGCGCCCAGATGGCAAGAAACCAATGGGAATTTGAATCTTTATATCAAGAAAAAGCCTCAAAATTATATGCTAAGCATACAAATGTTGAGGCTTTTCTTGAAACTATAAAAACCCAATTTTGAATTAGTCTTCCAAAAATGGGATTGTTTATTACGAATTGAGTTGTTTTTTCCTCCGATTTCCTTGGTTCGTGGAAGTTATTTGGTTTGACAGGAAAGATTTTAGGCGAAATTTTGGAAAAGAAAAGTAATTGAAAATAGGTGGCGAAAAACTTGGGCACCGCCGAACACGAGAGACATGTTGTAATCCAATTAAAAGTCCTTTTTTAGCAAGAAAAGGAAAGATTTGTAAGAATAGTAGACTACCAATCAAATTCAAGATTGAATCGAGTGGTTGAACAAAAATAAGGGCTCGTTTGGTATTCATATACTAGTATATCAAATATTAAGTATGGGTATGGGTATCAGATATTAGGTATAAGTATGTGATTGATATCTGATATCTATGTTTGGTATGATGAAGATATCACTGATATCACGTGGGAAAGAAATGAAAGATATGAGTCATACACTAGTAAAAACTGGTATATGAAAATGTTGAATATTAGTATATCAGCTATATTAATTTGATATCCATATATATCAAATACAAGGTATGAATATGGACCATATTCATACTCATATCTGATATACGTATATGGATACCAATCGAATTATGAAGTGATAATCTATGATTTGATCTTATCCTATGGTCGAATAAGAAAGTGATAATTATCATGAAAAAATATGAAAATTATTGTAAAAAAAAATAATTCAAATTCGGTCATTCTATAAGAGCGACACTATCCACCTTACTTTTTCTTCGGTCTTTTAAATTTTAGATTATAATCCTTTTTAGTATCTACTAGTAAGTAGCCTGTCGAGACTCGACGGAAAATAATTTTATGTTTTAATTTACGTGTATATATTTTAAAAATAATTTTATATCCTATTTAAAAGTTGTGATATTGTTCGCGTTAATTATTCATCAAACTTAGAAAATTAATTTTATTTCACGTATCCAAATTTATTATTAGGAATGACAATGGATCGGGTATATTCATTCATTATGTATTTTCTAAATCTAAATTTATTTAGAATTTTTCTGCATGTTCGTCATAATCTCGGTTAAAATAGTGACTTTACTATACATAAGCGTCTCAAATCCGTTGAGTAATACTCGATAAAAATATGAACATTCCAAGTAAAATTAATTAAAATTAGTAAAAATCCTTCTTTCTATGTTATTTGAACCGTCTCGTTGGTTTATGCTAAATTACTCGATAAAAATCTAAACAAAGTTAATATTAATTCAAATTTGTAAAAATTCTTCTTTTTAAGTATATTTGAACCGTCTCGTTGGTTAATGCTAAATCGATATCTCTAATCTTTGCCAAAATACGAAAAAAAAAATTTACATCTTCAAAGTAATATTAATTAAAATTAGTAAATTCGACGGGAAATAACTTTTATGTTTTAATTTATTTGTATATATTTTAAAAATAAGTTTATATCTTATTTAAAAGTTGTGATATTGTTCGCGTTAATTATTAATCAAACTTAGAAAATTAATTTTATTTCACGTATTTAAATTTATAATTAGGAATGATAATGGATCGAGTATACTCATTCATTATATTTTTTTAAATCTAAATTTGTTTATAATTTTTCTACATGTTCATCCTAATTTCGATTAAAATAGTGACTTTACTGTACATATCCGTCTCAAATCCGTTGAGTAATACTCGATAAAAATATGAACACTCCAAGTAAAATTAATTAAAATTAGTAAAAATCCTTCTTTCTATGTTATTTGAACCGTCTTGTTGGTTTATGCTAAATTACTCGATAAAAATATAAATAAAGTTAATATTAATTAAAATTTGTAAAAATTCTTCTTTTTAATTATATTTTATCCGTCTCGTTGGTTCATGCTAAATCGATATCTCTAATATTTGCCAAAATGCGGAAAAATAATGTTTACATCTTCAAAATAATATTAATTAAAATTAGTAAAAATTATTCTTTGTATGTTATTTGAACCGTCTCGTTGGTTTATGCTAAATTACTCGATAAAAATCTAAACAAAGTTAATATTAATTAAAATTAGTAAAAATTCTTCTTTTTAAGTATATTTGAACCGTCTCGTTAGTTCATGTTAAATCGATATCTCTAATCTTTGTCAAAATGCGGAAAAAATATATTTACATTTTCAAGTTTTTTTGTTCCTTTCTTTAGCTATCTATCCCACATTTGATTCAATGTATATATAATCTAGAAAATACTAATCGAAGTTTTTAGAAAAACATGAATGAAAAATGAAAAGGATTCCATATAGACATGTTGATTAAATATATTTATTTAGTCTTCATATGGATTTTCATTTACAAATTTTCTATAGATTATTATATATGAATTAAGAATGTATAAAATAATAATTTATAAGAATGCATTCCGAAATTGTTATTATTTTAACATGCATAATAGAAGAAATTAATTAAATAGAGGGAAAGATAAATATGAGATGTGATTAATAGATAAACATGTGATATTTCAAGAATATGAAATTAATAAAATTTTAATAAATTATAATATATATGAATTAAAATTAGACAAATTATCAGAATAAAGGAAAATCTGAATGGAGCACCGTGGAGGGGGCAGCTTTATTTTCATATTAGTAATAGATTCGACGGGAAATAACTTTATATTTTAATTTATATGTATACATTTTAAAAATAATTTTATATCTTATTTAGAATTGTGATATTGTTCGTGTTAATTATTAATCAAACTTAGAAAACTAATTTTATTTCACTTATCTAAATTTATACTCCCTCCGTCCCCAAAAAGTGGGGTTCAATTAATATTTTATACCTCACATATAATCAAATTTGAACCACACTTTTGGGGGACGGAGGGAGTAATTAGGAATGACAATGGATCGAGTACATTCATTATGTATTTTCTAAATCGAAATTTATTTAGAATTTTTTACACGTTCGTCCTAATCTCGGTTAAAATAGTGACTTTACTGTACATACCCGTCTCAAATTCGTTAGGTACTCGATAAAAATATGAACACTACAAGTAATATTAATTAAAATTAGTTTAAAAATCCTTCTTTCTATGTTATTTGAACCGTCTCGTTGGTTTATGCTAAATTACTCGATAAAAATCTGAACAAATTAAGTTAATATTAATTAAAATTAGTAAAAATTCTTTAAGTATAGTTGAACCGTCTCGTTGGTTCATGCTAAATCGATATCTCTAATATTTGCCAAAATGCGGAAAAATAATGTTTACATCTTCAAAATAATATTAATTAAAATTAGTAAAAATTATTCTTTCTATGTTATTTGAACCGTCTCGTTGGTTTATGCTAAATTACTCGATAAAAATATAAACAAAGTTAATATTAATTAAAATTAGTAAAAATCCTTCTTTTTAAGTATATTTGAACCGTCTCGTTAGTTCATGTTAAATCGATATCTTTAATCTTTGTCAAAATGCAGAAAAAAAAATGTTTACATCTTCAAGTTTTTTTGTTCTTTTCTTTAGCTACTTATCCCACATTTAATTCAATGTATATATTTTATAGAAAGCACTAATCGAATTTTTAGAAAAACATGAATGAAAAATAAAAAGGATTCGATGTAGACATGTTGATTAAATATATTTATTTAGTCTTCATAGTGATTTTCATCTACAAATTTTCTATAGATTATTATATATGAATTAAGAATGTATAAAATAAGGGTTTATAAGAATGCATTCCGAAATTGTTATTATTTTAATATGTATAATAGAATAATTTAATTAAATAGAGGGAAAGAAATATGAGATGTGATTAATAGATAAACATGTGATATAAATTTGAATATATATGAATTAAAATTAGACAAATTATCAGAATAAAGGAAAATCTGAACGGAGCACCGTGGATAGGGCAACTTTATTTTCGTATTAGTAATAGATTATTTGATCTCGAATTCTAGAATTTATTGTTTGACTTGATAAGAACCGTGATAAACTAATACTAATATTCAAGGATTTCATATGAATTGAATAAGATTTCGTTATCACAAGTAACGATAGAAAGATTTAAAAAAACATCCCTCCAATAACAAAATTATAGCATATGATAAAGATGGATGTCAAATGGATGAGCACTACACAATGGTAAGTAAATCATCAAATTTGGAGTAATATAATAGTCTTATTACTCCCTCCGTCTCCTTCCGTCCCGCTAATAATGGTTCGATTTCTTTTTGCTAATAAAAATGTGGACCTACCACTTTGCTATCTTTTACATATTCTTTTTAAATTTTGTGTCCAAAACAATGAGTCATTATTAAAGGGACGGACAGTACTATTACTTTCCACATTTTGGTTTGCGAGAAATTTATTCCACATACCCTTCGTGCACGGCTGCACTAAATAATAACCTCATATAAATGAAATGTTTTTTGTTTGTTTTAAGATTTAGAGGGTGTTTGGCTAAGCTTATTTTAAAGAGCTTATAAGCTCTTGAAGTTTATAATTAAGCTCTTCAAGGAGCTTATAAGATGTTTTGCCTCAGGAGCTTATAAGCTATTAAAGTGTTTGGATAAGAGAAAGGAGAGAGAAAAAAAAATTATAGGTATAATTTAGAAAAAAAAAAGTGAATTTTTTTATTTATTTTATATTATAAATTAAAAAATAAAATAAAATGAAAAATGGTGAAAATAAGAAAATTGAGTGTTGTTCATAACATCTTTACAAAAAAAAGTTGGGGTAGAGGTATTTTTTTCTTTAGGAGCTTTTTTTTGGAGCTTATAAGCTCTTGAAGAGCTTCTTTTGCCAAATACTTTGCAAGAACTTATTAGCTCTTAAACAGCTTATAAGTTGTTTTAAGGAGCTTATAAGCTCAGCCAAACACCCTCTTAATGCACTTATGATTAGAAAATTATTTGGATCCAGAAATAATTCCTTTATCAAATTATGATTTTATGATATTAGAGAGAAAAAATTGTAGAATCCAGTATAGACACACCCAATTGTTTTAAGAAAACAATTCACGTTATGATGGAATCGAACTAAAGATATCTAGCTAAGGAAAGACTTGTGATGCCTTACGCATCATGATTTTAAATAATATATTTTGTGATTAAAAAAAACACTATGTTTTTGTCCAGAGATCGACCCTCCCTTGTGATCGAATTTACATAGAGACAACAACCGTAACTTTATTTTCTAAATCTATAAATTAATGTGAATCTTTTTGTTGGGTGAAAAATGAAAATAAAGTTTGGCTGAGTCGACTAAATAGAAGATCCATTAAAAATACTCATAGTGAGAAAACATGTTCGACACAACTTTCTTTAGTCACAATCAGAATTGTAAATTCACTCGTTCTTAATTTTTTTATTATAAAATAAAAGAAAAACTCAAATAAATCACTAACTTTTTTAGAGTTGAAAATGGGGTTTGCCTCACAATAGTGAGAATTCAATTCGATTAATCATTATAATCCCGAATTAGGGGGAAAAAAACATGACATAAGCAAAAATAAATATTATATGGCATCTAATTATAAGTTGACTTCTAACAAATTAACAATACTAGTAGTGGCTATCCAATGTTAGGCTTTGGTGCCAGAGTCAAACCTCGGTAAATTATACTCCCTCCGTCCACGATATAAATATCTATTTACCATCAAAAATTTGTCCACAAAGAAAATACCCACTTTACTTTTTATACCCTTATACCCTCATAATTTTTCCCTATTTACTACCCATTGATGTATCCACCCCAACAAATTAACCCAACCAATTAATCCACTAATTATCTCCCTAATTACCCAACCCAATTATCTATCCCAACCCACAGCCCAAATCCATTCAAACCCATCTCTGCCTCACTAACACATATTCCCCCAAATCGTATTCTCTGCAACCCTAACTCTCACTTTCTATTCTCCCAAATTCATCACGCCGCATCTCTCTCATGGCCAACTCTCAATCTCCATCTCACCCTAATACTCTCTCTGCATCACTCGATCTCTGCGATCCTCTCTTCTACGAGGATTTATCGATCCCAGTGGCAACTCATTTTTCGCCAATCCCTACCTATTCATGGGAGTCTCCCCCCGTTGAGATCGATTCAGCGGAGGTGGTGCCAGAATCAAATCTTGTCTCTGATTCGGAGATGCTCCCTTTCATTCCAAATGAGTATAAGAGTGAAGAAGAAAGAATTCGCTATCTGCAGACGATAGGGATCTTCTTCCCTTGCGTGTTATCTCTCATATAATCAGGTTATTACGTTCTTATTTTTGGTTACCTGATGCGTGTGGTTTTATGGGCTGGTGATGCCTGATTTGTGATTTTGATGCCTGATCTGTGTTTTTTATGCCTATGGTTAGGGGTGTGCACGGGCCGAACCGAACCGAAAAAACCGACCGAACCGAAGGGTTTTGGTCGGTTCGGTTCGGTTTTTATGTAGTCGATTTTCGGTTCGGTCCATCCATTTGCAAAAATTCGGTTTTCGGTTTCGGTCCCGGTTTCGTAAAATTTCATCGGCCGGGCACCGAACCGACCGAACATATATAATATATATAATATAATAATATAAATATATATAGGAAAAAAATAATATAATTATATAATAATATATATAATATAATTATAAATATATAATATAATTATATAATAATTATATATATATTTTTTTTTTATAACTGTCGGTTTTTTCATATAACCGACCGAACCGACCGAATTTTTCGGTTCAATTTCGGTTCGGTCCAAAGGGTGAAGTCGGTCGGTTTCGGTTTTAGATTTTTTGATCGGTTCGGTTTTCGGTTTATGAGATTTTGATCGGTCGGTCGGACCGACCAACAGATGCACACCCCTACCTATGGTTGATGCCTAATACTGCACTTGATCAGTGGTTTTGATACTACACTTGATGCACTTGATGTCATTGGGTTTATGTGATATTGTTGCCTCTCTTTGAGATCTGTGATCTATGATATAAATGCCTTGGATTTATTTAGTAATTGATGCATGATGATACTCTAAGAAGAGCTACCGTTGATACTATACTTGATACACTACTGATACAGATATTGCACTTGATATGTCCTTGGGTTTATGTGATATTGTTGCACCTCTTTGAGATCTGTGATCTATGATATTGATGCATGATGATGCCTATTTTTGAGCTGGTGATCTGCTGCCTTAGTGAAAGAATGTGATCTGCACTTGATGCAATCTAATGATGCCACCACTAGGAGTGTTAATCTCTAGTTTTGGAGGTTGAATTAGGTTGTTGTAAGTGTAACATTAAAAGTCAATGATGCAAAAGTTTACTGCTGAGACAAAAAGGATCCAATATTGATGCAAAATATAGAGTTTACATTACAAACAACTCAAAAACTCCATTCACATTGTTTGTGCTTGTAAACTATCATCTGCAAACCATGACCTGGCACTAATCTTGTAGAACAATATGCTCCAGTCCCTCAGCCAGCTTGTCTAGATTGTAAAATCTATCTTCTTCATTTCCATGCAACTTTAAGAACTCCAAGTTGTCCCTAACAAGCCCTTCATCAACTTCAAGGCACTCTGGTAGCTTTCCAAGCCTAAGAAGTCTTTCCTTTTCCATATGAGGAATCTTGTAGGTGTTGCCCCCTTTTACTTTCATGATTTCTTCATAGCAGCCTTGCAAAGTAAGAAAAACATTGTTTAACTTATTGGTTGGATAATTATCAAATGATTCCTGCACATTATGTAGTAACTCTTCAACACTATAAGCAGGTTTCTGATCTTTGAGTGATTGTATGGCTCTAAAAAAACCAAGGTCATTGACATTAGTATCCGGTGAGTTGGCAGGTTGACAAATTAGTTGGATATTAAATCCATCTGATCTAGCAACAGCTTGAAAGTCTGGATCATTATCTTGGATGTGGGGCTTGGCATTATCTTGCTGGATAAAAATGTTTTTGCTTGCCCAAGCTGGCCACTTGGCTATAATTATAGGCATCATCTGCATGTTTGGTTGATGTTTAAATATTGCACTAAATGATGAATTGGCATTCAATCCTGATAGTAAAAATGCATTGAAATGAATCTGACCTGATTGATTAGGCATTGTTTCATGACTGGTTTTGTAACTGATGGTATTGGTCTTGTTTCTATGGTGCCCTTGTCTCTGTTCTTTGAATTTCTTTGTGCTGACTCTTCTGTAATGAATGGAAATATACATTTTTCCATCAAAGATGACATTTCCCTCCATATCTATCACTGGTCTAGCAACAGCACAATTGAACATAACTTTTGGGATAAATCTCTTCGACTTGCATGTCCTATGACGCTGAATCTCATCTGGCAAAAGGTAGTACCTATCTTTTGTTTTGCTAAGGTAAAACCATTTCTCATCCACATGTATTGTATTGTACATAGTCTTAAACTTTATTTTTCCACTCTCAATGATGGAACCTAGCTGACTGAGGCTCCAATTGAGTCTGCATAACTTATTTTTGGGGGTAAGAAAGGGTTTTACTGCATTGGTATGTGCCTTCAGTTTTTTTTCTTTCACCCACACATGTATCAAACTTTTACTAACACCAAGGTTACCTGTCATGGTTCTCAATGATGACCTTTGAAGGACTGAGAGCTTCTTTACTTTCTCAACATCAGTATGCCATTTATCCTTGTGCACTGAACCTTTCTTCATTGATTTAATCTGGACAGGAAGTCCCTGTAATTGCTGAGCTGCTGCTATTTTCCAAATGCGCCAAATACTCTTCAAACTGAGGTGAAAGAAGTCAGCAGCCTCTTTTTTTGCTCCCCAATTAAGTTTTCCATTGGTGTTGTGTTGGAGTAGCCATTGAGCTACTGTGTTTTGCTCTGGATCAGTCAGTTTTGGATTTGCTCGTGGATCCACCATATCTGCCTTCAATCTGTAGTTATTGCTTTTCTTTGTGTAATGAACAAAATCTGCCTTTAAGCTTGTATTTATAGATGTTTTGAGTGGGGTTAGGTGATGTTCAAATTTTCCCCCACAAGATTTGATCAAATCATTGTACTTTAACTCTTTTTTTAATCAATGAAAAGTTTAGTTTTGCCTTCAATTTCTCCCTTGTTGCCAACATCAGATTTGCTGCTATATTTTGTGTGTTTTTTTTTGCTGCCTAATGTTGTTGTTTAATGATGCTTTGGACAAAATTAAAATAAGGCAATGCTTCAGTGATTCAATGAGACATATACTCACTGCTCGAGCTAATTATAAATGCCTTCAAGGCTTAATTAAATTGTTACATTTATTTAATTATGCCTTCAAAAAACATCGACAAAAAAATAAACATCGACAAAAAAATCAGAACAAGTTCAATGTAAATGACGTGTTTGTTTTAGCTTCCCAAGTGTTGTTCTTAATTGGTGGATCAGTTTTCCTTAATAAAAAATTAACAAAGTCAAAGGTGTCATTAACAATACCTCTACTATTTTAGTTTTCCCACTCACAACCACTTTATCAGTTTTCTTAATCTCCGTGCCAGACCTCAAATGGGTATTTATTTCATGGACGGAGGGAGTACTAGTATTTAATTTTCGGTAAACTGTTGTTTGTAAAGGTCGTAAATACGAATGCTAATGGGTAAGGTACCTATTCATTAAATATTTCTCAAATTTTAATCTATTTAAATTTTTTTTACCATACATGTCCCAAACGGGCCAAACCCGATTAAAAATTGATTTTATTACCCAAATTCATTAGGTAATACTCGTTAATTACCCGCTAAAACCCGAATACTACACATTCAATTCTCAGTTTGATTTTTGGTTCACAAGTGTAAATCATGTGAGTTGACTAATCACAAACAAAAACTCACATAAAATCGAGAATTTCAATAAATACTATTTTAATTTATAGAGTATTATACACACGCAATCATCATAATTCTCTCTTTGTAGATTCAATTTCACATATTAAATAAGCCCTAAATAAAACCTTAAATATACTACTATTAATAATTACATTATAAATTTTTTACTTGTATAAATATTTACTTTACATATATATAAATGGATTTGAGTAACGGGTACGTGTAGATAATTATCCAAACCCTTCATAGATATTAGTGCTACTACGTAATCCCGTCCCAAGCCCATTTATTTTTTCCCATATCCATCCTAGTCGTAAACAATTACTACGAAAATAAGAATATTGTATATATATTCTCACGACGTTGGGCCACCTTGCAAAAATATAATGGTTTTTTTTTTACTATAAAAGATAATCATTAATTTTACGAACAAATACATGTAACATGAGAAAGATTCTATGCACAACTTGGAGGTTCATCTCAAACATGCGCAAAAGAAAACTTCTTAAAAATTCTAGCTAGTCTATGAGCTGCCATATTGGCAGCTCAACTAACATGTCTGATACGAAAATCATTGTTCGAGCTCAAAATAAATCGACAATTAGAAAGACGGACTTGTTTACAGACTCCATACCATGGCATAGAATACATATGATCGGTAGCCCTTAGCAAACGATTTCTTATTACTTTGGCAAGTTTTAAACATTAGAAGGAATATAAATGAATATTGATTTCCAGATCGATTGATCGAAGAGAATCCAAATTCAAAATTCAAAGACATTACAACAAAAAAATTGTACGATGACTTAATGAAACAAAAAAGAAAAATATATGGACCTCAACATGCATTTTGTCAATAATTTATTTTCTTAATTGTAGGATTGATATCAGTATATATTAGTCAAATATTTGTTTCTAATTTATTTTTCTCCAAAACATTATGAGACGTTTGGTTTGATGGATGAGATAGATAATGTTTGATAGGATAGTGTAGGATGTGAATATTTAGATTATTTAGTTTTGTGTTTGGATTGCTTGATTGTGGTGTAGGATAATTGAAGAACTATGTGAGTGTGTGTGCTAGTGTGTGCAGTGTGTGTAGTGCGTGTGTTGTGTGTATGTGTTTATGTGTGGTTATTTTTAGAATTTTGCATCATAGATTAGACGAAGATTAATAATCGCTCAAATTTAGGATGATAAGTTATCATTCTTTTGTATGATTGGAGCACGAGCCTAGTTATTTATCACGAGTTTCATCATTCAAACTAAACATGTGATTATGTGGGATTATATTATCAATCAATCAATATCAAACAACCCAACGTTACCATAAGGATGAATTAGTCACAGTATTAAAATATTAAAATTAAAATTAAAATTAAAATAATATAAATAACGAAACCGATTTAATCGGATTAATTAAACCGAATATAAGGGTATTATTATCATGTCTCATTATCACTAGCCTTTAACTAATATGATTGGAGCAATTTCATCAATTTCATGTAACTTCCAGTACCCATCTTGTACACTCTCATCACTATCATGCCCAATCCATCAAATCCAATAAATAAACTAAATAAATATACGAGACTTAGCTATATATATATATATAGAGGAATAATATGTCGTTCACCTTCCGTGAGCACTGATCACCGTTCGTTCATGTTAGCATTATTCTTTTTAATTTTTTTTATTGTTTTATATTTTAATACACTAGAAATTAATATTTGAATTATTAAACCTACAAAATACATAAAAATCAAAGCTCTATTTGTTTTTTTCCCTCTAACTTCAAATAAATGAATAATAAGACAAATCGAGCTTTGATTTTATGGATTTTATAGATTTAATGATATAAATATTAATTTCTAGTGTATTAAAATATAAAACAATAAAAAGAATAATGCTAATATGAAGGAACAGTGGTCTGTGCTCACAAAAGGTGTTCATGGAAGGTGGACGGCATATCATTCCTCTCTCTCTATATATATAAAGGTGATGTGCTACACACCTAGCGTGAGCACTTTTCGTGGACATCTCTCTCGTTTCGTTCATATTAACACTATTCTATTTAATTTTTTATATTGAGTTTTATTCTAATACCTTAGAAATTATTATTAACATCGTTAAATATATAAAGTAATAAAAATTAAAGCTCGGGTTCTCCTATTTATTCATTTATTTGAAGTTCAAGGGAAAAGAAGAAATCGAGCTTTGATTTTGATTGATTTGTAAATTTAAAGATTTCAATAACAATTTCTAAGATATTAGAATAAAATACAGTATATAAAATTAGATATAATAATGTTAATACGGACAAAACCAAATGAATATCCACAAAAAATGTTCACAGAAGGTGTGTAGCACATCACCTCTCATATGGAGGTTGATATACTATCATGGATCGATCTCGCTCGAAAGTCGGATTTCTGATGTATCCAAATAATTTTAAATTTTCATATACGATTATTTATACGTAAATATATATTTTTTTTTTGAAAAGATACGTAAATAATTAAATATATATCTCACACGCAAATTGGTTTATAAAATTTTCAGAAGACGACAAACATAGAGTATGTGGGCAGCCTAGTGTCTTTTTAAATAAACCAAGATTTGTAAAAACACACACACACGCACAAACATAAGCCGCAGACACGTCTGAGAAACAAACCTTTGTTGATTTCTTGGGCTTCTTTATTCAGTAAATCAAGCAATACCCAGATTGTCTTTTTTCATAGTTTTTTTTTTTTTTCTTTATCTTGTCTTGTCTATTTCGTCTGTTGAAATATGGGTATATATTACTTTATGTATTATTGTAGAAGTTAGATATAAGAAAAGACTCAAAAATTTTGTTACCCTTTAGCTCTCGCATTCAGTAAGCTAGTAGTATTTTAGTAAAGATTGAATTTTTGAGCGTGAGAAGATTGAAGTTGGAATGGAAATCAATTCGAGAAGCGGCAACAAATTCAAGAAAATCTGTGTATTCTGTGGGAGTAACCCAGGCCACAGAAAAATCTTCAGTGATGCTGCTATTGACTTGGGAAATGAACTGGTTTGTTGATTTTCCAGTTTTATTGAAAAACACAAAGTCAATCTTGGATTGAAAATCTTAATCATGGTTGACATAGGTTGACAAAAAGCATTGGCTTTTTCTGAGGATTCTTGTGTATTTTTATTTTTATTTTTCATTAGGATTGAGCTCTGTATGTGTTCATGGTGCCATGTATGAACTGTTCTTGATTTGATGAACTAGTTTTGATTATCTTGATATTGGGATTATTATGGTCTTGATTACTATCTATAAATGCAAAATATGGATTTTTGTAATATGTGATTGTGAGTGCAGGTGAATAGGAAAATAAACTTGGTTTATGGAGGTGGGAGTGTAGGGCTAATGGGATTATTGTCCCAGCAAGTTTATGATGGTGGTTGCCATGTTCTTGGGTAAGGGTTCTAGATAATTAAATGGGATATTTTTCTCGGCCCGAAGCCGGCTTTTCGGGCTTAATACGATAATTAACCTTACCTTGACTGCCCTTATTGCTTGAATGTGCAGAGTAATCCCAAAAGCTTTGGTTCCCATTGAGGTATATCTTCAAGATTTTGCATCTTCTTTTTCACCGTCTTGAGTCTTATCTGCATTTGAAGTTCGTTTTTATCCATTTCCAGTTCATATTATTTGAAGAATCGATACTTTCATCCTTAATCGCCTAGCTGAAGTTGGTGTTTTCTCGAGTTGGCTAAAGTCTTGGATGTCTTTATCTATATCTTGGTTTTGCATATATGGTTAACTCTAATTGAGTAGGATTTTACCTCCATAATATGCTAGTTTTCGTGTGACTTGCCGGTGAACTAGTTATGTTCGAATAAGGCAAAATGGGTTTATCTTGCAATGACAGATATCAGGAGAGACTGTTGGGAATGTGAAGATTGTTTCTGACATGCATGAGCGAAAAGCTGAAATGGCTCGCGAGGCCGAAGCATTTATTGCTCTTCCTGGTATAGATGTAGAAAACTAAGGCTTATCTTGCATTAATTTGGTACTTATATAGTTGAGACGCGTATTCTGTTTTCTTGACTTTTAGGAGGATATGGAACGATGGAAGAATTACTTGAGATGATAACTTGGGCACAACTTGGAATCCATAAAAAGCCGGTGATGCATCTTTCCTAGTCTTGTGGGTTATATATGAATTCAGTGTTATTTACTTTTGATATGAAATGCGTGTGGACAGGTTGGCTTGCTCAATATTGATGGCTACTACGACCCTTTGCTCACATTATTCGACAAAGGTGTTGAAGAAGGCTTCATAAAACCAGCTGCTAGGCACATAGTTCTCTCAGCTCCTACTGCTCAAGAGCTGCTAACAAAAATGGAGGTAATAATATATATCATCTTCTTTCATGAGTAATTGCAGTTTAAGTTCACTGTCACGCTATATGATATGATGTACAAGGGCCCTCGTTTCTACTAATTATATCTCATACATCTTTATTCGGGGATATGTAGTTCATGTTTTCCTTCAAAGCTGTTCAAGTTACAGTAAGTAATAACATAGACAATTTCACCTTTGGAACATCAGAGACGACATGTCTCTGTAGCAATACGTGCTGATTGAACTGGTGTCATTATACAGAACGAGACTTTTTAACGGGCCACATTATTTAAATCTGCAGCAATACGCCCCTTTTGATGACCATGTCGCGCCTCATGAAAGCTGGCAGATGGAGCAACTGGGAAACTACCCAACGGAAAGACAGACATGACGGGATTCCTTTTCGTGGTAGGCCTATCTACTCAATAGAAACCTGATGTGATTAATTCTGATTGCATTATGTGTTGGAGTAGTCCAAAAGGGGCCACCATAAAATGATGCCGCCTTAAAGTTTGCCCGTCTCAATTAATTCTCCATGATTTGAACTCCCGTCATAATTATCCTTTATGTTTGGTATGATTTACCGCCATTAGAATGATCAATCTGTACACTACTTTGCAGTTAAATTGTCGATTCAAAGTTGGATGCTGCAAAACATGAGAGCCTTTATAATAGAAGACATCATTTCTGCTTATTTTATGGTCCCATTGAAATGAATATGGTGTCTGATTCTTCCTTCTTATGTAAAAACAGTAGATCACGTGCTTGGTTCGTGCCGAGGCAAATTCTGCCTTCATAAAATTGTGAATGCTTGAATTAGCTATTTATGAAATAAATATCTCTATTGTTACAGTCTGTCATTTTCTTGAACCTATCTGCATCATACTTCTTTAGGCTATGATTTTGACTTTTCTTTTTTTTCTGCTAATTATCTTTGAGTTGTTTCTCTATTTGATCTTTTCTTTGGAGCTAAATCACTTCTTTTAGGTGTTTACCATACTATCTGCCTGAGCTAAACCACTATTTTAAGTTCTATTTCAATAGAATTACAGGTGAATAGAGAGAGAGAGAGAGAGAGAGTCTCTTAGTTGAATAATGGATGTTTTAAGGATGATTTGATTGACTGGCTTCGCTTTCAAGGCCAAAAGAGCTCACGGCCCCGCCTCATAATTTTATCGAACATATGGCATGAAAGTCGTGTTAGAACGGCCTAAGAGGAGTTGAGACCTAGAAAGAACGAGATTTTCTGTTACATTTACGGAAAAAATTACTCGTTGGCGCCCCCCTCAACTGCGAGCATGTGAAGTTGAGGGGGGTAAAATGGCCCCCTTCACTTCACTTCACTGTGGAATTTGTTGATTTGATTGAGCAAGTAGTTGTGGGGTGGCATAGAAGCTTTATTTGGACAAAAGGGTCAAAATAAATTAGGATTGTTTTTTGGAGCGTTTAAGGTGGCTCCCTTTGACACAGCTTTAGGGTGTCCTTTTGTTGGTGTACATTTTGTCTACATCTCTTCAACTCTTATCTTATCTTAAAAAATAGGGCTGGCTTATACTCCCTCCGTCCCATAATAAGTGGTCAGTCGTTTTGCTAGCATTGACTGCCACTTATTGTGGGACGGATGTAGTATTAATTTAGGGTAAACAAAATCATAATCGAACAAAAAAAAATAGCATTGACTCCGAGTGCTCAACCCTACCTCATGATTTGTGATTTGTTTTGTTAGAAAGTTATTTTAGAAATTGCTTTATTTGACATTATATAATTCTCTCAAAAAATTAACTGCGTTTTAAGGAAAAATTAATATTTTGTTTGTATAAATATATATTAACACATACAAAACGGCTCGAGCACACAATTGGTTCCAAATTTTATAACAACAGTAATAATTGTTTGTAGTATTAGTATTAGACAAAAACTCTTGTGTGACCAATCGCTTTATATGGTTGCATCCGACCCGACCCGATTTGATTCGGCCCGACCTGCGCATGCTTCACACTCGCCAGTGGGGCGTGTGATGTGTGTGGCTATATATATTAAGCGGTTGAAGCCTAACTTTTCAAAGACCGTGAGCATTAGCCAACATCAATTTTCTTTTTTATTATGACTGAGCTCGAACACGAAATGAAAGCTCAAGTCAAATCCGAGTCGAGATTGAGCATGCCAGTATTCGGCCGGTCTCCACTCATTTACGTCCTTCTCCATAATGATAATACTAATACCAATTATTATTATTATTATTATTATTATTATTATTATTATTATTATTATTATTATTATTATTATTATTTAACGAGGTCGGCCCTAAGAGCGGGCGAGACTAGACGACAACCTAGGGCCCCAAATGATATATGTATTGAAGAAGTCATTTTTTATGATTAATATATTTGTGCGTGTTTAAGTGAGTGTCATATTGTGACTTTATATGATACATAGATAGTCACTTTATACGATACATAGATAGTCCATCTTTATTGTTTCTTCATGGGCCATTTTATTGTTAGGATCATCCCAAAATATTAATTAACATTTAACATGTTTTTGTACCTCAGAATATGAGGTTTACTTATATCATTCGTAACATAAAAGGCTGATTTCACCATTTTCTCTATATTGTCTAAGACCAAGGGTGAAGAATTCACATACTCCCTCCGTCCCATTTATATAGGCGGATTGAAATTTTCACATGGATTAAGAAAATTTATTGGAAAAGTAAATTATATAGTAAATTTCTTAATATGCCCCTATTTATTATGACTATGTATTTTTTATGAGTTAATCAAAGAATTAAATAGGGATATATTAGTAAATGAGCTAAAAAATATTACTTTTTATGGAAACAAGCCTATATATTTGGGACATCCGAAAAAAGAAAACAAGCCTATATAAATGGGATGGAGGGAGTATTTATTTGTAAACTATTTCGTCGTATTTCTCGTTCTAGAATTTGACAACACTAGTATGTTGCCCGTCGAACATCGACGGGATTATCATACTTTATATATTATTGGGAAAAGGTGCAAATACCCCCCTCATGTTGGTAGCGCCGGGCAAATACCCCCCTGAACTTTGTTTAGGTGCAAATTCACCCTTCCCTAAAGTTTTCGGGTGCAATTACCCCCTCGCCGTGACGGAAACTACACTTTCGTTGGCAAAAAAATATATTTTTTATTCATTTTTATTCTTGTGAACCCTTACAATTTCCAAGAATTAATTGGTGCTAAAAACTCAAATTAGGATAAAATTTGTTTCGAACCCTAGCTCACAACTATCATAACTCAGGCGGAGCTCTCTAATAATTTGCAATCCAAGCCAACTATTTGTTGTTGACATTGATGATCTCATATTCTTCAAGTGGTCCGTCATCCTTTTTCGTGCAAATTATTGGAGAACCTCACCTGAATTTTGATAGTTGTGAGCTAGGGTTCGAAATAATTTTTTTCCTTATTTGAGCTTTTAGCACCAATTATGTAGTATATAACCGTTGAAAATTGTAAGGGTCCACAAGAATAAAAATGAATCAAAAATATTTTTTTTGTCAACGAAAGTGTAGTTTCCGTCACGACGAGGGGGTAATTGCACCCGAAAACTTTAGGGAAGGGTGAATTTGCACCTAAACAAAGTTCAGGGGGGTATTTGCCCGGCGCTGCCAACATGAGGAGGGTATTTGCACCTTTCCCCTATATTATTTGTAGAAAAATTAGTTATACAACTATTCGATTTGTTTTAAAACCAGTGTAGTAATAAATACCCGTTAATTAATCGAACCTGTTAATTTCTATACACATACCCGTTCATATCCAAATAAAAAAAATTAACTTATCCACATCTTAAGCTCGTATAGTAATACATACTATAAACTTGAATATTAATAATATATTGTATAAATACCCGTTACCCGTCTCAAATCCGATTAAAAAATAATTTTACATCTTGTTATCGTCCTAAACTCACATAGTAATACACGATAAAGTCTTGTATATTACAAAGGAAATATTAACAAAATACTAAAACATAAGTTTCAATTATAAATTTGAAAATTATACAATTTATGAAACTCATCTCAAGCCCGATTAAGAAGTAATTTTAATACTCAAGTTCCCACCACAACACGTATAGTAATGTCCGTTAATAACTCGAACTCGTTTATTTATATACACGCACCCGTTTCTTTCTGATTAAAAAAAATTAAAAAAAGTAATTTTACTATTTGTTCCCGTCCTAAACTACTCCATTCATTTCTCAAACTTGTATAGCAATACCAACTAATTACATGAACTCGTTTATTTATTATGTACAATGAATTAATTAAATTTATTATTGGAAATCGTCACTATTATTTATATAGGAAGAAAGTGCGAATTACCCTCACAATGTTTGAGCGCACATATGTCCTTAACGTTTGGTTTTTTGCACCACAAAGCAGTGGCGAATCTAGAGGTCAGGGACCTCGGCGACCGCCCGGCCAAATCTTTTCTTTTTAATTATATTTAGGTTAAATATTTTTATATTTATTCCAACATTTACATATATAATTGTAAACCCGTTTGCCCAAATTATGCATAAATACATAAACGTAATCTCGCATGGTCACTTTTAAAATCCTAATTCTGTCGTGACCCACCCCTTAACGTTCTTAAATTAATACAAATTTATCCGGACCCGTAGGTTCGTGAGCAAAATTTTGGTGTTAGGGTCAGGACCGTGTATGGGGATCTATACCCGTATCAGGTTCGGGTTGGGTACGGGGTATAGATCCCCGCCCCGAGAAATATAATTGTTAATAATTTTGTTTTAAATTACACTTAATATATTTAATTATTTTTGTTAATTATGTGGATTTTGAAACTTGATGGAGCTTTTGTGCTGCAAAATAATCAAATGAATCTTGTGGTGATTTCTGTTAGGAAAAAATCAAAAAATTATGCAAGGATCATGAATTTTATAGAAAATATATTAACTTTTACATATTAAATTTATAGTTTGTTTATGTGATGTTGAAGAACCTATAGGCTACTGGTATTTATTTAAGTTTATCATGAATATTATGTTTGATGCAATGAATTAATATATGTATTATTTAAATAAAAATTTTGTGATATTAGTCTTTAAATTATTTTCTTGCAAAAATACTCAAAAAGAAAATTAATTTAGCGGGTACCTGACGGGTACCCTTCCCCCTCGGGTAATACCCGCCCCGCCCCAGCCCAATTTAAACGGGTATGAGATCGGGGTCGGGTATGAATTTCTGGGTACGGGGATGGGGAAGTACGTGGCCTGCCCCATTTAAATCCCTATCTCAAGTGAGCCGCCAGAGGATTTGGCGATGGAGTTAGGTCTTCCTCCTCACCCTCTCTTTTTTCTTCCTCTCTCTGACTGGCTTCCTCTTCATCTTCCTCCACATCATCAACATTTATTTCCTAATAAATGTCTCATTTCAAACTTTGAGAGTATAATAGTGTAAAACTTCCTATTTTAATTACCCATATTATCAATGCAAATTATTCACTTTTTATAATTTTTTTGTAATAATTAGGGTAAAGAGAGTAAATCATCAACTTTTTTGGTATGCGTGTTTTAACGACGGTGGACAGTTATTTAAAAACATAGGGAATATATTTGTTAATTTTTTAGAAAAATAATTTTTTAAAAATAAAATTTTGGTAGCTATCCCTATATATGGATGTGTGTTTATTTATACTCTTTAGTAATTTTCTTTTTTGAGGAACTTATCAATTTATTGTAATTGTTTCATTCCATAAACTTTGAAAATGATGAACATATATCCACTTTCAAATTTAAATATGAATTTTTTTTGTTAACGATATAATTTCCTTTACAAAATTCAAAATTAAACTCTAATTGAATTACAATTATAAATCCCTCGATCCGATTGCAACTTGATATCTGTAGTATTTCTCGTCTTGTTTTTATGTTGAATTGCTATTCAATCTTCTCCAATCTCTAAATAGAAATTGATTTGTTTGAAGAATTTTTTTCTTAAGTTATACAGTAATGAAGAATTCCTAAATAAGACTATTGAAATGTGATAGATGGAATATATAGATTGTCAAATAAAAGAGAATAATTGTAAACCTAATGCAACAAAATATCTACGCATAAATTGTATTCAAGTATAAGATTAGCCAACTATAATCGTTGTAAATACGTACTCCATTCTTGTATAATAATTGTAAGATAGAACATACAATTATTTCTAGCATAGAACATATTTTTACAAACCTATCCAAATCTTATTTCTTACATTTTTATTGAGTTCTTGAAACCTACAAATTGCTCTAAATCTTAGTTTCTAGTTGGAAACATTCTCAGCATGGCCGCTCCTTTCCAAATCCACTGTCAAAAACATGAATTCCATCTACCACACCATCATTGCCCCATCCTCCCACGTTTCATCATCTGGTTATCATATCTTCTTTTTAGGATGAAACAATTGATATACATGGAGGAAAAATGTTTATATTTTGGTACATGGTGGAGCTACAGATGTGTCTCACAGAAATAGAGCTCATTAAGCAACTTCCTTTGAAATACATCATCCTTTCGGCAAAATTATAGCATTATGTCTACAGTATGCACCCTACGAACACTCAATTTTGTTTTCAACTTTCTAGAAGATAAAATTTGTTTTTAAATCATGTCATGTTTTTTTTCTTTTTTTAGATTTATGGAGCTATAATGATAAAATAATTGTCCTCTCAAGAATGAAAAAATAATTATTTATTAGAAATTGAATTTGGAGTTATAGAGATAAATAGTACATTTATTATTATATTATAATTCTTGTATTATTATTATTATTTAAATAATAGTGTTAGAGAAAAAGTGGACTAACAAAAACTAATCCAAATTATGTGGCAGTAGTTGGAAAAATTATGTTTTAATTATACATAAAATTTTACAAATAAAGGAATATTGAACCAAATGTGCCATTTGGATTAATTTTAAATAAAACATGCAATGTCTAATAGATCAAACAAACTTATAAATAAAGGAATAAATAAAATATGTTATCCATTATTTTACTTTACCAGCTTGAAAAAATGATTTTTACTTAAAAACTCAAAATCAAAATATTGTATTATAAATATATATTCAGTATGACAATAATTTTTGCTAAAAGTATATAACACATATTATATGCATCAACTTATTGTTCATTCATGCAAATAAATGAATATTAGTATAAGATATTAGAAGCTAGCTTAGAACAATTTAAAAATAAATTTAAAAATATGTACAAAACTGAAATATTATGTCAAAATTAATTAGGATAATTGTAGAATAATATACCCCTTCAACATATTTTAATCAAAAGCGTTCCTAGATAAGACATACTAAGATAATTTGTCTTGCATAAAAAAACCAACAACATAATTCGAAAATTAACATAACTAAAACCTAGGATCATGAAAAACATGTATGCATTTTTCTAGAAGAAAATTGGCGAGGGGGGTCGATGTGATACTTTTACAAACTCCACTGCAATGACACTTATATATTTAACTTATAAACATAGTAAAAATTTAAATTTAAATTAATTTAAATAGCAATATCAGCGCACTATATCATTGACATCATCTGTGTGAAAGATGTTATGCTAGCTTCACTTTAGGCCGTGGTAGTACGGATGACGGTTACAAACAATGTCTTAATCGTGTGCGTGTGATGGCCTAACGGTAAAGTGATTAATGTCCGAGGTCAAAGTCTCGGGTTTGAGTCCAATGTAGTGTGGTCTTTAAATTTAACTGCTAATTTATCAAGAAAAAAACGTCTTAATTACAACTAAATTTGGAAGAAGATGTATTACAGCTTAATATAGAATTTAATTGGTTTCTAATAGAATAATTAAGAAAGAAAATCAATCCAACGTTAGCTTTTTTTATGCTCAATTTGATGAATTTATGTTGACTACTTACAAATTTATAAAAAAATGAACATGTTCATACATTCGTCGATGTTTATGCATTTTATTGCAAAAGATTGAAACAATTGTTTCACGAAGTGCCTAAAAATTGCTCAAACATGCACCCCCTTCTTTATTCACATTTCACACTCTGAAACGTCCATTACAGCCAAGAGATACTCATTTAAAAAAAAAAAAAAACAGAAAAAAAAAAAAAAGTTGTCCAACTCTATATTCTCTGTAAGAATAAATCAATAATTTAGCTGACAAAGAACACAGTCTTGTCAAATAAAAGGTTTTTAATTAACTGTCACAGTATTTAAACGTCACAAAAAATTAATATACGCATTAGGAAAAAAAAATGTATCATACAGTATAAGTTAGGAATAGGATTGGTCTATTTTTTTGATCCATTAGTAATGATCACTTTGTGAGTTGACATAATCAGTCAATATAAATATTAACTCACAAATACACAAACACTATAAATAATTTAGCATGAAATTAAATAGCTTTGAATACAGTTAAAGAAATTATTCTCAATTTCTAAATTTTATAATATATCGAGCCTATGTACTTATCATTTGCTAAGTCATTTACAACATGGACAAAATTTTCATCTGGAGATGCTTGCCTCTAATCGAATAATTGGTGCATAATTGAATTCTTAGCGTCAATCATAGCATCGGATTCTCTTTCCCTTACTTCAATATCGTACTACTTCATTACCGCAATCAATTCTCTATTAAAATCGAGAACCTTGAAACCAATACTCTTTGTCTGCTAACCTATTTCATTCAATCGTGCATTCTCCAATGGGGGAAAGACGAAATGAAGGAACGCAAAATAATTGAAATGTGTGTGTATTATGGTTGTGGAATCCTATATTATATATATAGGCATAAAACATATTAAAATTAGGAAAGTAGTCAATTATTATTGTCATGATTTATGCGTTTTTAATTGATTGATACATTTCCATAATTCCATGTTTTTAATCTTATGCAAATTGATTAATTGAACATAACGGCAGTAAATATATAAGGGATGTAGTTATACATGATTATAAGTTAGAAAGAAAATTAGATGAGTTGAGATTTTAGATAATTAAAAAAGAAAAATTCTAAAAATGCCACATCATCATGAAAATGGATATGATGGCTCTAATATGTCCCAAATAGTTTCTCCACATTCAAAAATTTTCTTTTCCATCAAAGAATTATTTTTTTGATTATTATAAAAATTTGATGTTTGGGATGCTTTGAAGTGCAAGAGTGACTTTGTTTGTGAATTTGTTAAATATATAGTAAAAAATGCTTTAAAATAAGGAAATATATTAATTTGTTGCCATTAATTTTAATTTTGTAACGATTTTTTTTATTAATTGTACAATTGTGAATTATTAATTAATAATTGAGATATACCAAATTTAAAATAAAATTGGAGATTTTAGATAATTAAAAAATAAAATTAGAGGAATTGCCACATAGACATGAGAATGGATGTTGTGCTCTCAATATGTTTTGCTATTAGGAATAGATATTTGGAGTTAAAATTAAAGATAGGGGGGAAATGGTCGTCATCTCTTAGATATAGTCGAACGAAGCTCAAATAAATGTATAGCAAAAAGAATGGTGAAAATATAATTTCTTCATATTTCCACCTCATACTCCAGCAACTTCAATCATTCACCCCCAAAATTTAACTTTCTTGTCATGAATGAACAAAATACTTAAATTCAAACTATTTATAATATTTTGAAATTCAGATTTAGAGTTGTCAATTTGGCCGGCCCGACTCAATTCACAACTCTATTCATAGTCAACATGTCTTTTAAGTGTATTTTCTATGTTCTATAACAAGCGGCTCGCATATCATATCGAATCGTCTCATAACAAGTGACTCGTTTTTAAATAAGGAAATAATTATTTCTTTAAAAGTTGTGGGTCATACCACTTTAATCACTTTTTATCCTTAACCTAAATAACCGTGTTCTTAAAGTATAAGCCATTTGGCACTTGTTATGGAACGGAGAGAGTATAATTTAAACAAATTTATTATTCACTTTATTAAAATTGAGTATAAATATAAGGCCAAAATGCATACAAATTCCTGACATTTTCTCAAATTCTGGTTTAATTCCAAACCTTTTAATTTTTGCAAAATAAATTTCCACCTTTCAATTTTGCTTAATGTTCTCCTGACGACGAATTTGGGTGAAATTCAAAGTGACGTGGCGTTCAAAACGACGCTGTTGGATTCGAGGTCAGGCGTCAGAGGGATCCGCGACAATCTCGATTCAAAGCAGGCGAAGAACAGCCGTCGTTTTGAACGTCACGTCACTTTGAATTTCATCCAAATTCGTCGTTGGGAGAACATTAAGCAAAATTGAGAGGTGGAGATTTATTTTACAAAAATTAAAAGATTTAGAATTGAACCAGAATTTGAGAAAAAGTCAGGAATTTGTATGCATTTTTACCTAAATATAATTCTCCCATGTGTAAATGTTTCTGGTTCGAAAAGAACCCCTAACGTCTCTCCGCCTCCCTACTACCGCCGGCGAAGCTCCGCTTCCCCTCCATAAAACCCTAATCTTAAAGGAATTACTTTAATTTATAAATTCTTCAACCAAACCATCGAAACTGCTTTCGATGGCTTACGGCGGCCCCGCCATAGCTCCGACCGCGCCGCCAGGTAGCTCGGAAACAGTGAGGCAGGTGAAACTTGACAAAGAATGTGAGCTGAGAGTTGAAGTCGGTCCCAATTTTCCTCTTCGCCTCCGGATGCTTAGCGGCACCGCCGAGATATTTGGAACGGAGGTTCCGCCGGAGATTTGGCTGACGTTTCCTCCCGGACACAAATTTGCTGTATGTATTACTGATTTTGATATTTTAATTTTGTAATTGCGCCAAGGCCTTGAGAAGGAGATGGAATATAATGATTTTGCCCTTTTATTATTCTTTTTATGTCCAATTACATTTGAGAATTTTTGTCTTTATTTGCACTTTGATGCTTAGTTTTTACATAAACTGTGAGAAAATTGGGGGTTTTGGTTAATTTGATAAACCATTTAAATTAAAACGCGGAGCTGTTCATTGTTTATGTTTATTGGTGCGTGACTGAGTGATAGTTCTGATTGAAAGTTATCTTGAACGGATTAGGTTTTTACCTGGTACGGCGCGACAATTGAACTAGACGGTACAACGGAAACTGATTATACGGCTGATGAGGTTCTGTTTCGGTTCTCAAGCATATACCTTGGAATGTTCATACACATTAGCTCCTACACAGCTGTTATGTATCTAACTGTTCTTCCGTGTGTAGACGCCCATGATCAGCTATGTTAATGTGCATGCTGTGCTGGATGCTAGAAGAAATCGCGCCAAAGCTTCACCAAGTGATTCTGATGATTCTCAGGTAGCATTATGTTCGTTTGTGACTGGAAACAGAGTTCGTATACTTATCTAGCTTCTCTTTGTATTGTATAACATCTTTTGGGACGATTTACTTCGTTGTTTTTGAAAAAAAAAATGTTACCTGTCCTGTTAATCTGCACATTCAATAAAACCGTGGAATGTTTATGGGGAATACTATACACTTTTATACGAAGGATAAGATTAAGAGTTTTCATCTTGGCTGATTCCACATGGTGATTGAATGATGTCTTGTTGAGTTGGGCCAAGTGAATGATTGGCAGAAAATACTTCTTTTATTGCTGCTGCCAAATTTGGTTCCTCACAATCCATATGAGAACAAATTATATACACATACTGTGTTTGCCACTACGTAACGTTTTATAATTACAAGATTCTTTATGATAAAGTGACTCAAATATCTAGCCTGTAGTGGCCTGTAGCATTTATGTCTAACAGCAAAGTTAGGATTTTTGAAGGAGGAGACACCCAGATGTTCTGCTCGTCTGCTCTTCTGGCATTTGGCTAATATATATTCTTTCTAAAGGAAATATTGATCATCTTCCAATGACAGTGGTCTCTTGAACTGTGTTCCATGATAATTAAAATGATTGAATTCAGGTTCATCTAAAAGGGGGAGGGTATCTGAATTGCTTGCCTATTTTTATAATGTTTTCTTTCTGGAAAGAATTCTATTTGCATCAGAATAATATCATGAGTTTTATTCCAGAGGATGCAGTTTTTTTTCTTTTTTATGTTACTGTTGAAAAATCTCAGGAAAATTATCTATTTCGTGTATGAACTGAATCTCCTGGTCCTGTTTCTTCAGGGACCAAGGGTTATTGTTGTGGGACCTACAGATTCTGGAAAGAGTACATTGTCAAGAATGCTTCTAAGTTGGGCAGCTAAACAGGGTTGGAAACCTACTTTTGTAGATTTAGACATAGGCCAAGGATCTATAACAATACCTGGATGCATAGCTGCAACTCCAATTGAGCTGCCTATTGATCCGGTGGAGGGAATTCCTCTTGATATGCCTCTAGTTTACTTCCATGGCCATGTGACCCCTAGGTAATGAAGTTGGTTCTTTTTCATTGCATATTCTCTGTACTTATTTGTTCTCACTTTCGTAGTAGAAACTCCTTGCATTTTTAAAAGTGCATCTTCTGCTCGTCTGCTCTTCTGGCATTTGTCTAATATATATTCTTTCTAAAGGAAATATTGATCAATCATTTTAAGTCATTTACCCATTTGGATTTGGCACTTTTCAGTGCCAATGTAGAGCTGTACAAGGTACTGGTGAAGGAGCTTGCTCAAGTTTTGGAGAGGCAGTTCACTGGAAATGTTGAATCTAGAGCTGCAGGCATGGTGATTAATACCATGGGCTGGATTGAAGGTGTCGGTTATGAGGTATTTGATATTCATTTTCTGAATATGCCTTTGGTGAGTTAAGGAAAGGGCTATCTCGTATTCTTTTTCTCATTTTTAATTGTTTTCTCCTCTTGGCAGTTGCTGCAGCATGCAATCGATACATTCAACGCGACAGTTGTTCTGGTTTTGGGTCAGGTATCTATTTTTTCTGGTCTGAGCATGGCTTCTTGAACTATGCAGTGCAATTGCAAGCACTATATTATGAATTATTTGGCTTTCCTTTGATCGTGTTCTTTATTTTGGCTGTCTAAAGGAGTTCCTTGCCTTGTAAATCAAAGTCTTGTATGTGATATTACTTCTTCTTGCTTTTTTCGGCACTTGAACATGTCCACAGGAAAAGCTTTGGAGCATGCTTAAAGGTTTTTTAAAAGGCAGAGCTAATGTAGATGTGGTGAAGCTTCAGAAGTCTGGTGGTGTCGTCTCAAGAAATGGAAAAGTTCGCCAGAAGGCTAGAGGCTCTAGAATACGTGTATGCTGTTTTTTTACTACTCTTTAAACTACTAACATGGTTATTAGATTTTGCATTACCACGTTGCTTTTTCTTTGTTCCACTTCCACCATTGTGAGATGTCCTTTTGTTTCATCTTGACTGCAGGAGTACTTCTATGGCCCTGCGAATGATCTTTCCCCTCATTCTAACACAGCCAATTTCAGTGATTTGTTAATCTATCGAATTGGTGGTGGACCCCAAGCCCCACGCTCTGCTCTGCCAGTTGGTGCAGAACCAGCCTCAGATCGTTTAAGAGTGGCTCCTGTTAGTGTTAACCAAGACTTGCAACATCTAGTTTTAGCAATCTCGTTTGCTAAAGAACCAGACGAAATAATTTCCAGGTACAGTAGTTTCCTTGTTTGTTGCATCTTGAGCATACAGTGGAAAACTGAAAAAAAATAAATTAAAAAAAAAAGTTGGGCTAATATAACTTTGATATTTATTGCCTTTCTTGTTCTTTTCAAGCTATTAGTTTGTGTAAATTTATAACCATAGTACCATTGTCCCTAAGTTGACCTTTCCTTAATGAATGTTGCATGACATACTAAAAACTTTTTCGGGCTTCAAAACTACTACTCCCTCCGTCCCGCGATAAGTGGCCACATTCTTTTCGGCACGAGTATTAAAAAGAAGGGTGTTTAAAGGATAAAAAGATGGAAAGTGGTGGAGCCCACAACTTTTTGTGCAAGAAGCATATTTCCTTATAAGGAAAGTGGCCACTTATCCCGGGACAACCCAATAAGGAAATGTGGCCACTTATCCCGGGACGGAGGGAGTATTTAATTTGGAAATGATAAATGAAATTATGTAATGATTTATTTTCTTCTCTCTGTTAGTAATGTTGCTGGCTTCATCTGGGTCACTGATATCAACTTCGAAAGGTATGTACCTGAAATTGTTTCCTTCAATGCAACTGTAGTTTCTAATTTGCTTCTGAAACGCGATCTTGTTTTGATTCGTGACAACACAGCAAGAAAATCACATACCTCGCGCCCTCTGCTGGAGGTCTTCCTGGTAAATATATGATCGTGGGAAACCTAACGTGGTGCGAATAGTGAGAGAGTGTGTGGTTCCGTTCAAGCTTGTTTAGTCGGCAGCTTTATTCGTTTCTATTGTAAAACTGATGCAATTCCATAGTCTAGTGCATAATTGAGGTCTTGCACATGTCTTTGTATACTAGTTTTTATAGCTTGGTTGTCATGACTTAAGCCCAAATGTGGTACTTTTGAGTTATGAATGTGGGTTTCTTGTTGGTAACAACTTTTTGGAATTTTAATTAACCCGTAGAGGTGTAAATGAGTCGAGCTAGACTTCAATGACTAGTACCCAAACATGTTACTTCGAGTTATGTGTGTTTTGTGTTGGTAACAAACCCCGCTTTGTTCCCTCTTCGGGTATTGCTTTGATTAACAAGTACTTCCCGTTTCCCTAAATAAATGTTCCGAACAGTTAAAATTCTTGTTTCAGAATAAGTGTCATTTCAGAATTTTGTGTGAAAATTATGCTTAAAGTATTATATTTACCTTTAAGTTGAGGCAAATATTTTAATTATTCAGCTTTCCATGCAATAATTTGGGGTAAATAGATAGTACTCTTTTCGTTCTGTTATTCTTGTCTTGTATTCATTTTTGTATTCCTTTTGGGGTTGTCCCGTTATTCTTGTCATGTTTCCTTGTTTGGGCTAAATTAAGGGTTATTAAGGTTATATTTAAATTGCTAATGTGACCCTCATTTCTCTTTACTATTCCACCTTTCACTACCTCATTTTGTGTGTCATTCACTATTCACTCTCTCTCTATCCATTTTATTTCACTATTTGTAAGAATAACGGGACGGAGGGAGTATAATTTATCTGCAATCTTGATATATGCATTTTAACGACCGAGAAGCATTAGGTTTGAGCTTGTAAGCCTATTGAGTTGTAAGGTTTCTTCCATACACTTGATGAAAAAACAACTTAATTGAACCAGAGTTTAGTTCGAATACTAGGATTCAACAATTCACTTTATAATTAATAAATGTATAGAGCGAATTTTTCTGAAATTCACAAACTTTACTCAAATTCCGGGTTTTTGTATCCAAACTGATATTTGGTATATAAATTCATAAGCTTTGTATTTTTTTTTTTAATTTCTCCCGAGTCAAATTTTGTCACACATGGTGTCGGGAAAGGTAAGCGTGAAGAAATTGAAGCTTTATTCAATAAGATGAAGAATAATTGAAGAATCTTAATTTGAAGCATAATTTCGCTAAAATCAGAAATTCAGGCTTTATTACTATGTCATATTGAATGCCTAATCCATGTACACAAAGTCGTGGTGTCACGCCTACCTTTATACAATATTTATGAATTTATAGATCAAATTAATAGTTTGGGTGCAAAATCGGAATTCGAGTAAAATTTGTGAATTTAGCGGGAATTCACCCTAATGTATATATTATTGATATAAAGATTAATAATATAAATATATTAGTGTTAAAAGTAGAGAAATAATATAAATATACTAATATTTATATTATGTAAAGCTTTATAGAGGCTGAAGATTAATACTAATCGTTAATTATTACGTAAATAGTTTCTTACTTTTTTTTATATTTATTTTGAGGATAACCCACCATCACTCTTCGAGAGATATGTTTACATTCTTACTTTTTTCTTGACTCATCAGTCATGTGGTTAAATAGAGTTTTTAGTTTCTTACACCATTGCAAGTTAATTGTTCAATTTTTGTTTTATTTTTTTAATATCGTGAAATCGTAAGCCAGCAACAGCTATTTTTAATACGCTCGATTTTAAATTTTTTTGGCTCAATGTGGTCTTAAATTTTGTAGTATATAGTAATTTCTGTTTTTTAGGAAACTCATTATTACACGCGTATTTCGCGTCTTCAATTACACGCAGTAATTTGTGATGGAACTAACTAAAAATTGAGGAATTCGTAATAACTTTACAAAGAAGAAAACGGTAAATTTCTCGGATATTTTGTGTAGCATCCCAAATTTTATTCGCGAAAGTTGGTAGGCCCGGCCCGGCCCGGCCCAATCTGTAAACACAAATCCACGCTCACGCTCACGCTCATATACAGATATATATAGATATATCTATATAAGGCAATGTAAATCTGCAGAGATTGAGTGTATCTATAGAAGTATCTGTTTTCTCCAAGAAGTAGCGCACAAACCCTACTAACTTCAAAGTTTTTGGAGAATTTTGCGCGTTCAAGGTGCGTGATGTGTGTGTTTTTCTTCGGTTGCATGTTTCATGGCTTTTTTTTAATAATTCTTTTTATTTATTTTTCATGAAAATCTCGCGTGGCTGCATAACTTGTTCTTGTGTGTAACGTGATGTTCTGTGTCTTGTCGTCAAATCTTGCGGAGTTTTTTACGTGATTTTTTTGCCCTATGCGCTGGTGATCACGATTTGTTTCTGTACAATTTTCTGTATTCCGAATTCGGAGAATCTTGCTTTGATATGCTCTGTGTGCGCGTGTGTGTTTGTTTAATTTTTCTAGGGTTGAAATTTGGGGACTTTTGCTATGTACGCAACAATAATCCCCAATTTCTGTATTTTCGTGCTGGAATTACGCTGGGTTTCTGTATTTTTGTTACAGCGAGAAATTCTTTTATTTGGATCGCGTATATACTGTTATTGATGTTCGGTTCGGTTTCTACTTTCTGTACAGTATTATGTTATATTTCTGCGGTTTTGTGATCATGAATATATATATCTGTGTGTGTGTGTGTGTGCGCACATCACATAATTGTTCCTTATGGTGGTTGTTCAGCCGTATCTATGGAAATTTATAAAGAATTTTCAAGTTTGTGAGAATTTTCTGTTGTGCAACAAACTTTTTTGCAGTTTGTTCTTAAATCTAGATAGTAAAGCTGGTATCGGAGTCGTGCTCAGGTTGTTTCATGGTTTGAGTCGTCAAGCAAATCTGTGATACACTTTTCTTTGTTGAGCTTGTGCTAATAAATGGACAACTCTTCATACTTGCATGTAGACTTTCGCAACTTACATTGACAAAGCTTGTTGTGCTTGCAGGTCTGAAAAATGGGTCAAGCACTCTGTTGTGTTCAAGTGGATCAGTCCACTGTCGGTATGAAAGAACAGTTTGGTAAGTATAGCGATGTTCTCGAGCCTGGGTGTCACTGTGTGCCTTGGTGTTTTGGGTACCAATTGGCTGGTACGCTATCACTGCGTGTGCAACAGCTAGATGTTCGATGTGAAACAAAAACCAAGGTGCTTCCTTGCTTTGCTTTCTAATGAAGATTGTGTTTGCCAGTACATGTGTTTTCTTGTTGTAATGAGTTAATTCGAGAGAGAGTTATTTTAGGGTCATATAGTACTTGTTGCTAAATAACATAGAACGACCACATTATAATACTATTAGGAATATCATGTTCTTCAACTATATTGCAGCATTCTTGATTCCAACCCTTACTATCCTGAACAATGCATCATCCTTTTCATGTTTTACTGTTTAATTGACCTTTTGATTAACCTTATCTGCTGTTTCAGGATAATGTCTTTGTTACTGTGGTTGCATCCATTCAATACCGGGCTGTGGCAGAAAACGCGTCTGATGCTTTCTATAAGCTCTCCAACACCAAGTCTCAGATCCAAGCCTACGTTTTTGATGGTATGGTGGACCCCTCTTAGGTTTTCTGTTATTCTATATTCCATGAGATAGAATGTACCACTACAGTTAGAGGTGATTAGTATTTTAACATCTTAATTATTTGTTCTGTTATTTTGAATACTGGGTCGTGTATTTTCCAAATTATCCTATTTGTTATCTGTATAAGTTCTTTATATCTATTAGTCACTTTGCACAGACTGATGAATTTGCTGCCTATTCATCTCCTCTACAGCTGCTTGTAAATTTTGTAGTTTGGCTATTGTTGATTCCTTCATAACTGAGTTTTTGAACTTTTAAGATTCCATCGATCGGATTGAGGATGCTCTGCTCATTTGATCTTTTAAGTGGATTATTTTTTGAAATTAGTGGGCTTCAATGGTCTTGATGTACATAGGGGTGACCATTAAATATCATCTCAACAAATACCACAAGATTTATGCTTCTAGTTGCTAAACCTGTAATCAAACTGTGAGTATGACCTTTGCTCGTCATTTTGTATAGTCATCAGAGCTAGTGTGCCAAAATTGGAACTGGATGCTGTTTTCGAGCAGAAGAATGATATAGCCAAAGCTGTGGAGGAAGAACTTGAAAAGGTGATTAATGGTATTGACAGCATGAGGATTTCAACTGCTACATTCCTACGAATTTTGTTGAAAGTTTTTGTGCATTTGCTATTTCTGCAGGCTATGTCTGCTTATGGCTTTGAGATTGTCCAGACCCTCATTGTGGACATAGAACCAGATGTTCACGTGAAGAGGGCTATGAATGAGATAAATGCAGGCAAGTTTTCCGAGTGAATTTCTCTATACGATAAAACTGAGATTAGTATTATCTTTTTCGACAAATAATGTGCTTAATCTTTACTTGGCTTATTATGTAGTTTCCAACCTTCTGCCCTGATCATACAGCAGTTGTTTGTTTTGTATTATATAGTGGCATGTTTGAGTGCATCTTTAATTGTTATTTCTTCTGTAAAAACATTAATGAATTGAGAGACACAAAACTGATATAAACTTTTGAATGTTTAAAAACAGCTTCTAGGATGAGGGTTGCTACTAAAGAGAAGGCCGAAGCAGAGAAGATTCTGCAAATCAAGAAGGCTGAGGGAGAAGCCGAGTCTAAGTACTTGTCGGGGCTGGGTATTGCTCGTCAGCGCCAAGCAATTGTGGATGGACTACGCGACAGTGTGCTCGCCTTCTCAGAGAACGTGCCTGGGACTTCAGCAAAGGACGTGATGGACATGGTTCTCGTCACACAGTACTTTGACACGATGAAGGAAATCGGGGCTTCCTCAAAATCTACTGCTGTGTTTGTTCCACACGGTCCTGGTGCTGTCAAGGATGTCGCCTCACAGATTCGAGAGGGTCTTATGCAGGCTGAAAGCGTCAACAAACTCAGCTAATGATCATAGAATAGCTATAGGTTTGTTTCTGCACATTACTTGAGATTTTATGATATGGTTTGGTTTCGAGCTTTTTAACTAGTTCAGTTTTATGGATAGGTATATATATATATATGCTAGTTTCTGTTTCTTTCTGCTAACAGCCTTGCACAATATAAATCTTTTGCTGGTTTATAGACATGTTTTTCTTTGTCCCCTTTGCTCCATTCTGCCCTTTGCCTTTTCTGTTACATGAGATTCTTTCTATTTTCTATTATAATACTCCCTCCGTCCCTGATAAGTGTGGTCCGGAGGGAGGGGCACGGGTTTTAAGAAGGATGTTAGGTAGATGTGTAGTGAGTGGAGAATGAAACCCACTTTGTTGTAGTAGTATTAGTTACTTTTAAAGGGTAAAAGGGTAAATTTTAAGTGGGGTCATATCCATTTAAGGAAGGACCACACTTATGGGGGACAGACGAAAAAGGAAAGTGGACTACACTTATCAGAACGGAGGGAGTAATATGTTTAATCTCGCGTGTCTGACATGTAATGGTGAAATGAAATACGGTAAGGATTCATAACTTCATAAGTAGGGTTCTACCAAATGATTTATGCCTTAGAATAGTTTCATGAGTTTGTGACTAAAGGTCTTGAGCTCGAATTTAGTAACCCTACTAGGTCATAGATATAGAAATCCTATATCGAATTTTGTGAAGTAATTTACCATAATTGCAAGAAAAGATCTGTTTCCAATTGCAAACAATGATCGACAATGCAACAAGTCTAAACCTCCACAAACCTTGATCATTGAACCAAGTTGGTCGAGGCCGACGGTGCACTAGAATCGAGCACCCGGCTCCCGTCTCTCCTCGCATGATCTTTCAGTCATGAGATCGTCCCTTCACCAACTAGGCCATCCAAGACTACCAAAACTAACCTTCAATATAAAATAAAAAAAAAAGGATCCCATATTTCATTGATACACAAGAGTCTTAGAAGCCTATATGCAGTGTAAATCACCTCAAGAATTCTTCTTTGATTACATTTTCAGTTCATAGAATCAAAAGGAACAAATCTTGAATCTCATGCTCAGTTTCTGTCTCACAGTCACAGCCCATCACAAACACTGAAACACACAGTCAACTCTGCATCAACAACACACAACCACCAAAAAAAATCACAAAAAAAAGAGAGAAAAAACACATTTAATTGTATATTTTCTTACATGACAAGTTTATTACCACAATCCATGAATGAGAAGATTGCATCTATCCTTAATCCATCGAAAACTCTTTCTAAAAGAGCCTTTGACTTTGCCTTCAACTGTGTAAGCCTTATAGCTTGCAACTCTCTTCTTCCTCTGAATCTCTGGATCATTAAAACTCCAAGATTTTGAAACTGAGCCGCCGGCGCTCTTCCCTCTCTTCAGCTTCTCCGGCGTCTCCGGCGGCGGCGCCGCCGCCGTGTTGTAGTATGAAGTGCTGTATGACCTGAAATCATTAGGCCTGCCATAATAAGGCTCTATTTGCATGTCGGAATCTGTGTAGAAATTTGATCTGTAATTTGCCATGGATTTGTTTTTTTTTTTTTTTCTTGATAGTTTTTTGTCGCATGAGATGGGAAAAAATGGAAAATATAGTTTTCTTGATAGTTTTTTGTCTTGATAGAATTTATGAGAGTTGGTTTTGATTTTTTATTTAAAGAATATATATCATGGTTAGACCAGTCAAACACGACTTCCCATTTCTTATTTCGACATTTCGTGTTTTAGTTCTTTTATTATTGTTTGAAATTACCGTCTGATTAAGACAACTAATTACGTTTTGGATTCAAGCAAGTTACGATATGAACTCAAAATCACATGCAACAGGACTACTCCATCCGTTCTTTTATAAGTGTTACCCACCGTCAAATTACACGTACCAAGAAAATAAAGAAATTTACGTATATAACCTTATTAATTACCATAATTAATGTATACATATAACTAATTAATAAATTACGAAAAATATTAAAGAAATAATTGAGCTAAATGGGACATTTAAAAAATAACGGAGGGAGTATTAAGTTTTATCGCGTCACGTGTACATTGATGTTGCAAATTGAAGTTAAAATTTTAGATATCCGATTTATGGATAGTTATTCCAGATATTTTGAGGAAAAATTAAACTGAGATTAGGTAAAAAGATGTATAAAACTTTATTTTTGATAAAAATGTAAAACGACTTTTGAGGGTAGAACTAGAATCTCCCTTATTTCAATTGATAAGATATTTCATAACAAATAATAGAATAACAAAAAATCAGAATTAGATATACTTATCTCTATATGTGTTGTTTTGAATTTTTGTATTTCCGTTTATTCCAAAAACCAGACAACTTATAAAATATCTTTATATTCAATTTGCGATGACATTTTGAGATCAAAACATGTGGCTCGAGTTGGCTTCTAGAAGCCTCAAAAGTGTATCTTAACTCTTAAGATTAAAATATAATTAGAACGAAGAAAAATCGCTTTCACATTCGTCTAAATATCGGTTTTAATTTGATTTCTCCGTATTCAAGCAAATATCAGAAATTACCAGAAAACAGATAAAATGGTTTTGCTTCATGTTGATAGCCATGTTCTGGCATGCTAAAAAAAAAGTGAAAATGAAAATAAAAATAAAAATAAAAAACTATATCAATGACCTCAATGTCTTGAATAAAAGTTGCAAATTCGGATATTCTATTATCGATTTGTGTGACATCTTATACTCGATTGCTTATGAATTTATGATATGTGTGGCAGCAAAAGCACAAATTAAGCACGACAAAAGTGTTAAAAGTGAAGTCATACCAATTTACAACCATAATTTAGGGATGATATGCTGATTAAAGTTACCTTTGGACAATATAATAATAATTTAAAAGCAAGGGGCTTGGGATAAAGAGCACGAATTGACTAAATAAGTTGGTAATTGAAGTTTCTAGGGGAAGGCTAGGTGCAATGAATAAATTATGATAAGAACATAATTTTTTTAATCAGATAATTTTCTTTCTCTAGGGGAAGGCTAGGTACATGTCAGAGAAGCGAGATTAAACATATTATAATTAGGGATGTAAACGGGTCGGGGCGGGTTCGGGTATTGCTTCCCCATCCCCATACCCGCTTCAGAATTCCGTCCCCATCCCCGTTTAAATCGGGGCGGGGGCGGGGCGGAGATCCCCATCGGGTACCCGTTAGATAATTTATTTTATTTTTAATAATTTATTATAACAAAAAAAATAATTTATTAGTAATTTATTAATAATTTATTTTTAATACTTATTAAAAATTTGTTAATAATTTATTTTTAATACTTATGAAGTTGTTTTCCATATCATTTGGTAATAAAATATCTACTTACAAAATAAAAAAAAAATCGGGTCGGGTTCGGGGCGGGGATCTATATCCCCGTACCCGACCCGAACCCGATTCGGGTATTATAATTCAAACCCGTCCCCGACCCCGACCCCGAAAAACTTCATCCGAACCCGGCCCATTAAGGGCGGGTACCTGCGGGGACCCGAACCCGTGGGGAAAATTGTCATCCCTAATTATAATAGAAAATAGACAGAATCTCATGCACTCCCTCCGTCAGCGATAAGATACATAAAAATCAAACGCATACAACATTTTTCCTATTTTCTATTAATTATTTTATAAAAATTGTGGGCGGAACTCAATTTGTGAGATAAGATAGATTTAGGGAGGTGTAAATATGAGAAAAGATTTAGGGAGATGTAAATATTTTTGTGGGTCCTACCCAATTTGAGAGATCTGCTGGAGGATTTTTTTTATCTCATTTTTTATTTTTTTTAACCTAAATTTACAATTAATGATGATTTTGAGAGAACTCCTTGGAGTGCTCTTAATTCTCTTTATTTTGGGGGGCTGGGGCTACATATATTTATTAAGAATTTAAATGAAGAATTATAGGGAAAAAATAGCACATTTGTTATTAATATTTTTTTTAACAATAAAGAGTAAAAAGGGGGCCATGTATAGAATTGTTCACCATGAAATTTCAAACATGGTAATTCTAAATATAGCTTCCATTTTACTCTTTATAGCCACTATTTAAAAAAATAAATATTAATATTAATAAATTTACTAATTTAACCCAACATGCTGCTAAATTCTAATAAATCCTGAAAAGTAATAGCTCGAACAACCACATAAGATGAAAATACGCCTTTGAATATGCTCAGGCCAAAGGTCACGGGTTCAAGTCCACCGTCACGCAGCCTTTAAAAATTTCTTGCAATGTTTCTTTTAAAAAAAAAAAAAGGCCTTTGAAGATGATGAAGATGAAAACATTGAATTGGAGCAAATTGACGTCGTGAACAACAAAATGTGCTCAATTTTACGCATTGTTTTATCATTTATGCGGTTATCGGATTTATGAAGATCATTTATATTAATGATGTAGAATTATGATGATAAGTTACATTTTGAATCGGATTTAATAATTTCTTTGTAAAATTATTTAATCGGCAAAATATTTTAACATCTAAATATGAGTGATGTAGAATCATAATGATAAGTCACGTTTTGAATCGGATTCGAGACGAGTACAGGTTTAATAAATTTATTATTTTTACTTTTATAATCTTTTTAAACTCTCTTCAGTTTAAATATGGGCAGGATTTGGATTTCACTCCGATGACTGAATCGAGCTTGATGGGTAAGAATGTTAATTTAGCCCGAAATCGACGGGCGGATAAGAATAGACCGACAAAAAATTAGGATTAGGGACAAAAAATTGTAACCCAATTATACAATGTAACAATTTATATTTGATTATTTAGATATTTAATAAATTTAAATTATGAGTTTGGATAATTAGCGGGTATTAGTACTATACGAGTTTGGAACAAGAATGGATAGTAAAATTATCTTTTAATCGAATTTGAGACACGTATGAGTATATAATTTCTAAATGGATCGTCCGAATATTAATTGACATGCCTATATGAATTTTTTTTCTCATTTTTTAATCTTTTGTTATTTATACTATTTTTATTATTAATATTTATTTTGTAGTGTTCGGATTTTTTGACATAAATAATTAATTATTGTAACAACTTATGTTCATAAATTTAAATAGATTCAGTTAATTGGAGGGTATTACCATACTGATTTGAGAGGAGAAAGAATAGTACAATCACTTTTAAATCGAGTTTGGGAATATATCCATTCTAAACGAGAATATAAATTATATTTTACTTAATAATAAATATTTAATTTAATCACTTTTAAATTTATTCATATAAATTATAATATAAAATAATATTCTATCGATGTTTGACAGATTACTTACTATAATATATATATATATATATATATATATGAAGCAAACATTAATTAATTAAGGCGATGGAGTCGAGTCGAATCGAGTATAGATGATCGATCCGATCCTAAAATTAATAATCATCATAGAGATAATCAATGCCGTCGATGTCATCCTGCGCGAATTCCTTGACCTCAATAGTGGGGAACATCAATGCTTCCTCCACGGCACTGTGTGCCATCCCAAGAATGTGACCAATCTCATGCATGGCCACCGTTTTTAAGTCGTAGAAGTTGAGTATGGGGCCGTCGCCAAATAGAAACGACCAATCCTCGTCGGCGTCGAAATGCATCCTCCCGTCGGTAGGAGCGAACGCGTGAGCGAGAACATTGCCCGGCCCATCGAACGGGTACCCGTCCCCGTGGTCGCCACTGAAGTATCCGATCGCAATGTCGCTGCGCTCCCCTTCCCCAACTTGGACGAAGACGAAGTCCGAAACGCTCGACCACTGGTCAAACGCGGCCGCGATCTCGGTCTTTGCGTTTTCGGGGAAGTCGCGCAGGAATGTGTACGTGAGATCAAAAGACGGCCACGTGGGCCGCCCCGGAAAGTCATGATACCTCTTCCCCAGATTATTCGGGGCAACACATATACCTCTTCCCCAGATTATTGGGCGTCCACGATGTGCGACTTATGGCTATCATGATAATTTCACAGAGACACATGGCTCGTGGGATTAATTTGCGGTTGCTCATGGAAGACATGTTAGGATTCTTCAAATGAATTTGGAGAGGTGGGGAAGGGAAATGAATTCTCTTTATAACTAAAAATTAGATTTTATTATGTAATTGACACATGGGCATCGGGCGAATAATTGAGATCATGTGCAACTTGGCCCGAAAATCATGAATTGGGCCAAATCTGTCCTGAGGATGATTAATTTTTTAAATTTTGTCCTATAATTGGAAGCCCGAAAAAATGTGTCATACTTTTGCAAAACGGCAAAAGTTATGGTCCTAAAAGAACTCTGTACTCGTTTTATTCTAATACCTTAGAAATTGTTATTGAAATTGTTAAATTTACGAATCAATCAAAATCAAAGCTCGATTTCTTCTTTTCCCCCTTAACTTCGAAGGAATGAATAAATACGACAAATCGAGCTTTAATTTTGATTGATTCGTAAATTAACAATTTCAATAACAATTTATAAGGTATTAGAATAAAACACAATATCAAAAATTAAATAGAATAGTATTAATATGAACGAAACGAGAAATGTGCTCGTAGAAGGTGTGTAGCACATCACCTCTCTATACCTCGTAATCAACGTAACTAATTAATTTAATGCTAGTATGCTACCTACCTATCTAGTAGCCTAGCTCGTTGATTATCACCTTGTAGAATTCCACAATCGGAAAAGTACGTAACTGGGAAATAAGGTCATTTTAATTAGCGTAGTAAAATTAATTGCAGAAATATATATTGCCAAAATCATACCCTTTGTATACATTGGCATCTTCAACTATGCATGGCGTGAACGGGCAACGGTTGACTGTCAACATTGACTGGATCGGGTCGCAGGTCGAATCGAGTCGGGTCGACCTGGATGCACCGTGGAGACGCTCCACGGGAGTGTGACTCGAAATTAATTATATTATTCGAATTGGCAATTTACTCATTATATATGCTACCCAATCGTGAATATTAATTATTACTACTAACGAATCAAGTAAAGATTTCCAGAAAATGAATTTCTTTTTGACTGTTAGGCTTGTAAATATTTACAATATCACATATAATGTATTCGTATCAATAAATAGAGAGCCAATATATGTTAGTCACCTTTCTGTGAGCACCATTCGTGTACACCATGATCATGTATATTTTGTTACATAATTCTAAAAAGGGAAGACTGTAAAACTAAGCTAGCTAGGCCAACTTAGACGTAGAAAATTTTGCAGATCAATTAATATCTTCCATATTAATTAGAAAAATGTATATATATATATATATATAGTCCACCATGATTTTTAATTCTATATTAATTCCTCCCCTTAACGTATCCATTTCTCTATACTCCACCTTAGAATGTATCATAGCCCTCGTATAAATGGTATCTAATTCTATGCACTGTTGAACTGTTTGCGTGGTAAGTTGGATAAGCCATTAATACTTATTTATTTATTTATTTTGAGAAAAGATAAGTCATTATTATCACACCTCAACATGGGCATGTATATATATTTTTGTGCTTTCATATATAGTTTTGGTCTTACATGCATAAGAGGGCATCTCCTAAGTAGGATCCTAAAATTTAGTTATAAGAATTGGCAATTTAGTCATAATGCATGTTACCCAATTGTGAATCGTATAATGTGACAATTATTTAAGATATTCAATGCAGAAAATACTCAACCGGAAAAATAAAACAAGTATTATAAACAAATATATCAATGAACATAAGCTAGACAAAGTAATAATTACATATACTCCCACGGTCCCAATATTCATGATTGATTTCTTTTGGGCACGTGTATTAAGGAGAGAGAAATTAGGGATCTAAAGGTGTGCGACCCATATGTTTAGTGTAGTTTTTATTCAATATTTAATCCTTTAGTCAATAAATTATTTTTTTATTCAATAAAGAATTTTAATTAGGGTCTAAGTAAGTTCTAAATTAGCCCAAAAAGAAAACATGTCATGTTACATGTGACAACTTAAAAAGGAATACAGGCCGTGAATATTGAAACGTAGGGAATAGTATATACTAGTAAAAAAACATAAAAAATGTGAGGGCACGTGCCCCTACATTGGGGTATGTAGATCCGCCCTTGTAGTGGAGGATATAATAGAGATTGGATCCAAGACATTTCTTATATACTTTCATTGTTTGCGTGTCCAAAACCAATAGACTATTTTCATACTCAAATTAAAACAAAAAAATATGGGATTTTGGTAAAATAAATCATGAATTTTAGGGGTTTTGGTAAATTTAACTTGACTTATAAATATTTGCGAACGAACTTTAATTCGCAAAGATTTAAAAGTTAGATTAAAATTATAAAAACTCTCAAAGTTCGTGATTTATTTTGTCAAAACCGAAAAAAAAATCATGAAATTACATTATAATTAATATTATTTTGGATCATATGTAGATCGTCTAAGTTAATTAACTTTAATTAGCAACGTTTCCATAGTCCTAAACATGCTTAAATATTCTTATCTTGACCTGAAAATTGACGGCACGTGACACAATGACTTTGGGTTGAGAGAAAAAAAAAATCAAAAATATATACTCGTTGTAGAGCCTGAATTGGATTAACAACATATATTTTTAGATTTCATATTTCTCAAAAAAAGAAAAGATTTCATCGGGGCCGTTGGTTTGGTTATGGTAATGAAAATTCAAGACGAATGATTTAAAAGATTGGAATTGATTTACAAAATTTCCGTGTTTTTTAACAGTATCAGATATCTAAAATTCCTATTTCAAGAGATTTAGAAATTCCATGATAGAATACCATATAATTCATTCATTACTTTTTTTGGATTGAGTTGGGTAATTAAGCATTTATTACCTTAAATGATGAAATTTAACCAATCAATATATAATATTGGTCATGATTTTATAACAACTCATGCGTTTAGGGTATTCCAAAATCAAATTCAAATTGACGCATATGGTAGTTTTTCGTATAACGTAATTACATAAATATCGGATTTAATACATTAATATGTATGATCTATTATTTTGTAGACATGCATGGAAGGAAATAGCTAACAAGGGCAAAATCTTTGGTATAACCAACCTCAACCTCATCGTAGAGTTGATTATAATTAAACAGTAAGCGGGTGTTTACTTTGAGTGATAGGATAGATAGATAAAAATAGTATAGGTTAATCTATCGTTTACTATGATGGATTGATAACTTTTGAGCTTGTTTGATCATCTAATCCTTCATATACTCAATCCTATGTTTTATCAATCTATCATATCACGCAAAGTAAACGCCCCTAAATGGAAGAAATTAGGAGTAATAGAGAATAATTATGGAATGATTAGGATTACTTAGGAGTATTTATTATCCCTAATTAAAATTAGTTAATTATCAATTAGAATTTATTAATCTAATAAAAGTTTATTAATTCTTAATTAGAATATAATTAAACTCCAAATAAAATTATTCTAATTAATTAAAAATAAAATATAATTTTTTTTAAAAAGAGTGCATTCAAGTACGTCTCGCTAACAAATTAATAGGGTATATATATAAGAGTACTTCCAGCAGTTATCTAAAAATTATCATTAACTCTAAATTTAGACTAAAATAATAAAAAATGAGATAAAAAGGTCATTCAGCAGATCTCTCTAATTAGATATGGCCCACAAAAATATATACACCTCCCTAAATCTTCGTTCGAATTTACACCTCCCTAAATCTATCATATCTCACAAATTGAGTTGGCCCCACAATTTTTATAGTATAATTAGTAGAAAATAGGAAAACTGGTGTATGCATTTATAAAATAGGAGATATAAATAATACTATAGGGGAAACTTTATGAGCAAATTTAACAGCAAAATTTTGAGAATTCTGCCAGGATTGCCCTTCTAAGTATGTATATAAGAAATAGATAGCTAAAAACGTAATCATGTTAGGATTAGCAGAGTATGATTAAGCGCCTATATATAGGTACAATATCATTAAGAAACAAATCAAAATTTCCATACACACAATTCAAATTCCTCACACACTGAATCAAATCATCCATGGCTCTTAAACCTTTGAATGCTTTCTCTCTCATCTTTCTTGTTCTCTTCCTACGTTCTCTCGCAGTCCAAATCAAGGCAAACGACACTGGTTTTGTCAAAACCCACCATTCGCATTTTGATTCGAAATCTTATCTCAAAAGATTTGGTTATCTCGACTATGCTCAGCTCAATGCTCACGAAGGTGCCTCCGAAGAGCAAATTCTCGAATTCGCCATCAAAACGTATCAAGAAAAATTCGGGCTCAAGTCCACCGGAATATTGGATGCAAAAACGTTATCAGAGATGACCAAAGCGAGATGCGGCAATCCCGATTTGATGTGAATGACCGAATTTCAATAATGGGCGAAATGATAGATTGACGTACTGTCCTAGATATAATAGGGTTGTATTGGTAATCATACCCAATCCAAATAATTAATTAAAAATTTCATATCACTGTTTTACTTTATTGCCCTTATGCTTCTTTTTTTTTAAAGGACCCTTATGCTATTTTAAGTGAGAGATTCATATTGAATTTGAGTTCCAAAAATCATAGTATCATATCTTTAACCTAATTAATATAATGTTCATGTTTCCATAAATTAGTACACGTTATTAGACAAAAATATATAATTATAAATTATTTATGTGGGATCAATGACTCAAATAGCTACAATTATATCGACATTTAATATGTGTGACAAAAATATTGTAGTCACATTTATGTTTTCGTTAATTAAGACTAGAAAAAAGCCTCATATTAAAATAAGAAAATAAAAAATCTAAAATTTAGCAAAAGAAAATAATAATATATATATGCTTTTAAGTATTTATTTTATATTAATTTTTAAACATGAAATAAAATACAGACTGCCCAAGTGAAGCAAAATGCTATCGACATGTAGATCATCCACAAGGACATGTCGAACATGATGCCGGAGCAACTCTGTGTGCATATGATGATTGTTGTGGAGGTCAAGGAATGAAGGCGAGGGGCTTAAATTTATTTTAATTAATGTAATTTTCATTTTTATTTAAATTATGTAATTTTATTTTTATTTAAATTATTGTAATTTTTTAATTTTATTTTAATTAATGAAAAATACTATTTTCCAAAATTAATTCTATTGCTCCCTAACTTGTAATCCAAGGCACAATGTAGGGACCACAACCCTATTACGCCTCTAATATTGAATTCTCGGTCCGTTATTAACGATTAATTTTTAGGCCTATCAATCAAATACCCTATGCATATCAATATCAGAAATACTACAACTTTACTAATAAGGATATGACAATAAAATTAGAGCTGGCAAAATGAGCCCGGCCCGATGGGCTAGCCCAGGGTACCCAAAACCAAGGCTGGTTTGGGCATCGAAAATTAAGGCCCGAAAAAATTTCGGGCCCAAAAACCCGCCCAAACGGCCCGCCGGGCCGACCGGGCTTCGGGCCCAAAAAACCCGGTGGTTTCAGGCCAAAAAAACCCGCCCGAAATATTTACTGAAACTAATACTCCCTCCGTCCATGAAAAAATGTCCCATTGTAGGCTGGGCACGGAGATTAAGAAAGTTGTTGGAGTGGAATAAAAGTACAATTGAGGGGTATTGTTAATTACACTTTTTAGTTTGTTAATCTTACTTTATTTTTTGGGTTTCCAGAACCAATGTATCACACATGTTTTTTTTTTTTAATTGCTGACAACACATGTTTTTTTTTAAGATTGAAATAAGCAAGATAAGTGAATAAAAAAATTACATTTACAACTTGCAAAGTGGAACAGCCGAAAATTGGGTGCCAAAAGTCACATTGATTAATTCATGGAGCCAAAATGAGGGGTGATTTGATCAAATTCTTTGGTGGGAAATTCAAAGTACACCTAACCTCCAAAAACATCAATAAATACACAATTGCTGCACATTATTCTCATTACAACTAAGCTGCAATAAATACATATATACTCTGTAGCATGGCAGACGCAAGATCAAGGCCAAATTTATCTGACGACGAAAAAAACATCGCACAATGGCTCCTACAAAACAGCCGCAACGGTATTCTTCATTATGGAGCAAAAAAGGAGGCTGCCCTTCGATTTCATGTGAATTTGAAGACTATTTGGCGCATATGGAAGGCAGCAACAGCCCAACAAGCTTTGGGAAGACCTGTTCATTTGGTATCAATGAAGAAAGGATCAACACACAAGGATAAAAAGGTACTTGATGTAGAGAAAGTCAGAAACTTATCAGTGCTAGAGAGATCAGCCATTAGAATCATGGCAGGTAAGCTTGGTGTTAGTAAAAGCTTGCTTCATGTGTGGATTAAAGAGAAGAAGCTAAAGCCACATACAAATGCAATAAAATCATTTCTTACTCCTCAAAATATGCTGTCTAGACTGAGTTGGAGCCTTAGTCAGCTAAGTGCTTTAATTGAGGGTGGAAAAATCAAATTTCAGACCATGTATAACACAATACATATAGATGAAAAGTGGTTTTTTTTAACCAAAACTTCGAACGGAGTACTACGCTTTTAGAAGATGAGATTGATCCATACGGGGCATGCAAATCAAAGAGATACATTCCCAAAATCATGTTCATGTGTCCGTTTCTAGACCTCAAGCCGATATGCGAGAGGAACATCATCTTTGATGGAAAGTTTGGTATCTTTCCATTCATAAGTAGAGGAGCCAACTGAAAAGAAATTCAAAAAAACGATTAAAGGGCACCATGGAAAACCAGGAGCCAATTCAAGCAATCACAAAAGAGGTCATAAGGAATGCATAATCAAACAGGTCAGATCTTATTGCATCTTTTTTACTATCAGAATTCATACTAATTCATCATTTAGTTATTGCATTATAACCTTCAAAGCTGCAGATCATACCCACCATTAAAGCTAAGTGGCCTCCTGGTGCAAGCAAGCACATATTTATCCAACAAGATAATGCCAAACCCCACATCACAGACACTGATCCAGATTTTCTAGAAGCCGGATATCCGATGGATTTAACATCCAGACTAATGCCGCCTCCAAACTCACGATACTAATGTAAATGACCTTGGCTTTTTTAGAGCCGTACAAACACTCAAAGATCAGAAGCTAGCTAATGGTGTAGCAGAACTGCTCCAAAATGTGAAAGATGCATTTGAAGAGTTTCCACCAACTAAGTTAAACAATGTGTTTCTAACTTTGCAAGGATGCTACCATGAGATTATCAAAGTGAGGGGCAACAACAACTACAAGATTCCACACATGAACAAGAAGAGACTTATGAGGCTAGGATTACTACCAGAATGCATTGAAGTTGAGGAGCAGCTTGTTAGGGACAGCTTGGATTACCTAAAGTTGGTGGAAAGTGAACAAGGGACCTTCTACAATGTGGACATGCTAGTTCAGGGTCTCCAACATGTGGTTTTAAGAGATTAATTTCTCTTTATTTCAGTTTTTTGCTCAATGTTTACAGGGACAAACAATGTAAGGTCAGTTTTTGAGTTGTTTGGAATGTAAACAATCTTTGTTTTTGGTACTAAAGTCTCAGCATTAAGAATTTTTTTTTTTGCATCACTGACTTCTTATGATCGAATTTAACACTTTCATCATCCTATTTCAACCTCCAAAACCAGGGAAATAATCACCTAGTGGTGGCATCAATAAGACAACATCAAGTGCAGTATCTTTTTCTATCATGACCATCAGAGAAATAGAAAAAAACAGAGCCATTTTTCAGCACAGGGAGGGCAAATTCAAAACATAGATAGATGCATTCCGAGGTAAATTAACCATGGCATCACCAGCCCACACAAATAATCAATGGCATCACCAGCCCATACAAATAATCAATGGCATCACCAGCCCATACAAATAATCAATGGCATCACCAGCCCCCATTATCATAAATCTAGAAATGGCAGCACACAAATAAGAACACAATCACCTGATTACGGGAGGGTCAACACCATGGGGCACCAAATCCCTAAGATTTGTAGGTAAACATTTTCTTGCTCTTTGCTCCACTCTTTATGCACAAATGGCGGGCGTTCTTCATCAGCGATGAAGCCATCCACCGCCATGAAAGCCTCGAAGCCAGATTCTGGCATTAGGGTTTCAGAGATTCCAACCCAACGCTGATAGGATGCCGTCTCGAAGGATAGATCGGAGCCAAACTCAGATTCATCCATCAGATCCTGGGCCGTGAATATTGTTTCCGGCACCACCATTTGAGAATGAGTGGCAGATTCAGAGATCGCAATAGAATCACTCGTGGTCGCCGTCGACTTAGAGAGAGAAACGAAGTTCTCCGATTCAGAGAGAGAATAGGTCTCTGATTCCTCCTTCACGGCCATGAATGGTGTTTCCGGCACCCTTTGTATCGAGCTCCGATTCGGACCAAAAACGAGAAATCGGTCGGGGAGTGTGGGTTGCAATCGGGATCGATAGATCATCGATCATGACAGGAGAATCGAAGAGAAACAAATTTTCAGAGAGGATGAGAGAGCGAAAATTAGCCATCAGAGAGAATGAGAGACGGAGAGTGAGCTAGGGTTTCAGAAATGTGGGCAACAATTGGGCTTTTTGTTGGGGGAATTTGGGTGGGTTATTAGTGTTAGGATTAGTGGGTTAATTATGGTGGGTTAATTGTTTGGGTGTGGGTCCATCAATGGCACATGGATGTAAATATAGAAAGTATGAAAGTTACGAGAGTCCAAAAAGTGGAGTAGGACTCTTTTTCGTAGACAAATAAAAATGGGTAAGTAGGACTCTTTTTCGTGGACGGAGGGAGTATATTTTATTACCCAATCTAATTTATCACAAAGTAGACCTAATTTCTAAAATAAACATGACCAGAAATATTAGGTGAAAGGGTAGACCAATTCAAAATTCTTTTCAAGATTTCAACTCTCATATCCCAGTTCATTAGGAGAGTGAGTGATAACCACGAGTTTCTAACTAATAATTGTATTTTCATAAAACCGGAAAATTAGAATGAAAAAAAAAAAAAGCTACAAATTCGTTACACAAGAAATTCATCAATGCACCCACCCTTGAATTCACCAATATCCAAGATTGAGTAAATATAACACAAACAAGAAACGAAATGAAAAATAACTTTAAAGACTAGATAAGAAAGCCAAATATCATCCGAATCTGCAGTTATTTTAGACAATTACAACACAAAGACAACCAAAAATTTTGTAATAGTTTGGGATTGCAATAACGTTGGGAGATGGAAGTCCCCTCCAAATAATGGCACTTAAAATCTCCCCATCACACGTTAAAACTAACCTAGTAAATAAGGGCATAAGTTACTTGTAACAAGGAAAATTAACCTCGGAGTCTCAAAACATCTCTAGAGAAGGTCAGCAACATTGGCTGGAAGCTCCTCAACTGTAACATTGTAGAACTTTTGTATGTCGACGAGCATGCGTTCGTCGTCCTTGGTCACGAAGTTTATGGCGACACCCTTCCTCCCAAATCGTCCACTTCGTCCGATACGGTGGAGGTAGTTCTCCGGCTGAGTTGGCAGATCGAAGTTGATAACGAGGGAAACTTGCTGCACGTCAATACCACGGGCCAAGAGATCCGTGGTGATGAGGACACGGGAGGATCCGGATCTGAATTCTCGCATGATGATATCTCTTGTGTTCTGGTCCATGTCACCGTGGGTGGCAGAGACGGTATGATCACGGCTGCGCATCTTGTCGGTCAGCCAGTCGACCTTGCGCCTTGTGTTGACGAAGATGACGCTTTGAGTGATGGCCAAGGTCTCGTAAAGATCACAGAGGGTCTCAAGCTTCCATTCTTCCTTATCCACATTAACATAAAACTGCTTGATACCCTCAAGGGTTAGCTCATCACGCTTCACGAGAATACGGACGGGCTTGTTCATGAATTTCCTTGTGATCTCGAGAGCCTCTGGTGGCATCGTAGCGGAGAATACACCTACTTGAATCTTGGGAGGCAGCAACTGGAAGATGTCGTAGATCTGATGGAACAACATTACAGTCATTAGATAAAAAATAGTCAAATTGTAGCAAATAGATAATCCACCTTCAAGGTGGAGAAATAAGGAACACAACTTCAAAATAAGTAGAAACTATAAGCAACTGGGTGTACGTCATCAATGACTAGTGACGTACAGTAATAAAAGTAATTTCATCCAAGCACCAACTGGATTAGAGTGCAGAAAGTAAATGAGAAGGTAAAAAATTAGAAAAGGGTAAAAGAAAAACCTGATCCTTAAACCCTCTTGAGAGCATTTCATCAGCTTCATCCAACACAAACATTTTGATGTAATCAGGGCGCAGAGACTGCCTTCTCAACATGTCAAACACACGTCCAGGAGTACCAACCACGACATGAACCCCACTGGATAGTATACGCTGGTCTTCACGCACACTGGTACCTCCAACACAAGCATGAACTTTAACACCAAGATAATCACCCAAAGCTCGCATAACCTTCTCAATTTGCTGGGCAAGCTCACGGGTAGGTGCCAGAACAAGAGCCTGGCATTCAACGATATTATAGTCTAGCTGCTGAAGAATTCCAGAGCAGAAAGTTGCAGTTTTCCCAGTTCCAGATTGGGCTTGTTGAATCACATCAAGCCCCTTGCAGAAAGGAACGATACCTCTCTGCTGAATTGCAGAAGGCTTCTCAAAACCTTCAAAGAAAAACGAGTAAGTCCTTGATCCTACAGTAAGAACACTTTAAAGAGGAAAAATGATGTATTGCATCTTTTAGGCCAAGCAATAGAAAATGAGTTTGATTTGATAATAGTATATCATGCATAATTCAAAAACATTATATTCAAACAAAAAAGCCATCTAGTGCGGTTTCTGAAAGTTTTTGTTCACGTACCATAGGCATAGATGCCTCTGAGAAGATTTTCCTGCAAGCCCATGGCATCGAAACTGTCATAGACCTCATCATAGCTTGTGAAGAATTCCTCGCCATCAGCTCCAAGTCTGTAAACATTGATTCCAACAATTTAAGAACACAGAGTAAGAAACAGTTACACTAAAACACCTTCTTGGAGCACTCAGATAAGATGGAAGCAATTGAATAAGAAAACTAACAGCTCATTCATTTTCGTATCAAATTGGCGAGTATCAAATTGAGAACCTTCAGGTGCCAATCCAGCCATGACTGCCAAAAAATACAGAGATCAGTAAGCTTAATATATATGCTATTAATATGTAAAGAACAATACAACTACAAGCAATGCAGACCAAAGTGCATAGTTCTATTAGAAAAGGTAAACATATAAATACAACTTAATACTAATAAAAAACTCCTCTTTTTCATAACATTAACTACTAGTGTGAAAATAGCCAAATCTAATCCTACACAACAGCGATTATGCAAGATAATTCCAAAGACGAACTTTTAAACAGTATATTTCTGGTTCTATAACACTTAACAGGGACACAGAAATTCCTCTATGGAAAAAAAATCATGGCAGCAAGAAATCAGTCATAAATTTCCATACATTGTTGCACAAAATTACAATAAATATATCACCAAAGAATATTACACAATGTTTGACATTCACAGATACATCCAAAAGTAAGTAGAGGATCAAAACTTCCTTCGGTCTACCGACAAGAAAATCGAACTCAATGCAGCTGACTGGATAACTGTACAGTAGCTGTACAAGATCGAACCAGACCAAAACAAGCAAAAAACCGAAGCTTCAAAAGCTACGAACCTCAAAAGGTAAATATATCAAAGAAGAATCAAAGCAACGCAATTACCATCTCAGAGTACAAATTTTTAGTTCAGTTCTCACTGCGAAGCTAAGTCGAAAAATCACTCTTCAGCATCAAAACTAGTAGTTCAGAAGCAAAAACACGACAAAGATACATATACAAACTCTTGCTACAGAAACAAAATCCCAGAAAAAATAAAATCAAAACCCTATCAGAAAACAGAATAAACAAGTAGATCTTTCATAAAAGAATCGATTCGAATCAAAACAGTTAAAAGAAACAAAAACAATCCACCCGGATCAAACATCCACCCAATCCAACGAACACAGAAAAACGGACCATACAAAATTTTAAAGCGCGAAAACAAAGTTACGATGAACTTACCTGATAGAAAACTTGATTGGAGAGAGATCGGAAGAGAAAGACAGTGATTTAGGGGTTGATTTTTGCGGCGAACAAGGGCAAAAACTCCTCGGATCTACGCCGCGGAGTTGAGGAGAAAGAGAGAGATAGTGTAAGAGAGAGAGAGAGGAGTTTGGACGCTGCAAAATCGCTGTATTTTTAGGGGTTTGGATTTGAGCCTATAATCCCTTGGTTTTCCTTCGTTAATTGACGGTTCTGCCCCTTGCAAAAACGACGCCGTTATAGGTCATGATGTATATAGGCTATTTGATTGTTGGGCCCAAAAATTAATCATTAATAACGGGCCGAGAATTACATATTAGAGCAATCGAGTTGTGGTCCCTACAATGCGCCTTGGGCTGCAAAGGTAGGGCCCAATAGAATTAATTTTGGAAAATGATATTTTTCATTAATTAAAATAAAATTCTAAAATTACAATAATTTAAATATAAATAAAATTACATAATTTAAATAAAAAATGAAAATTACATTAATTAAAAAAAAAATAAAGTCCATCCCCTTCATTTCTCGACCTCCACAACCATCATCATATGCACACGGAGTTGCTCCGGCGTCATGTTCGACGTGTCCTTGTGGATGATCTACATGTCGATAGCATTTTGCTTCACTCGGGCAGTCTGCAGCATTGCCTCGACCATAAATTGCTTTGCCGAGGCTATGGAGGCGAGGTTCGCGTTCATCGACTCCATCATTGCTTTGCCGAGGCTATGGAGTCGTACGTTTTCGGTGATAACCGGTCGGGTTCGGTTACCCGATAACCGGTGTCATCGGTTTCGGTTACGGTTTCGGTTAGTACGTTTTTGGTTACTCGGTTATCGGTTATTAAAAACTTATTAACCGATAACCGACCGATTAACCGAGTAACCGGTTATAACTTATAAATTATTAAATTATATATTAATTAATTGTATTATTAAGTTATATATTAATTAATTTCGGTTATTTCTCGGTTAATCGGTTAAAGTAACCGGTCGGTTACCCGATTAACTGACTAACCGGTTGATTTTTTTTTATAAAAATCAGTTTGTTCGGTTAATCGGTTAACCGGTTAAATAACCGGTCGGTTATCGGTTAACCGGTTAAATAATCGGTCGGTTATTGGTTAACCGATTAACCGAATCGGGTCGGTTACGGCTATCGATTTCGGGCCTATTCGGTGACCGACGGTTAACTGAATAAGCAGCCCTAAAAAAATATTAAAAATCGTACATGATCGTTGCTGGCAATGATAAAAAAAAATTCACCCGTTGCCGCCGACTAGCAGTTGTTCAAGTTTTCAATTTTTTTTAATAATGGCGTGTGCATTGCACGCACCGAGATTGCACCCCCATCATGTCGTTCCGTCCTGGCGAGCCGCATCCCGCTACCATCGTCTCGATAACGGGGCGGTTGGGTCGGCGTCGTTCTTCTAAATCGATCGCATTAAATTTTCTAATTCATTACCAAAATCAAATCAATTGCCCCAATTAAATAATATAACCGTTGAAAATTTTAAAGAAAAAATTATTATAATTATTATCATAATAATTCTCTCGTTAGCACTTTCTCTCTATAATTTTCTCTCCAAAATTTACTCTTTATAGTTTTTCCTTCTCTCAATACTTTTTCTCACTCTATAAAATTAAAGTTTTTTGAGAGAATTACAATGTGTATATGTGTGTGTATGGGGGACCTGTACACTATACAAATGTGAGACCACTATACCATCACGCAGAGTAAGATAACTATACCACCAAACAAAATGGGAAATATATCATTGCGAATTAAAGTTAGTTAATCTGAAAATCCTACAATTAATCCAAAATAAAATTCATTTATGACAAATTGACAATATTAAAAAATACCCATATTCAACATCTCATTATATAAAGGACAGAAACGTATATATTGTTAGAATTCTTATATGGTTTTCAATATAAAACCAAAAACCAAATCATGCTTATAGTAAAAATATGTGATATATATTTATTTGCTTATTTTTGAAATAAAATTGATTGGAATGCTTAATTTTTGTCAAGATTAATTCAATCAATTTATGGAAACATGAACATTATATTATCTCTTATATTAATTAGGCTAAAGATATGATACGATTTTTGAAACTCAATTTCAATATGAATCTGTCACTCAAAATAGCATAAGGGCAATCAAGTAAAACACTGATATAAATATTTAATTATTATTTCGATTTGAGTATGATTACCAATACAACCCTATTATATCTAGGACATTATGTCAATTTATCGTTTCGCCATTATTGAAATTGGTCATTCACATCAAATCGGGATTGCCGCATCTCGCCTTGGTCATCTCTGATAACGTTTTTGCATCCAATATTCCGGTGGACTTGAGCCCGAATTTTTCTTGATACGTTTTGATGGCGAATTCGAGAATTTGCTCTTCGGAGGAACCTTGGTCAGCATTTAGCTGAGCATAGTCGAGATAACCAAATCTTTTGAGATAAGATTTCGAATCAAAATGCGAATGGTGGGTTTTGACAAAACCAGTGTCGTTTGCCTTGATTTGGACTGCGAGAGAACGTAGGAAGAGAACAAGAAAGATGAGAGAGAAAGCATTCAAAGGTTTAACAGCCATAGATGATTTGATTCAGTGTGTATGGAAAATTTGATTTGTTTCTTAATGATATTGTACCTATATATAGGCGCTTAATCTTACTCTGCTAATCCTAACAGGATTACGTTTGTAGCTATCGATTTCTTATATTACATGCTTAAGCGATCCCACAGCAGAATTTTTAAAATTTTACTGTCAAATTTGCTCCTAAAGTTTCCATATACTATTTATATCCCTTATTTTACAAATACATACAACAGTTCTCGTATTTTCTACGATTATTCTATAAAAATTATGGGCCCAACTAAATTTGTGAGATATGATAGATTTAGGGAGGTGTAAATTTGAGAGAAAATTTAGGGAGGTGTAAATATTTTTGTGTGCCCTACCTAATTGGAGAGATTTGCTGAATGACCTTTTTATCTCATTTTTTATTATTTTAGCCTAAATTTAGAGTTAATGATAATTTTTAAATAACTGATGGGAGTACTCTTATAATTCTACTCTCTTAATTTGTTAGCGAGGCGCACTTGAATGCACTCTTTTTTAAATTTTTAAAATTTATTTTTAATTAATTAAAATAATTTTATTTGGAGTTTAATTATATTCTAATTAAGAATTAATAAATTTTTATTAGATTAATAAATCATAATTGATGATTAATAAATTTTAATTAGGGATAATAAATATTTCTAAGTAATCCTAATTATTCCATAATTATTCTCCATGACTCCTAATCTCTCCTAATTACTGTTTAATTATAATCAACTCTAGGATTAGGTTGAGGTTGGTTATACCAAAGATTTTGTCCTTGTTAGCTATTTCCATGCATGTCTTCAAAATAATAGATCATACATATTAATGTATTAAATCCGATATTTATGTAATTACGTTATACGAAAAACTACCATATCCGTCAATTTGAATTTGATTTTGGAATACCCTAAACGCATGAGTTGTTATAAAATCATGACCAATATTATTAGGGCTGTAAATGAGTCAAGCCGTTCGTGAGCTACTCGGCGATCGACTCGAAAAAAGCTCATTCGGCACTCGACTCGATAATTAATCGAGTCGAGTTCGAGCATGAAATCGAGCTCGATAAGTTTATAGAGCCGAGTTCGAGCATCATATTGCTCGACTCGACAGGCTCGCGACTCGGCTCGTATTTAATCGAGCATGTTCGCGAGCCTACAATCGAGTATGTTTGCGAGTCTACAAACCGAGTTTTAGTCGAGCTTGTTCGCGAGTCTAATAATCGAGTTTTGTACATAAAATTAAAAAAATAGCTTTAAGCGAGCTCGAGCTCGAGTTCGATTAACATGTATCGAGCTGAATTTAAATATAATCGAGTTCTTGACGAGTCTAGCTCGAGCTCGAGCTCGAATACCACGTTATCGAGTATTTGACGAGTCGAACTCGAGCCGAACTCGAGCTTGCTAATTTTGGATCGAGTCGAGCTCGAGCAAGCGAATATTTAATCGAGTCGAGTTTGAGCAGACCAATACTCGGCTCGACTCGACTCGTTTACAGCCCTAAATATTATATATTGATTGGTTAAATTTCATCATTTAAGGTAATAAATGCTTAATTACAACTCAATCCAAAAAAAGTAATGAATGAATTATATGGTATTCTATCATGGAATTTCTAAATCTCTTGAAATAGGAATTTCAGATCTCTGATAATGTTAAAAAACACGGAAATTTTGTAAATCAATTCCAATCTTTTAAATCATTCGTCTTGAATTTTCATTACCATAACCAAACCAACGGCCCCGATGAAATCTTTTCTTTTTTTTTTTGAGAAATATGAAATCTAAAAATATATGTTGTTAATCCAATTCAGGCTCTACAACGAGGATATATTTTTGATTTTTTTTTCTCTCAACCCAAAGTCATTGTGTGCCGTCAATTTTCAGGTCAAGATAAGAATATTTAAGCATGTTGAGGACTATGAAAACGTTGCTAATTAAAGTTAATTAACTTAGACGATCTACATTTGATCCAAAATAATATTAATTATAATGTAATTTCATGTTTTTTTTTTCGGTTTTGACAAAATAAATTACGAACTTTGAGGGTTTTTATAATTTTAATCTAATTTTTAAATCTTTGCGAATTAAAGTTCGTTCGCAAAAATTTATAAGTCAAGTTAAATTTATCAAAACCCCTTAAAATTCGTTATTTATTTTACCAAAATCCCATATTTAATTTTTTGTTTTAATTTGAGTATGAAAATAGTCTATTGGTTTTGGACACGCAAACAATGAAAGTATATAAGAGAGGTCTTGGATCCAATCTCTTATTATATCCTCCACTACAAGGACGGATCTACATACCCGAATGTAGGGGCACGTGCCCTCACAATTTTTTATGTTTTTTTTACTAGTATATACTATTCCCTCCGTTCCAATATTCATGGCATGTATTCCTTTTTGAATTGTCCCATGTAACATGACATGTTTTCTTTTTGGGATAATTTAGAGCTTACTTAGACCCTAATTAAAATTCTTTATTGAATAAAAAAATAATTTATTGACTAAAGGATTAAATATTGAATAAAAACTACACTAAACATGTGGGTCGCACACCTTTTGATCCCTAATTTCTTTCTCCTTAATACACGTGCCCAAAAGAAATATTAGGACCGAGGGAGTATATGTAATATGTATTACTTTGTCTAGCTTCTTTATGTTCATTGATTTATTTGCTTATAATACTTGTTTCATTTTTCCGGTTGAGTATTTTTTGCATTGAATATCATAAAGAATCGTCAAGCAATCAAATGAGAGATCAATAGATGAATGACAATTTGATTGTTCACAATTGGGTAACATGCATTATGACTAAATTGCCAATTCTTATAACTAAATTTTAGGATCCTACTTAGGAGATGCCCTCTTATGCATGTAAGACCAAAACTATATATGAAAACACAAAAATATATATACATGTCCATGTTGAGGTGTGATAATAATGACTTATCTTTTCTCAAAATAAATAAATAAATAAGTATTAATGGCTTATCCAACTTACCACGCAAACAGTTCAACAATGCATAGAATTAGATCCCATTTATACGAGGGCTATGATACATTCTAAGGATGGAGTATAAAAATCTTTTTGGCTTGGTTGGGCTTCAAATATTTAGGCACGATGGAATTTCGGGCCGGGGTGGTCCGGCCCAGTCTTGTGCCAGCTCTAGTGATGTCTAATAATAGGGCGAAAACAAAAAATATACTCATTTCCTCCCAATTCAATAAGCTCAAATGCCCGAAACAGATGTTGAGCAAAGAAAATAAGTTGTTTATAATAAAGCTGGAAAGAGAAAGTAGTGTGTTTGGAGTATTTCTGTCAAATCTAATAGAAGAGAGTAGTTTTTTGTGGCATTGATGTAATTTATGAGTTATGTTGAGGGTGCTTATTAATTATTATTATTATTATTATTATTATTATTATTATATGAAACAAACATTAATTAATTAAGGCGATGGAGGGTAGGAATTAATATAGAATTAAAAATCATCACTACTACAAAAATGCTCATAGACAAGGGTTTAGAACCTTTGTTGTAGGCTTAAATTGACCGTGGTCGTAGATGGTGTTGTGGACCTTGTGGTAGGTCGTTCAAAAAGGCGCTCATAGACAACGGTTATTAACCGTTGTTGTATATGATTACCACAACGGTTAATAACCGTTGTCGTAAACTCTTTTTGGGTGTTGTTGTAGACAGTGTTGTCATGGGATCTTGAAAAATAACAACGATTTTTAACCGTTGTCGTATATAAATACAACAACTTCACAATACATTTTGTCTGTTGTCGTATGTATATAAATTGTTGTCTATTTATATTTACTAAGTTAAAATATTATACACAATTAAAGTTGAATATTCATTAATATAAATCATTCATGTTACAAAGTACAATCATTCATGACAATATACTTTACAAGTACTAAAGTTCGATCTCGAAAATACAAAAACGGTACATCATCTAATTGTTTTTGTAGCATTTGATGATATTGCTAACTCCAAAAGCTCCAGTAATCTATCCTCAAGAGACAACCCTCATCTGCATAAGAAACATCAATGAAAATTTATCATGATTCAATATACTATTCAACTTGATTCAAAGCAAAATAATCTCCTATTATCCACATATATTCACTTTTTTATTAGTTAAATATCCATACTCTCTCTTCCTTAAGCAAGGCCAATAATGTTTTTAACTGAAAATGTGCAAGAAAACTATAAAAAAAGTTCTTAATATGAGAGCAAGTCATAGAAAGAAACAAGATCATATAAATTTACAAGTGATTCACCAGGGACTTAGTGATTCGATCCCCAACAAACTCAACTGGTCCAGCATGATTTCTGCATCTCATAGCGAACTATCTACACTTGAACACAAGTCCCAATATTCGTGAAGAAATGATGAAACTAAATTTAAGAAAGATATGACATGGTTACCTCTTGCTTCAATTTAAACAAGTGGCGATTAAAGTGTTGTTGTAATCTTTCTGCTAGTTAGTGAAACATGAACAGAGAACATACCGATATCGACTTCTTCTCTGCTCGATCCATTCATAGTATTAGCTGATATCGGCATAGGCATCTGCTCCCATCTCTTTAAACAAGAGTTGCACTCTTCATATGATTTACCTTGTGATCCTGAGAACAGAAGAACCACAACAGTTAAGGACTAAAAAAAGGGTCTCCACACTCTACTTTCCAATAGATTATACCACTAGTTTAAATAACATGAATCAGTAAGGTCTTCATAATAGATTCCAATAAAAAGATTCACAAGACACATAAATATATTTGAAACAAAAGAATATGGAGCTGCTTCTGATACTAGTCTTTATCTAATGGACATATTAAGCAAATCCAATTAACTTCTAAATGGCTAATTCGGTGTTAAGTATTAACTAGCAGATACATACTTCTCTAAAGAGATATGCATCAGCAATACACAAGCCACGAAAGTTGGAGTTATTCTACAGCCAAAGACAGTTTTGGAGACCAAGCCCATCTATCCTACACTTCCTCCACCATAAACGAGATAAATCTTTATGTCAAGCTAAGCCATATCAAAGTTATGTAAGATAGATGGACCGATGATTGAAGAAAGTGGAAAAACTTCTTGCTTTTAGATTAGTACCAATTGTTTGCCAAGCTAAAGAGCTGCATCAGTTTGTGTTCCAAATAGTAGCAAACAGAAGATGACAAACAATAAATCAAGTGATGGATAGATGACTTGAATCACTTTGAAATAAAGCCAATAAATCAACACAAAATCCAGAGATGACAAACAATAATAAGCCATGCAAAGATCATGCCCTGCAATTTTTGTGAACTACAACGTACTAACAATTCACTGATAATAGAACGGAAAAGCCCTAACTTACATAAGAATCCAGACAACATAATCAACTTGAATATTTTATTTTAACAACAAGCAATCAGAAATACTATGGAACAACAGAATATCTGACTTCAAAACAATATTAAGGCTTGTTTATAAAGATCAAAGTTCATGTGCATTGATCAGAAATAAAAAGTATATGCCAACTTTAAAATGAAATAAAAATTCCCCGTCTATATTGCAAACAAATCAAAAAAGTGCATAGGCAGAATTTAAAATGATATAAGCAAAGAAATAACAGCAAAAGAATGAATAATATAAACAGTAAATCAATTTAAGCCATCCGATCGATTCAATAATATAAACAATAAATCGATACCAAACACAATAAATTAAGTAAAGAATGAATTATTGATTACAGCTGCGGCGAGCAAAGAATGGAACCCTAGACAGAATGTTCGAGAGAGAGGGGGAGAGAGAGATGAATGATTCGAGATACAACAGTGGGTTTTTCTCTGAGGAGACTTGAACAAAAAATTGTTTCACCATCTCTGTTAGCCTAAATTGATGCAACGAGATGACCTAATTAATAGACTAGAGTTTATGAACTACTCACCTGCGGCGGCGGTGGAGGACTCGGGCAACGGCGGTGGTGAAGGTTTCAGGCAGCTCTGCTGGAGCATTCATGTGTGCGGCGGCGGAACTCGGCGGCGTGCGGCTGTATGGCAGAGGAACTCGACGGCGTGCGATTTATCAGAGACTGAGAGGGAAGAGGAAAGATGGAAGAGAGAAGTAAGAGAAAGGAACGAAGAGAGAGAAGTGAGATCTGCTATGAGTATGACCCATTTGTTTTTTATATTTTTAATTTTTAATTTTCTTTTTTTAATTATTTTTATCAAAACCACAACACCCATTAAAACCTTAAGACAACAGTACATATATCACTGTTGTTGTAGATCATAATGACAACAGTATATAACAACGGTTCCTAAAAACCCTTGTCTATGAGCGCACTTTTTTGTTAAATAACAACGGTTTTTTTTACGACAATGGTTTTTTCTTCTACGACAATAGTTTTTTGTACAAAACCGTTGTCGTTCCAGTGTTGTTATTTAGCATTTTTGTAGTAGTGCATGGTGGACTATATATATATACATTTTTCTAATTAATATGGAAGATATTAATTGATCTGCAAAATTTTCTACGTCTAAGTTGGCCTAGCTAGCTTAGTTTTACAGTCTTCCCTTTTTAGAATTATGTAACAAATATAGGTACTGGACGAGAGAACCATATATATATATATGATCATGGTGTACACGAATGGTGCTCAAAGGAGGTGACTAGCATATCGGCTCTCTATTTATTGATAGGAATACATTATATGTGATATTGTAAATATTTACAAGCCTAATAGTCAAAAGAAATTCATTTTCTGGAAATCTTTACTTGATTCGTTAGCATAGTAATAATATTCACGATTGGGTAGCATATATAATTTGGATATATGGATTATGCTCGGCTCCATCTTCATACTAATGCTCCCGATGACGACATTCTGAAGGTTGCAATCCAGGAATTCCAATTGAATTTCGAGTTGGCCCAGAACGGAGTTCTCAACGACGAAACCAAATTCAAAATGGTGGGTCCCCGCTGCGGTGTCACGGAGCATCTCCGATGACGGCCTAAACATCATGCAGCTCGGCAATCACCCGAAGCCGAGCCACAACTCATCAAGTAAATATGATTACTTTCCGGGGCGGCCCACGTGGCCGTCTTTTGATCTCACGTACACGTTCCTGCGCGACTTCCCCGAAAATGCAAAGACCGAGATCGCGGCCGCATTTGACCAGTGGTCGCGCGTGTCGGACTTCGCCTTCGTCCAAGTTGGGGAAGGGGAGCGCAGCGACATTGTGATCGGATACTTCAGTGGCGACCACGGGGACGGGTACCCGTTCGATGGGAGGGGCAATGTTCTCGCTCACGCGTTCGCTCCTACCGACGGGAGGATGCATTTCGACGCCGACGAGGATTGGTCGTTTCTATTTGGCGACGACCCCATAGTCGATTTTTACGACTTGAAAACGGTGGCCATGCATGAGATTGGTCATATTCTTGGGATGGCTCACACGGCCTTGGAGGAAGCATTGATGTTCCCCATTATTGGGGTGCGCGAGGTCAAGGAATTCGCGCAGGATGACATCGACGGCATTGATTATCTCTATGATGATTATTAATTTTGGGATCGGATCGATCATCTATACTCGATTCGACTCGACTCGACTTTATCGCCTTAATTAATTAATGTTTGTTTCATCTATATATTATTAAAACGATTGTGCATTCAAGGCCTCCCCTTAATATTAGGTCTTACGTACGTGGCGCAACCTCTGACTTCAAGTAACATTTTAGTACCCTAAAAAACATTTTAGAAAAAATTACCAGAGCTCAATATAGATTTAGAATAAAGAAATGTGTCTAGCTCTCATATAAATTTCTTCACCGTAGAAGATAATTGAATGGCTCTCTTTTCGGCAAGAGTTCCAATCTCTTTTTTTTTTTTCTCCCCTCGTCGATGAACAGATGAATGGTTATAATTGTACAAGAATATTGAGATAGTAATTATTGACATAAATAACTCAAACAATTTGAGTTTAAAAAGGAAATAAAAAGAAAATAGCGAATAAATCTAAAAATTTACACAACATAAACGACAAAAGTTAATTTTATATACTTGTCAGTTGATGCAATTAAAATTAAGTCGCACGAAAAATAATAGACTAAGTAGTAATTAACTAAGAATTCTTGTAGTAATGTAATATTGGATTATATATATTATCCGTAAATTAAATGTATAATAAGGATGTAAAATAATCAAATTTTGCAGAATCAATAAATTAAATTACATCATTACCCTTAAATAAAAAGTATAATAGGGATAAAATAGACAAATCAAATTTTGTAAACAAGGCTATTTTATATCGGTATATAGATTTACTGACCAAATATGCTCCAAAAAAATTAACAAATTTTAAATGTTCCATATATATTAGCATTATTTTTCTAAATTTTTTTATTATTTTATATTCTTATACCATATAAATTAATATTGAAATTATTAAATCTACAAAATACACAAAAATCAAAGTTCGATTTATCTTTTTATTCATTTCTTTGAAGTTAGAGAAAAAAAACAAATCGAGCTTTGATTTTTATGTATTTTGTAGATTTAATCATTTGAATATTAATTTTCAGGGTATCAGAACATAAAATAATAAAAAAATTAAAAAGAATAATGCTAATTATATGGACAAACGGTGATCGGTGCTCACGAAAAGTGCTCACGGAAGCTGGTAAGCGAAATATAAGAGGAATAATATGTCGATCACCTTTCGTGAGCACCGATCACCATTTGTCCATATTAGTATTGTTCTTTTTATATTTATTTATTATTTTATATTCTTATAATACTCTAGAAATTAATACTGAAATTATTAAATCTACAAAGTACATAAAAATCAAAGTTTGATTTGTCTTATTTTTCATTTCTTTAAAGTTAGAGGAAAAAATAACAAATTGAGTTTTGATTTTTATGTATTTTATGGATTTAATTAATTATTTCAATAATAATTTATAGGGTATTAGAATATAAAATAATAAAAAAATTAAAAAAATAATGCTAATATAAATAAATGATACTCACGAAAGGTGGGTGACATATCATTCCTCTACACAAAGAACAGTAGAATGAGATTGTGAGTATAGGTTACTAAATTTGGGCCAAACATTCTCAAAATGTAGGCTGTGAATTGCAATTGATTTTGGGCCTTCTGCGTTCCGATAGAAAGTAAGAGTTGTATTTAGGTGTAAACAAATCGCATTTGATGCATTATTTTTATTTTGTATTTTTACATTAATATCATATTCCATTTACTAAAATTCCATGTACAAAGAATAAATTGTAGGTTTTACTAATGACTTACCCTCATAGACTACAACTCGACTCGAAATTGAAACAATTTTATTCAATTGTATGTGGAATTTTGGTTGTCATGCGACTCGAAAATCATGTACTGGAGGCCAAATATTGACATCAAGTATAAGGTATTGATTTCAAGAATGTCACTAACACCATCGGATCCACGTCTTTCAATCAAATTTGAACGAAGACAATTCCTCTAATTATTTTGTATGTCATGACAATCAACAAAAAATCAAGGAAAATCTCTATCACACGTGAGACTTTTTCTTAATTAAGAAACCATTGTTCTTCCATGAATTATACTCCCTCCGTCCCAATAGCAAGGTCTCACTTGCTTTGGGCACGGTTATTAAGAAACAAGAGTAAAATGAGAAAAAGTGGTAGGTCCTACAGCTTTTGAAGAATTAATTATTTCTATTTTTGGAATGAGACCTTGCTATTGGGACAAACAAAAAAGAAAAGCGAGACTTTACTATTGGGACGAAGGGAGTACGTCGTTGTATCGAGAGTATGTAGCCGAAGTAGTTTGAAGATTTTGATATGCGACAAAGATAATAACAGTAGTGCATGTAAAACGAACGTTAATTGTTTACAAGAAATTTTTCAAAATTTATAGATATATGACTAATAAATGTTTCCTTACTTATAGTATACTCTAATTTTCACTAAACCAACCTCATTAACAAGGTTAAACATTTTGAAATATTTTAATATCAAAGTCTTAAATTGGGATGAGGCACATGGTTGAAAAGTTTGAAACAAAAAAAGTGCCACGGTTTGAGTTATGAGTGCATCCACGTTTAAGGCAAGTAACAACATTTGCATCGCCGAAAGTGTAAGAAATTGAGGAGAGTAGATATATATTAGAAAAGGTCTTTTACCAATATCTTCAAATTGATTATATATGTAATTTGGATGTGACATTAATCTTAGTTACATAAAAGGGTGTTTACTTTGAGTGATATATAGGATAGATAGATAAAAATAGTATAGGTTAATCCACCGTTTACTTTGATGGATTGATTACTTTTGAGCTTGTTTGATCATCTAATCCTTCATATAATCAATCCTATGTTTTATCAATCTATCCTATCACGCAAAATAAACGCCCCCAAAGAGTATTGGATAAAAAGCTAGAATGATAGGAGCTGCCGCGCTAGATCTTGATTCATTGAATTGGAATTGGCGAACAAACTGTGAATTTTGTATTCTCTTCGTCCCAATCCAATAGCCTCTCTTTTATTATATGGACGTCTAATTTCAATAGGCTCATTTCCTAAAATAAAACTCCAATAATATATAATAAATATCTTAACATAACTCATAAATTACATAAATGCTACAAAAAAATATTACTCTTTCTCTCTCTCTTTCTTTTCTCTCTCCTATTTGGTTTGACAGAAATACTACAAAAAAATTATTTTCTCTTTTTAACTTTATTATAAACAACTCATTTTTTTAGCATATGTATCTGGGCATTTGAGCCTATTGAATTAGGGCGAATGGAATATAATTTTTGTTTTCACCGTATTATTAGACATCACGGCTTGTAAATATAAATTAAAAACAATAAAAAAATTCCATTTTAAAAAAACAATAAATTATTAGATTTTTTTTTTATGTTTAGTAGAAAATATTTTATGATTAATATTAGTAAAATATATTTTAAAATTGAAGAAAATTTACGTGAATGGTGCTAGAAGATTTTAAAGTCGTACAACATGCTAGAAGAGGAAAATGGTGGGACCCACTGCCACATCGGCAAAGTGGCGACTTCCATTAAGGGAAAGTTTACTTTTGTAGTTCCCACACACACGCCATCATTGGATCAACAACCCATGAACAAAGTACAATTATACGCACTAATCAATCTTAATTATTTTAATTAATTAACTTTGTTTTATTATTGGCTAATCAAATATGTTATTGTTCACAACTAAATTAACCAGTAATTACTCTTCATCATGCCGCCCTCGCTCTTCAATCATTCTAACAAAGTAACAATGAATCTTCGATCCAAAAACTATTAATTAATCATATATAGTTGATTAATGATTTATAGTCAAACTTGGAGTTAATCAATCCTATATATTAATTATGTTTTGGTCGAATGTTTAAACCTAGGGTTTGACACGAGAACATATATAGTTTGAGGGAGCTAAAGTCGAAAATTTTAGATTAATATTACGTTAAAATGCAAAAATTGTGTAAAGATAATATGACAACTTTAAAAAAAAGTTGAAAGCCTATCGCTATAATAATATTATTAATTGAGTTACAAATTTTACTATTGGTAGTTTTTGGAATATTGGGATCCTTTTAGGCACCCTCGATTTTTTTTTTAATATTGTTCCTCATTTGATAACGCATTGAGATGTATTTAAATCCCATAATTAAGGTGTATTTTGTCTTATTGTTGGTTTAAATTGCTCTTTCGAACATTCCCACACTTAATTTACTTTTGAATTGAAGCAAGATCGAGCTTGAATTATTATATATTGTACGTAACGAAGTTATGTATCTGTCTCATGTTGACACGCCTTTTCATAAAGTTTAAATACCGGCAAAGTGAATAGTATAATTCAATATAACCCACTTCAAGAATTATATCTTATTGGAAAATAATTGTTCTTTCTAATAATATCATGCACCTATGCAATGCACTCTATCAAGCATAAAAAATTAGGAAACCTATTATTATGCATGTATTTTAAAATAAGTTAAAAAGAAATAAAAAGAAAACGGCAGGTTTGGATCGACAAGAAACCAATCAATTGGAATATGACATTTGAGTTGGCATTATTTGTTTAGAAATAAGATGAGAATATGGAATGTGTGGTTAGGAAAGATTTGTCAGGCCATCCACTATGGCGGTTTTTCCACCCCGGTCGCTCTCCATGTTCCTCTCTAGCAATCGGTCACAAGGTGGTTTTCATCGTTGGTAACGGGTTCCAGGTCGTACCCGCGGTCGCATTTCCTTCCTGGGTTGCGACCAACTCCTCTCTCTCAACTCTCAGCCATGTGTCTTCCTCTCGCTCTTCCAACTTGTTTTGAAAGATCGGGTGAGAGATTGCTACCATTACAGATAATTTTGAGACCGGTCTTTCAATGATTGAGACTTCACAAAAAACACCAAAAATATCAATAAAATATTGTGAGACCTACCTTCCCATAGTAGATGCTCTCATGCTTCCGCAAACTACGCCTTTGCATCCATTACTTTGAACATTTAATTATTAATTGATTCTCTATATTATATACTTTATATTAATATGTATCCCCTTTATTCCATTTCATTATGTTCATTTGGCCGGGCACGGATATTAAGAATATGACTTGTTTATGATAAAGTTGGAAAGACAAAGTAATTTTTTGGGGTATTTTATCAAATTAAGTAGGAGAAATAAGAGAGAGAGAGTAGCTTTTTTGTGGTCAAAACGAGAGTGATGCTCACGAAATGTACTCACGAAAGATAACTAGCATATCACTTCTTTATAATTCTAGTAGTGCTCATAAAATGTTCTCACGAAAAGTAACTAGCATACCGGCGATACCACTTCTCTATAATTATAATGGTGCTCACGAAAAGTACGTACCCACGAAAAGTAACTTTTATATATATATATATATATATATATATATATATATATATATATATTCACACACACACACACTACTTTAAGCTGCTTTGGGCGCCGTATACGATCAACGCGTTTGTCCCACTCTGAATCAGTCCTCTTGCAAGTATTTCAATTGGTGGTTGATTTTATAACTTAATCTTTCTCTTTTTTTTTTTTCCGTTTTGAATAAATATTACAAGAAATTTTAAAGGTCGCATCACAGTGAACTTGAACTCGTGACCTTTGGCCCGAGCATTAACCACTCTAGGCTACCTGACAGGGGCGGATTTACAGTATAGCTGGGCTGGGCTCCAGCCCAGTGCAAGTTCATACGTTTGTTTATATATTTCTATGTAATTTCACACATAATTATTGATTAGCCTAGCGGTAAAAGTATGTTCCTTTTACAAAAGAAGCTTGAGTTCGATTCTCAATAACAACATTTCATTTATATTTTTTATATTTTCTACTCTTCACTGTATTTCTTTAAAAAAAATCATTTAAATTTTTTAATATTTTTACTCCTCAATACCAAAATTGCATTCCTTTTAAAATTTCATTTATATTTTTTATTTTTTCTACTCCTCACTGTATTTCTTTAAAAAATTCATTTAATTTTTTTAATATTTTTACTCCTCAATACCAAAATTGCATTCCTTTTAAATTTTTACTCTATAGGCAGGAGCTGTATTTCATTAAAAAATTCATTTAAAATTTTTAATATTTTTACTTCTCAATGCCAAAACTGCATTCCTTTTAACTTTTTACCCTACAGGCCTAGTTAGATAAATAGGGTTCAACAAACTTCTCATTAAAATAATTTTCATTAAATATAAATATTTGAAAATTTTAAATTAAAAATATTAACAAACTCATGCTTTTACAAAAAAATTTAATTATTTTTCGAAATAGTAATTTAGTACCCGATTTCTTCAAATAATTTACAAATATATCATGAGATCTATTCAATACGAGAATTGACTATTTCTCAAATTTTATCAACGTCCTACGTAAATCGATGGTCATTCTAGATTGTTAGTTTTTTTTTTTAATATCATTACAAATATTAATACTCATACACCCCACCTAGAGTTTTTTGTGACCGAGAGTACTCGAACCTCTGACCTATTGGTCAACAGGCAACCACTCCACCACTAGGTCATCCCCACTGAAACTAGATTGTCAACATAACAAATAAATTTAATTTTTATCCGCTTAATATGTATCACCTTAAGCCCCATATTATGTAGGTCCAACCCTCCTAAAGCTAAATATGTTCTTTTAGCTTTAATGCACCGAAATGTTTTGTCTAAAAAAAAAAGCCAAAAAATTTACTTATCAGCCCACCCTATTATCAAATCCTAGATCCGCCCCTGCCACACGCACACCTGTTATTTATCTTTTTATTGTAAGGAAATGACCCTTCGTAATTACTATTTATTTATTATTATTATTATTATTATTATTATTATTATCATTATTATTATTATTATTATTATTTTTATTTATTAAATTAGTAAATGGAATTATGAATACTCCTCTTTATTTTATTGATGTCTCTTTCTCAAGATAATTTTGTGTTAATTTATCCATTTTCGTTTGAAGACGATATTTTGAATTGGGAATTAACAATGAAATTGGTTCTGGCAATATCATAGGGCTAATCATTTTCAAAATTACTCGAGTATCAGGTTCTATAGTAAAATAAAATTATTTTTTGTATTTTCCCGATTTTATCTATTCTAAGAAAATGTTATTGCATATTGACGAAGACACAATTACGTAACCAAACGATATGATAGTGACATATATGCTGCTACAAGACTACATACTACAGTCGAACTTTTATATTTGCAAGTTAAGTAACTTAACGAGTATGCTCACGAACTAATAAGTCGAGTACGATCGTGTTCAAACTTAGCTCGTTTTGTTTACCTAACGAGCTTTATGAAGCCAAACTTCGAATAACTCACGAATAATTTCTCTCATTTACAGCTTATGCATCATGCCTCCTAAATGAGGCCAGAACTCAACTTTACTAAGATTAATTTCAACATTTTAATATTTATCTACGTACGTTTGTTCAATTCTTTATATTTTTTTATTGTAGATTTAATGATCTTAAAATAGTAAAAGACCATTAACATCAAGATGTCATTTCGATCTACAATCAATATTAATTGTCAAAGAGAATTGATGTTGCCTCTAATTAGTTAATTAAATATTCATTTACAAGCCCAAAGAGCACGCGAGTGTTGACTGTTGAGTTCTCCAATCATTATTTATTTATTTATATTGTAGTCAATCAACTATTTATCCAACATCATTGAAAATTTGAAATTTAGAGCAAGAAACAAATATATCAAGTCAACACACATATATATATACATATATAGTATGATCTATATATATATATATATATATTATGTTTTTCTTTTTGCAAGTGTCCTCCAATATCTTTGACATTACTGTATAAAAAAGAGAGCAATAACAAGAAAAGCACAGACCCACTATTTTTTTTTTTTTTTTTATTGAGCAAAAAGTGAAATGCCATTTTCTGGAGAGGTTCGATGCACGTCCAAAGTCAAGCAGAAGAGAAAAAGAATATGTATTATTATATTTATCACCCTCCCTTTATTGATTAATATATTATAATATTTAACTTTCTTTAATTTTATGGGGGCGAGCATATAAAAATTCTTTCCCGATCATAAATATTACTCCCTCCGTCTCACCGAATATGGCATGTTTCCTTTTTGGGAAAGAATTAGAGCTTACTTTAAGCTAAAAAAGCACTTTAGTCGTACATTGTTGACCAAAAAAATACTTTATTAACTAAAAATTTACTTTATTAACACTTTATTACACATAATTCCCTTTTTCTTAATCTTCGTGCCGAAAAGAAATGAGCCATATTCGGCGGGACGGAGAGAGTATTGAAGTATTTATTCGTGGCATTAATATTCAATTATTAGAGTACATTTGAAGTGCTTCCTCAAGTGCTGGGGTTATATATTCTCGATCGAAATTTTATACATGAAGAATCTTTTAGTAAATGATTTTGTCTTGAGAAGAATTTATATAAAATTTTTCATTTAGTCGGGGATTCTAATTTGTTGCAGATAGATACGAGGAACTTCTCCTAAATCCGAGATCCTACCTGGCGTTCCATGAAACCTCTATTCATATGTATCTCAAATATATATATTTTGTGCATCTTTAATTTATATATTCTATTAATATTTTAGATTTTGAATCTCGCATTAATATTTAGTGATTTTCCATGTGTAAAAATGACTTGATTAACAATATAATGGAGAAAACGATTTATAATAATAATAAAAATATTGCAACGAATTCGCGTAAGTAGCGGTTATAAATATATGGGACTGTGATGGAACAAGCAGTAAAATCACTTTTTAATTTGGTTCGGGACAAATGCATGTATATAAATTCTAAATGCATTTCGTAGATAATATAATTTCAAACATGATTTCACTTTAGTTTGATTTATAATACCATGATTCTTCAGGATGAAAGTCGACTGAGAATATGTTGCGATGTGTATACCAAAACTAAATTTACCTTATCTGAGTTTATTATCTTCTTAATTATTCTCACAAAATCAGGATTAAGTATACTATCTATTATTAATATACAATTTATTCTGTAATGTTTGAGTAATTAGCGGATATTCCTAGACGGATTTGGGACGAGAACGAGTAGTACAAGAATTACTTTTTAATCAGATTAGGAACATATACGAGTATATAAATTCTAAATAGGTTCGAACATTAATCGACATGCATACGTGAAATTTTTTCCATTTTTTAATCTTTTTTATTCATACTATTTATTATTAATGTTTACTTTGTAATGTTTGAGTTTTTATTGAGATAGATAACCAATTATTATAACAACTTATATTTATAAATTTAAATGAGTTCGGATAATTAACCGATATTACTATGCGGGTTTGAGACAAGAACGAGTAGTGAAATCACTTTAAAATTGAATTTGGGACAAGTGGGAATATATACATTCTAGACGGGTCCACGTAATTGTGAAACCTACCCTTATCATTTTGGTTCATCACCGTGCTTCGCCGCGGTCAACAATTCAGGATGATCGAACCTAGTCAAGTATTAAATTATTTTCTTTTAATTTCTATTTATAATTTACAATGTAAAGTGATACCGCGTCAGAACTCGACGGAATACAACTTATATATCAGATCCAGATGCATCACCATGTGAATAGTTTTTATATGAATAAAATCCTATATATATATAGGGATTGGTTCATATAAATAGTACTACCTCCGTCCCATGATAAGTGACTACTTTCTTTTGGGCACGGGTATTTAGGAGAAGAGTGTTTAAAGGGTAAAAAGATAAAAAATGGTGGAGCCCACATCTTTTGTGTGAGAGAGGGTATTTCCATATTAGGAAAGTGGCCACTTATAATGGGACAACCCAATAAGGAAATGTGGCCACTTATGACGGGACGGAGGGAGTACTATTCTTAGTGTGGGAATTAGGAACCAATCTGAACCGTTGATCTTTGTATGATTTATGGTTGTCATTATTCGAAGTATGAATATATATAAATTTAAGCATGATTATATAAGCACAATTTTTTATACAAAAAACATGAATCTCATTAAACATGACTATACATAAATTTAAGCATAAATATATATATATTTAAACATATTCTAAATTTTTGACGAAAAAAATAATTCCTACAGAACATATACGATTCTCGATATACTTTAACACATAACAAACTAATCTACACGTGGACCAATACTAAAGCAAGAATATATAAACATATCTTCTGTCATCCATGTTGCTTTTTCATATTTCCTGCTGAAAAAAAAAACAAAGAAAATTCCAATGTTATCCATTAAAGAATATAATTATATAAATTTATGCTATGAGCGCATGTTTTCTGCGTTTAAGGGTGTGGCCGTAATTAATATTCTCTCCGTCCACGATAAGTGTGATCTTATTTCTTTTTTCGTCCGTCCATAATAAATATGATATTTTCTTAAATTGAAATGATTCCACACACAATAAATATGTTCCATTCTCCACTCACAATACATCTATCTAACCTACTCTCAACTCTTAAAACCCGTACCATTCCCTTCGGACCACACTTATCGTAGATGGAAGGAGTATAATTTTTTTATTTAAACATGCTTATATTTAAGTAAACATAAATATTTATTGGTTAGACCACCCACAACAGCGATCACCACATCATGGGGGAGGGGAAGAGAGCTTATGGGAGGTAATCGCACTTGTGAACGCGGTGCAAGCTCGGGACGGAGGGAATGAGGGCGACGTTTGGGCAACGGATTATAGCCGTTGCCAATTCAAACGGACGAATTTTGATTTTTTTGTTAATTTTTATTCCATTTTTTCATCTATAGATACACACTCAATTTCACTTCATTTTCATATCATTCCACACATTTCTTCCTCAATTTCTTGAAATTTCTCATTTTTAATCTAAAAATTCATGTCGGACGACGACCGTTTCCACAAAAAAATGAAAGAAGCTAGCCGGCTCGCCCTCAAAGCATGAATTGTACACCCAAATATGCGACAGAGCCGATGAAGAGGCCGAACGTGAAGAGAGGAGGTCATAAAAATGAGATCGATCGTATTTCAGGACCGCGAGGACGCTCATAGCCTCGTCGCCGATTATTTTGCAGAATTTCCCAAGTGGGACAACGACGTCTTCCGCAGTCGATTTCGCATGAGCAAAAAGCTACGTGACTTTGCATGCAGTTTAATCAGTTTATAATTAAATAAAATTAATATCCTAAAACATCTGGCACGGTTCCAACAATATTTTGCAATAATGTATAAAAAGATTTGTCATGGATTCGCCTAATTAAGTCGTGGAAGATTAAAAAACAAAATTTTGCCCAAAATTTAACCCCAATTCGATTTTAGCTACTCTTTTTGATTGATATATCAAAAATACGATGATGTTTCTGCGCAATACAAAAACAACATTGTTCTCACTGACCATGCAGACGCTTACATGTAATTATACCAGATTTTAATTTTGCCTAAAGTTTATCACGGTGAAAAATTGCAATAAAATTTCATGTTATTGACGTTACATTTTAAAGTTAATAGAATAAAAAAAATATGGTCAAAATTCATGGATTTATCGGCAAAAAAAATTCTATATTTTTGCATTTTATAAGGTTTAATATTGGACTTAAATCTTGATAACAAAAATAAAAAATAAAATGGACTCACTTCGACTTACTATTTTATACTTAATTCGATGAAATAATCAAGAAAGTATATTGACAAAGTGTTTAAATACATTAAGGGGGCGTTTACTTTGCGTGATATGATAAATTGATAAAACATAAGATTGACTATATGAAGGATTAGAAGATAAAAAAAGTTCAAAAGTAATCAATCCATCAAAATAAACGGTGGATTAATCTATACTATTTTTATTTATCTATCATATCACTCAAAGTAAACACAACCTAATAAAACAGTATAATAGGAGTATTAAACTTTGATTTGAATTGGTTTAATTTTTAATGTTCGAGCTTTTTTTTTTTCTAAAAAAAGGGTAGACAAATTTCAAACAAATTGTCACGCCCACAAAAAAATTGAATTGAGTTGACCAAAGTGTCAGAGCAGATAATTCCAAAAAAAAGAAAAGATGAGAAAATGCAGCGATTGGCTAGTAAACGATTTAGAATTACTAGATGCATCGGTAGGCGTACTTCAATTTATGACCCCCAAAACCTACCTTCTTTTCCCAATTTTTCTTCTTGATATAGGGGTGTAAATTTGGGACGAGTATCAGTATTCAAATTTCTTTTAAATTTACTATTTGAATCCGTTCCGTTTTAATAAAATGGATACCCAATACTCGGTTGATGTCATGGGTCGGGTATGGGTATCCATATGTACCCATTTAAAAAAAATATGGGGTTTATTTTCGGCTCTTTTTCATCTGATTTCTTCCTATTTTTCGACAAACAAATCTGATCCAAATTGTGAAATATTCAGCAAATGAAGTCAAACAAATAAAGTATGTAAATTTATATAGTGTCTTGCCGTATGAGAAACGAGTGGGTTCGGGATGAATTGGGAGTGTGAGAGAGTCAGTCACGCTCAAGAGTCAAGACTGGTGTACACTATTTTTTTATTTTGTAAAATTAATTATAATAGAAATAAGAATGATATAAACTAATAAAATATATAAATAGCTTGATCGGGTAGTTGATCGGGTTTATGGGACGGGTAACCCGTTAGCCGGAATAACTTAAATTATCTATATAACCCATCCCAAACCCTTAAAATTCGGGAAATAGGTACCCAATACCTAGAAAATTACAGGACGGGTTCGGATTACCCGTAAACCCTCAACCCGAATTTACACCCCTATATATAAGCATTGTTCAAAAATTAAAAGTTCTTTTTTTATTTTAAAGTTGTTCAGAAATTAATTGATAAAACACATAAAAGCAAACCAGTACTAAGAATAAATTATAGTAATATATGGTCTCTTCGGGGACATCTAAGCGGTAATAAATATTATATGTGAACAGAGAGGTCTCGAGTTTAAGCTCTACCGCTCCCCCAAACAAATCTGATCCAAATTGTGAAATATTCAGCAAATGAAGTCAAACAAATAAAGTATGTAAATTTATATAGTGTCTTGCCATATGAGAAACGAGTGGGTTCGGGATGAATTGGGAGTGTGAGAGAGTCAGTCACGCTCAAGAGTCTAGACTGGTGTACAATATTTTTTTATTTTGTAAAATTAATTATAATAGAAATAAGAATGATATAAAATAATAAAATATATAAATAGCTTGATCGGGTAGTTGACCGGGTTTATGGGACGGGTAACCCGTTAGCCGGAATAACTTAAATTATCTATATAACCCGTCCCAAACCCTTAAAATTCGGGAAATAGGTACCCAATACCTAGAAAATTACAGGACGGGTTCGGATTACCCGTAAACCCTCAACCCGAATTTACACCCCTATATATAAGCATTGTTCAAAAATTAAAAGTTCTTTTTTTTTAAGTTGTTCATAAATTAATTGATAAAACACATAAAAGTAAACCAGTTAAGAATAAATTATAGTAATATATGGTATCTTCGGGGACATCTAAGCGGTAATAAATATTATATGTGAACAGAGAGGTCTCGAGTTTAAGCTCTACTACTCCCATTTCCCATGTAAAAAATAAATAAAATTATAGTAATGTGAATGTGGGTAATCTTTATAATATATAAAATTTCTATTTTTATACTATTTTCTACCTATAAATTCTAGAACTATGCAAACAATTTCATTCACAATTCATATTCGTTGTACTCCTTCATTTCAACCTTTTCGATTAGAGAAAACATGATTGATAACAAAAATGTTACCGCCTAAAGAGCATTTGATGTATAGTTTTTTCAAATAAACAATGCGTACATCAACTCCTAGCAGAATCGCTATCTTGGAGAAAGATCAGATCTCCTAAACATTTGGGAGCGACAACTTCATCAAATACTTTGCCAAGGAATACAATGACATCCATAAAAATCTATCCCTATTATATATAAGCATGTATATGTCTCTTTAGAAGGTTAAAAATTTCTATTTTTCCTTCTCATTTTGTTGTATATTTCAGTCTATCATTGTTTTTATTTTATCTCAATAATATTCAAAGGTAGCATAAATTAATTATTTTGTCCATGTAAGCTTTTTCCGATTGAATATGACATATGCTTCATAAGTCTCAATTGAACAACTTAATTAAACAAAACATTGTCTAGCTTATTTGTGACTGAAGTTATTTTAACTAATACAGAGTATTAAATTATTAGAATTATTGAAAGAAATAATATAAGTTGATAAATATCATAATTTTTGGTTCAAAGGAAAATAAATATCGTAATTTTAAGGGCGGACTATATGGGTGGATTTTAAAAGAATAGCCTTAAAATATATTTAAGCGCCAATCCAGACAAGTAGATTGAGCTATATATATACATTAAGTCAATGAATGCCTAATTAATTGTGAAATTGGTCACCATTATTATGAGCAAATTACCTAATCCGTTGTGAAATTATAATGAATGCCCAATCAATTTCCTAAATTACAAGTGTATGGTCTTTTAAATATATATAAATATTATCTTACAGGTTTTAATTATGTGAAGTTTTCGAATTATGTTGGTTTTTTTTTTACGCAAGATAATTATCTTAGCATGCGTTATTTAGGAATGTTTTGAAATTCTGTTGAGGGAGGTTTATTATTCTACTATTATTATTATCCTTCTTAGTTTTGATGCAGTATTACATTTTTGTTGTATGTTAGTTATATTTTTAGATTTATTTGTTTAATTGTTCTAAGATGGCCTTTTTTTTTTATTAATTGCTCTAAGTTATCTACTAATATCCTAAACACCGTATACATTTCCATTTCGATAAAATGATTTTTTTTTGCAATTAATTTATGTATATGTTAATTAATAAATTAAAACCTATATATATTTATAGATTGAGCGTTTTCGTACAGTATTAGTAAATGATAAGTCTATTAATTTGTAACCATTTTCATGTAAGAATTTTGGATCACAATAACGAGGATTAGTACATACAGTATTTGGTTTTGTTGGTAACATAATGAATTACTTAAGTGTTTAATAAGATCAACTGTAATTTGTTGCAGAAGCTCAAATGAGTTTATGAGTTTCATGGTCGTTTTTCGTAGCTTCATAGTTAAAAACGGTGAACTAAATGTGTCTATTTAATAAATTCAAACTGTTAGATTAAGTTTATGGAAATTTCGAAATCGTACAAGCTCCAAATTTCCCCAAAATGGGAACGAAAATTATAGCCACATCAATTTTCAACTTGAAACAGAGGATCACATACACAACAATAAATGATCCAGTAAATTTTATGATTCAAAATTAAAAATTTACCAACACAAATAAAGTCATTCTTATCTTCCGACTTTCATTTGAGCGTTACATTTGGATGTGTGAATTTGGGCCTCTAGGGTACTCCATGCTTATGTATCTAGAAGTGAGACTGAAAAGTTCATCTATTTATTATTTATTTTTTTGATAAAGTTCCGATTTTTTACGATTTTGTTGCAGACTGTAGCTTTTTTTCATCAACACAATAGTTAAAATTGACACTAGCATGGTTCATGATGGGGGAGGCGATGAAGATAATCATGCAAGCTATTGTGTTTACGTTATGGAAAGCTACTTTTGGTAAAGTAGATTGCGCTGAGGATAAGGCTAATGGAGAAGAGCTGGAAGGGGGAGGGGGAAGTTAAGGAGATAATGGCCATCATAGTGGTGGATGTTTGATACACCGCCGATGATGGTGAAGATGACGACTATGAGAGTAGTCGATGATGATGACGGAGAAGACGTGGGATGTAAAAGTTGATGTACAACTGTCCATTTCTCTACTTTGAACAAACATTACAAGAAATTTTAAAGGCCGCGTGACGGTAGACTTGAACCCGTGACCTTTGGCACGGACATTAACCACTCTACCATTGGGCTAATACACACACACTCCATTTCTCTACTTTGACAATCAACAAAAAGTCAAAGACAATTGTTTATCACACGTGGGGCTTTTTCTTAAAAAATCAGTATTCTTCCATGATCAATTATACGACGCTATATCAAGAGTACGAAGTCGAAGTAGTTTGAAGATCCTGATATGCGACAAATATAATAAGAATAGTGCATGTACGACGAATATCGTTTACAAGAAAATTTCTTAGAATTGATACTTTCATTGCTCATATTTACTTACTCATATTTATATTGTTTTATAAAAAGAAAAACAAAATTCAGCTTATCCCGGGCATCGCACGGGTGCATTACTAGTAAGGAAAAGTAGTAGACCCCCACATGATATTGAAAGTTCTAAACCGAGCACTTTAAGCATATAAAGTACAAATCTGTCACAGTAAAACTTAGCACGGAATATAACACAAAATATAATGACTGAGCTAAGTAAATGACACACAGAATGGTAACCCAGTTCGGTTAATCAACCTACGTCTGGGGGGCCACGCCCAAGAGAGAATCAATCCACTATCCGAAGTTGTAGTTACAGAGGTTTTACACAAACAGATCTCCTATCTTTTGCTACCCGTTCACTCACACCCTTCCCGATCTAGCGTGAATTGATGATTGCAAGTGCACCACTTACAACCTAAGCTCAAGCCGCAACTTGACACCCAACCCCCTTACAAAAGTGTATATATATGAAATAAACGCTCTCAAGACACAATGAAATATACTCTCACAAAATAGTATAAGCTATGAACAATAACAATAGGAGCAGCTCCATCTTCAACTTATCTTGGTGTAGATATATATAGGTCTTGAGAAACCCTAGATATGCTCTCCACCTCCTTTGCCCTAGTTTCCCTATGCATGGAAACTTCCTTTGAAGATATGCCTTGTGGAACAATTAAGTACATCTGCAAAATAATATCTTTTCCGCGTCAAACATGGATAAGGAAAAGATCTCCGCAAAATCCGCATAAATATGGAAAGAATCTTTCAGATCTGTTCTATTCTGTTCCACAATGAACTAGCTCAGACTGAAGCTCAGAAACCAGTTTCTGTTCTCGCACAGCTCAAAAATACTTCAGTCAATTTTGCTTCTACATAAACTTGCCAACACCAATTGAGCTACTCACTCAAATCCAACAGATATAAAATACAATGTGAAATTATTAATTAATCATATTATAAACTGAAATAGTTAAAAATAATTTCCTTAAACCAAAAGAAAAACATATTAAATTCAAAATAATCTGTCCTTATTTTGAAGCAATAAATAAAAGTGGAATAATCATAGGCTATATTGATGACGCAAGAATTTTTATATTTTCAAATAGAAAAATATAAACTGCTATTGTTTATTTGAGATAGAAAACTCGAGTCATATGGCATTACCGCATCATTAAGCAAATTAATTAAAAAAAAAAGCAAATTCGTAAGTATATGTCACTCACTAGATAGTTAAATTGTTTTCTCGCTATTTAATATTTATTTTATTCAATTTAGATAATGTAGAAAAGAATAGATATATATGAGCATTAGAAAATTTTAACAATTAGAGAGATGTGACATCTACGATATCTCTTTCAGTATATTATCATATTAGAAACACACAAGTTGCTCACATCATATTAATTTCACAAATGTTATTATAATACCATGGATCAAATGCGTGTCAAAGTAATTCTTTTTTTGGCAAAGGGAAGATGTCGCTATCAGGAGGTAGAGTTGTAAACGAACAGACCTATTCGGCGATTGATTTAGAAAAAGCTCGTTCGAAACTCGATTCGATAACAAATCGAGTCGAACTCAAGCATTGTGTTGCTTGATTCGATAGGCTCGTGAACATGTTCGGCTCATATTTAATCGTGTTCGCGAGCCTACAAATTGAGTTTTGTGCGTGGAACCAAAAAAATTCCTAAAGTAGAGCTTTAAACGAGCTTGAACTCGATCTTGAATAACGTATCAATGAATTGAATTATAATAAAATCAATTCTTTGATGAGTTCGGCTCGAGCTGCAGCTCGAATACCTCATGCTTTGATGAGTCCGGCTCGGCTCGGCTCAATTATAACCCTAAATTTTAGAGATTCAAGAAGATTAAACGCACAGAAAGCGTGTATAAGTGTGTGTGTGTTGGGAGTTGCAAATTAAAATAATAATGATAATAATAATAATAATAATAATAATAATAGTGTTTGACAGTCACAGCCACATAAAAAGATAAACCCACACATTTATTCCCACCGTTACAGATTTGCAAAATTCCATTTTTATATAAAGGGACAATCCCACCATCACTTCTCCACACATCAAAATCAAAAGCATTCTTCCTTTTCTAATGGAACAGTTCCCACTAACTACATCATGTTATCTTCTTTCTTTCTACTGTCTGAGGGTTTCCAGATTTAGGGTTCTTCCCTTTTGCCAAAATCACCCTCCTTTTTCTGTCTTCTTACCTACATTCCTCAGATTTGTGTGTGTGTGTGTGTGTAACAGATATAGAGAGAGAGAGAGAGCTTTCTTCATTCATATGTTGTGGGAATAAGTCACTGAATTATAAGGGTAAGGGAGGTGACAGAAGAGAGTGAGCACACATGGTGTTTTCTTGCATGAATCTTTGTATATGCTTGAAGCTATGTGTGCTCACTCTCTGTCTGTCACCCCGCCACTCCTCTCTCTCTCTCTCTCTCCTTCTCTCACTCACACACACACACACAAAATGCAATCTCGTGGTCTCAGTTTTGTTGGTCACGCTATGTTTCAGTAGGGCTTTTTATTTGTTAATTTGCTGTATTTCAGCGAACCCTTAATTTTTTTGTATGTCTTATCTCCAAGATTTTAACTTTCTCAAGAATTGTAGACAATTGCTCTTGTATTACTAAATTGAGGGGCAGAATCAAAGTGTTAGGGTTTCTTGAGGGGTTATGGATAATCTTGACATTAATTTTAGATCTAGAAAGTATTTCTTGAATAAAAGTTGTTTTAAGGTGCATTTGATTTAGAATTCTCTCAGTTAGGTTCATTTTAATTTTTCTTGATAATGATAATTATGACATAATTTTGTGTGTGTGTGTGAGAGAGAGAGGGAGAGAGGGGGAGAGAGAGAGAGAGAGGGAGCAGTGGATGTATGTCTAGTCTAGTAATGAGTGCTCCACCCAACATAAATATTGTGTCACAATCTTACATCACAATCCAACAGGGTTTTGCCATTTTCTTGCAGTAGACAAGGTTGACTTAGTTTCTCTAATAAGTTGTCATTCGTGTGGAGTTATAACTATTGTGTTTCTGTAATAGGGGCTTTTTAATACTTCTTTTATATATAATTTTGTAAATTCTTTAGTTTTGTTTGAGGGATTATATGGAGTTCCCTATAAATTTTCATGCAAGTTTCAGTCTGTTATAATGAGATTTGATCTAATTTTGAAGTCATTTTCATTTTACTATTGCTAAATTATTATCTGTCTTTGTAGATCACAACCACCCTTTGCTCCACTATCAGTGTAGAAGATGTTGACATGATACAGTATATTGCTTTGCCTCTCTCTCTCTCTCTTTCTCTCTCTCTCTCTCATTTCCAATATTTCTGATGATTTGTGGTTAATGATATCTGCAGATGTAGTGTGTCTCTTTCTCTCTCTCTCTCTCATTTCCAATATTTCTGATGATTTGTGGTTAATGATATCTGCAGATGTAGTGTGTGCAGTATACTCATTGATTCCATTATTGAAGCTTGAAATATTGAATTTCTTCTACAGATCCAAATATTATCAATTAATTTCAGCCCATAAGACATTGTTATTGCATGCTTTTTAATTCTTCCACATGTGTACAAAAAATTATACTGCATAACGCCATTATTATCTTGAAGAGCCAAAGACAATAGTCCACTTTCATTTTCTGATGATTAATTATTATTGCACTAATTAAGGGTTCCAAAACCTGCATTCTGCCTAGCATGATTAGGTCATGAGTCCACACACATATATTATGTATATGTGTGTGTGTGTGTTTGTGCTGCAATTTTTCTGGTGCTGTTCCCTTAATTATTACGGCCTTAATTTTATCACTCATTTGCTGATTTTGTTGTGTGTGTGTGTGTGTGTTCCTCAGTAAGGAAACAATTTTTGATTCTATACGTGTTGGAATGCATGTCTCTTTGTATTTCTCTGACCAATCCTCCGTCTCATTGAACTCGTCATGTTACTGTTTGGGGCGGTTCGGCGCGGTTATTAAGGAGAAGAGTAAAAAGATAGAAAGTGAGTGCATGTCCCACCACTTTTGAAGAGTTAACTGTTTCCTTTTTGGAACAAGATAAGTTAAACGGGACAATCCTTTAAGGAAATGAAGACAAGTTCAGTGGGACGGAGGGAGCATATCTTTTCTTACGTCCGTGGATGTAGCTAACGTACTGTTAGCGAACCACATAATTTTATGCGTTCTTGTTTGTCGATTTAATCAGTCTTTCTTGCATTTGCTAATACAATGCATATGTTGCTTGTTAAGTTAACCTGATAGCCATGTTCCTCAGTAGTAGTGTTGGTGTAACATGATTATGAAATGTATAAAATGAAAATCAATCAACCTCTCTCTAACTATGAAAACTGTTGCCTGCTATCTGGTGTAATCATTGATTCATGAAAGTGTTATAGTTTCTTCAAGAACTAAGACTATATGTAGGGAACTGAGCAACTTGATTAAGGTTGATATATAATGATATGTGCAGACATTACATTATGTTACATCTCATATCAGTTTACAAATTTGAAGTCATATATTACAGTTGATTGAACAAGAAAAGGAGGTGATTTTGGACATCTTCATTAGTTTCCCGGTGGCGATGACCAATCCTTCTGTGGAGACTGGAGTAGCAGGGCGTCGTCGTCTGCTACCAGGCAACTACCAAGCATGTTGCGCAATGAGGAATAGCTACCTGTATGGATGAACAGGCCAAATTGCAATTAGAACTATGTTTCTTTTTTTTTCAAGAAAAGGCACAATTTCATGATATGTACAGATTTTTTCTTTAAGCAGATAATATATTTGTGTTGTATCTGATGCAGGGGCATCGATCCAGCCCCTGGGCAAGTGAGGAGGACTCACTTGGCTGCGGTAAGCCTGAGGAGGACGTCCCACATCGGATAAATATGCAAGGCTGTTGAGGTTTAAATAGTGTGGGCAATCCTTCTCTCTTAACCATGATTTTGAGGCGAAGTTAGGCCCAACTATTGACAGCCTGCATCAGTATCTCAGTTGAGAATAAGAAACAGCATGCAAAATTGCAAACCCTTGATGGATGCTCCATAAGATTTGAAGGAGGCTTTCCTCAGCCAAGCCGTTGACGGGGAAGCCAACTGCTGACAACGAGGCTGAACAGTGAGACCGTAACTAGTTTAAACATTAGTAATGAAATCTCTTTTGTGGCCAAGAATGACATGTCTCTTGTGGAAAGATGATAGAAATCCAAATCATGTCTAAATTCAAGGCAGGAAATCAGGAATGTATCAATATTAAACATATCATACTTGTAACTACTGCACATTGGAAACTCAGCCTGAAAATTTATATGCTTTACTCATATTCTTTGAGCACCAAATCGAAACATCCATAATAGAAGTTTCTTAACTGGTTTACTCCTCAAAAACTGCTAATTTAAATATAGACAAATTGCATAGAATAAAGGCTTTGAACTGAACAAGCATTCACCAAATTGAAACATCCATAATAGAAGTTTCTCAAATGGTTTACTCCTCAAAAACTGCTAATTTAAATATAGACAAATTGCATAGAATAAAGGCTTTGAACTGAACAAGCATTCACCAAATTGAAACATCCATAATAGCTCAAAAACTGCTAATTTAAATATAGACAAACTGCATAGAATAAAGGCTTTGAACTGAACAAGCATTCACCATAGCGACAAGAAGCTATAACCTAAAGTGAAACTTTTATGCAAGGCGTGTCGTTAGCTGCAAAAATATATTCAATCAACTTCAGGCTACATGCACAGTAAATGCCAACAAGTAACTCCCAATCAATTTCTTTCCGGGGAGATGGTGTGGGGTGGGGGACGGGGGTGGGAGGTCAGGTTCACATTTCTGGGCGCAAAAGTGCAGCAGTTTTCATTTTTACTAGAATCTTGTTCAAACAAAGTTTAAGTAGGATTCATGAGTTCTTTACATATCCTACCAACTAGTCCTCTGTTCCAGACCATCAAATACACAAATCTGCTGTGTCATCACATACCAACAAATGCTTCGTTATACTTCATCTTAATTATTTGTTCGGTGGCAGAAGGAGCAAACCTTCAATCCTCACCAGACAGGCATTGACCAAGAAAACTTGAAAAATACCCTTCTTCACTCATCTTAAGGAGCATAAAGTAAAGGGTCTTAAAGATCAAGGCCGTGTGAAGCATGGCCTGTCGAAGACAAGGCGAAGATCATAATTTTCTTCGCTCCTGATGTATCACCACATAATATGACTTGGTTTTGGTCAACACCAAACAGATGCATTCTGTTTGTCAGTTTTTCAAATATTCATAAGGAAACTTCCACGTCTAAATCGACTAATCAATAGTTAGCATGCAGTGGGGAGATTTCAAATGTACACAAGATATTCAGATTCAGAACATTTCACCTTAATCTAAAACCTCATTAACAATTAAAATCCATAAAAATTGATTAGCAGCCATGAGTTCTTGCATCATTAGCTTGTTTGTGAAAGTGATAAAAGGTTAATAATTTTCCCCCACCCAAACATGCTATACTCCAATAACTATTGCTTCTCAGCAGATCTAATTGAATCTTCAAATCACAATTACAATTCATTATTCCTTTCATTCCTTCAATTCAAATGTCATAATCCGAATTAGACAAGACAACCACAAATTAGATCAGTTCAGGATCTTCAACCAGAAGCAGAATGCGAGCTCATAGTAAACGAAATCAAATCAAACAGAAAACAATAAACAAAATATTAACCAAAGGAAACAGCCAGAAACCTCCTCTTAGATTTCGAGCAATGCGTCCGCCGCCGCGATTAAAGCGCGGGAATTGCTCGCCGCCACCTCCTGCATCAGCCTCCGTACACTCTCCGCGTATGCTCTCAGAATTCCGGCTCATTAAACAGAAATTTCAAACGACGTCTCTAATTCTGAAGGCTGAGAGATGTAATCGAACAATCTGAACGGGTCCGGAACCTCGTGAATCAGACGATGCAGAGTGGAGAGAGAAGTTCGGATACATAAGGCGGCTGCGGCGGAAGAAGATTTGACACCGCCGTAGAACTGTTTTCGTCCGCCGTAGATTCCGGCAAAGCCATTGCCGCCATTTTTGAGAAGTTGGAGTTGGAAATGATCGTTTATTTGCAGTGGGGTTATTTCGGCAAAATGAGATTTTATATGGGGGTCAAATTGATACTTTTCAAGATCATAATATCTAGTTTTAATTGAAGTTTCACCCCTCAAGTTTGGGATATTGCATTTCAGCCGAGACCAATATTAATTACTCCCTCCGTCCACAATGAATTTGCCACATTGTGGATGACACGAGTTTTAATAATTTGTTGGTTGATTGTATTGTAAGTGGAATAAGGGTCCTACTTTTATATAGTTTTAAATTGTGTTGTGAGTGAAAAAGTAAGTGAGGTGTGTGGGGTCTATTACTATAAATGGATGTGGCAATTTTTTTGTGGACGGACCAAAAAGAAAATTGTGGCAAATTTATCATGGACGGAGGGAGTATAACTAGGGTGATTACTGTTCGGTTAACCGATCTTTAGTCATGTAAAAAATCAATCATACGGTTTTTAATTGATTCGGTTATCCACTAAAGATAGAAAATAAAATCAAAACACCATTATAATGATTAACCTAAAAATCAGATCGATTTTTTCATTAATCATAAGTAAATAAAAGTTCCAATTTTTTTATAACTTATAGATGAATGTTAAAATATAGATTCAAAACCTTCAAATTTAAAAAAAAAAAAATCATAAATTGTTTGTCTCTCATGCTTACAAGTCAAATAGTAAAAATAAATTAATAAATAAACATTTAATTAGTAAAATTATATCGGTTTGGTTCGATTAACCGCAGGTTTTATACATGAAATTAAAAATCTAATCGGTACCCTCGATTTTTCTAAAATTAAAAAGAAAAAAAAATCAAAACCATCTAGATCGATTAACCACATTTTTGAAACGATTTCGGTACAATTTGTCGATTAGTTTGGTTTTTCAACTTTCTTCACTCAACCCTAGTTAAGTAGTTAGGACCCACGGCATCACACAAATTAGATTCTTTTATATTTAAATCAACTTATTCAACCTCAATCTAACTCAAGTTACTTAAATCACATTTTATTTATCCGCTTTCGGTGTAGAAAAAGAAGAATGAAATTGAATTATGCATTTGGAAGTTTTATATACAAAATTAAAATAAACGTGATAAAAAATAATATGTATCCCAATTTCTCAAATCATATCTTCCTTCTTAGAAAATGCAACAAAAAAAAAATCGAAATTATGAATTGGTGTTTAAAAACTTGAAATAACTGCAATTATTTTGTAGCTACAACCAAAGTATAAAAAAAATTCAGTATAATAATAAACTACTCGCTCCGTCCCATTCATAACGTTCCATTTCTTTTGGGCACGATTATTAAGGAGAATGATAAAAAGATAGAAAAGTAGTTGATCTCATTACTTTTGAAGAGTTAATTATTTCCTTATTTGGAAACGAGACATTATCAATGAAACAGACGAAAAAGAAAAATGGAACGTTATGAATGGGAATGAGGGAGTACATGTTTTGATCTTGGTATGATTCTTCTCTAGGCGCACAAACACAATACACCAAACATAAAAATATTTAGAATATTTTTTAAAACAAAACATAGTACTCCCTTCTAATATTAATTTTTATAGTATACAACCTAATTACAAAAAAAAAAATGCACCTAATATTCGAATTCATACAAAATTTGTGAAAAAAAACAAATTAAACATGGTAAGAAAAATGAAGGTCCCATGAAAAAATGGAAGAGCAGAAGCAGCATTGGCGGCGTAAAAATAATAGTACGGATAAGAGAAGTTGCGCGGCGCCGTGCCCGCCGGTATCGTGTTGCTGCCTGGGTTGTACACATAAACTTGAGGCGGCGCCGGCGACTGCGGCGGCGGAGGAGGCTTTGATCGAGGTGGTGGCGGTGATGTCGACGGCGGGGGAGCAATGAAGTCGTAGTATGGCTGCGGCGGCGAGTAGCGGTGCGCCGGTGGAGATTGTGGCGGCGGCGGTAGTAGTAGAGGTGGAAGTTTTGGGGTTGGCGGCGGCGGTAGTATTATAAGAGGCGGAAGTTTTGGAGTTGGCGGCGGAGAGGATGACGGCGGCGGCGCCGATGGTGATGGTGGCGGCGAGCATATGACCGGACATGTTTCGCAATCACTAATGCATAGTAGACTTGGTGATGGGAAGTCTGTTTTTTGGCACTCAGATTTTGAGATTGATAGTAAGATGATGATGAAGAGAGAGAGAGTATTGTAGTTTCTTGCCATGAATAGAAGATTGATGAAGAGAGAGAGAGAGAAGATTGATAGTAAAAAAATTTGGAAGTGAAGTGGGACAAGTATGAATTTATAGAAAGTATTATTTTGGATTAGGAATTTAAAAATATTGTTTCGTACAATAGAAATTAAGAGTGTCATGAACACAGATCCAGTTATTCTTATGCCTTTTAGTAAAGTATGTATTTTCTTTTAATGAGTGGCTTCAGCCCATTAGTATTGGGAGTATCAAATTTCAAACAAAAAAATTGAATTAGGGCATGAAAAAAACGAATTTCAATGTTATAATTAATGTGTTTTAAGTAGGTTTTACCGATATACTTTATTTATTGAACTGAATACAGATTAATATCGAGATGAAATGCAATAAAATTGAGTTATTTCCGCTAATATAAGTCTCAAAAGATATTAATTTAAAGAGTGATGCTATTCGGACATAATCCAGCCCATTTAGGAAAATGGAGCGGTTCGACCCGTTTTACTTATTTATTTAATTTTATAATTAAAAGAAAATATGCAGAGTTATCATTTTATCCTTGACCTATTTTGGTTCCAAATTTATATGTTTTGGCTCCAAATTGATTAAATTGTAGCAATTTTGCTATAACTCACTGTAGCCTAATTTATCTATTTTTAGTAATGGTCAGCCTATTTCCCTAAAAAAGAAAAGTAATGGCCAGCCTATTTTGGGCACCTCTTGGGTTTAATCATAGTTAAAAAATTATGATTAATCTCACGTCAATTTGGAGCCAAAACATATAAATTTGGAGCTAAAATAGGTAAAGTGGTAACTCTGCATATTTTCTTTTAATTACAAAATTAAATAAATAAGTAAAACGGGTCGAACCGCTCCATTTTCCTAAACAGACTAGATTATGTCCGGACATTTACGTCCAAAAAGTATTATTGTAATTTAAAACAGAAAAAATTGTTTGGAAATGCAACAAAATTATTTTTCGGAATACGAGCTTATGATAAATGAACCTTATAGAAATTTCAGACAATTTATATACCAATATTTTTGTCAAAATTCAAGCAATTATTTCTCTTGGCCCGCTCTGCAAAAGCATGTAATAAAGTCCACTCAAAAAACAAAATCATCAGCACAAATTTCTTGCTTTTTTGACTTAAATATGTACGAGAACTGTTCTATGTTTTTTTTATTTTTTTTAATCTTATTTTTTTTTTATAAGAACTTTTGTCTTTTTTTAGATAAGAACTGATCTATGTTGAAATATTGATGTCACGATGCCTAAAAATTCTTGTAGGAAGAAAATCCTTCAATAAAATTAAATGCTATTGGAGTTAATATTGACATTTCTCACTTCTTCTCGTCTTTTTTTTCTTTTCTCTGCGAAAGCCTACGAGGCTAAGCACGATTACTGATTTCTCTGCGTATTGGGTAAATTATCGTTCATGTGGAATGTGAAAAATGTTACTCCCTCCGTCCCATTTATATAGGCGGATTGAAATTTTCACAAGGATTAAGAAAAATTATTGGAAAAGTAAATTATGTAGTAAATTTCTTAATATGCCCATATTTATTATTTGACTATGTGTTTTTTATGAGTTAATCAAAGAATTAAATAGGGGTATAATAGTAAATGAGCTAAAAAATATTACTTTTTATGGAAACAAGCCTATATATTTGGGACATCCGGAAAAGGAAAACAAGCCTATATAAATGGGACGGAGAGTATATTAGATATTTATACATATATTTTAGTCGAGACACATTTATTTTAATTGTGTTTTTTCTACGGAAACAATTAATTTTCCATCTGCAGCTTTTGATTGTGCTTTCCCCTCTACACAATTTACCTTTGTGGGAACAAAATTTGTGCAAAGATTGTTGTACACTTGATCCTTTTCTTGCTTTTGGATGTTGTACCTTTCTTCCAGAAGAGGACTTTCGATCTTTTTTATCTCTAATCCCAAGTAAGGAATTTCGTCATCCATCTCTTAATATTTTTCTTAAAACTAATGATATATATATATATATATATATATATATAATCCAAAATAAAGCCTAAAAAGTAAAACCACAAATCTTGAGAATTCAATAGATACCTCCTCCACTTTTAAATAAGTATTCAATTTTAAAATTAATCGTGTCTCCGAATGAGTATTTTATTAAAGAATTTTAGAGTAGAATAGTGTCAAACTTTTCGTTTTACTTTTATCATCAATGCAAATTCTTTATTTTTAAATTTTCTATACAATAATTAGGAATAAAAAGAATAAATTTATCGTTGTCTTAATATGTAAGTTTTGATGGTTGTGAATACTTATTATAAGAAGAGGGAGAGAGTAAGCATTTTGAGGCACGCTTGTGTGCCGCGGTCTCATGATGTTGAGGTCCAAATAGAAAAGTAGTATGGATATCTATTATTAATACGAAAATAAAGTTGCCTCCTCCACGGTGCTCCGTTCAGATTTTCCTTTATTCTGGTAATTTGTTTAATTTTAATTCATATATATTCTAATTTTTATTAATTAATTTTTTTTTAATTTCATATTCTTGAAATATCACATGTTTATCTATTAATCACATCTCATATTTATCTTTCCCTCTATTTAATTAATTTCTTTTATTACACATATTAAAATAATAATAATTTCGTAATACATTCTTATAAATCCTTATTTTATACATTCTTAATTCATACATAATAATCTATATATATATATATTTAATATTATAAAATTGGCAAAGATTAGATATATCGATTTAATTAGCATGAACCAACGAGACGGTTCAAATATACTTAAAAGAAGAATTCCTACTAATTTTAATTAATATTAACTTTGTTTATATTTTTATAATACGAAAATAAAGCTGTCTCCTCCACGGTGCTCCGTTCAGATTTTCCTTTATTCTGTTAATTTGTCTAATTTTAATTCATATATATTCTAATTTTTATTAATTAAAATTTTATTAATTTCATATTCTTGAAATATCAAATGTTTATCTATTAATCACATCTCATATTTATCTTTCCCTCTATTTAATTAATTTCTTCTATTACACATATTAAAATAATAACAATTTCGTAATACATTCTTATAAATCCTTATTTTATACATTCTTAATTCATATATAATAATATATATATATATATTTAATATTATAAAATTGACAAAGATTAGATATATCGATTTAATTAGCATGAACCAACGAGACGGTTTAAATATACTTAAAAGAAGAATTTCTACTAATTTTAATTAATATTAAATTTATTTAGATTTTTATTGAATAATTTAGCATAAACCAACGAGACGGTTCAAATAACATAGAAAGAAGGATTTTTACTAATTTTAATTAATATTATTTTGAAGATGTAAACATATTTTTTTTCGCATTTTGACAAAGATTAGAGATATCGATTTAACATGAACCAACGAGACGGTTTAAATATACTTAAAAGGGAAGGATTTTTACTAATTTTAATTCATATTAACTTTGTTTATATTTTTATCGAGTAATTTAGAATAAACCAACGAGACAGTTCAAATAACATATAAAGAAGGATTTTTACTAATTTAATTAATATTACTTGGAGTATTCATATTTTTATCGAGTATTACTCAACGGATTTGAGACGAGTATGTACAGTAAAGTCACTATTTTAACCGAGAATAGGACGAACATGTAGAAAAATTATAAACAAATTTAGATTTAGAAAATACATAATAAATGAGTATACTAGATTCATTGTCATTCATAATTATAAATTTAGATACGTGAAATAAAATTAATTTGTTAATTTTGATTAATAATTAACGTGAACAATATCACAACTTCTAAATAAGATATAAAATTATTTTTAAAATGTATACATATAAATTAAAACATAAAGTTATTTTCCGTCGAATTTCGACGGGCTACTTGCTAGTTAAATCTTAATTATGAATTATTAAGATTCAAGCACAATTAAGATATACTCCCTTCGTCCACAAAGATTGTAGATATTTTTCATTTTCCGTTCGTCTACAAAGATTGTAGCTAGTTTTTCATTTTTCCACTTTAGGACATGATTTCGCACACTATCTTACTTTTTTTATCTATTTCTCCACTCACAATGGTGGGTCCCTTTCTCCACTTTAACATCTACCACACTTTTATTAAAATTTGTATCACAAAAAATTAGATATATATAATCTTCGTGGACGGAGGGAGTATATATTTTATAATTTATACAATTCCATAAAATTTCGAGTAATTTCTTTTAAAAGTCAAAAGAGAAATAACATTAAAACGAGTATAAGGGATACTCGAATCCCTTACAAATCCTCTCTCTTACACAAAACTCGTCTTATTTAAGAATAGACGGAATGCATGCAAACAGACTAAAACACCAATCATGAAGAGAGTATACAAAGGAAGAATAGAAAAAAGATCGAATCCACTTACATGATCTAAATTTAACTCCTTCCACAATGCTTTCCACATCCGGATCGATCCCTTTGAAAATAGCATCATTTTTAGCTTTCAAATTAATGCTCTAACAAACACATTGTCAAATGATATTCAAAATCTTCTTGTTCATCTTTCCCCTTTGAATTCCAACAACTTGGGTATAATGGCATCTTAGAACATTAGAAGCATAATATACACATTTTATCTCTGTCATCAATAGCAATTCCTTTTTTTATCAAATTATTTCTAGTCGAAGCTCTATATTTCGTAATGCCTTCCAAAGAAAAGAAAGACCTTATACTTGGAACTTCTTTGCACCACAATTTTATGAACACTATATCCACTATTTCCTCCACAAATGCAGCCTTGAAAAGTGCATTGTACATGGCAAAAACTCTTGTACATCATGATGTAGCATACATCCGGTCCAACCCGACCCGCCTGACCCGTCCGGTCAACGTTGACCGGTCAATGGTCAACATTGACTGCGTTGACTTTTTATTTTTTTTAAATTTTTTTCAAGAGTCGAGCGAGGGGAGCCGAAGGCCTCGGAGCGAGCTAAAAAACATTAATGTTGTCACAATCATTATCTATAAATTAAAAATCGGAGCCGAAGGCGGAGAGGAAAAAAACGAAAAAGTCAACGGTCAGACATTGACCGGTCAACGCTGACCAGATCGGGCGGGTCACGGGTTACGGGCCGGGTTTGAACCGGATGTATGGGTACATCATGATGTACCCAAGTACAACTCATTGTACATTGATTTTGTTGAAAAAATTCCATCTTTTGAGATTTTCCAAGTAAAAGAATTCTACTCCAACTTGTTCATTTTGTACCTGCAAAGAATACCCCACAACTCCAAGAATTCTTTCATTTCTATTGAATTGAAAACTCTCATCCATCTAAGATTCCAAACCGAAGAATTATTCCTCCTAGTTCTCATATCCTTCACTTCACAGTTTTTTGCATTGACAAATTAAAACGATTACAAAATTTTGTACATACATCCAATGAAAGAGATAGGTCGAAAATTATTTAAAAGTTTCGAATTTTATTTCTTTGGAATTAGAGTTACAAAACTTACAATATTAGAGCTCACAACATGAATTTATGTATTGCTCTAAATGAAGTTGAACAAATATCGACACAAAAACTTCACTAATCTTAAGAAAGTCAAGAAACAAATCATGATAGGTATATATTTTGATGAATCTTCAATTGAATATGAAGAGAAGATTATAAATCTAAGGGAAAAGTAGCATATACCCCCCTAACGTTCATCCCCTATCGTGTTTACCTTCCTAAAGAAACTTTTTGGGCTGCCAACACCTTAAGGTTTCATAAGTTGTGCAAATAACCCTTCGCGTGAAACGGATTTCTGACGTCGTCCACATTTTTTAATTTTTTTTTGTTTTATATTATTCTTCTTTGAGGAATTTTACACATCATTACTCTTGATTGAATCGAAGACGTTGAGCACCTTGTCTAGATCACAACATTTGGAGTACATGTCGATCAAGGTAGTATGACAAGATCATAATTCAACCTCATTCCTTCCTTCGTAGACATGAATCCAACCACCTAACTCTATCCCCCCAACTCCGAACATACTGATAAAGTACTAACAAGAAAAAACGGTTGTAGCTCATGTTGTGGTGGATGACAATGTCCATGAGTTTATCGCGAGAGTGTGAATTTCTCTTCAATAATGTTGATTTTGCAATTTTCACTCTTAAGTTTTTGATTAAAATCCTCAAAGAGGAATATTAGAAAATTAAAAAAGAAAAAGAAAAATGTGGACGACGTCAGAAATCCATTTGACGTCGACGCGAAGGGTTATTTGCACAACTTATGAAACGTTAGGGTGCTGGCAGCCCAAAAAATTTTCATGGGAAGATAAATATGATAGGGAGGTGAACATTAGAGGATATATGCTACTTTTCCCTAAATCTAATCATAAGCCAATCTTTCAATTTGTGTCAAAATTCATGAAGACGAATTTTTCTTGATAAGAGCGCAAAAGGTTTATAAATCTAAATTTTAGAATTTAAGTGAAGGCTCATTGTTATGAGTATAAAAGATCTATAATTCTAAATTTAAGTAGACTCATTTACACGAGCATAGAAGGTTTAAGAATTCAAATTCAAGTAAGACTCATTGACACAAGCATAAAAAATCTACAAATCCAAATGGATCAAGTGAAGACTTATTGATATTAGTATCAAAGATATATAAATTCAAATTCAAGTAAAAACTCACTAACACGAGTATAAAAGGTCTCACATTTTAAAATAAAGTGAATACTCCTCAACACAAGTATTAAATATTTATTAATTAAATTCAATAAAACTCAATGATACAAGCATAAATTATTGAAATTCAAAAAAAAAATCATCGATACGAGCATAAACTATTTAAGTTTAAGAAAGCTCTTTGAGATGAGCGTAAACTATCTAAATTTAACAAAGTTCCTCGATATGATCATAAACTATCCATTTCCAAATAGGCTTCTTCATACAACCATAAACTATCCAAATAAAAATTCTAAAACTTCTAAATACGGGCATAAACTATTCAAATTCAATTTTAGAATTCCATAATACGAATATAAACTATCTAATAATTTCATGTTAAAAACGCGTGAGTATGAGTATAAAATTATTCATAAGTTAAAAATTCATGAAGATTTTTATACTAATATCAAAGCCTTGGAATTTTATACTCGTATTTGAGTTGGAATTTTGCCAATTTATATATGGTCATTTGCTGCGTGATTCACGTTACAGGGAGAAAAAAAAACAAAACAAAACAAAACAAAAAAAAAAGGAAAGAAAAATTCAAGGTTTTCGACTGGGAATTAAAAGCAGCCTAAATTCATGAAGATTTTTATACTAATATCAAAGCCTTGGAATTTTATACTCGTATTTGAGTTGGAATTTTGCCAATTTATATACACTAATACTTTTTGGACATATATGTCCGGACATAAAATGAATATATTAATAATCTTAACTTATAATTTATCAAATAAAATAATGGTGTTGGTTAGTATTCTAATGTATTTACTTAATTAATCTAAACCACCATTTTTAAAGAGAGAAATATGAATACAAAAAATACGAAATTAAACTAATAAAGTTATTTTCTGATTTTCACTAATCTTTCGTAAATACTATTACTTAATAGATATTTATGCATTCACTTGAATTAGATTACTCAAAAAATAATAAATTGAATGGATGTAGAGAAATTACAAAATTAAATAAATAAGTTAAACGAATCGAAACGATTCATTTACCTAAACTAGCTAGATTATGTCCGGACATTTATGTCCGAATAGCATCACTCATTTATATATGTTCATTTGCTGCGTGATTCACGTTACAGGGAAAAAAAAAACAAAAAAAAAAGGAAAGAAAAATTCAAGGTTTTCGACTGGGAATTAAAAGCAGCCTAATCTTTATCTCGATTCATTAAAAGGGAGATTGACAATTTTATTTATTTTATTTTCTTCTTAAAGGGTGCACGAGTTACTTTCGCTGACATAATTGCCCTTTTAATGATAGTCATTTGTCCTCGCAATATCATGAGGTTAAATAATTTTATTATATAACTGAATAAAAGTACGAAAGTTTGAAAATTTAGTTACAGAAATATTAGAATTGAGGGACCTATTTATCATGCATTAATATTTTGATTCTTATTTATAAAATATTGCTTTACTTCATTTTTAGATTTGTAAGTTTGATTGACTGGAATGATTTTTTAACTCGTCTAAGTGAATCTATTGGTAGTGTCAAATCTGATTCAGATAATTTTAGGTCATATTGTTATTTTATTTTTTGAAAAGAGCTCATATTGTTATTTTAAATATATAAAAGAGGCAGTGTCTTGTGTGATCGGTCAACACAGTTGATTTAAAAAAAATAAAAAATAAAGTTTAATTTTTTTTAATTTTCAATTAATTAATATGAATCTTAATTGAGAATAATAAACCCGAATGGGATGGAATTAAAGAAAAAAATTAAAATGAAAATGAAAAAATAAAAAATAAATAAAAAGGCAGACGCGTGCGATGCACTTGCCCACTTTAAAAGTAAAAAAAATTAAAAAGACAGACACGTGCATCTCACGTAGGGATGTCAATTGAGCCAGAATCTGACGGGTCGACCCGAATAAACCGAACAAAATAAAGGGTTAGGGTTGATTTTTTACAACCCGATTTAACCCGGACCGAATAGCCCGATAACCCAATAGGGTTGACCCGAAACCGAAAGGATTGGCCCGATTGACATCCCTAATCTCACGTCCCTGATGTGGCGCGTGCAGTACACACACGCTTATCTAGACTATTCATTGACGTGCGTGAGATGCACATGGCTTGTGAGCATGGACTCGGTAGTACGGGGAAACCTTAGCGGCCATATAGGAGAATTTGTGTTTATAAAAAGAGTAAAATGTAATCCGCTAACGTTAGAATTTTATTGTTAGTTTTTGGGGTGGTTCGGTAAGGTATATCGGAAATTTTGTGCCATACGGTATACCGTACTAGAAATTTTGGTATGACAAAATTCATACCGTTACCGATACCGTACCTTACGTTATACCAGAAATAGGTATATCGAAAATTCGATATAGAATATTTCACATACCGTTATTGTACCAAAATTTCGGTATACTGTACCGATATTCGGTATGCCGAACTTTCATGGTATACCGTACTCATGGTATATATTGTTTCATGCCGAATTTTCAAGGTATACCTTGGTATGAATTTTTCAATAATTTATGAATTATTAAATAATAATTATTAATTCAAATCTCACATACGGTACGATATACCGTACATACCGAACTACGGTATATACCAAAAGTTTGGTATATAACGGAGATTTGGGTATATACCGCGGTACCTGTATTCAATAATATACCGCGGTATCAGAAAATTCATACCGTTACCGTACTGAAAATTACGATATACCGTAAATTTGATTTTTTTTTTTGGTATTTTTCGGTATGCTACGAATGGTATACCGGTTTCTCGATATACCTCCCCACCCCTAGTTAGTTTGACTCACTGACTGTCAATTGGAAGGCTCCTAAAAATATTTTCCCATGAAATTTTGAACCAAAAATGAAAAACATTAAAGAGGAAATGGCACACTATGTGGTGAATAAAGATGTATTTGCATAAAGATGTATTTATATATTTGCATATTTATATATTTATAAAAATGAATAATAAACGAAATTGGCCAGTCTTGGGTGACTTTTGAGTCATAATGTTAGACCAAACTTTTTCTTTATTTTTTATGCAAAAAAAAAGACAAAGAAGAGAGATGCTAGAAAAAATAAAATAAAATAAGAAGTGGACCAATATTATAAGTACTGCTATGGCCTATATGAGAATTCTATCATATTTTCAACATGTCATCTACCAAAATTAAATTATCAATATGTATTCCTAACACAAATACAAAACGAATCAGCAACCTAAGTAAAATGAAGGAAAAAAGGCTTCATAAATCATAATTTATAACGAGTAAAGACATGATACCGTAACAAAGCATAAATAAATTCCATGAAGAATCATTTTAACCGCATATTCTTTTTATTTCTAAAAAAAAAAATACTCACAAACAATTACTTGTGGATGTTTATGATGATTGTTAATTTAGAAAGATTAAAAAAGATAAATAATAATTTGACTAACAATAATCTTTTACGGATATTTTTTTTTTTCCCAAAGAGAAATTATAGAGAAACTGCTTCCTTTTTTTTTCTAAATATACATTACACCTAGTGAGACTTAATCCACAAGTAATAAATTCTTTTGAAAGAAAAAGATAAAAAGAGAAACAAAATTTGGCAGGTCTCAAGTAACTTTAGTTCTAGTGTGGGCTTGTTTTTTCCTCTTTATTTTTTCTGCAAAAGAAATCATAAAAAAAAAAAATGAAAAGTGGACCGTAAACATTCTAATGATAATTCCACCACCTCTTCCAAACGTAACTATATAAAAATAGAGTGATGATATTTAGCCATAATGTGGCTAACTATAATTTGGTCGATTAAGTAAAAATTATCCAATTTTTTTTGAGAGAAAATTATCCAATTTTGTTAGATATTTGTTTCATATAAAAAGTATAATTATATATTTTATGTTAGTGTTTATATTTTTTGGCTTAAATTCTATCATGATTAGTGTAAATATATTTCTTTCTTATCTTTTTGACAAAAATCTTTGTATTACCTTTATTATATCTATAGAGATTTATGTTATATCCAAATCTAAATATATCAAGATAAATTTGTACAAATTAAATATTTTAAATATTATAAGTCATTTAAAACTAAAAAAAAATAAACTGATTTTTTTGGTTATTCAATCACATTATGCTGCATAGATTTATTCTTTTAGATAATGAGTTGAGTGTGTTGTGAGTGAAATAAAAGTCTCACTTGTAATTTGTGATGGGTTCAATGGCAAAATGAGTAAATAATGGGTTAAATGAAATGTTAAAATTAAGTGAATTGTGTGGGTCATGTTGCAAAAAATGGAATATGCATCTTTTTCGTGGACGGATTAAAATGAAAATATGTACATTTTTTTCGTGAATTGAGGGGAGGGAGTAATAATATATATTCCAAAAAACAAACAAAATCCAAATTTAATAGCCACTCAAGAAACTAAGAAAATAACTTCCAAAAACATTATACGGTAATAAAACGAAAATAAATTACACATACCAGAAAATAAAGAAATTTACGCATGTCCTTATTAATTACCATCATTAATGTATACATACAACTAATTAACAAATTACTAGAAGCATTAAATAAGGATAAAATTGGAAAAATGTATTAATTTAATTCTCTCAAATTTTGAAAACAATGACACTTATCAACAAAAATTAAAAAGACATTTAAAAAAGAACGGAGGGAGTATACGATAATAAAACGAAAATAAATTATATTTAATCGAACAAGAACAAAAAAAATTAAAGATGCCGTTATGAAGAAAGACAAAGAAAATGAATCAGAGACGCGTAGGCACATTTCTCAACTCTCTGCACCGTCTTTGACCAAATCCTTCTCTCTCTCCTCTTCTCTCTCTCCTCTTCTCTCTCTCATCTCCGCCTCGAAACTTCCTCAATCCCGAAGCCGTGTTCACACCAATTCAATTCTACATACTTTTCCTCTCTGTATCTAAGCAGCTGACCCCAGTTTTCAAAAGCCGCAATTTTATTTGTTTGACATTCTCATCGCGTTCACATTAGCATTTCGTCGAGCACATGGGCTGCATATGTATATGAAGCATCCGTCACCCACCGCAGATCCCGATTGCTCCTCTTTTCTGCGTGTTTTGGACCTTTTTCCACAATCCCATTTGAAGATGAACGAGAACAAGCAGCAGAATCAGCAGCAGCAGCAGAGGAAGAGGCGGAGAAAAGAAAATCCCGACGCCGCCGCCGCCGAAAATCTCGATACACCAGTAGATGGGAAGCAAGTGAAAGTCAAAGGGCTGAACGAGATCATAACCTCCTTAACTCTGTTACAGGATCAGGAAAAGGAGGATCTGGAAGATGTGGAGCAATCCAATCAGGAGGAGATGGTTAGGTATCACGAGATTCATAGAGAGAGAAAGCGAGAGATTGTGGATTACTCCGCCAAGTCGGAGGGATTAAATCGCGACGCCGAGCGCGCCGACGGCGCGCGGCGGAGGAAGTCAAAGGCGAATTCCTTCACCGCCGCGGCAATGGCGGTTGCTACCGCGGGGGGCGGAGATGACCCCACCACCTCCGACGACAAAACCGCCGCCGCGGGCGAAAAGGTCGCGGCGGCGTCGGGGCCGCAGCGGCGGCTGTGGGTGAGAAATAGGTCTAAGGATTGGTGGGAGCAATGCAATAGTCCGGAATTTCCCGATGAGGAATTTAAGGAGGCGTTTAGGATGGGGAAAGAGACATTCGATTTCATCTGCAATGAGCTGAGCTCTGTCGTATCGAAGGAAAACACTATGCTGCGCGACGCCGTCCCCGTGCGGCAGCGCGTGGCGGTCTGCGTGTGGCGGCTGGCCACCGGAGAGCCGCTGCGGCTGGTGTCGAAGAAATTCGGATTGGGAATCTCCACCTGCCATAAGCTTGTTCTTGAGGTCTGCTCTGCAATAAGGAATGTGTTGATGCCAAAGTTCCTCAGATGGCCGGATGAGGAAGGTTTGAGCAGATTTAAGGCCGAATTCGAAGCCATTTCCGGCATACCAAACGTCGTCGGATCAATGTACACTACCCACATTCCGATCATAGCTCCTAAAAACAGTGTGGCAGCGTATTTCAACCGTAGGCATACGGAGAGGAATCAAAAAACGTCGTATTCGATCACAGTACAGGGCGTGGTTGATCCTAGAGGAGTTTTCACTGATGTATGCATAGGCTATCCCGGCTCAATGCCGGATGATCAGGTGTTGGAGAAGTCGACCCTCTTCCAGAGGGCCAACGCGGGCTTTTACAACAGTGTGTGGATTGTAGGTGGCTCCGGATATCCATTGATGGATTGGGTGCTTGTACCTTACACACACCAGCATTTGACATGGACGCAGCATGCGTTCAATGAGAAAATCGCGGAGGTGCAACGTATCTCTAGAGACTCGTTTGCAAGATTGAAAACTCGATGGGGTTGCCTGCAGAAGAGGACGGAGGTGAAGCTGCAGGACTTGCCCGTGGTGCTCGGGGCGTGCTGCGTTTTGCACAACATTTGTGAGATGAGGGAGGAGGGGGTGGAGCCCTTGACCAAGTTTGAGATCTTTGATGATGAAATGGTGCCCGAGATCGGGTTGAGGTCTGCAAACGCGATGAAGGCGAGGGATACAATCGCGCACAATCTTCTGCATCATAACCATGCCGGCACCTCATTTCTGTCGTAGGTGAAGGTGAAGGTGAAGGTGAAGGTGAAGGTGAAGGTGAAGTTGGTTGTGGTGTTTTCCAAATTTTGTGAAGGTATAATTTTACATGACATACATTTGTGTATTTTAGAAGGTTGTACTATATGTAGCCTGAATTTGATGATTTATTTGATTTGATACAAATGTAGTTCAGGAATGATTCTTTGATTGCATTGCTATACACAGGAAACATTGAAGATTTTAGTGGCTGTAGATGTTTGTGTAAAAATATAAAGATTACAGTTACCTGGCATTTGTGTTTTATGCAGTTTGATATGCATAATGCAATACCTATAGAATAAAGTTAGATATATACATGTCTCTATTTTTGTAATATTTGAAGAGCATGAGGCACTTGTGTTTCTTTGGGATAGATTGATACAAGTATAGGTTATTATGTTTTTCTTTTTGAGTTTGCGGAAGGGAAGTTATGCGGTTTGAACCCTCGACCTTTCTATTTACATAGAGGTCTCGTTTGGTTTAGAGGATGTGACAGATAAAATGGATTGAATATGATATGATTGCACTATTTGGATTATTTGATTGATTAGGATTATGGTACTTTTGGATGAATTGTATGATAAATCGATAATCAACCAAAATTTGGAAGGATAAATTATATTCCCTCCGTCCCTGATAAGTGTAGTCCACTTTCCTTTTTCGTCATTCCCCATAAGCCATAAGTGTGGTCCTTCCTTGAATGGATATGACCCCACTTAAAATTTTACTCTTTTATAATAACTAACACTTTAACAAAGTGGGTCATATTCTTCACTCACTACACATCTACCTAACATCCTTCTTAAAATCCGTGTCCCTCCCTCCGGACCACACTTATCAGGGACGGAGGGAGTAACTCAATTGATGAATAGGAACACATGCTGATTTATTCATCACATGCCAAATTATTCAAACCAAACATTTGATTAGGTCGGATTATTTTATTAATCAAGCCTTATCAATTAAACCAGACGAGGCTGAAAGGTCTTCACCGTACTTGGATGTCCACGAAGAGACGTATATGTTGTTAAGGTGTCAATTCATATATTGTGTCGTTTTTATGTACATAGTTTGTATTCACATAAAGAAGCACCACAAAATATGATAAAGCTGTCAACTCGATGTTGAGAGCATGTGAAATTAGCTACCTGTTATTTATTTGATGTAATTTTCACCCAATTTATTGCGTTTGGATTTATCCCAATTCTTTTGGTCCCTACCAGAAAAAGGTTAAAGCAAGTGACAAAAACTCCCAATGGGCAAAGAAAAACCTAATCACTTCCATAATTAGGGATGTCAATAGGGTAAATTAAAAGGAATATATATATATAATTTCTCATTTTCTTCATACAACAATACATAGAGAGAAAACTGAGTATATACTTCTAATATTGGACATAGCTCAATGCTTAGTCAGAAGGCGATTAGAGAAATCATACAATTCTTGTAGGTTACCCTATTTGTCATCGGATGGCTTGCTTCGATTGTCACCGCAAAACTCCGACTCGGGGATCATCTCGGTCAGATGGTCGACGGAAAGGAAAATGAGCAAAATGAATCCTCAGAAGAGGGGCGCCTGGTTTCTTGTCATCGAACTTGTAACCTGCATGTTTAGAGCGGCTTGATTGGAATAGGCATTACAAACAAAAATGAAATTACAAAACAAATAAATTTATCCGAAAAGATGGTTGGTTGTGTTTGTAGTGAAAAGTAAGAGAGATGAAGATAAAACCTTGTAGGGCTTCCATAGCAGTAACAGCACACTTCGCATCACTGAACTCAACGAAACACAACACCATGGCCTTGTCTCCACGCTGCATATAGAATGTTTTGGTTCAGGTGAAAAGAGAAAAACCAATAAAAAAGGGAAAAAAAAAATTGATGCATCCCAAAACGTAGCACAAATAAAAAAATTAATGAGTTCGAAAAGAACTTTGCTTATGATGGTCGATAGCCACTAATCAATATCAATATTACACATAAGAATAACATGTGTCAAAGAAACAATATTCAGTAAACTACTTTTCTACATTTCACCAATGGTAACATGTGCATCACGTAGCAGGCTATTATTTAATATTTATGAGCAGATAGTTTCACAATCCAAACACTCCCATCGTGATGATCAAGTGCATACTTCCACTAAACCTTGCCACAAGCAGAACATTTTACTAAATTATTTCTCGGTCAGGATAAGTACAAGAAAATATGCAAGTGTACAGAATATTAGCATGCCACTTTACAATTTTTTTTCCTTTCAAAATTCAGCACAGCATACTATATTACTATGTATATCACTGCAATCAATGCTCGAGTTAATGCAGTGTGTGATTGCAACACAAATTATGACATTGACAGTATAGATAACAGGCATACCAATTTGATGCATATAATCAGGCGTAGCATAAAATTTGACTGAGAGTCTGAGACAGAAAACGTATTGATTTAATTCAAGAAAAAGAATATACTTACACGTCTGGGCTCCTTATGCACCACTCTAATTTCCCTGAACCCAATAAATGGCCGAAAAAGATCTAATTGCAAGTCAAGGAATGAAATTCAGCATTTAGCAGTTATAATGTCAAGAAAGATAACATGATCCCCTATATTGCATATTTACTCAGTATATCTTATTTTTTATGTCTGCATGTAAAAAATAGTCACCAGCTTTTTGCCAGGAGCAAACTACATATACTAGATACTGGAAATTATTCATTAGCAATTTGAGACACGAAATGGACACTCCTGGTAGCCCCAAAGAATAAAAAAAATCGTGCGGAAATCATTGATTCATATCTGGCAACGACAGAAGCAAAGACAGATAGCGTTCTGAAACTAGAAAAAAAAACAACTCCAAGAAAGACAAGCAAGACACTATCAAGGATACGTCCTATTTCTCTTCTTGTACAGTCAGTTGGAAGCCCATCAACGAACAGAATGTTCGACTCTGCGGCTGGAACAGGATTTCCCTCAGTCCTTGTCATGGAATTGGGCTGGTCATAACCAACATCAGGGATTCCGGGGGTGATCCCTGAAGCAACATCTCTGTGGCGAACTGACAGATTTGGTTCCTCGAAAGAAGATGGATAGCCTCTGTAGCTAGCTCCAGCAACCAATCCACTGATATCAGGTTCGGCCCGAACACCAGGAATGTCATCCACACGATATGACCCAGGACGAGATGGTAAGATCTAAATACAAAAAACAAAAAATGAAAAGGTGCCATTTGTTTAACATATGGATCAGTACCTGCACAAATCTATAAAATATGGAACTCACATCTTTATTTAAAAAATCTGAAGTAGCATTCCGTGGATCAATGGAGCTATAAGTATTATAATTGGTCAGAGTTGATGTTTCAGACAAGTAACCTGGAAAAGTTGCCTTAGGTACGTGTCCTGTTGCAGAGACTATATAACTATGAGTCCTCAAGATATAACTAAAACACGTAAGCAGAGTAACAGTGAGAGCAGAGAAACTTTATGAAGTAGTACGTAGCAAAAGACCATATTGACAAAGTTTAAAACTGAAGTAAAAGCAAACAATGAGACTAAATGCTTACTGGCACTGGTTCAAGCACAAATTACAATTTCCATAATGCAGATGATACATAAGTTGAGGACTATTATTGCTACTAGAGCTTCAATTCTCTAAATCACCTTAATGAGCAGTTATGTGCCAAAAAATTTAAGGGCATAGATAAGCAACTTATACTTACAAAGAAGTAAAGCCATCAAAATTTTGACTGTTTTTGAACTAATTCCCCTGATCTGGTCTGTGTGCTTAGCTTTAAAAGATCTGCAAGCTCTTCAAGATTGAGAAGCAACTAATTCCCCGTCACTTATTCCGCACCAAACAATAAAATCCATTCAATATTTATCTTTCAAAAGTTAAATTAAGCTTCACAAATATTCTTCAAGCTTCTTCCTCCAATATTGCTCCCATTAACTCCAGTTTTGTTGAGTGCTCCAGAAAGAAACATCTCGTCCAAAGTAGTGGGGTTGATTCAGTTGAAGATAATATACTAGGTTTATACAGTGATGCTCTTTCGCAATTTGGGTTATTCTTGAGAACATGATCATTTTCAGTGATCATTTTAACTATAAGAAAGAAAGAAAAAAAAGCAGTATCAATCAAAATTCTCTATCTACACTTTCTCCCAACATTTAACTCGTGATTTGATAGCTTGGAAAGACAGTAAATGCAGAAAAAGCAAGCCTTGAATTAAACTGATTTTGTACTTAATTTTGTCCAGAGGAAAATGACCTCAGGAGTAAATTCATGAACAATTATAAAAAATGAAAATCATATAATGCTCAACTCCACAACGTCCTTAATAACATTTCGCCTTCTAAAGATGCACAGTACATATTAGAGTTTATACAAGAGCAAGATTACAAGAAATGGTGAGAAGCCATGGGAAAAATATTCAAAAAGGAACTTGCGATTGACATTTATACTGAAGCTGGAACAAATAAACGTAAACATATGGACATTCAAAGTTAAAAATGCCGTAAATTTCAGTAATTGTAAGGAAGGCAGGCAAACAGACCTATCTCTGATGACGACGGACGACCGCCGCCGCTACCGCCGGCGTATCGCCGATAAGGATCCCCCATTTCGGAAATTTGTGATGAATTCGAATACTCTTTGTTTATGAGTAGGGTTTTTATTCTATATTTGGTTAGAATGATGAATTTACCTCACCTCGGCGGACAGTCGTAGAAATCTATATATTATTATATATATAAAGAGCCGGTTTTCAATTTGCAATTAATTGTAAATGAATTTGAATGACAATTTTATAGATTAAGATAATTTTATGGTCTATTTTAAAATTTATGTCACGATAATGAAATTCATTAATTGAACTCCTATAAAATTTGAAAGTTCGTGTATGAATGTTCACCGCGCGATGCGCGGGTGCAATACTAATAGATTATAATAATCTTCGTCTCATTCAATTTGTCTATTTTTTTTTAAAATAGATTTTCACTCAATTTATCTAATTTCAAATAACTTCTTTAAAATAATATCTTTTTCCATACCAACAGTAATATTTTCCTTTAAATTTTAACTGGATAAATTAACCTCTATAACATATTCCCTCCGTCTACGATAGAACGTCCTACTTACTCATTTATATTTGTCCACGAAAAAAGTTATACTCTACTTTTTGTACTATCACACTCTCCATTCTCTCCTATATTTATCTATTTTTGCCATTGATGACCTCTACAAAGTGTACTTCATACTTTATTCTACCTTTATTCCTACAAATTGTACCTTTATTCTACAAATTGTACCTTTAAGAGCAATCCCAGCAGAATTCACAAAAATTTGCTGTTAAATTTGCTCATAAAGTTTCCCCTCTACTTTTTATATCCCCTATTTTACAAATGCATACAACAATTCCCTATTTTTTTTTTTTACTAATTAATGGAGGCGCTCTAACACTACCATTTTGAGAGGCGCTCTAACACTACCATACAACAGTTCCGGTACTATTTTACAAATGCATACAACAGTTCCCTATTATTTAGAGTTAATGATGATTTTGAGAAAACTACTGGAGGCGCTCTAACACTACCATTCAAATTGTACTTTTATTTCATTCACAACAATTCCAACAGCTTTCTTAATCTTCGTGTCCAGCACACAATATAACTTTGTATCGTCAACAGAGAAAATAATATTTTTCTCTGATCCCGACTGTATTGAGGAAGGTTTCGATTTCATAATTTCCCCTTTTAAGTGTTAGGGAAGGGATGCTAATGGGCTTCCTTTTTCGGTTGTTCCAATTAGATTCAGATGGCCCAATCGATTATAAAAAGCTTGTTCCTTGGGCTACTTAGAGTTCAAATAAATGGGCCAGCTAGATCTTTGTCTGCAATGTACATTGAAGAATTAATTGAACCCTACATCCTCCACCTCATTTTTTTAAAAAAAAAGACTTCACATTTATTATCAAATTTAGGATAAATTCATCATAGTTCCCAAATTCATAAATAATTTGCAAAATATAAACTTCATATCCGAACTTAAAATAAAACTCCTAACTCTAGAAGTCCGAAAAAAGAAAGAAAAACAAAAACAAATCATAAATTCAACTTGACCAAAACCAATATCATAAAAGTCTAACTTAATAAGAAATTAAAGCATTAAACTAATAACCTACACTCCCGTTTTCTTCATGCAGCTCCAATCTCACTGACCTGAAAACATATAAAAGTTGTTCCATACTTTGTGGTATAGTCAATTCAAAACCACGGCGAATTCCAGTCCAATCACTAAGGAGAAGACAGACTTTGAGCAGAGAAACAATGAAGGAATATGATCATATACTAAATGTCAAAAAAATCAAATTATTAAAATGTAAAAAATACATTGTTCCACTACAAAAAATTATTATCCATGTCCATTAATAAATTAAATATTCAAACAAGCCATATTCAAGCAGCCCAATAAGGTCGTGTCAGGCTATACACAATAATCTATTTTCTTTTTAGCTTTTTTTTTATTTAAGATGGCAAACTCCATATAAATGGTAAGATTTGAATTCACAACTTTTCAATCACAAAAGTCAATTAATGACATCAATTGAATTGCTCGAGCATAAATATTTACTTAATATGTTTTTTTATGTTCGTTCATATAAATTATAGTAGAGTAAAAATATATATATAGGAAGAGGATCATATAGAAACTATCTTTATGTGTGAATTAGGAACTAATTTGGATCGTTAATTTTTTTTTTCTCTACGGTCTAAAATAATTGGTGCATTACATTACAACAGTTTGTACATTAAAAGTATATTAAATATTTGTGCACCAAATTACTGTAATTTATGCATTAAAATAATGCAATTTGTGCATTATCCGATGTAATAAAAATACTCAGTTCCTACGGACTCATATAAAGATGAGTTCCTACTAGATCCACACCCTATATTATATTTATGGGGAGAGAGAGATGGTGGTGATGTGCTACATACCTTCCGTGAACACCTTTTGTGGGCACCTCTCCCATTTCGTCCATATTAACACTATTCTATTTAATTTTTGATATTGTGTTTTATTCTATTATCTTATAATTTGTTATTGAAATCGTTAAATTTACAAATTAATCAAAATCAAAGCTCAATTTCTTCTTTTTTCCTTGAACTTCAAAGAAATGAATAGATAGGACAAAAATCGAGCTTTGAAACTTGAGACGACATTGCAATTTTAAAAAATTGAGCGTGGTTCCAACTGCCACAATCAATAGATTATATGTATGTTTGCTACACTTTACGTTCGATTGCCAAGATTAAATTGACCCAAGATTAAATGAGATTAAATAAGCCAAAGATTACTCAAGATTGTTTTTGTTATAGGGGTAGGCCAAGACTCATTATACAAGATTAATCCTACGTGGCATTGTCTTAGATTAAGTATCGGGCCGAGTCTAGCTAACCGAACAACATATCATGAGACTGAATCTTGTATAGTCCTATCTAATCCATCAAACCGAACAGCCCTATTGTAGAGACGAGAGACTAAGAGAATATAGGTCTGTGCAAATTCTTAATTAATAGTTAAAAAAAATAAAAGATTTATAAACCAAAAATATTTAACTAAATCATAGAGTAACTTTTTTTTGCTCAAATTGGTGATAAACAGGTAAAAAACTAAGACATTCACTTGAAAAGTGTTGCTCTTAAGTTTATGAAACAAAATCATTCACAACACTTTTGTCATCAATTTCTGCCAAAAAATCACATTTAAAGTGAGTTCATTTAGTATTTCTTGTGACATAGTTGTGTGTAAGTATGATTTGAGGAACTTGACAATTCTTTTTTATCATTTAGTAAAATTTATGTGTAGAAATGAAGAGAGGATGAGAGATAGATTTTGTAGAAGAGAAGACTAGAAACAAGACACTTTATTAATTGAGCAAAGTAGATCTATTGATGATTTCAAGTATTTAATAATATATTGAGCTTAAAAAGAATATATATACTCCCTCCGTTCTTTTATAAGTGCCCTCCACCGTCAAATTACACATACCAAGAAAATAAATAAATTTACCTATGTAACCTTATTAATTATCATCATTAATGTATATATACAACTAATTAACAAATTACAAGAAGCATTAAATAAGGATAAAATAGGAAGAATGTCATTATTTTACTCTCAAATTTTGAAATAGGACACTTATTTGAAAACAAAAAATTGAGCTAAATGGGACACTTAAAAAAGAACGGAGGGAATATATATATATATGGGGTCATGTGCGGTCGTCCACCATATAGAGGACTCAGAATCTCCCTTAAATATAGATAATGGTTTGATTTATTGAAACTCTAAAATAAATTAATGAAAATTAATACCATTAATCTTTTTTTGGAACATTTATTAAACATTATCTAGTTGTTTCTATTGCACTCATAAGATTATATGTCTTGTATTTTTTACTGCACTTTTAGAGACAAGATAATAGAGTCATTAAAAATAGAATTTCATCCTAAATCATAAAATTAAATTCAGTGAAATAAATAAATATAGCAATGAGAAGCACAGACTTCAAAAGAATGTGGACTTCAAAATAAATAAAGTAGAAAATCCTGTCCGAAAAAATTGAGCTACTGAACTAAAACGACGTCGCACTGTCAAATATAATCAGTCTCGCACACGTACTCACTCGTACTTCTTAAATACACTGTCTTGTATATATATATATTGAGGTACACAAATTCTCTCAGAGAGAGAGAGAGAGAGAGAGAGGAAATCTAGACGGAGAGAGAGAGAGAGGAGGCAAGAATGGAGGAGGAGAAGAGCAACGACAACAACGGCGAAGAAGAAATTCTAGGTTCAAGTTTGACTATGGAAAAAGTGGCAGCAGCAAAAAAGTACATCGAGAATCACTACAAAAATCAGATGAAAAGCATACAGGAACGGAAAGAGAGGTATGCTGCTCGAATACTGATGTGAAAATGGCGAATCGTTAGGTTTTACTGTTTTGCATATTCTGCGCTAAGAAATGTAGCTCAGTGGTGATGAATTGAATACTTGGAGCTGCGATGAACTGGTTTTCGAGATCTACTGTTGGCTTTGGTATTTCTGTTATTTCTCAGCCCTAATTGTTCTGCTAATTTAGGTTTCTAACAGTTAATTAGGTTTTAGTAGATTGCTAAGAATGGAGTTGCCGGATATGGTGGATACTGATTTATGTGTTCCTTTATTGTGCTTGATGTTGTTACAATGTTAATGTTTTCGATTTCAGTGTTTTATAGTGTTTTTGAACTCTGTTTGCAAAAACATAGATTTTGAGTGGATTTGATTTCAAACTAGAAAAACTCTAGTTAAGATGACTGTAAATAAGCCTAACTAATTTTGTGTGCCCAAGTGGCAAACCAGATGTAATAATGGCTTTTAAATTTTTTGGCTATTGAAAGCTGCTAAATTTTTTGATGGGTCTTTGCCGGTAGGTTCATTCAAAATGCTCGGTGTTGGTTGGGGATTTTGTTGATCGTGTGACTAATCGGAGTTACTTGTTTTAGTTCCTTCATACACTGAGTGTTACAGAGATGAGAAAGGTTTTTTCTCTCCTTCAAAGAGAGCAACATGGTGGGGATGAGAGAGAGAGAGAGAGAGAGAGAGAGAGAGAGAGAGAGATTTACGCGAAGCCCCACTGGCATATTAGCCTAGTCATACAATTGATGTTGTTTATTAGAGCCATTGGAGTTTTTCTGAGGGTTTAAAGGCAGTATACTTGCTGGCACATATTTTGAATACTTAACTGTGATTTTGGTACTCTTGGAATAATACGCGTTTTTATATTCTTCCAAGTTTTGATCTTCGTGGAAGCTAGATGCCTTTAGAAGGTAAGAGAAAACTCAAGTGGCAGCTATTCCAGTCTTCCAGCACTGCGAGCATGCAAAATTTGAGATTATGCACCTGGAAAAGAAACTTCTCTTTTATCATTATGCATGTCTGTCTCTGTATGATCATAGTGAGACCACTGAAAAGTTATGTTATATCTTCTTTGCTAAGATATTTCAGACCAATTATTCATCTGCAAGTTAAGATTGGCCTATAGTGTTACAGAGTTTCGAACTACACTAACTTATATGGCTCCAGGAGGTGGATACTGGAAAGGAAGTTGGCCTCTTCAGATGTGCCCAAAGAGGAACAGATACATTTGATCAAAGATTTGGAAAGGAAAGAGACGGAGTTCATGAGACTGAGAAGGAACAAGATATGTGTAGATGATTTTGAGCTTCTTACTATCATTGGACGTGGAGCCTTTGGCGAGGTTGGTGTCACTCTTGCATATATTAATATGACCTTTTTCTTTACAATTTAATGGTTTCTGGTATACTCAACTCAACCATATAAATGCACGTTTTGCATGCCATATTCTAATTGGTTCCCGTGACCTGCTATTTCCCAAATGAGTGTATTCTTATAATTTCTTTATACGATTCTGATAAATTCGACATTTTTTAGGTCCGACTATGCCGGGAGAAAAAATCTGGGAATATTTATGCCATGAAGAAGTTAAAGAAATCTGAAATGGTTTCAAGAGGACAGGTAAAAGTATTGATCAATCATAATTCATACATACTAATATTTTCCAAAGCTTTACCTTTTCTTAAAATGTAAAAAAAAGCTGCCTTTGCTAAGGAGTGGAGGGTGGAACAAGAAAAAAGTGCGGGAAAATACAAGAAATCAGAGCATAGTTAAAAGGAACTTCCAAAACCTATGAAAACCTGGCAAGAGAAAGGCCCAATAACAAGTTGAAGCACACTTTAATTACAGCTATGAAACTCCTCTTTAACTGTTCATGCAGTCTCCTAGTTATAAGTTTCATGTGCTTGTTTGTGTGCTTTGGTGTTGGGCATCAAATATTATTACCATTATGATAGACTGCAGAACTGAATGAATCCGTTGATTACAATTTTCTATGGCTTTTAGCCTTTTATTATACGTGATTTTAATACCCAGTTCACGGAATTACCTCTGAAGTTTGTAGACATGTTTAGCCAATCATGGAAGAATATTCTGGCTATATCTACATTCCATTGTGCCATTCAGTTTTCTTTCTGATTCTCTTTCGATGTAGATATTTGTTGTTTCTTTGCAACAAGATATATTGTTATGTCCTCATGACGTTCTAAGACTTGCATAATTTGAATTGTTTCCCTTCTGAATGAGTTTTATTTATCCACTTTCTATATAATTTAAGGAAAAGCTTGTCCATTAGCAGGTCCTTATGCCCATCAAATGTTATTATGTTCCACAGGTGGAACATGTAAGAGCAGAAAGGAACCTATTAGCAGAAGTGGCCAGCCACTGTATAGTTAAACTGTACTACTCTTTTCAAGATCCCGAGTATTTATATCTTATCATGGAATATCTTCCCGGCGGTGACATGATGACTCTATTAATGAGAGAAGACACTTTGTCTGAAAGTGTGGCTAAATTTTACATTGCTCAAAGTGTGCTGGCAATTGAGTCAATTCACAAACATAATTATATTCACAGGTTTGTGTGGTATAAATCATACAAACAATTGTTTCATTTGATATTTTTTTTTTTATAAAAAGTTTATTCTTCTAACCTCCTTTCATTTTTTTCCTTAGGGATATCAAACCAGATAACCTTCTTCTTGATAAGAACGGTCACATGAAGCTCTCAGATTTTGGTCTATGCAAGCCGCTTGACTGTAGGACTTTATCGACGGTGAATGAAAACGAAGAATTGGATGATGAAAACATAAGGGAACCAATGGACATTGATGGCCGTTTTCCCGATGCCGCCGATGTTAGCAGTTGGAGAAGTCCTCATGAACAACTTCAGCACTGGCAGATGAACAGGAGAAAGTTGGTAAGTAATCACAGTTGTGATGCATGGTTTTCCTTCTTCAGTAGTTGGAGAAGTAACTTGTTCTGAAAAGGAGAAATTTGTTGAGCTAAACGTTTGCATCAGATATTGAGCCCTTAATTTAATTCTTTTCCATTACGAAGCTTGCCTCAGAAATTTATATCCTTTAGTTTCTAATAACATAATCATCTTCACTTTGTCTTTTTGAAGGCATTTTCAACTGTTGGAACACCTGACTATATTGCTCCAGAAGTGCTGTTGAAGAAAGGATATAGCATGGAGTGTGACTGGTAAGTTCAAGTTCCTGTCAGCAACACCCACCCCCCTATCCTCTTCCCCTTGTTGTTATGCTTCATCGTTCGTGTAGTGTCCAACCACCGAGAGTTGGTTTATGTTGATATTATGATGTGTTTTAATGCTCAAATGCCATGATACAAATCTTTTAAACCGATCTGTAACAATTGCAAATGTTTATTATGTGCTGTGAGACTAGAATTCAGAACCACTTGCTTTCTCTTTACTACATTAACCAGAGCTGTAGATGCCTGATAAAACAAAATTTCTGCTAACTTATCTGTAGCTTACCTCTTGTACTACCACATATATATGCAGGTGGTCGCTGGGTGCAATCATGTATGAGATGCTTGTTGGCTATCCTCCATTTTATGCGAATGATCCTATGACCACTTGCAGGAAGGTACACGCCTATAAATTTATTTTGTATTTTCATTTTTTAGTGCCCGTAGCTTCACACATCTCTTAGTGTTATGTCTATTGCCAGATTTTTATTCAGCATATTTCTATATGTTAAGCTCTGATAAATTCTGCTGACTTATAAGATAGAGAGAAGTGATTACGCTTACATGCATGCGATTGTGCAGATTGTCCTATGTGCAACCATCAAAGCACCCAGGAACTCTGCATTTATATGTAAATTACTGCAAAATGAAAAAAGAAATGTGTCGGATATATTGTGCACCGGACCATCATCCAGTCAACCTGTCGCCATTGTGAAATTGAGAGCAGCATATATCTATAACTCCCTTCTCATTGCAATAGCTTATGTTCTTTATTTCCTTCAATTCATCAAAAGATGAATAACCCAACGATAGGTAAATTATGGAAAACTTGCTAACTGAAGTATGTGATGTGATACCACAAGTGTTGTAGCTTAGTGGTATTCCTTCTCTTTGTAAGGGTGAGAGACCGGAGTACGAATCTCAATCCTCCATCCCAGAACTCAAAAAAAAGTTTTTGATATGATGGTACTTCTCGAATCAATAAAGCTACAGGGCTCCATATTCGTTACGAACTATCTTGCTTGTGTTGTGAGAGTAGTTCTAAGAAAGAATAGCAACTGTTTCACTCGTTTCGTTAGCTGTTACAGTAAAGTAAATCCTTTATAATGTTTTACATTCTTGCCAGGCTCTGCTAGCAAATATCATGTTGGAGTTATTGTAAAAGAAAAAAAGGAAAGGAAGTGAAGAAGCATTCTATACCTTTGCATTATCCAAGCAATTGTGTGCATGTGTTGTTTGTTTCTTGTTGTTACCTTTAATTTCTTCCTCTGTTTTCTGTTTTATTTTTCTTATGGAGTTAATTTCTGATCGTCAGATTGTTCATTGGAAAAATCATTTGAAGTTTCCAGAAGATGCCAAAATCAGCCCTGAGGCAAAAGATCTCATATGTAGATTACTCTGTGATGTTGAACATAGACTCGGAACAGGAGGTGCAGCTCAGATAAAGGTATTACATGGCCACAATGTGTTTCTCGCGCTCTTCTTTCTCTGTCCATTTACATGTGAGCTAATGCAGGCTCACGCTTGGTTCGTCGATGTTGATTGGGATAAATTATATGATATGGAAGCAGCCTTTAAACCAGAGGTCAACGGGGAGCTGGACACCCGGAATTTCATGAAGTTTGATGAAGTACAAACTTATCTCTTGGCTTTATTATGTTTCACGCCTTCTATTCTGGTCTGCATACCTGTTTTTGGTTCCAGTTATATTTATCTCCAACTTAAGGGTAATCTTAATTTTATCTTTGAAATATGAGGTTTTGTGCATTGGTTTTTTTAAAGTTTTATGCTATAGCCTTCAGATCATGTATATAAAGTAGTCCATGGATGTGCGGGTTGATTTTTCTGTTATAGCCTTCCTCTGTGATACACTTAACCAGTCTCATGCCAAGACATTAGATGTCAAGACATGAAGTTTTTCGTGATGGCATATTTTCATGAGATGATGGATACAAACAACTGTTCTATATTTAGTGAACTTACTGTTTCGTTTTACTTGTGCCTGTGTTCTTGCACAACTCTCATCTTCTAGTGTCTGACATTTTTATGGTCTTCTTTGGTGTTGCTTCTTTGGATAAGACTATATAATGCAATTATGCCGTTATTTGAACAGCTGAATCCTCCAACACCATCAAAGTCTGGCTCAGGACCCTCAAGAAAGGTCTGTAGTAGTGCTCTTTGCACATGTCAATCTAATTTACACACTTCTCAAATTGTCGAACACTGTGGGAAATATGTAGTTCTGCTCCTGATATAATGTTCATTCCTATTTGCCATCTGGCACAATGGTGAAAATAACATGTGCCTCATGTTACATCAAACAGATGCATCTTACTCCAAAAGATTTGAGTTTTGTGGGATATACGTACAAGAACTTTGATGCTATCAAGGAGGCACTTCGCAATAAATCAGGTACCAAGATTTCCTTATCATGAGCTGTCAATCTCTTTCCCTCTGCTTAATAATTGTATCTAAGCCTGAGAACGACCTACCAAGCAACGTCTCTTTCTTAAAGTCTGCAATTTTATTAGCCGTATATACAAATACCTTCTATAGAAGTTAAGTTTTGCAACGTAAGCACCTTAGAATTCCTTGGTAGTAACATCACCTGAAGTACACTTAGTTTCACAATGCTGTAATTTCCCAAAAGTTCGGGTTACGGTTAACTGCCAAAAATTTCACCATAACACTACTCGATTTTGATTTTTGAGCTACTTTATATATCGTTTTAATAATTAGACCACTTTTGGATTTGTAGTAAGACAGACAGAGGCTAGCGTCGCCGGAAAATTTAGGGTGATTTGCTACATTTGAATGAGGGGTGTCATTAACTCATTATTGAAGCAAGTCATAAAGCATGTTGAACACTAAAATCGGGTCGAAGTTGGTGATTTTGGCAATTAACCCAAAAAGTTATGCAAGTGGTTCGTTGACCTCTGTGTAGTGTGGTGATGCATTAGCATCCATCGACATTTATTAGATATCGTAGTCCTTCCCGATGAATACCACACTCATAACATTCATTGGTAATTGCAGACACTGCAGATGACATAAGTAGTACATCCCCCACATCAATCGACTCAACATACGGTACGTACGCCACGTGTTCACGACAACCTATTTTGCTCTCATACTCTGTTTTTGACTTGCAATATTGTAATTTATCTTTTAGGCGATTTCAAGGAAATGACAGAAGAAACAGATGTCCGGATGAACTCATCAGTGGATGACATAATGTCTCCATAGTTACACTATTTATACCAGAATGGTCTAGCAGTGAGGATGTCGGCGCACGCCTGTATATTTGTAGGTTCGTCGTCGTCACCCCTTTCGGGTCGTTGCAGTAACTATCGACGGGTGCCTCATGGTCTGCAGAACCATTGCTTGAACTGTACAGTATGATTGGGTGCCTCAAATCAAATTATTAGTAGAGATGCTTTGTGGTAGAAGAAAATGTAGTCTAGGTTTTGTGAGACTCGCACCTGGCTGGCCCAGGTTGGCAGTGGGGCCGACCGACCCCACCCTGCTTTCTCTTGTGGCAGCTTCTGCTTTCAGATTCAGACATTTTTATTGCATCTCTAATTAGTAATTACTCATTCGGAATATCATGATTTTAGTGATCTTCTGTGTGTTGTTTTTCGCAGAGGATAATAAACTCATTAATGCATTCATGTTTTTGTTTTCAATTTTGTTTCCTACTCCTTATCAGATTTAATATTTATAATGGCTTTTACTTTGTAAATTATGGGTATAGGTGTCCAATACTTAGAGGTGGTCAAAAGAACCGGAACTGCCATAACCAAATCGCTGGTTCCGAAAACGAGAACCGCATTGACGGCGGTTCTGTTTCGGTTCCGAACCGCAAGTCCCTCCTTTTTATTTATTTATATTTATGTTACAATTCATATTTATTTCACCTAAATATTACATTAAAATGCATAAAATTACAAGTAAACAAGAAAAAGTAACAAAAAACTAAAAAAAAAACATATATAATTGGTATTCCTGAAACATGCGGTTCTGATTTGAAACCGTAAAATCGAGGAATTGAATCGAACCTAAACCAACGGTTCCGACTTGAAACCGAAATCGAAGTAATAGGTGGTAGGTTCCGGTTCTAGTTCCGGAACTGAACCGAACCGCGGCCACCTATACTAATACTCCCTTTCCTCTAGTTTTTGGTCTCATCTTAAAGTTGAGTTGTTCATTAGACGGTAGTTTTTGGTCTTATTTTAAAATTGAGTTGTTTATTAGACGGGTACTCTTTTTTCTCCTCAAGATCGACTTGTGACTTCACAGGTTTGTTAGGTTCACGGCTTACTCCTTGTTTGTTTTTTCCTTTTTCCTTTCAAATAATATAAAGATCATCATATTTGACAAGTAGAATTATTAGTTGACAACTCAAATTGATAGCATGATATTGGAAACCTGTTCATCGAGCAATATTTCATACAGAAAGCTTACTTCAATGCTTCAAAATGTAGGAAAGCATTTTTGCATCCATTCATATTAAAAGTCGAGAAAAAGCTCAAATAATGCAGCATGCGAAAACAAATATAGAGCATAATCATATATCATCAGAATAGAATTATATGAAGGGGTAATGCACCCTTGTCCACGATTTTTCCAATACCAGCTCGACGACCGAGTAAAAACAACAAATGACTCATACTATAGACGCTCCAAACAAACCAATTGAGCCCGAATGAACAAATGACCGATGGATGGACTGACAAGGGACCAGTGAACAAACCGAACGAAGGACCATGTTTCATGACTATAATCTGGTAACGGGTGAATTCACCTGAATAACCCATGCGTCAAACCTTGTCACCCAAAAACCAAGACAAGACTCACTCTACCAAAGGGCTCTCTCACTTCTCTGCGGTAGCTTCTGGTTTCTCATCCTCGCCCTGTTTCTCTGCAGAGGACAAAGGTGCAACTTTGGACTCAGATTTCTCTTCTTCGTCATTTTCCTTAACGCTCAACTTTTCAATAAGAGTAGCTGCAGATTTGGCTTCTTCACTCTCTTCGCGATCATCTGCCTGTCCTTCAGCTATTTCTTCAATCTTGTCCTTGAAAAGTTGGCAATCTGGAAGAAAAGAGGAAAATTTATAAAGAAATGATTATTGGAACAAACTGAAACAGGACGGTATTATAATATCATTTCAGCCCAAAGGTAACGTGTAAATCAACCAGGCACAGCCATTCCTCCCGACCAGGAAATATAATCAGATCAAATTGATTTGGTAAGTAAAGTGCGTACTATCACATGATATGATGAAACATTGTACAATTAGAAATTTAGGATAAGATAACAATACACACAGATATAGTGTACTACAATATTATTACCTTAAATATATTCCACCATATCCTTAAACATTTTGCAATCTCAAATAAACGGGATAAACACATATCTCAAATATTAGACAAAGAAACTAGATAATCATAGAGGCAACGATTACATATTCAAGAAAAGGGCAGTCTTTTAACTATTGCAATGAAATCATGATATAGTAGTGAATAACAAACAAGATCCAAACAATTTTACCAAAAAATACAAAATGTCTGTCATCTCTGGCTTCAACTTTCTATTGTGGTGTAATGCAATCACATATTTGCTGTGTTCAATTAATTTCAATAGGCAATTATAACAAGTATTAAAAAGAATTAACTTACTCTCCATAGAGGCAAAGCGAATGCAGAAAGTTTCATCCTTGAGCTCTCCATCGGAGAAATCAGCAGCATGCCACACGCAAGACTTGTCATTCCCTTGATGTTCTTGCACAGACATTGTGGATAGGACTGTATTTATAGACAAAAAAAGTCCATTACCAGCCAAATATACAACACTTTCCTAAGGTACAACATATTTTTCCAGGAAAAGAAACACAAACGACTCGCATGGTAAAATCTACTGAAATCTTCACAATGATAAAGGAGTTGTATTATGCATATAATTCACAAAAGATTGAATACTAACCAAGGTGATTGGCGCAGATCTTAAGGGTCTTGTTCTGCCTCATGACAAGCCTAACTTTTCCCGTCTCCTTGTGCTTTAGCAGCTTCACAGTTCCCACTCCCCTCTCCTTCCATTGATTACCATCCTTGTCAAATCTGTACAACTTTGATTTCCTACAAATAACAAGTAAGCCATTTTATAAGAATGGTATAGTAGCAGCAGAATTTCAACATCCTACCAGAAACCATTGTTCTCAAGCAATGCACATTTCAGAAACCATTCTAATTCAGTGTAGTTTAACATAGAGGCTACCAAAATCAATCAAGCAAACAAGAGTGAAAAAAAAAAACTTTTATAAGCGGATATGAACTGCAATACAAACATATATACAAGACTCACGAAAAATAATTCCAACGTTTAGACACGATCATCACGAACTCCACACACAACCAACCTTAATCCACTTAACCAAGTGAATTAAATTCCAGAAGGAAAATGAGAATCAATCCAGCCCAGATTTGCATTTTAAAGTTAAAATCGCCGGATATCAATAAAAAAATAAAAATCAAATTCGGAAAGCAAAATAAAGGTTCAACATCAATTCATCCCAAATTCGCACTCGATCGACCAACAGCACCGACTGTTGTCATAACTAAGCACCACCCGCCAAAAGCAAAACTACATTGATCTAATCTACCTCATCGATCCATTCAAAACAGTAGAAAGCAAACGACTAAGCACCAAATGTCATCAATCAGCGAATTGAACATAAAAGGACTCACAACTCAAGAAGAACATCTTCGTTCTCTTCGCCGGTGGTGACGGCGACTTCCTGCAGTTGGACGATCGGAGCAACTTGAGCGCCGGTATCCTCATCATCGGCGGCCGGCTTCGAATCTTCATCTTCTTCATCCTCTCTCCTTAGAGCTGTGGGCTCGGTTGCGGTAGCCATAACCGTAGTAAATTCAGAGAGATTTTGAGATCTGTGCGCAAAGTTAGGGTTTAAGCAGCAATGAGGTCTGAAGCTACTGTTAATATATTTTGATGGATAATATATATATATATATATATATATATATATATTGCGTATTAACGACGCTGACGCTATTCGGGGCTTGATGGGCCGTTTTCAAATTTTATTATTGGACAGATAGATAAAATTATTTTATGATCTGAGATTTATCACGTTAGTTAATTTAGAGTCATTTCAGTAGAATTTTCAAAATTTTGTTGTTAAATTTATTTTTAAATTTTGCTCATTGGATAGAGAGGTGTAAATATTTTTATAGAAATTGGCCTTTTTATCTCATTTTTCATTATTTCAGCTTAAATTTGGAGTTAATGATAATTTTGAGAGAACTGATAATAGTGCTCTATAATCTCATATTTGAAATGATAAAAATAGTCTGACCTATGTTCGGGCTGAGAAATAGACCCCGAACTAATTTTTATACAAAAACAATAGTTCATAATTAAAATGATAATTTTATTTTAAATAGTTCCAAGTATTTTTTGATAAAATGAAAATAATTTAAAATTTAAATGATAATTTACCCTTTAATATTCTAATAATATTATCATTACAAAATTTTCAAAATCTAGCTTAATATCAAGCCATATTTTTTTTTTTGTCTTTTCTTTTATGAATTTCACAACACACACATGACTCGAACCCCAAAAGATTGGAGGGTCTTACCAACTAAATTACGCTTCATTATCCATTTCTTGAAAAGTGTATATTTCATACAAATTGAAAGATATTCAAAATACGAAATAACCATTATACAAACTGAGAATCATAGACGACACCATTTCTTGAAAAGTGTATATTTCATACAAATTGAAAGATATTCAAAATGCGAAATAACCATAATACAGACTGAGAATCATAGACAACGACACGCAGCTAAGTGGTAAGACGCTTCCCCCCAACCAAGAGATTGGGGAGTCATAAACTAATTGTTGTAAGATGAATTCACCAATGTTCTTTACTCACCAACTACTCAGAGAACACTTACAAGTAGTAGAAGTGATTTTACCGAAAAACTGAGTTGAGAACGAATCCCATATCCTATGCAAATATCGAACACACTACCATTGACTTTCACAAGAATATCAAAGATGATACAAATATATAAAGTACTGTTGCACATCTTAGATCATTTCTCTTCAAGTTCGACCGACAAACAAGAAGCGAGGAGAACATAAACAGTATTTGTTTATCATGGCTAATCACATCAATGGCAAGATGAGAGAGTAGAAGAGTCTCTTACAACAACTACATAGATGTGAATCCTGCAAACTGTACCTTAAAATAATGCAGCGGGTGACGTCTGTGGTCGTAGGTTTCCACAATTACAAGTCAAATGTACCATACATACCAGAAGATAGCATAATGTTCAGTAACGATATTTGGTGGAGTAATCTTTAGGGGCAATAACTAGACCACGCCCCTTCCTAGCGCCACGATACACAGTCTCCACGATGTCAATGAACTCTTGCTTATCCTTCATGGCCCAGTTGATCTTGTTGTTGTTTCCAGTGCCAAGATCAATCATAATGTGCTTGTTCCTGAAAAAGAACATGATAGTGGAGGGGTCGTACAGCTCGTACATTGTGTTGAAATCGGGAACCTCTGTGATATCCACCAGGTATATGACAGCAAAATTCTTTAGTGTTTCAGCAACTGAAGCCAGCACCTCATCCATCTGAAGATTTGGACAAAAAAATAAGCTGCAATTATCCCATGAAGAAAAACTAATTTACATATATTGAGGAAAGTTATCATGCGAACAAGACATTGAACCCAAAAAACCAATAATGGATTCTCAATAGCTCAGCAAGACCTAAGAAAAGATGAGCCAAATGACTCTAAACGACGAGCGACATTGTGAGCAAGGAACAGATAGCTGTTAAACAGAGGAGTAAGAATTAAGTTAAGTCCAAAGTCCAAAACTTCATCCAGCAATTAACCACAGCCAATTACCTCATGGCTCTGTGCATGTGTGTAGTGTTGTGTGTGTGTAAGATACTAGGACTTTGTATAGGATACTAGGAAATATCATGGTAGAACCGTAGAAGACTAGCTCATAGACAAGACCAGAAAATGGCATTATCCATATGTTATCAATTTTCCACTCCCAGAATGATGCAGCCGGTCAGAGAACACATAGGAGGGTATAAGGAGGTTAAAGAAGACATTCTAGATTTTCAATGATAGTATGTTGGAGATCAAGTAACTTGGAGCAAAAAATATCATGTAATCCCGCAAGCAGCAAGAAAGGGCTTTAATAACGATTATGATTTACAAGGGATTCATAATTCCATAATAACTGTGATCCTCATATGCAAAAATACTTCGATATTAAGGGCATAGACTAAAAGCACTAAGAAAATGTTCGAGTAATTCCGTAAACAACAAAAATATTTGGATAACAAAACCTCTTCTCCTTCCTGCAGCATGGTCGCATCTTTTAGTGATTAAACCTTCTCAATCTTATAAAACTTTGACAGAAAGAAGTGCTGATGCCAAAACTGAAACCAAATGCTATCTACATTACCTACCCAGCTTCATTCGTGGAATAAATGATGTATGGTTGTCTCTCAAAACAATCTCAGATCATTCTAGGGAATTTAAGTTATTGGGCATCCAACTGGTCAATATCTACAAACCACCACACAAATACTCGACAGAATAGCAAATATACACGTGTGATTGATAATGATCTCACCTGAATACAAATAACAATTGAGCGACACAATGTAGCCTGCTACATGACCCTATCTGAAGATGATTCCCAGACAACCTTATACTAGAAAACATCTCACAGCCAACACACGAAGCAGGAATCTCATTTTCAAAAAAAAAAATAGTCATATACAGTGAATCAACCTATTAGCAAGCAGAGGGTTGAAAATTATGTCATATCAGCCGCTGTTAACCAGAAAATCGCATTCTCACAGCAGGAACAGCTTAAAAAACAATTGAAATTATACTTGTTTGTGTGATAATTGATACAACCAAGCTGATGACTATTGGGCCAAATTTCACTTGACCAAATCAATGATTAAGAAGAATCTATTCTCTCCTAGCCCTGTCTCTTCTCTCTATCTTATGTTGGAGTTTGGCTCACTTGAAAGAGCATTGTTACACTTACTTTGGGTGACAGGCCGAATTTGCAATACATAGGATTGAGTATTTGAAGGATTACTTGATCAAACAAGCTCAAAATCATTCAATCCGTCATATTTATGGGATGGATTAGCCTATATTATTTGTATCTATCCAAACTATCACCCAAAGTAAACGCCCTCCAGCCTTTTTCATTGGTTATTGAGCGTGCATAAATATTCGAGTCCGCCGCCACATAATTACAGAAAATAAAGATGTGCAAACAAGAACAAAACCTCTCCAATTGAAATCGAAATCCCAAAAATTGAACAATACAATCAGCCTGAACGAAAAATTGCAGCTAAAATCAAGACGTGCAGACAAGAACACAAAACCTCAACAATTGAAATCGGAGTTCTACAATTCGACCAAACAATCAACCAGAACGAACCCTAACCCTAGCTGAAGCAAAATTGCAGCTAAAATCACAGAAGTGCAGTAGAAACAGAAATTGGTGACGCATTAACACTTGCAATGGCTGGAATTAACAAAAAAAATCAGTAGAATGCAGAAATTGATAAGATTGATTTGGGGAAAAGAGATTACCTGCATGCAGGTCTCGTCCCAATCGTGGCCGAAGCGGATGAGGACGAGGCGTTCCTCCTCCGCCAGAATCGCCTGATCGACGGCCCATCCAGAGTGAAGGTGAGGCAGCAAATACGACATCGTTTCCAACTATCGCTTTTCTCTCTGCGTCGGCTACACTCTTTGCTGAAACAAAAGCTTCGCAATTTGAAGATTTGTTTGTATAAAGTAAAAGGATTCGCTTTTATAGAGAAACTGTGGAAATTATTTTCAACTTTTTTTAAAGGATTATTTTCAATTTTTTATGTAATTAAATTTTCGACCAGAATTATCGAATGTGTTCGACGACTTTGCCTAAAGTAAAAAGTTTTGGCAAAAATGAATCACGAACTTCTGATATTTTTGTAATTTTAATAAAGATTTTTTAAACTTTGATAATTAATGCATTTATGAGTTTTGTAATTTTTGCAGTTGAAACCTCATCGATTGTTTCACCGCTCAGAAAGATGATGTGGACATCAACATGAATTGAAGAATACGATATTGTTTTGCTAGAGGCATTAAATAACTCCATTTTGTGCTTTACTAAGCACATGCTCAAAAAAATTTGGGGAGGTTCGAATTCAAGACTAAGCACGTGACGACGTCGTTTTGTATTTTTTATTTCGTGCTGATGTCCATATTATTTTCTAATCTTCATGTTGGTGTCCACATCATTTTTCAGCCACCGAAAAATTGGGAATATCTGAATTACAAAAATTACGCATTAATTCGCAAAGTTTTAAAAGTCATATCGAAATTGCAAAAACACTAAAAATTCGATCGACGTTTGCGGAGGGTCGTAAATTAGTCTTGCAATCACTAAATTTTTTTTCCCCATTTTTTGACATGTGCAATCACTACAATTTAAAAAGGCTTAATATCAATTTCCAATCCCACCTTTCACTATTTTTTACCACGCAGAGTGGGATAACTACACCACCAAACAAGGTGTTTTTTGACATGTGCAATCGCTACAATTTAAAAAGGCTTAATATCAATTTTCAATCCCACTTTTCACCATTTTTTACAATGCAGTGTGGGATAATTAGACCGTCAAATAAGATGAGAAATATACTACACCGCACGCTGACGGAATTGAACTTAAAACCTCTCGTTATGGAGAATCTTGTGGTTCCGCAGCTAGCCACTTGAGCTAGACCTCATCGGCACCTTTCACCATTTTTTGAAAGAAGGTTATTAAATAATTATTAATTAATAGCTAAATTAGATCACGTATGGTATTAATAATTTAGGGTAAGGTGCAAAATATTCTCCATATTTATAGTGACTCTCAAATACCCCCTTGAATTGAATTTTGGTACAAAAAAAAAACTGTAAACCTCGAAATAAATGGGACAATTACACCCCTTGAATTTAACATGTGTAAACCGGCGTCAATTTAAGTCGATTTTATGGAATAATAAGGCATTCAATTTAAGTCAATTTTAAAGGTTATTTACTCGCAAAAAGAAAGTCCAAAATCTAAAATTAATGGAGCAGTTATAGCTACAAATTGGATAGACTTGTTAAGGATTGTTAATTAATATTTTTCACCTTCACATTCATGAGGGCACCTGTCGTTAGTTAATTAAAAATCTCACCGTAATTTTTTTATTTTTTTTCCATTCTATTACTTTAATTATCGTTTGGCATTGAATCATTAAATTGAAGGCAAAAGCTAATGTTGAAAGATTTCTAAATACATCCATATTTCATGGTATCATTGTGAGATACGACTTAAAATTTGTAAAAAAAAAGTTACACGTTCATGCCCATCCACGTCTGCGGACGACATATCCAACTAATTTACTAGGAAACACATGCACTAGATTTCCAACATTATCTTCAATTTAATGATAATTAGATTAGATGTTGAACACCAAAATAATTGGATGAAAAAATGTTGTGGCGAGATTTTTGTGTGTCCTTGTATGGCTCGAGACTTGGAAATAAATAACTTAACTATTTATCTCCTAATAATTCAACCCGTTCCATCATTATTGCAAAACTCTTTGCTGTTACGATAAGAAATTAAACTCCACGTGCATGTGCATGTCGCACATAATTTTTCTATACAAATTTATATCTAAATCCTCTCTACCTACTCGATATGTGATTTGGGAGAATGACTCAAACTCGTTTGATTTATATTATATAATCATAACATATAAATTAGATATATTTTATCATTTAATGAATGTAAAATTCGTTTCCACTCACTTACTAAAGGAAATGATTAAATAAAAATAAAATTATATAGCTATTTGAGATAGATTTTTACTTGTATATAACCTTAACAACGTAAAAACTTACGTAAACCGTATTACATATTTAATTTCATAAAATGAATCAAATCAAGATTGACACTAAATTTATATTTGCTGTTATATTTATAATTTTTCTCAAATTTGATTCAACTAAGCAGTCAATAAATTAGACGGACAATATGATACAAGACTCTTGAATAAAATTATTCAAATAACCATAAAATTCTACACAGTTTATCCTTAATTTTGTTTTGTTTTGTTTTGTTATGTTATTGCAATTCTCCTTAAAGAAAAAGCTAGTTATTTTTAAGGCTTTTTATTTATTTATTTTTTTAAAATCTATGCGTTAGGTATATTATAACACTAATACTTTTTGGACATATATGTCCGGACATAAAATGAATATATTAATAATCTTAACTTATAATTTATCAAATAAAATAATGGTGTTGGTTAGTACTCTAATGTATTTACTTAATTAATCTAAACCCCCATTTTTAGAGAGAGAAATATGAATACAAAAAATACGAAATTAAACTAATAAAGTTATTTTGTGATTTTCACTAATCTTTCGGAAATATTATTACTTAATAGATATTTATGCATTCACTTGAATTAGATTACTCAAAAAATAATAAATTGAATGAATGTGGAGAAATTACAAAATTAAATAAATAAGTTAAACGGATCGAACCGATTCATTTACCTAAACGAGCTAGATTATGTCCGGACATTTATGTCCGAATAGCATTACTCATATTATAAAAGAAGACAAAAAATTCATTTCTTCATCACTACAGCCAAAGAGGAAAGGGGAATATACTGGGGCCAAACTCCAAATCAGCTACAGCAAATTGAATTAGAAATTCTTCAGTTCAATTTAGGTAAAGTCGAAGAATTTTCGGAACGAAAAGAAGATCTGTTCAGCTTAGCAGTCAACAAGATTAGTAAATACTTCGCTATTTCCTCGATTGAGTTTCTGTAAGTTTCAATAATTGTTTTTGCTTTGCTTTTTTGCATGATTGGTGAAATCCCATCTATCTAAAAAGAGGGTTTTGTTGTTTGTTTGTTTTCTGCAAGCTGTGATTATGGTTGGAGATTTTGAGCTCTGTTATTAATTGAAATATAGTTCGGATTAACGAAGGTTTCTGTTGAGTGTGATCAAAGTATTCTGCTTTTCCCTTTGTGTGCTTAACAATTTATGATGTGTTTCTTCGTTTGTAATTGGGTTATTTTAACAAAGATGAGGGATTTCTCTCGTGATTTTTTTTATTATTATTATTATTATTTCTTTAAGGAGTAAGGACCAATCAGGTGGAAATTAGGGAATGTAGAATTTTTATGGATCGTTTCACACAAGGAATTGGTGAATTATGTTAGCTAATAAAATATAAGACAAGAATGAAGGAAAATGATACGACTAATTTAGCTGTTATCTCTATTTCCATTGTAAATCACTTGAAAATCTTCTTTTGTAATTGGTGCTATATTAGTTTCAAGATGAAAGATAAGATCTCATTTAGGTTTTTGTTTGATTTTGTATATAGGAGAGTTATACTTGAGCTCTTAGAGAATTTTGCTTAAGAAGTGAAGGGCATGTCATCGGAAGCCGAATCCACGAAAAGTAATGATGAAGATCTTAACTGTGGGCTTCTATTGCGTGATATTGAAGAAATTAGCAAAGCCCTTTACTTGCACAAAATCCCGCGCAATGCATTTAATTCAGCTTATGACCATGGCCGAGACGTGGCTGCTCAAAACGGCGTTTCACAGTTCAAATCTGACGTCATTAATCGAGATTTATTACATAAGGACAAAAAATCATCAATATGGAATTGGAAGCCTATAAAGGCTTTAACACACACCCGGAATCATCGGTTAAATTGTTGTTTCTTTCTGCATGTTCATGCTATTGAAGGATTGCCGCCATACTTCAACAACCTTAAGTTGTGTGTAACATGGAAGCGGAAGGCCAACATGTTGCGAACTCACCCTGCTCAGGTCCATTCGGGAATGGCTGAGTTTGAAGAGACTCTCTTGCACCAATGCACTATTTATGTAGGTAGAAGTGGGCCCCATGGTTCAGCAAAATATGATCCCAAGCTCTTCTTGCTTCACGCCTCTGTCGTAGGTGCACCAACACTTGATATAGGGAGTCGCTGGGTTGATCTAACGAGGTTGCTTCCCCTATCTCTGGAGGAGTTAGCAGGGGATAAAAGTAGCTCAGGAAAGTGGACTACCAGCTTTAAGCTCACAGGCAAGGCTAAAGGTGCAGTTCTAAATGTTAGCTTTGGCTTTTCTATAATTGATGATAGTTCAGCCGAGCCTGGTTTTTTTGCAAAAGTTCCTGATATTGCTAAGGAAGGTGGACTTGATCAACTTTCTGGGTGTGATATTAGTAGAACCAACCAGCCTCACGATCGTGGTAGTGGTCCAATGATGTCACTTAGAGGGTCTTATCCACAGTCCCAGTCAGAAAGCTTAAAATTACTTGACGAGATGTTTCTAAAGCAAGGAACGGAACTTTCTCAATCGGTTACTTTATTGTATCAGAAACTTGATGAGAAAAATATGGGTGTTCCCATGGAATTTGACTTATACCGTCATCTAGAGTCCCGGAAGCCAATGTCTGATCTTTCACCTGAGTCCGAGTATGTGGGTGGTCAAACTAGACACGAGTTTGATGACGTCGAGTTTGATGTAATTGAGCAGGGTATAGAGGTATCAGTGAAGGATCAGATAAAACCAGAAAATGGTGGTAGTAGTCAGAGATTTGACTCTTCTGTTATAGAAACAATTGATGTTGCTGAGATTTTCAAGGGAGAGGAGACCAGTTTTCTTGAGTATGTCGAATGGAACTCAAAGCTTGATATAGATAATCGTGATGAGTATGAGCACGCAACAGATTCTGAACACAAAGATAATAGCACACACATTACTGAACCAGCCTTTGAAGAACTTGATTCAGATTTCTTTGACGTGTTAACATCTAAACCATCAGACTTAGATTCTTTGCTAGATCGAGATACACACAATGAGCATCGTATGTACATGAGATCTGAGTCGAGCAACAGAGCTCAAAGATTGAGAAGATCACTTAGCTTGGATGATTTTGTGCTTGCAGAATCAATAGAAGATGATTTTCTCAACATGTTGAGTGTTGACTCGGATCAAGAAGATATAGTTTCTGGTATTGGCCATGACATGCCAAGAGATCTACTCAGACTGCGTGAAGAGGATTCCCTAGCTTGGGGATGCTCCCTCGATGCTGATCTGATGGCGGAGGAGGAACCTTGTAGCTTTACTCCCTCAGGCTATGGGAAAGTTGCATTTGCAGTTGATCTTGATTTATCATTTCCCATTCAAGCTGTTGAAAGGAATCACCGTAGTCAAGATCAATCATTTCGGGACAAAAGAAATGCTGAAATGTTAGAAAACTTGGAAACGGAAGCTTTAATGCATCAGTGGGGTCTGACTGAGAAGGCTTTTCAGTATTCACCACGTGCTGCCTCTGGCGGATTTGGAAGTCCAGTTTATCTTCCTAACGAAGAACCCTTACAGTTACCTCCTGTTATGGAAGGCAAAGGTCCAATTGTTCAGACGAAAGATGGTGGTTTCTTGAGGTCAATGAATCCCTTGCTTTTCAGAAATGCAAATAATGGTGCTAGATTAATTGTGCAAGTCTCTGCTGCAGTCGTGCTACCCTCAGCAATGGGATCTAAGACATTGGAAATGTTACAATGTTGGGCATGTGGAGGAGTTGAAAATATGTGTTTTCAGGCAAACGAATTGATGCCTCTAGAAGATGTCACAGGCAAGACAATACAGCAAGTTCTGGTAGAAGCAGAATCGAGATCAGATGTTTCCAATAGGTAATTCTAGAGTTATCAACATAGGGATGAAGTTCTCAATTCATTTGATATATGTGTTTATGATCTACATCATGTGTGTTGTTTTTTGTTTCTTCTTTTCCGTAGTTTTGTTTTCCCCCTAATTTGGAACTATTTACAGATGGGCCGTGCAGCGGGAATCTGATGGCGGTGAGACAGTTATTGAGAAGAAAACACCCGAATATCAGCCATATGACAGGAGTTCTGCTGCCTTATACTCTTGCTCCATTGCGGAGCAGATAGATTCTGATTATGTGTCTATAGAAGATCTTGTTCCCATGGCTATAACAAACATTGAAGGTCTTTTAGTCGAAGGTCTAAAGATTCAGTGCAGCATGCCAGATCAAGAACCACCGTCAAGCATTAGGATCCAGCTTGCTGGGAACCCAACCACCACAAGAAAGGCTTCAGAACTTTCTAGTAACATTACTGAAAGGGCTTCTGGTTTGCCAATTCTTGATGCCAATGAATTAATCAAGTATTCTTTATCATTAGAGAAATGGCTGAGGTTGGATTCTGGTATACTTCATACTGAAGAAGACGATCATGAAAATATGTTGAAACTTTTTGCAGCTCATTGTGCTGAGCCCGTGGAATTGGGCAGTAGACAGCTCAAGAGGGATAATGAAACGACGGAGCGCTTGGATAATAGTGGTAGTGCTTTTGGTGACAACTTCATTATGGGGTTAAAAGTGCAGCTTAGAGATCCCCTACGTAATTATGAGATGGTGGGTTCCCCTATGCTTGCTCTGGTTAAAGTGAATCGGGGCTATTTGCCACCGCAACCAGAACTGATCGAACGAGAGGATGAAGGAGCTGATTCTGAACAGAATAGAAAGAATATCCGTCAACCAATGTTCAAAGTCTCAGAAGTCCATCTTGCTGGATTCAATGTAGCACGACACGGTAATAAGCCGCTTTGGGGAAGCAGCAGACAACTCCAATCTGGATCGCGGTGGTTGCTCTCGAGTGGTATGGCGAGGTCCAAGAAGAATTTTGTTTCAAACTCTAACGCAGTTGTAAGATCATCATCTGGATTAGTGAGGAAGGCACAGCCCGAGGATGTTTTATGGAGCATATCCGTTCCTATCGAAGGCGAAGCAGCTACATGGGATGAAAGGATTGCACTAAATGTTCATGTAAGAAATTCTGATATTATTTTTCCTATAGAATCTGTCTAGTGATGAAAAATGCAGAATTAGACTAGCTTCTTTGATCTTTTGAAACGAGGCATGCATATATTGATTGGTTCTTAAGGCCTTGCCAGAGCCCGGCCCGTAGGGCCGGTCTGAGCTCTTGAACTTCTGATGAAAATGTGATTGGCTTTGGCTGAACATAGAGCATCACTGTACAGAATTTCTCATAAATTATGAATTCATTATGTTTTTTCTACTGATTACCGTTGCTGGCTGGAATTTCATATATACTAGTATGCCGGCCCGACTTGAAATTTTTTCGGGTCGGGTTTCTGAAAAGCATAGCCTAGTCCAGCCCAAAATCAGGCTTCTTATAGGCAACCCCCGCTGGCCGAGGGCTTAATTTCCCAGTGTGCCCCCGAGCCCGCGGGGTCAAATGAGATATTCGGGCCACCCGGCATCGGCCCGAAAACCTATCGAGTCTACAATTATGGGGTCAAGCCCGAATCAAAACTGGGACCAATACCTATTTTGACATCTCTGGACTATTTTCCTTGCACATATCTTTGCAAAAGTGATTCTCTCTCTCTCTCTCTCTCTCTCTCTCTGTGACAGACATTACATAAAACATACTAATTTGCTCCCAACTGTCATCTCCGTGTAAGCAGAGGCATGATTAAATCTGCTTACTTCCAATTCAACAGAAACCAGTTGGAGTTTATTCATATCAAATGCAAGAAAAATCTAATTTGTTCGTCACATACAGTAAACTTCTTCCAACAATCTAAACATTGAAGTTTGTTGATCATACATTCTCAGAGCGCCCTGATCATCACCGGATCAACTCTGAGAGTCCTGTCATCTCCCAAAATTAGTCGGGGCCGTCTACACCGCTACCACATAGTACATACTAGGTTTTTGTTTGAAGATCTTCCATGTCCGAAAATCAGCTAGAGTTGATGAGGACCTTGGTGGTTGTGAATGCCTTCGTACGTTGTCACAACATAGAGTGGATCCTCTTTGTCTCGTTCGACTCTCTTCTTCACCGGGCATCCTTCTACTGAACATCTATAGTAGTTCCTGTTTATTACATGAAATGTTTATTATGTATGCATATCTATGTATAAATTCTTGTAGGAGCTAAAAATAAGTATTTCCTTTTTCAAGTAATTATAGATTTCATTAACATGCATATATATACCTTGGATTTGGGCTGTTTTTCACCATCTTTTTCCCATACTTTCTCCACTTGAAACCATCATCAAGAACTTCAACTTCAGACTTGGTCTTGAAAGCAACTTTCTCTCTCATATCCTTCTTCTCTCTCCCACTCTCATTTTCTCCTGATAACACATAACATAATGTGTTAGATGGCGCCACACACACACACACACACAATAACTATGTTTGATATTGTAGCCTTACTTTCGATAGCCCCTTCGAGAAAACTGCTGCTGCTGCTGCTGCTGATCCCGCTCGTATAGCTCAGATTCTGAGGACTATAAGAAGCAGCGGAGAGAGGAGAAGAGAAGGAGGGGTCCTCCCCAATCCAGTCGTTGAATTCGAAGAAATCGGAAACCTCAAAGCCCGGTTCGTTGGGAGACGAACCGGGCCTGATGGTGTTGGGATAGGTATGGTGATCAGCCATGGCAATAAAGTGAGCATCCATTGATGTTTACTATATAAGTGTGTGTGATAGTGAGAGCTCAGTGGAAGGGTTTTTCTAAGTAAGCTTCCTATTATGTAGAAAGAAGCTTCTTGGTTGCTTCTAAGTGGTGGCTAAGGAATTTTGATTTGGGCCCAAGAAACGCCTAACATCATCACTTCTTCGTTCAAAGTGATAAGTAGATAACGACCCGTTATTCACGGCATCGTCGTAAAACATGCTGAAGTCATCCATTTGTCCCACATCGATTTGATAAAAGAGTATAAGGTCGTCGTAAAATATGCTGAAGTCATCCATTTGTCCCACATCGATTTGATAAAAGAGTATAAGGTGAAATTTGTAAAGAGTATTTGTCTGGGACTCAGAAATTAAAGAGTATTTGTCTCTAGTTATTTCGGGACTCAGAAATACAAGATTATTAATGTGGAATATCAAGTTTATAGATGTCATTTTAAAATTTAGTTCGACAAAATTTGAAATATGTACGTCATTAATTATAATAAAAAATTAAAATAAAATAAAATGAAAAGGACAACAAAGAGTGGGACATGGCATGGATGACTTGGGGCGTAGACTTTCTCGAATTTTTTTTGTGCTTGTTTGTGATATAAGTCTACCAATAGTCTCGTTATTAGACCATAAGAGGAATACAAGTCAATTTAATATTATTGAATTTTTATGGTCGTAATTATGTTCATAATTAATTAATCACTTCAGAATTTGATATTCCTATTTGGTATTTCATATATTTGTTAGTTAGTCTACCACGTACACATAATTTGAAATAGAATTAATTTCAAAATAAAAGTCGAATATGGTCGACAAATTTTTCTTCGATGGTAAGTTCGTTTTGATTTTAGCCTATGTTGCATAGGTGCTGGGGTTCGGGTGTGGGGCGATACGATACGGATACGAGGATACAGATTTTGAAAAATTATAAGGTGCGATTCGGCAAGGATACATCTATTTATTTATATTTTATTATATATTGTATATATATATATAATTTAAAATATATAAATTAAATGTATTTAATTCACAGTTTCTCTCCCTAAAATTTATGCATTCTCAATAAAGTAATCTAACTAAAAGCATTATAAAATTAATAAAGTTATGTTAAATTGAAAAAAAGCACCCAAAAAAATAAATCTCTAAGAAATAAACTCATATGCACCCTCCACGTACCGGATATGTGTTCCTCACGCATCGAATTAGCGAATCGCATTTTTTTTTTTGGTAAGGATTCGCCACGTGGCACCCGCACCCTACGCATATCCGATACTGTAATGTAAGATTTTTTGGAGAATCCGTGCATGATAGATTTTAGCTTATCAAATTCAAACCTCACACTTTCGGTCGTATCACTTTTTAAAATTTAATGTTTAGGTTCATGTCTATTAAAGAAACCGCTTACGTCATAATATGACGTAATACGTGATTTTATGCGTACGAGAAAGTGAAAGGCCCATGATTCATGCTAGTTTTACGAATTAGTTAAAACTAAAAGAATCGGTTCAAATTTAGATAAAGTACAATAAAGCTTATCTAATAAAAATAAACAAATTAAAGTAAATTAAAGCAAGATAAGTAATAAAAAAAGGGTTAATTTGGTATAAAACCATAAAGAATTCTCAAATTCTGATTTTTCCCATATACTTTTAATTTTGTTTCTAAAACCATAATCTTTCAATTTTTCCGGAATTTCCCCCAAAATCAAATTCCGGCCAAATCGAAATGATGTGGCACCGGAAATTGCTGACATGTACTTTTTATTAAAGAGTTAATTAGGTATAAATCCATAAAGAATTCAAAAATTCTGGTTTTTCCCATAAACTTTTTAATTTTGTTTCTAAATCCATAAACTTTCGGTTATTTCGGAATTTTTAAAATAAATAGATTTTGCATGCTAATTACTAAACAAACGTGTATTGATTTCGCCATATTAATTTGTATCGTATGCACATACAATAATTGTATGCATAAATATCGTCCTTATTTGTATGAATATGTTCTTTGAATAAATGAATAATTGTATCTTAGGACGACAAAAAGAAGCAAATCAACGACATTCATTTTTATATAATTATTGTACGTGTATAACATACAAATTAACATGACTAAATCAATACATGTTTGTTTAGAATTAACATGGCAAAATCTATTATTTTAAAAATTTTGAAAAAACTAAAAGTTAATGGATTTAGAAACAAAATTAAAAAGTTCATGGGAAAAACCGGAATTTTGGAATTCTTTATGGATTTATACCAAATTAACTCTTTAATAAAAAAGTACACGTCAGCAATTTTCGGCGCCACATAATTTCGATTTGGTCGGAATCTGATTTTGGGGAAATTCAGGAAATATTGAAAGTTTATGGTTTTAGAAACAAAATTAAAAGTTTGTGGGAAAAATCAGAATTTGGGAATTCTTTATAGTTTTATACCAAATTAACCCTAAAAAAAATGACTACTTAAATCGTGGTGGTCATTTTCTTATAATATCTTAATATATGTTTAATTGAGAATGTGATGCTTATTCGGGTAACATTGTTTATCTTTGGAATATAGTATTATTATACGTGTTTCACGCACATTATTCATTTTTTATGTCTTAAAAAAAATTATTTATTTAATTATAAATCAATATAATTTTTTATTTTACCATCGTACGATGTGCTTTATGCATGATTTATATAACTAGTTGTTAAAAGTGATTTTGCAGGGTGCTCCAAGATTTTGTCGGTGGCAAATGGACCTTTAATTTAATTGTTTATACATTATTCTTTTTTTTTGGGATGTTTATATATTATTCTTATTATGATAGGGTTTAGAGCAACTACAACGGCGGTCGAAGGGCCCGATCGCTGGCCCTGCGACCGCCCCTATCGACCGCCCCCCCGGTCTCTCCCGTTGTGGCGACCGACCAGGTCGCACCCCAGGTCGGGCTTGCGCCCGAGGTTGCGACCTGGGTAATTATTATTTTATTATTTTTTTTCTGTTATAATTAAAAAAAAATTATATATATATATATATATATATATATATATCAACGGCTATTTCTTGTATTTTTTTTTCACATTTTCTACCTATAAATACCACATCTCACTTCAATTCATTTCACTCATTTTCTATTCTATTTCACTCATCTTCTATTTCATTCACTCATAAATCTACATTCATTATATCTCTCAATTTATCTACAATCATGTCTTTACCCGGAGCTTTATTCAATCGTGAAGAGGAGAATGAGCGTGTGGAGAGGGCGTTGAAGCTGGCTGAGCAAGCAGTTGAAATAGTACGCAAACGGCGTCAAGAGCATGCAGCTGGAACGAGTAGCATTCCAATGAGGGTGTACGTTGATCGAGATCGTGAGGGGGCTGCCGGCCGCCTCATTCAAGATTATTTTGCAGAAAATTCAAGGTGGGGCGAAGCCGTATTTCGCCTCCGGTTTCGCATGAGCAAGAATTTGTTCATACGCATAGCGGAGACATTGCAGGCTCGAGAACCTTTTTTTCAACAACGCCCAGATGCAACGGGTAGATTGGGGCACCATCTATATGTTAAATGCACTGTCGCTTTGAGACAACTTGCAAACGGTGGATCAGCAGATCAGTATGACGAGTATCTGCACGTGGGCGAGTCAACGGGCATATTGATTCTCAAGAATTTCTGTGCGGCCATCAGATCCACTTTCGGTGATGAATACTTAAGGAGGCCAATGAGCAGTGACGTGGCCAGACTCGTATCGATGCACGAAACGAAGCATGGGTTCCCCGGTATGCTTGGTAGCATCGACTGTATGCACTGGGCATGGAAAAATTGTCCAACCCAGTGGAGAGGTGCGTACACAACCCAACGAAAGGGATATCCTACACTCATCCTTGAAGCGGTGGCCTCTCAAGATTTATGGATTTGGCATGCTTTTTTCGGTGTCGCCGGCTCCAACAATGACATCAACGTGCTTAATCAGTCCGACGTTTTCAACGACGTCCTGCATGGGAGGGCGCCGACGGTCAATTTTGTTGCAAATGGCAACAAGTACAGAATGTGCTACTATCTCGCTGACGGCATCTATCCACATTGGGCAACATTCGTGAAGACACTCCCACAGCCAACAGAGCCGAAAAGACAGCGGTTCGCTCGGATGCAAGAAGCTGCACGCAAGGACGTTGAAAGGGCTTTCGGCGTTCTCCAATCTCGTTGGGCAATTATAAAAGGGCCTGCACGCTTGTGGTTTCGAGAACATTTATGCGACATCATGTATGCGTGCATCATTATGCATAACATGATCATTGAAGATGAAGGAGTTCAATATATCGACTCACTTTGAAGCCGAACAGAGCACGGAGGGCGATCGAAATATTAATAGGGCACCGGCAATCCAAGGTGGACCCACTGCTTTTAGAGCATATGCCCAGAGAGAAGCGCGCTTCACGATGCGAGAGCCCATGAACGTCTTGAAAACGATTTGATTGAGGAAATTTGGACACGTTTCAGTCCACTTAACTAGTTCTACATTAATTTTAAATTTAATGTATTTTTCTTTATTGTATTGTAATTTTCCAATATTTCAATACAATATGGTATTTTAATTATAATTATTTTTATTATTAAAAAAAATATAAACTTAAAATTAAAAAAATAATTAAAATAATGAGAGACCTAGGTCAGAGACCGGGGTGAGAGACCTACCCCATTGTGGCCGATTTAGAGACCGGTCTCTCAATCATTGAGGTCCCACAAAAAGTGCATAAAGTATTCTAAAATATTGGGAGACCTACCCAAAGGTAGGTCTCCCATTGTGGGTGCTCTTAGGGTTTAGTATGAGAATCATAATATTGAATATTGTCTTCGAGAAGTTATATATTTGATAAAATAGGGTGGGGCTAAGAAAGTGTGGGCCCTGTGCAAATTCTAAAAATCGGATCCTTTATTCATAATTAAAAATAAATGAAATTTCTATATAAAAAAATTTACTAGGTTAATTTTTGTTTGGTCAAAGAACATAATAAACATATAAAAAGCTAAGACATTCTCATATGAATTCATATGTCTAAAATCAAACAAACTAATATCTACAACCTATATAAGAAATCGAAAATTCATCAATTAAAATTATTGACAATAATTATTAATTAATAAAAATAAAAATGTAATATAATTAAAAATATATAAGAATTATCTTGGAAGATGAGACTCGAGAGATCAGTAAGATTATTAATTCCAGAGAAAATATAATAAGAGAGAAAGAGAGATGTAAAGAGGTAACTAATTCTTTTATTTGAAGGGTTAATTACCTATATGTAAACGTGTTTAGTGATATATATTCATTTTCTGGAAAAAAAAAAGAAAAGAAAAGAAAGAAACCCTATATATATGTTGTTGGTCTTTTGCAGTTGACCACCCAGCACAGGGCCTAGAACTAGGGGTGCATATCCGGAAAACGGGTTTTCGGGTAACCCGTACCCTACCTGTACTCGGCCGGGTATCGGGTACTCTATACCCGTAATTTTCGGGTACGTGTATGAGTTTTTAAAAATTCCGGGTATCGGGTATACCCGTTAGGGTATCGGATACCTGGTCAAATAATTATTTTATTATTTATATAATATTTAGTATGTTTAATTATATTTAATTATTTTTATATAGAAAAATAAAATAGAATAGTATAGAATTATTATTTTATTAATTATTTTTATATTTAGTATGGATTTCATTTGTTTGCTACTTTGCTTTGAATACTGAAATGTTTGAAATTTTGTACTTCATTTTATATTGAAGTTGAAGTGTTTAAACTACGTATTTGATATTGATTTGTTGTTGATGGTTATTTGCGTCGTTGAAATTGTAAAAAAATCGATTTGAAAATAGGTGGAAAATTGAAAAAACACAATTTTCCTTTTGTTTTTTTTTTTAAACGGGTAGACCGGTGCCCGTTACCAGGGTCAGGTATACCCGGCTGGGTATTGGATACCCGTTTGGTTAAAATGGATGGGTACGAGTATTTATTTTAAGCTTATTCGGGTACGGGTACCCGGAAAAAATGGGTAGGGTACCCATGGGTACCCGTTTATGCAGCCCTACCTAGAACCATCTCTGGATAAAATTATACTCGCTCAGTTTCCTCAATAAGTGACCACATTTTTTTCGGCACGAGTATTAAGGAGAAGTGTGTTTAAAGGATAAAAAGATAGAAAGTGGCGCAGTCCACAACTTTTTGTGAGAGAAGCATATTTTCTTATAAGGAAAATGACCACTTATTCCGGAACAACTCAATAAGAAAATGTGACAACTTATCTCGAGACGGAGGGGGTAATTCATGTATTAATAATAGTGATTTAATCTTTTTATCCAATATTGGTGCCATTATTGGACTCCTAACTCCTTGTTACTTATACATAGGAGATATGACCTCCAATTGGAAACGTAGAAATGTCTCATGATATCCAAATAAATAAATTGAACTCATTATTTATCATTAATTAATTATATATGAGAGACCGTTTCTTAATATTGTATTGACTTTTGGTCAGCAAGGTCAATTGCTAGAAATCAAATTGGCAATTTAATGCAACAAAACGTGATGAGACTTCTAGAGTTAGGGTTTTACGTAAAATGTAAGTTTGCACGACGCATAATAGAATTCGGTCAAGAGAAAATTTAGGTCACTAGCCAAAAATTATGTTACGACGCCTAAATTTGAGGCAATTTACTATTTTTTTTCTTCTTCTTCTTCTTCAAAAAAAAATAATAAATAAAAATTGAGGCAATTTATTGAAGAATGAAAAGTGTAGTCAATAAGTCAATGTTGGGTCAAATTGGTATTCTGTAGGGGCATTGATGTAGACACAATTATAAGTTTATTACTATGTTTTTATATACAATACAGCCTTACTATTGATGTAGGGGCATTGATCCATGCAGTTTAGAATTTATCGATCCATTGATTTCATGTAGTACATGCATGTCATGCACGCAGGGGCGGGGCTAGGGTAATGTAGGCCCTGTGCAAGTTTAAAAAATTTGGCTCTTTATTTATAGTTAAAAAATATATAAAATATGAATTAATTATACTACCTCTGTCCCTCAAAAGTTGTGCATATTTGATTTATTGTGAGGTATAAAATATTAGTTGAACCACACTAACATGAGACGGATGGAGTATTTTAGTAGATTATAGTAATTTATTTTAGTCAAATTACATGATAAACAAATAAAAAGTTAAGATAGTCACTTTGAAAGTATAATTAAACTTTCTTTACAAAATTTATTAAGAAAAATAAACTAAAATTTATAAGATTTAAGAAAGGAGCTTCACGTTTTTGTTTGAAGTGTTTAGCCATTTCGGAGCCCTTATTAAAATTAGAACCTTTATTTATATTAAAAAAATTATATTAGTAAAATTTATGAATCAATATCATTTTAGTAAATATTTTCGACACATGATAAACAAATAAAAATTAAGACTTTCACTTCTAACTAAGATTAGAACACGCAACCTACTGAAGTAGAAGGAGATACTTTACCACTGAGCTAGTAGAATAATTAGTACTAAATTCAATAATTTAAATATATATTTATATATATGAACCTATATATTTTTTGGGGCCCTCATTTTTTCGGGGCCCTGTGCGGTCGGCCACCCCGCACACCTCCAAAACCGCCCCTGCATGCACGTTTAGAACTTATCGATCCATTGATTTATTATCGGGTGCGACATGACATGGATGAATTAATAACGGGGGCGTTGACTTTCTCGATTCCTTTTGAGTTTTATCTGTGATAAGTCTACCAACAGTCTCGTGGTTAGACCATAAGAGGTATACAAGTCAACTTAATATTAGTGTATCAATATGGTGGTAAATATGTTCATTAATTAATCAATTACTTAAGTATTTTATATTCAGAAGTAGGGTACGTACAAGCTGAAATCAAATACTCGGTCGGTCAGTCCCAAAAATTTAGTCCCAGATGTTCTATCAAGAATGTTAAGAACTGCGTTGTTTATATTAGAATTATAAAGAGAAAACAACTTTTCGGAGGGTATTTCCATTAAATCATGAGGAGTAGGCGAGAAAAAATAACTTTTTAATGTGTAATTTACGAGTTATGTCGAGGATATTTGTTATATGCATGAGACTGGAACGATTAAATAAAGAAATTATGACTAAATTCGTTGGACAAACTACAAAGGGAGTACTTGATATTATATTTTTTAGTTTATTAGTATATACTTCCTTCGTCCCCGAATATATATAAGTATCGTATTTTGGAAAAAAATTTATCTTCAAATAAGTGTCGTATCGTAGATTTCTATACAAAAGTTATGCCGAAATTTCCATGTTTACCCTTAAGACAAAATGATTACTTTTTTAGTTTTCCATGCAATTATTAGGGGTATATGGAGTAATTTTGACCACTATCTTGTTATACGAATTTTGGCAAAATACGACATTTATTCGGGGACGTAGGGAGTATATATGCACGGTTATATTTGAACTTTATATTTTAATTAGTTAGTATATGCATGTAATAAAGATTTTCATATTTTGGTTGAGTTTGCTTGATCCCCATTCCATGTAATTAAGTTTTTTTTTGTTTATGAATGCTTCCCATTTAAGTTATGTTTCAAGAATTTTATGGAGGACATTGTAAAGAGATCTTCACTAAAATTAGAAAATTTGCTGTAAGAATAGGGCGCGCGTTTGCTAATTTTATGTGAGTTTTTTCCTATTAATCTAATTACTTTCAATTTCTCTGCAATATAAGAGCATGCATATCTAACTGCCATTGGCATATTTGCTTGCCTAGTCTTGAAGATAATTTACCAGAATTTTTGCAAGTACGTACTGTATATATATATGCTGCAAACAAGGTATTTAAATTTCTTTCAATCTGGTTCACCATTGTTAATTGTTATAAATATCCTATTTTTCAAATATATATTTAAGCAAATAGTTAGAGCTAATGACATCACTCTGAAGTTTGTTTATTTCAATGCTCATGTTTATTTCAATTCTCATGCATGGTTGTGAGAAGAGCACAAAAATGAGGCAACCTTCCATTCCACTAGGCTAAACAACATTTTTGAATATATTTCCGATTAACATTTATATAGTACTATTCATTAGTATACTCCATCTATTCACGAAAAATAGTTTCATTGTGTGCTGGACACTTGTTATATAATTTTAAATTGCTTTTAAATAATAGATTGAGTGTGTTGTGAGTGGAATAAGAGTCCCACTTGTTATTTATGGTGGACCCAACAATGACAAAATGAGTAAATAATGGTTGAATGGAGGGTTAAATTTATTGAGATTATGTGGGCCATATTACTAAAAGTGAAATGAGACTCTTTTTCGTGGAAGTAAAAAAATGCCAAACGAAACTCTTTTTCATGTACGGAGGGAGTATTTTATTCCACGTCCACCCCTCTGAACACGTTCGCCTGCGCGATCTCGAGATTGCAATCGTGGCTATCGCCAGCGGGGGGCGATCCAGGCAATCCATCGCCTAGCAATCACCTTCCCAAGATCACTGCTGTACATGCTCTTATCATCACCTTTTGTGATCAATTTTTATTTATTACTTACATAATTTAAGGTACTCATGAATAGAATGGAACTAGATGTTACTCACTCAGAGAGCCTCCAATGATGGAGCTAAAAAAACTTCTTGATTGCCACATCAGCGCAAAATTTGTTAGGGTTGTATACTGATTACTGAAAGCATACTTTTATAGGTGCATGCTTTGTATTTAATTTGACTTTTATTTTCTATTTTATGGTAAAATTACTGTTACATGATTTGCATATTTATTCGCATTATAATCATGCAAATATAACCCAAATTATTTTATATTATAGACAATATGGCGTGTAGTGATGCACGGAAGATAATATTGTCGTACTACTATAAAGTAATACTCCCTCCATCCCCCAAACATACGGTGCATATTTGATTATATGTGAGGTATAAAATATTAGTTAAATTACACTAACCTGAGACGGAGGGAGTAATTAATACTGTTCACAATCTAAATAATTAATGGACAATCATTTGATATTGTAGTATAATCCTTGAATTAGCTGGTCTTTGTTATTAGCTTATACAAATGTATTTTGTATACATTGAACAATATCAACGGTAATTAAAGATGTCCGAAAATTATTATTTCTTAACTGCTTCATTCCAACAACTTCCGAATTGTGCCCATGTTGCAGATTACATGCATGAACAAACTATTACAAAACATGCACCAACAAACTATCAAAAAACATCATACATATATAGAACTAAAATTTGACGAATTTTGAATTGATGCAATTGCCAAAATTTGTAAAGTTGATGAAATTAAGTCTTATTTTTGGTGTTAATTAATGATGCAAGTTGTATGTATATGCATGGATGAAATTTACATCAAATAAACAGTAAAACAAAATATTAAAGATAATTTAAAATCACTTGTGCTATTCCTCGAAAAAAAAATGCTACTATTATTCAGCCTCATGCCCCGTACTCCAACAGTCGGAGTACGGGCGTAGTAGTTAGGCCTGACAAATCGTGCGTGTCGGATCGTTATCGTGTCGACATGTTAACGACCCGACCTGTTAAGGTCAAATTTGAACACGACCTGTCAAGGATTTGCTCGACACGACACGAATCCGATCCGAAATGTTCAAATCCGAACACGACACGAACACGAAAATTACACGATTTCTATCGTGTTGACACGACACGATACGACACGACACGATTAAAACATAAATTTATACGACACTATAAGCTATATAAACAATAAAAACATTAAAAATTAAACTTAAAACCCTAAGAAAAACAATAAATTAATAATTAATGATGAAAATAAAAAATAATAAATAAATCTTATCGGGTTACACGAACCCGACACGAACCCGACCTGATAATTTCGTGTCCATATCGGGTTACACGATAACGACCCGAATCCGATAAGGCTTGACACTAACCCATTAATTCCGTGCGTGTTCGTATCGGATTATCGTGTCATGTAAAAAATTGCCAGCCCTAGTAGTAGTCCAACTACGCCCGTGCTCGACGACGACGACGACAATGATCCCACCGTTGGAATAGATAAATGAACATACAGCTGGCCACGACATTTCGTTCTGGAGGAACACGAGACAAGTACTGGAGGAGAGATTCAGGCGTAGAATCTTCTTGCTGCCGTTGTCTCGTCGTCTTCCACGTGTCCAGATTCAGCAAAAATATGCAGAGAAATTGCAACCCCAAGAGGATGAGTGACACAACGATGGCCATCATGCCAACTCGGTGAAGAAATCGCAAGTCCATATTTGGCGTGATGACGATTAATGAAGCTCCATAACTAACTACTATTGATACCAAGGACATCATTATTGTGAATAAAACGAGGAGCCCTAGAAAGATGTTTCTGGACGGCATTCCGGGGATGACGAGGAAAATTGTGATGAGAGAGAAAACAAAAGCTAACGTATTAGCCAGCAGGAAGAATCTGTGTACTAGGGGATGAGTAGATGCCATCACAGCTTCGCCAGCGCCTCCGTCGTCGTCGTTTTGTCGAACGCCGCCGGGAGGGCTGACTGCAGCTTGGAACGCCATGGTGGCTATCAACACTGCAACCACCATTACGGCGTTGTTCGTCTCCCTAGAGGGTCCCACTGGTACGTTTAATAAGCTTATCCTCTCTCTCATGATTGTTCTGATTTCTGAACCAGTTGTTGTGTCTAGAGGAATCTGTTCCAAGATATCCGCTGCTGTTTTCTTCTTGGAATTCTGCGACTTCTTGTTTATTGAAGTATTTTCCACCAAGTACTTTATCATCTGAAATTTTGATCAAATAATTTCGTAAGTTCGTATTTTTTCTTTCATTTTTGTTAGAAAATGGAAGTGATTATTGGTGATATGGATGTGGTGAGTGATTTTAGTGAATTAGTATAGATGAATATACTGAGGGCTCGTTTGGTAGGTATGTTAGGATAAGTCAAGATAAATAATATTGAGATAAATATAGTGAATAAGAGGTGATTATTAGTGTATTTTTTGTGTTTGGTAGATAAGATAATATCAAGATAAATATAGTAAATAATAAGTGGGTTGTTTGGTACCATAGTTTAAATTCAAGATTAAATGGGAAATTACAATTCTACCCCTAAAATTATATAATATTTCTAACCCTCAACTCTCTCTCTCCTCTCACCTATCGTATTTTTCTCTCACCTGCTTCCCTTTCACCTGCTTCCCTCATTTCTCTCTCTCCTATTTCCCTCCCACTCATCCTCCTCCTCACCGCCGCCGCCGCCCTCCTCCTCAGCTACAAAGCTCTACAACCGCCTCCGCTACAAGCTGCCGCCGAGGCCGCGGTCGCGGCCCTTCGTCAGCAATCTGAACGACTTAAAGCCGCTGCTGGTCCGTTGCTTCACGGAGTGGTCCCACACGTACGACTCCATCTTCTCGGTCTACTTTGGGTCCCACCTGAAGGTGAAGGTGAGCTCCGCCGCGCTGGCAAAGGAGGTGCTCATGGACAACGACCTCCAGCTGGAACGGCTCGGATTTGATCTGGTCCGACTCCGCCCCATTCGTGAAGATGAAGTCACCGCCATGGTTGAGTCCATTTTCACTGACTGTACTATGCCCGGTCACTCTCTCTCTCCTCTGTTCCACCACCATCCGCCGCCGTTGCAACCACCACCGCCACCCGCCGCCGCCTACTCCCACAATCTGCCATCATGTTCCTCTCGCTCTCTCTTCTCTCACCCCGCCACCATGGGCAATTTTGTCCATAGAAATTTAGTCTTGATTATACCCTCACTCCACATAAATAATCTTACCTATTTGAGCATACTAATAAATTGGACGAAACAGTGAAATAGCAGCGGGTTGGAGTTTTATAACGGGCTTCCACAATTATCTATCTTACATACCAAACACAAGATAAACCCATATAAATAATATAGTAGGGGTTTATCATACCTACCAAACACCCCCTGAGTGTAGTGTAGATATAGAGAGAGTAATTTTGGAGTGGAACTCTTGTCTCCAAAGAAGTTTAGATTGTATTAGCTCGAGTGTTTTTGGCTTGTTTTACAAATGGTCTCTTTAGATCCTCATAGGAATCTAGAATTCTCCACTAGTTACTTAGTACTCTCTCCGTCCCACAATAAGTGTCTTGTTTCTTTTTGGCATAAGGAGAATGGTTAAAAAGATGAAAAAGTGGTAGAGCCATACCTTTTTGTGAGATAAGGTGCTTTCCATATTAGGTATATGACACTTATTGTGGACAACCTAATATGAAAAGAAAGACACTTATTGTGGGACGGGGGAAGTACTATTCTAGATTCTACATAGAAATTCCCTAATCTTGAATACTCTAGAACATTTCTAGATAAATGCATCCCTCTTTTAATAATTCTTCATTTTTGAATTTTCGAGTTGGAAGAAGCTGATAGTGGTGGAGATTGGATCGATCCCATGAACTTCTCTCTAACATTTGGTTAAAGAAACGGTAATTGTAGTTGAAGCTTTCTGGATAATTCTTCATTCAAAAATTGTTGTAATTGCAAACGTTCGGTGTTATTGAAAAATAAGTATGACAAATATGGATTCCACGTTGTTTATGGTGCCTTTGATGCCATTTGTGAGTGAAAATCATGTGTGAAACACTTATTTAATTACCTTAATTTTGTTATTTTTTTTTGAAGTTCTACACTTGTTTGAGAGTTTTGATTAAATCTCAAGAAAATAGAAAAGCAAATTAAATTGGAGTGGAAGGATTTTGGAATGTTGAAGAGGGACTCGATACGAAGCTATAGAAAAAAAACATGAGACAATTTGGAGTTCGGACGAAAGAGAACGAACCAAAAAGGTGAAGGCGCACAACATGACCCGCGGCCCTCATGGAAAAGTGGACTCGAACCACATTTTCAAGAAGGTACTTTGTATTTAACTATTATTTCTATTTTATAAAAATATTATTGTCAACATGACATATTACTTTCTGTATAATTAAATGTTGTTGGGCCTCAAGTATTATCTACTAGTTATTGGGCCTTTAAATTAAGTAAAGACTTTGGAGTTTGGACCAGAATTTAGGATTTTAAATCAAATTATCTAATACTTTCTCCGTTCCAATATTCTAGACCTGTATTCCTTTTTAGACCGTTCCATGTAACATGGTATATTTCTTTTTTAGCTAATTTATAACTTACTTAGGTCCTAATTAAAACACTTTATTGACTAAATAATTAAATATTAAATAAAAACTACACTAAACATGTGGGTCACACACCTTTTAATCCATAATTTCATTCTCCTTAATACACGTGCCCAAAAGAAATAGATCATGAATATTGCGACGGAGAGAGTAGTCTATAGTCTCTAGTGTATTAGTGTTAGGTTTAGAAAAGAGTTGGTGCTTACCTCAACTTGCTTGCACCTAACAGCCAGATGCAATATTGTCTCCCCATCATCATCTTCTTCATCCACAAGCTCACCCAACTTCTCCACCAAAGCCTTCAATGCCCTAAGTTGACCATGCTTCACACACAAATGCATCACCGTTTGCCGGTGCTGCATTCTCTCCATAGCAGGCAAACCATTCAGTCGAATCAGCTCTTCGATGACCTCAACGTGCCCGTTCATGGCTGCGATATGAACCGGGTTCATGCCTTGACCGTCACGCCACCAGCACATCTCTGGGGCTATTCTTAACAATATAGCAACGATTTCGATGTGCCCTTTTGCTGCTGCAATGTGAAGAGGTGAAGATTTTTGGGAGTCTAAATTTCGAGCTAGCTGTGGATGTCTCCTCGTTACCTCTTCAACGATGCCCGCTTGTCCGTGCATCGTTGCTATATGTAGAAGATTTCTTGAACATGAAAATGAAACTTCATCAACAAGATATGGATCTTCTTCGAGCAGTTGTATGAATCTTGCTACTTCCCCCTTTGTTGCAGCTTTATATAGATTCTTTTTTGCAGCTTCTACATCCATTCTGTTCAACTGTATAAATGGCGTTTTTTGTTAATTTTCTGTCACGCCTGCCTTCGTGTATATTCATACATATAGGGGTGTGCATCTGTCGGTCGGTTCAACCGACCGGTCAAAATTCTATAAACCGAAAACCCAACGGGCCAAAAAATTTAGAACCGAAACCGACCGATTTCGCCTTTTGGATCGAACCGAAAAATTCGGTCGGTTAATTTAAAACCGACAGACTTGGAAAAAAAATTTCAAAAATCCACCTGTTTTTGTCCTAATTTCATACAATACAACCCAAAATTTCAAAATATAACAATTATCCAAAATTACTTTGTCGGCCTTCATAAACTTAATGACCAAAGCTTTGAATATCATGAGGTATATGCAAAATAAAAAAATCCAAGAAATTGCCATAGATTCAATGTTATCTGTTACTGTATCATTACAAAAAAAAAAAAATGAAAATAGAGCGAAATTAAATATAATATTGCATCAACACTCATCTGGAGACTGGAAGAATTATGAAACAATCTCTCTCTCTCTCTCTCTCAATTTCTATGGACTACACCCAATCCTCAAAATTACTCATATCAAGATATTTTATTATGAATCATACTTGATGGTGAATTAGCCTATGTCACCTCCTGAGCCGGCGAAATGCGCTGCTGACGGTGGGAGAAAGGCGCTGCCGAGCCGAGTCAGCCGACGATGGGAGAAGGGCGGCGCCGGTGGGAGAAGGAGTGTGGTGGACGGTGGAGTCGGTGAGTAAGAGGCGAGAGGAGATGAGCGAGAAGAGAGAATGTGAGTGACGGGCCTGACGGGTGGGTTGGGTAGAGTATAGAGCTGTAGAGGATTAGGGATTTTAATACATATATTTATATAATTATATTATAATATTATATTACTCCCTCCGTCCCATTATTCTTGTCTTGTACTACCTCCGTCCCATTATTGTTGTCTCATTTCTTTTGGGCACGGATATTAAGGAGAGGAGTGTTTAAAGTAAAAAGATAGAAAGTGGTGGAGCCCATAACTTTTTGTGAGAGAAGCATATTTCCTTTTATGGAAACAGGACAAGAATAACGGGACAGCCCAAAAAGGAATTCTTGTCCTGTTTCCATAAAAGGAAATATACTTCTCTCACAAAAAGTTATGGGCTCCACCACTTTCTATCTTTTTACCCTTTAAACACCCTTCTCCTTAATACCCGTGCCCAAAAGAAATGAGACAATAATAATGGGACGGAGGTAGTAGTAAATAGTAACAGTTCGGTCGGTTCGGTGTCCGGCCGATGAAATTTTGCGGAACCGGCACCGAAACCGAAAACCGACTTTTTGAAAAATAATGAACCGAACCGAAAATCGATCCAAAAAAACGAACCGAACCGACCAAAACTCTTCGGTTCAGTCGGTTTTTTCGGTTCGGTTCGGCTCGTGCACACCCCTACATACATAGTAGAGGAGTCGTGTTAAATCAGCCAACTAGTGTGGCAATGTTTTAAAAAAGACCTTATTAAGATTGACTCATATATATATAATGTGTATATTCATACATAGTAGAGGAGTCGTGTTACATCAGCCAACTAGTGTGGCAATGTTTTAAAAAATACCTTATTAAGATTGACTCATATAAAGAATTTTATATATTAATATATTCATGATTGATTAATCTACCTACATCACATTGCCACATCATGATTAGTGGCTATGTTGTATAGGTGCGGGTGCGGGTGCGGGTGCGGGGGCGATACGATACGGGTACGAGGATACGGATTTTTAAAAATTATAGGGTGCGATTCGTCAAGGATACGTCTAATTGTTAAAATTTTATTATATATAATGCTTATAAAATATACAAAATTTAAATTTTCTTAAATTAAATGTATAATATTTACATTTTCTTTCACCGAAAGATTAAACATTTTCAATTATATAAGTTAATTAAACAATAATATAACAATTCAAATATTATTAGTCCAATATATATAAGTCATAACTCAAATAAAATTATCAAAATCAACCTTTTGTAGACCCTTCGCGCATGAGATACGTGAATCTCACCTATGGGATTCGCGAATCCGGTTTCTTTTTATATATTATTTTAAAGGATACGCCACGTGGCGAATCGGGTGCGAATCCGACGAGAATCTGAGAGAATCGCACCCTAAAAGAATCCGATTCGCCGTACATGATAATTTTTGAAGAATCCGTGCATCATAGATTAGTGGGTACATTAATCGTGCCCACAATGGATGGTTGAGTTGTCCTCTATATACCATATAGAATAAAAGTATCTATATAGTTTTGGTGGACAACAATAAATGTCAAATGTGAATAGAAATTTATAGATGAAGATACAAACTCTTAGATACCAAAGTTGAATAAAATATTATTTATGCAAGAAAATGTGATTTTGGGCATGAAAATGGGAGAGGCAACTTAACTTTGTTTTAGAATAAAGATATAGATGGTTAGTAGGATGTTACAAATCTATCGAATTTCATACCAGCCCCAAGGTCTAAATACATAAAAATAAAACAAGCTTTTGAAGATATTCTTTAACGATGTCGATAAAAAAAAAGATATTTTGTCCCATTCCAGCGATGTAAACTTTAGTATGTAAGTAATGAAGTTTAGAGTTCAAACTTATCGCTCTCCTTTTTCCCAAGTAAAAAAAAAAGAAAAAGATATTCTTAAAATAATAATTATGTACCTAATTACAATACAGTATATGTTTACCTTGTGAGGTAGTTTTGTTAAGACTAATATGATTGATAACAACTTGGTGTTAATTAGTTTTAATGCAAAAATTGCAAGTAAGAAATAAGGATATTAAATATCATTATACATTAATCTTCACAAACTTCAAAACGACGAAACCAATGAGTAGAAATGAGTGCTTGTACATTCTCGGGAAGCAAGCAAAACTTTTTGAAAATAGTTGCATGTCATGTTTGGACAAATAATCATATACACCTTCCCTCCCATTCAATTTATCTACTACCTACTATTCGACACGAAGATTAAGAATAAGGGTAAAAAGATAGAAAGTAGGTAGATCTCACCACTTGTTAAGGGCTTTGAATGATTAATTATTTTCTTATTTAGAAGTAGACAAATTGAGTGCGACATTCGTTTAAGAAAAGGTAGATAAATTGAGTGAGACGGATGAAATATATTTCTTCTATTGCCTCGATCAGTCAGTTATGGATAGAGATAGAGTGACAAAATTTGGAATAGTCAAATTAAATAGTGAAAACTAATAGTTGTCCAACAACTACTGTATCATTACGACAATCTCTATAATTAATAGACGGAGAAGTATATTCGAATGTGTTATAAAATGTAGACAAGAAGAATACGAAGAATAGAAAATAAAGAACACAGATTTAAGTGGAAACTCAAAATGGGAGAAAACCACGGGCAGAAGAGAAGATTTCACTATATGTCGAAAAAGGGTTACAACGAGCGAGCGATTCAAGACAACTACTCAAATCCTAGACGATTTTTGTGCCCAATCCCAATAGCCATAGGCGGAGCCAGGGGGCAGTGGGGTCACTGGACCCCCCTGGATTTAAAAAAAAGCTATATATATATGTATATTAAAGGCAGTCTGTCATTTGGAGAAGAAGAAGGGAGTAGATGTGAGAAGTAGATTTTACGGATGGAGCCGAACTTCATGTGTTTATAATTTGAAATAGGTTGTGTAGACAATAATAGCTTGAAAAGGTGACTTGGAGTGAAGTTTTGGGCAAAATAAGTTTGGCCATAAAAAAATCCAATCACTATTAAAAGTTATGAGCTAGTCTTTTTATATAGAGTATTTATTATCGTTATATATGGATGTTGTATTTTACCTTTTCATATTTTCTTTTCTTTTTTGGGGGGATTTCCACTACTTATTTTATTTAATATAATTTATGCAAGACTTTCAATATTTTTTTATTCTTTAAATGCACATGTATAATTTATATTATCAAATTTTCTAAAATACTAATTATGAAACTTAGATTAGATCTTTATATAGAGACTGGTTTTATATTTATTTGTTTAGAATATAGAGATATTTTTCATAAAAGAATGCATACTAGTTTTTATATTTTAATTTTGAATTTTGATAGAAAATAGAGAACTTTTTAAGTTAAATTTATTCATGTTATATCAAATTTCCTTTTATAACTTGTTTTTCATTAATATGTTTATTAATTCAAAACAACATTGCTTAACTAAATGTATACCGAATGAGATTTAAATTATTTTGTTAGGTGTGAAATATAGTGTAAAAAACGATATTACTTAATCATATGACATATAAAAAAATAGACATGTCGGTAACATAAGGTCGTTTCATTTTCAATATTATTAATTTTTTTACTATTTATATCAAAATATATAAATAAAATCGAATGGACATTATCTGTAATAGAAAATTGTTTACCTTGAAGCAATCATGTTTATACTTTGTTTCTTTGATTTGTTATGTAACTTAAATGATATTATAATTATATTAGATATTTTTATTGAAAAAAAAAATTGGACTCCCCTGGATCGAAACCCTGGCTCCGTCACTGCCAATAGCCACAACTACATTGCGAAACAAATCCAAAGTTGTACCGCGAGCCTTTCAGGCTCAACCCAAACATTTCGTGTGACTAATATCAACATAAAGAAGGTTGTATAAACATATTGCAACTTGGTTGCCTTCAAGTTGGGGCAATCAAGCCGAATATTTCCACACTGGAGCAGGCTGTCCATAGCTGTCTTGATGCCCAAGTTGTCCCGACTTTACTTTCAATTTTTTTCTTCTTTTGACCGAATGATGCATATATACTAAACAAGCTTCTTCTCTAGCTCTCTCTATTAAAAGGGAAAGCAAAGAAAAGTACATGAATAGAATAGCATCTGTCCTATGAACTCTAATAAAAGAATGAGCCGACACGGTCCATCTCCACAAACTGAATAAAGTCAAGATGAGGTCTTTCCCACAAACCATCTTAAATAGAGTCTGAGGCCATAGCATTTGCCGACTGATTACCTTCTCTAAAAATATGAGAAATTCTGAAATCAATATTTCTCACAAAATACTCTATATATATACCGGTTCTCACCGTTTGCACCATCACCCCATTTGTTCTTGATGGCGTGAATACATTTGTCTAGTGCGCGAAGAGATCTATTCGCATCTCTTTCGTATCAATTCATAGACAGACGTGAAAGGCCAAACGGACTCTGTTCACGCCATACGCGCCTTGAAATCATGTTCGCGCGCGCCTTTGGGAATGAGTGGCCCGAATGGTTCCGTTCACGCCATTCATGCCTTTGGTTATGCGCGTTGCACATTTTTTTTTTGTTTCGGTTCGTTTTCTTCTATTTTAGCAAGTTCAAAAATTTTTTAGGCCACCAACTTATAGCAACTTGTAAAAGTAGGCCACATCTTTTCGGGCTTGCAATATTAGGCCACCAAATTTTAATTGAGGCGTCTGTGGGACAAATTTAGGCCCAAACACATAACTTCGGGTTAAATATCACGTGAAACACACGTGTCTGCCATCTAGAGCCCGTTTCTGACGTGGCAGACACTTACCTTAATTAAATCATAAATTAAATAAAAAAATGAATAAAACATAAAAAAAATAACTAAAACAACCCCTCCCCTCTCTCTCTTTTCCTTCCCTACCAAAACAACCAGCACGCCAACTACCTCCACCGCCGACCACCACTACTACCACCACCGGCGGTAACACAACAGATCTTCATCCCTGTTAAGCTCCGTCGCCACAAATTTGGGAACGGATGGAGTACTAACAAATTTGCACGTTCCTTCATGTCTGTTGTTACTTTTGAGATCAAGCTTATGATTGTTACAATATTCTGTAGCTTTTAATTATTTTCACTCTTAAATTCCTAATCTCGTGGACGGAGTGGGAATCTCCATTTTGCATGATAGTATCACATTAAAGTTCAATTACTTTAGTTTCTCAAGGCGAATATGATGAATTTTATACATGATTCGTGTTTTGCAATTATTGGCATGCTTAATGTGAACATCTGATTTATGTGTTTCATTAGAATATGTATTGTCATGTTTGCATCGGCATCTTACTCCAAAGAAAGAAAAAATTGTTTTTTAATTAGCGAAATAAAGCTTTACTCCAGTGTTCTTTTTTTTTTCCAGTTATATAATTCTTTGACCATCAAGATTGAATTTGGATTTATATATGGATGAATGTTATGATCTTCAAGTCTAGACATATATAGCTATAATATTATTTTCATTTTATCTTGAAATTGTCATTTAGAGTTTTCTCTATTTTCAAAAGAAGATATATAATCTTGGTATATAAATTAGTTATATTTATCTATTACTATTTGGAGTTTGATGTTCATTTAGGCCACTATCTTTACCTCACTTTCAATAGTAGGCCAAAATTTTTTCGGGCCGGCAAAAGGAAGCCAATAGGATTTAAAAATTGCATTTGCAGCCACATTTCAGCCCAAATATCATACTCACAGAGCCCATTCATTAAGATTACACATCTAGGCTAAAATCCATAGAATATACTCGAGTTTATCAATTCTAATCCAATTTTCAATTTGGAGATAAATCATGCAACACTATCAGACCCATCACACTTCCGTATAAAAATTCTAAATATACCAGCTTCATACCTTTTTGACCGTAATGCTGCCGGGTATTTCTACCGGAAGTTTTAGGGACCTCGTCCAACCACACGATCGCAACCGATGGTTTCCAGACGCAAACTCCTTCAGCAGCACACAACACAACCTTCGATCGTTTCCTACCCGAGGCGTATGGTCTTTAGTTGGTAAATAGAGAAAATTTAGACACTGGAAGGGATGAACAAAAGCCAAACTTTATTTAGGAATTATATAAAATTTATTACAACATAAGTATATCTCCTTTAGGGAGGAGACAGACTTGTTTAGCTACCTATGGTAGCGGACTTGAAATACATAAACTACTTTAGAAATAGGAACTATAACAAATTTATTTTGGAGAGATCAGAGAAGACGATGTGTCGGATTCCCGATGTCTAATGCTTTCTTCAATTCTTGTTTATATAGAGGTCTGAATGAGTGACCTCTCTCTCTACATTATTGCCTTGGATTCCTTCTGTCCTTGGCCAGCCTGTTTTCACGTGAATGGGTCCTCCATTGTCTTCCATTATTGAATGAAGACAACTTACTTTCGGTGTGAGGTCCTCTCCTTGTGACTTAATGGACCACTTTCTGGTAATGGTCTTCTTGTAGCTTCTCAACTTCTTCATGTTCCTCAGAGCTGTGGCCTGTTGACACCACTCTGAGAGCTTCTGATGTACATATGACATCCTTCTTGCAACATTTTCAGGATCTCCTGGTTCGTAATCCCGAATCAATAGCTCATTCCATGGTCTGGGAAATTTCAAAAAGAAAATCTTCAGTGCAACTCTTTCATCAGCTTTTGATTGATGTTGATAACGAGAAAAAAACTGTAGAAACTTGTTAAGCGATTGTTGGTCCAAGACTGCGAGTCTTAGATTATACAATGCCATCAAGTATTTCTTTCTTTTCTCTTCATCAAAACCCTCGAAATATCCTTCCCCCAGAAAATAGTTTTTAATAAGAATAGCCATTCTTCTGACATGTTCGGTGAAAGATTCACCTTCGAAGCATTGGTTTTTTTTTATCTCAAAAGATATATTTTCCCATGCTATCTTCACGACTCCTGCAACATTCATTTCTAAGATCTTTATGAACATTTCTTTGTTCAGATCTAGTGTTGCTACAGCAATTCTCATTGCCGCCGTCCATTCATCAATAGTAGATTCTCAATCTTTAAAATTTACTTCATCAAGATCGAGTATAACTCCGTATGGATGGATTGGATCCAGAGTGGCCTTTCCTACAAGGGTATCCTGCATTCTTGGATGTGGCCGCCTTTGCCTAGTTCGTCTTTTCGCCATGTATGCATCATTTGGCGTGTGATGGTCAAACCTTCCTGAGGATTTCCAATAATGGCTCCTGGTGGTAATTGATTTACCGATTGTGGATTGTGGGCCATTATAACTTGGTCGTTCTGATTCATCTTCAGATCGACTACCTTTAGATTAGCAAAAGATTCTGCTAATTCCTGAAGATCGTCAAGATTAATTCTCTCGAGGTTACTCATTTCTTTTCTCCTCGAATCATTCTTTTCATTGCTTCGATCTTTGGATTCTTCTTCGCCTTTTCCACTGGTAATGGATAAGTGGGCTCGTTGGCGAAAGGATTTCTTCTTTGACTAGAACGAGGTTGTTGTTCTAGTTTCTCCAGCCGGTCTCGAATATCTTTCAGGATGTTGTATATTTCCTCCTGTTTCTTTTCGATCTCGTACAAGTTCCTTGGTACACTGTATAGACTGTCACCATAATATTGTACCGTCTTCCGTATTTCCCTCAGATCGGATGAAATTTTGGATGAATCTGGGGTAATCTCTTGGTATAAAGGAGTAGATGATACTCCTTTATCCTTCTTTGTTTCCATCAGAGATGTCTCCAATGGTTTCTTCTCATGTCATGTTCTATCTCCCATTGAAGACAGATACTTCGGTGGAGAAGTTCTTGTTTTCTTATATATGATTCCATGGAGGCAGGAATCAATTAGATCTTTCTCCTTGTTCTGTTGAGCTAGGAGGTTGAACTCTTCCCCCCAGTGTGTAAGAACACTCTGGTATCTGGTAATTATTTTCTCCAAGATTTGGAGAAGTTACTGGTAATGTCCACACCTTGGACATTCTTCAAGATCCATCAGTTATTATGGTTCTGATGGCTTTCTCGCATGAAATCCTCCGTCTTTAAGAGGAGATAATTCAGATCCTCAATGAGGCTCTTGCATCTCTTCATTTCTTGGCTGCAAGAAATGATCGCTTCTTCATCCCATCTCATAATTGCTGAGTGAAATTCTTCTCTACAATGTGCCAAAGCACTCTGGGTTCTTGTTCTTTGTATCCCCAAATCATGGAGATAGTTCCTGTAACATTTACATCTCAAACAGTTGTCCGGATCCATATTTTCCTTGATGTCTCCTCCGTTAGGATAATACTTAAAGTAATAAATAAAATATGATTCCCAGATAAACCTAGGGCTCTGATACCATTTTAAAAGCATGTGGATATTAATAACCTTGAGTATTTATAATATATTCTAACTTAGATGTGTATTTCAATTTTGTTCCAAAGACCAGTGAGTATAAGTGAATTTCGGGCTTTAACTTTGCCATTTTTTAAACATAGTGTCCTGGTTTTGCAATCCTAAAATTTTAATGGCCTAATCTTGCAAGCTTGGAAAACTGGTGGCCTTGTTTTGCCCCAGGGGTAGAGGTAGTGGTCATTCCAAATAATTAACCCTATTATTTGAATATATTACTAAAATGGTGCATTTGAATATTATGAAATTAATACACGGCTTAAATAAATTATTAAATATTAATAGTTTAATTAGATTTTTATAAAAAAAGGTGATGATCTTTGAGTACAGAGTTTTTTTTGGCCAGTAACTATTGGCGTTTTACAAATTTGGGACAATATTTTGCAGGCTTGTAATTTTAGGACAAAGTATCAAAAATTAAGCATTCGTAAGCCAAAAAAAGCCCGATCAGGCTAAATCGCACGTGTTTTGCACGTGATCGTACTTTACTCGGCCCGGTAATGATTTGGCTTCCAACTAAGCGCCACATCATTTGCCATCTCATTTTTCTCAATATTAAAAAAAAACGAAAATCTCTCCAGAATCCCAATTCATCTTCTCGCCGCCACCACACCCTTTTCTCACCGCCGCCACACAACTCTCCATCTCCACTCCCACTTTTCTCGTTCCTCTTCAGTCTCAAACTCTCGATGTTTAGCCTCAAATGTTCACATCTCTGAAAAGTTCTCCATTTCTCTCTCTCTTCGTTCATCTCCGCGGCCGACCACTTCCCTTCCCCCCATCTTCCCTCTCTCTACTCTTTCTTCCTCGCCATCACCTCTCTCTTCGCCCACCTCTGCCGCCGACCGCTAGCACTGCCCACCTCCGCCGCCCACCACCTCCACTGACCCAACCCCAAACGAAGAAAATTAACCCAAATCGTACCCACTCCCAAATCGCTGCCACCAACACCTCTCTCTCACTCTCTCTCTCTCCCCCCAATAACTCGCCTACATTCCCTCACCTCAAGCCAATGTCGTCATTCTCCATAAAATGGTGTGTGAAACAGATGGTTGTGTGGGGGTGTATGTATTGGGAGCTAGACGATTTTTTAGGACCATAACTTTTCTTAATTTGGAAAAATTGACTTTTTTTTGCGGGCTCTTAAAATGTGGACTAAAACTTTTTTTTATCCCGTCTGTAGGACCTTTTCAGGCTTTTTGGCATGTTTTTATCACGTGACTTGACACGTAAAGTCCGATGTTGACGTGGATGCCACATTACATACTAGTCAGCAAAAAAAAATAATAAAAAATAATTAAAACATAAAAAATTAAAAAAAAAGGAAAAAAGCTCGTTCTCTCTCTCTCTCTCACCCCGACGGCCAACACCACCCCACTGCCTTGCCTCCATCGCCGATCACCATCTTTCTCATTTTACTCCGCCGACGCAAACGGTGCCATCAACATCCTTCTCTCACTCTCAAACACAGCAGCACCATCCCCCTATCCTCTCCATTCTCTTAGATCGGAAACCCCTCCTCCAACCTCAGAAATCCGGCTAGTACCCGTCGGTTCTCCACCAACGTTGTCCCTCCCAGAAGCAACGACGAGCAGCAGCAGCAAAAGAGCTTCCGCCGCCGCGAGGGCTGAAGGGGAGGAAGAAACGAGTGATTTGTATGGGGGCTGGGGCTCGGCGGCATCCGACAGACCACCATCGCCGCCGAAGAAAGAGACGAGGGCTTGAACACCATTGCATAATCTGAAATCAGCGTTGGGCTTGAACATCAGTCATGGACCCAGCTGCTCCACTCCCAAATCTGAACCGTCGTTGTTCTTCTCTCATCTCCGTCGTCGTCATCTTTCTACCTCCGCCTCCGCTGGATCCCGCCGGAAAAGTCCACCTCACTCTCTCTCTAGCGACCCAAAATCGTCAATAAGGTACACTAATTTCGTTGCAGATCAATGGTGGAGGCGCTTCATCAATCGGATTATTATTAGGCCTTGTCGGGGCTACAAATCTCAGTCGGCCTTATCGTAGGCCATCGTCGCCGCCTTCGCCGTTACGGTCACCAGCCAAACCCTCGCCCGCGGTGCTGGATCGCTAATCTTCGCCGACCATTGTCCTCTTCACCGTCACCGGCCTTCCTCTGTTGAGCTCCGCCGCTATTCACGTCGCCGGAGTCCAATGAAGAAGAAGAAGAAATCGTTGTTGTTGTTTGAACCACCGCACCGCAGAGCGTTGTAGAACAGTGACAGCCGTCTGAATCTACGGCGGAGGATGGAGTGTAGCAAAATGGAGAAGACGGTGGTGATAGGTGGTGGATGCAGCGGAGGAGAAGAAAGAGAGAGAGAGGGAGGCGGATGGGCGAGACCAGAGAGAGAGAGAGAAAAATAACTTTCAATTATTTTCCATTATTTTATTTTTTCTTTATATTTTATTTTAATTATTTTTTATTAATTTTTTTGATGACTGGAATGCAATGTGGCATCCACACCAACATTGGGCTTTACATGTGAAGTCACGTGACAAAAACGTGTTAAAAAGCCCGGAATCGTCCTACATGCACGATAAAAAAAGTTTTTGTCCCCATTCTAAGGGCCCGTAGAAAAAAGTCCATTTTTCCAAATTGAGAAAAGTTACGGTCCTAAAAAACCATCTAGCTCTATGTATTGGGGTGTATGTATTGTGTGGTGTGGTTGTGTACTGTCGATACGAACGAGAAAGACAGAGAAGGAGATGGAGAGCTGTGTGGTGGTATTGGTGGTGGTGGCGGTCGGATGTGGTGGTGGTGGCGGCGGCGATTTGGTGATTGTTACGATTTGGGGTTAATTTTTTTCGTTTGGGGTGGGTGTTGGAAAAGCTTGTCTAGGAATTGATGGTCCCTGAGCTGGGTACTTGGTGTAGAGGGGGGGTGAATACACCAAGTAGATTTTTCGAAACTTTTATCAAGTTAAAACGGAGTTGAGTGAGAGCTCAGTTATTGATCCGGTACAGGGGAGGGTCGTTTGGGTAAACAACTCAGCTGGCGGAGCGGAAAGTGGTGGTTTGAAAACTTAGCTCAGTTCCTTAGAAAAACTCAGTTTGAAAATATTAACTTATCGTTTTCAGATTAGTCAGGTTGTGCAACTTTTCGAGAACACGAAATTTGTCTTTGGAGAGCATTTGTTGTGTGCGATTTTGAACAAGTATGCAATGATATGAAGGCGTTAGTACACAGCTGAATATAAAGCAAAAGTAAAGAGAGAGAGATAGAAGCACGCGAGTTTTTACGTGGTTCGGAGTAACACCTCCTACGTCCACGACCAGGTTCACTGGTAATCCACTGCCACTTGGTTTCCAAGTACCAAGCAACTTCACAACTCTAACCCGAGCTGTGTTCCAACAGTTTGCGGGCACTGTCAAGCCTATACACCTTCAGTTTACGGGTACTGAAGAACCTAACCACTCGAATTACGCGCTTCGAGCAAGCGTACCTTTACCTAACCTTTCTGGGTTTGGGTTTGGGTATGGGGTTCCAACTATGAACGAGTTCTTACAATTAAGAACTTCAGAGTATGATGAACTCGTTCGAAATCTAGGCTTAAGATATACAATGAGTTTGGCCTAGGTAACAGACGAAAAACTAAGCAGCTTTCTTAACTAGAAACACTTTAAGATAAAGTGTTCTTTGATCTATGTAGAATCGCTTGAGAGCTTTTGAAAGAATAATGATTTCGTATAATGAAAGCTTGTAGAGAGTTTTTCGTGTCGATCCCGAGGTTGAAGACGGGTTTATATAGGTAGAGATTCGAGACTAGCCGTTGGAGGAGCCGTTTGAATCTTACCTACTCTTCTTAAATACAAGATCCGCCGTTGGGCGTATCTCGCACTGTCTTCATTTGTGTCACATCCTAGGTTCTCAAGTCTAGGATGCCGATCCGGCAATCCCTCATTGGTCGAGGTAGGTTGACTTCCTCTCGATTCCGGGATCTTCGCCTTTAGAGCCGGCTTTTGAATTCGTAGCCGGATCGTCTCGACGTGGAGTCTTCGAGAGATAGTTCATTTGTTCTCGTACAATGCGATCTCAGAATTCGTGTTTTGAACTCGCTCGAATTCTCTTCGCCTTGATCAGGCTCGTCGGATCACTCACCGAAGGTTGACGCTCGTCGTCTTTTGCTAGCCGACTCCACTCGTGAACACACTCGGGTCGATCGTCGTCTTCCGCTGGGCCGACTCCCCGCCGTAGACTCACTCGGGTCGACCGTCGTCTTCCGCTTCCTTAACTCCGTAATCCTAGAACATTTTAAGGCTCAAATGTGCGAGCCGGAAAACACTATTTAGGTTGGCGCGATCATCTATTCGGTTGGAGAATCAGTTGGGTTTTGGTATCAAATCGAAACCTTATAATTTTCCCAACAATTTCCCCCTTTTTGATGATGCCAAAACCTAACTGAGACAACTTATGATGCAGAGAAACTTGTGTTTTATTAATGTAAGAAAATACATTATAACACAGGAAAAAGAAAGAAGGAAAAAAAAATCTTCAGTCTTCAATCCTTCAGTCTTCAGTCCTTGGTCAATTTGGTCTTCTCTGCATCCGTTGCTTCTTTCTTTTGACTCGTCTCTTCTTCAGCTGATTCTGATTCAGCTGGTTCCTCTAGCTCAACAGTTTGCCTCTTCATTGACTTGTCTCTCTTCTCCCTTACTTCCCCCTTTTTGGCATGATCAAAACAGGGTGGGAGATATACACCATCGGCTGTTGCGATGTTTTAGTTTGGCGAAACTGTGGTTTTCAGCTCTGAGCGGCGAGGTTTAGAGTCTTAGTGGCTCAAATTTGTTGTGTTAGTCGGCTAGCTTCTTACACGTTGCATTAGCCTCGGGTACCGTGATTGCGGAGACACGGCGTCCTTGGCCTTTGATTCGGTCGGGGCGGTCCAGTGAGTGCTTGGAGGATGAGTTAGCACGGAGATAGCATCTTCTCGAGTCGGGCATAACTTCATTCCTTGCAATTTTGCTTCTTCGCACTTCTTAGATTGAATGAGAAAGTCCGATTCAAAGCACTTGAGGAGTTGTATTCAGCTCATATCATCATCATCCACCGCGGTGTGATCGTTGGCCGGGTGATGTTTCTTATTGAGCTTGGTGCAGGGACTTGAGCATCTTTTATTGAAAGATCTCGAAGAAGGTGTCCCTGTGGAGCTGAAGGAAACTGAGGAGAAGGCGGTTGAAGTATCCCATCTGTCTTGGGGTTTAAGCTTGGTTGTTCAGCTGGAATACTCCGTTGCGGTGTTGGTGATGATTATGTTCAAGCAGGGACGTGAACTTCTCTTCCACCGTAAGAAACGACCGCTTGTGGGCCTTCTGCTCCTCAGAGAGTGATTACGAATTCTCTCATAATGTCACCGGCTTCTCTGTCGATCGACCGAGCACTTTTGACTTAAGTCTTCGGTTTGAAGACAGTTGCTTCGATATTTTGTCTCCTCAAGTTGTCTCCGATTCCCGCCTCGGGACGGAGTTAGATGCATGCCGCTTTGTCTCCCGCATCTTTTCTCGTGCCTCACATGGCGGAGCAAGAGCTTTTGAAATGACTCGCTCTTGAATACTCCGGTTTCATCAATATCCGGTCCAGTACGTTGACGTTGATTTTTGCATCCCGTGGGAGTTGTGTGTCCCGTTCTCTCTTTTATGTTGAGAGAAACAAAGGGGCCGAGGAGGTCTTTTTCCTTTGTCATTCCCGTAAAGTTTTCTCGCACCTTCCCGGTGGATGACGTTCTTGAGCTTTGCGCCTCTCGCGCCGGCCTGGTTCTGTCGATGGGCTTCACCTTCTTCTGGACTTCCGTCTTCTTTGAGGTTCCTGAGAGTTAAGCAACTCTTATCTTGAAGCTTTGACAGATTCTTCAGGTTTGATTGGCTTCGGGAGACATCTTTCTGGATTCCATGTTCTTTTTCTGCATCTTTTGTTAGTAGAAACAAATAATACCAATTGATGGAAATAAGAAAGAATGCCAAAAAAACTTTCTAGGTTTGATGCGTATATCTTCTAGCATATTTAAAGAGATTTCTTGAAGAATGGACGATCAAGATTTGTCTGTTGATAAGAAGATCTACGACTGGGAGTGATTCTCGCGTCATGTCAATTTAATGCGCGAGAGAGAACGGTTGAGGCGCTTTGACTTTTGCCTCGAAACTCCCATTATTCAATTCTTTGCAGACTTTTAATTAAGATTGATTAGAAATGACAAGATGTGAGTTGACAGAAAACAGATTGAGTAGGTGTAATTAATGTTGTTTCAAACCTCTCAGCTGATCATTGTAGTCAGCTGATACCTCGGTTGAGTGGGTGTGCTGGGTCATCGTGGTTCCAGCTGGTTCCCCCTCAGCTGAATAATCCTTTCCTTTCAGCATCTGGTTTAGCTGAATTCTTTCTCACTCGATATCGTTGACATTGATTCGATTTTGATTGTTGCTTGTATTAATTGGTCTCTTCCATTCAAATTTAGGTCTGCTTCGTTCGGTTGATCTCTCCGTTGGTGGTCTTCCGTTTCAGTGGGTTCGTTCCATTCACTGGTCTGCTTAGTTCCATTTGGGTGAAGCATCGTCTGGGTTGAGAAGTCCAAGTAATCCGCACAGCATTTTGAATCTTGCTTCTATCAGCGGTTTTGTGAGAATATCAGCCCGCTGTATGTCTGTGTGAATTTTCTCAACAATCACATCCTTCTTTTCTACGTGATCTCTGATGAAATGATGTCGTACGTCTACATGCTTGCATCTTGTGTGAAGTACTGGATTCTCTGAAATGGCAATCGCACTTGAGCTATCACAGAAAATTGGAACCTGTCCAGTTTTTACTTCATAGTCATCCAGCTGATGTTTCAGCCAGAGAATTTGCGAGCAGCAGCTTCCAGCGGCCATATATTCAGCTTCTGTCGTGGAAGTTGCGACGCACGTTTGTTTCTTTGAAAACCATGAAATCAACTTACTTCCTAAGAACTGACAAGTTCCTGAAGTTGATTTTCTGTCCAATCGATCTCCGAAGTCCGAATCGAGTATCGACCGTAGATTGTCTTCACTGGGTACCACGTACCCCAACATTCGAGTTCCTTTGAGATATTTGAGAATGTTCTTGGCTGCTTGCATGTGTGCTTCCTTTGGATCAACTTGAAATCTGGCACACACTCCGACTGCGAAAGAGATGTTTGGACGACTTGTCGTTAGATACGCAGGATCCTATTATCCCTCCGTATTTGCCGGAATCAACTCGACTTCCTTCGTATCCCGGTTCAATCTTCCAGCTTGGTGTTCATTGGAATCTTTACTGCTTCGCTTGATTGAACTCCATTACTTGGCGATCAAATCTTTCACGTATTTGGATTGATTTATGAAGATCCCTTCTGAAGATTGCTTGACTTGAAGTCCTAGGAAGAAACTCATTTCTCCCATCATGGACATTTGGAACTTCTTTGACATCATCTCTCCAAATCTTTGGCATAAGAAGCTTGATCTTGATCCAAAGATGATGTCGTCTACGTAGATTTGAACAACCGGTAGATATCTTCTCCCGACTTGATGGTGAAGAGAGTTCGTCTCACCGAGCCCTTCTTGAATCCTTTGGATATGAGAAAAATTTGACAGAGTGTCATACCAAGCTCGAGGTGCTTGCTTTAATCCATAAAGAGCCTTCTTTAGTTTGTAGACTTTATTTCCTTCTACTTCGAATCCTGGAGGTTGTTCAACGTAGACATCTTCTTTGATTTCTCCATTTAGGAATGCACACTTCACATCCATTTGATAGACCTTGAATTTGTGATGTGCCGCAAAGGCGAGAAATAGTCTCGATTGCTTCCAATCGTGCTACCGGAGCAAAGATTCTTTGAAGTCAATTCCTTCCGCCGAGTGTAGCCCTTGGCAACGAGTCGAGCTTTGTTTCGATGATGACTCCTGTGGTATCCATTTTGTTCTTGAATATCCATTTGAGTCCTATGACTTTGACTTCTTGAGGTCCGTCGACTAATTCCCAAACACAATTTCGAGGAATTCGTTCGGCCTCTTCTTGCATGGCATTTGTCCAAGGCACACTCTTCAAAGCTTTCGAGAATTGATTGAGGCTGCGGCACTTGAGGCTACGTAACACGCCATTAGAGCCGTGTCTTCATCATAGACCGTCGCTCTAGCTCTACCGAGAGCCGAGCCGTGTCACCTGCCTCTTGATGATCCGATGAAGCTTGAGTTAGCCGAGCTTCGGTTTTGACTTGGTCGAAGGTTCTCCAATGATTGTCGATGATGGATGATCTTCAATCCATCTTCTCCTCTTACGAATTTCTTCTTCCAGCTTGATTGATGCTTGAAGTGGCTAAATTTCGTCCGTCTTGGAGTTGCTCTGGAGTTACGTTTTGAGAGATTGATTCTTCTTGATTTGAATTTTGAGGTGACTTCTGAAGAGGTTCAGCTGGAGATGGAGCTGGGGACTCAGCTGTGTTTGGATTCCCAGCTGATGATGTTCCCCCTTGATTTGGCGTTGAAGCTTCTTCTCGATTTCAGCTGGTGGAGCTTCTTGGTTGATTTGAATTTCCTCCTCTGGCTCATTGTCCCAAATTAATGGTTCGGCCGCATTCCCGATTCTATTCTCTTGAGCCCTTGTTCGAATCAATCTTGAAGATTCTCCTTCGCTTCTTCGTTTGATAGAATCTCTATATTCGAAGGAGGATTCGTCAAAGGTAACATGTGGAGTTACTTCGACTATTTGAGTTCTTCTGTTGAAGACTCTGTATGCTTTACTCACAGCGGAGTAACCAAGGAATACTCCTCGGTCGTCTTTTCGTCGAACGTCTTCGAGCCGTGTCTTCCCATTATTGAGAATGTGACATTTGGATCCGAATACCTTGAAATGTCCAATGTATGGTATTCTCGTTGTTCCATAGCTCATACGGTGTCTTTCCTTGCCTTGATGTGAGTAGGGAGCGATTCCGAGTGAAGCAAGCCGTGTTGATTGCTTCACCCGAACTTCTTTGGAATGGCGAGCTAGCTAGCATTGAGGTAGCCGCTTCCTCGAGAGTTACCGTTTCTTCGTTCTCGCTACAACATTCCGCTTTGAGGTGTGCGATTTGCCGGCAGATGTTTGGTGTTGAACTCCGTTCTTCTCGCAAAAATCATAAATAGTTTCATTTAGAAACTCCGTTCCACGATCCGATCTTATTGCCATTATCTTGCACTCCTTCGTGTTGATAATCTTTCCAGCAGGATAGGCAGCTTAGTTCTGGTTTCGCTCTTCTGGTACAAGTATGATACCCATGTGAATCTTGAGAAATCATCCACAACGACTCGCAGTATATTTTACGCCATTGAAGCTTCTTTGGAGTAACCGGACCAAAAAGATCCATGTGAAGAAGTTGAAGAACTCGATCGCCTGACCGAGTCGGCTTCGAGAGAGAATGAAATTCTTGTTTGTTTTCCTTGTTGACACGCGCCGCACATATGACTTTTGTCATATACTTGATCTGGAATTCCATTAGCGAGCCGGTTCCTAGCCGCCTTTGTTGATTGTCTTGAAGTTGAGATGATTCGCCCGTTCGTGCCACAAACCGACTTCATTGCCGCTTTTTGATACAAGACAAGTCTCCGGAGGCCGTCGTTCAGCCGCCGAAGTACATATTTCCTTCTCTTTTCCCTCTGTGAGTATCTCGCTTGGTTTCCCGTGCTTCACTGTGCATCCCTGTGCATCAAACTTGACAGAAAACCGTTGTCGCAGAATTGGCTAATGGAAAGCAAGTTATGTTGCAATCCTTGTACATAAGAAACATTTGGGATTATAACATTTCTAGTTTTAAATGTACCATAACCTTTGGTTAGGCCTTTGGAGTTGTCACCAAATGTTACTTGTGGACCTGTACGCTCAATATACTCCTGGAGTAGATGCTTTAGGTACGTCATGTGCTTGGAACATCCACTGTCCAAGTACCAAAGCGTTCTCATCGACTCCTCAGAGATGCGTCTATTCCTTGCAACCTAAACAAAAAGTTAAAATTCGTACCCGGTTAATTGGGTCCTTGTGGGTTAGACAGAGATCCTTTGACGACCCAGATCTGCTTGATGACTCGAATTGGGTCATTTGATCTGATAATTCTCCCAGCTGAGTCGATATACACATTCATTGTGTTCTTCTTTTGTTGCTGGCGTGGTCTTGATCTTCGTGTCTTCTTGTTTTGTTGTCTGGATTTCTTTTGGTTTCCAGCTGTGTGCCTAGCTGAGACGTTCCTTAGTCTCTGCTGTCTCATGTGATACTGTTGCTGGAAATGATTATCCAGTTGATACTCGTATGAGTGGTATCCAACTGGGTATTTCTGATATCTTGGTTGATATCGATCAACGTGCTTTAGTCTTTGTGGTTGGTATCTCGTAAAATCCAGCTCGTGGTCTTCGTTGAGGCCGAGCACGTTGTCGTCTCGAGTTGGGCTTCGAGGTTGTCGCACGCCGACCTTCTTGATGTCCGCTCGTGTTCTCGACGGAGTTTGAGACTGTTTCACAGCTGTTCTTCTTGACGTCTGCTGTGTCCTCGACGGAGCTTGAGAATGTTTCACAGCTGTTCTTCCCGACGCCTGCTGTGTCCTCAACTGTTGATGCTGAGCTGCTGAGATTGAAGGTTCATTTGCACGTATAAACATAACCTTTGTTCCACTTGTGGAGGCAATGTTTGAGGCATCCTTTGATTCGTTGTATCCCAGTCCCGCTTTGAGTGCTGCTGGACGCTGAGCACTAATGATCTCGTCCATGGTTGACGTGGCTTTGATGAGAGCTACTATCTTTTTAGATAGTACCTCTTCGGTGCTTTTCACTCAATGATCTTGCCGACTTCCTTTCCGATTCAAATCGTGACCTTTTCCACATCTTCTATCACCGTTTCTTCTCGGTGTTGAATTTCTTCATCACTCGATCTTGTTTCACTATTTTGTCTTTTAGTGAAACGACTTCCCGTTGAGCCGAGTTGTATCACCGTGTTCGGTACTTTTGTCTTTTCCAGCTTCCGCCTTCGGCTCGGCATTCTCACACATAATGACGTCAAGGATCTCTTGAAGCTCCTTGGAATCGTTCATTACTTTCTCTACTAGACTCCAATCAGGTAGTCCAGATTCTGAGTCCTGTGTAGAGTGATCGTGTGATGGTGAGATGTTAGATAGATTTAGAGTTCTAGACGTTACCTCATCTTCATCGATGCCGTCTGTTTGTCCCATGAAGCATGTAACCCAATCGTGTTCATGATTGGCCATCGTGGCTTCTTCTTCTCGAGTCCGAAAATGGCATATCATCCATTTTCTTGCACTCGATTCTTCATCGTCGATATAAGCTCTCCTTTTGTCTCGTCGCCTTAGCTTTTAATTGGTCTTTGTCTTTCTTGGACAGCTTTGGACAATCTTGCTCGGTAGTGTCCCGGTTCCTTGCGCTTGAAGCAACCTTCACTTGTTCGTTGGTCAGCTGACTTCTCATCAGCTGCTGCGTACTTATCTCTGTAAGTCCTAAAGAACTTCTTGTATTTGCCCTTGCTGGTGTTGAGTCTGTTATAACTTTTCACCATCATGACAATTTCTTCGAGTAGCTCCTCTTTGCTCATATCCTTTTTGTCCTTCTTCATCTTGGAGGACTCGTACCGACTTGACATGAGCCGACTTTTCGTAGTTGGCCTCGAAAGCTATTTCTTTTGAGCCGGGGTGAGTTCTCCGTCATTCCGTCCGCTTGAAGATTCTTCTTGAGTGATCTTCAAGTTGTATTCGTTGGCTTTTAAGAGTGAGAACAACCTTTCGTAGATAGATCACCCAAGTCACTTCGACTTTGGCGAACTACCTTGTAAGTTGTTCCATTCAACAAAGAAATTTGAAAGAACCTTTAGATTCTTTTCCCGCCGGGTATATTTCCCGCTTCGATTGTCTCTATCTTAATGACTATGTTTGAGAACCTTAGCTCCATCGCTTCGATGGACTCGTTGGCTAGTCGCTTGAAGTTGTCGAATTTTTGGCAAGCTATTGTGAATTTGTTTTCTTTGATTTCTTCGTATCCTTCACATAGCTTGGCAAGTATTTCCCACATCTCTTCGTCGTCTCGCACTTGATGATCTTACTCGGGTAGGCGTTTGAGATCGTTGATGAGATGGTGTTTGCGAAGCCGTCCACAGCCTTGCTTTCGTTCTTCCGACGAGTAATCCTTCTTTGGCTTGAGAATTGGCCGGTATTCGGTTGTCCTCCATCGCGAGCAGGTACGAGTTCATTTCCTTGTTTATAGATAAGGACGGGTCCGTCCGTGATGACGTCCCACATCATGTCGTGATGTGCACAAAGGAAGCTTTTCAATCCGAATTTCAGATTGCATAGTCGTCTACCGAGAAGGTGGGGAGATTCCTGTTAAGATAAGAATCCATAGACATGTGCAGTATGTAATAATAAGAGTTTTTCTGAAAAACGGATCTGTTCAGTTGACCACTGACACAGAGCGTCAAGAGAGATCTCTTGATACAGAAACGGTGGTCTTTTGAACCACTGCTCTGATACCAATTGATGGTCCCTGAGCTGGGTACTTGGTGTAGAGGGGTGAATACACCAAGTAGATTTTTCGAAACTTTTATCAAGTTAAAAACGGAGTTGAGTGAGAGCTCGCTTATTGATCCAATTTGAGAGGTCACTGGGTAAACAACTCACCGGCGGTGCGGAAAGTGGTGGTTTGAAAACTTAGCTCGCTTACTTAGAAAAACTCGCTTGAAAATATTAACTTATCGTTTTCAGCTTTTAGTCGTTGTGCAACTTTTCGAGAGACACAATTGTCTTTGGAGAAAGTACTCGTGTGTGCGCTTTTGAACAAGTATGCAATGATATGAAGGCGTTAGTACACAACCGCCTGAATATAAAGCAAAAGTAAAGAGAGAGAGATAGAAGCACGCGAGTTTTTACGTGGTTCGGAGTAACACCTCCTACGTCCACGACTGTGTTCACCGGTAATCCACCGCCACTTGGTTTCCAAGTACCAAGCAACTTCACAACTCTAACCCGAGCCGTGTTCCAACAAGCCATGCGGGCACCGTCAAGCCTATACACCTTCGCTTACGGGTACCGAAGAACCTAACCACTCGAATTACGCGCTTCGAGCAAGCGTACCTTTACCTAACCTTCGGGTTTGGGTTTGGGTATGGGGTTCCAACTATGAACGAGTTCTTACAATTAAGAACTTCAGAGTATGATGAACTCGTTCGAAATCTAGGCTTAAGATATACAATGAGTTTGGCCTAGGTAACAGACGAAAAACTAAGCAGTTGCTTAACTTGAAACACTTTCAGATAAAGTGTTCTTTGATCTATGTAGAATCGCTTGAGAGCTTTTGAAAGAATAATGATTTCGTATAATGAAAGCTTGTAGAGAGTTTTTCGTGTTCGATCCTGAGGTTGAAGACGGGTTTATATAGGTAGAGATTCAGACTAGCCGTTGGAGGAGCCGTTTGAATCTTACCTACTCTTCTTAAATACACGATCTCGCCGTTGGGCGTATCTCGCACCGTCTTCATTTGTGTCACATCCTAGGTTCGAAGTCTAGGATGCCGATCTCGGCAATCCCTCATTGGTCGAGGTAGGTTGACTTCCTCTCGATTCCGGGATCTTCGCCTTTAGAGCCGGCTTTTGAATTCGTAGCCGGACCGTCTCGACGTGGAGTCTTCGGAGATAGTTCCTTTGTTCTGCATACCGGACCGCTCGTGTTTTGAACTCGGCTCGAATTCTCTTCGCCTTGATCGTTTCCGCTCGTGTTTTGCTACTGACTCACTCGTGAACACACTCGGGTCGACCGTCGTCTTCCGCTAGTTGACTTCGCCGTAGACTCGCCGGGTCGATCGTCGTCTTCCGCTTCCTTAACCTGTAATCCTAGAACATTTTAAGGCTCAAACAGGCGAGCTGGAAAACACTATTTAGGTTGGCGCGATCATCTATTCGGTTGGAGAATCAGTTGGGTTTTGGTATCAAATCGAAACCTTATAATTTTCCCAACAGGAATGATGAGGAAGAGATGGTGATGGTGAGGAAAATAGCGTAGAAAGAGGAAAAATGGGGGTAAGAGGTGGTCGCCGGCGGAGGTGGAGAGGCGGTGGTGAAGGTTGGTTGTTGGGAGAGAGAGAGAGATGGAGAGAGGAATGCTTTTTCATTTTCTTTTATTTTTTCTTCATTTTTTTATGACTCGTCATCTTAGGTAGACGCCAAATCATTAACGGGCCGAAGAAAATACCGTTACGTGCAAAACACGTACGATTTAGCCCGATCGGGCTTTTTTTGGCCTGCAAATGCTTAATTTTTGAAACTTTGTCTTAAAATTGCAAGCCCACAAAAGATTGTTCTATTTTCGCAAAACGCCTATAATTAGTTGTCTAAACAAACTCTTTACTCAAAATCTTTATAAAACATATAAGTATACATTGTTTATTCTATTACTCCCTCAATCCCCAATCCCCAAAAATATGCCAACTCTAAAATGACACGTGTTTTAAGAAATTGTGAATGGAATATTATGAGTGGAGAAAGTATCCCACATTTTGTGAGTGGAGAAAGAATCCAAAAAAAGGAAAAAATATGTTTTTAAGGAACATACCAAAAAGGAAGTTTAGGTATGTTTTTAAGGGACGGATGGAGTATTATTTACAAAACATTAATTTTTTTGATAATTCTAATTTTAGCATTACAAGTAATTAGAAATGTAAAGTGTAAATGAAATGTTAAAACTAGGGGTGAGCAAAGCAAATCGAAAAACCGAACCGACTGACAAACGGTACCGAAACCGTCCCGAAAAAATGGTTAACCGAACCGACGGTTCGATTTATTTTTCTAATTTTAAAAAACCGAGGATAACGGTTAGGTTTTTATTTTTATATATAAAAACCGACAGTTAACCGAACCGAACCGAAACTCATTTAAAATTATAATTTTACTAATTATATGTTATAAAATTATTATACCAACTAATTATATGTTACTCCCTCCGTCCCGCCATAAGTGGTCACATTTCCTTCTTGGGCTGTCCCATCATAAGTGGCCTCTTTCCTAATATGGAAACATCATCTCTCACACAAAAGATGTGGACTCCACCACTTTTTATCTTTTTACCCTTTAAACACTCTTCTCCTAAATATCTGTGCCCAAAAGAAAGTATCCACTTATCATGGGACAGAGGGAGTATAAATTATAATTTTAACTAACTTGATTTTACTACTTTGACTTGAAAACATGAGAGTGTTCAATTTATTATTTATACTTCTTTAAATGTATATTTCGTATTCACATTTTAAGATATGAATTTTTGTTTTTCATGCTATGAATTATAAAAAAATTGAAAGTTTTCTTTCTACATGGTTAACCGTTGAATAACAGTTAACCGAACCGATTTTTAGGTTAACCGTTATAGTGGTTTTTTATTTTTATTTTCTACATTTTAGCGGTTAACCGAACCGATTAAAAACCGTATGGTCGGTTTTTTTTTGTGGCAAACGGTCGGTTAACCGAACCGTGCTCACCCCTAGTTAAAACCGTGCAATGCAGGGCAAGAGTACTAGTTCTATCTTAAATCGCAAGTGTAAATTCTGTTCAATTAGAAATAAAAAGAGTTTGACATGATCAACAATTAAAACATTCATTGATTTCACACGATAACCAAATGTTAGGCGTTCGTCGATGTTCGCATCAGTATGCCAACAAGGGTTTTCTGAAATACTTCCCACGGCTCAATACATTGGAAAATCCAATAAAAGGGGCGTAGGATTGGAGAAGCGGTTGTAAGATCTTGCCGCCGCCGTTTTTTGTCCTTCCACGATAAGTACAACCGCCGTACACTACTGCAGACCACTACAAATCCCATGATGCTTAGGGACATAGCCACTACTGCGATAATAACAGGGACGAATGATTTTGTTTCCGTATTTGGAGTGATGACCAAAATCGAAGCTCCATAACTCACTGCAATGGAGGCCAACGACACCCACATCGCATACACGGCGATCAACAGGAAATAAAAGCGCCCGGACGGCTGTCTGGTTGTGATGAGGAAGATTGTGAGGAGAGATGAAATGAAAGCTATGGTGTTGGCACGTACAAAGTGTTTGTATATTTTTGGATGAGTGTATGCCATGACCGCTTCGCCTGCTCTGTGCGATGACGTGTCGTCCTGCCAGACGCCGCCAGGGGGGCTGACGCCGGCCTGAAACGCCATGGTGGCTATCAGGATCACCACCACCATTGTGATATCCGTCAGGTTCGGGAGGGCTTTGAGCGCTGATTTGCTTGACGAACTCAATAACCAGATTGTTTCAATTTGTGTTTCGTCAGTTGTGCGTGTATGAGGGCTCTCCTTCAAGATTTGCAGCGCTGTTTTGCCCATGGAATTCGGTGTTTGCTTCTCAATTATATTGCTATCCACCAAGTAATGTATAATCTGAGATTTTGAAATAATTAATATGTGATCGGCAATAATTGTATTACATAGTGACCGGCATGATTTTTAAGAAACGTTTGGTTGAAAGTGTGTTGAGTGAAAAATGGACACATCATTTGAAAAATATGTGATAGGTTTTAAAGAGTTGTGTGGGGTCATGTCCCAAAATACCTCATAATAATATTATCTCTTCTATAAGAAAAGGTGAAATTGTTTTATGTAGAGGCAGGGAGGGCGAACTTTCTCAAAGCATTAATAATATTTTCCGCACAATATTATACATATTTTATACACAAATATTTAAAAAACATTATAAAGATAAATTACCTAGTACTCCATCCGTCCCAATAGCAAGATCTCTCTTTCTTTTTTTTGTCCGTCCCAATAGCAAGGTCTCATTAAAAAAATGGAAATAATTAACTATTCAAAAGACATGGGAATGTGCTATTGGAACGGAGGGAGTAATAATTAATAAAAATAACTAATTTCAAATCTGACCAATTATACAGAAATGACGGACTAAACACATAAGGTTAATGTTCTAGTATAGACTTCTGTAACTAATTTCAAATTTGACAATATAATTTTAAATGATAAACATGCATTTCTCACTTAATCAATTCAACATCATTGCCGCCCTCCGCCATATTCAATCACATATAAAAAAGTTCCAAACAAAATCACTTTTTCTCATCCAAATTAAATCTCATTGTTGATTCTATCTATCCAAAGATATAATATATTATTTAATTAAGTAAAACCCAATCCATTTAAATTAGAAATTTTAAATCATTTTGAGATTGAACTTGAATAATGAACTTAGAAATTTCTTTATAATTAGTCTTAATATATATATATATATATTTTAATTACACAAATTTAAAAATATTTATAATATGTACATATATATAAGTAAATTTAAAAATTTGAGGGGGGCGGCCGCCACCACCAGCCACCCCCTAGCTCCGTCTCTGACAATAGAGGGATTAAAAAGGAGGCGATTTAGAAGGAGATAATTTGTTTATCCCTCATTTTTTTGCGATAAATTTACCAGAATGCACCCTTAATGATTGCTCTTGACAAAAAAGTTGGTCTTAATTAAACTAAACTAATTACCTCAGGTCGATTGCACCTAACGGCGAGATGCAAAAGTGTCTCCCCATCATCATCCTTTGCACACACAAGCTCACCCAACATCTCCACCAAAACCTTCAAAGCCTCAAATTTACGATGTTTCACGCACAAGTGCAGCACGGTCTGGCCGCGATGCAGCCTCTCCATAGCTGGAAACGAGTCGAGTCGAAGCAGCTCCAGCAAGATGTGAACATGCCCATTTATGGCTGCAATATGAACCGGGTTCATGCCTTGACCGTCACGCCACCAGCACATCTCTGGGGCTATTCTTAACAATATAGCAACGATTTCGATGTGCCCTTTTGCTGCTGCAATGTGAAGAGGTGAAGATTTTTGGGAGTCTAAATTTCGAGCTAGCTGTGGATGTCTCCTCGTTACCTCTTTAACGATGCCCGCTTGTCCGTGCATCGTTGCTATATGTAGAAGATTTCTTGAACATGAAAATGAAACTTCATCAACAAGATATGGATCTTCTTCGAGCAGTTGTATGAATCTTGCTACTTCCCCCTTTGTTGCAGCTTCATATAGATTCTTTTTTGCAGCTTCTACATCCATTCTGTTCAACTGTATAAATGGCGTTTTTTGTTAATTTTCTTTCACGCCTGCCTTCGTTTTACAGCTGATCATATATATAATATGTGTATATTCATACATAGTAGAGGACTCGTGTTAAATCAGCCAACTAGTGTGGCAATGTTTTAAAAAAGACCTTATTGAGATTGACTCATATAAAGAATTTTATAATATGTTGACTGAAATATTTGTGTTAAAGTTTATTTAAAAATAAAAGTTTAGTAATATATAATGAACCTTAATTAATATTTATTATAAAAAATTAAAATTTAAAAAAAATGACATACCCTAATTTTGGAATAATGAACTCTAATAATCAATTAAAAATTAAAAAAATGCAAATTAAATATAAAAGTTATATATATAAATCCTATTCGAATGGATGAACCCTAGTTAATAATTGTAAAATTATACTAAAACATTATAGATTAGAATTGAAGAAAAAAAATGATAAAACCAAAGTTAGATCACATAAAGTAATCTATACAACGAGCACAAGTTTAAGCAATACAGTAAAGCGAGTTTGTACTCTCTCTACAAATAAAAGAATCAACGAATCTTAACAAGATAAATCCTTAATACTCCCTCCGTCCCAATAGCAAGGTCTCGCTTTCTTTTTTTGGTTGTCCCAATAGCAAGGTCTCATTCCAAAAATGGAAATAATTATCTCTTCAAAAGCTGTAGGACCTACCACTTTTTCTCCACTTTTCTCCTATTACTCTTGTTTCTTAATAACCGTGCCCAAAGCAAGTGAGACCTTGCTATTGGAACGGAGGGAGTATCAGATTCATGGATGTCATAGTTAAGATTTGCAGGCAGAAAAGAATCACTTAGGATCCTCTGTCCCCAACTTTGGTGTCCCACTTTGTCCCACAATTTATATTTAATAATGTTTTTGTCATTTTTTTTCTTCAATTTCAATCTATAATGTTTTAGTATAATTTTACAATTATTAACTAGGGTTCATTCATCCGAATAGGGTATATATATATATTTTTATATTTAATTTGCATTTTTTTAATTTTTAATTGATTATTAGGGTTCATTATTCTAAAATTAGGGTATATAATTTTTTTAAATTCTAATTTTTTATAATAAATATTAATTAAGGTTCATTATATATTACTAAATTTTTATTTTTAAAAAAATCTTTTTAAAATAGTGAAATTAATAGTGGAACACGGAGAGTGGGACATAAGTTGGGGACAGAGGATCTCATCCGGAAAAGAATACTTCTTTAGCTGCATTTCCAATCTCATAGTAATTAATAGCTTGTAGCTCATGTTTACGTAAATTGAATCTTATTCGGAAAACTAGACTAATTTATAAAGAAATGCCATCTTTCATGCAATGATAGCATGGAAAACTCTCTGCCTAACAATATCATTTACTACTACGGATATCATCAATAGAGTATCTCATCATTAAATTTTAACTAATGTCAGTTTAGATAGCTTAAATCAATACTCTCAGCTAGCACCATGACGAATATTTTTACCCATAATTTCAACTGAAGCTTATTCTTTCAACTCAGAAGCGTGTCCTGAGCATCTAAATGCAACTATTACGGTACAAAATCCAAACTCAAAACTTTTCTGCCAATTTAATTTCAAGATATGAACATCACCCCAAGAATTTCATAATTCCATTAAATCAACCAAGCAACAATTATATACTCCCTCCGTCCCACTCATCTTGGTCTAGTTCTTTTCGGCACGGGTATTAAGAAGAAAGGTATTAAGTGTAAAAGTTATGTTTAGTGTAGCATGATAAGTGGCTACTTTCTTTTGGGCACAGATATTTAAGAGAAGGGTGTTTAAAGGGTAAAAATATAAAAAGTGGTGGAGCCCACATCTTTTGTGTGAGAGAGGGTGTTTCCATATTAGGAAAATGACCACTTATGATGGGACAGCCCAAGAAGAAAATGTGGCCATTTATGACGGGACGGAAGGAATATATATATTATTTTATTGAATTATAATATTTTTTATTGACTTTTCAATCCTATAATATTTTTTATTGACTTTTGGGCTTAATTAATGTACTAATTGAGCCATAATTTTATCCAAAAAAGGAAACAGGTCAAGGTCAAGATGAGTGGACAGCCCAAAAAAGAAAACAGGCCAAGATGAGTGGAACGGAGGGAGTATACATTAAGCATAAAGCATAACCTTCAATAATTCTACACACATAAATCAAACATAAAGCATAATTCACCTTCAGCAGAAGAAGAAGGGACTTACGCTGGTGACGACGGCGGACCTCCGGGCTTCTGGCCGTTCGGCTGAGGGAAGTGGTGACGGCGGCGGCTGTCTTCGTCAGAATTTGAGAGAGGAGAGGAATTCTAGAGAATAAGAAATTGGAGATTTAGGGATTTTTTGATTTAGGAATTTGTTTCAGTAGTTTTGTCAAGATTTAAACCAGAATGAAGGAATTTAAAGAGCTTCAATAAAGTGGAGAGCTTATGTTTTCTCATACAGTACTTGACATCATATATAGAGGTATTTATACTACTAATAGAAGGATCTAGACTACTACTTAAAGAGAATTCTATATTATATTACAGATTAAAGAAGATTGAGAAAAACTAAGAGACCCAGATCAACAAGCAGCTGCATTAACTAAAAGTTATTAATTAAAAAAAGTTAATCTCAACAAGATTATCGCATTGCTCTTTTGGGAAGAAATGGAAAATACTTTCATTACTCCCTCCCTTCTATTACGTATCTCTCATTTCTTTTCAACACGAGTATTTAAGAGCTTGTGTTTAGTTAATAAATATTGTCGTCTCTCTCAAAAAAAAAAAAAAGTACTGTCGTCCCACTTATATAGTTATATAGTTGTATTTTTATATTCCTTCTATTACACAATTAAAGTTCCTTATTATTTCTATTTTTGAAATTGGACATTCGTAGTGGGACACCCCAATTAAGAAAACGAGACATACGTAATACACTACAAAAAAACTGCCTTTTAACGACGGAAAAAAATCCGTCGGTAAAGCTGAGAAATCCGTCGGTAAATAGATTACCGACGGACAGATGTCGTCCTTAAATACGTCGACGATAAAGATTTACCGACGGATTTTTTTTCCGTCGTTAAATTTACCGACGGACAATCCGTCGCTATCGTTATGTTGGGGGTATTTCGTTGGCTATCTCTAGCGATGAAATACCGACGGATTTTGTATCGGTAAATACCGACGGAATATATTCTGTCGGTATTTATCGGGTTGCCGGAACAGTATTACAGACGGAATTAAATCCTTCGGTAAGTTCTAAGAAGTCAAAGCGGATATTACCGACAGATATTTCGTCGGTAATTACCGATGGATTAACGTCCTTCTGTATTTTTTATTTATTTATTTTTTAAATATATATTTATTTTTACAATATTTTTGTCGAATTAAATTTTTCAACAAAACACGAAACATGAGCCAAAATTAATTTGCATTAAGAGCGCTCGTCATATATAAAATGATATCAAGTTCAACAAATATACTAAAATTTAAAGTAATTTCAATATTCTAAAATAATAAAAATACTAAACAATCTAAAAAATAATCTAACAAGTCAAGATCACGCATCAGGACCAGGAGGTGGACGAAAAAACTGCCTGACGCCAGCATCTGCTGGAACTCGGCAAACTGCTGCTGCAGACGTCCACGTGCCTCGCGTTCTACCTGCTGCTCCTGCTCGATGCGGGCACGTGCCTCTCGCTCCTGCTGTAGCTGCTCCTCTAAGGTGCCGATACGTGTCTGAAACATCTCTTGTGTCAGAGCAGCAGTCGAACCGGAGCTACCACTGACAGTCTGTCTGAGCTGGCTGCTGCCGAAGCTTCCAGTTCTGTAGCGCCTCCCCTTCGTGGGCTGTGTGATTTCCAAATAGATCTCGTTCAAATCGGATCGTCCTCCGCAGTAGCATGACGATGAACCTCGACCTAATTCATAAATATAAAAGTGTTAGAAAATATATATATTATCAATTATAACAATTAGGAAAACTTAATTAAAGACTTACATCAATTCTTTCATCCATCGGCGTCAGATAAGTTCCATCGTCCCTCAAGTGAAGTCAACAGAAAGTTACGATTTTTGTAAGACAACAATCTTATTTCGAAAAATTCCAAAAAAAATTCGAAAAATTCGCAATTCTTTACTAAACTATCATAGAATTTTTGGAGCAATATATTGTACTTATAGTTCATCAACATCCTAATCATGTGTGTTGAAATTATGACGTTTTTACTTGGCTTATTCTGGCTTATTCTTTCTACTAACACAACATTTCAGACCTGTTGAATTAGTAGTGTCTCCAAAGTAAAAACATAATAGGATGATGCTGTAAATCTTGACATGCCATTCTGCCATACTTATAATAAATAAGCATATACCAATATCAGGATATTGAACAATAATGTAGATGAAACTTATCTATTTGTATTGTATTAATCCTTTTGTGGATCGATGGATATATATACAAGTATATTTTGATGTACTACAACTATTTACAAAATTTTGCTAAATGAGTTTGAAAGCTAGTTAGGTATTAACAGTTTTCAATTAAGAATTTTGATTGGTTTAAAATTTAACACAACTTGTGCATCAGTTTTAGAAAATATAAGAGGCTAATGACTTAATTTCTAAGTTCTCAGTATATTTTCTACAATTTATAATAAGTCTATATTTTCGTTTCTTTAGTCATTTATTTCTAAATTTATTGTGGTTTCGAAATAAGATTGTTGTCTTACAAAAATCGTAACTTTTTGTAATTTTGTAATTACAACATTAGTATATAATGATTTAATTAAATTATAACATTGCGTTTGACAATTTTACAATTACAAGAAAGAGTGGGACATGGCATGGATGACTTGGGGAGTAGATTTTCTCAAATATTTTTATTGTGCTTGTTTGTGATAAGTCTACCAACAGTCTCGTTATTATACCATAAGGGGCGTTTACTTTGCATGATAGGATAGATTGATAAAACATATGATTGACTATATGAAGGATTAGATGATCAAACAAGCTAAAAATTAATCAATCCATCAAAGTAAACGGTGGATTAACCTATACTATTTTTATCTATCTATCCTATCAGCCAAAGTAAACGGCCCCTAAGAGGAATACAAGTCAAATTAATATTATTGAATTTTTATGATCGTAATTATGTTCATTAATTAATCAATTCAGAATTTGATATTCCTATTTGGTATTTTATATATTTGTTAGTTAGTCTACCATGTACGCATAATTTGAAGTAGGATTAATTTCAAAATAAAAGTCGATATGGTCGACAAATTTTTCTTCGATGGTAAGTTCGTTTTGATTTTAGCTTATGTTGCATAGATGCTGGGGTGCGGGTGTGGGGCGATACGATACGGATACGAGGATTCGGATTTTGAAAAATTATAGGGTGCGATTCGGCAATGATACATTTATTTATATATATTTTATTATATATTTTATATATAAAATTTAAAATATATAAATTAAATGTATTTAATTCACATTTTTCTCTCCGTAAAATTTATGCATTCTCAATAAAGTAATCTAATTAAAAGTATTTTAAAATTAAAAAAATATGTTAAATTGAAAAAAGCACCAAAAAAAATAAATTTCTCAAAATTAAACTCATATGCACCCTCCACGTATCGGATACGTGTCCCTCACGCATCAGATTTGAGAATCCCATTGTTTTTTTTTGGTAAGGATTCGTGCATCATAGATTTTAGCTTATCAAATTCAAACCTCACACTTTCGGTCGTATCATTTTTTTAAATTACAGAAACCTACGTCATATTATGACGTAATACGTGCTTTTATGCTTACGAGAAAGTGAAAGGCCCGTGATTCATGCTAATTTACGAATTAGTAAAAACTAAAAGAATCAGTTCATATTTAGATAAAGTACAATAAAGCTTATCTAATAAAAATAAACAAAGTAAATTAAAGCAAGATAAATAATAAGAAAATGACTACTTAAAGCATGGTAGCTAGTCATTTTCTTATAATATCTTAATATATGTTAGATTGAGAATGTGATGCTTATTCGGGTAACATTGTTTATCTTTGGAATATAGTATTATTATACGTGTTTCACGCACATTATTCATTTTTTATTTTAAAAAATATAATTTTTTATTTTAATTATAGTCTTAAAAATTATTTATTTAATAAATCAATGTAGTCTTAAAAAAATTATTTATTTAATAAACCAATATAATTTTTTATTTTACCACGTACGATGTGTTTTATGCATGATTTATATAACTACGCTGTTAAAAGTGATTTTGCAGGGTGCTCCAAGATTTTGTCGGTGGCAAATGGACCTTTTTAATTGTTTATACTTATTATGAGAATCATAATTTTGAATATTGTCTTCGAGAAGTTATTTGATAAAATAAGGTGGGGCTAAGAAAGTGTGGGCCCTGTGCAAATTTTAAAAATCGGATCCTTTATTTATAATTAAAAATAAATGAAATTTCTATATAAAAAAAATTTACTAGGTGAATTTTTTTTTTGGTCAAAGAACATAATAAACATATAAGAAGCTAAGACATTCGATCTCATATGAATTCATATGTCTATAATCAAACAAACTAACATCTACAACCTATATAAGAAATTGAAAATTCATCAATTAAAATTATTGACAATAATGTTAATTAATAAAATTAAAAATGTAAAATATAATTAAAAATATATAAGAATTATCTTGGAAGATGAGACTCGAGAGATCAGTAAGATTATTAATTCCAGGAGAAAATATAATAAGAGAGAAAGAGAGATGTAAAGAGGTAACTAATTCTTTTATTTGAAGGGTTAATTACCTATATGTAAACGTGTTTAGTGATATATATTCATCTTCTGGAAAAAAAAGAAAAGAAAAGAAAGAAACCCTATATGTTGTTGGTCTTTTGCAGTTGACAACCCAGAACAGGGCCTAGAACCATCTCTGGATAAAATTATACTCCCTCAGTTCCTCAATAAGTGACCACATTTTTTTCGGCACGAGTATTAAAGAGAAGTGTGTTTAAAAGATAAAATGATAGAAAATGGTGGAGTCCACAACTTTTTGTGAGAGAAGCATATTTTCTTATAAGGAAAATGACCACTTATTCCGAAACAACCCAATAAGGAAATGCGACAACTTATCTCGAGACGGAGGGAGTAATTCATGTATTAATAATGGTGATTTAATCTTTTTATCCAATATTGGTGCCATTATTGGACTCCTAACTCCTTGCTACTTATACATAGGAGATATGACCTCCAATTGGAAACGTAGAAATGTCTCGTGATATCCAAATAAATAATATGAACTCATTATTTATCATTAATTAATTATATATGAGAGACAGTTTCTTAATATTGTATGACTTTTGGTCAGCAAGGTCAATCGCTAGAAATCAAATTGGCAATTTAATGCAACAAAACGTGATGAGACTTCTAGAGTTAGGGTTTTACGTAAAATGTACTAGTTTGCACGACGCAAAAAAAAGGATTCGGTCAAGAGAAAATTTGGGTCACTAGCAAAAAATTATGTTACGACGTCTAAATTTGATTAAATTTTTTTCTTCAAAAAAATAAAAATAAAAATAATTGAGGCAATTTATTAGTTAAAGAATGAAAAGTGTAGTCAACAAGTCAATCCTTGTGTCAAATTGGTATTCCGTTCCTTAAGGCTATGTTTGGTAGCTCTGATAAGACCTAGATAGGATACATATCTGGCTTTATCAAGATGTTTGGTATCCTTGATCTGTATTAAGCATGGCCCGAGTTTATTTACAGCCCGTGCTTAAAATACTGTTCCTCTTTAGAAAACATATCGCTCCAATTTGGTCGGATTCCTACACTAGGATTAAACAGTAATCAAGATTACAAAGTGAAATGACATTATTACCCTTCCAAACTTTTCCTCTCTCTTCTCTCTCCTCCTTCTCTTTCTCTTTCTCTTTCCTGTCCGACGAGATGATGAAGGTGGAACCTTCTCCGGCCGCCGCTGCCGCCGTCACCACCACCACCCCTCTGGAAAAACACCACCTTCGATCTTCAAAAACCCCAACCTCCAGCAGGCCCCCGATGAGGGCCTGCGCCACCTAGTCATCAAGGACCACGACGACAACCACGACGGTCACCAACAGAATGGGCAGAGCGGCGGAGGCCAAGGCGGCAGGCAACGAGTCGGCGGCCTTCTCCAGCAGACTTAGTAGGCCGAGGTCATCATTTGAATTTGGGAATTTTTGTTGATTTGGGAAATGATTCAGACGAGATCGGAAGAGAGAGAGAGAGGGGGTGATAGAGAGAGAGTGAGACGAGGGGATCGAACGTGATGGTGGTGGTGGTGGCTGCGGTCGGAGACGAGGGTGGTGGTGGTGTAGGCGGTTGCGGTGGCGGTGTTGTCGGAGAAGAGAGACAGAAAAATAAAGAGAACACGAGAGTGAGAGAGGAGAGAGAATTGGGTGGAAAAATAATTGGGTACAGACGAGAGAGAGAGAGGGAGAGGGTGAGGAAGAAGAGAGAAAGAGGGGGGAGAGAGATGATTGTGGGATATAATTGCATGGTGGTTGTGGTAGGTGGGGGTGACGGATGAATGAGGGAGAGAGGAGAGATAGAGATGAGAGAGAAATGAGGGTGATGGATATAATTGTAGAGAGATGACTCATAGGAGAGATAAATAATTAATTTATATTAGGGGTATACTAGTCATTTCCCGTTTAATCTTGAATTTAAACTAGGGTACCAAACAACCAACCTGTTATTCACTATATTTATCTTGACGCTATCTTATCTACCAAACACAAAAGATACACTAACAATCACCCCCTATTCACTATATTTATCTTGACCTTATCTATCTTGCTTTATCCTAACATACCTACCAAACGAGCCTTTAATTTGCTACGTGTCTTTGGCGCACACACATAGACACATTAAGTTTAGGGAGGAAAGTTAAAATAACCAATTTGAAAAAAAAAGATAAATTTTAACCATTAATCTTTAAAAGATAAATACTAACCAAAATTTTTACATCTTTACTATTTTGGCCTTATACATGAAAGTATACATGATATGTATATATGACATACACGAACACATACATGAATACACACACAAATACATACATGATAGTAAAATATTTTTTTCCGGCGACTTTTTCCGGTGACCTTTTCCGACGACATTTTCCGGTGACTTTTTAATTCCGGCGACTTCCAGGCGAAAAAGATTCCGACGACTTTCAGGCGGAAATTCCAGTAACTTTTTTCCGGCGAAAAATTTCCTGCAACTTTTTTCCGGCGACTTATGGAGAAAAACAGATTCAGAATAAAAAAAATTCCGGCTAAAATTTCCGGCGACTTTTTCAGCGAAAAACAGTTTCAGAAAAAAAACTTTTCCGATGACTTTTCCGGCGAAACACATGCATAAGGAAAAAAAACACACATACATGTATTCGTGTATGTCATGTATGAATTCATGTATGTCATGTATGGATTCATTTACACACACACACACACTTACATGTATTCGTGTATGCCGTGTATGGATTTATGTATGTCATGTATGGATTCGTGTATGTCATGTATGGATTCGTGTATGGATTCATGTATGGAGTCATGTATAGAAGTGCAAAATTGGAAGAGTGGACATTATTAATCTTTTAGTGGTTAGAATTTATCTTTGCTTTTTCAAATTGGTTACTTTTGGACATTGTTTCATAAGTTTATTACGTACTAAGTTTTTATATACAATACAACCTCACTATTGATGCAGGGGCATCGATCCATGCACGTTTAAAACTTATTGATTCATTGATTTCATGTAGTACATGTCATGCACGTTTAGAACTTATCGGCTGGGACTGGGATATGACATGGATGAATTAATAATAGGGCGTAGACTTTCTCGATTCCTTTGATCCTATGATAAGTCAACCAACTGTCTCGTGGTTAGACCATAAGAGGTATACAAGTCAACATAATATTAGTGTATCAATATGGTCGTAAATATGTTCATTAATCAATTACTTAAGTATTTGTATTCAGAAGTAGGGTACGTACAAGTTGAAATCAAATACTCGGTTTGTCCCAAAAAATTAGTCCCAAATGTTCTATCGAGAATGTTAAGAATTGTGTTGTTTGTATCAGAATTAGAAAGAGAAAACAACTTTTCGGAGGGTATTTCCATTAAGTCATGAGGAGTAGCACTACTAGAAAATTGGCATGTTAGGACACTCAGAAATGTCATAATAAAATTCTTATTAGTACAATAGGACTATCATGACATTTGGTAGAAGTGCCATGTAATTTATGTAATTTACAAGCTATGTCGGGGATATTTATTATATGTTGTGGGTATTGTAGTTTCTATTTTATAAGGTACGTATGAGACTGGAACGATTAAATAAAAGAAATTATGACTAAATTCGTGGGACAAACTACAAAGGGAGTAACTGATATTATATTTTTTAGGGGCTGTTTGGTAGTCATGATAAGGCCTAGATAGGATATGTATCTGGCCTTATCATGGCGTTTGGTATCCAAGATTTGTAGCAAGGCTGGCCCGTTATTACACCCGGCCCGTGGTAAAATTACTGTTTCAGTTTGTAATACGTATCTCGCCCATTCCATCAGATAGTGTAACTCAATTCAACAGTAGCCCACATTAATATATGAAAAGACCAAAATACCCTCTAATTTACTCCAGAAATCCCAAATCAAACAATGAAATCTCAATTCCCAAATCCCAAATCCCAAATCCAAAACCTACGGTTCTTCATTCTCTCTCGCTGCTTATTGCCCGCATCCACCCCTCACCGGCAAATTCCTTATTCGACGATTGCGCTGCCATCTCCGGTGATAGAAGAAGTCTTTGAAACGTCATCATAGTATTTGAGGTGCATATCACAAGAAGAAGATCATTTCTTTTTCTGCTTCTGACTTCTCACCACACAACACAACACCATTTCAATCCAGCTGCCCAAACACAGTAGTAAAAATTTATATTTTTTCTGCAGTTTCTTTTTTCTGGGCCCTAGTTCTTCAATCATCTTCTTCGTGGGTTTCTTATTTTCTCGAATTTTTTTTTGGATTTGTTCCCATTTTTCTTTTGTTACTTTCACTCTTTGGGAATGGGATTAGTTTGGGGCATATTTGGTTGGGATGTATGGATTCTTATCTTTTCGTTGGAATTAACGTTAGGAGATTGAATGTATAATACAAGTCTAATTTTTTTTTAGGCTAGGGATGCAGGGGCTCTGGTTTCTCTGCAACTAGCTTACATTTGATTCAACAGCACACTTGTACTTATGTAAGTTTTATGTATTTATTAATTCTTTTTTTTTTTTGGGTTGTTCACTTGTTCTAATATGGCCTCAATTTTAGAGATAAGAAAATTAAAATGTTAGCTTTTTTGGTGTTGTTCTTCTTCTTCTAATGGGACAAGTTGGAATGTCGCTTTATTTGTTGTATTTTATGAATTAGAGCATACCATGAGTAGCATTTGTGTGTAGCTACTTCTTAAAAAAATAAATAAATATCAACAGTTAAAATTAGGCTATAATTTGAGAGACAGAATTTTGTGGAGTTGTGCATTTCTTGAGAAATTATTTGTGCTGACAATTTATAGGCCATAAACATTATGTAACAAGTGAAAGGGGAATATGACTTTTCTCCGTTACTAAATACAAGAAAGAATCCTCCATATGAAATTCTTTAGTTTGATTATTATGTCCCACCTAATGTTCCAATTGAGGAGATAAATAGTTCTTCATGGTAATACTAGATTCTATTGCGATTTTAGCAACGATTAAGTTGAAACTGAAAAAGATCAGTTTTTTCAGTTTAAGTTGTGGGGATGAAAGACCTATGAGTAGTTGATTTCTTTTGTCTCTTTTTTCATATGTGAGTTACTGTATCTTTTTAATTTGTAGTCATATGGTAATATGAGGTCAACAAGAGTTGAATGAATTACAATGCAGTGTTCATAAGACCAGGGTGAATGAATTCCTTACGGATAAGAAAAGTTAAAAAAACTTGATTTAAAATTCCTACGGGGTATAGTTTTATTACCAGTTCTAGCACCTCATGAATTATTTATTGATCAATCTTTTGGGTGGTTATAAGAGTTGGAGATTATTATTTTATTTTTGTTTGGAGTTTTTGTTAAAAATAAAAGATGCATAATAGTAATTATTGTAATGTTTATGATTATGGTAAATAAGTAAACCAATCTGATTTTACTTTTATGAATGTTTGCATGTATTATGTTGCACCATCAGGCAAGAGAGACTTTGTTCAAAGGTGAAAATTCAAAGGTCTGTTTATTGTTTATATGTAGCAAATTGCTTATGTTTGTGACGGAAACATGCCACGTAACGGTGAAAGAAATGCATCCATTTACTTATTCATAGAGGAGATCGTGCATCAATACTTGCTGCAGTTATATATAATAATTGACCTCATTGTTAGGATTAAAAGTAGGAAAAGAAATCGTAGTGAATTAGTGCAACCATATTGTATGATCGAGAGAATCCCCGATCAGGTTAAACATCTCAACAGAATTATAGGGGTCAGTGATACTGATTGTATTGTAAATCTCCGAATGGACCGCAACACCTTTGGTAGACTTTGTCTATTATTGCGACAGTTAGGAGGTTTGATTGACGGAAAATAAGTTAGTGTCGAAGAACAAGTTGCAATCTTCTTAGGTATCCTTGCCCATCACAAAAAGAATAGAATTGTGTGATTTGATTATTGGAGGTCGGGACAAACAGTGTCCCACTATGTCCATGTTGTATTAAAGACAATTTTGAAGCTTCATGGGATATTGTTGGTCAAACCCGACTCTGTGCCAGAGAACTGCAATGATCCGAGATGGAAGTGGTTCAAGGTAAAACATAATACTCAAATAATTTGTTGTTGTTTATCTAACAATAGTGTTTTAAATTGTTTACTGAATGGTTATATTTACTGATTTTCATGTTATGTTTGTTGTTAGGGTTGCCTAGGAGCTTTAGACGGCACTTATATTAATGTGATGGTATCAAATGTCGATAAGCCCAGGTATAGGACACGAAAGGGCCAAATTTCTACAAACACATTGGCCGTGTGTGATAAAAATCTGAAATTCGTTTATGTGCTACCTGGATGGGAGGGATCAGCCGCTGATTCTAGGGTATTACGAGATGCAATCAACAGGGTGAACGAGTTGAGAGTTCCTAAGGGTATAAACTATTTTTGCAACGCCACATAATTAAATTTTTTTCCTTTTTGTTTGAAGCTTACTAACTTTTTCGGTTTACTTTACAATGCCTTGTTGCAAATGTACAGGAAATTACTATTTGTGTGATAATGGCTACGCGAATAGTGATGGTTTTTTATCACCATATAAAGGTGTAAGGTACCACTTGAAGGAATGGGGTCCTACATTAGCAAGACCTCAAAATAAGGAGGAAATGTTTAACATGAGGCACACTAAGGCCCGTAGCATCATTGAGCTTGCATTTGGCATCATGAAAATGCGATGGGAAATTTTCCGGAGCACAACATATTATCCGGTGAAGGTTCAAAATAGGTTAATAATGGCATGTTTTCTGTTAAATAATTTTATTCGCTCTCAAATGGTTGTCGATCCAATAGAACAACTATTTGATGCTATTCCCCTAGAAAATGATGATGATGACGGACCCGAAGAGTGTGTAGATGGGATGGAATCAACACCAGAGTGGAATGGAAAGAGAGATGCAATTGCACAAGCTATGTGGGAACAATAAATTTTTGTTGTAATTCTTTATTCATCAATGTAATTTTCTGATTGTGCTACATTATTTGTATAAGCAATTTGTTTTAGTTGGTTTCTATGAACTTGGAAGTAGCCTGTTTTAAACTTTAGTGAAGACATTTTCTGGTATGTTTTTGCTTTTGACCAAGCATAGCATTGGACCTAAAATCTTATCCATGGGCAAATGGGCTACCAATGTCATTGTCTTGTATGTCAGGAATCACTTTATAATAACTTTTTGACTCTTTGAATGACTTGAAGAAATGGGGTCCCATATTTTGATATGAAATGTCACCAATATAAAATTTCACCATTTTTATCCTCATTTTAGTCTCTGTCTATAAATTACCTTTTGTTATCAGCATCATTTGACATCATCATTAAACACCTTAAAATCTTTCTTCTCTCAAACTTTTTTCAAATGTCATCAGATACAATTCCTCCACAAGAGCACTTCTTTTATGGACCTTCATGGACATCATCCATGGATACGACCTTCCTCAATAGCCTCATTCAGCAGAAGCATATGGTGTTCGGTAAAAACTTATCGACGTCGGACCATATCTTGCTATATGCGATGGGTGTTGTTAATGACATGTACGGAACCAGCTTCACTTACGAAGATGTCCAAGAGCGAGTAGGCCACCTGCAGACTCGTTACCACGTATTTAAGTGGATTAAAAACATCCTCAAGTTCAATGGGATTCTAGATCAAACAGAGGTAAGGGTAGCAAATTTGATACAACTATTTGATTCCAAAACTGTATTTTCATAATATTCTCTTGAAAATGAGTATCACTAAAGAATTTTCAAGAAAAATATTGTTATTATACACAGTACATAAAAGAACTTCTCCCTGGGATATTATACACGGTACAATGGATATAATTTAATCATCACATCCTATAAGATGTGCCACATAAAAGAGCTTCTCCCGATAATATAATCAACTCAAATACCACAATCTTGAATTCGAGAGGAATCACATTTTTTATGCACTCAATATGGAACCAACATTATGATTGATAAAGGAAGTTTTTAACATAGAGATTCATTACATGGACATAACAACCCCAATCGTAAGCAATTTTGTCCATACAAAGATACAACAACAAAAATAGAGACACAAAATGCATCAACATGTTTAAGCCTAAACTTCACAAACCACGAATTAGTTATGCTTAGATTGCAGCAACCTTTGCACATATTGAGGTCTTGCATCTTCAGGCAACCCCATGAAGATTTCAAGACGTTCTACTTTGTCTGCAAGAATCTCGCAAACATCAAATTTGTCATTCAGTGATAAACCAGGTATGTTTCCTAGTTGCTCAAAAACCTCTTTCCTAGCCTTTCCCAAATCATATTCATATCCAATACGAGATGCAAGATTATCGAGCCTAGCATCTGTTTTTCGACTAATTTCTCCCAACAAGTCAATCACACCGTCTATACCATAGACAACTTTACGCTTCTTACCTTGTGCTTTATGAAAAGCTTCTCCCTTCTGTCGTTGGCATACACTAGTCTCACCAGCATCATCTTCAAATATGTCTTCAACGTTGACATGGTACTCACCATCAACTCCAGTGGCAGCTTCGGCTCTGTTTTCCTCTTGAAGCAACTCATTCACAGCATCCATTATGTCCTCAGCACCCTCCCCTGTAGCTCTATCTTTGCCAAAAATTTCTTTCCAGGCATCCAACAGTGGCCAAGACTTATAACGCATAAGCCTTGCATTACTATCCATCTGCACAACGGTAAAGAATTAATCTTATGCAATCAGCAATCAGTAACATGCATATATTCACCAATGTTTATATACCAATACACATGCTGCCACATTTTGCTATAGATGACAAAGGCATAATTACTTTTCCTATATTTGAAACTTGTACAAACATACACAAACTTCATAAACATCAAAATTTAAATAGGGTAGTAATTGTTGCAATGCATTGGAATGAACTACAATTAACATATGACAATAAACAGTTGCATGAACGTGTCAAATACCTTAACGATTTGGTCCCACTGCTCATTATTGCAATCAATCATGTAAGTCCCTTTTAAGTTGAAGCCAACACCTGATCGACTCAACATCGCCGTAAGGGAGTAGTAGTTCTTCTTCCATGTGCTAATCTTGGAGTTGATATGTGGCATGCCCTTTATGTCTGTACCCGGAAACTCCTTTTTCATGTCGTCTTCAAGCTTGTTCAGGTATCCGGCGCGAAATCCATTATCGGATTTCCATCCTTGAACTACAAGCTCCTTTAGAAATGCAACGAGGGCCTCTTCCTCTTTCAAAGACCAACTACGCCTGGTTTTATCGGTTTTGTTAACTCGTCCACGCTGCGTGTCATTGCTATTGCTACCTGCTTCCATACCTTGCATTTATGTGTAGATATCAGTCTATGCAAAATAATGAAAAACAACTATTTTGTTATATAGGAATGCATCACAGCAAAAGTAGTTTAACTGACACAAAAATGTCATCTTGAATGTAATATCACAACAACTTTGTCGTAGCAAAAACAATATCGCCTTCCTATGCCTAATAAATTAGTAGCAGACATTGTAGTCAAGTGTTAAATTAACAGCCGAATTGGGCTCTTTCATGTCTGTTACCCATGTCCTATATATTTTTCCTTTTTATTGTTGCATATAATATCAGAGGTGCATATATATTTGCGGCGGCGCTTTGTGGCGTGGAGTGGGTGAGTGAGGTTTTAAATGCAAGTCGGGGGTGGTGGCGGCTGCACCAGTATTGTTCCGAGTGGTGAGATTGCCGGCGTGAATGAGAGTGGAACATTGATGAATGTAAGTTCTTGTCAATTAATTTGATTTCTTGGAAGATTAATTTTCATTAAAACAGCAGAAATCGAGTACTTATATATATAATAATATATATTCATTTGAACAGTACATAATACTATCTGCTATTGCTTGCACTTGCGCACACACATTTCTGGTTCAAATAACAAATAGACAGACCATCTATAATGTTCATCAAATTAACCTGCATATTTCTGGATATATTTGTCACTCCAGAAAATCGGGTGTAAAATAATTGTTCGAAATATCAACACGATTTCAAGGATTTAAGGCCAGAAATTGGCGTCAGATTCATGGAAATATTACATCCAGGTATTCAAATCTTATTCAAATAATCAAAAGAACTGACCTTGATTTGCAGAACTCATTAGCTTGAACAAAACATTTGCCAGCGAGCTTAAGTTGAATTCACCCAACCAAAAATCCTCCAATTCTCATCTCGAGTTCTTTGAGCTTCTTTGGGTCTTTTGTTTTTTTATTCCAATTCTTTATTGTTAGAAAAGGGCCAAAAGTTCATTTTATCTTTTCACAGGTTTGTCCGACTTGATATGAGCTAGACGGTTTTTTAGGACCGTAATTTTTCTCGATTTGGAAAAATGGACTTTTTTGTGCGGGCCCTTAGAATATGGACTAAAACTTTTTTTTATCCCGTCTATAGGACAATTTCGGGCTTTTTAACACGTTTTTCTCACGCGACTCGACACGTCAAGCCCGATATTGACGTGGCTTCCACATTGCATCCAGTCAACAAAAAATTTGATAAAAAATAATTAAAATAAAAAAAAAAAAAGAGAGAGAGAGAAGGAGAAGAATCTCGCTCTCTTTCTCTCACCCTCTTTCTCTCGCCCCGACAGCCACCCACATCCACTGCCCTGCCTCCACAACCGATCACCATCTTCTCATTTTCCTTCGCCGTCGCAAACGGTGTCAACACCCTTCTCTCACTCTCAAACACAGCAGCGCCATCCCCCTCCCCCTCCCATCTCTTAGATCGGTCGTCCAACTTCAAAAATCCGGTGAGTACCGTCGGTTCTCCACCAATGCCGCCTCTCCCAGAAGCAACGACGAACGACAGCAGCAGAAGAGCTTTCGCCATGGCGAGGGCTGAAGGGGAGGAAAAAACAAGTGATTTGTTTGGGGGTTGGGACTCGGCGGAATCCAACCGAACACCGCCGCCGCCGAAGAAAGAGACGAGAGGAGAGGAGGGCTTGAACACCATCAGAAAATCTGAAATATCAGCGTTAGGCTTGAACATCAGTCATGGACTCGGCTGCTCCATTCCCAAATCTGAACCGCCGTTGTTCTTCTCTCACGGCCGCTGCCATAAGTCACTATTGCTGGGATTGACGTCGCCGGAGTACAATGAAGAAGAAGAAGAAGAAGAAACCGCTAATGTTGTTTGAACCACCGCGCCGCAGCGCGTTGTAGAAAAACGACAGCCGTCTGAATCTGCGGCGACGCATGAGTGCAGCAAAACGGAGAAGATGGTGGTGATGGGTGGTGGATGCAGCAGAGGAGAAGAAAGAGAGAGGGGGCGGCGGGTGAGAGAGAGGAGCGAGATTCTTTTCTTCATTTTATTATTTTTTTTATTTTAATTATTTTTTATTAGATTTTTTTTAGGTGACATAGCTTGGAGAGGGGATGTGTCGTGCCACGTATGTAGAAGTGGGGTTTGGGTTCCAGCTGTTAAGTCACGTGCGAAAAAGCCCAAACCACTTCGTTTGGGCCCTAAATTGGCGTACGGATGCAAAAAAAAAAAGTTTTAGTCCGGTTTTTGTCGGCCCGCACAAAAAAGTCCGTTTTTTCAAATCAAGAAAAATTACGGTCCGAAAAAACCGTCTAGCTCGACTTGATATAGATGATAGGGTATTTTAGTATTATTTAAATTATACTCGGGGTAAAATTGGAAAGCATAAGTTAATCTAGATTTGTAACTAGGGTACCAAACATCTAACCCATCTTATCTAACCTTCATAACTTATCTACCAAACACAATATTTGGATACCAATCATCCCTTATCTTTCAAACATATCTTGACTTTATCTATCTAGCCACATCCTAACTTACCTACCAAACACCCCCTTAGTGTGTTAGTATATATATGTGCACGGTTATAATTGAACTTTATATTTTAATTAGTTAGTATATAAAGATTTTCATATTTTGGTTGAGTTTGCTTGATCCCCATTCCATGTACAGTTTTTTTTGTTTATCCATGCTTTCCATTTAAGTTATATTTCAAGAATTTTATGGAGAACATTGTAAAGAGATCTTCACTATAAATTAGAAAATTTGCTGTAAGAATAGGCGTTTGCTAATTTTATGTGAGTTTTTTCCTATTAATCTAATTACATTCAATTTCTCTCATAAGAGCATGCATCTAACTGCCATTGGCATATTTGCTTGCCTAGTCTTGAAGATAATTTACCAGAATTTTTGCAAGTACGTACTGTATATATATATGCTGCAAACAAGGTATTTAAATTTCTTTCAATCTGGTTCACCATTGTTAATTGTTATAAATATCCTATTTTTCAAATATATATTTAAGCAAATAGTTAGAGCTAATGGCATCACTCTGAAGTTTGTTTATTTCAATTCTCATGCATGGTTGTGACTTGTGAGAAGAGCCAAAACTGAGGCAACCTTCCATTCCACTAGGCTAAACAACATTTTGGAATATATTTCCGATTAACATTTATACGGTATTTCCGATGAAATTAAGTCTTATTTTTGGTGTTAAGTAATGATGCAAGTTGTATGTATATGCATGGATGAAATTTACATCAAATAAACAGTACTCTAGGTCTCATTAGAAAACAAAATATTAAAGATAATTTAAAATCACTTGTGCTATTCCTCGAAAAAAAAATTGCTACTATTATTCAGCCTCATGCCCCGTACTCCAACAGTCGGAGTACGGGCGTAGTAGGACATCCTACTACGCTCGTACACAACGACGATTAAGGAAGCTCCATAACTAACTACTATTGATACCAAGGACATCATTATTGTGAATAAAACGAGGAGCCCGAGAATGATGTTTCTGGACGGCATTCCGGGGATGACGAGGAAAATTGTGATGAGAAAACAAAAGCTAACGCATCACAGCTTCGCCCGCGCCTCCGTCGTCGTCGTTTTGTCGAACGCCGCCGGGAGGGCTGACTGCAGCTTGGAACGCCATGGTGGCTATCAACACTGCAACCACCATTACGGCGTTGTTCGTCTCCCTAGAGGGTCCCACTGGTACGTGTAATAAGCTTATCCTCTCTCTCATGATTGTTCTGATTTCTGAACCAGTTGTTGTGTCTAGAGGAATCTGTTCCAAGATATCCGCTGCTGTTTTCTTCTTGGAATTCTGCGACTTCTTGTTTATTGAAGTATTTTCCACCAAGTACTTTATCATCTGAAATTTTGATCAAATAATTTCATAAGTTCAAATTTTTTCTTTCATTTTTCTTTTTTGAATTTTCGAGTTGGAAGAAGAGAGTGGTGGAGATTGGATCCCAAACTTTTGTAATTGGAAACGTTTTGCGTTATCGAAAAATGAGTATGACAAACATGGATTTCACGTTGTTTATGGTGCATTTGATGTCATTTGTGAGTGAAAATCATGTTTGAAACAAGAATTTACCTTAATTTTTTTTTTGAAGTTTTACACTTGTTTGAGAGTTTTGATTAAATATCAGGAAAATAGAAGCAAATTAAATTGGAGTGAAAGGATTTTTGAATGTTGAAGAGGGACTCGATACGAAGACTCAAACCACATTTTCAAGAAGGGAACCCACGGTTTGGCCCGTGGGCGCGGGCCTGACTGCGGACTGCCTCCCTTGCGCATGAAATGGGCCTGCAGTTAAGCCCGCAGGTATGTGTCGCAGCCGCATGCCCTTGTGCTCTTCGGGGAAAAACGTGGTAGTCCTCTTTTCTCTTATTCTTTTACTATTTTGACCTCTCATTTCTTATTATCTTATCCAACACATATAAATTCCCTTGAAAAGCTTAAACCCTAGAGAATCACATTCAATATCTCACCAACCCAAAACCCACCATCTTGATCTTGTCTTGAATTAAAGAGAGAAAGTGAAGATTTGGAAGTTTGGAAGTGACTTGAAGAGAAGAAATCAAGACTACACCATTATAATGAAGACCAAAATTTATATGAATTGTCTCTTAATTTCTTACTACTTTGAATCTTTAGTTATGTTTGCTTTTGATTCGGGACTATTGTCGAGCATGAGCATGATTAGCTAAATTCTCTTATTCTAGCGATTGAGCATATATGTGGGCTTGTAATAGATCTTGATGATTTTAATTTGATCAATTTATTGATGTGTTTTATTCTATTTTGTTATGTTCTTGATTTGAATTTGTGATTGATTGATCATCTATTGGGTATTTTTGGTTGACATTGAATCGAGATTCGAGAGAAGTGATTTGATGCCAGAATTAGAACACGATACACACATTTTCAACTGGCCGAGAGATTTAGATTATGTGTGAGGGCTTTTAATTTGATCCAATGGACCGTTAAGAGTTATAGTAGCTTATAATTGTCGACGACATTTCTAGTTTGTAAACTACAATTCTAGAACATCCAAGAGGGGGCTAGAATGACTAATTAAGAGAAGTTGATTTCCATTTTAAATTGGTTAAGTTGATTGGCATCTAATTGCAAACCCATCGAAGTTTGATCCATATGATAGCGTTCTCTTCAATATCCTTTCCCGTTTTAATTGCTAATTGGGTGTGTTTACTTTGATTGTAAGGGAAAAAGAGGAAAAAGAAAATTTCCTTCCTCTAAATATCTCATTTTTTATCCTTCATTTTCTATATTTTTGAATTTCACTATTTCTTATTCATTTTTTTCACTCAAAGGAGGGAAAATAATTAATATCATGAGGTATTTGGTGTGATAATATTTTTCTTCCTTGAAGTGAAAAGAAGGAATAATAAATTGTGAAATTTTAATCTATAGAAAATGAAGGATAAAAAAACATTGAGATTTGTTAAAATTATATACTGAAATCATACTTTTATAAGATGCTTTGTATTTATTTATTATTTTCTACTCTCTCTGTCCCAATAACAAGGTCTCTCTTTTCTTTTTCGTCTGTTTCAATAGCAAAGTCCCCTTCCAAAAATAGAAATAATTAATTCTTCATAAAGCTTTTGATCTACTATTTTTTATCTTTTTATTTTTATTTCGTAATAACCGTGCGCAAAAGAAGGGGACCTTACTATTGAGATGAATAGATTATAGAATATTATTGTCACATGACATATTACTTTATGTATAATTAATTGTTGTTACGTGCAGAAGATTTCTTGAACATGCTAACGATACTCCATCGACAAGATAAGGATCTTCTTCCACCACTTCCATTAATCTTGCTGCATCGATCTCCTTGTGATGCAGCATCGTACAGTTTCGTCTTCACTGCTTCTCCAACCATTCTTCCACAATTACAACTCAAGTAAATGAGAAAATTGAAGGATAAAGAACATTAATTTGCGTGGGAAATTCCAAAACAAATTAGGAGAACCTTACGACAATCTCTATAATTAATAGACGGAAAAATATATTCGAAAGTGTTATAAAATATAGACAAGAAGAATACCAAGAAAAAAAAATAAAGAACACACAGAACCCGAAACGGGATAAAACCATGGGCAAAAGAGAAGATTGCACTATATGTCGAAAAAGGGTTACAATGAGCGACTCAAGACAACTACTCAAACCCTAGACGATTTTCGTGCCAAATTCCGATGGCCACAACTACATTGCGAAAAAAATCCAAAGTTGTACTGCGAGCCTTTTGAGCTCAACTCAAACATTTCGTGTCAATATAATATCAACAGAAAGAAGGTTGTATAAACATATTACAACTTGGCTACCTTCAAGTTGGAGCAATCAAGCCGAATATTTCCACACTGAAGCAGGTTGTCCATAGCTGTCCTGACTTTACTTTGATAGTTTTTCTTCTTTTGACCGAATGATGCATATATCACCCGGTCCTCACTAAATCATTTAGGGAAACCAACATGGAAACCCCCTAAAGGAAAGAGCATCTGTCTAATAAAAGAATAAGCAGTACGGTCCATCTCCACAAATTGAATAATGATATTATGAGGTCTTTCCCACAAACCATCTTCAATAGAGTCCGAGGCCATAACATCTACCGAGTGATTACCTAGCCTCTTTAAAAATATGAAAAATTCTGAAAATCAATATTTCTCACAAATACTCTATATACGTGTTCGCACCGTTCGCACCATCACCCCATTTGTTCTTGACGGTGTGAATACATTTGTCTAGTGCGCGAAGAGATTTATTCGCACCTCTTTTGTATCAATTCATAGACAGATGTGAAAGGCCAAACGGACTTTGTTCACGCCATTCGTGCCTTTGGTTATGGGCGTTGCACGTACATTATTTTTGTTTTGGTTCGTTTACTCCTGTTTTAGCTCCCATTTTCCATCCGTGTTTTTCAATGAACTCCTATGAAGGCAAACTTCAAGCATTTCATGATATTATAACAATAGTTTCTTATAATATCCAAAAAAATGGAACAAACATCAAATTATTATTCCCTCCGTCTCATTCAATTTGTCTACTTACTGTTCGGCACGAAGATTAAGAATAAGAATAAAAAGATAGAAAGTGGGTAGGTCCCACCACTTTGAAGGGTTAATTATTTTTTCTTATTTAGAAGTAGACAAATTGAGTGGCGCATCCATTTAAGAAAAGATAGACAAATTGAGTGGACGGATGGAGTATAAAATTAATTTAAAATCTACCTCACATATCTGCCGTTGAGTCAACATCTCGTTAACGGAAAAACAAGGCGGGCTTTTTTTTGGAAAATATCTCAAAATTCAGGGTATTCGCCAAAAAAATGAAATGGATGCCATAAAATGCGGGCTTTTTTTTGGAGAATATCTCAAAATTCAGGAAATGGATGCCATAAAATGAAAAAAGTTGAAAGTTTGGAGAATACCTGCAGATTTGCATTGATTTTTAATAATTCCCTTTTAAAAAAAGAAAAGAAAAAACGAAGTATGCATTTGAAACTTTAAAATAATCTTAATGTAATTTTATCTTAAATCGCAACTGTAAATTCTCTTGAATTAGAAATAAAAGAGTTTGAACATTCATTCATATTACACGATAACCAAATGTTAGTACGCCGACGCGGACGATCGTAACACTGCGGCAAGAAGGGTTTTGAGTTCAAAATCTTCCCGCAGCTCCAACAGTTGGAAAATCCAATAAAAGAAGCGTAGGATTGGAGAAGCTGTTGTTAAATCTTCTTGCCGTCGTTTTTTGGCCTTCCACGATAAGTACAACCGCCGTTTTTTTATGACGATGACGTGTGCTGGCGGACTTGTTGTTGTTGTGGTTGTTGTTAAGAGTTATTTTGTTGAAATTAGAACCTAGATTATATGTCTTCATACATATAATCTCTCGTTTTCCGCTGCAATGTTAAGATGTTATTTGATGTAAGTTTGATGAAGTTGTTTGAATTCTGAAGTCTCGAACGATGTTCATTATCTTATTTTGAAGCCTAGCCGACCTGATTATATATATCAGTTGCTCGTTATTTCAGAAACTTCATTGATATTGCAACTATTTTCTATCGTGCTTTCTTGATTCTGAAAATCAGCTCATCATTTTCTTGTTATTACCTTTGATTTGGTTTATGAAGTTTATTGATTTCCGGGCTGATTTGATTTGTAAATTGATGATATAAATATTTAGTATAAAAATCAAGAGATCGTTCTGTTGATCTCGAGTCATGCATATCCTAAATATCCTAAATTTGATGATTTGTTGAGGATGAGTGTCCTTGTTATTCTTGATCAATAGTTGGGTCGTTATTTAAATCTTTTGTTAATCATAAATTGTGTACGTCGTGGGATGCACCGGTGTTGAGAAAATTCTAAAGTTTTGATTTGATTCCAAAACCCAACTGCTCTCCAACCTAGTAGATGAATGTACAAACCTAAGTTAAGTTTTCCAGCTCACTTGTTTGAGCCTTAGATTTTCTAAGTTCACAGGTTTGAAAGCTGAAGACAGAAGAAGACCCAGCTGAGTAATCAGCTGGACCCAAAGTCAGCTGAAAGGTCTCTTAGCTGAACAAAGCTCCAGAACTGAGCTTAGTCAGACTGACTCAAGAAAAGAAGAATGGATCCAGCCAAGGAGATCCAACGGAGCAGAATAAATTGAGCTGACTCAAAGACTAAGAAAGTCAGCTGAGCAGACAAAGGGGAACTAACTCTGAAGACGTCACTTCGAGTCAGTTTACCCATCCAGCTCTAAATTCAAAGTCAAGCTAAAAAGACAGAAATCTCGGTTTCAGAGGAAGTCAATATACCTCGACCAATGAGGGATTGACATCTCAGCATCCTAGAAAGGCGAACCTAGGATTTGACACAGTGATAAAGACAGGTGAAGATACGCTCAACGGCAGATCGATAGATCAGAGAGTAGGTAAGATTCAAACGGCTCCTCCAACGGCTAGTTTGAATCTCTACCTATAAATACCGGTCTTCAACCTCAGAATCAGGCACGAAAAACTCTCTACAAGCTTTCAACCTCTCTGAATCTCCCAAGTATCAAAAAGCTCTCCAGCAGTTATCTAACTCTTTAAAAGAGCACTTAATTTCTTAAGTATTTAATTTCAGAAACTGCTTTAGTTTTTCGTCTGATCAATAGGCCAAAATCATAGTAAATCCAAAGCCTAGATCTGAACGAGTTCATCTCCCAAAGTTCTTCATTGTAAGAACTCGATCAAAGTTGGAAACCCAAACCCTCCTTTACCCAGAAAAGGTTAGGTTAAGGTTACGCCTTCTCGAAGCGCGAAATTCGAGTGTAAGGTTATTCAGTACCCGAAAACTGAAAAGGTGCAGGCTTCTACAGTGCCCGTAAACTGTTAGAACATAGCTCAAGGTAGAGCTGCGAAGTTGCTTGGTACTCGTAAACCAAGTGGTCATCCTTAGTGGATTTACCAGTTAAAACCTGGTCGTGGACGTAGGAGTTTTCTCTCCGAACCACGTTAAAATTCTGTGTTCTTTATTGCTTCATTCAGTCTTTGCTTTATATTTAGTTAAAGAACTAACCGCATTTGCACAGCACAAGTTTTCAAAGCTTCATCTCTCTGGCTGTGTGACCCAGCCAGCTGCATTGATTTCAAACCTGATTAACTGAAAACTGAAACTAAGTTTTTCTGAGCTTTTGTAAAGGGAACGAGCTAAGTTTTTCTTTCCACCACTTTCCGCACAGCCAGCTAAGTTATCAGTCCAGTTGACCATCTTCTTTAGAAGTCAGTTGAACTCATAACTGAGCTCTCACTCAACTCTGTTTTAATTTGATAAAAGATTTCAAAAATCCCTCTTCGGTGTATTCACCCCCCTCTACACCGAAGACCTCGTTGCCAAAAATTCGATAACTTCAAGCAGCTAGCCAATGAGTCCATCGAAGCGATGGAGCTAAGGTTCTCAAACATAGTCGTCGAGATAGAGACAATCAAAACTGGGAAATATACCCAGCGGGAAAAGAATTTAAAAGTTCTTTCAGCTCTTTCAGCTGAATGGAATACTTACAAGGTAGTTCACCAAAGTCGAAGTGACTTGGGTGATCTATCTACAGAAAGGTTGTTCTCACTCTTAAAAGCCAACGAATACAACTTGAAGATCACCCAAGAAGAATCTTCAAGCAGACAGAATGACGGAGAACTCACCCCAGCTCCAAAAGAAATAGCTTTCAGAGCCAACTCTGAAAAGTCAGCTCATGTCAAGTCAGCTGAGTCCTCCAAGAAGAAGAAGGACAAAAAGGATATGAGCAAAGATGAGCTACTCGAAGAAATTGCCATGATGGTGAAAAATTATAACAGACTCAACACCAGCAAAGGCAAGTACAAGAAATTCGCCAAGACGTACAGAGACAAGTATACAGCAGCTGATGAAAAATCAGCTGACACCTCAAAACGGACAGAGGAAGGCTGCTTCAATTGCAAGGAGCCGAGACACAACAAGCAGGACTGTCCCAAACTGTCTAAGAAAGAAAAAGATCTTCTGAAAGCTAAGGCAGCTGACAGAAGAAGAGCATATATAGCTGATGAAGAGTCCGAGTGCAACAAAATAGATGATGATATGCCCTTCTCAGACTCAGAGGAAGATGCACTCATGGCCCGTGATGATCAAGACTGGGATGCTTGCTTCATGGGACAGACAGAAGGACTCGACGATGATGAGGTAACTTCTAAAATTCAGTACATATCTAACCCATCACCATCACACGAACACTCTACGCAGGTCTCTGAATCAGAAAGACAACCTGATTGGAATCTGGTGGAGAAAGTCATGAATGACTTCAAGGATTTACAAGAAATTCTTGATGTCATAATGTGTGAAAATGCTGAGCTGAAGGTAGAACTGAAAAAGAAAGAAGCATCAGAAGCAACTGATGCTACACAGCTCAAAGACGAAATAGTGTCGCTCAAAGAAAAGATAGTCAAACAGGATCAGCTGATGAAGGAGTTCTACTATGAGAAAAAGCAGCTGATGGACAATTTGGAAAAATCCACAGCTGAGTCAGACAAAAAGTCAGCTGAGATCTTGGAGTTAAAAAGGTCAGAAGAAACACTATCCACAAAGCTGGTAGCACTCATCAAAGCTACATCAACGATGGATGAAATAATCAGTGTACAACGACCAGCAACATTAAAGACGGGATTGTGTTATGATGGATCTAAGGATCTAACAAATGTTGCAACTACAAGTGGAACCAAGGTAACTTTTGTGAAAGCAAAAGAGAATCCAACTCCAGCCGCACAAAAGACTGAGAAACAGAAAACACAGCAAGGTCCTAGAAGACTAGCTGTAAGGCAACCCCAAGCTCAAATCAGACCACATTGGGTTCAGCAACAACGAAGGAATGACGCTGGACAACATCGACACCAGCATCATCAGCAGCAAATGACGAGATATCAACCGAGATATCAGACAAGATCTCCAGCTGGATATCAGACATATGATTACCAGCTGGATTATCAAGTCCAGCCGAGATACCAAATTAGACAGCAGAGACAGAAGCAAAGAAATGTCTCAGCTGTACACTCAGCTGGAAACCAAAGAAAAACTGAACTATCAAGAAATCAAGCTGGGAGAAGACAGAGATCAAGACCCAGCCAACAGAGTCAAACAAAGAACACAAAGAACGTGTTCATAGACACAGCTGGGAGAATTATCAGAACGAATGATCCAATCAGAGTCATCAAACAAATCTGGATCGTAAAGGGATCTCTAACTAACCCATAAGGACCCAATCACAACTGGGGACCTAAATTTTGATTTCTGTGACAGGCTGCAAGAAAAAGATGCATCATAGAGGAATCGATGAGAACACTGTGGTACTTGGACAGCGGATGCTCAAAACACATGACTCATCTAAAGCATCTACTTCAAGAATACGAAGAGCGTCCAGGTCCTCAAGTAACGTTTGGTGACAACTCCAAAGGTTTAACCAAAGGTTACGGTACATTTGAAACCTACAATATTAAAATATCTAACGTTTCATATGTACAAGGATTAAAACATAACTTGCTTTCCATTAGCCAATTCTGCGATAATGGTTTTTCTGTCAAGTTCGATGCACAGGGATGTACAGTGAAAAACAGGGAAACCAAGCAGGTATTACTGAGAGGGAAAAGAGAAGCAAACATATACTTTGCTGACTGGAACAGCAGCCCTCCAGACACATGTCTTGTATCAAAAAGCAGCAATGAAGTCAGCTGGCTGTGGCACAGACGGCTGAATCATCTCAACTTCAAGACAATCAACAAGCTGGCTAGAAATCAGCTCGCTAATGGAATTCCGGATCAAGTTTATGACAAGAGCCATATTTGCAGTGCTTGTCAACAAGGAAAACAGACAAGGATTTCATTTTCTCTTAAGCCGACGCCCTCAACTGATCGAGTTCTTCAACTCCTTCACATGGATCTTTTTGGTCCAGTAACACCAGCAAGTTTCAACGGCAGGAAATACACTCTGGTTGTAGTGGATGACTTCTCCAGATTCACTTGGGTTTCATTCCCCGTAGAAAAGTGAAACAAGATCCAAGCTGCCGGCCCTGCTGGAAAGGTTGACGACTCAAAAGGAATGCAAAATTATCTCAATCAGATCAGACCGAGGAACTGAGTTTCTGAATGAAACCATATATGATTATTGTGAGAAAAACGGAGTACAACATCAAACCTCAGCTGTACGCACACCTCAGCAGAATGGTGTAGCTGAGAGGAGGAACAGAACACTCAAAGAAGCAGCTACCTCAATGTTAGCAAGCTCAGCCATTCCAAAGAAATTCTGGGCTGAAGCTATAAACACAGCTTGCTTCACTCAGAATAGATCGCTACTCACATCCAGACAAGGAAAGACTCCGTACGAGCTATGGAATAACAGGAAACCCTTCATCGGGTATTTCAAGGTTTTCGGTTCTAAATGCCATATCCTAAATAATGGGAAAACCCAGCTGAAGACGTTCGACGCCAAAACTGACCAAGGAGTATTCCTTGGTTACTCAGCTGTAAGTAAAGCTTACAGAGTCTTCAACAGGAGAACACAAACAGTCGAAGTGACCCCTCATGTCACCTTTGATGAAACATCCTTCGAATTCAGAGAGTCGATCAAACAAAGAAACACAGCTGGAACATCATGCTCCGATCCAGTTCAAACAAGATCTCAAGTAATTCGAATCCGGAATCTAGCTGAACCATTAATTTGGGATGATGAACCAGGAGAACCTCAAATCAATTCAGCAGAGGCAAATCAACCAGCTGATGATCCAGAGGGATCCCCAGTATCAGGTCAAAGGGGAATGCCACCAGCTGGAAATCAAGACGCAACTAATTCCCCAGCTCCCTCTCCAGCTGGATTCACTCAGTCTACGCCTCAAGATCAATCTAACTCTAATCCAAATCAGAACGAGTCTCAGGATATGACTCCAGAACATCTCCAAGCAAGACGTGACTTAGCAACTTCAAGCATCAATGAGCTAGAAGAAAAAATTAGAAGAAGACGAAGATGGATCGAAGATCATCCAACTTCAGCAATCATTGGAGAACCATCAGACAGAGTTAGAACAAGAAATTCAATTGCTCAAAACCCGCCATCAAATCCTCAAGAAACAGATAATGAAGCTCAAGTCTCAGTAGAGCTAGATCTACCATCTACAACGAAGACACAGCTCTCATGACATGTTATGTAGCTCAAGTTCCAGAGCCTCAAACAATTATCGAAGCATTAAAGAGTGTGCCCTGGACAAATGCTATGCAAGAAGAACTGAATGAATTTCTCAGAAATTGCGTCTGGGAACTGGTCGATAGACTGCATGAGTCAAAATAATAGGTCTGAAATGGATATTCAAAAATAAGCTGGATACTCTTGGAGTAATAATCAGAAATAAGGCTCGCTTAGTCGCCAAGGGATATACACAGCAAGAAGGAATAGACTTTGAAGAGTCATTTGCTCCAGTCGCAAGATTGGAAGCCATCAGATTATTCCTTGCATACGCAGCACATCACAAATTCAAAGTATACCAAATGGACGTGAAGTGTGTATTTTTGAATGGGAAAATCAGAGAAGATGTCTATGTAGAGCAACCCCCAGGATTTGAAGTAGAAGGAAACAAAGTTTACAAGCTAAAGAATGCGCTTTATGGTATGAAGCAAGCACCTCGAGCTTGGTATGACACTCTGTCAGGATTTCTAGTATCCAAAGGTTTCAAGAAAGGTTCAGTTGACAGAACCCTCTTCACTATCAAGCTAGGTGAAGATATTTTAGTTGTTCAAATTTATGTGGACGACATCATCTTCGGGTCAAGATCAACTTTCTTATGTGAAAGATTTGGAGAAATGATGTCAAAACAATTCCAAATGTCAATGATGGGATAAATGAGTTTCTTCCTAGGACTCCAAGTCAAGCAATCAGCAGAAGTAATATTCATAAATCAATCCAAGTACGTGAAAGACTTGATCACCAAATATGGAATTCAATCCAGCAAAACGGTGAAGATCCCTATGAATACCAACTGGAAGATTAAACCTGGAATCGAAGGAAAACCAGTGGATCCCAGCAAATACAGAGGGATAATTGGTTCCATGTTGTATCTCACAGCTAGCCGCCCAGATATATCATTTGCAGTTGGAGTATGTGCCAGATTTCAAGTTAATCCTAAGGAGGCACATATGCAAGCAGTCAAGAATATTCTCAAATATCTAAAGGGTACTCAGAGCGTTGGGCTGTGGTATCCAGTTGAAGATAATTTGCAGCTGACTGAATACTCAGACTCAGACTTTGCTGGAGATCGATTAGACAGAAAATCAACTTCAGGAACATGTCAGTTCCTAGGAAGCAAGTTGATATCATGGTTTTTAAAGAAGCAGACGTGTGTCGCTACCTCTACAACTGAAGCGGAGTATATGGCAGCTGGAAGCTGCTGCTCTCAAATTCTCTGGCTGAAGCATCAGCTGGATGACTATGAAGTGAAAACTGGTCAAGTTCCAATCTTCTGTGATAGCTCAAGTGCTATTGCAATATCTGAATATCCATTTCTTCACACAAGGTGTAAGCACGTTGACGTTCGACATCACTTCATCAGAGATCACGTGGAAAAGAAAGACGTCATTGTTGAGAAAATTCACACAGATATTCAACGAGCTGACATTTTAACAAAGCCGCTGATGAAAGCAAGATTCAAAATGCTGTGTGGATTGCTTGGATTGCTTAATCCTGATGAAGAAACTTCATCCAGCTGAGGGTGAATAAGACTCAGCTGGATACCCTTGGGATATCAGGTTGGAAGATTCCAGACCCAGTCGTTTCGTAAACTCAGTTCAAGAAGGGAAACCAGCTGAGGGGGAATCAAGCTCAGCTGGATAATTAAACTGAAGGAGTAACTCAACATAATGAAACACAGCCGAGGTATCAGCTGACTACAAAGTTCAGCTGACAGGTTTGCAGTCTTTCATTTATTTCCCTGAGGAATATGCTATTTAAGGATAAAATTATTTGAATTTAAATTCAAAATTCACAGACATTCCTTAGAAGGATTCGTCAATAAGCCATCCATCAAATCGAATCCCATCGCATTTAATGAAAAGCATGCAGGGTACTGTAGCTTGGGAAAGTCGAGGCAGAACTCAGAACGTTTTGACTACCTCACGCGCGCGTAACCTGCAATCTACATACACACGTCACTTAACGTGTTGCGCAAATCTCTCCCGGCCGCAGATCTTGAACTCAAGTCTAAAGATCTCAACCGTTCATCAAGATAGACGGTTGATATATATATATATCAAAGATATGCAAATCGTCGCCATATTTACTTATTTTCTCTGAAATTTTTTTTTCTGCAAAACAAGTTCTTGCATATCTCTCTGCAAAACTCTTTTATCTTGTATTCTTCTAACTCCTCAATACAGAAATATTCAATGGCACCAAAGAAGATAACCCCAGGAGCAAACCAATCGGAGAACCTCATGTCAAAGCTGCACTTTGAGAGTTGCTTAACTCTCAAGAACTACAAGAACTCGGAGTTCCAGGAGGTGTTGGATCTCATCGAGAAGGCAGGCCTACTTCAATGGGCGACGGCGCGTCCGAAGAACATCTTCCGCCGGGAAGTGGCAGAGTTCTTCATGGAGATGACCAACAGAGATGAACGTCTCCGCTCAAACATTACTCTCCAACTCAAGAAAAAGACAGGGCATACAACTCCCTAGGACTTCGACATCAACATCAACTGGATGTTGAGCAAGCTGTTCGGATTGAAAACTCTTGGGGACCGCTCCCCAGACAACTACACCAGAGAAGAGATCCAGGCCGAACTGGACCAGATGCTGTTCAAGCCGGAAGCCTACAGGGCGAGCATGTCCAAACTACTGCTCAAGCCCAAATTCAAACTGCTTCTGGATGTCACCCAGAAGTGCATCCTTGGTATCGCTGGATCTCAAGGAGAGATCAGCATACCTAAGTTGAAGCCGATGATAGCCATCCTCATGAATGATCCTGTGGATTGGTTCTCCTACTTTATGGGAAAGCTGGAGAAGGAGTCGAAGAAGATTCACTTCGAAGATGACAGCTTTACCCGGTACAGCTGCAGGGAGACAATCTATCTATGCACCAAGGTGGCGTGCATAATAGAACACTACACAACTGGACGGCAAATCAAGTGGAACGACACAGAAGAGTTCCCTGTGTCCAAAGTTCTTTTTGAAAAGCAGAGTCAGCTCTCTGAATTGATGAAGAAAGCAGCCCCTGAAGGGAAGAAGAAGAAGATGCAGGAGGCAAAACAGCAGACTGCCTCTCCCTCTCAAGCAGGGAAAAGGAAGCAGCCAGAGGAAACTCAGCCAGCTGGATCTCCACCTGCCAAAAAGAAGCTCAAATTTAAGGCAGCCAGCAAGCCAGCTGAGGAGACAGCAGAGAAGCCAGCTGGAACTGAATGGAGATCAGTCGCTGAGAAGACAGCTCGGGATTCCTCCTCCAGCACAGATCAAGGAAGGGAGTTCGTGATTGCTTCACGAGAAACTGAAGAACCACAGATAGTGGTCCCCCACCCTGACCCGGAGGATGCTATTCCACTTCGCCAAATCCTTCAAGCATCCTCACAACCCGCTCCAGTTGATCTCACATCAGCTGGAACTCCGCCTCAACAACACTCTCTTCTCCTTCCTCCTCAACAACACTCTCTTCTCATTCCTCCTCAACCTCAGGTACCTCACCAAGAATTCTCGCCTACTTCTTCAGTACCTGAAACCACCCAATTTTCAGCACCCAGCTCACCCAAAGAGCCCCATCCAGCTGACGCTCCTTTGCAGCTGGATGATGAATACCAAGCTGAACCATCAAGCCCTACTTCTTCTGAGAAAATTGAAATCCTCAGTCCCAGAGCCATGGCACGTGCTGCCACAATCATGAGGTTCGAAGACCTCAGACTTCAAGGAATTAAGAGCGCACTGCACCATTATCCATCTCTTGCCTTGCTCCCTGCTGCTTTAGTCGCTGTCAGCGACTTCAAATTTTATCTGGCTACCAAGATGTCCACTTGGTACGCAAATGAAGAAATGGTGGAGTTCTACACTTTTGATAAGCTTAAAGCCGAAGAGGCAGCTCTGCAGGAGACATTTGGTTTTGGAAGTCTTCAGGATGCTTTTGAGCATCAAGACGAGCTGATCCAGATCCTCATTCAGAAGGTTGAACAGGATGAAGTACCATCTTCTGAGGAAGTCATCTCTCGAGCCAACTCCTACCTACACAATCTCAGCTGGATCGTTCCAGTTGAAACTGCCAAGAAAGTTGTCCCTGCCGACACAGCTGAGGCAATGATGATTGAAGAAGAGCCAACGCATGCAACAGTTGAGCCAACTGAAGCTGCCCCACAGAGTCCAATTGTCGATGACACTCGCTCACTGGTCGAGATCGAGGCAGTAAAACCCAGCCAAGCCGAATCCGAGACCCAGACGGATCCTGTTGTACTTTCTGATGCAATGAAGGACGAAATTGCCAAACAAGTTAAGGAAATCCTTTATCAGGACAGACTCAAATCGAACATTGACACCCTTCTGCGCATCACAACTATAGAGTCGCAAGTCCAGAGCAATAGACAGTCCATTGACGACGTTCACAGATTCGCTCAGAATCTGCAGGAAAGCACCAGCAAAGATCTCAAACAGTCTCTCGTTTCTCAACGCATTGATCAATCAAATCATCTAGAGAAGAGAGTCCCTGAGATCATCTCAAACCTCCAAGCTCCGCTGGAAAGCCGCGTCATCGACTTATCCAGTCAGCTGGACGCTCTCCAACAGCAGACTCTCTCCCACAGAACTGACATCCACCAGCTGTTCAATCTTTACAAAGAGCTGGACAATCAGTTCAAAGCTGGAAGCAGCAGCACTGCACAGCTCAATCTCGTCACAGCAGACAACTCAGCAAAGATTGCTGATATTGACAAAGCCTTGGCCCAGCTGAATGAGACAGTAGTCAACCTCTCCTCCACTCTTATTGATAATGCCAAAAAGGGGGAAGGTAATGACAAGAGAAAAACTTCAAAGACGGGCAAAGGAAAGGCTGTAGCTGAAGTCCAAGTGATGCAGTCAGAGATTGACGAAGTTGTTGCTGAGCTGGATGCAGAGGAACCAGCTGGACGGAAAGGGAAATGGAGCAGAATGATCATCCCTCTTGCCAAAGCTAGCGGAGCCACGCCAGAACAGTTCAATGATACTCATTGGCTCTGCAACTTTGTAACTCAGCAAAAGCAAGAGATGAAAAGCCTCCAAGAACAGCAGAAGAAGAAAGAAAGTCTGCTAAATGCCGAAGAAAAGAAGCAGCAGAGGAAAAGAGCAAGCATAAGAGCTGCAAAGAAAAAGTCTCAGATGCCGATGAACTGGAGAAGAGTAGATGAATGGATCCCAGAAGAGCTAAACGACGACTGGGAACATACAAAGTTTGAGTTCATCGAAGATTTCTATTATCTGGGAGCTTACCCAAATACGCCCCCAGATGTTGCTTTCATGATGCATCTCAATGAGCTTTTTCATCAAGACAGGATGACGGTAAAAGCATTCTTCAACGCTGCAAATACCGCGAAGATCCAAATTTCATCGCTCCACCGTATCATATCCAGCCTCCATTGATACCTGGAACTCATCTTCCTGACAAATCAAAAATTATCGCTGAAGTAAACAGATGGGCGATCAGGAGGAAAATTTCCAAGGCAAACAACGAAGAAGAATACAGGAAGCTGGAGCAGATGATATTTAACCGATACAGGTTAAGAACAGATGAGCAGCTGGATGAAGATAGAATGAAGAATCAGCAGCAGCAGCAGAAATGAAGACCCAGTTATCTGGGATTAAATTGTTTTTGTCTATTTTCAGTTTGTTAATCATGTATCTCTTATAATCATCTTTGTGGATTAATTAAACTGAAATATTTTGCTCTCAAGCTCACCCTGATGACAATAACTCTTTGTCCAGACACTGAACTCTGAATTTAATTCTCTGCTGAAATCTTTTAAACCCACTTTCTCATTTAGGGGAAAGCAGGTTGTTTTTCTCAGTTAGGTTTTGGCATCATCAAAAAGGGGGAAATTGTTGGGAAAATTCTAAAGTTTTGATTTGATTCCAAAACCCAACTGCTCTCCAACCTAGTAGATGAATGTACAAACCTAAGTTAAGTTTTCCAGCTCACTTGTTTGAGCCTTAGATTTTCTAAGTTCACAGGTTTGAAAGTTGAAGACAGAAAAAGACCCAGCTGAGTAATCAGCTGGACCCAAAGTCAGCTGAAAGATCTCTTAGCTGAACAAAGCTCCAGAACTGAGCTTAGTCAGACTGACTCAAGAAAAGAAGAATGGATCCAGCCAAGGAGATCCAACGGAGCAGAATAAATTGAGCTGACTCAAAGACTAAGAAAGTCAGCTGAGCAGACAAAGGGGAACTAACTCTGAAGATGTCACTTCGAGTCAGTTTACCCATCCAGCTCTAAATTCAAAGTCAAGCTAAAAAGACAAAAATCCCGGTTTCAGAGGAAGTCAATATACCTCGACCAATGAGGGATTGACATCTCAGCATCCTAGAAAGGCGAACCTAGGATCTGACACAGTGATAAAGATAGGTGAAGATACGCTCAACGGCAGATCGATAGATCAGAGAGTAGGTAAGATTCAAACGGCTCCTCCAACGGCTAGTTTGAATCTCTACCTATAAATACCAGTCTTCAACCTCAGAATCAGGTACGAAAAACTCTCTACAAGCTTTCAACCTCTCTGAATCTCCCAAGTATCAAAAAGCTCTCCAACAGTTATCTAACTCTTTAAAAGAGCACTTAATTTCTTAAGTGTTTAATTTCAGAAACTGCTTTAGTTTTTCGTCTGATCAATAGGCCAAAATCATAGTAAATCCAAAGCCTAGATCTGAACGAGTTCATCTTCCAAAGTTCTTCATTGTAAGAACTCGTTCAAAGTTGGAAACCCAAACCCACCTTTACCCAGAAAAGGTTAGGTTAAGGTTACGCCTTCTCGAAGCGCAAAATTTGAGTGTAAGGTTATTCAGTACCCGAAAACTGAAAAGGTGCAGGCTTCTACAGTGCCCGTAAACTGTTAGAACACAGCTCGAGGTAGAGCTACGAAGTTTCTTGGTACTCGTAAACCAAGTGGTCATCCTTAGTGGATTTATCAGTTAAAACCTGGTCGTGGACGTAGGAGTTTTCTCTCCGAACCACGTTAAAATTCTGTGTTCTTTATTGCTTCATTCAGTCTTTGCTTTATATTTAGTTAAAGAACTAACCGCATTTGCACAGCACAAGTTTTCAAAGCTTCATCTCTCTGGCTGTGTGACCCAGCCAGCAGCATTGATTTCAAACCTGATTAACTGAAAACTGAAACTAAGTTTTTCTGAGCTTTTGTAAAGGGAACGAGCTAAGTTTTTCTTTCCACCACTTTCCGCACAGCCAGCTAAGTTATCAGTCCAGCTGACCATCTTCTTTAGAAGTCAGTTGAACTCATAACTGAGCTCTCACTCAACTCTGTTTTAATTTGATAAAAGATTTCAAAAATCCCTCTTCGGTGTATTCACCCCCCCTCTACACCGAAGACCTCGTTCCGGGACCATCAACCTGTTTTGTCATCTAATTTCTAAGCCGGACTGCAACATAAAATAAAACAACAACAATAATAATAATAATAATAATAATAATAATAATAATAATAATAATAATAATAATAATAATAATAATAATAATAATAATAATAATAATAATAATAATAATAATAATAATAATAATAATAATAATAATAATAATAATAATAATAATAATAATAATAATAATAATAATAATAATGTTAGATTCGAGCCGGTAGCTCGGTTGAAGTTGGCAAGTTTATGTAGAAGCAAAATTGACTGAAGTGTTTCTGAGTTGTGCGAGGACAAAAACTGGTTTCTGAGCTTCAGTCTGAGCTAGTTCATTGTGGAACAGAATGGAACAGATCTGAAAGATTCTTTCCATATTGATGCGGATTTTGCGGAGATATTTTCCTTATCCTTGTTTGACGCGGAAAAGATGTTATATTGCAGATATACTTAATTGTTCCACAAGGCATATCTTCAAAGGAAGTTTCCATGTATAAGGAAACTAGGGTAAATGAGGTGGAGAGCATATCTAGGGTTTCTCAAGACCTATATATATCTACACCAAGATACATTGAAGGGTGGCTGCCGCTGCTATTGTTCATTATCATAGCTTTATACTTTCATAGTATTTTTATTGTATTCTTGAGAACGTTTATTCATATAGATAAACACTTGTGAGAGGGTTGAGTGTCAAGTTGCGGCTTGAACTTAGATTGTGAGTGGTGCACTTACAATCACTAGTTCATGCTAGATCGGGAAGGGTGTGAGTGAATAGGCGTCATAAGGTTGGAGACCTGTGTGAGTAAGTTCCTTTGTAACTGCAACTTTCGATAGTGGACTGGTTCTCTCTTGGGCGTGACCCCCCAGACGTAGGTTGATTAACCGAACTGGGTTACCATTCTGTGTGTTCTTTTATGGTTCAGTTTTTACTTTCTGTTTTACTTTCTGAGCTAAGTATAACAGTGACAATTTGGTGTTAAAAGCAACGGGTGCACTTTTACGTAATTACAAATAATAATAATAATAATAATAACAATAAGTCATATAAAATAAATTAAGACTTATTCAATGCGGGGTGTTACAAGTAACGCTGGGGCAAGAAAGGTTTTGGGTTCAAAATCTTCCCACGACTCCGACAGTTGGAAAATCCAATAAAAGAAGCGTAGGATTAGAGAAGCGGTTGTAAGATCTTGTTGCCGTCGTTTTTTGTCCTTCCACGATAAGTACAACTGCCGTACACGACTGCAGACCACCACGAATCCCATGATGCTTAGGGACACAACCACGACTGTGATAATAATTGGGACGAGTGATTTTGTTTCCGTATTTGGAGTGATGACCAAAATCGAAGCTCCATAACTCACTGCAATGGATGCCAACGACACCCACATCGCATACACGGCGATCAACAGGAAATAAATTCGCCCGGTCGGCTGTCGGGTGGTGATGAGGAAGATCGTGATGAGAGAGGAAACGAAAGCTGTGTGATGACGTGTCGTCCTGCCAGAAACCGCCAGGGGGGCTGACGGCGGCCTGAAATGCCATGGTGGCTATCAGGACCACCACCACCATTGTGATATCCGTCAGCTTCGGGAGGGCTTTGAGCGCTGATTCGTTTGACGAACTCAACAAGATTGTTTCGATTTCTGTTTCGTAAGTTGTGCGTGTATGAGGGCTCTCCTTTAAGATTTGCAGCGCTGTTTTGCCCATGGAATTCGGTGTTTGCTTCTCAATTGTACAGCTTTCCACCAAGTATCGTATAATCTGAGATTTTGAAATAATTAATATATATATATTAGGGAATTACTCAAATATAGCCACTTTTCAAAAGTAAAGTTCAACTTTAGCCACTTTTTTTAAAATGAGCAATAATGGCCTCTCTTACTATATTGCCCTTTAATGGTCGCGTATGCATAGTCGTGTGTGTTGGTCGTGTGTGTATGGTCGTGTATGTTGATATGGTCGTGTATGCATGGTCGTGTGTGCATGGTCGTGTATGTTGGTATAGTCGTGTGTGCTGATCGTGTATGCATGGTCGTGTGTGTTGATATGGTCGTGTGTGTTGGTCGTGTGTGCATGGTCGTGTATGTTGATATAGTCGTGTGTGCTGGTCGTGTATGCATGGTCGTGTGTGCATGATCTTGTAATTTTCCGACGACTTTTCAGCGGAATTTTTTTAGGAAAGCACACGTGTGTGTTTATCGTGTGTGCATAATCGTGTATATTGATATGGTCGTGTGTGTTGGGCGTATGTGCATGGTCGTATAATTTTCTGGCGATATTTCTGGCGAAGCACACACGACCAACTCACACAACTAGCACACACGATCATATCAGAACACACGATCATAGTGATGTATGCATGATAGTGTATGCTAATATTTTAATATGTGATTTGATACTTTTTGAATTAAATTGACAATACGGAAACTTATTTATTGAGATATTTTATAGAATTGCTAAATTGACTCCAAATATAAGCATGGTTAGTGTATGATTGTCGTAGTTGAGTGTTTAACATGAGCATACTCGACCTCATATGTTATTTGTCGTATATGCTAGTCGTGTGTGGTGCATTTTTTTTTTATGTTTTTTCATCATTTTCATGTGATCATATGTATTCATGCATAGTCTTTTCTATTTTTTAAGGAGGAAAATATTTTTAAAAAGCCTCCAACGAGCATACACGACCTCACATGTTATTTGTCGTGTATGCTAATCGTGTGTGGTGCATTTTTTATATTTTTTTCATCATTTTCCTGTGAACATATGTATTCATGCACAATTTTTTCTATTGTTTAAGGACAAAAATATTTTTGAAAGCACTCCAACGAGCATACACGACCATATTGGTAGTGTGTGCTTCGACGAAAAATACATACACGACCATAGACACACGACCATATTAGCACACACGACCATGCATATACCTGACGACCATATTAGCACACACGACCATGCATACACGATCATATTGGTCGTGTGTGCTTCGACAGAAAATGCATACACGACCAGCACACACAATCATATCAGCACACACGACCATGCATACGACTACCACGCATGACCATGCACACACGACCATGCATACACAACCATATTGGTCGTGTGTGCTTCGACGGAAAATTTTCGTTTGAAAGTTGCCGGAAAATTTCGCCGAAAAAAAATCACCGGAAAATTTGCACACACGATCATGCATACATGACCAGCACACACGACCATGCATACACGACCATATTGGTCGTGTGTGCTTCGACAGAAAATTTTCGTTGGAAAGTTGCCGGAAAAATTTCGCCAGAAAAAAAGTCATCAGAAAATTTGCACACAAGACCATGCATACACGACTATATTGGTCGTATGTGCTTCGATGGAAAATTTTCGTCGGAAAGTTGCCAAAAAAATTTTGCCGAAAAAAGTCACCGAAAAATTTGTCGGAAAATTTGCACACACGACCAGCACACACGACCATGCATACACGACCAGCACACACGACCGACCATGCATACACGACCAAGAAGGACAAAACAATAAATTTACCAATAAAATCCCAAAAAGTGGCCATATTTGATCGTTTTTAAAAAAAGGCTATAGTTGCACTTTACTTTTAAGAAGTGGCTATATTTGCTTTTCACCCTATATATTAATTCAACAGAATGTTTACATCTAAGGTCCATATTGATTTCTAGATTCTACATAGAGTATGATTTCTATTTGATCCAACCCCTCTCTCTCCCCCCCTCTCTCTATATATATATATATATTAATCAGTTAGGATTTGTTCATTTTGATTGTAAATTTACGACAAGAACATAAGAGATTAAAAAATTTTCTCCCCTTATATACCTCATTTTTTATAAAAAAAAGTTTTACCATTGCTTATTCTTCTTTTTTCAATACAAGGAGAGATTATAATACCTCATAATAATATTATCCCTCCTGATGGTCCCAAGACGGATACCTTGGTGTAGAGGGGGGTGAATACACCAAGGTTTAAAAACTTTTCCAATTAAAACTCTTTTGAGTGAGCTGGCTGTGTTCGATCCAGCTGGAAGACAGCTTGATCGACACGGTAGGGCCGTGTGCGGAATGTGGTGGGATTTTGGAAAGTCCGTCTGTTGCTTCAAATATATTGCAAAGCTTAGTTTCTCTTTTCAGTTAATCAGTTTATGCAGCTTGAAATAATGCTTATGAAGGGTTAGCTGGATGCATAAATAAACATGAAAGAACACAGCTATTTAACGTGGTTCGGAGAAACTACTCCTACGTCCACGACCAGAAACCTCTGGTAATCCACTAAGGATACCACTGACTTTTCGCGCAGTCAGCAAGCGTTGCAGCTTGGTTCCTCAAGCTGGATACAAGTTTACGCGTACTGTATCGAAACGTAACCAGACTGTTTATGGGCACAGCTGAAGCCTAACCTGTAGTTTACGGGTACTACAGAACCAACACTCGAATTACGCGCTTCGAGCAAGCGTACCTTTACCTAACCTTTTCTGGGTTTGGGTTTGGGGGGTTTTCCAACTATGAACGAGTTCTTACAATGAAGAACTTTGAGTATGATGAACTCGTTCAAACTAGGCTTAAGATGAGAAGGATTATATGCCTAGGTACTTGTGGGAGAGAGCTTCAGCAGTCTGAGAATAAATGATCACTCATAAGTATGAAGGCTGCTGGATCTTTGAAGCTTTTCTGAGAGATCTCTTGATCTTTGGTTAGACTTCCTTCAATGAAGTATGTTGATCTCTCTTGAATATATTCTCTCGTCGCTCCTCTCTTTCTGATGATGAAGAAGACCTCTATATATAGGGAGAGATTAGAACTAGCCGTTGGAAAGAGCCGTTCTGAATCTTTACCTAACTTCTGACAGGATTGACTTGTCTTCTTCCTTGATTTCCTCGTAAAGCAATCCTAGGTTTGACTTCTAGGTGCTGAGGTGTCGAGTTCCTGATGGTCCAGATCAGATCTGACTTTATCTAAAGTTCACTTCGACTCTGCTGTGTTGGTGACTCTGAGCTGTCTTGAACTCTGCTGGATCATTGACGCTGAGCTGAGTCTTGAACTCTGCTGGGTCTTGACGCTGAGCTGAGTTTTCACACGAGCTGGGTCTTTCCTACAGCTGTGTCTGGAAGAACTTTATCGTCTTGGATCTGGATAACGTTACTTCTTACTCGACTTTGCTTACCCTGCTGTGTACTCAGCTAGGTCTTCTGCTGTTTTCAGCGACCACCTGTAAACATAGAAAATCTATAAGCTCAAACAGGTGAGCTGGAAAACACTTGGGCTTGTGCAAACATCTACTCGGTTGGGGTCAGCTGGGTTTTGGTATCACTTCAAAACTCTATTAATTTTCCCAACAATTTCCCCCTTTTTGATGATGCCAAAATCCCAAGTTGGAAAAACAAAAAATTGCTTCCCCCTTAACAGGAAACGGGGATTCAACGATTTAAACATTCACAGCAGGTAAACATATTCAGAGCCTGGACAAAGAGAGATTGTCTTCAGGTTGATTTTGATAAAATGAACTTTTCATTAATAGGAAGAATTTTTACAATTATCTAAATACAAAAGTTCAAAAAGAAAATTCCCAGTTGGCTGGGTCTTCAGCTTTGCTGCTTCCTTTGTTCATCAATTTGATGGTCAGTCTTTAGACCATATCTATTGAAGATGAACTCTTCCAGCTTCTTCCATTCAGCTTGATTCTTCGACTTTGAAATTCCTCTTTCACCAGCCCAGTGATTAATTTCTTTGATGATTTGGGCCTTGTCAGGAAGGTTTGTTCCAGCTAGAAATGGAGGCTTTAGCTGTTTGACTTTTGGAGCCTTCAGCTGGAAGTTGTTACTCTTGGCATAGAGGGCGATTGACCTTGCCATCATTGGATCTGTCTCATGAAGCTCGAGGAAATAGTCCTGGAAAGCGACACGGATCCATGCCTTTGAATCGATTCAAGTAGTAGAATTCTTTGATGAATTCGATTTGCATCTTTCCGAGTTTTCATTTATATCGTACGGGTTCTTCTTATCGGTGAAATTTGCTTGGATTTGTTTCTTCTTTGCTTGTCTCGTAGCTCGCACTTTTCTTCTTCTGCTTTTTCTCAGCAGGCTTGAGAGCTTCAGCTTTCTTTTTAACAATCTTATCCAGCTCTTGCATTTCTTTTCTTTGCTCGTTGTGGAAGTTACACAGCCAGTGATAGTCTTTGTATTCTTCAGGCTTGTGTCCACATGCTTTGGCAAGAGCAGCCATTTTCTCTCTCCATGTCTCTTTGACAGCTTTGGCTGGAGCAGTTGGCTCTGTCTCTTCTTCATCCAGCTCTTTTGCAAAATCGTCGATTTCCCTCTGTATTTGCTGCACAGGTTCCCCCTTAGCTGCAGCTTCCCTCTCACTTGTTTTTCCAGCTTCATTCTGATCTTTCCCTTTTTGGCATTATCAACAAGGGAGGTAGAGAGGTTGGCAACTGTTGCACTGAGCTTGGAGAGAATACCTTCAACATCAGCGATCTTGACTGAGTTGTCAGCTGTGACGAGATTCAGCTGGGCATTCGTCTTCTTCCGGCTACGGGCGAGCATCCAGATCTTTATATAAGTTGAAGAGTTGGCGGATGTCAGAGCTGTTGGAGAGAGTGGTCTTTTTGAGAGCTTCCAGCTGGCTTGAAATATTTGGAATGTCGTCAACCAGTGGAGCTTGAAGGTTTGAGATGATCTCAGGGACTCTCTTCTCTAGAAGAATTGACTGATCAATTTGTTGAGAAACAAGAGATTGTTTGAGATCTCTGCTGGTGCTTTCCTGCAGATTGATAGCGAATCTGTGAACGTCGTCAATGGACAGTCCATTGCTCTGGACTTGTGACTCTATAGCTGTGATGCGCAGAAGGGTATCCACATTTGATTTGAGTCTATCCTGAAAAAGGATTTCCTCGACTTGTTTGGCAATCTCGTCCTTCATTGCATCAGAGAGCACAACAGGATCCGTCTGGGTTCCGGATTCGGCTTGGCTGGGTTTCTTGCCTCGATCTCGACCAGTGAGCGAGTGTCATCGGCAATTGGACTCTGTGGGGCAGCTTCCTCTGGTTCAGTTGATGCAACAGCTGGTTCTTCAATGATCATTACCTCAGCTGTTTCAACAGGTACAGCTTCCTTGGTAATCTCAGCTGAGACTTCTTTAGAATTGTCAGCTCCAGAATGTGTTTCCCATCCCGCTGCTATAAGAAGCTTGTCGGCTGATTCCCAGACTTCAGCTGGGTGCGGCTTGGGATACTGCTGAGACACTTCAATTATTCCTCTGATGAGATCATCTTGATGCAAATATGCATCCTCCAGACTTCCAAAGCCAAAAGTGTGCTGGAGGCGTGCTTCATCAGTCTTCAGTTTCTCAAAGGAGAAAGTCTCTATCAGCTGCTCATTCTGGTACCAAGTTGCCATCTTGGTAGCCAGATAGAACTTGAGGTCTCCAACTTTGACAAGGGCAATGGGCAGGTGCGCCAGAATTGGATGCTGAGTTAGAACACTCTTGATCCCTGCAATGCGCAAGTCCTCGTACATGGCTTCCATAAAGGCTGAGCCAGTAGAGTTGAGAGAAGGAGAGGTAGTAGAATCACTCTTCTTTGATTCTGTGGAGATTTGAGGAGCAGGTTCAAAAGGGTTCACAATTGGCTATGAAGAAGTATCAGCCAACTGTGTGGGAATTTGAGCTTTGGGTGAAGGCTGTTTTGGGGGTAAGCTGGGATAAGTGAAGGAGGGTTCAGCTTGGGTGTCAGCTGGCTGTGAAGGAGCTTCAGCCAGTTGAATATCTTCCTGCTCTCTTGCAGGAGATGGCTCTTTGGTTGGAGAGCTGGGTGGAGGGGAAGGCTGTTTCGGCGGAGAGCTGAGAGGAGGTGAGGGCTGGGGTGAGCTTCTTGGATTATCCAGCTCGTCCTCTGAGCTGGATGACAATCCATCATTCAATCCCATCTCGGCCAGGATGTTTGATCCGTATTGATCGAAGGCCGACACTGGCTGTGGGGAGAGAATCACCATAGCTTGACTTGGAATGACATCTGTTTTCTTTTTCTTCTCAGCTGGACCTCCAGCTGGTTTAGGGTCAGCTGCCTTCCTCTTTCTTTGTTTCTTCTCAGCTGGAACTTCTGCCTCTGTTCCTTCCAGCTGCTTCTTGCCTTTACTCACAGCAGGCTGCTTCTTCAGAAGATCATTGATTTGATTTATTCTTTGGAAAAGAATCTTCGTTTCTGGAAACGGTTCTGAGTCAGCCCACTTTACTGAGTGCCCTTTCACTGCTTGCTCTATTAAGTAAGAAATTTTGGAGCAGAGATACAGTGGCTCTGAAGCTGAAAACGTCGTCCTGGTGGAGTTGAACTTTATCTTCTCTGACTCCTTGACCAGTCGGTTGAGTAGGAAATCAAACCAGTTGACGTTTGCGCCTTTGATCATGGCAATCATCGGCTTGAGCTTTGGAATGCTGATCTCTCCTTGAGATCCAGCTATCCCAAGAATACACTTTTGTGTGATGTCCAGCAGCAGCCTGTACTTTGGCTTGAGCAGGAGCTTTGACATGCTCGCTCTGTAAGGCTCTGGGGAGATAAGCATCTCTTGACTGAGAAATTCATCTACTTCTTCCCGACTGTAATCATCTGGAATAAATTCTCCTATGCTGGGTAGATTAAACACCTTTCGCAGCATTCTGTTGAGCTTGATGGTGACGGTTGCTGAATCAAACTTTCCGTCTGCGCCTTCGACGTCCATGTCGAATGAAGATGAGTAGAGGCCGTCTTCATCAATGATGTTGAGGTAGAACAGTGCGGCATCTCTCTTTAGTATGAGCTTGGGCATGGAGGTTGCCCACAGCAAGAGACCGGAGTTATCAACAAGGTCTACCATCTCTTTTAGTTCAGAAACATGGAGATTGGAGGTGGACAGAATACTCTCAAATAACAGCTTTGTCATTAGGGCTTCAAACTGATTCATCCCTACAGTTGATTTCTTGGGAGCCATTTCTGCAATCTGTTGATTTTAGATCTTGAGAAGAACTTGCAGACAAAAGATGGAGGTTCTGGAGAATTGAAATTTGCAGAGATAAAGATGAAGGATGAAAGAATCTGCGTATCTTTTCCATATATATCAACTGCCATAACGGATCAACGGTTAAGATTGAAACAGTTGATATTCTGATCAACGGCTGGGAGAGATTCACTCATCACGTTTCGCTGACGTGCTTTCGGCGAGTGTATTACAACCGCGCGTGAGGTATTTCAAACGTTTGACGTTCTGCCTCGATCCTGCCGTGCTACAGTCCTATGCAGACTTTATAATTAATGCGATGGGAAAGGAAACTTATCAAACAATTTAACTAAGGAATGTCTGTCCGCTTAACATATGAATTCAAAATAAATGGACTTTATATAGCATATTCCTCAGAGCATTTATTGCATGAGACACAAACCGGTCAGCTTGGACATAGTATCCAGCTGATATCACAGCGGTCTTCTTCTTTTGTTTGATTGATAGTTCTCTTCAGCTGAGAGACTGGAAATTAGCTTCATTTTCCTTCAGCTGAGTTCCCTTGAGTTCTGCGACTGATGTCCAGCTGAGCTTGATTCCCCTTCATCTGGGTAATCCTTCTGGACTTAACTTTGGGATCCAGCTGAGTTTGTTCCCCCTCAGCTGGATGATTTTTCTTCATCCGGATTGAGCGGTCCAAGTGATCCACACATCATCTTGAATTAGATTTCAGCATGTTGTGCTTTTGTGTGACTTTTCCCAACAATGGATTCTTTCAGATGTTGAGATATCTCTTGGATGCTTTCATGTCGTCAGCTGGGTTAGAGGATCATCTTGTTTTTCCTGCTGGATTAGGTTTTCCTTCAGCTGGTGATTCCAGCTGAGCTTATTTTGGAGAGAGCATCCTGCTGGGTATTCTACTTGATTTTACTAAATCTTTCCAGCTATGTAGAATTCCCCCTTGATTTGTCAGTAGGTGGCTTTTTCTTCAGCTGCATCCTACTTCCTTTGAGCGGATTTTCTCATCATTGGCTCATTCATTTGTTAAGGTCAGCTGTCCCAAATTCAGCTGATTCAAATGCTGCTTCTCTAATCATCTCTTGAGACCAATGTGCTCAGCTGTATGACTGGCTGAATCTTCAGTTTTGTATCCAGCTGTCTTTATTTCACAGCTGGTCCCAGTCAGCTAGCTGGGTTTCTTCTCTAAGATGTTTCAGACATCTTAATCAGAGCAATCATCCTCATCTGAGTCGGAGAAGGAGATTTGATCATCATCCGTTTCGCTCGATTCGATCCTTTTATCTTCTCTCCGGGAGAATGACTCAGCTGGGTTGCTCTTTGGGTAGAGTTGCTTGTCGTGATGAACCTTCACGATATTCCTGTACTTTTCCTTGCTTTGTTCCAGCTGATTAATGCTTCGTACAAGCAGGGCAACTTCTTCGTTCAAATCTTCTTTGCTCATAAATCTGAGCTCTTTGTTGGTCCTTCCAAGCTGAGCTGATTGAGCTTCTTTTCTCGGCTTGATCTTCAGCTCTGCTTCATTCATTCGGCTGGATGAATCTCTGCTTGTGATCCCCAGATCAAATTCGTTGGCCTTCAAGATGGAGAACAATTTTTCCGTCTCCATGCTGCCAATATCAGTTCTGCTTTGGTGAACCACTTTGTGTGTACACCATTCTGAGGAGAGAGCTGAAAGAACTTTCAAGTTCTTGTCTCGAACTGTATATTTTCCAGTTCGGATCGTCTCGATCTCGATGACGAGGTTGGAGAATCTGAGCTTGCAACTGAGAATTTGTTCTCTTGAATTTCCTCTGAGCCTTCACACAGCTTGGCTAGAGTGTCCCACATCCCCTTAGCTGTCTCGCAGTTGATGATCTTGCTGAGATAAGCGTTCGTCACCGTTGAGGAGATGACGTTGCGAGCGTAGCTGTCCAAACCAGCTTGTCTTCTTTCTTCTGGAGAGTACTCCCTTTTGGGCTTCACAACTTGCCGGAGTACTGGTTCAGCTCCAGGTAAGGTTTCTGCTTGACTTTCTGATTTCATGATGATGATGGGTCCGTCAGTGATAACATCCCACATCATGTCGTGATGCGCACTCAGAAAGCTTTTGAGACGGAACTTCCAGATCTGATAATCATCGACAGAGAATGTCGGAAGATTCCTGCACAAGGAAGATTCCATGACAGTATGCAATATAATGACTTTTAAAAAGATTTTGAAACTTTGAAGGATCTGTTCAGGTGACCACTATCAGCAAAGAAGCTAACTTGACAGATGCAGTGATCTTTTGAACCACTGCTCTGATACCAATTGATGGTCCCAAGACGGATACCTTGGTGTAGAGGGTGGGTGAATACACCAAGGTTTAAAAACTTTTCCAATTAAAACTCTTTTGAGTGAGCTGGCTGTGTTCGATCCAGCTGGAAGACAGCTTGATCGACACAGCTGGCTGTGTGCGGAATGTGGTGGGATTTTGGAAAGTCCGTCTGTTGCTTCAAATATATTGCAAAGCTTAGTTTCTCTTTTCAGTTAATCAGTTTATGCAGCTTGAAATAATGCTTATGAAGGGTTAGCTGGATGCATAAATAAACATGAAAGAACACAGCTATTAAACGTGGTTCGGAGAAACTACTCCTACGTCCACGACCAGAAACCTCTGGTAATCCACTAAGGATACCACTGACTTTTCGCGCAGTCAGCAAGCGTTGCAGCTTGGTTCCTCAAGCTGGATACAAGTTTACGCGTACTGTATCGAAACGTAACCGGTTCGTTTACGGGCACAGTGAAGCCTAACTCCGTAGTTTACGGGTACTACAGAACCAACACTCGAATTACGCGCTTCGAGCAAGCGTACCTTTACCTAACCTTTTCTGGGTTTGGGTTTGGGGGGTTTTCCAACTATGAACGAGTTCTTACAATGAAGAACTTTGAGTATAATGAACTCGTTCAAACTAGGCTTAAGATGGGAAGGATTATATGCCTAGGTACTTGTGGGAGAGAGCTTCAGCAGTCTGAGAATAAATGATCACTCATAAGTATGAAGGCTGCTGGATCTTTGAAGCTTTTCTGAGAGATCTCTTGATCTTTGGTTAGACTTCCTTCAATGAAGTATGTTGATCTCTCTTGAATATATTCTCTCGTCGCTCCTCTCTTTCTGATGATGAAGAAGACCTCTATATATAGGGAGAGATTAGAACTAGCCGTTGGAAAGAGCCGTTCTGAATCTTTACCTAACTTCTGACAGGATTGACTTGTCTTCTTCCTTGATTTCCTCGTAAAGCAATCCTAGGTTTGACTTCTAGGTGCTGAGGTGTCGAGTTCCTGATGGTCCAGATCAGGTCTGACTTTATCTAAAGTTCACTTCGACTCTGCTGTGTTGGTGACTCTGAGCTGTCTTGAACTCTGCTGGATCATTGACGCTGAGCTGAGTCTTGAACTCTGCTGGGTCTTGACGTTGAGCTGAGTTTTCACACGAGCTGGGTCTTTCCTACAGCTGTGTCTGGAAGAACTTTATCGTCTTGGATCTGGATAACGTTACTTCTTACTCGACTTTGCTTACCCTGCTGTGTACTCAGCTGGCTCTTCTGCTGTCTTCAGCGACCACCTGTAAACATAGAAAATCTATAAGCTCAAACAGGTGAGCTGGAAAACACTTGGGCTTGCGCAAACATCTACTCGGTTGGGGTCAGCTGGGTTTTGGTATCACTTCAAAACTCTATTAATTTTCCCAACAATTTTAAAGTGAAAAAAAAGAATAAAAAAATGTGAAAATTGTTTTATGTAGAGGGATAAGAAAGGAGGCGATTTAGAAGCAGATAATTTGTTTATCCCTCATTTTTTTGCGATAAATTTACCAGAACGCGCCCTTAATGATTGCTCTTGACAAAAAAGTTGGTCTTAATTAAACTAAACTAATTACCTCAAGTTGATTGCACCTAACAGCCAGATGCAAAAGTGTCTCCCCATCATCATCCTTTGCACGCACAAGCTCACCCATCTTCTTCACCAAAACCTTCAAAGCCTCAAATTTACGATGTTTGACGCACAAGTGCAGCACGGTCTGGCCGCGATGCAGCCTCTCCAAAGCAGGAAAAGAGTCGAGTCGAAGCAGCTCCTCCAACATGTGAACATGGCCATTCATGGCAGCAATATGAACCGGGTTCATGCCTTGACCGTCACGCCACCAGCACATCTCTGGGGCTATTCTTAACAATTTAGCAACGATTTCGACGTACCCTTTTTCTGCTGCAATGTGAAGAGGTGACGATTTTTGGGAGTCCAAATTTCGAGCTAGCTGTGGATATCTCCTCGTTATCTCTTCAACGATGCCTGGTTGTCCATGCATCGTTGCTATATGCAGAAGATTTCTTGAACATGCAAATGAAGCTACATCAACAAGATACGGATCTTGTTCGAGCAGTTGTATAAATCTTGCTACATCCCCCGTTGTTGCAGCTTCATATAGATCCATTCTGTTCAACTATATTAATGGCGTTTTTTTTGTTAATTTTCTTTCACGCCTGCCTTCGTTTTACAGCTGATCATATATATAATATGGGCTCGTTTGGTACAAAGTATGAGATAAGGCCTGATATGTTTGACTGAGATGTCTTATAAAAATAAAGAATTAATATTCCGTTTGGTATGATGTATTAAATTCTCTGCAACACATTGTAATTATTGTAATTTATTGCTATAATTAGTTGCAGTATTATTTATATCACCTCATAGGTAGTATACATAACAACAAAAGTAAGTATTATTCATACGGGCCCGAACTTTATAAAGGGCCGTATACTTCATACCAAACAAAATATTAGGGTGTCATAAACATATTATACACCCTAATCACTCCTACCAAACGATATATGTATATTCATACATAGTAGAGGAGTCGTGTTAAATCAGACAACTAGTGTGGCAATGTTTTAAAAAAGACCTTATTAAGATTGACTCATATATATATATAATGTGTATATTCATACATAGTAGAGGAGTCATGTTAAATCAGCCAACTAGTGTGGCAATGTTTAAAAAAAGACCTTATTAAGATTGACTTGTATAAAGAATTTTACAATATGTTGACTCGTATAAAAAATTTTATATATTAATATATTTATGATTGATTAATCTACCTACATCACATTGCCACATCATTAGTGGGCACATTAACAGTGGGTGGTGGAGCGGTCCTCTATATAACATATAGAAGAAAAGTATCTATATATTTTTTGTGGACAATAATAAATGTCAAATGTGAATAGAAATTTATAGATAGAAATACAAACTCTTAGATACCAAAATTGAATAAAATATTAATTATTCAAGGAAATGAGATTTAATTTGGGCAGGAAAATGGGAGAGGCAACTTAACTTTGTTTTAGAATAAAGATATAGATGGTTAGTAGGAGGTTACAAATCTACAGAATTACATGCCATCCCCAAGGTCTAAATACGTAAAAATAAACAAGCTTTTGAAGATATTTTTTTACGATGTCGATAAAAAGGAAAAAAGATATTATGTCTCATTCCAGCGATGTAGTGAAATTTAGAGTTCAAACTTCATCGCTCTCCTTTCTCTCAAGTAAAAAAAAAGAAAGAAAAAGATATTCTTAAAATAATAATTATGTACCTAATTACAATCCAGTATCCACCTTGTGTTTACCTTGTGAGGTAGTTTTGTTAAGAATAATATGATTGATAACAACTTGGTGTTAATTAGTTTTAAGTGTCTGGAAGCAGTCACATGATTTAGCATTAATGTCAAACCATTTTGAATATTTCTTCTCTTGTTTTTCTTAATTCAAGTTGATTAATAATAATGTAGAAATAATACATAACATCATGTTTCAGTTTGGTAGTCTATAGTTTAATTGTAGCTAACACGCCAACACTTTTTTTTTGTTTTATTTTTTCTTTTCGAGTTATAGATATATATATATATGCAGAGCTGTCAATAGTGCAAAAATCCAAACACCACTTCTGAATTTAAGGGTTTTGAATGGTTAATTATTTCCTTATTTAGAAGTTGACAAATTGAGTGGACATTCATTTAAGGAAAGATAGACAAATTGAGTGGGACAGAGGGAGTATATTTCTTCTATTGTCTCGATCAGTCAGCTATGGATAGAGATCGAGTGGCAAAATTTGGAATAGTCAAATTAAATAGTGAAAATTAATAGTTGTCCAACAACTTTATTTATATAAATTCTGTCTAACTTTGAGAATTTTGAACAAAATTGCCTATAGAAATTGGTGGCACGCTAGCTGTCATGTGGTACACTTGGAACGAATAAGATCCGTTCGTATCAGTCGTACCAAGTTATGGCGTTGCGACATGGTACATTTGGGATGAATGAGATCCGTTCGTACCAGTCGTACCAAGTTATGGCATTGCGACGCGGTACACTTGGAATGAATTCGTACCAGTCGTACCACACTTGGTAAGCAGTCGTACCAAGTTAAAGTAAGGACATTTAAGTCTCTTCAGTTCAAAGTTGACTACAATTTATTAGAATAAAGTTATTGAACAACATTTAGTTTCCACTAACTATTTTTGATATTTCGCACCATTAACTTTAGAGATAATTAGATAAACCTTATGTTTGATCCAGTTCTTGTAAGTTGGTGTTTGGATTTTGCACTATGGTATTTGATGTCTAACCCCATTTCTTTCCTAGATCCATCTCTCTCTCTCTCTTAACTTTTGCGGCAACAAACTTGCCACCATCCACCGCCGTCCGACCTCCCCTCTCGCGACGGCGACACCTCCAGCCACTTCCTTCGTAGTCTGCGACTCTCAACCAATAAGCCATCTCCCTCCTCCGATGAATCGGCGACAAACTCAAATTCCCAATTTATTCAAGGATTCCCTAAATCATTTAGGAATTCGATTTCGTGGAATAGGAATTTTTTTAGGGTTTATGTAAGTTTGCATTTATGTTTAAAGACTGGATTTTTGAATTCACAACATAGCTTAATTATAGATTTATGTATTAATTACCTATTCCAACACACGAGCATGCTATGATCAACCTAATTTAACACACACAAGCTTGTGGTGATCAACCTAAACTCGTGCTAATCATGTTGTGATAATCTACCCACTGAAATGTAGAAAAATCATCTCCTATAAATTAAAAGCTTTAAAAGTTAAACCAACTCCAAAAAAAAAATACAACTATCATGGGAACTGATGTGCATCAAGAAATCATTTTCAGGAGCAAATTTCCACCGGTACAAGTTCCTGAAGATGTTACCCTGCCGGAGTTCGTACTCTCGGACATCGAACCCTATCTCGACAACGTGGCCGTGGTCGACTCCATCACTGGAAAATGCTACACTTACCGCGAAGTAAAGAGGGATGTTTATCGATTCTCCAAGGCCTTGAGGTCACTCGGCCTGAGGAAAGGCCGTGTCGTGGTGGTTCTCCTCCCCAATGTGGCGGAATACGCCACCATCGCCCTCGGCATCATGGCCGCCGGCGGAGTTTTCTCCGGCGCCAACCCTAACTGCCATGCATCAGAAATCAAGAAGCAAGTTGAGGCTGCTGATGCCAAGCTAATTGTCACTGATGGATCAACCTATCATAAGGTACCTCATTTCATATAATTAATGATTTTCCATCCAAATACCAAATTTAATGATGATTGATTATATAATTTGATGATATTTCAGGTAAAAGATTTGGGAGTTCCAGTTATAATACAAGGGGAAGATGGTATAGATGGAACTATAAACTGCCAAGAGCTGCTTGAGGCGGCCGACAAGGCTAACACTAACTCCGTCTTCATTGACGAAAAACTGCTGCAGACTGATCTCTGCGCTCTCCCATTCTCATCAGGTGAAAAAAAAACTCATGCTTTACCGACGGAAATTTAATTTCCGTCGGTAAATCCGTGAAATCCGTCGGTAAATTGTTTACCGACGGAAATTCACCATGTTGGTGATTTGGCATGATGCGAAGTAATTACCGTCCGTTGGAGGCATTTACCGACGGACATTCCGTCGCTGGAATTTTGTCGGAAAACCTTTCTTGGTATTTGTAGTTAATGATTCGGATTTGGATTCAGGTACGACGGGGGTGTCGAAGGGCGTGATGCTGACTCATCAGAACTTGGTGGCGAACCTCTGCTCCACACTGTTCAGCGTCGGGCCGGAGCTGGTCGGCCAAGTCGCGACGCTCGGCCTGATACCGTTTTTCCACATATACGGCCTCACCGGAATCTGCTGCGCCACCATCAAGAACAAGGGCAAAGTGGTGGTGATGCAGCGCTACGAGCTCCGCCTCTATCTCAGCGCTCTCATCACTCATCGCGTCACGTTCGCGCCCATCGTGCCTCCCATTATGCTCGGGCTGGTGAAGAATCCGATCGTCGACGAATTCGACCTCAAGAAGCTCAGCCTCAAGTCCGTCATGACTGCTGCAGCGCCACTTGCACCTGAAATCTTGAATGAATTTGAGAGGAAATTTCCTGGGGTTGAAGTTCAGGAGGTGAACAAGCATACTTAATTACTTATATAAGTCCATGATTTTATTTGTTATGGAATATCTTTTTTTTTGGTAAATAAAAATTTATTAAATCACACACGAGGGGTGCAACCCAATAACGAGATACATAGTTTGAGCGTTTTAATTGGTACGTAGGCGTATGGAATGACAGAACATAGCTGCATCACGATGAGCCATGGAAGTGTGATTGCAAAGAGGAATTCAGTGGGATTTATCCTTCCGAATTTGGAGGTGAAATTCATCGATCCCGAGACGGGCTCGTCGCTTCCCAAGAATACCCCTGGGGAGATCTGTGTGAGGAGCAAGTGTGTGATGAAAGGTGAGGAAAAAACTTCTTGTGATTAATTAGTTTTACATGCATGATTAATTAGGGTTTGATACGTCGTGTGTGATTTTCAGGCTATTACAAGAACGAGCACGAGACGGCAATCAGTATCGATAAAGATGGATGGCTGCACACCGGGGACATCGGATACATTGATGATGATGGAGATGTATTCCTCGTTGATCGTATCAAAGAACTAATCAAATACAAAGGCTTCCAGGTAACGTGTAATACCCAAATCAGATCCTCTATTGCACTCCATGTGACATCTCCTATTGCTTTAATAAAGAGACGACACTTGGCATAACTAGGAGTTCAAGATTTGCCACTTATCATAAGCAATAGGAGTACAATAGAGGATCCGGTTTGGTATATACCACCAATTCTCGACCTTTTCAGGGGCAAAATAGTATATTTACTAAAGAGCAAGTCTCCTGTGCAACTGCCACTTGTGTGAAACCGAATCCTTTGACCCGATCCGGTCAAAACGGGTCGGGTCAACCCTCCAGTTTTTTTTCTTTTTTTTTAAATTCGATTTTTGTAATTTATTTTTCTTCTCCGTCTTCTGCTCCGATTTTAATTTATAGATAATTAATGTTATTTAGCTCGCTCTGAGGCCTTCGTCTCCTCTCGTTCGACTCTTTAAAAAAAATAAAAAAAATAAAAACTGAAAAAAAAAAATTTTAAAAAAAAACTGTAAAAAAATCGGAAAAAAAAATTAAAAGTTCGGCGCATGTGATGCACGCGCCTGACTGCCACGTATGTGCGACCGCCTCACCCAAGTTTTTGCCTTTACTAAAATACCGATTTTTTTTTTTTTGACAGGTTGCTCCAGCTGAATTAGAGGCAATCCTACTAAGCCATCCTTCAGTAGAAGATGCTGCAGTTGTGGGGTAATTATAAATTTATAATGAATTAATTAATTAACATAAACATCATCCCAAAAAAACTCAATTAGATCTAATTATATTTTTGTTTTTTAATTAATCTGGTTTAATTTGGGAGCAGATTGCCGGATGAAGAAGCTGGTGAAATTCCTGCAGCATGCGTAGTAATAAAAAGAGAAGCAAAAGAAAGTGAAGAAGACATAATAAATTATGTTTCAGAAAATGCAGCCAGCTACAAGAGAGTTAGGGTTGTGCAGTTTGTTAGCGCCATACCAAAATCGCCTTCGGGGAAAATAATGAGGAGAATTATTAGGGAAAATATGGTGAATAATCATCTGCAAAACTAATATAAATTAATAATTAAAAGGCCAGGATTCATTCTATAAATTAATTAATCATGGCATATTGAATTGTACTACACGGATTAATTGTGATGCAATATTAGTTTAAATTAATTAATGTGACAGAATTAATATCCTTGCATTCTCAAAATGGAACCTGAAATGTGCATACTACATATCCATCATCTTGAAATGTTTTTGAATTATTTCAGTAAGAATAGATTAATTATTGATTTGAATTTATTTATCCTTATCCTCGCTAAGTTTTCTTAAATAATTAATCAAGTCATTGTGGATTAATGGTTTTTGATACTCTCTCCATCCACAATAAATTTTCACATTGTAAATGACACGGATTTTTATAATTTGTTGGTTGATTGTGTTGTGAGTGGGATAAGATCGAGTCTCACTTTTGATATAGTTTTAAATTGTGTTTTTTGGGTGTCCGTACAGTTATTTTTTAGGCCCACGTGTGTTTTCTAGTGTGACTAGGATTAGGGCTTAATTAAGTGCTATATAAATAGTTGTTCACCCATTGTAATTTGTATTCGAAAATCATATATTGAAAACCCTGACTTGGCATTGCCCCCATACGTAGTTACACATCGTAACGAACTGGATACACAATTCTCGTGTGTTTCTCGTTTTTCGTGATTATTGTGTGTTTATTTCCTAATAGTCACAATCCTCCTCACCATCGGACTGTCGTCGGGGCGGCGGCGTTCATGACTATGGCTATTTATACGATCATGTGGTTGAATTCTCCATCACCACACACTGCTTTATCTCTTATTCCTAGCGTTCATCTTAAACATAGTTCCTATTTTACTTTCTATAGAGCTCTTATTTTAAATAAATAATTATAATTATTTTAATTGTACAATTTTGTCCTTATAGCCCAAAAATTACTATAATTTAACTAATAACTATAACCCCAAATATAGTCCTTTTCAGTCGATTTCTTTTTTGCTTATTCTACTGTGTCAAATAACAATGGAGAATTCTATTTCTAAATCCATCTCTTTAAATTTCTAAATCCTTATCTTTCAAATTCCAAATTCTAGACGTACGTTGTTTTATCGAACTAGCTAGCTCATCAATTCTGATGTTCTTTTCAATTTGTACAGTTTTTGTTACTTCTTGTGCTACTAATTGTGCTATATTTGGGTTAGTGTTTACATCTTCACATGCATAAAGTTTTTTTTTTCTTTTTTTGAGGGAATTCATATGCATAAAGTATTGGGTTTAATAATGAGATAATGTGGGAAAATGACCATTTTTTAAAGACAAAGATAAATTCTAATCATTAATCTTTAAAAGATACTCCCTCCGTCCCTGATAAGTGTGGTCCGGAAGGAGGGGCACGGGTTCTAAGAAAGATGTTAAGTAGATGTGTAGTGAGTGGAGAATGGACCCACTTTGTTGTAGTCTATGATGCACGGATTCTTCTAAAAATACCATATTGCAGTATCGGATTCTTGTTAGGGTGCGATTCTCGTCGGATTCCCGTGGGATTCGCACCCGATTCGCCATGTGGCTTATCCTTCCAAATAAAGAATAAAAAGTAATCGGATTCGCGAATCTTGTATGTAAAATTCGCGAATTCCGTGGGTGAAGTAAGTGTATGAGGTTGACTTTGATAACTTTATTTGAATTATGGCTTTTCTAATGGACTAATGATATTTGAATTGAAAATGCTTAAGTTTTGGGTTAAAGAAAATGAATTCCTTTATGAAAATTTATATTTCTAATTATTTTATAAGTGTTACGCACATATAATAAAATATTAATACTAGACGTATCATCGCCGAATCGCACCTTGTAATTTTCAAAATTCCGTATCCATGTTCCCGTATCGTATCGCCCCCGCACCCGCCCCCACGCACCCATGCAACATAGGTTGTAGTGTTAGTTACTTTTAAAGGGTAAAATTTTAAGTGGGGTGATATCCATTTAAGGAATGACCACACTTATGGGGACAGACGAAAAAGGAAAGTGGACTACACTTATCAAGGACAGAGGGAGTAAATAATAACCAGCCTTATCAAATTGTCCTTCCTTACCTTATTTTTGTGAATACATACACTAATACATAATACATACATGAAAAAGTCATCGGAAATATTTCGCCCGAAAATTTTTGCCCGAGTTGACCGCCGCCGCCGGAGTTGACCGTCATGTATGTATTCGTGTATGGATTCATGCATTCAAAGCAACAATACTTTCCGCCGGAGCTGCAGGTGGAGCTGCAGGTCGCCATTTCCAAGCCATCCAATAAGCCTTGAGCCTGGAGCCAGACGTGACTACACTCGAAAAGCAAAACATTGCGTAGATGACTAAGAAGAGAGCAATTAGCACGTGGATAACATGAGTAATTGACTGTGTCTCCTTATTGGGAGAGATGACTATCGCTGAAGCTACGTAACTAATCGCAATACATGCTAGCGACAGCCACATTGTGCACATGGCGGCCATCGTGAAAAGTTTGTGCCTCGACGGCAGCCCAGTGGTGAGCAGCACAATTGTGGCGATGGAGGAAGTAAAAGCTACTGCGTTTGCTCGTATGAAGTTTCTGAATATTTCGGGTCGAGTAGATGCCATCACAGCTTCGCCGGCTTTGTGCAGCGGCGGCGATGATGACGGCGATGAGTCGTCGACCTGCCACACGCCGCCTGCAGGGCTGACGACGGCCTGGAAAGCCATCGCCGCTATCAGCACCACCACCACCATTGTGATTTCGCTCATTGTCCCAATAAAACTCTCGGGTTTGTCGGAATGACGACTCATCCTCTGCGATAGGATTCGGTCGATTAATAAAGAATTTACGTCTTCAAAACCTTCTCTACAGATTTCTTGCACTGTTTGCCTTTTGGAATTTCTTGGTAGCTCGTATGTTCTGTGGTTTGCTACCAAGTATCGTACGAACTGCATGCCAACGCACAGTATTAGTATATACTCTCTCCGTCTCAACAGCAAGGTCTCACTTCTATTAATTAATACTCTCATCAATTAAAGAAGTGAGACATTTGCTATTGGGACGGAGGGTGTATATGATATCATCATTAATTGAGATATTATAATGTACTTTGATACGAGTCAACATGATTCGGGAGGTTCAACCAATATTTCCATGGCAACCCAAGCTCATCCGAGCCGCAACACAAGACCGCCCAATTATATCTTGATGATTATTATTCCTTCCGTCCCTCAAAAGTGTGGTTCAAATTTGATTATATGTGAAGTATAAAATATTAATTGGACCACACTTTTGGAGGACGGATGGAGTATTTATTTTAGTTGTTAATTACTATTCTCTATTTAGGCTAAATATTAGTATTATATTAAGGGATAGGTCCTGCTTTACTGTAGCAGCTTTTTGGGTGTCTTGCACGACACTTTTCTTTGCTTTTGGAGATCCTAAGCATGAGATGTTTTAGGGCCGGCATCTTATCTATGAAATTTGCTAAGTTTAAGATTTTACTTTGTTTTTCAAGGAGCAAGCACACGCTCGAAGTGTGCAAGTGATACGAGATCGTATCATACTCCCTCCCGCCCTCCCTCCGTCTCACAATAAGTGGGACGTTTCTTTTTGACACGAGAATTAAGCAGAATGATGATTTAAAGCATAAAGAGATATACTGACCAAAATTTTCGTGGATGGAGGGAGTACAATAATAGAGATATACTCCCTCCGTCCCAATAGCATGGTTTCACTTCTTTTGGGCACGGTTATTAAGAAAAAAGAGTTTAGTGTATAAAGTAAGTTTGTTCCACTTTATTAAGGAGTATTTTAATTAAAAGTAATATCCTAACCAACAACTATTTCCCCCTTATTACACACTAATTATTTCCTTATTTGGATTGAGACCTTGCTATTGGGACAGCCGAAAAAGGAAAGCCAGACCTTCTGCTATTGGACGGAGGGAGTATTAAACAAACTCAGTTTTCTAAGAATCCGTGGTTTGATAATAGGTATAGATGTATAGCATGCGATAATATGCATGCATGCGTTGAAAATTAATTATTTAACGTATCCATAAAGACTTGGCCTTACCCCAACTCTCTTGAGCCGAACAGCCGAATGAAGTACTGTATCTCCATCATCATCCTCTACATTCACAAGCTCAACCAACTTCTGCACCAAAACCTCAAAAGCCTCAAATTTAGTATGTTTGACGCACAAATGTAACACGGTCTGTCCACGATCCAACTTCTCCATAGCAGGCAAACGATTTTCATTGATCAGCAGTCTCAAGATCTGATGATGCCCATGCATGGCTGCGATATGAACCGGGTTCATGCCTTGACCGTCACGCCACCAGCACATCTCTGGGGCTATTCTCAACAAGTTAGCAACGATTTCGACGTAACCTTTTTCTGCTGCAATGTGAAGAGGTGACGATTTTTGGGAGTCTAAATTTCGAGCTAGCTGTGGATGTCTCATCGTTATCTCTTCAACGATGCCTGCTTGTTCATGCATCGTTGCTATATGAAGAATATTTCTTGAACATGCAAATGAAACTTCATCAACAAGATACCGATCTTGTTCGAGCAGTTGTATAATTCGTGCAACATCCCCCGCTATTACAGCATCATATACATTCCTTTTTGCTGCTTCTCCTTCCATTCTTTCCGACTTTTTTTATGGCTATCTTTTCCCTTGTTTTCTTCTCTTTTTTGTACGTGTGCAAATATTGATGCATAACATAACATCAGTATGTATGTATATATAACAAAGTAAACAAACAAATGGCTAGCTGCTATATATATATCTATATATAGGTCAACTCAAGACAAGTCTGCGTAATTTCTACTTCTCACGCATTAGGTATGTACCTAATGATTTATTTATGTGTGTGTGCGCGCGCTCTTATGGGGCCGGTTACGCAATTAATTAATTAACCTAAAACATACTCCCTCCATCCATCAAGAGTGTGGTTTTTGATAAGTGATGGGTTTTAAGAAAAGTTAGATAGATGTTATTTGAGGGAAGAAAGAGACCCAACATTTTAAATTTATGTGAAGTTTAAAATAGAAAAAGTACACTCTTAATGGACGGACTAAAAATAAAATCTGACTACACTTTTTGTGGATGGAGGGGCCCGGCCCGAGCCCGCCGGGCTTTTTGGAAAAATCGGGCCGGACCGGCCCGAAAATTCACCGGGCCGGAAAATATGGAGCCCAACCCAGCCCGAAAAATCATTTTATAGCATAATTTTACCGGGCCGGGCCGAGCCCACCGGGCTTTTACCTATTGCCGGCCCGGCCCAAAAAATCACCGGGCCAGAATTTGCGGAGCCCAGCCCAGCTCGAAAATGGGCCTAGGAGGGAGTAATATATATGGTGGCTTACATTATGGTGTAAATTGTTAAAGGACATATGTAATACAACGTGCAACAATTATTTTTTATTTTTTATTTTTTATTTTTTATAGTTACATGACCATTTCAAAACCACTTGATTCTTCTTAATTAATTATTGTTTTAATTGAGCTGACTAATAATAATGTAGAAATATGAGAGATCGTGGAGAGCTCTCTCTTATTTTTTTATTTTATTTTTTGTTCTAAAACTCTGCATTTATAGCAGAAAACCAATTCAACATACTATAAATCGGTGGGGGCGGAAGGATACCCGTTGGGAACACTTAGAGGTGGAATCCAAAATTTTAAACTTTTATTGGAATTTAAGATTTACTTTCTCTCTTAAAAATCAAGGGGAAAAGAGCAAAAGTTGATGAAGTTAAATCTAGTAAAGACAATCCTAGTTTATAAGTCAATTTCCCTCTTTTTTCCTTTCATTTTCGATGTGGGACAACTTGTTTCTCTTCATTTCTGTCTCCCCTCTCACTATTATTTTCGGTGTGGGTCAAAGAATAGTGAGAGGATGGGAGGGAGACATGAAGAGAAATAAGTTGTCCCACATCGAAAATGGATTGAAGAAGATAGGGAGAGTTGGGTTGTATAAAGAAGAGAGGAAGTAATGTACATGAGTCTAACTAATATTGATTTTTTGTTAACCTCATGAATCTAAATTTCCATATTAATAAATTTTATTAATTATATAAGTATAATTTAAAAATATACTCCCTCTGTCCACGATATGGTTGCATACTTGTTTCTGACACGGGTTTTAAGAGATTGATTGGTAGTAGTGGGTATTGTTGTGAGTGAAGCAAGGAGCCTCACTTTAAATGTAATTTTTTATTGGTAGTAGTGGGTATTGAGTATTGTTTACTTTATTATGGGTGGGGCCAACGATGACAAATTATGCACTCACTCCATCCCATAACAAGTGGCTCGTATATCATATTGGATCGTCCCATAATAAGTGGCTCGTTTCCAAATAAGGAAATAATTATCTCTTCAATGTGGGTCATACCACTTTAACCACCTTTTATCCTTCACCTATATAACCGTGCCCAAAAGTTTTGAGCCACTTGTTATGGGACGGATGGAATAAATAATAAGGAATATAAGGTTGAGAATATAATGTATTATGTGGACCCTACTTCTGTAAATGGAATATTAAAAGGCCAGGATTCATTCCATAATTAAATTAATCATGGCATATATATTGAAGGGAGAAATGGGATTTTAGGACTTTTTAGATTGAAAATCTTAATTCTAGCACTACATTTTAAAATATACAAATTCTAACACTTTTGTACATTTTTACCCTTCCTCTTTCTTTTCTATTTTTCTATTTTTTCATTTTTCGTTTTGTTTTTTTTTCCTCTCCCACTCTCCTCCTCTCTACGTTTCTCTCTCTCTATCGAAACCAAGCAGCAGCACCACCACCGCCCTTCATCTTCTCCTCCGGCGAGACTACGCCGGTCGCCGGCGTGAGACCGGCGGACGAAGACTCGCCGGAAACGAAGAAGACGGCGGTATTGACGCCGGTTTCGCCGGATTTCCCATGAAAAAAAATGGGAATTCACATGGGAATTCAAATGAAAAAAGTGAAAAACTCGAATTCACATGAAAAATAATGTGAATTCTCGTGGAAAAAATGGGAATCACATGTAGAAAAATGGGAATTCACATGGGAATTCAAATGAAAAAAAGTAAAAAACTCGAATTCACATGAAAAATAATGTGAATTCACGTGAAAAAAATGGGAATTCACATAAAAAACCATGTGAATTCGAGTTTTTCATCTCTATCTCCAAAAAAATGAAGCAGAAATGTTAAGAAGGCAAAAAAATGGGAGAAATCTTCCGGCGACGCCGGCGACCACGAGTAGGAGAGGAGCGGACTGGTGGAGGCGCGGTCGCGCTGCTGCTCCTCCTCCTATCCGAACGCCGTCGTTAGATGCACGGTAGATTCGCCGGAATATGGTAGTTCCCTCGCCGGATTTGAGAAGCACCCAATTTTGCCAATAGCTAGGGATTAAGGTTTTTGCTGGGGATCTATGATTTCAGCCCAACTGTAACCTCGTTAACTTCATTGAAAATTATGGTCCAATTTTGGCAATTAGCCGAAGCACCCAAACCGATATTACCGCTGATGTTAGGCGATAGCGGAGAGCTTCGGGGAGTGGGTGAAGGATGAGTTGGGGAGAGAAAGAGGAGCAGCGGAAGCGGAAGCCGTAAAAGTGTCGTTGGGGAAGGACCCGAGGATTTCCGGCGGGGTTATGAGCGTGGTGGTGGACAGATGAGTGCAGCAGTAGCTGCAGTGGAGTGTTAGAGAGAGATGTTGAGATTTGAGAGGGAATTATGGGTTGAGCGGTTGACGATGAGGTGAGTGCAATTTTAGGGTTAGTGGGTAGTTTTTATTTGTTGAATAAAAATATTTTAATTCATTTACAATAAAAGATATTTTAGAAAAAGAATGAGGGGTAAAAATGTACAAAAGTGCTAGAATTTATATATTTTAAAAAGTAGTGCTATTATTAATGTTTTTTTCCCTAAAAGTGCTATAATCATGAATTATCTCTATATTGAATTGGAGTATTACATTGATTGTGATGCAATATTAGTTTAAAATAATTAATATAATGTGACCGAATTAATCCTTGCAATCTCAAAATGAAATGTGCATGCTGCATATCCATCCTCCTGAAATGTTTTTGAGTTATTGCAGTAAGAATAGATTTAATTATTGATTTGCTTTTATTTATCTAAGTCTTAAATAATCAAGTCATTGTGGATTAATGTTTTTTGGTATTTATTATTCTTTATAAAATGTATTTATCCTTGTATTGTAAATTAATTAATGAATATACTATGAATATTGGATTAATTTAGCCATAGCAGAAGGATATAGAAAGTAGAATTATGAAAAACTTATTCCACAAAAATAAAAATAAAAAATGAAGATGGAATGTGTTATATATATATATATACTTGGCGCCAAACTTTTCTTTTGGCGCACGCCAACACAAAAATATTCCAATATTTAATTTTATTTTCACAAAAAGATTGCATCCAATTTTCCTAATTAATTACCTAATCCGTGACCGCTAACACCTCTCACTTCCTATCAATTCAAATATATGGTTGCAAATAGAACATATATATATTGCATCCAAATCAAAAAAAGATGTGATTTTTATTCTGTGTAGTTTTTATGTTATAATAGTATGAAAATACAAGTCTCATTACCAATAATATAATGTCTCTAATAATTAATTATGTGTAGATTTTTTGCCAATATAATATGAAATCCGGTATATTTCTTTTCCAGATACCGCGTCGTTTACCAACAATAAATGTATCACAACCGAAAATAAAAAAGAATAAGAAACATACTGTTCTCAATTTCAACTTATAATTGCTAAGTTTCCATTTTTTTTTGAGGGGGTTAAGTTTCAATTTTGATTATAAACGATTTCTCTACGTAAACCTAAAAAGGAAATTTACATATCCTTTTTTTTTTTTTTGAGAAGGAAATTTACCTATATATCTTGAAAGAGCAACTGATGGCATTATAATACTCTTTAATATAATTTGAACTTTTTTATATTTTTCGTTTACAAATACAGGGACTCTCTCTCTCTCTCTCTCTCTCTCTCTCCTCTATCACAAATTAAGATGGGGAGATTCCACCATTTTCGGCTTCTGATAACCAAGAAGAAGAAGAAAAGGGTAATTAAAAGGAAGGCAGAAAAAGAAGAAAAGTTCCCACTACTGACCAACTATTTCCGTCTCTTTGATGAGTCATTAATGTCTATGTCGCTGCAGCAGATTCTGAGTTTGATTGGGGAAGAAGATGCCACAATCTTTGAGAATTCTTTCAAAAAAATATACGAATCTGAAATTAAGCTTGCCGCTCAAACCAAATTATTCACACAAAAATTTGAAAATTTGATCATCAGTTTGGATGACTAGCTAGTCTTTTCCGTTTTTGGAGGTAAATATTTATATATATATATATCTTGTCTAGTAGAGTTATCTTTTTACCTAGACCCAATTCTTATATGTGTTAATGATGATATATATGAATTATTATTATTAGCATGTTTAACATATGTGGATAATTGATTTGTATGTTCATCCCTACTATTTTACCTAGTAGAATTATCTTTTACCTAGACATAACCCAATTCTTATATGTATTAATGATGATATATATGAATTATTTTTGTTTTGAGATAATTATAAAGGTATATATAATGTTAAATAAAGTTCACACAGACAGAATTGAATCCAAAACTTCTCAATAAGGAGAGACATACTTCTGCTAGCCACTTGAGTCATGCCTCATCGCAGATATATATATGAATTATTATTATTAGCATGTTTAACATATGTGGATAATTGATTTGTACGTTCATCCCTACTATTTTTCAGTTTTTAGGTGGTCGAGTTTGAAGTACGAGTGGAGACGACTGAGAATGACTAGTGCAAATAATATTTTTCAAGAAATAGTACTATATATGTTTCTAGCTTTCTTATTTCAGGTTTATAGGATCCTCAATAAATACTAGTCTTAAGTTCTGAGGTTGCAGTTGTGTTTTATGGAATCATTAGTTGTGTTTCTAGTTTTCTTATTTCTCTAAAAGCTATTGGAATATCAATTATTATATTAAAGCAAAATAATTTGTTATGCACTTTCTCGCTTATTCATGAATTTTCCCTCTCATCACATGCAAATAATTGTACAATTTCCAATGTAAATTTATAACTGTACATTTTTCCATGTCATTTCAATTTTTTAAATTCAAATATTAAATTTTAAAAACTAACAAATTTAGTTCACTATATAATCATGTGTATGTTGCATACTAAAATATAGTAAATATTTTATTTTTTGTCAAGTTAATTAATCTTTTGTATTTGCTAAATGTATTATTTTGTGTAATAAGATTCACAAAGTTAAATTTTATTAGTTTGAAATTATTTCATTAAATTATATAGATATAATAATACCTAAATAATGCTATATTGACATCTAAAAATGTAAAAATTAAAATACAATCGCACGGTGTTGCGCAAGGCGCACGGGTAAATCTAGTTTATTTTAAAACAAGATTCTTGCTTTGTTATATATTAGAGTAACTAGTAATCCCGCCTTGCGATGCACGGGAAACTACTTTTAAGTTATGTATAAATACGAAGGATTTCCCAATCTCTGAGTTAATTAATTAATAACCAAAAAATCATATTAATTAAATTATGATTTTTTTTAGTGCAATATCCATAATATCTTCAGTCAGAATGTCGCAATAAATCTCCGGCTCAGAAACCCCATTGATGCAGTCTATTAATACCTTATTATCACCGGCAAAGTGTAAGCGAAAGTGCTTGATAAGGAAATAATGATAAGGAAATAAAATTTCCAATCTTAATCTAACTAGAAAAGAAATAAAATAAAGTTTAATAATACTGAAAACCTATCATTTATGAGTTCAAGCTAAAAAAATCATTATTTTCTTAATTATGGACTGTACAATATTTAATTATATATTTACAAGATTTGTTTTTTATTTAAGTATTTTAGTAGGTTCTTAAAAGTTTATAGTTAGCTAATACTTATTATTCGATCAATTGCATGTTAAAAGATCGTAACCATTGGTTTGAGTAGTTTCCAAATATAAATAGGGATAAGGGTCAATGAAGTATAAAATTAAACCATTTATCAATACATTAATTATTTGCAGTTTAGACAATCTAACAACGTAAAATTAAAGGACTAGGATTTTGTTACACCTAATGAACTAACCATATAATGAATATATTTGCATATAATACTTAGATTCAGTCGACATTTGCTGCAAAACATAAAGCAAACTTCTAATGATTTTAGATATTACAAAAAACAATTCGAAACTCAAGATTGTATAACTTGTGTATTCTAAACTCTGGGCTTTGTATTCTAACCTCTGCGCCGTATTCCAATAGTTTTGGGGTTATGCTGCAAATACACTCCTATCGTAGGATAGAAGTGCGAATACAAACCTAAAGGCAAAACATCAAATAATCAAATTGAGAATATAACTTTTTTGGAGGTAATAGTATAAATACACCCTTAACCTATAAGGAGAATTGAGAATACACATTCAAGATTCAACAAGAAAATGTTGGAGATCATCCCCATCATAAACATCCAAACCCAACTTTTTGTCCAAAAGTTGGCATTTTTTATACCCTCAAATTATCTGATCAATTGGGGTTCAAATTGATTTTGAGAAAGAATAAATTCAAATAACATAATAAAAAGTTGGACACACTAACATATGCAATTAAAGGGCACACCACGAAATTGAAAGTGTCATGCGCGAGCTGAAACGAATAGATAAATATGCAAATAAACTACAAATGGCCAGCTATGGTGGCGCTGGAGATTAAAGTCGCGCCCAAATTCTGGCGGAACGCGATTAATTGGCAACTATTGTTATTTGGCTAAAATTAAATACTCCCTCCGTCCCAATGATAACGTCTCATTTTCTTTTTTCGTCTGTCTCATTGATAATGTCCCGTTTTTAAATAATGAACTTATATTTTAATCTATTTTGAAAAAATTGTAATATTTACGATTAAATTTATGAACTTGTGATTTATAAATTCATTTTAACTATTTGTTACTAAATTAAATTGATAAGATGCACGGCAGCGAAATTCTAGTTCTATATAATTTAGTGAACCTAATAATTATTTATGTGATTTTCATACTCCTTTTACTAATTTAATAGTAAAACTTCAAAATATTAAGTGGAAATTCATAATTAGTTTGAATTATTTAATAATAAATCTATATTTAATATAGTTTTACTTCACAGAAGTTGATAAAACTCTATCCTATGCCCCCCCCCCCTATACTTTTATTACCCCTCCCATGTTAATAATATTATCCACAATTTGAATGAAAATGAGGGAAAAGTGCCTGGGAGAACTTTTCATCCTATTCGGGAAAAATTATATATTCGCTCTGCAGAACATGTGAAGATATAATTTTCCATCAAACATAACACTTATAAATTTAGAGAACAGGCCCTTTAAAGAATGGTTTTTACATCTTTAGTCTGAAAATGCAAAATAAATTAAGTTTCCCAACATGATATGATATTTTCTGTTGGAGTATGGAGTCTGAAGATACTACACATTAAAGCACGATCACCATGATGATTCAATTGTGACTAGAATTAGCCTTAATTAATTTCTATTAGAATTAGGGCTTAATTAATTGCTAGTAATATAAATAGTTGTTTTTCCTAATGTAAATGTATCCGGTAATTATATAATGAAAACACCGGTTTGGCATTGCCCCAGACGTAATTACACATTGTATCGAATTGAGTAAACAATTCTTGTATTGTTTTTTCATTGTTTTCGTGATTATTTGTGCGCATATTTCCTGACATTTTCATTTACATAGCTTAATTAAGACTTCAAACTCAATCCACAAACAAAGATACGTGTGGTTAATTTGTATATATTTTTGTGGTTGTGCAGGTTTTGTGAAGAAAGGTAAAGAGGGAGATAGTGGTGGAATTTAGTTTTTTTATGTTTACACTACAGAAAAAAAAAAAACCATATTAATGTTGGATTCTTGCTTGAGCTTCCAATTCTGCTTTAATAAATTAAAATCCTATATACTATATTGTTGATGGAAGTAATGTATTGTTTAGAATATGTGTTCAACCTTAGTTGGCCTAACAAGTTGAGCAGGAATGCATATATCCAAACAAAAAAGATAACAAGTGGGTTTATGTTTGAATTTATTTTGGTTTATTTGATATAAAGCTCAATTGAGGTCGTCCATGAAGTCTAAACTAAATGGTAAAGCTGAGACTATACCTGTCAACTGGGCTGGGCTGGCACGGCCCAATGAGGCCTGCCACCCTTTAGGCCCAGCTCAACTAAGGCACATGAGTGAAGCCGTTCGAGCCTAGGCAAGCTTTTACATGAAAATAGGCTCATTCGCGGTCCAGTTAGTGCAAAGTCCGAAATGGGTCTGGGCTGCAAAATAGGCTTAATTGGGACCCAATTCAAGGTGGAGGCCATTTTTTATTAGGGTTGGGCCTGCCCGGTCCAGTTGATACTAAGGCACTATAAGTTTCTCATTAAATTTGAGTTGTCTTTCAGTTTTATATACGTAAATGTTTGTGTCTAAATTGTATCCATCAAAAAAGCAAAAGGTTGAATTGTCGTCTTAATTAAGGAGTGCTCTAATTTCATTCTAAGAAAGGTGTGATGCAGGTTGTTAATAGGTGGGTCTAACTTCGCCTCAAAATCATGGCTAAGAGAGAAGGATTGCCCATATTATTTAAACTTCAACAGCCTTGCATAGTCAATCAATGTGGAACGTCCTCCTCAGCTTACCGCAACCAAGTGAGTCCTCCACACTTGCTCAGGGGCTGGATCGCTGCCCCTGCATCAAGTTGCCAATAAGACTAAATGGTGGTCCAAAGTAGAGACAAACAGTCAAATGTATTATGTGTGTTTACTAACACGCTATTACGTGTACGCGGCTTCTTTTATATATAAAAGAAATGCTTTCACATTGTTAGATCAACATTCAACACTAAAAAAGAAATTGCACTAAAATTTCTCTAACCATTTTTTCCACAGAAGTCTAGTGCAATAATGGAAGGAATGGAAGGAGTAGCAACAAAAAAGAATCTATATGAAGCTGCAATGATGGGGGAAGTAGCAAGATTCATACAACTGCTCGAAGAAGATCCATATCTTGTTGATGAAGTTTCATTTTCATGTTCAAGAAATCTTCTGCATATAGCAACGATGCACGGGCAACTAGGCATTGTTGAAGAGGTAACGAGGAGAAAGCCACAGCTAGCTCGAGATGTAGACTCCAAAATGTGGTCATCTCTTCACATTGCAGCTGCACAAGGAAGCCTCGAAATAGCAAGAAAATTGTTATCAGTAGTAGGCAAGTCAATGGATGGGTAATGCCCGGACCGACCCGGAACCGTGCATAATCCATTGCCTTATAAAATTATGGTTCCGGTTCCGGTTCCGGTTCTGGTTCCAGACCCGCTCAAATCCGGAACCGCACCACTCTAGACCCGGACCAATCCGCTCGTCCCGGTTCCGGTCTGACCCGACCCGGCCAGTTTTTTTTTTTTTTTTAACTTGAACCGTCTCGATTACAAAATAAATTGAATTGAACTAAGTGCTAAAGCAATTCTAATTTAATTTTGTCTTTAAAACTATGATACAGGCCATACTGAAATAAATTTTGGGGGAAGAAATCCAATACTAAATCAATACTAATATTTTTTTTGAAAATTTAACAACCATAACATAATCCAATTGGATCGTTAATTCTATCTTTCATTTTCAGTTTGATCTGCCAAACTCCTATATACATTCCATCATTACTTGCATTTTATAATTTCTCCAAACAAATACAGTAAATTATATGAAAGATAATGTAATAAGTCTCTCTCTCTCACACACACAGTAGGCACCCTCCTTCTCCAAGTACACAGCACCAAATCTAGAAAAACAAACAAATCTCTGCATCCATCTCCAGCAAAAACAATGTCGAACATGAAATGAAACCCAAGTACCCAACAACAGAAAATCCAAAGCAATGGAGTAGCAGCGGTGGCTTACAAATTGCAATGGAGATTCAGCGACAACGACGCCGGCGAGGGGCGACACCAGTGACGGCGACGGCGAGCAGCTGTGGTTGAGATTTGGGTTTGGGGAAGAAGGTTTGTTGCAGTTCTCGCTCATCCCGTCATTCTTATTTTGTGAAATTGCTTGGTTTATTATTGAAATTCAGTCAAATACCGGGTAATACCCATGGGTAAAGAACCGATCCCACCCATTTCCTATTTTTAATTTACGGTCCGGGTCCGGTCCGGATCCAATCAGTAACGGTCCGGTTCTGGAACCAGACCCAAAACATAAATAACGGTTTTGGGCCGGGTAAAACCCGCCCATTGACATGCCTAATCAGTAGCCCCAGAGATGTGCTGGTGGCGTGACGGTCAAGGCATGAACCCGGTTCATATGGCAGCAATAAATGGGCATGTTCACATCTTGCTGGAGCTGCTTCGACTCGACTCGTTTCCAGCTATGGAGAGGCTGCATCGCGGCCAGACCGTGCTGCACTTGTGCGTCAAATATCATAAATTTGAGGCTTTGAAGGTTTTGGTGGAGATGTTGGGTGAGCTTGTGTGTGCAAAGGATGATGATGGGGAGACTCTATTGCATTTGGCTGTTAGATGCAATCAACTTGAGGTAATAAGCACCAACTCGTTTTTTTTTTTTTTTTTTTTAATTTGTCTATCAAAATCGGTATGTGAGATTTTCGTAGCATCAAAGGTGTTGAGAACTCGAACAATTTCTTTGCCTTGAGTTCTTTCTAATTTCTTGGACTAATAGAAGAATAAGAGGCACTTTCTGGTGCGATCGGTCAATGCAGCCATAATTGACTTTTAAAAAATAATTTTAATTAACCCAACTTTTTGTCCAAAAATAATTTTAATTAACCCTGGGTTCAAAGTCTGGCTCCGCCCCTGATCCAAACCCATCTTTTTGTCCAAAAGTTGGCATTTCCTATAACCTCAAATTAGGGCATCAACTCTGATCAATTGGGGTTAAAATTGATTTCGGGAGTAACATAATAAGAAGTCGGACACACTAACATGCAATTAAAGAGCGCACCGAAATTGAAAGCGTCAAGTACGTGAGCTGAAACGAATAGATAAATATGCAAATAAACTACAAATGAGCTAGCTATGGTGGCGCTGGAGATTAAAGTCGCGCCCAAATTATGGCGGAGATCAAAGCTCAAGATTGTATAACTTGTGTATTCTAACCTCTGGGCCATATTCCTATAGTTTTGGGGTTATGGTGCAAATACACTCCTATCGTAGGAGAGAAGTGCAAATACAAACCTCAAGGCAAAACATCAAACAAACAAATTGAGAAGATAACTTTTTTGGAGGTTATGGTGTAAATACACCCTTATCCTAAAAGAGAGAAGTGAGAATAGACAATGGAGATTCGAGAAAAAGTGTTGGAGATCATCCCCATCATAAACATCCAAACCAGTGGTGGAGCCAGGGGGCAGTGGGGTCACTGGATCCCCCTGGACTTCTAAAAATAATTAGTAGTATATATGTGATTGTCATTAAATTCAAAGGTGAAAATGGAGTTTTTTTTTTAAATGTGGAGCTAGAGTTTGGGAGAGGAAAAAATATAATGAAATTGGGGGAGAATTGGTCAAAAGTGAGATTGAAAAAGTGAAATTATAAGAAATACAACTTGATTGTGTGGGTTTATGTGAGTGACAAATGTGTCTCATCTCTACTAAAATCATAACAATAATTTATTTTCTTATTAATAGATATAATAAAATAGAATTTAAATTTTAGAATTTGCAGTCTTGCACCGTCTTTGTTCTACTAATCAATTTTCAATTCTTCCCTTATCTCTTACACAATACCGGTTCGAAGTTCCTCGATAATTCAAAATCATCTCAAAATTTTTTGATCATTTTCTTGATATGTTTTGGACATTTTTATCTAGTTTTCCATTTTAGTTAGTAATTTGTGTCCAGATTTGTGGATTGTATAATTTGGATCATTCAATTAAACTACACCTTAAGTTAGTATGATTAGAAGCTTTAATTAAGTTGGTCTAACATGTAGGAAGAAACATGATAAGTTATTGTTTATGGTTAGTGAAGGTTATATATAATTATATATACAATAAGACATTCAAATGTCATATTTTATGAGAAAGTAAAAAAATGTGGGCTCAATTGGCATGAAGAAGTTCATGTTCAATGGCAATATTGATAAGTAGGATAGCGGTTGGACTTGTTCTAAAATAAAATTCTTATTATTCAATTTGTTTAATAAAAATATTCAAATAGTTATCTAACTTTGGTGCTCTAAAATAAAATTAAGGTTTAAATTCATTACACTACTGAAAAAAAAATTAGGTCATCTTATAAGCCAGATGTAAGCCCGAATTGGACCCCCCTGGGTTCAAAGTCCGGTTCCGCCCCTGATCCAAACCCAACTTTTTGTCCAAAAGTTGGCATTTCCTATACCCTTAAATTAGGGCATCAACTCTGATCAATTGGGGTTAAAATTGATTTCGGGAAACAATCAAATCAAATACTCCCTCCGTCCCACCATAAGTGGCTACATTATTTTCGGTACGAGAATTAAGAAGAAAGGTGTTTAAAGGGTAAAAAGATAGAAAGTGGTGGGGTCCATAACTTTTTGTGAGAGATGTATATTTCCTTATAAGGAAAGGGACCACTTATCCCGAGACAACCCAAAAAGAAAATGTGGCCACTTATCACGAGACGGAAGGAGTAACGTAATAAGAAGTCGGACACAATAACATGCAATTAAAGAGCGCACCGAAATTGAAAGCGTCACGTACGTGAGCTGAAACGAATAGATAAATATGCAAATAAACTACAAATGAGCTAGCTATGGTGGCGCTGGAGATTAAAGTCGCGCCCAAATTATGGCGGAAAGCGATTAATTGGCAATTAATTATTATTTTGCTGAAATTAAATAAGAAACTATTGTAATCCGAAAAAGAAAAAAAATATATTATATATCTTTTTATGTTGGTTCTCCAGTCAGTCACTACTACTAAAAAATTCGAAATCCATAATCATATTAATAATATATGGATATGGATAGAAAATGACCATATATACATAACTGACACCTAATAAGAATTATTTAGATAAAAATAATATATAGATATAGATAAATATCCACCATATATAACTATATAAGTGAGACCTAATAAGAAATTATTTTAATAGATACTCCCTCCACCCCCAAAAATATGTAGTGGGAGGCAGCACGGTTTTAAAAAAGTTTTCGATATATATATTTTGAATGAAGTAAGGGTCCCACCGATTTAATTTATTGTGGGATTTAAAATATTAAAAAGTTAGTGGAGTCATGTGCTAAAATAGCAAACCATACTTATTGGAACGTTCCAAAATAACAAATTAATCATACTTTTGGGGAAGGGGGTATAAAATTAGTGGACATTAAGATTACCCTTTATCAAAATAGAACTTTATATTTTATTAAATTTACTACTTCTACGGCAATTCAAATTTAATCACATCAACAATGCACTTTTGAGTACCTACTATAAATTTTTCTTAGAATTTATATTTTAATCTATTTTGAAAAAAATGTAATATTTTACGATTAAATTTATGGATTTGTGCTTTATAAATTCATTTTAACTATTTGTTAATAAATTAATTTGATAAGATGCACGGGAGCGAAATTCTAGTTCTATATAATTTAGTGAACCCTAATAATTATTTATGTGATTCTCATACTCCTTTTACTAATTTAATAATAAGACTTCAAAAAATTAAGTGGAAATTCATAATTAGTTTGAATTATTTAATAATAAATCTATATTTTAATATGGTTTTACTTCACAGGAGTTGAATGACGTTCGATAAAATTCTATCCTATGGTCCCCCCTTTTTTATACTTTGTATCCCCATGGAAAAATATTACCATACCCCTCTCATGATAATATTATCCATAATTTGAATGAAAATGAGGGAAAAACTTACCTAGTAGAAATTTTCATCCTATTTGGAAAAGATTATATATTCGCTCTGCAGAACATGTGAAGACGATGGAAAGGGGGTGAAAATATAATTTTCCATCAAACAGAACACTTATAAATTTAGAGAACGGGCCCTTTAAAGAATGGTTTTTATATCTTTAGTTTGAAAATGCAAAATAAATTAAGTTTCCCAACATGATAAGACATTTTCTACCCTAGGGAGTGGATCTGGTAAGAACACATCTTATATAAGAACGTAAGAACAATGCATTTTTATTAATCGGAAATGCATAAAATGCAGAAACTAAATGCATAAATATTTTAATGCATAAATTACAATAACTTAATGCATTGACATTTAAATGCATAAATTACAGTAACTAAATGCACGGTTAACTCTAGACCGTAGATCAACAAAGATAAAGGGTCCAGATTTGTTCTTATTTCTCACCTAAGAAAATGTTCTTATTTGATCCGCGCTCTTGTACCCTAATCTAAAATTATAAAACACTCAGCCACCCGCAACTCTCTTTCCCTCTCTTTTAAAAAAACTCTCTTTCCCTCTCTAGAAAAAAAAATAAAAAATAAAAACTCTCTTTCCCTCTCAACTTCTCTCTCTCTCGCTCTCTACTCTACTGCTCCCTCCTCCGTCGGTCGCCGCTGCTCATCCGGCCATCGGCCGTCCCGCCCATCACTGGCCATCGGCCACCGTCATTCCTCTCTCTCTCGAGTCTCACAAATCAGGCAAGGTAATCACCCATTCCTCACTCCCTATGTCCTCTCCGTGGCTCGCTACCGCCCCGCTCCGGCTCTCGCCTCCGCCAGTTGCCACAGCCCTCCGCCGTAGCTGTCTCCCGCTGGCCACCGCAATCCCTCCCCCGCCCCGGTCACTCAGCTCTCTCTCTGCAATTCTGACATTTGTTTAGGTTTTAGGGCTTTAAGTTATGAAATTGAGAATCTGACATGTTATGACTTGTGAAATTGCGAAGGGTTCGATTTTATGAAATTGCATTTTCAGATTTGGGGCTGTAGTTCGATTTTTAGTTTAGGGTAATAGAGTTTGTGCAAAGTGAAACAGGGGAAAACAGCCAAACAGGGCATGTAAGCCACTGGAACAATCTGCCAAAAAAATTTCGATGGTCGGTTTCGGGTCAGTATTCGGCCCGGGTCGGTTTCATTTTTTAGGCTATTTCGATTTTCGGTTTTCCCGGGTTGATGCGCGCGGTTCGGGTCGGTTCGAACCGCATGTAAGCCACTGGAACAATCTGCCAAAAAAATTTCGATGGTCGGTTTCGGGTCAGAATTCGGCCCGATCGGTTTCATTTTTTAGGCTATTTCGATTTTCGGTTTTCCCGGGTTGATGTGCGCGGTTCGGATCGGTTCGAACCGCATGTAAGCCACGGGAACAATCTGCCAAAAAAATTTCGATGGTCGGTTTCGGGTCAGAATTTGGCCCGGGTCGGTTTCATGTTTTAGGCTATTTCGATTTTCGGTTTTCCCGGGTTGATGCGCACGGTTCGGGTCGGTTCGAACCGAATGCACACCAGTAAGGTATTAGTCTTTATTGACTGAATGCAAAAGAAATTGCACTAAAACTTCTTTAACCATTTCTTCTTTGGAGGAGCTTCCAGTCAATAAAGACTAACACGCTATTACGTGTACGCGGCTTCTTTTATATATAAAAGAAATGCTTCACATTGTTAGATCAACACTAAAAGAAATTGCACTAAAACTTCTCTAACCATTTCTTCCACAGTAGTCTACTGCAATAATGGAAGGAATGGAAGGAGAAGTAGCAAAAAGGAATCTATATGAAGCTGCAAAAAGGAATCTGTATGAAGCTGCAATGATGGGGGAAGTAGCAAGATTCATACAACTGCTCGAAGAAGATCCATATCTTGTTGATGAAGTTTCATTTTCATGTTCAAGAAATCTTCTGCATATAGCAACGATGCACGGGCAACTAGGCATTGTTGAAGAGGTAACGAGGAGAAAGCCACAGCTAGCTCGAGATGTAGACTCCAAAATGTGGTCATCTCTTCACATTGCAGCTGCACAAGGAAGCCTCGAAATAGCAAGAAAATTGTTATCAGTAGCCCCAGAGATGTGCTGGTGGCGTGACGGTCAAGGCATGAACCCGGTTCATATTGCAGCAATAAATGGGCATGTTCACATCTTGCTGGAGCTGCTTCGACTCGACTCGTTTCCAGCTATGGAGAGGCTGCATCGCGGCCAGACCGTGCTGCACTTGTGCGTCAAATATCATAAATTTGAGGCTTTGAAGGTTTTGGTGGAGATGTTGGGTGAGCTTGTGTGTGCAAAGGATGATGATGGGGAGACTCTATTGCATTTGGCTGTTAGATGCAATCAACTTGAGGTAATAAGCACCAACTCTGTTTTTTTTTATTTTTTTTTAAATTTGTCTATCGAAATCGGTATGTGAGATTTTCTTAGCATCAAAGGTGTTGAGAACTCGAACAATTTCTTTGCCTTGAGTTCTTTCTAATTTCTTGGACTAATAGAAGAATAAGAGGCACTTTCTGGTGCGATCGGTCAATGCAGCCATAATTGACTTTTAAAAAATAATTTTAATTTTTTTAAATGTTTAATTAATTATTGAAAAAATTTCCCCTAATAAAATCTTTGATGAAGACTTTCCTTCGAGTAAAAACGATCATTTCATCAATTCCACCAACTGCTGAAATTTATAGGTGGCCGCGGTTCGGTTCGGTTCTGGAATCGGAACCGAACTGGCGGTTCTCGGTTCCACCCCAAGGGAACCGGAACCGAACTGCCGACCACTTCGGTTTCGGTTCCAAACCGGAACCGCGACTTTCGGTTCGGTTCAGTTCCGCAGTTCCGGCGGTTCTAAACCGAAACCGCATGTTTTGAGGTTCAATTTTTTTTCATTTTTTTTCTATTTTTTTTTTGCTACTTTTTCTTGTTTAATTATAATTTTGGGCATTCTAACATAACATTTAGGTGAAATAAATATGAATTGTAACATAAATATAGATAAAAACGTAAAAAAAAATAAAAAATAGGAGGAACCGGCGGTTCGAAACCGAAACCGGCAGTTCTCGGTTCCGCAATTTTGGAACCGGAACCGAACCGAACCGCCTTCGATGCGGTTCTCGGTTCCGAACCGGAACCGACGGTTCGGTTTCGGTTCCGAAACCGCCGGTTTCGGTTCGGTTCCGGCGGTTTCGGTTTTTTTGACCACCTCTACTGAAATTATTCTATCAAATTAATTGGATCTCAGATTATACGATACTTGGTTGGAAGCAACAAGATAAAGATGCAAACACCAAATTCGATGGGCAAAACAGCTTTGGATCTCTTGAATGAGAGCTCTTCTTCTTCTTCTTCAGACACAACTCAGAATTCAGATATGGAAAGAATCTTGATAAGTTTAACAGACAAATCATTGCTCGAAGTCCTCCCAAAGGTGACGGACATCACAATGGTGGTGGTCGTCCTCATCGCCACCATGGCGTTCCAGGCGGCCGTCAGCCCTCCCGGCGGCGTGTGGCAGGACAACACGTCATCACACAGAGCCGGCGAAGCTGTGATGGCGTCCACTCATCCCAAAGTATTCAAACACTTCGTGCGTTCGAACACCATCGCTTTCATCTCGGCTCTGGTCACAATCTTCCTCCTCACCACCGGACTGCCGTCGGGGCGGCTGCGTTTCATGACTGGCGCCATTTATGTGATGTGGGTGTCGTTGACGGCCATTGCCGTTAGCTATGGAGCTTCGACGATTGTGATCACCACCTCCGATGAGGACTCATTTGCACATTTTGTTCTGATGGTCATCGTTGTGACGCTAAGCATATCGGGATTGATTGGTACCTGTCTTTATATAATCAATTGGGGAACTGTGGAAGATCAAACAAAAAGATCTAACAACCGATTTTCCAATACTGTTGGAGCGTGAAGTCTCCATCGCCACACACTGTTGATCATGAGTGTGAATGTTTTATTCCAACTCTTTTTATTTAATTATATGAATTGACGAGTTCAAATATATGTATATTTACATAAAAAAAATATACTTTCATATCCACGTTAAATATGTCATTCTAGATTTTTGATTAACGGTTTTTATTTTAGATATTTTAAAATAATAATTCTTGAGTACAATTGTACGGAAACTCAATTAAATAATTGGTTATTTACAATGTATACGTATTTCAACACGAACTAAAATCATTTAATTTTTTTTTTCGAAATGACCATTTATATATTTTGAATTACATATAAGTTGAAGGAAATATCAAATTATATATAAAACAAAATATCAAGTTGAATTCGCGTTGGTCTAGAATTTTCTAATATCCAATATAAATAATAACATATAAATTTTCTATATACGTAAATTTCAGACACTTCAAAACAACACATTAATTATTCGTCATTGTGCAGCGCAAAGCGTGCGGGTTAATCTAGTTGTGGAATAAAAAAAGAATATGTAAGCAGTTTTTTTGGGGTCAACTCCGGTCAAAGCTGGAGATCAATTCCGGCGAGATTAATTTTTCGACGATTTTTCCGGTAACTTTTTTGCGGCGATAAATAATACATGACTGTACTGTCGTGTATGTCGAATCATACAATACAGTTTTATCATGTTCTATTCATACCCGGATGTAATACATTTTTGTTATATTTCATTCATACATGATCAATCATGCGCTATATCTGTGAAGACCGTGCATGTTTATAGACAAAGGTGATTTTCAGGCGATTTTTTTCCGGCAACGCAACCCTTTTCCGGTGATGATTTCATACATGACAATACAGTCATGTATGCAGAATCACCGCAGAAGGGTTGCGTATGTGTATTGAATGGGGACAAAAAAATCACCGCAGAAGGGTTGCGTATGTGTATTGAATGGGGACGGAAAGAGTGTATTTTTTGTTAATTTGGTTGTTAGGGCTGGCAATTTTCGACATACGACACGATAACCCGACACGAAATTAATGAGTTTGGATCAAGCCTTATTGGGTTCGGGTTCGGGTTACCCGATAAGGAATTATATTTTTTTAATATTATATTTATTTAATTCAAATCAATCTTTTAAATTGATGACATATTTATTTTCATTCCAAGTCATCAAAAGATAATAAATTTTTGAATATTCATTTATTTTTCTCTTATTAAATTTTATTTTAAAATATTTTTTCTTTTATTAAATCTTATTTTAAAATAATTTTTCTCTTATTAAATCATTTAAATTTGGGTTCGGATCATTATCGTGTCGGGTCAACCCGAATTTTATCGTGTCAATTTCGGGTTCGTGTAGTGTTCGGGTTTAGTCATTTCGGGTTGGGTTCGGGTTCGAGTTAAGCATATCCTTAACAGGTCGGGTTCGGATTAGCTTTAACAGATCAGGTCGAAATTAGGTCGACCCAACCTGACCCGATTACCACCCCTGGCTGTTGTAGTTTAGCTCTATCCCATTCATATTACACTCATTCCACAAATATTCCGAAAGGAATTGGTCCATTATTCATTTGTCTTTAATTTTAGTGGTTGGATATATGAGCAATTCCTCTATTCCTTTTTTCGGTGTCATCACTATATATATATATATACTAAATTGATCAAAACTATTATTTCATAATATTTCATTAATAAAATAAAACAATAAAAATGAAATAGTTGAAACGCTAATTACAATGATAAATTCAAATTATGAAATAACCAACCCGGCCGACCGAATTAATAATCATGAAAACAAAAATATATATAATACAATAAAGAAATTAGAAAATGAAGAAAACCGAGTTTTGGGTCTAGTAGCTTGCAAGTGGCGCCATCTATGAACCATCCTATTATAAGGCACGATCCTCGACCCAAACGTGAGTAGACTCGAAACCATAAATATTGCGTAGACGGTCACGAACATCACGACAATGTTGACGATGACATGATTAATTGTCTTCGTTTCCTTATTAGGAGTGATGACAATCATTGAAGCAACATAACTAATCGTAATACATGCCAGCTGACACCCACATCGCACACATTGTCAACATCATGAAAACACTCTTACATATAGTTTAAGAACCAAGTTTGCTTTCCCTCAAAAGAAAAAAAGGAAAAAAAAAATTGCTTTCTTTTTTTAACCCTAATTAAAGATGAACTATGTTAGAGTGTAGCAATGAACTTCTACATAATCAAATGAGTTAATGATCAAACAAATCACCACTAATTAAACATTTCAACAATGACTCCCACCTTTTTATTTATAGCAATTTCAGCACTCCCAAAATTTTTCAGCAGAATTCTGGGTGTACATTGTACGAATTAAGATTTTGTTGAAAACTTATAGTTGAATTTTGCAAGAATATTTATCATCAACTTTTGCATAATTAACCCTTTTTCCTTGAAAAAAAATTGTAAATTGCATCATAACTCTTACACCAAACTACAAATTTCATACTTTCAAATATCACATATATATCTAACATCCCTTTTCTATTTTGGTGCAAATTAAACATGCTCATTAATCTTTTTCGACAATCAGATTCAACAACTAATATTATATAACTCACAACAAATTAAAAGTACACCATACTTTTGGGGGACGGGGAGAATAACTATTACCTGAACTTGCTTGAAGCGAACAGCCAAATGCAATGCTGTCTCCCCATCATCATCCTCTGCATACACAAGCTCACCACCTTCTCCACCAAAACCTTCAAAGCGTCAAATTCACCATGTTTTACGCACAGATGCAACACGGTCTGTCCGCGATCCAACTTCTCCATAGCAGGCAAACGATTCCTTTGAATGAGCTCTTCCAAGATCTTAGCATGTCCATTCATGGCTGCAATGTGAATCGGGTTCATGCCTTGACCGTCACGCCACCAGCACGTCTCCAGGGCTGCTGACAACAACTTAGATGCGATTTCTACGTTCCCTTCTGCTGCTGCAATATGAAGAGGTGACGATTTTTGGGAGTCTAGATTTCGAGCTAGTTTTTTGTTGATCATCAACACCTCTTCAACAATGCATGGTTTTCCATGCATTGTTGCTATATGCAGAAGATTTCTTGAACATGAAAATGAAACTTCATCAAGAAGATGTGGATGTTTTTGGAGCAGTTGTTGAAATCTTGCTACATCCCCATTTTTTGCTGCATTGTATAGATTCTTTTTTGCTACTTGTCCAACCATTCTTGCTGACTGTATTGATTGATTCTTTTTATCCCCTTTTTTCTCTTCTGCTTTTTATATAGATGCATATTTATAGCACAGTAAACAGAATTGTTAAGAGGTGGCTACGGTTCGGTTTGGTTCCGGAACCGGAACCAAATCGGAGGTTCTTGGTTCCACCCCAAGGGAACCAGAACCGAACCGCCGACCACTTCGGTTTCGGTTCCAAACCGGAACCGCAAGTTTCGGTTCGGTTCCGGAGGTTCCAAATCGGAACCGCATATTTTGGGGTTCAATTTTTGTATGTTTTTTTTTTTTCATTTTTTGCTACTTTTTCTTATTTAATTGTAATTTTATGCATTCTAACGTAACATTTAGGTGAAATAAATATGAATTGTAATATAAATATAGATAAAAACATAAAAATAAATAAAAATAAGGAGGAACCGGTAGTTCGGAACCGAAACCGAACTTCCGCAACTTTAGAACCGAAACCGAACCGCCATCGATGTTGTTCTCGGTTCCAAACTGCAACCGGCAGTTCGGTTCCGATTCCGAAACCGCTGATTTCGATTCGATTCGGTTTCGATTCGATTCCGGCGGTTCTAGTTCTTTTAGTCACCTCTAGTTATGACATGCAACCAACTAATATCGAAATGTTAAACAATGACCTCTATTTTGGTCAACTCAAGAGAAGTCTGCATAGATTCTTATGGTCGCTGACATTATGGTTAAATTTTTTTAAGGGGTGTAAAACAACGTGCAATCATGTCTAACCACACTTGGAATGATTTCTTCTTGATTATTGTTTTAAGGGTTAATTGTCGGAAAAATTCCGACCATTGGTTAGATTTTGATTTTTCTCCTCACTTTCTAATTTTGCGAAGAAATTTTTCACCTTTTAATGTTTCTAATTTTTCCCCCGTAATTGATTTTTTTCCCAAATTGATGCTGAGTTGGACGTAATATATTGAGTCACGTCTGCAAATGAAATTAACAGACCACCATCATTTTGAACGGAAATGTTCGTCGAGGAAAAAATCAGAAACATTAAAAAGTGAAGAATTTCTTCGCAAAATTAGAAAGTGAGGGGAAAAACCAGAATTTGACCAAAGGTGGGAATTTTTCCGACAATTAACCCTTGTTTTAATTAATCAGAAATACAATCAATCCAGTGCATATATATAATGAGAGAAATAGAATTAGTGAATTTATCTACGTCAAATTCATCTCCAACACACAATTTAAATGGTTTTGAGAATATGAGTACACTGTAATTATCTACTCGAACTGTACAATAATCCTACATTATTTAATTCTTATTAAATTAAATAATTAGCCACCGATTAAATAGAATTAAACCAGAAAATCCAACAAATAAAACAAAATTCAAATGATTTACAATGTAGACGGTGAGCCACATCTCATATAAGAAATGAAACGTGACGTTGCAAATTTGAACAAGGATGAAAACTGACGGGAAATTCTATTAAGGATGTACATGTCTAGAAGCTTCGAGTCGGTCCCACCGATTTCTGCTCTTCATCCACGAGTACAACTGAAGTACGGATGACCCAATGTAGAACGTTCTATAGATGCTCAAGGACACAATGACCACTACCTTGATAACGTGAGCAAGTGTCTTCAATTCCATATTGGATACACGACGGCCGTCCTGAAAAAGGGGTGTTTGGACGGCAGTCCGGTGGTGAGAACGAAGATTGTGATGAGAGAGGAAACAAAAGCAACCGTGTTAGCTTGTTTGAAGTTTTTGAATATTTTGAGGCGATTAGAGAGAGAGAGAGAGAGACTTCAACATTTGATAATGCAGGGGATTGAACAAAAACTACAACACAAAATGAGTTAAGCAGCAGCATCCGACAACATTGGCCCATAAAAACAAGAAACATGCAACATAACATTTATCACAGAGAAGAAATGTTGCAGCATTTCAACGCCTCACTGTCACCGATTCATGTTCTTTTTCGCATATGGAATTGCTTTTTAGATCATCCTTCTCTAAGAACACGATCTTCACAATCATTCTACTCGTCTATCATTTCAAACTCCGTCTCAAACTGTAGCAACACGAAAGATGACATACCCGTAGTAAAACTGAATTTGCACTGATGACTAATCCCTCTTTACGGTATCTTCATTCAGAATTCAACCTCTGAACATCTACCAGCTGGTAGAGGTCGCCTCGTCGTTGCTTCTCAAGCGGGAGGTTCGTTCTGGACACAGTTAAAATTATTGTCAGCACAGTAAAAGTGAAAATACAGTTTCATGATGTTAAAAGTAATGCTAGTTTCACCTCCGCAGCTCAATCTGGGAATAGTCGATTTCCGAGATGATTATCGCCTCGTCATGTTCGGTTGTGGCCAGCACTTCTCCAAACTGTCAAAACCACATAAGTAAATCTAAATTAATCTGTTATAAGTAGAATAGATGTTTCCCCTACGCTGGTCCCAATCAAATATTTTCTTGTTCTTACAGGGCCGATAAGTGAAGAATGACCCCACACAACGAACCCAGCAGCAGCATCTCGAGCAGGTGAACAAGTTGCTACGTACAACTGTCAAATTTGTTGTCAGTAATCAAACTCAAAATACACTAAAAAGAACTATGAAGTCTTGACCATGGTTTTGAGGCGAAGTTATGTTCAACTATTGACAGCCTACATCAGATTCCCATCCAGCAGTGCAGTTGTGAATCGTCCAATCTCATTTAACATCTTTTAATGAATTTTCTACAGAGATTTGCTTAAAGAAAAGGAAAGGTTGCGATTGTCAGAGTGTACCTGGTTGTCAACAGCACTGCATACAACAAAGCCGATATCAAAAGATTAATAAGATAGTGAGTAGCGAGGATTATAACGAGCATACATTATTGCCTCATCCAAACTAGCAATCAATACCAATTCGGTGGATCCCAAAATTGCAAACTGGATTACATAAAATAGGGGCCATTGCTGAAATTTCTCATTAAATTTAATCTCAGAATTTCAAGAATTGATTCCTATAATTAAGTTGTTGGCTGCAGGTTTGCATTCTTATTTATTTTTTTGTCAATTAGAGGGCAAAACTATGCTGGCATGAACAAAACCTATATGCTGATTTTCATCAAGATCACCTTGCCCTTTGCAGTAACTCCCAACACAGAGGTCCCGTCGTCATTTCGAATGCTGCAGGGTAGCAAATCAATTGAGCACCTACCGATAAGAATTTGATCGTCATAAGCAATAATCAAGAATGAATAGCACTTATATACAGTCAGAGAGTTCATTAAAGATATTTGACATATAAATGATTTTATAATTATGAAACTCGTAATGTGCAGAGAGAATCACATCCTACAGCTAAACGTGATTCTATCATCGGTCTATAAGAGATATGAGAAAATGAATTTAGTAGATAGAGTTATCTTCCAAGATAAAAGAAGAAATTAGAAGAGATTTGATAGCAGGTAAACCTCTTGCCGCATAGAGCATTGCCAATTCTTGGAAATTAATGTCATAGCAGATACCAATTCCAATACGACCAACCTCTGCACATCACAAATACCATAATTTGTTAGAAAAGGAGTGGCAGAGAAAATAATGGAGAACGCAAGGAGTAATAAACGAATAGAAGTTGACTTAAAGAGCACCTCAACAAGCAATAATCACAATTATATGACCAAATTTCAGTTGTTTGAAACATTGAACAATCAAATGCTCGTCAAACAACTATATGTGCACAGGATGTACTTCAAGCCCTAGATACCACTTAGAACCTTCTAAACGAACAAAATATGACTACTGGACTTGGTCTTTCATCAGAAAAGCCTTTGGTCTCAAAATTTCTACTTAAATAAATATCTTCAAACAAACTCAAAGAACTCGATCCAACCAGTTCATGATGAAAAATGCAACAAGATGATAGAAAACAAACGACAACATTATGCACAATTTGTATTTTGGATGCATCCGATACCGTTGCTTCATCCATAAAGCATGCAAATCAAAAGTATTGATTGAGTGTATGGAATAGATGAAGGCAGTAATGTATACCTGTGTCCACTACGGTGGGAGTCTCCCCAGCAGTAAGGGCCTCAGATTCCTTGAAGGTAATCTTCCCAGGAATGTCAATATCGAAAAGGTGTATCTGTCATCAAATGTAGAAATACGTTGGAGAGCTAGTTTTATAGAAGAATAGAATGTTGTCTTATATCAATTAAATCCTCATGGAACTCACATAAGAACTGATCATAGAATGTTATGTATGCCTCGGTTGAAGATAATTCTACAAATCATTAATAAAGCATGATATGCATTGTAAAATGACACTTGACATACTGATCCTGTTGACAAGCTATGCAAAATTATGAGAAAATACTTTCACGATTTTCCATTAATATTTCGATCAAAGATTTCAAATTCTACAAAAACAACTTACACCTGCCTTCTACCAACAAAAATTTTTTTCCCCAGCTATTCAACAGATGAATTCATGTAACTAATAGAAATAAGTACATCTGAAATCACCTTACGGTGCTTAGCTTTAAGCTTCCCGTCAGGACCGTACACACAGCAGGTATTGTACAATTTATCCGCACTTCGTTCAGGTATTGAACCTCCGATAATTGTGATGTTAAGAAGACGGGCAATTTCAGATAACATTGCTGTTGATGGAGATGCATCAAAACCGGCATCAATATCCTCAGCATACACTGGAAAGCTATCATTTGAATATGGACTGTTCCATATTTCCTGATGAAAGAATGCACATAATAAACATTATATTGTAGCGTAGGAAATAAAGCACTCAATATGAGTGAATGACATTCACTATACCAAGTCAATTCCGTATTCCATTAATGATTCCATACATCACACAATAATAGGTTAAATTGATCGACCTTCATGATTGTAACTTGTAAGTTAAAAACTGAACATTTCTATGTTGCAACACATTAGCATCATCTGTTGCATGAAGATCAGACACCATTATAAATTAGGAAGCCACATTATTAGATTGTTTGAGGCTTCTTAAACCACAGCAAAAGGTTAGAATCATAAGGCAAATATAGCTCTAGCAAATAATGGTAAACTGCAAGGATCAACTATCATAATTTTGCAAACTCAGAATTATATGTCGTCACCATTATCATACTCATCATTTGCACATTCGTTCTACGACCAACTAATTGAAAACTCATCACTATACAGTTTTTATTCATATATCTGTTGCAAGCACTCCCTCCTTTTTATCTACCCAAAAATGCTACCTGGCATAGGTCATGGGTGCGTTCGAGATGGCTTAATCTAGAAGGGGTTGGCAAAAGACTAACACACATAATCTTGCAGTCACAAGGCCTCTCACTCCACCAACTAAGCTAGAGCTACCGCAGAGGACCATTGTGGACATAATTTGCAATAACTACTTATATGTAACACATGAGTAAATCGACATTACCAAACAGATTAACCGAATGAGTAAAATGAGCTTACAGGCAACACAACAAGCTTTGCCCCCTTCTCTGCAGCCTCCTCTACTGCAGTCCGCGCATGCAGAATGTTTACCTCTTTATCAGCAGTCACTCTCAATTGGCACAAACCAATCTTAAACTGCACACACAACAATCAACAATCAACAACCCACAAAATAATCAACTTTAAACTTACTCAATAGTAACAACACCCACTTTCCCTCCCAATCACAAGATGCCCCTTCCCCATACAGCCCATTCAAAAAAGATTTAATTTTTAGCACATATTAAGCTCTCTACCATAAAATCCTCACATAATTAAAGGATAAAAGGACCCACCACTCAAGAACTCAAAAGCCTCTACCAGAATACATAAACCAAACATCAAGCTCTAAATTCAAGTAGATTAGTACACATACTCTCTCTCTCTCTCTCTCTCTCTCTCTCTCTCTGGTGTAAAGAGGAAGTACCTTGGTGATGGAAGGAGCGGGCGGCGGCAGGGCTGGGGGCAGTCGGGCCTTCTCCGTGTAGAAAGAGGTCGCCATGGATGAGAGTGAAAGCGAACGCTGCAAGTGTTGTAGGCGTTGACTTAAATATTGTGTTAATTTGTGAATGCATCACCTCTTCTATTGCCTATTGCATGTTACATTTTCCATTATCAATATTAAATAAATCAGTCACATGTGTCGATTTGAACTCTTTAATAAATAATCTAGTTGCAAACACTATTTTCCAAACCCAAAATGGAGTTTTAGAAACAAAAAAAAAAAGAAAAAAGAAAAAAGAAAAGAAAAGAATTTTCCAATTGAAAATTGGCATTTTGGTCGTGACAATAATTTTTCCTATGAAACTAATAAATAAAACATCTAATGTGGATGTCTGAAAGTTGATCATCTATTATGAGCAATGAATTTGGTTGCAAATGAGCAATTATTTAAGATAAAGTATGAGAATGAACATGACATACAAAATTTAACAAAAATAAAACAACACAAAGACCAAATCATGCCTTAAAATTCACAAGGAAGCTTTTCCTAAACTTCAACAGATTTCTCGAAACATTTCTTCGGCGTCCAGAATCTGACTCCGACACGGCTCAACCACCGGAACAGCAGCCGGAGAGTATTCCCGACGAGCAAAATCGCCATGAGACCGGTCCAGATAGTTATCCCTGTCTTGATGACTTGGCTAAGTGATTGCCTGTCAAATTTGGGAGTCACCACCATTATCGAAGCGCCATATGTCACCCCGACAGCCGTCACGGACACCCACATTATCGCCATGAGGGCCCACATGAAGAATCTGTACTTGAATGGCAAGCCACTAATCAAGAGCAAGATGGTGCTGAGTGACGTGACGAATGCCACCGTGTTGGAGCGTATGAAGTTCTTGTATATCCTAGGGTTGTTGTAGGCCATCACGGCCTCGCCAGCCCTGTGTGGGGGCGTGTCGTCCTGCCACACGCCGCCAGCAGGGCTGACGGCTGCCTGAAAGGCCATGGTGGCGATCAGGATCGCCACCACCATGATCGAGTCGCGCTTCTTGGTGAGCCACTCGACCGGTGGGGTTTGAGACGATTGGTTGGTTGTGGATCGAGATTCGAGGATGTCTTTGATTGTTTTGCTTCTTTTGTCGGATCCGGAATAGGAAATGCTCTGCTCCAAGATTTTTAGGGGCGTTTGCCCTTTGGAATTCTTTGATTTCTTGTCAATTTTGGTGCTTCCCACCAAGTATTGGACCATCTGCATGCCAATTTCAAGGTTGATTACTTACTTACACAAACATTCACATCACTCAAATAATTTGATAACTAAACACATGCACTTTGAAATTAATAAAGTTCGATCTCTAGGTGCATCTTTTTCTTATTAATGAATATTTATATATACCTTTAGTTTTGGTGCTACTTTTGTGGGAATGATCCAAAACATAGTTGTAGGCAAATATAGGTAAAAGAAAGTGTTAAAAAGGAGGACAATTGTTTATGCGTGCACTCTATTATGTATGTCTAGCAATTAGTATTCTGTTAATTTGGTCAAATTTGTTCGAAAAAACTACTGAAAAGTTGAAAACCCACCGAAATTAACCGTATCAAGATTTGCTGCCGGTCGAATTTTCGTTTTTGCCTCGTCTGTTTAATTTAATAGTTTACTACAAAACTAATAATTTATTCAATAATAGTCAATACTAGAGAAATAGAGCCGACAAATGAGCCCGGCCCGATGGGCCGGCCTGCGGTAGCCGAAACTAAGGTGGGATTGGATTTGAAAAATAGAGGTTCCAAAAAAATTGGGCCTAAAAAGCCCGCCAGATAGTCACCTGGGACGGTTGGGCAACCAAAAAGATTAATTGTTTAACAGCTTTGATCATGACCAGAATAATCTTAATTTTTTAAATAAGAAGTGGGCTATGAGTAGTGAACATGGCCCTAATGGGCTTGGGCGGGTTTGGCTCGCCTTGGGCCTCACTTTAAGTGGCCTAACACACTAATCGGACTGGGCCAGTCTTATCTGAATTTATCCCAAGCTCGGCTGGCTCGGCGGGACTCGGGTTGGCCCGGCCCGATAATTTGTCAACTCTAATCAATACTGGTCAATATCATAACTATTATAGTTCTAAATTGGGGGGGAAAAGATAGGGCTTCAGATTTCGGGATTGGAATGTGGGGGTGATTCAATGAATTAAACTCTGATTATAAAGTCAAGTAGTCTAAAGGGAGTATCTGGTGTGATGGATTGCACCTACGATTGATGCAGTCAATCCTATTTTATTTTGATATTTTTTTTAATTCTTGAATGTCTAATTAATCCTTATTGATGCTTAATAAATTCTAATTGAGATCAATAAACTTCGATTGAAGCTAAATAAATTCTTAATTATCGAGATTAGTATGCCCTAATTACCTCTAATCCCCTTATATACCCTCTACCCCCTTAAGTATATATTGCCTAATTACGACCAACATTATAGTATGATTGGTCGTACCTGAGTTTTTGCCTTAATCAAATCTAACTTAAAGAACATATATATATATATATATATATATATATATATATATAGGGATTGGTTCATATAGAAACTATTCCTAGTGTGGGAACTGGAAACCAATCTGAACCGTTGATCTTTGTATGATTTATGGTTGTCATTATTCGAAGCATGAATATATATAGATTTAAGCATGATTTTATATAACCATAATTGTTTACACAAAAAAGCATGAATCTCATTAAACATGACTATATATTGATTTAACCATGAATATATATAGATTTAAGCATGTTTATATATATATAAATTAAAAATATTTCGATTTTTTCGATCAATTGGTTCTAATAGCACCAAACCGACCAAAGACTAACTTGACATGCATGATATATATATCTACCTATAACCTATGTATCTTATATAAGTCTATCACTATGTAAAAATATCAAGTTTGCAAAAGACTAGGTTTTCTTACCTCAACTTGTCTGAATCTAACAGCCAAATGCAAGACTGTCTCCCCATCTTCATCCTCTGCACACACAAACTCACCCAAATTCCTCACCAAAACATCCAAAGCCCTAAGCTGCCGATGCTTCACGCACAAATGCATCGCCGTCTCGCCGCGATCCAGCTTCTCCATTGCAGCAACAGCATCACTCTCAACAAGCTTTTCTAGGACCTCAACATGGCCATTCATGGCTGCCACGTGGATAGGGTTCATGCCGCGGCAGTCACGTGACCAGCACATGTTTGGGGTCTCTGATAGCAATACAGAGGCGATTTCTACGTACCCTTTAGCTGCTGCTATGTGAAGAGGCGACGATTTTTGGGAGTCTAATTCCTCAGCTAGCTGAGGATTATTGCTCAAGATTTGCTCCACGATATTCAGATTTCTTTGCGCAGTTGCTATGTGTAGAGGAGATTTCTGTGTGCATGTAAATGAGACTTTATTAAGAAGAAATGGATCTAGTTGTAGCAATTCTTGAAATTCTGTTGCGTTCCCTTCTGCTGCAGCATCATAAAGCTTCTCCTCGGCTGATTTCATAACCATTTCTTCCATCTCTCTTTGATGTAGTCCTTTTTTTCACACACAACACACAGTAGATGCACAGGTTTTTGGAATTGGAGGATAAATGACTTTTTTGGGGTTTGTTTAGTTATTTAATTAGCCGAGTATTATGGATATATTTAGTGAAGTATTCACTAGATAGGTTTTATCTAGAGAATAATTTTCTATGTAATTTAGTACTACCTCCGTCCCATTATTTTTGTCTCATTTCTTTTGGGTAAGGGTATTAAGGAGAATGGTGTTTAAAGAATAAAAAGATAGAAAGTGGTGGAGCCCATAACTTTTTGTGAGAGAAGCATATTTCTTTTTATGAAACCAGGACAAGAATAACGGAACAGCTCAAAAAGGAATACAGGACAAGAATAATGGGACAGAGGGAGTAACTATTTTGCATTGAGTCAACTTTCACAAAGTATAGTCTACTATTTATGCTATGTTTTACGCGTCATATTGACTGAGAATCGGTGGTAGCTAGGTTCATTTTAATAACCAATAATGTACAATATAGATTAATTAATTATTTTTTATGTCATAAGAATCCGCAGAACACTATAACTTTCGGTATGCATATATGATGCATTGGATAAACCTCATCCCTACATAGAGGTATCAAAAGTCCGGCCGGCCCGAGTCCACCGGGCTTTTTGGAAAATTAAGCCAGGCCGACCACCTTGAAAATGAGGAGTCGGGCCCGATCCGAAAGTTTTTTGGGCCTGAGAATCTGACATCCAGCCCGGCTCGAAAACTGTTTTGTAGTGTAATTTTTTCGGGCCGGGCTAGGCTGGCCCGAGCCCACTGAGCTTTTACTCATTTCAGGTCGGCCCCGAAAATGTGATGCACGGCCGGGCCTTAAATTGTGACGCCTTCAGGCCGGGACTTTTTGACACCCCTATCCCTACATAATAGCCAGCAAACAAAACAGATCAAGAAAAAAAATTGTTTAAAAAACAATAATTATGACATTCAATTCATTTTTAGAAACACACCCCTCCCCCCTCCGGGCCAAAGTTTCAAATCTACTCATGATCTATTTTCGAGCATAAGAAATCTAACCCATCTTCCAAGAAAATTACACGTGACTTCTACGTAAAATTTGATGATTTCCACCTAAGCATCAAAACGAAGTTGTTTTGATATTTAGCTGGAAAAAATTAAAAATAATAAAGTAAAAAAATATTCATTTCTGTTAAAATATCCTACATTAATTAGAGAAGATGTCATGAGGCACTTTCCATCCCTTACAAGCCGGTTTGTGAGAAGAGGATTGGACTCAATATCCATCTTTTCTAACAATTTCTTTTAAAATATCTACAAATTTTATCCACATTGACCAAATTACCCCTCAGTCAACATCTTTCTCATGTTTTCTTCAAACAAAAAAAGGTCTAAATGAGCAACAATCAAATTTTTATAACACTCACCATCTCTGGAAATATAAATGAGGGATATAATTTTTGCAGAATTTTAATTTCAGCCTTTTTTTTAATTTTAAAATTTTTGTTTTTAAAATATTAATTAAATAAAAAATAAAAATAAATCAACAAGTTGTCAAAGTACCCACTGCCGCCTAAGAAAGGACCCACAGTTTTCCAGCAAATCGATCAGCCCGTAGCCCACCACATTAATCTAGGCCTGCACCACACTGAATCCCAAGACCATCTTCTCTTCTCGAAACACTAACCGACACGTGTCCGCTTCTCCCATACTCCAAAACCCTCGCCCCCAAATCCCCAAATCCATTAACCCTCTCTCTTCCTCCCTCCGCACACACACACACACACACACACACAGTCGCTCGCAACTTTCTACTCTCCATCTCTTTTTTAGTTATTTCATTCCGTTGAATTCCTTTGCCTCATCCGATTTATGATCGCCTCCGAGTTTCTGGTGAGGAAATGCTGGATCTTTTCGTGCTCACTCATTTCCGTTCTCTAATCTGTTTGCGAAAGCGGAAAAAAAAGAATTAGCCGTATTTTGATATAGAAATCATTAGGGTATCGTTTTTGCGTAGTTTGAGCTTCACCCATTTGGGAAATCCGATTTTAGGAGGTCGATTTCTTTGAGCTTAGTGTTTTCTGGATAGTACGCAGTATTTTTTCCTTTTTTTTTTTTTTGTCCGTTTAAAGTATAAGAGCAAGCTGAATTTGGGGATTTTGTTGCAGTTAGAGCTGAAAAGAGGTTTATCTTTTTGTTGGATAAAAAGTTTATTGTTGTTGATAGAAATCCAAAGTGGCGAAGATGAGTTTGACCGCTGCAGAGGATGATTCAGCCACTGAAATCCATCTTCCTGCTGATATAGATTGGGAGATGCTTGATAAATCCAAGTTTTTCTTCCTCGGTGCAGCTCTGTTTTCATGCGTTTCGGGCGCTCTTTACCCGATTGTTGTGCTGAAAACGCGGCAGCAGGTGATGTTGAAGGACTGCCCGTGCTTCAAAATGGCGGCCTCGATCTTCAGGAACGAGGGGTGGAGGGGTTTCTATCGCGGTTTTGGAACTTCCCTTATGGGAACTATACCCGCCCGTGCCCTTTATATGGGTGCTCTTGAGGTTACTAAGAGTAATGTAGGCAATGTTGCTAGTGGTCAGCTAGGATTATCCGAGGCTTCAGCTTCGGCTATAGCTAATGCAGCTGCTGGACTGAGTGCTGCCATGGCTGCTCAGTTGGTTTGGACGCCAATTGATGTCGTGAGCCAGAGACTAATGGTGCAAGGAGGTAGTAGTGATGGGGGTTCTTGTGCGGTTGGATTGAAGAGGTATAATGGTGGGATAGACGCGTTTAGGAAGATTGTGCACGCGGATGGGATGAGGGGATTGTACAGAGGATTTGGTATATCTATCCTGACTTATGCTCCTTCAAACGCCGTATGGTGGGCTTCTTACTCTATGGCGCATAGAGGGATTTGGGGCTGCATTGGGTGCTACTTCTGCAAGAAGAATGAGAATGGCAATGGTTATAGGCCGGATGGGAAATCTGTGATGGCGGTTCAGGCATTGAGTGCAGCAATGGCTAGTGGAGCGTCTGCGCTGGTGACAATGCCTCTCGACACTATTAAGACGAGGCTGCAGGTTTTGGATGGAGGAGGAGAAGGAGGCGGGTGTGGCAGTGGTAGAACTCCCACGGTTGTGCAAACCGTGAGGAACTTGGTGAAGGAGGGTGGTTTGAGTGCTTGTTATCGAGGGTTGGGGCCGAGATGGGCTTCAATGTCGATGTCTGCTACAACCATGATCACTACTTATGAGTTTCTCAAGCGGCTCTCGACTAAGAATCAAGAGAGCTTTGCTTTGTGATTTAGGTTGGATTTGAGCAGATGAAGAATGGAAGGGGTAAAGAAGTGTTTTCTGTATTTTCAGCACCCCCTTTTTTCTAAGTTTATTATCTGGCCTAATATCACACCATTGTAAATCTTTGTAAAAATGTAGAAATGTAAGTTTTAACCTTTCCTTTCCCTCTGAGATTATGTTGTAAGTCTCACTGCTGTCTGAAGTCTGAACAGTTGGAAGTTTCTTGGTCCGAGGTTATCCATCTCCATGAAGCAATCTTGAGCTCAAGAGTTCTTACATTATTATCTTGTTTTGTTGACCACACTCAGCTGCTAATGATGTTGAGAATATGTATTTTGGGATGTCAAATCTTGAGATCTTTCTTCTGTATATCTAAAATTTTGGTTGAATTTATTCCAAGTTGATGGTGGCAGTGATAAAACCTTCTACTTTTTGTCATGAGTTTATTGTAAAACTGGGACATTCTTGGATCTAGTGGAAAGAGGATTGATGAAAACTATGAGCCGAAGGGATTGAGACATTATCCATTTTAGGCCGGTTTTTCTGATAGAAGGACCACTCTTGGTCGTTGCAATTAAGGTTGACAATCTTCGACACGATACAATAACTCGACACAAACCGACACGAAATTAATGGGTTTGGATTTAGTCTTATCGGATTCGGGATGGATTCGAGTTACCTATTAATATTAATATAATATTTTTAAATTTTTAATTTTGAGTGTATTATTAGATACTCCATTCCACTCAAAATGTCTTCCTTTCCTTTTTAGGTTGTCCCATTTAAATTGTCATGTTTCCTCAAAAAGAATTAATTAACCCTTCAAAAATGATGGGACCTACATATTTCCTCTCTTTTTACATTTCTCCTTAATAAATGTGTCGAACAGTAACATGACAAAATGAGTGAGACGAAGGAAGTATTTGGATTGTTGAACATTCTGCAAAAATATTAATATATGTATTTCTTCGATTTGAAACTGAAGTAGTGGTGTAAAATTGCAAATTTGTATTATTAATGTTGTGATTTTTTTTTTCATGTCTTAATTTTGTACTCCCTCCATCCACAATAAGTGTAACACTTTGAGTTCGACACGAATTTTAATAAAAAGGTTGATAGATTGGCTTTGAGTGGAGAAATGACTAGGGATGGCAATTTACCCACGGGTACCCGACCCTAATAGGTGCGGGTTTGAGGGGCATTTGATATCCATGGATAGCTTCATGGTTAGAAAATACTATCCATTTAGTTCGCAAGTACGGGTATGGATAGTTACTATCTGTACCCGCGAAACCCGTTTACCCGCGAAAAATACCCGCAAAATATCCACGAAATATCCGATTACTACCCGGCTATTATTTAATGTATGTAATATATATTTGGCCCAAATATTATTTAATATAAGTATATATATTTGGCTCAACTCCAACTCCAAGCCCAACCTAATACTAACTTATGGATTTGAAATTTGATAGAATATGTGGATTTGAACAGTGTTTGGTGGTTAATTTTTTATTTGTGTTAAATTGTCGTTTATTTGATTAAATTCTGATTCACGAGTGGTGGGTACCCAACGGGTGGCGGGTAGATGGATACTCGCGGCAGCGGGTGGCAGGTAGAGGGATACCCGACGGGGTGGCGGGTATGGGTGGAGGAAAGAACCCGTCACGGGTGGCGGGTATGGGTTTTGCTCGCGGGTACGGGCATGGATATCCACTATCCGTGCCCGTCGTACCCGATTGCCATCCCTAGAAAGGACCCATCATAATGAATTATTGTGAGGTTTAAAATAATGGTAGTGGGTGGGCTCATTTTCCAAAATGAAAAGTGCTATAACTTATCAAATCTGGTTGTAAACGGGTCGTGTAAACCCGAACGAATTCGGGTCAAATTCGGGTTCGTGTCGAGTTTGGATCATGTTCGGATTTAGGTTTTTTGTGTTGGGTTCGTGTTCGGATTTGATAAATTCTTAACAGATCTGTTCAGGTTTGACCTTAACAGGTCGGATCGTTATCAGGTTGACCCAATAACGACCCAACCCGGCCCGATTGCCAGCCTAGTTGCAATGCCTTGGGCCCCTTCTGCCATTGTAAGCGCATCGAGCTCGACTTTAATACGATGTCACGTGTATATTGATAATGTTATTGTTCTACGCGTAGTGTGCATGAATACTACTCCCTCCGTCCCAATTCAATAGACTAAAATGTCCCGGCACGGATGTTAAGTATTACTGTAAGACGTGCAAGAATGGCAGATGAAGACAACTAGACAAGCAGAAATGTTGTTCAGTATGTGGAACTAAAATAAGCAAAGCATAATTCAAAATCTTACACAGAGATGAGTTCATTTACAAGCTCAAAAGCAAAATAATTAACCAAAATAACTAGGGATGATATTTGATCAAAGTGAGACACTGCAAAAAAGCAGTGAAAGGATAGCCAAGGATGAACTGCCGGTTAACCATACGAGAGAGAACGATCACGTTGTACCGCGGATTTGGGTGCATCTGTCCATGGATAACGGAAGCATGTCGTTGCGTGCCATCATACGTGATTGTGCCCCGATACGACTCTTAGAAGCCATGGCTCTGAAGTCGGGTTGCTGGTAAACGTCATCATTGTTGAATATGCAGGAGATATCAGAGCCAGACGTGGTGGATGTCCCCCAGCTGCTGCTCTCAGACTCGGAGTGCTTTTTCTCTGGTTCTTGAGTCGTAGGGTTCGACTTTTTTGTGTTCAAGAAGCGCCCTCCAGAACCGCGAGCTCTCCTCAGAGCGTGGTGGTGGCGCGATTCGTGAAGATATGGCTGTATATTGAAGATATGCAGTGATTAATAGGACTTCAGTTTGGGAAATTGAAGCTATCATAGGTTGTGTTAAGTACCTTTCTTGATCTGGCCACCTTATTCTGAGCCTCGAGTTTCGCTCTCGTTTGTCGACGCCTCAGAATGCCGTGGTATTGTTTTGCATTGACAAACATCGGGATGCCTTGATCGCGATCCAGAGGAAGCACGGCTCGTGCTTCTCCAACCCCCACCATTTGAGGATAAACCTTGACAAATTTCGAAAAATCAATTCTCAGAGAGAGAGAGAGAGAGAGAATATGGACAGTTGAAAGAAACCACTTTTTCAATCTGAAGCACAAAACAGAACAACTACTTGAAACACATTTTTGGAACTGAATTGCAATGGAAAGATAGAGTACTCATACAGAAGGCGTCTACTGTTTAAATCTTCACTGATATCGACACATAATATACTAGCTTCGCGCGTAAAAAGAGAAGCAACAAGACTGTATGGTACTTACAACAGCATTTGGATCATATGCAGCTGTTATCCTGCCAAAATAAGGAGCAGCCATAGAGTAAGATACCCAATCCTGCAAAGACAGTAACTGAAATTCTACTTCATCGCAATCATAGCATTTCGTATTGGTAGAGAAGGGATAATTGTCGTACGAACATAAATTATAAGAAAGATTTGAAACCAACCAGTGATGGACTGTGTTCCATCTGAACTTGTTGGCTGAGATAATCTGCATTTCCACAAGAGCTTGCGACTGATTTAACAGAATAACGGGTAAGCTTTATGGAATCGTGTAAACGGTATTCTACAGTAAATGCTCTAGTTTCTACTTTGCAGGTAGTCAGAGCAGTGCAGAGACTAAGTTCACTACATGTAGGGAACCGGCATCTCAAAAGCTCGTAACTTTATTAAGAGACTTGAAGCCGTATAAGCATGAAATTTGTGACCAATCACAGGGATTTACCATGCCCGTAAAGCACATTAAGCAAGGAAGACAACAACGTAAATAGGTAGCGGCAAGACATTATCAACTTATAGACTGAACTTTGGCGCGTTTTGCAAAAATGTCTTCACCTTGCAAAAATGCCAATTCAGAAATCCGATGCCAGAATTTTGATCCACTGACATTTTTGCAAAAATCGTAAAAGTTCACACCGTAAGTTGATAATAACCCAAAAGTAATTGATTCGTATAACTAAGGGAAGTAGAGAGTGGTGGGATGATAATCAATTGTTTCCCTATGCCAATGCAACGAAACAAGATTCTATAACGAAGAAAAGTAAAAAAGAATGTTATTTGGTACAATGATGCACCACATTCCACACATTCTTCCAATTTCAAGAACACAATGCGTCATGCTATGGGAGGGGGAGACGAAAAATATGGGATGCTCCGGCTATTACCAGGCTGAAACGAAACATTTGTCATCTGACCGTTGCTTCCAGCTGGAGTAGATCCTTCGTGATGAGATTGTCCAGTCGACAAAGTTGAGGAAGAATCCTGTTCTTGGTACTGAGACTCAGATAGCTTCACATGATAAAAATCGTGCTCCTTTGTGGTTTCTAGCTCAGTAGCCACACTCTTGGAAACAGATATCTCTGACTGTTTATCGGAGAACCACATAGACATACGGCTACCAAACAAGGTTGGAAACGAGTCAGCAGTGGTTCGCTCAGAATCTTTGATGGATAAGCTTTGCATCCTACAAACCTTTTCGTGCTATTTTTGCTGCTAAGTCGAAGGATTTGATCAAAAACTACGAACACAAGTGCCGTCCCTTATTAAATCTTTACCTGTTTTAAGTGAAACAGAAGTTCTATCAGAAAGATCAATGTAGATTGCCTCACAACACAGAGATATAGCAATTCAAGAACCCTAATTTAGGGAGCAAACACTGCAAGTGTGGGTTTTAAGTGTAATTTCTCAAGAATTTCTAGCTCGAAAAACGAAGAACTCAAAATCTTGATAGAATGCTGCCTGATTTTCTTGACCTAATTGTGGTGGATTCTATGTAGAACGGCTTCAGATTTCAGTTTATTTTACAATATTTACTCTATTAGCACTATCAACAACAGAAATCCCTAAAATTCTGAGTTCAGCAGCTCAATTGCAATAATGAATTACTAAACCAGCAATGATTTCATAAGGTAGCATCACAAAAACCAGAAATAATCAAATTTAGGAGCCAAGAAATTTCATCATACTTGATAAAATTTTAATTATTAAGTTTTCAAAAATAAAAAAATAATAACTATAAACACCAAGCAAAATTTCATAGGAAAAATTAGAACTTTACAAACAAACGAAAACCAATCATAGAAACCTCATCTCTACAAAAAGCAAATTGCCCAAAACTTACAAGTAATCCATTACAAGGAAAGAAACAAAGAAAATAAAAAGGAACACACACACACACACACACACACACAGAAAAGACTTAACATAAAAAACTTCCCTTGTGTACACGTCTTACAGAGAGAGAGAAGAGAGAGAGAGAGAGAGACCTGCAGAGAGATGTTATAGTCGCCAAGAAAAATACAGACATCCTCGTTTGTCTTTGACAAAAACCCATATTTAGCTCATGGCTTCTGTACTGATGCTAACAAACTGAAAATATAGTATTCCACAAAAAAAACCACACCCACTGATTATTTTATTTTAAACAATAATAATAATCCTTAAAATAAAATCAACCATCAGCCAAGATTCATTTCAACATTATTTAATCTTCATATGCAACACCTCATTCTTTTTTCTCTTTACGATTCTTGAAGTGGGCAATCTTTTATTTTGGATATTTATATAAAATGGGGCAAGACTTCATAAATTTAATATTTTTCTAATTATTAATGACATTCCAGCTTCCATTATTGTGATAAAACTATTCCTTTGGGACAGATCATAGGCCTAAAGCTACAAACTTTTGTTTCAATACAAAAGTAAAAAGTTGCCTCCATATTATATTTTGCAAATTAGTTGACATGAACAACACTTTGTGACACATGGATTTCCCTATTTCTTATATTAATTAAAGTTATGTTTTCTAAAATTCAACCTCTTTTTTATTTCCGAGTAAGATGGAGAACATGGTTAATTGTGGCATAAGATTATTGGGATTATTTCTCAGCCAGAAATTTCAAATTTTAACTTAAAAAAAAAATCTAAAAGCATCCACACGATTGAAAGACTTTCATCTTATATAAATATTCAAGATTCGGTCTCTATCTTTTTTAAATTGTTGGGGAACTCGGAGCGCTTATATTTTTAACGCTCACGTGCATCTCATGCGCCCGCTGACGGATACAATTAGCGCATGTCGTGGGTGGTGGGACCTGGATTTTATTGGTTTTCCTTTTCTTTCTTTGCTTTTTCTTAAATTTTAGACCCCTTTTTCTTTTTTCTTTTTTCCTATTGTGTTCATTTATTTATTTATCTTTCTTTTTTTTCCTATTTAATTTTTAGTATTTTACTTCATCATCATTTAATTGGTGAAGTTTAAATACTTGAGAATTTTGGGAAAGGTCAAAGCAGAGTTTATTACTACAAAACAAAATCTAACTATATATGGTTGTTATTTTCAATATATTTATACGTGTATTGATATTCATAATTTATATGGAAGTACTATATGATTAGTTAATCAATTTTGTGATGTGGGGCAATTTACCTATAAAATTCTCGTAATGAGCTCCAATTTTCTGATATACCCATATCACTTAAATAAAAATGTAATAAATTATCGAATTTAATCCATTAAAATCATATTTTAAACGACTTCGTATAATATAATATCATCAATATATAATTAAAATTAAAAATAAAAAAATATTGAAAATAGAGGTTAGGTTGCAGACTTGAAACCTATCAGTCCTCGAGCAATATAAATTTCGTTTTAAAATTAATTAAACTCAAAATGACTACTTAATTAAACTTTACTAGTGGGATAAAAACATTAAAAAGGCATAATAATACAAAATAGAGATGAATTGAATAAGACCAGTTTTGTCTGATCTGTAGGGGAAAGTAAAATAATTAACATGATCCAGATAGTGACATTTACATCATCTATGACATAATTAAACATAACAATATGGTCTAATTGTAATTTTGTTCACTAATTATGCTTCTAAACTGTTTTTCTCTTATATATATTTTTTGTTTTTGTAATTATGTGATGACACAACACAAAACAAGAGTAAATATTGAGAAAAGGAGAATCTTTTAATTATGTGAATGAACAATCTTTTTCTAATAATTACTACACTTTACCAGCCTTTTAAGAAAATAGCTCAACCAAAATCTTTCCTTAGTTCTAGGGATGGCAACGGGCCGGATCTGGACCGGATCCTATTGGATCCAGATCCAGATCCGAATTTTTTGCTTGGATCCAGATCCGGTCCGGATCCGTCGGGTCCGAAAATCTGAGATCCAGATCCATCAGATCCGCGGGTCTACGGATCTGGACCCGGATCCGTTTTAAAAAAAAATCAAATAAAATCAATACAACACAATTATAAGTATTCAAATTTCCAAAACAAAAAAGAGTATATTTATTTTTTAGATTAGGGTTTTCGTTATTACTTATTAAAAAGGAGTATATTTATTTATTTTAATTATAAAATAAAATATAGATATAAAAATATAATATATACATATACGGATATGGATCCGCGGGTCGGATCCGGGCCGGATCCGGATCTGAAAATTCAAGATCCAGATCCGACCCGAATTTTTTTATATGGATCCAGATCCGGTCCGGATCCGTCGGGTCCAAAATTTTGAGACCCAGATCCGGAAAAACGGATCCGAATCCACAGATCTGGACCGGGTCCAAGATCCACTGCCATCCCTACTTAGTTCATAAGAATTATTCATTGCTCTTTGAACTTTTTATTTACTTTTTTGGGACCAATTTAAAGCTTTTATTGTAATTTATTCTCTATAACCAAAAAAACAGGGACCGGTTCATGAAGTATATCATATACAGTAGAACTTCTATAAATTAATACAGTCGGGGTCGGAAAAAATTATTATCTTATAGAGGTTATTAATTTATCGAGTTAAAATTTAAAGAACAATATAACAGTAGGGTCCGGAAAAATATTATTTTAGAGAGGTTATTAATTTATCGATTAATAATTTAAGAAGCTTATACTGTAGCACTAATTATCGAGTATTAATTTAAGAAGCCGAAAAAATAATTTACTGTACGTTTCAATTATTCTGTTATTATTGTTGTCGTCGTCATTTTATCCAATATTCACTGTTGTTACCAGATCAAACTGGATAACCAATTACCGACATCTCCTCATTGTTAAGAGATAAACTAAGCTTGAATATTAATTAATTAATTAATTAATAATTAGCATGTCATCAGTGGACTTAATTGTTAATTATGAAGGCAGTTTTTATTTACAAGATGCTCTAATTATTGGTGCCTGACGTGCGGTTAAAGACAAAGTATGGTTTAAATGTCATACTTTTGAGCTTAATTAAATGTATTAAAATAAGTAGACAACACTCCAGCTCATCTATTTTAAGGCATCATCAAACTTATTTATTTAAAGTTGTTTGGGATTTTTAATACTTTAGCAGATATTAAAGGCGATATAATATTGAAAGTGACTAAGTGAGGGTTTCATAAGGGAACACTCATTCAACGAGATATATACAACCCTTTTTCAGACCATAAAATAAGTAACGCACCAAAGGTCCGACCATAAAATAAGTGCAACAAGACTAATGAACGATGAGTTGGTGCAATTGCAGAAAGTCAAAACTGAAGTAAAGAAGGTCAATCCAGATGATGTGGACCAATGAGATATCGACAAACAGCCTACTCCATCTCAACCACTCTGCAGAGAGTACCAAGTTTCCGGCACGCATGGAGCTATCAAAAGTAGAAAGAATGAGAAAGACTCAATGAAAACAAATTCAATGCAAAAGAATGTGAGATCTGGAACGATTATTTCCAACGACTAGTTCCAGATTCACATTTATAAATAGAGGTCTTCCTCCACCAATAGAAATTAAGGAAAATAGAAGAAAAAATAGCACAACGCGAAAACGCTATATCTGCAAATCATTTCAAGTTGGACACCCAAAACATGTTTCTTTCCCAGGTGTTCACACATTGAAGATATATAGCATATCTTAGAATCCAACTTCTGTAAATCTAGGCACCAAAATACACATCCAAAAGCCTAGACGAGCAAGCTAGCCTACTCGTTGTGCTTCATTGTAAAGAGCTTGCTCATTAAATTGGAAATCCTACAAACAAACCCAAATCCTAAGTTAGGAAGAAAGGTTGTTGTAGAAGCAAGTAAGGAGCAAGTATGCTCGCTATAGAAGGAAGTTTGCAGTCACGGTCGCGTAATCTGTGTCCCAGTCGAAAAACTGATTTGAAAGTTGACTTGTAACTATAAAACAAAAAATCCGCAGTTACTTGATTGCCTGAGAAGACAGGAAGAGTGGATGTAGGAAAAGTAACTTCGGACCACTATAAGACAACGGTGTTATTTACAACTTTAATATTAAGTGTCAGTCAAGCATTCTTCTACATACAAAGTGTTTTGAGCTGAACTGAATCAATCAGTCAATTTGCATTAAAAGGACTAAGCATTAAACTTTAACTGACATTTCAAAGCTAAGGGTTTTCTAAATAAACGAGTAAGCTTTCAAACCATCACAGTCTGCACTGCGTCAATTATCAGTCCAACTGACATCTCACAAAAAGTTTAAGTAAAACAAAAAGTTTTCAACTAGTACGATCCCCATACACTCGTTTTGAAACCATCAGACGCAATACCATTAGAAACATTAGTTTAATCAAATATCAAAGTATACATTATTTAAGATATCACAAATTTTGAAAAGGTATCAAGGTCTAGATTACTCTCTTAAAAAGTTGTTGACCTTACCACATTTAATCATTTTATACCATTTTCCTTAACATCCGTACCGAAAAGAAAGTATAATTAAATATAGTTTCAATCGAGACACGCTCAAATGATGTGTATCAAATTAAATCATGCTATGAATATTATTCTATGCCCCGGTTTTTACTATTTTGCGTTAATCAAATAGTATAAAGTACCTATTAATTTCTTCATTTCTCATTCTTGCAAGTTGCAACATCAAAAAATCTGAGAATTAGAGTAAAACTACTTAAATATGCAATGTCCCAAATTGATACGATTCATTCAGTTAGATTTTGTTTTTTGATATTTTATGATTTTTATCCCTAAATCAAAACACATCGAATAACTCAAAGCAACAAAGTTAACAATACATACCAAGAAACAGAAAATGAATATTCAACCATTTTATACATGTTAGTATTATTTTGCTAGTTTTATAGGTAAATTAAGTAAAATAGTTGTAAATAAATATTATACTAGTCCCAAAAAAAATCAACTTAACGTAAATTCCGATGGTTGATTTGGTTATGCTTAGGATTTAGGAAGGACATGAATATCAATACTAATTAATATTAAGGGTGTGTTTAACTGTTTATACCAAAAAAAAATATGAGGATTTAGATGTACATTTGAGTAAACATAAATAGCTTATTTGTCCCGCTTTACTTATTAAAAAAAAAACACATTTTTGTCACAATGTTCGATATTTTTTCATTTATGTCACAAGTCCTAAATTCTGTCATCTAAAAATTCAGGTGGCATGCATGACATGATGTGGAAATATAGTATATGAACATCGAATAATTTTTTATTTTTTGAGGAGGGAAGGGGGCTTAAGTCCCACCCAAATAATTTTTTATTTTTTGTTTTTACTCTAAAAAATCGTCAAACTATTACTCCCTCCGTCCCCCAAAAGTGTAGTCCAATTAATATTTTATACCTCACATATAATCAAATTTGGACCACACTTTTCGGGGACGGAGGGAGTAATATTTTGTGTGAATCGTTATTCAAAAGCTCCAGCCACGAAATCGAATCACATGAAAAATTCAAAATTTATGAAAAATATAAAAAATGGCATGCTTTAAGTTTTTTTCCTAGCTACGCTAATTACTGTCTATGAAAATTTACATTATTTTCTATATTACACATGTATTTTCACATCATATCTGACATGCCACGTGAATTTTTCGGTGTCGAAATGTGAACTCATGGCATTATTTAAAATATATTAAAATATTTTGACAAAGTAAAAAGTGCGAAAAAAAAAATCGTACATTGTAAAATACAATATGGTAAATTCCCTTAAAATCATATAGGCATAAGTTTCCAAATTGAAATCAAGTGAATTGCTAACTGCTACTAGTTTCAAATCGAATGTGAAATAATTATTTAATTTATCGCTGTAAAAATGTTGAAATTTGAAAAGTAGAGAGAGAGAGAGAGAGAAATGAGGGGAGTAGTGGCGTTGTCATCAACTCTCACTTGTCTTCTCACTCTTCAATCATCTGTTGCTCGCTCCACCGTGCGCCCTGCCACCTTCCACCGCCGATTTCTGCGTACTAAGTCAACTCCTACAACACTTACAGCCTCCGCCTCACTCTCTTCCATGGCGGCCTCTTTCTACCCGGAGAAGGCCCGACTGCCCCCAGCCCTGCCGCCGCCCGCTCCTTCCATCACCAAGGTATGTACTCCCTCTTTACACCAGAGAGAGAGAGAGAGACAGTATGTGTACTATTCTACCTGAATTTAGAGCTTGATGTTTGGTTTATGTATTCTGGTAGAGGCTTATGAGAGGTGGGTCCGTTTCTCCCTTTAATTATGTGAGGATTTTATAGTAGAGAGCTTGATTTGTGCTAAAAATTGAATCTTTTTGAATGGGCTCTATAGGGGAGGGGCATCTTGTGATTGGGAAAGTGGGTGTAGTTACTATTGAGTAAGTTTAAAGTTGATTATTTTGTGGGTTGTTGATTGTTGTGTGTGCAGTTTAAGATTGGTTTGTGCCAATTGAGAGTGACTGCTGATAAAGAGATAAACATTCTGCATGCGCGGACTGCAGTAGAGGAGGCTGCAGAGAAGGGGGCAAAGCTTGTTGTGTTGCCTGTAAGCTCATTACTCGGTTAATCTGTTTGGTAATGTCGATTTACTCATTTGTTACATATAAGTAGACATTGCAAATTATGTACACAATGGTCCTCTGCGGTAGCTCTAGCTTAGTTGGTGGAGTGAGAGGCCTTGTGACTGCAAGATTATGTGTTCGTCTTTTGCCAACCCCTTCTAGATTAAGTCATCTCGAACGCACCCATGACCCACGCCAAGTAGCATTTGTGGGTAAATAAAAAGGATACCTTAATAATCTAAAGACTTGGTGCTTTTTTTGGTGGTGGGGGTATTCATTTGAGTGCTTGCAACAGATATATGAAGGAAAACTGTCTTGTGCTGAGTTTTCAATTAGTTGGTTGTAGAACGAATGTGCAAATGATGAGTATGATAATGGTGATGACATATAATTCTGAGTTTGCAAAATTATGCTAGTTGATCCTTGGAGTCTGTCATTATTTACTGGAACTAACTTTACCTTATGATTCTAACCTTTTGTTGTGGTTTAAGAAGCCTCAAACAACCTAATAATGTGGCTTCCTAATTTATAACGGTGTCTGATCTTCGTACAAAAGATGATGCTAATGTGTTGCACCATAGAAATGTTCAGTTTTTAACTTACAAGTTACAATCATGAAGGCCGATCAATTTAACCTATTATTATGTGATGTATGGCATCATTAATGGAATACGGAATTGAGTTGGTATAGTTAATGTCATTCACTCATATTAAGTGCTTTATTTCCTACGCTACAATGTAATGTTTATTATGTGCATTCTTTCATTAGGAAATATGGAACAGTCCATATTCAAACGATAGCTTTCCAGTGTATGCTGAGGATATTGATGCCGGTTTTGATGCATCTCCATCAACAGCAATGTTATCTGAAATTGCTCGTCTTCTTAACATCACAATTATCGGAGGTTCAATACCTGAACGAAGTGCGGATAAATTGTACAATACCTGCTGTGTGTATGGTCCTGACGGGAAGCTGAAAGCTAAGCACCGTAAGGTGATTTCAGATGTTCTTATTTCTATTTGTTACATGAATACATCAGTTGAACAGCTGGGGAAAAAGTTTTTGTTGGTAGAAGGTAGGTTTTTCATTAAGTGTAGTTTTTCAAATTAGTGGGATAATGGCTTACATAGCTGTTTTTGTAGAATTTGAAATCTTTGATCGAAATATTTATGGAAAATTTTGATAGCATTTTCTCATAATTTTTTGCATAGCTTGTCAACAGAATCAGTATGTCATGCCATTTTACAATGCATATCATACTTTATTAATGATTTGTAGAATTATCTTAAACCCAAGCATAAATAACATCCTACGATAGGTTCTTATGTGAGTTCCATGAGGATGGCCTGCAGCGTCATATATAAATAATGTCATATATTAACTGCAATTCTTAGGTGATGTGGTGAAATTTTTTTATTATTTTCTTATTCTGCAGCTTTGTGGATTTCATTGATATATATAAGACAACATCTATTCTCTACAAATCTAGTTCTCCAACGTATTTCTACATTTGATGACAGATACACCTTTTCGATATTGACATTCCTGGGAAGATTGCCTTCAAGGAATCTGAGACCCTTACTGCTGGGGAGACTCCCACCGTAGTGGACACAGGTATACATTACTGATTGACTTGATTCTTGTACGTACTGCCTTCATCTATCTTTTTTTCCTTACACTCGATCAATACTTTTGATTTGCGTACTTTTTCATCAATCTCACAAATTACCTAACAAAGCACAAAATATGATCTAGAATCAACGATGTTGTTACTTAATGGATAAAGCACCGCTATCAGATGCAGCCAAAATACAAACTGTTGATAATGTTGCTGTTTGTTCTCTATCATCATGTGGCATTTTTCATCATGAACTGGTTGGATCGAGTTCTTTCAGTTTGTTTGAAGATGCACAGTTAAGTAGAAATTTTGAGACCAAAGACTTTTCTGATGAAAGACCAAGTCCAGTAGTCATATTTTGTTCGTGTAGAAGGTGCTAAGTGGTATCTAGGACTTGAAATACATCCTATGCACATATAGTTTTTTGACGAGCATTTGATTGTTCTATGTTTCAAACAACGGAAATTTGGTCATATAATTGTGATTATTGCTTGTTGAGGTGATCTTGAAGTCAACTTCTGGTCGTTTATTGCTCATTATGTTCTCCATTATTTTCTCTGCTACTCCTTTTCTAACAAGTTATGGTATCTGTGATGTGCAGAGGTTGGTCGTATTGGAATTGGTATCTGCTATGACATTAGATTCCAAGAACTGGCAATGCTCTATGCGGCAAGAGGTTTATCTATCTGCTATCAAATCTCTTCTTCTAATTTCTTCTTTATCTCAGAAGATAACTCTATCTTCTAAATTCATTTTCTCGTTCTCTTTTAGACCGATGATTGAATCACTTTTAGCTGTAGGATGTGATTCTCTCTGTACATTACGAGTTTCATAATTATAAAAACAATTCTCTGTCAGATATCTTCTTATGATTCTCTGACTGTATATAAGTGCTATTCATTCTTGATTATTGCTTATGACGATCGAATTCTTATCGGTAGGTGCTCAATTGATTTGCTACCCTGGAGCATTCAATATGACGACGGGACCTCTGCATTGGGAGTTACTGCAAAGGGCAAGGTGATCTTGATGAATCAGCAGATAGATTTTATTCATGCCAGCATAATTTTGTTCTCTAATTGACAAAAAACAAATAAGAATGCTAGCCAACCACTTAATTATTGGAATCAATTCTTGAAATTCTGAGATAACTTTCATGATTTTAATGAAAAATTTCAGAAATGGCCCCTTCTTTATGTAATCCAGTTTGCAATTTTGGGATCCACCAAATTGGTATTGATTGCTAGTTTGGAAGAGGCAATAATGTATGTTCATTATGATCTTGCTACTCACTATCTTATTAATCTTTTGAAATCGTCTTTGTTGGATGCAGGGCTGTCGACAACCAGGTACACTCCGACAATCGCAATCACTTTACCCTTTCATTTTCTTTTTCAGCTTTTACACCTGATTGTATTCTTGTTTTTGTGTGCATGTATGGGGATCGAATGCTACAAGACATACTATTGTTTTATAAACGAAATCTAACATTAACTGAAAGGGGCATATAGTACGTCAAACACTGTAGGGAACACCTGCACGACTCATTTACATCATGAATGTTCTTGGTTGTTTTACATGACGACAAGGTTAGCATCAGTGTCTTTTTATGTCTCATGTAATCTAGAATCGGAAGACCAAGCTGCCATTGTCTTTGTCATATATGTTTTATGGTCGGTGACCCTACAGATCATTACTCTAATCAAAGAAGTGAGCTTTAAATGCTTCTAAATAAGAATTAATTTACATAATTATTATTTATTTTCGTCTAACAAAAGACAAAAAGAATCTAGTGATGGTTGGCAATGAGATATGTTGGTTGGTTGGCAAGACGTCCTCTTAATGAACCATCAGAATAATAGAAGGGCAGCTAAAAAATACTACTAAATTCTACTTGGAACTATCCTTTTCTGTTATTAAGCAAATCTCTGTAGAAAATTCATTAAAAGATGTTAAATAAGATTGAACGATTCACAACTGCATTGCTGGATGAGAATCCAAGACTTCATAGTTCTTTTTACTGTATTTTGAGTTTGATTACTGAAGACAAATCTGACAGTTATACGTAGCAACTTGTTCACCTGCTCGAGATGCTGCTGCTGGGTACGTTGCGTGGGGTCATTCTACACTTATCGGCCCGGTAAGAACAAGAAAATTGTTGATTAGGACCAGCGCAGGAGAAACATCTATTCTACTTATAACAGATTAATTTAGATTTGTTCATGTGGTTTTGACAGTTTGGAGAAGTACTGGCCACAACTGAACATGGCGAGGCGATAATCATCTCGGAAATCGACTATTCCCAGATTGAGCTGCGGAGGTGAAACTAGCATTTCTTATAACATCATGAAACTGTATTTTCACTTTTATTGTTCTGACAATAATTTTAACTGTGTCCAGAACGAACCTCCCGCTCGAGAAGCAACGACGAGGCGACCTCTACCAGCTGGTAGATGTTCAGAGGCTGAATTCTGAATGAAGATACCGTAAAGAGGGCTTAATCATCAGTGCAAATTCAGTTTTATTACGGGTATGTCATCTTTCGTGTTGCTACAGTTTGAGACGGAGTTTGAAATGAAAGACGAGTAGAATGACTATGAAGATCGTGTTCTTAGAGAAGGATGATCTAAAAAAGCAATTCCTATATGCGAAAAAGAACATGAATCGGTGACAGTGAGGCGTTGAAATGCTGCAACATTTCTTCTCTGTGATAAATGTTATGTTGCTTGTTTCTTGTTTTTATGGGCCAATGTTGTCGGGATGCTTCTTTCTGTGTTGTAGTTTTGGTTCAATTCCGTGCATTATCAAATGAAACTCTCTCTCTCTCTCTCTCTCTCTCTCTCTCTCTCTCTCTCTCTCTCTGTGACAGAGAAGGAAGTTGGTGACTTCAAGTGATAGAGATGGCCAGATGGGATTGGAAGAAGATTTTGACTTTTTAAGTATCATGAAATTGAGGTCACTAAAAAATAATACTTCCTCCGTTCCATGATAAGTGGCTACTTTCTTTTGGGCACGGGTATTTAGGAGAAGAGTGTTTAAAGAGTAAAAAGATAAAAAGTGGTGGAGTCCACATCTTTTGTGTGAGAGAGGGTGTTTCCATATTAGGAAAGTGGCCACTTATGATGGGACAGCCCAATAAGGAAATGTGGTCACTTATGGTGGGACGGAGGGAGTAGTAGTAGTAAATAAATATTTTGTCTGGTACGTGTATGTATATTTATTCTTAATTGCAGATACAGCAAGCAAGTACTCCCTCCGTCCCTGATAAGTGTAGTTCACTTTCCTTTTTCGTCCGTAAGTGTGGTCACTTAAAATTTTACCCTTTTACCCTTTAAAAGTAACTAACACTACAACAAAGTGGGTTCCATTCTCTACTCACTACACATCTACCTAACATCCTTCTTAAAATCCTTGCCCCTTCCTCCGGATCACACTTATTAGGGACGGAGGGAGTAAAAGACAATAAATAATTATTATTTTTTTTTTCAAAGGAAAAATAATTATTATTGTTGTACTAGTGGAATCGATTTACTAAAATTATACTATTCCATTTCTTTATAATCTAATCAGAATCTATAGTAAATATTGCTCCATTTATTAACTATTTCATTACTTTTCATTTCCTATGAATTTAAAATGAAGGGACGAAACTCTATTTCAAAGTTATATTTAATGTTTTATTCTATGAGTTAAATTTCTAAAAATCCATTTTAGAATAGAGAATTCCGCGCCTCTTCCAATTCCCATTAAATTCTTATCCACTTCTAAAATTTTCAATAGGAAATTAGGGTTTGAAGAACTGAGTTCTCATGGTTCGACAACATCGATCGCTCATCAGCTTCGTCGTTTTTTTATAAAATCGATGAAGATGGTGAGAAATGGAGTTCGAGATCAGACGGTCAGCTTTGAATCTACTGGTGTGATTGTTGATCAAAATTCGAACTTTTTAGATGAAAATTTATTTATAGTGAAAAGTGTAATAGATTTGGATGATCACGGTTGTTGCCAAATAAATTTCATAGTCGAAGAAAGTGTGTTTTTACCATATACGTTGATAGATTGAATAGTGAGACGACCTTGAATTTATTCGAGCTCGGTCACTTTAACATTTTTGGAAAATCATGATAATTAAATTTGACTAGTGAACAATTCCTTATCTATGAGAATTAGATACTTGTATCTCTAGTTTATGTATCAATTAATTTTTCTATACTATAATTTATTTATGTTGAAATTACGTCATTATACTTCGTGCAAGTCCAGAAATAATTTTAACATAATGAAAGCACACGAACTAGATTATACAAATAAAAGTAAAGGTCAAAATAGAGGTATCCATTATAAAAAAAAGACTAAAAGTATCGAAACTCAATATTTTACAAGCAAAATGAACCTAATTTAAGAAAACAATTTTAAATACACTCTCCAAATTATATATTTTATTCCTATTAATTAAACTTTTCTCAACCTAATCCGAAAAGTCTAAATCAACTTGTCTAACCGACTTATATATACAACCTCATACTTGAATGAAAACGATTTTTCTTATCTCTTAAAAATAAATAAATAAATGGCAGCATATTCTTTACTTTGTTGTGGTAGTTCGATATAAATATTTTTGAGAATTATAAGGTATATATATATATATAATTAAATTATAGCACTACACCACCATATAGGCGAGACCTCTACACCACCACACAGGATGGGACCACTACACCACCAAATAAGGTGGGAAATATAATAACACCCGCACGCAGACGGGATTGAACCCAAGACCTCTCACTAAGGAGAGTTTTGTGGTACCTGAGCTAACCACTTGAGCTATGCCTCATTGCCAGTTCGATATAAATATGAATAACTAAATAAAAAATTAGTCTTGCAAAAACAGTTAGTGTATAAGTTGGTACGTGCATGTGCGCTGCTCTTATTTTAGTACTTCGGTGGTGAACAATTCAATGTTTGATATAAGAGAGATTACTCAAAGTTGAAAATTCAAATAATACATTAATTGTTAGACACAACTTATTTATATGATTTACCAAACATTCAAGTATTAAATTCTAAAAAGAACCGACAAATACATACATTCATTTCTCACATGCCAAAATTATTAATTGTTTGAAAACATAATAATGTAAGGATTAAGCTATCCAATTAAATTAAATTATGAGAGAGAGAGAGAGAGAATTATAATTGCCCAATTATTTGCATAGTGTACAAGTTCGATATGCTTGAAAATCGAGTAGAAATGAAATTATACACTTTATTGGATTTTTAAGAAAAATAAAGTTAATATATAATTGTTAATATAAAGTTAATATATAGTTTCTTAATATATAGATAGTCATTAGATTTTTTTTTTTAAGGAATAGATAGTCATAGTCATTAGTTTGAGAAATGATTTAAAAGATTAGCTGAAAACAATAATTAGCACGCAAACACTAATGATCATGTAATTGCCTCCCACTAATTTGCCACTTCCTAAACCAGATTCTATAGTAGTTTGGAGGCTAAAAATAAATTAAATTTCTTAATGCATGCTTGACTTGATATTAACAATTACAGTATTTAACTTTGGATGAGTTTTACATTTGACCTCCATCAACGTCAAAAGAATTACGAAATACCTATTGAAAACAACTGCAAATAGTAATTTCAATCAATGTTTGAAAAAAAAAATTCCAAAAAACATACTCCCTCCCCCTCCGTTCAATTAAAATTGTATTCTTTTCCTTTTTGGGCCGTTTCATTTAAAAATTGTTCTGTTTCCTAAAAAGAAAAAAATTAATCATTCAAAAGTAATGGGACTTATTCATTTCCTCTCTTTTTACTCTTCTCCTTAATAACTGTGTCGAACAGTAACATGACAAAGTGAGTGGAACGGAGGGAGTATCAAGCATTGAAATATAAAACAAGATAGTTGAATATTTTTAAAAAATAACTGACTTTATATCTACAACAACATTTTTTTGGAGTCTGGCCATGCTGAATGTAGCCTTTAATTTTGAATATTTTCAATTCATAAAAATGTTCAATTTAGTGTTGCCTTAAATTTAGCCCCCCTAACACTCCCCCAGCTCATCTCTCTCTCTCTCTCTCTCTCTCTCCTCTCTCTCTATCTCTAAAATCTTCCCACATTTCCACCTTTCTCTGCAATAAAACCTCTTCCATTTCAACTGAAACACACTCCCAAAAACTCGGTTTCCGACCAAACATCATTACAAAATGTATCGCAGAGAGAAACAATTCCGACAAGAAAACGACAAACCAAAAAAATCCCACCGCCACACTCCCTCATTCTCCTCCTCTCTCCTCGACGAAATCTGCCGCTCCATCGACGCCAAACCGGACCCCAAACCGCCCCAAACGGCGGCGTTTTCCAAAGTCGAGAAATGGATGGAAAGCGACAGAACCGTTTTCCGACGCCGCTCCAGATGCGAGAACGCCGTTTTCCCCGACAACGATCCGTTAATGCTAACGGAGCTCTACGCGAACCGGCCCAAACCGGTCCGAACCGCCCGCGGCGGCGAACCGGAAAAGGACTGCTATCTCTTCGACGAGTACGAGGAGCACGAGCGGAACAGATCGGCGGCGGGAGACGATCTCATCAAGTCGAAGTCGCGGGCGATGAAAATCTACGCGAATTTGAAGAAAATGAAGCAGCCGGTCTCGCCCGGAGCGCGGCTGACGAGCTTCTTCAACTCGATCTTCTCCGGTTTGAACCGGAAGAAGTCGAGAGAAGCCGGTCGGAATGATCGTGTGTCAGCCGCGCCGTCGCCGGCGCCGGCGAAGATGATCGCAAGGTGTTCGACGAAATCCCTGGATACGATGGGTGATGGGATTGGAAAGACTGCACGATTTGATCGCGCCGCACGTGTGGTTGTCGATCGTGATCGTGATCGTGATCGTGATCGTGATGCAATGCCACGTGGACTGAGGAGTGTGGGTGGCGGGAGGCCCCCGTTGCCGCCAAATGCATTTCGAAATTGGAGGAAGTGTGATTTTGATAAAGTTCGTTACGATGGAGAGGATGAGGAGGAGGAAGAGGATGCGGTCAGTGAGTCGAGCTCGGATTTATTCGAGCTCGACCACTTGTCCATATTTGGAAATAAGGATAGGTTTTGTGAAGAGTTACCGGTGTATGAAACTACTTATTTTGATAAGAATTGCCGTTTATTTCGTTAATGGCAGAAGAATTTTTTGTTTTCTAGAATTCGATGCATATATATATATATGTGTGTGAATATATTGTTAAACGTAGTTTTCTCTTTTGTTTTGTAGTTCTTTTCCATCACTAATATTTTGGTACTTTTTGGAGCTTTCCAGTTTGTGGAAATTGATGATTGAATTATGTGTGAACTTATTTAGGAAAAGAAAAGAGTTGGCTAACAAGATATTGGTAGAGTGACATATTTTGATTGAACATAGGAAATTGGGAAAAAGCAGATTGAAATCCCACTTTTTGTGGAGTATCTTTTCCATATTCCTTGTTCGTGTCATTAATAAAAAAATTATTTGATCTCAAAAAAAAAAATTCGTGCTTTAAATCTTTAATCATGTCGTTTTATATTGAGCGAATTTAGGATGAACATTTTAAACCATTCAATTCAAAATCAAGTCGGAAATCGAAAATTGAAATGCTTAAAAATAAAAAATTGAATCGAATAAAAAAAAGTTTCAATAGAGAATAACTGCAACTTTCATTATTATACTACAGAAAATGCATAATCATAAAAATATATTTATTTAAAATATTAAATGCATTATTATGAAAATGCATAATTGTATATATGGAGATGCATTATTGTATACGTTATTAAGATGCATAATTTGTAAGTTTCTACATAAGAAAAAGTTTTTATTGAAACTCAATCGAAGGTTCATATGAGTTTTTAGTTAATTCCTAAGTTATACTCCCTCCGTCCCCAAAGAACTTGCGGGTTTTTTCTTTTTCGTCCTGTATATATATGTGGAATAAATTTTCAAAGATTGCAAAGGAAAAAAAAAAACTCATTTTTGTATTTTGAAAGCTGAAGTAGCATTTAAAATATTAGATGTCCAACAACATAAAAAAAAAAAAAAATTTAAAAATGAAGAAGCGTATCCATAAAATTAATGTTGTGACATAAATCCATTGAATGAGACTAGTCTGAACTCAGAAATTTAAAAGGGGTGTTGAGAGTGAGAATGAAATTCTATATAAAAGTACAACGGAATATTATTATTACTAGACCTAAATGAATAAATGTGTGGGCATATATCAAGATTAAGTACAAAATTAGATACACTGAGGGGACCAGATATGTACAAAAATCTAAATATATAGCTTAGTATTTAAACAAAAAAGAAAAAGAAAAAAATAGGAATATGAATATATTATAAATTAACTAAATTAAATCGAGATACAATACTCGATCACAATTACATAGAATATATGGACCTATCAAATATTAGTAGGATCCAAATATATATAATCTTTCTTAGTCATGAGATTGTCACTCAACTAAATAAATGATTATTTCAAAAGACAAGTATCTATGCTCTTTAATACCCATTTTTTGCGTTCGACAAGTACATTTAAATTTCACTTTCTCGATATAACATACTCCCTCCGTCCCATTATTGTTGGCACGTTTTTTTTTGGGCATGGGTATTAAGGAGAAGGGTGTTTAAAGGATAAAAAGATAGAAAGTGGTGGAGCCCACAACTTTTTGTGAGAAAAGGATATTTCCCAAAAAGGAAACAGGCCAACTTTCGTGGGACGGCCCAAAAAGGAATACAGGCCAATAATAATGGGACGGAGGGAGTACGTTTTTTTCTTCGTAGGACAATCATTGAGAGAGTGACAAATTTATGGTTGAGAGACTTGAGATCATGAATTAGATATTAAGAGCATCCATAACAGAAAGACATCTGCTGGCTCTATATAACTATCTCATTAATTAAAACTAGTATCGCACCCGTGCGTTGCACGGTAGAATGCATTATAAAAATATGTAATATAGAAATTATTAAATTACATGAATAAGGAGTAAAATGTACACCCCCGTCACACTACGTTTATCTCATTTTTCTAATCGAGTTGTCCCACTACGAATGGTCTATTCCAAAAAATAAAATTTCTTCTCTCACACAAAGGTGTGAGGTTCACCACATTCTATCTCTTTAATTATCCTTTAATCACCCTATTCCTAAATACTCGTGCCGAAAAGAAATGAGACGGACGTAGTGGGACAGAGGGAGTATTAATTACAAAATTTCAAGTAACGAAGGAGAAAAATAATAATGTTAGTATATTAGATTTTGAATACATCAATGATGACATTTTTTCGAATAACAGTAACAAACAAATACAACATATTTTATTTCAAACATTACGAAAAACTTCTTTATACACAACATTTTCAGTAACTGTTGAAGACTGTTTCTCGTTGCCACACACCAATATCTTCAAGCCTTTTCGATTTGTAACTCTTGAGACGGCCACATAAAGTTGTCCATGACTAAACACAGGCTTTTTTAGGAACAATCCAACATGAGAAAGAGATTGTCCTTGACTTTTATTAATTGTCATTGCATATGACACAATTAATGGAAATTGTCGACGCACGAACTTGAAAGGCAACCTTGAATCAGATGGAGTCATCGACAATCGAGGAATCAAAACTATTTGTCCAGCGTTATGGCCACTAATAAGTTTTCCTTCTAACACATGGCTCCCAAGTTTTGTAATAACCAGTCTAGTACCATTACACAATCCATTCGAATGATCAATATTTCTCAATAGCATAACAGGAGTACCAACTTTAAGAACCAATTCATGATTTGGAGTACCAGGACACTTCAATCCATTCAAGAATTCAGGTGTGTAGACATTTTCCAATAAATTTGAACTTGAATCTGATTTCGATGTGCTATCAGAACTTAAATATTGTCGACCAAGTGATGAATTCAAAGAAATCATATGTTCATTAACTGAATTTACGACGTCCAATGTAGGAGCAAGTATAGCACGATCCTCCAAATATGAAATATCATCAACATTATCTCTGTACGTAGGATAAGTGCTAGAAACAATGGTCTCCAGATCTTTACCATAACTCTGCAATAAAATATCTTCTGGAATAGATATAGTAACATGACCATCATTTGGACCTCCAATAACACCATCCCCAATACTTGCAATCCAATCTGAAAACTCTCTCAGTTCAGATGATTCAGCAGATGATTCTAGATTCTGAAGTCTCATATTTTTCGTCAATTTTAATACTTTGCAGCTATTCCAAAGATAAGAAGAATTTATAGTTGCATTCACAATGTCTTGTCTACTACCTTTAGGAATAACTGGCAAAATCTGACGAAAATCTCCACCAAAGACAACTGTTTTACCTCCAAAAGGTAAACTCGTACTCAACTCATTCGAAAATCGCATAAGATCGCGAAAGCTCCGATCCAAAGCTTCAAAACAATATTTGTGCATCATGGGAGCTTCATCCCATATGATAAGCTTTGCCTTCATAACCAACTCTCCCAATGGAGTACCGTGTTTAATGTTACAGATCGAATCTTCATTTGGATTTAGCGGTATCTTAAAACGTGAATGAGCTGTTCTCCCACCAGGCAACAATAATGAAGCTATACCACTTGAAGCAACATTCAAAACGATTCCACCTTTAGATCGAATACCAGCAGATAATGACTTCCATATAAAAGTTTTGCCAGTACCTCCATATCCGTAGACGAAAAATAACTCACCAATATCTGACTCCACAGAAGTCATTATAGAATCATAAACATGTCGTTGCTCATCAGTAAATTTAGAAAGATATTCTGCAAGATTCTTTGACAAACTTTCTTTATCATAAGATAACTCTTCAGTAATCAATCTATTCAAATTTGATTCAAAATACTCAGCTGATGGGTACGGCATCAAATCAAACTGACGTAAACTTCGACCTAAATTCAACAACAACTTCTCAATCTCAACTAAAGCAAAATTTTGAATTTCAGCTTCAGTCAATGATAAATCTGCAAAAACATTCATGTAAAAATTAGAGAAAAAAAAACCCAAATACGCTAATAATATATATAAAACAAATTATATAAGATAAATTATAACTTACCTGGATAATGTAGTTTCAATCTTTGATTATAAAGAATATCATCAGATAAAAACTTCCAACAACTATCCCAAACAATGTGAGGGCGACTGATAGAATCAGAAGACAATAATGTCGCAAATAAAGATCGGAGTGCAGTAGCAGAAGCCCAAAAACTGGCCTCTATAATTCCATCAATGTATTCTTTATCATCTTCAATCAATCCTAATGCATAGCAAGCTTCTCTGAACGTCGAATATAAGATACCATTAACACGCCTCAAGTCCTCAAAGCAAGTAGCACCCTTTTTAATATTCAAAATACACCGCAAGTAATATAATTCGCCAGAACCAGGATGAATATAAACCAATCGCCCTATAGACATTCTTTGTTGTCGAGGAAACCATTCTCGAGTCTTTTGCCTCCACACAAACATCGATGGAAATTCAGCATATGTTAAGTCTTTAGCTTGAGGGTAAATCTTGTTTGCCTCCATCCAAGCTAGAAACATGCTACGTTTGACAGTATCTCGACTTAAAAGAACATCTAAGGGTTCAGATTCACTGAAAACCACATTCTGCTCATCTGGCAAATGAAAACTTAAAAGCTCTACAGCAGGATCCCTATACTGAATTTCAAATCCAAACAATCTCCAAGCAGCTTCACATGGTGAGATATATCGACAATCATAATACATGCTAATTTCATCTACATTCACTTCTTTATCGGCTTCATTGGTAGAAGAATAGAACGATGCAGTTACACGGTCATGTCCTTTGTTAATATACTTAAACAAATACTTGATAGATCGAGACTGATTGCACCATTCCACATTAACATGTGATCTATATTTCATCAAAAGATATCGATTATGAGGAACAACATAACGATTATCCAGAGAAATGCCACTTTTTGAAATAACACGACCATTATTTCTTCTCCGATAAACTGGATATCCATCCTCATCAATAGTAGTTTGATCAACATACCTCTTCGGAAAATACTTACTGCATCGACCATTAGACATGCAAGGAGATGTACTTCTAGCTATTCCACAAGGACCATGAACCATATATTCTTGTACAACATCGTAGTATGAAGGATCAACCTCTTGATCAGGAATTTCAGCTGATATTATCTTATCAATATGATTGGCTGTTGGATGTTTATCTTCTTGTTCTAAAAAGAGTAAGATATGAGCATGAGGCAAACCACGTTTTTGAAACTCAATAGTGTAAACAACTGTAGCAAAAAAATATATATATTAATTAGAAAATTCATGGTATAATATAGGACATTATAACTTAAAAATTATACGCTATATATCAATAAAAGACACAATTTATTTTATTCTTACCTGCTCTAACAGTGCCAAAGACCTTATTCTTGCGTAGATCTTTGACAAAGTTGTCTAATTTCACCTTAAATACCCTACAAATAATATCAGGACGATCTTCAGCATTAAGCCCTTTGCTATCAACAAATCTCACAATTTCTGGCCACTTCGGATTGCAAGTAAATGTGATAAACAAATCTGGATATCCTGCCCATCGACAAATAGCCATTGCATCGTGATACTTTTGAATCATGTATCGAGCACCACCAGTAAAACTCGATGGCAAAATAATACGTTTACCTTGTCTTGAAGCATCGGTTTCACCACGTAATAATGCATCTGCTAAACCTTTATACATTTCAAAACGCAGTTGTTTTTTATGCATACGGACAAATTTTAACCTTCCAGCTTCCACCATTGTATATGCATCAACAACAAATTGCTGGAATAATCGCCTAGAAGACAATAACACGGAAGTGACATTCTCCCTCTCATGCAAATGATACGAAAAAAATTCTTTAGGGCTAACTCTTTTTCTAGAATAACTACTTCGTCCCTCAAGCTCTGAAAAAGATATATCTTCTCTATAACCATCTTCACCATAAGGAAAAAGCAATGGATATTGCAAACCAAGATAAGCAGGATGTAGTTCATTAATACGCTTCAGCCCACCAACACGCGATTCTACTAAAATATCTCGATCACCAATATTTTCATCAAGATCACCGACTATCAACGCGGCAACTTCAGATACGGAAGGCAAATTATACATCCTAGCATCCTTACCCCTCCTACCAAGCAATCTCAATTTGATACTTGTAGAATGATCAGAATCTATCTTCTCTTTAGCCATTCTAAAAGATTTGACTAAAACATTATTGTCATCAAGCATCTTTTGAATATCCAAAATAATTTCAGAATGAAGAAGACTCGCATCATTTTGTTGCCTAAAAACAAAAGTAGATTATAAATATTACTAAAACTAAATAATAACAATTCAAATTAAGTAATCAAAATTACCTGACAGAAAGCAATCTGTTATTGACCTCGTTGTCTGTATCATAAATATACAACTGAGCAAATTTTGGAGGGCAACCATCCAATGGTAACATACTACCAATTAAATGATAATTCTGACCATGCAGTCGAAAAACAGGAGGACCGTTTCCATTATTCAAACTCTTATCTATTTTGCCGCCCATTGAAGTAAATCCAAACATACTATTGTAGGAACGAATGTTCTTCAAAAAATGTTTACTCTTTGAATCATTGCTAAAGAACAAATCATACAGAACTTTCGGAGGAGCTGGACTATTTGGAAGTTGTATCTTACCACTCATACAACAAAGTGAATACTTGAGAATTTTCGGTTCATAAGGTTTTCCCAACCTTTCCTCATACCAAAAAAAGGCACCACAAAACGAACATTTATATTCTGGATCTCCAATGTCCAAATATTCTGCAAAAATATGAGGAAATTAATAAAGATTATTTAACTCAAAAATTCAACAACAAACATACATAAAATTAACTAAAGAATAATAGTTAATTTTATAATATAAAGCATTAAATGAAATACGAAAATAATATTAATCACATTATTTTAAAAAATATAAGTTTTACCACTTATCCGAAATATCAATTTTGTTCAACTAAGAAATAAAAATAAACCGAAATTAACATTAAACCAAAATATTTAAAGTAAATTTAGAATAATTTAGCACATGCCAAACAATTTTGATAGAACATTTAAAATAACTGACAAATTTATAAACGAATAAAATTATTAAATTTTGCACTTAAAAAAATGTTATTATGAATCGTGTATAGATCTCATTAATGCCTTTAAATATAATTGGGATGAACTAAATTAATATAATAAGCATATTGAGAAAAAATAAAGATATTTGAGAAAAATATACATACCCAAGATCATGAATTAGATATTAAGAGCATCCATAACAGAAAGACATCTGCTGGCTCTATATAACTATCTCATTAATTAAAATTGAAAATTACATTAATAAAAAATCAAAAATTACATAAATTAAAAATAAGAAATTACATCAATCATCTTCGTTGCTTGACCTTTTCCACTGCCTTTGCATGCATATATAATTGTTCCAACGTCATTCTCGAAGTGTTGGCCGAGATAATCTTCATATCGGGAGCATCACGCTTCGTTTAGGCAATAGATTTGAGTTTGGAATTTGTTTCCTCGAACATTTGGACGACCCGATATGAAGATTATTTGGACGACCCCGATTTGGACGTCCAAATGTTCGAGGAAAATAAAAATTGGACGTCTCCTTCGCCGCCTTTTGGCCCATTGGGCGCAGTGACGGATCCACCATAGAACAAGGGGGTGCGCAACTGCACCCCAAAAATAAAAATAAAAATAAAAATAAAAATTAGTATTATAAGTAAATTAAAGTTAACTTTATTTTTTATTTGTACCCGGAGACCAAAACCTTTAACTTACACCATGAGTTAAATTAAGTCCAATCCTAGATCCCAACTTATGAATAAGCTCGATTCTACAAGTTTTCGATGACGAGGTTCATTCGCTTTCGACAATGAAGCCTCGTCAAAAAATAGATTGGATAACTATGTAATTTTCTTATGTATTTTGAAGTGTGACTTTGAAATTGAACAATGTTTCGAGATGCACTACTTTTAATATTAAATATTTTTAACGTATGTAATTATTTGTTGCAACCACAAAATACAAAATCCTGACTCCATCACTGATTGGGGGCATCGAGACGCTTCCTTCGGTCTAGGATGTAGTGTAACCACCGTCGTCGACCGTATTCTTCGTCCTCTTCGAAAAATGCACGTCCCCGATGCAAACTTTGGTGGTTCACGTAAAATCAACCAAGCACTTTCATATTTAAATGGGTTACCCTTATTACCATTGGCAAAAAGCTTTCCCAATTCGCTCGACATTTCTTGTAGCAGTCTACCCGTACTGATGGCTACATGTATCTATCTATATATATATTGGGGGCGTTCAGTTGCCAAGATTAAATTGGCCCAAGATTAAATGAGACTAAATAAACCCAAGATTACTCAAAATTGTTTTTGTCATAGGGGTAGGCCAAGACTCATTATACAAGATTAATTCTACGTGGCATTGTCTTATATTAAGTACCGGGCCGAGTCTAGCTAACCGAACAACATATCATGAAACTGAATCTTGTATAATCCTATCTAATCCATCCAACCGAACAGGCCCATTATATATAGACACCTGTTTTTGCCAACTTTTGTCGATATGTAGATATATGGGGTAACTAGATAGTCAATTCAAGTACAAGACACCATCATTTCATTTGAATAATTAAAAATATGATCTGCAATAAAAACGTCTCATTTAGAAAGCTTTATTAACTGAGCTATATATATTCCCTCGAGCCGAGTGGAGCATGCATGAGCTGCCACTACCTTAGCTTAGAGAACTATGCCTAGAGACATAGGTGCAAAAGTAGAAAGATATACTTAATTAAAGCATAGCAAGATATCCTCTCTCTCTTATCAAACACAAATAAACTTTAAAGTGAAGAATAAGAATAAATTTGGACATTGATCCTTATACGATCTACGTTCCAGATAATTATACGCATCAAATAATGCAAACAATGCAATAATTTAATGCGTATAATGCATTAATCGGCTTAAGAATCAATCTTTGTCATCCATAGTTTAGTCAAAATTTAAAAAAAAAAAAACTTACTCACTCCATCATAGAATAAGTGTCACGAACCGTCAAAATGCGTATACCAAGATAGTGGACAAAATGACTTCTCATACCCTTAATAATTAATTGCATGAGAAACTAAAAAAGTACGCAATCTTCTTATTTTAAGTCAAATGGTAAATATGGAAATTTGACATAACTTTTGCATAGAAATCTATGATACGACACTTATTCGAGAACGGTGAGAGTAATTCTCATGACTTAACTTAGGAACCATGCTTCTTTATGTATATAATATTGTTTATTTATATATACAACAATGTTTATTTTGTGATACTGCTATTTACATATACAATACTGACATTCAAAGATTAATAGTATAGAAGAGTTCCTAATTAACTTGGTAGGAAAGATTTTTATTTGATCATTCTCTATATATGTTGATTAAATTCCCTATATATAGGGACGTCAATCGGTTAACCCATTATGTTTTCGGGTCAACTCTATTAAGATCATGTTATATTTATTCAGGTCAATAGGGCAGAATTTTTTTCCACGTAAACTTTCAATTTTCGGGCTAGCTCTTAGCGCCATGAAGTTTACGGGAAAAAAATAGTATGTATAAATTTTCTCATTAATCATATTCTTATAACGAACAATAGGTCATCTTTCTCATTCAAGACAATTGACCACGTATCAAAAATAATTGTCGTTCCTACTCAACTTGTATCATAATAATAATGAGTAAACTCTTTAAGAATTAAAGATTGGACATGCATTTTCTCAAAATGATATCTTTATTTTAATTTTCACATTATAAAGTTTTTTATTAGGTGTTGGAATAAAACAACATAGGAGTGAACATGTTCAAGATAAAAAATCAAAATACATTTCACAAATATTTGAAACAGTACCTTATTATCAAATTCATAAATGAAGTAATTAAGTTAGACAACCAAGTAATGAGAAAAAACAGTTAATCGAGCAAACCCACTTAATTTTCAAACTAGCTTTATGGGGCTCGGCCTATTTTCGATTCGGACAAATCGAGCTAACTTTTTTTGTTTATTTAGAAATTTTCAATCCTAGACCTCTTTTTTCGGTCTATTCGGACTGGCCCCTCAGTTTCGTCTAAAATTGACATCGTTGATTAAATTATTACAACAATGACTTGAAACTGGTCCAAAGTGAAGGGGGCGAGGGTAAAACTACACAAGAGGCTTAATAATAAAATCATAATCATAGAGAAGAATATGTGATTACGATTAATAAGAATAGAATAATAAAAAATATATTGAATATAGTACACGAGAACATGCAAGTCACAAAGAGCTTTATGAATTTGAAAAGACACAAGAAATTAAAAGGAATCTTTATAGTAAAAAAATCCAGACATAATCAAATGATTAGCAATATAAAGAATTAATAAAGTGTAATTATTTTAATTGTTAACAGTGTGTTTGTAACTGATCCTGTGTCAATGTACGTGGATGGCTAAATAGATTAATTTAATACAGTTTGATGAATTTAAAGTTAATTCTGTGAAGGCTACCTTCAAACTGATTTAATTAATAATAAATAATTACTTGGAATATGACGGAGATAAGGAAAGTTTAATATATTTGTATTTATTTATTTAATTATTGTGTTGGACTTCAAGTTAGGTAAGCTTTCCAATGGCGTAAGAATCGAGCAAATCGGCCCAATAATGAGTGAGATATGGTCCATATAGTAGTCTGGAAGCCAAACGAATGCACCATACAATTGCGTCGCCGTGAAATCATTTGTTACTTTCCACTGTTTTGATCATATCTTTTTTGTTACTCGTCCGATTGGGGCGATCCAAGTGGAGTTAGAATCCTTATTCCAAGACCTACGACAATGAATGGTCAAAATCTAGATTGTAGTGCGATAAACATGATTTCCTATTTTCATTCATTTTTCCTAGGGGCCTAGGAGAAATTCTGATTTTTTCACCCGACTTGAAATTGGGTAAAAACTTAATCGCATATTTTCCTGGATATTAGCATTCTAAGTCTAACGGTGCAAGAATTAAGTAATTCGGACTTGTAACGAGGGAGATAAGGTGAAAAATATCGAGAAATCGACCGATTTTTCAAGTCCTTAAAGTTTTTGGCCCGGTAAGTAGAAGTTGATACAATATCCTCCACACACGGTCATAGCTCTCTGAATAAGATTTCCAATGACGTAATAATCAAGCAAATCAGTCCAATAATGAGTAAGAATGTTTTTAGTTTTCTGAGTATTATAAGCTTCTACAAAAATCTCAAAGTAACCTAAAACAAACAAACATGAATGGATCATATCTAGTCTTCAACAAAACATACAATCATGCATTCACACTCCAATGATCTCTCTCGCTGCAGTAGAACCTTCAAAACTTTGTTTTCATCTGAAATTCCAATAGATGCTCACCAAGTAAAGCTCCGAATCTTCATATGTAAACTTAGGTTTAAACTAAAAAAAAAAAGTATTATACTGTATTGAATTATATTATTTCAAATTTCAATGATACACAAAATCAAAAAGAAATACCTTTATCATGTAATCAAGGGAGTGAGACACAGTATTCCTACAAAACCTGATTTCAGCAAAATTGCGTTCATAGACATCACCTATGTTGGTAATATGGTAAGAGTGTTTCTTTTTTTCATCCCCATCATACTGGTTCTCATCCCACTTCTCATCTCGGTGTTTGAAGGAATGCATGAGAGGTCCTAATTAGAGCTGTCAATTTAGGCCCGGCCCGGCCCGATTTCGGGCCGGGCTGGGCTCTCCATTTCCAGGCCCGACGAATTTTCGGGCCGGTCCGGCCCATCCCGAAATGGGTAAAGCCCGGTGGGCTCGAGCAGGTCCGGCCCGGTAAAAATTACACTAAAATTTAGTTTTCGGATCGGGTTAGGCTGCCCAATTTCAGGCCCAATGATTTTTCGGGCCGGCCCGATTTTTCCAAAAAGCCCGGCGTGCCTGGCCCGGCCGAGTAATTTGACAGCTCTAGTCCTAATCCATCTCTTTCATTCTCGAAGTCCAACATCCAATTTTGATCCGTCATATTTGCAACGGATCTATAGTATTTTGCTTGGTCCACAAGTGGTTTACATTCCTTAAATCTTTTTATAAGTCCAATTCGTTCGGATCGTTATCGTGTCGACCTGTTAACGACCCGACCTGTTAAGGTCAAATCTGAACACGACCTGTTAAGGATTTGCTCGACACGACACGAATCCGATCCGAAATGTTCAAATCCAAACACGACACGAACACGAAAATTACACGATTTCTATCGTGTTGACACGATACGATAACGACACGATACGACACGACACGATTAAAACATAAATTTATACGACACTATAAGCTATATAAACAATAAAAACATTAAAAATTAAACTTAAAACCCTAAGAAAAATAATAAATTAATAATTAATGATGAATATAAAAAAATAATAAATAATAAATAAATCTTATCGGGTTACACGAACCCGACACAAATCCGACACGAACCCGACCTGATAATTTCGTGTCCATATCAGGTTACACGATAACGACCCGAATTCGATAAGGCTTGACACTAACCCATTAATTTCGTGCGTGTTCGTGTCGGATTATCGTGTCGTGTAAAAAATTGTCAGCCCTAATGATTCTCAAGTAACAATTCATCATTGTTGCAATAATTAAAAAAAATAACAAATGTATTGAAAATTGAAATAATTAAAAATAAAAACAACTAACAAAGGTATTGAAAACTGAACATATACCTTGAATGTTTTTATGCCAGCATGCAGTTGATAAGAAGTTACGGTATATGTTAGTGAGGTAATGGTATCGAATGAGCTCATTAGAGTCGTCGGTGCGGTGGTGAAGATAAACATATTCGTGAAAAGGTCAAAAAAACACACACGATTAAAGGGACCAATAAATTGAGCTCTAAAAATTACTCTTCTCAATTCCCGTAAGAATTTCTATTCCCGTTTTTAATTGTGATTGTGTTTCTATCCATTATTTATTCTTGTTTGTGAAATATTTAAATGAGTAGGTAATTTTCTAATCTAGGGATTGGGGGAATTCGAATCTAAGTGTTGATTGATCTTTGATTATTATGTTTACCCGATTGAATTGTTCTTATTTCAATTATACAATTAAATGTTGTTTGATTACTTCGTGCAACAATTGAGATCGATATATGAAATTGTTGTGACATAGGTTCAATTAGGGTTGCGCTTAATCGGAAACGCGTAGTGCAATAATTAATCTTCTCGTGTAATTCTAGTAATTTAGGATTCGACCATCGTGCGAGAGTGAGGGTCGATGTCTTTAATTGGTGGAATTTCTAGAGTTGATTAATCTATTTAATAATCTTGTGATATTAAAACACTTAGTGGAGAAGAATCGTATCCCTAGACGTTTCTCTATATCTTTATTTAGTTATTTAATTCTCATTATATTTAGTATTGTCTTTTATTAATTAGCTCGATATTTGATACAAAACCAAATTGTTTAGAATGTTTAGGATTTTTCCATTTTATGTGAGTAGCGTAAACATCAAGCTCTTCTAAGCCTTCATTGGGAATACGATTTGGGAAACCTTACCGCCCTTTATTTGATCTCGTACTATTGCGAGCAACCTTAGAGGGTACCTTTTAGGTTGAACAGAGTCGTCGGAGAGGTGGTGAAGATAAACGTATTCGCGAAAAGGTCCAAAAAATACACGATTAAATGGACCAATAAATTGAGCTCTAAAAAAAACGAAGGCCCAATAAATTGACTAAATATTGAACCCAATAGATCAAGTAAATAAATAATAATTGAATCTTTAAAATAGTTATAAGTTTCTAAAATTATAGATTAAATATTTTTTTAAAAATTACAAAATATATAGTTTTCACTTTTGATAGGTACTGCCAAATTGTAAAAAGATAAAAAATTGATAGGTACTACCATTTTTGAAGAGTAAATTATTTTCTTTTTTGGAACATGACATTAATAATGATACAAACAAAAAAGAAAAGCAAGACATTAGGGAGCATAATTTTCTTAATAGTTAATATTAACACAAATCTTGCAATAAAATATATAGTTCTAAATATATAAATTATAAACCACATACTCAAATATACAATCATAAAATATAATGAAGTTTAGAACATTACACATGGAATGTGAAGTTTGTATAAATAATTTTAAGTGCTACTATAAATATATAGAAAAATAATTAACTAATTGGCCGACATAATGAAAACTATATATTTTGTAATTTAAAAAAAAATATTTACTTGATTTACTGGGCTCAATATTTAATCAATTTATTGGGTTCCATGTTTTTAGAGCTCAATTTATTGGTTCGTTTAATCGTGTGTGTTTTTTTTTTTTTGACCTTTTCGCAAATACATCGAAAGCATTCATCGATACTCGGGCCACTTACATTTAAAATGGGGCCCTTACTTCACTCATAGCAATACCCACAAGCCACTACTACCAACCAATCTCTTAAACCCGTGTCAGAAATACGTATGCAACCAGTATGCAACCATATCGTAGACGGATGGAGTGTCAAAAACTAATGCAACACTTTGTACTTGAACCCATGTACAGAATCATAGGCCGAATGGGCCTATGATATATTGGGCTTTTAGTCAATCGCCTAATGGGCTGTCTTCCTACGTTTTTACATATTATTCTAAAGTAGTAAATAAAGCCCAAAGAATTACAAAATGAATAAAAGAATAAAGAAACAACAAAACGAATGAAGTTACTTATCTCCGGAAAAAAAAAGAAAAAGAAAAAACCAATGAAGTTTTAGTGGGGATTATTGTCATTACAATATATAAATTTGGAAATGTGATTTACCCAGAAATAGAAAAAAGGAGAACATGATTTCACTAAAATAAAGCCAACATCAAATCATATAATTTTTTTATTATAAAAATGTAGATCGAACTTGTAATCTCACTTTGTTATTTATTGATATGCCTTTTCTTTATGAGAAATTGACGTTTCTTATTGACCAAAGTTGCTTTGTCTTTTAGTTGTCTAATTATTTATGGTTAACTAAAAATAAAATAAAAATTCATTGATGGTTAACAAAAACTACTAATTTGGTAATCAAGCAAAATGAAAGGTAGAATTAATCGTTAGATTTAACACGTAGGCGCATATTTTTAGTCTGATTGTGTGGACTAAAGACTTCCCAGCTTGACCGAGGAAGATTGTTATTTCTAATATTTCTTAAGCTATTTAAGAAATTTTCTTTAAAAAAAAAAGATTTAGCACCAGTTCAATTTGGTTTTGTAATTTACGCGTGACTTTTCAGTCTTTGCAATTGAAATATAAATTTCCATTTTTTATTTATTTTTTAACACCCCTAATATTTTCTACAAGACCCAACTGAAGTGTTCAGTTATTAATGCACATGTTCACTATTTCTAACACCATTGCACGACGTTCTTTACAAAAAGATTAATAACGGTGTGTGTTAGCCTAGTGGTAGAATGGTCGAGGTCAAAGGTTTCAGTTCACCGTCACGCGGTATTTAAAATTTTCTGCGGAACAATTAAAAAAAAATGATTTAAAACTATTATTCCCTACTCTTAATATCGAGTTATCAAATTTTTATAAATGTGTTTCTCTATATACTGCCGACTATTTATAGGTTTATAAACATTGATAAAACCATGAATTTATGGAGTAAAAGAAAACATAAATCTCAATGAAAATTAACATTCTTGTATATTATTTTTTAATGGGTTAATTATCATTTATGGCCTAACCTTTCACTCCGTGGTGATTTTATGGCCCGACCTCTTGAAATATTCAAAAATGGCCCGAACTTTGTTCTATTGTGACATTTTTGGCCTGTGATCGAAAATCCGACGACGGAAAATCGAGTGGGGCGGCCGGATGATGATGTGGATATTCTTGCCCATTTTTTAAAGAATATTTACATCATCATCCAGCCGCCCAACTCAGTTTTCCATCGTCGGATTTTCGATCTCAGGTCATAAGTGTCACAACAGAGCAAAGATCTGGCCATTTTTGAATATTTGAAAAGGTCAGGCCATAAAATTACTATGGAGCTAAAGATCGGATCATAACTAATAATTAACCCTTTTTTAATTCAAACACACACATCATCGCGACTCTCTCTCTCACCGCCGGCCACTGCCTCACCAGTAGCCTCCCGACGGACCCTACCTCGCCAGCGCTCACACTCACGCCGCCGTCCCCGCCTCCATTGTCCTTTCTCCGGCGCGGCTAGTCTTCGGTTGTCGCTTCGTGCCTCCGTCCGACTCCAACCGCGGCCGTCAACACTCCACCAGCCTTCCACTGTCGAATTAAGGTAATAATAAGTCCCTAACTCGAATAAGTTTGAGTTATCTACAGATTTAGGGCTCGAATTTATTTGAAACTATTGCTCGAATTTATCTCGAATTATTGCTCGGAATTCCGTCAGATTAGAGTTCAAATTTGGGTCAGATTATTGCATGTATGTTAGGTCAGATTAGGGTTCAAATTTAGGGTTTTATTATTGCTTGAATTTGGGTCAAATGGTGGACACTACAACTTTGGATTGAACTTGAAGTGTTTACATTTGTTTTTATGAATTTGTGGTTGGATTATTATGTAGTGGATTGATTTTAATCTATGTTTTTATTGTTGATTGAGAAGGGGTAAAATTCAATATCTCTCTGCACTCTCTCCTTTTGTTTTACTGTGCTGTTGAAATCCTTGAGAACTAATTGCAGAAGCTGCTTCCAGTGCACAGCAATGGCGACTTTGAGGAACTTGAAGATAAAGACATCAACGTGCAAGAGAATAGCCAAGGAGCTTCACTCCTATGAGAAAGAGGTCGAAAGAGAGTCTGCTAAAACCGCCGATATGAAGGCAAAAGGCGCCGATCCCTATGATCTCAAGCAGCAGGTCCGCCGTGCCCTATTCTCTCCCAATTTCACTAATTATTGTTTGGTTGCGTTTAATTCTTTCTCCAGATGAATTGTAATACTGGTTCTTCCTGTTTGAACACAAAATATATGCTGGTCTAATCTAGAAATTGTGATGGTGATTCTGCAATCACAGGTTCTAACTGGAAATGTAATTGATTTCGCGTAATTGAAGTTTGCTAATTGAGAATTTTAACGTGCAAATGTTGTTTTGGTCGGTGTGGCATTTGATTTGAAATTGTTAGGTTTTAGTTGCTAAATTTGTACTTGTATAGTTGTATTGTTTGTTGTGTTGATTTTGATTTCTTATTTGCATCAAATGAGATTTGTGTAAAAAAGGAAATATTGGAACTTGAAATTGTAGATTTTGTTAAGAAAGTGTGATTGCGAAGGTTTGGGTGCATTTGGAATGAAGGAAACCTAAATGGAAATTGCCAGTAACTCATGGAAACTGCAGCTTTGACATAGTTCTAGCGAAGGATCTTGGCTAATTGATGAGGTGGAATTGTTTTGGGATCTTGCTCCATTTCTTTCAACGTACCTAACTACTATTTCTGTGGATAAACTCAGATGGAATGTGTGTTGATTTGGGACTATTGATTGTTAATAAAGAATCAATTGAAAGAGGTAAAAAATGATGCATGCGGAGTGATATGTACTGAGGAAATACTTCATTTAAAGCAGACGTATATGTTTTGGGCTGTGTGAGTCTGGTCAATCATCTTGTTTCTTTTTGATTGCTGAGAGTTGGACTGACAATTTATGGCTTTGCTTGCAGAAGAATCGTGATTGAATCAAATTTTCTCTTTTTCTGCTATTTCTTTATTGCTTATCTATAACTTATCTTTTTATATATTTCGATCAGGAAAATGTGCTGGGTGAATCTAGGATGATGGTTCCTGACTGCTGTAAGCGTCTAGAGGCTGCTCTAAGTGATCTTAAAGGCACTTTGGTAATCCAACATGTTTGAGTACTAACATAACTTTGTACTGATGAAATATTAATCTTGCTGCTTCTTTTACGCTATCTATCTAGGGATATTAATGGTTCTTGATAGTCATTTGCATTTCTAGGATATGTGAGCCATTTAGTTCAAGGTCTTTTTTGAATATAAGCTCTCAAAACAATGAATGCTAAATGGACTGCACATTTTTGTTCTATTTGACATTGATTAGAATGCACTTGAGCATTTGAACCCTACGTGCTCTGCTGTGCTTTCTGAAGTAATTGCAGATGTTAAATTTGTAATTCAAAAGGCTAACAGTTGAGGATGAAGAAAAATGTAGGATGCTCCCGATCTGATGCTTAGATTAACAAGTGTCGAGTGTCAACTCCCTTAAAAGGCACTAGAACTATCTTAGAAGGCGCTTCTACTCGTTCTAATATCAGTGACCGCAGGTCCATACTGTGAAAATGCAACACAACTAAAAGAAAAGATATAGTACTATATAATATAACTAGTGCTAGTGAAAGAGAAATAGCAGATGATGATTTAATCAATCCATGACTGTATGAATATATGTGGAGATGCTTGTTTATTGAAGTTGACTTAATATTAAATGTAACCGGTGCAGGTTGAGGTTGAGGAGTCTGGCGAAAAAGGTTCGGAAATTGATGATGCTCGGAGCACCATTACAGATGTTGAACAGATATTTCAATCTTCAGATGCTTAGTTGAAAACTGGAGTTTATTAGTATCTGTCAACTGACTGTGGTTGGTTTTATGTATAAGCTTTGCTGTGAGATAAATGAGTGTTGAAAAAAATGGGAATTTTGTCATCTGCTTGACATATGGATATGGTGTCTTTTACTCTCTCGGTTCTGCTCATTTTGTCTACTGACTGTTCGGCACGAAGATTAAGAATAAAATTAAAAAGATAGAAAGTGGGTAGGTCCCACCATTTTTAAAGGATTTTGAAGGGTAAAGGATTTCTTGTTTCACAGTGGATTCCGGTGCTGAAAAGAAGACACGAAAAGAATCTGCATTTCATTTCTTTAAGCTCAAGTGTTTATTAATTTAAGGTAGAGCTTTATTTATCGAATACTTTGAAATTTAAAATTTATGAGCTTAGTCGAACTATCTACATTTAAATTTAAACATAAATATTCATCATCCTTTTTTTTAAAATAAATTATTTTATTCACAGAAATTATATTATATATCTGCTAAATTCATTATTTTTCTACAGCAAATAGAGCTAACTATCAACTTAATACACTTATTTATTAATTTAACATTAAAATAAGTTGGAACAAACTTTTATCGAATCAAGGTCTGCATGCATAACTAACGAGTAGCTCGACTAGTTTAGTTTACATTTTTAGAAATCTCGATCAACTTCATATTCGCATGTATGGAACAAACTTTTATCGAATCAAGGTGTGGGCACATAATTTCTTTGTTTTGTGGAAAGAACCAATCAAATAATCTCTATAAATGAAATTTGAGAAGTTAGAATTACGCCAATAAAGAAAAGAAGATAAAAAGGTTTTAAAAAAATTATACATAATTAATTCAAAAAAAAAATTATACATAATTATTATCAGAAATATATTTACGATTGTATTATTTTATTTTTTATTAAAAAAAAGGAAACAACAAAACAAATGAAGTTATTATCTCCGAAAAAAAAACAATGAAGTTTTAGTTGGGATTATTGTCGTTACAATATATAAATTTGGAAATATTATTTATCCAGGAATAGAAAAACAAAAGGAGAACGTGATTTCACTTATATAAAGCAACATCAAATCATAGAATTTATTTTATTAAACAAAAGTAGCAATGATCGAAATTGTAATCTCACTTTGTTATTTATTGATATTCCTTTTCTTTATGAGAAATTGACGTTTCTTATTGACCAAAGTTGCTTTGTCTTTTAGTTATTAAATTATTGATGGTTAACAAAAACTACAAATTTAGTAATTAAGCAAAATGAAAAAGTAGGATTAAGCGCAAGATTTAACACCACTTCGATTTGGTTTTGTAGTTTACGCGTGACTTTCTAGTCTTTACAATAAAAAATACTTTTTCATTTTTTTTTTGTAATTTTAACACCCTTAATTAATATTTTCTGACGTGTTCAGTTGTTCACAAAAGGATTAACAATTACTCCATCCGTCCCAATAGCAAGGTCTCACTTCTTTAATTGATAAGAGTATTAATTAATAGAAGTGGGACCTTGCTATTGGAACGGAGGGAGTATTATGCTGCTCAACTCTTAATATTGAGTTGTCAAAAATTTATAAATGTATTTCTCTATATACTGCCAACTATTTATAGGTTTATAAACATTGATAAATTCACGAATTTATGGAGTAAAAGAAAAAAAATATCAAATGAAAATTACGTGCAATCTTAATAGTGCAGGCGGTGAACTTTTATTTAATTGAATGATATTTAAATCTAATAGGTGATGGAGAACAAATATTATATAATCACAAGATTTTGTGCACATAAAGTTAAAATACCTAATCCAATTCTCAAGACATCGATATATTCTTACACACACACACACTAACAATTCAAGAAAAGTTAGGATGTCAAAATCGTGTTGCTTGAGTTGTTATTGCTATATGTGAAAACCCATTCTTCATTTAATCCGTTCAGTTTTGCTTTTTTAAAAAAGTAATGTCCTTATCTAATCTAATACTATATTAAAGCAGAATAATAGAAATTCATTTTCCCGCCTAAATAATGTTTTTTCTCGCCCAATATTGCATGCACCATGCAAAATCTTCTCACTGCCTCGTCACGCATGACTAAATTTTTTTATCGAGAAACCGCTTGATTTTCTACTTTCTCAAAGACAACTGTATAATATAATTCCTCATTTATTTTTTTTATTAACTTTTCGTCTTCCCTAAAACCTTATGTTTTTTTCAATGTACATTTACTTTTTTAATAATCATCCCACGCGCAAATTGGGTAAGCATAATATTTCTTATCTATTTTATTTTTCTTTATAATTAAGAAAGCTTAAGAAAGCAAATTTACATTTCACCAACAATTTCAAGACCTGCAAATTCGAGAGCTCTGTGATAGCCAAACAGAAAAGCTTCAAAACATTGGGTAAGCATTAGATTTCTTGAGTGCCAATTTATAAATATCAAATCAAGAATCTTAGTAATTACATTAGTGTCAATTTATTGTACAACCTAAAATATTTTTATCAATGTCAAATCAATAATCTTAGTAATTATAAATGAAAATTAACATAGGAGAGATTTTTTTTACGAAAAGAAAGAAAAAAAACTCTTCCCATGCATCGCACGGGTGACACCCTAGTTTTCTTTATCAATCAATATTTTTATATTTTTAAATAAATTATGTGGTGTGGATACATTGACAATAATGCAAGAAAAGAAGTATAGTGCACATTTTAATTATTACTCCCAACAAATACTAGTGCACATTAGTATTATTTGTTTGAGTGATGCTATTTAAACATAATTTGGTCGATTACGTGAAAATAGACCAATTTTGTTAGATATTTGATTCATATAAAAAGTATGATTATATATTTTATGTTAATGTTTATATTTTTGACTTAAATTCTATCATGATTAGTGTAAATATATTTCTTTCTTATTTTTTCGACAAAAATCTTTGAATTACCTTTATTATATCTATCGAGATTTTTATATTACGTCCAAATCCAAATATATCAAGATAAATTTGTATAAATTAAATATTTTAAATATTATAAGTCATTTAGAACCCAAAAATTTAAATAAACCAATTTTTTTATTATTAAATAAAATTATGACTAGCCATAATGTGGCTATAGAGATTTATTCTATTTTTTTTGTGAATTCATAAAACTGAAAATACAAATATCGTGGTCCCTAAATTTGTGATATTTAAGTCCCAACAAATTATGCGTCAACTCAGCTACAATACATAAATGGAATGCATTAAATGGTCAAACGTACCATGATATAATTCCACATTTATTGTACAACGACATTTCATTCATGGGTTTTTTTGTTGAGAATAATTTATTTTGTTGAAAAGATGTTGATATATTAGTCGATTCAAATTACAAGAAATTGGAAGCAAGCTTATTTTGTGGGGATATTTCCTGCATCTTATTTTTTGCCATTGCATTCTTTCATAAACGAAAAAAGAAATCACACAAGAGGTTTATTTTGTGATATTTTTGTGGTACTTTATTAGTTTGTATTATGTGATTTAGTTAATATGGAGGTCCAATTTGAATTTCAAAGTATATTAGTATATCTGTATGTATGTGTTGGCTTAGTGATTAATGTCTAATATTAAAAGGTTTCATATTCTAGTCCATCGTGATGTGTTTTTTAAATTTAATGTTACAGTTACTTAATGCTATTTTTTTTTCATTAATTTTCAATATAGTTCATATTTTAAAATAAACTCAGTGTGGGCCCCTATACTAACATAAAAGCATGTCGCGCTAATCTTCATTTAAAACGTAAAAGTAATCGAACATTACATTTTGTATATGAATATGAAAAGAAAAAGAAAAACAGTATTTAAATAAAAAACTAGGTAGTATAGGAATGTCAATTCAGTCCAAATACACCTAATGAAAGTAGGTTAGGATCGAAAATTTATAGCTCAAATTTTTTAGTCCAATTGACTCCAACAGAAAATAGCCCAAGCTCGATAGGATTGACTTGAAAATCGAATGAGTTGGCTCGATTGACCGATATTTTTCTTGTTACTTGATTTTTAAACGTCATTACATGGCTTATAGATTTGACAACAAGGTCTTATTTCAAAATATTTGTGAAATATTATTTGATTTTCTATCTGAAAGTACGTTGTACTCATCACGTTCACTTCTCTATTGATATCACTTAATGAAAAATATTACGTCAAAATTTAAAAAAGATAATTATGTAGAAAATTAAAAATGTTGTCCAATCCTTTTCTGTCACAATGTTACTTATTAGTTATTATGCAAGTTGATTTTTTTTAGGGGAAACTAGAAATTTCATGAAGAAACAATACTAGCGTCCTTGAAAACAATGTGCAACAACATTACAGATAGTGGATTGAAATAACTTATTTTTGCATCAAATACGAGGTCAAGTGTTTTTGCATGAGAAAATACAAATGGCGTTTTGTTATAAGAATATAATTATTAAAAATATTTATATATGTTGATTTTTTTTTCATAAACTCCTAGCTTGACGGGCTATTTAAAAAACAAAAATTTAGGATTAAGACCGAAAAAATTCAGCTCGATGGACATAAACTGAAAACAGCTTGAACGCAACGATTCGGAATTGAATGAGTTAATCCGATTGACATTCGTAAAAGTATCTATTCACAAAAAAATTGTTGACGATAATCTTCCTAAAAAAGTACTCCCTCCGTCCACGATAAGTGTGGTCCGGAGGGAGTGACACGGATTTTAAGAGTGAGAGAGGGGTTAGATAGATGTATTGTGAGTGGAGAATAGACTCATGTTTGTTGTGAGTGGAGTCATTTCCATTTAAGAAATACCACACTTATTGTGGACGGACGAAAAAGGATAGAAGACCACACTTATCGTGAACGAAGGGAGTGCTACTTACAAATATATACTCCATCCGTTCACGAAAAAGATGCATGTATCTCCATTTCGGTCCGTCAACGAAAAATATGCCACTTCTATTTTTGGTAATATGACCCACACAATTCAATTAATTTTAATCCACCATTCAATTCATTATTTACTCATTTGTTATATGGGACTCACCCCAAATAAAATTACCACTTACATAACAAGTGAGACCCTTATTCTACTCAAAACACACTCAACTTATTTATTAAACTTGTACCTAATCGAAACACGTATTTTTTTTTGGGACGGATGGAGTATGAAATAGTGGTAAGTCTTTATTTTTTTTTTGAGGAAAGTGGTAAGTCTTTATAACTACAAAATACATGACCAGTCAAATGAATTAAACCTTTGTTAAACATGGGAGATCTTTAATTAAATAAAGCGAGTTCCATGTCCCACTATTTTATTTTTATAAGATCAAGATATTTGTTCTTGTAATAAATAAATACATTAAAAATACTATTGCTTAAAGCGAGGACCAGGAGTTAGTACTCCCTCCGTCCCGTCATAAGTGGTCACATTTTTTTATTGGGCTGTTCCATTATAAGTGGCCACTTTCCTAATATGGAAATACCCTCTCTCACACAAAAGATGTGGGCTCCACCACTTTTTATCTTTTTACCCTTTAAACACTCTACTCTTAACTACCCTCTCTCACACAAAAGATGTGGGCTCCACCACTTTTTATCTTTTTACCCTTTAAACACTCTACTCTTAAATACCCGTGCCCAAAAGAAAGTAGCCACTTATCATGGGACGGATATAGTATTATTATTCCGGAATCGTCCTGAACTTTTTACTGCACAAAATTCAATATTCAAATATTTCTGCTGCTCTCTCTCTCTCTCTCTCTGCTTTTTCCCTCTCTCTCTCTCTCTCACCAGTCACCACCTGCGCTATCTTTCTCTTTCACACACACACATACTCGTACTCACTCTTTTGTCTGCTTCTATTACTGAACAGTGAAGTAGTGATCCCCTCTCTGTCTCTCTCTCACAAACACACAAACAAATGTGAGACGGGTGGAATCTGTGGTTTAAAAAATCAGCCGCCACATATAAGCAATAAGTTTACGAATTTCTATCACCGGCGGTGTTAATTAATATACTCTTGTTCAAATTGAAGCAGTGGTGGAGATTGTGGTCGATCTCGTTCGCAGATTTGCTGCCGCCGTAAATATTTCTCCGGTAAGCGCTTCCGACTACTCTAGTGCACAGAAGGAGAAAAAGAGTGTTTATTTTTGGGATTAAGTATGTTTAGCCGCTTAGGTGTAGGGTTTTGTGTCGTTGATTAACTAGCTAACTAGAATTTACTAGTAAAGAAAATAGGAAAAGAATGCATGTTTGGCTCCTTTGTTGTGTTCTGCTCTGCTGTTCGTTTTCCCCTGCATTTTTCTGATTAATTTGGTGTTGTGAGGCGAGAATGAAGACGTGTATGATTGATTTTGGCAGGTATAAACTATGGATGGAAATGATAATAAATCTCGAAAGAGTACCGGAGAAATTAGCATGATTGGGAATCAGAACAGAGCGAGTGAGACGGTAATTAGTATCTCTGAAGATGAAAAAGATTCAAACTCTAGGATTTCAGCAGAATCACCTCTTAAAGAATTGAATGATTCGGCACTTAGTGCTCAAAAGTCACCACCGATGAGTTACGCTTCACCTGAAACTGTGAGGATTGCTCCGACTGCTAGTAAGCCACCTAAGATCCCCACGAGTGAGGGTCTCACTAAGCGAAAATCGCTATCCAGGTCAGTTTATTCTAAGCCGAAAGCTCGATTTGGTGAGCAGTCTGTGTGTCTTGATGGTAAGATGTTTGATGAAAATGTGCCTGAAGTAAATGTGGTATCTAGTCGGGGTGCTTCGCCTAATGCGAAGCCGGATATCAGAAGTGCTAGCATAAGGGATAGGACTGTGCCAGTAACTCCGAAAACTCCGCTTATGACATCATTTAGGGTATTGGATAATTTGGATGAGGATGAGGAAATATATAAGAAGGTTAGTAGCAGGAAGAAGCTAAAGTATAGAAAAGTGAAAGCCAAGGTTTTGGTTGAGTGGTTGATATTTCTATGTATAATTGGCTGTTTGGTTACAAGCTTGACCATTGATAAGTTGCACCATTTGCAGCTATGGGGATTACGTCTTTGGAAGTGGTTTGCGCTTGTTTTGGTAACCTTTAGTGGCTTGTTGGTTACTGAATGGCTGATGAATTTTATTGTTTTGTGTATTGAGCTAAACTATTTGCTGAAAAAGAAGGTATTATATTTCGTTTTTGGCCTGAAGAAGATTGTTCAAGTTTGCATTTGGTTAGCTTTGGTGCTCTGCACTTGGGGTTTGCTGTTCCGGCAAGGGGTGGACGAGCCGTCACCTCTGGCCACTAAAATTTTGGATTTGATAACATGGACTATTGGCTCATTGCTTATTGGTGCGTGCTTGTGGCTACTAAAGAATTTATTGCTAAAGATTTTGGCATCTTCGTTCCATGTGAACACATTCTTTGATAGGATTCAGGAATCAATCTTTCATCAGTATATACTATTTTCTCTTTCTGGCCAGCCAATCATGGAGTCGGAACAATTGTTGGGACGAACAGCCAGTAATGCAAGTCAATTTAGTTTCCGTGTTACAAAGAAGGATAAGGAAGGCAGGGAAAAGAAGGAGAAAGAGGTGATTGATATCAATAAGCTGCATCAGATGAAGCAAGAAAAGGTCTCTGCCTGGACCATGAAGATGTTAGTTGATGTTATATCTAATTCAGGGCTCACCACGATTTCTAATGCTCTTGATGAAAGCGTATATAATGGGGGTAATGAACAAACTGACAAGGAAATAACAAACGAGGAGGAGGCGATTGCTGCAGCATATCACATTTTCAGAAATGTTGCTCAGCCTGGTTGCACGTGAGAAAATCATGTTTTTAAGCTTACGCCATCAGTGTCTATCTATCTTCACTTTTTCATTATAATTTTCGATGTGCAGGTACATTGACGAATATGATCTGAGGAGATTCATGATTAAGGAAGAGGTTGATATTGTATTTCCAATGATTGATGTGGGCGATACCGGGAAGATTGACAGAAAAGCTTTGACCGAATGGGTGGTATGTCTCATTTTCTCATTATTGCTTGATTAATTATACCAATATATGTTAAAATTTTTAAGTGGAGTACTATGTCCCGGGATGAGCAAGATTAGAGCTAAGGATGGACCAACACTAAGAATGCAAAATTATCGGATAGTGACTATATTGTATTAATATTTAAGTATATTATATTATCATCAAATGATGCAAAATTATTTTATCATTAGATTTCCAAGAAATATTGTTACTTCCATAATTTATTATATCTCAAGTCTCTCTGCAAGTTAAGAAGATAATCTACAAGTGAATCAATCGAAACCTAGCCAACAGTTTAGTTATAAATTCATATTTAATCTTATTATGCAGTGTAGTCCGGATTTAAGTTTACGAAAATTTTGCATTACTATAAATAGTAACCTACTTAAACAAAAGTGAATTGAGACGTATAGGTTGATTTCAAATCAAAAACTTGAAAATTATTATTACGAATTTATGATTGCAAGATACGGATGAGTGATGATGATAGAGAAGTTTATTAACACATTGATGGCTTATGTTTTATTTCTATATAAAATCTTAACACACACTCCATATGCATACAGATATACATATATGTTTATCTACTAGTGGAGTGGGTATTCTTGTGACCAAAGATCTCAAGTTTGAATTCAATCCTGTCATACCATGTTTTTCTAGTGCACTCTAACGGCGGCTACTGCGCAGTGCGCATCTCACCACGGGTTATCCTCTTCATAAAAAAAAAAAAAGATATGCATTTATATAGTGTTTTGTTGTAGTCAGTACATAGTGTTTATAGTAGGTGGTCTTAGGGGGCAGGCCCCCGTTACTACATAGCTATCTGAACTCATGTGATTTCACTGGATTTGACTGTAAGAAGGACAAAAAGGAAGAATATAAATCCGTCTGTCTGCGCTGTGTATCAGCTTATATAGCTCATTTATTTTCATTCCAGAATTATATTACACTCCTTGCTTGTCAAATGTCGAATTTTTTTAATAAGCATCTCTCTATATCCACCTTGTGTATTTATGCAGGTGAAGGTCTACAAAGATCGGAGAGCGCTTGCCCATGCTCTTAATGACACAAAAACCGCTGTAAAGCAACTGAACAAGCTTATTACAGCAATTTTGATGGTTATCATTATAGTTATTTGGTTTCTCTTAACGGGAATAGCGACCACAAAAGTGCTTGTCGTTCTCTCATCTCAACTTGTTGTGGCTGTTTTTATGTTTGGAAACACTTGCAAGACTATATTTGAAGCTATCATCTTCGTATTTGTAATGCATCCCTTTGATGTTGGCGATCGCTGTGTTATTGATGGTGTTCAGGTGACTTTTCCGAAGTTGCTTGTGCTTCATTATTGTTGAGTTCTTTTCAGTTTTCATTGATTATGCTTCTTCTTTCCCTCTCCCTTCTGGTGGAAAACTGCAGATGATCGTGGAAGAGATGAATATCTTTACAACCGTCTTTCTAAAGGCCGATAATGAGAAAGTGTTTTACCCAAATTCCGTTTTGGCTATGAAACCCATTAGCAATTTCTACAGAAGCCCAGATATGGGTGATTCGCTCGAGTTCAGCATTGATTTCAGGACACCAATGGAGAAGATAGGCTCTTTGAAAGAGAAAATCAAGAAGTAAGTTATATTTACCTTTAGAGATTGTCATCAAGGTATATTTATGTCATGATGAAGTCTTATACTTCCGAAATTCTTTATATACAGAATTGGGAAATCAACTACTAATGGATGGAAAATATTGTAAATTCTGTGACAAAGAGTCGGCAGATCAACTAACTGTATTTGTTATCTGTTTCGTGTGTCCATGATTAGAATTATGTGTTGCATTTTGCCTCTGCATCTACTTAGCTTAAAGCTTTCTGTTCTAAGGTTTAGACATATGTACCAATCTTTCTGTGCTTCTTCATGCAAAATCAGTGGAAACATCGATTCGAGATAAATCAATGTCATCATTTTTCACTCATATTGTGTCATTTTATCCTTGCAAATTGTTTGGGATCTCTGAATATACTAAAGCTTGTTTATTTACAGCATAATCATGAGTTGATTTTGTCTTTATTTAGTCTTCTCTTGCACTAATGAAGAATTTTAAATTATTCTCCGAAGTAACTTTCTTACATAAATATCTGTCCAAATTTAGTTAGAAATATCTAATACTTAAAATAATGTTGTTGCATTACTTTGAAACTTCAGGTACTTGGAAAATAATCCCCAGCACTGGCATCCAAATCACAACGTTGTCGTTAAGGAGATTGAAAATGTGAACAAGATAAAGATGGCCCTCTTTTTCAATCACACGATGAACTTCCAAAACTTTGCGGAGAAGAGCAGACGCAAAACTGATCTGGTCCTTGAAATGAAAAAGATTTTCGAAGAGCTGCATATCAGATATGATCTTCTTCCTCAAGACGTTCATCTCATCGACTCAAAACCATCAACAGAAACCAGCAGATGAGCTTTCCTCTAACTCGAAAAACTAATCACTGTCCACTACAAGTAAGTTCTCTCCTTTTTCTTACACTGTCATGATTTCATATGACACTGCCCTTCGCTCGCTTCCACCTGCATTCACTGTCTAAGTAAACGACATGCATGTGGCCTAAACTGCTATCAATACTATTTTTCTAGTTTAAGATTCGCGTGTCCTTTCAATGTTGCATATAATTTGTATCTTGTTGTACAAATGCTTCTGCGAATAAGATGAAAGAATTGATTCTGTTATTAACAGATTAATATCATGATGCTCTGATTGCTGAAAGATTCAAGTTCATGGAGAAAGAAAGAGAGAACTGGTTAGCTACGTGGAATTTGACGAGACCAAGAGCCACCAATTTTGCCATCTATATACAGTAGGTTGTAGACGAGTTGAGTTGAGTCGAGTCGAACACATTTCTTTTCAAATCAATCCAAACCACTCCGTAGGATTGGATAAATTTGAAAAGGAACCAAAAACTGAAAGGGTCAAGTTGCTAAAATCATGTATCTGAAGCCTTTCTAGAAATTTTTGAGGTTATGGCTGAAGGAATTAAAAACTTGAGGATCTGAAATGAAATTTCTTATTTTATTTTCATTATAATCTCCGCGCCGAACAGTAACCTGATAAATTGAGCGGGACGGAGAGGGAGTATGTTTTTCAAATTACGTTGAAACAAACTTTTACTAATTGCTAGCCTTGTAGATGTAGTTTAGAGTTCGAATTCGTTAGGTAATAAGGGTAGTCGATACATAAAGAATAAATATCAGTTTGTGTTTTTTCAATAATGTTACATTTTAATAAATTATAAATTAATACCCAACTTTATAACATTTTCATAATTAAAGTTATGAGGAAATATTTCAAACTTGTAGTCTCACATGACATGCTTAATGTCTGATGTGAAAATACATGTTTAAAGACATAATATGATGTTCCTTCGGCACATCTAAACGGTAAGAGATTTTGTCTAGAATCAGAGATCTTGGATTTAATCTCTACTACTACCCTTCCCTTCAAAGAATAAAAAAAGACATAAATTTGATATTTTCATGTGGGTGCAAAACGATGGTATGCAACTCAGATGTTTCAGATACCAAAAATTAAGGTTGGTTATTGTAATTTATTAAACTTTTGAATATTATTCAAAAACACTAAAGTGTTGAGATATAATATGATATATGTCCATAAATAAATAAGACACTTAGTTTTCCTCATAATTCTACTTACCTTATGTGACGAGATAATATTTAGGAAAGAGGAACACTTGGGTACGGAAACGTATTTTCTTTAGTTCATTAATGTATAATCAATTCTAATTGGAGAATAAATTCTAATTAAAATTAATAATTCTTAATTGAAGGTTAATAAATTTTAATTGTTTCTCAATTATTCGTTGATCACATCTCTAATTATTAATCCCACTAATTAATTAAACATACATACTGTGCGGGTTATTGCGTTTATTGTTTTTTTTAGCACTAGGATAATTAATATTCTTAAAACAAAATAGTTTTACCAAATTTACAAACACCCACCCTTGCCTTTATTAGTACTCTCTCCGTCCACGATAAATTTGCCACAATTTCCTTTTTGGTCCGTCCATAAAAAATTTGTCACATCCATTTATGGTAATAGACCCCACACACCTCACTTACTTTTCCACTCACAACACAATTTAAAACTATATAAAAGCGGGACCCTTATTCCACTCACAATACAATCAACCAACAAATTATTAAAACCCGTGTCATCCACAATGTGGCAAATTTATTGTGGACGGAGGGAGTAATATTTATACAATGCCTTATTCAATTTTTTTTATTTTTTTATTTTAGTTATAATCAATTTAGGGTTCGATTGAAATATTATTTCCTAATCGAATTCAAACTATACCTTGTCCTAGAATTCGACATACTCACATCTCCCTATAAATACATCATCAACGCAGACAAAGCAAACATCACACAAATTAAAATCTTCCTCAAAATTCAAAACTCCAAATTAATTTATTTTCTTCTTCCGAAAAATTAACCTAGATTTCATACATATTCTTGTTAATGTCGTCGTGGGATTCCGATTACCGCTACGAACCGTCGCCGCTTTTCGAACAAATTTTCCGGTGTCTTCCCTTCGACAGCTACAAGAATCCGGCGCTCGAAACCGGCAACAAAATCATCATGCCGCAGTCCTCTCTCTCTCTCCTCGTCACCCTCCCCGTCCGCTACCCTCTCTTCTTCAAGATTCAGAGCTTCAACTCCGATAAGACCTCCCACTGCGGCGTCCTCGAGTTCGGCGACGACGAGGGCTTCGTCTACATGCCGCGGTGGATGATGGAGAATCTCGACGTCCAAGACGGCGGCGAGGTGATCTTGAGCGACGCCGCGCTGTATTCGAAGGGGTGCTACATGAAGCTGCGGCCGCACGCGGCGGCGTTCGTGGAGCTCTCGAACCCGAAGGCGGTGCTGGAGACGGCGCTGCGGGGGTTCGCGTGCCTGAGCTGCGGAGATACGATCATGGTTAGGTATAATGAGAGGGATTATTATCTTGATGTGTTGGAGGTGAGGCCCGGCGGCGAGGCGGTGTCGTTGATCGACACTGATTGTATGTTGGACTTTGCGCCGCCGTTGGATTCGGTGGAGCCGCCGGGGAGAGAGATGTTGAGGAGAGATGAGGGTGGTGATGGTGAGGAGAGAGAGGAGGAGGAGGAGGAGATGGAAGCGGTGAAGGAGTTTCGGCCGTTTGCGGGGGTGGCGAGGCGGCTAGATGGGACGGCGGTGATGGTGAAGAGCGCCGTGGCGGGTAGGAAGAGAGAGAAAGATGGCGGGAAATCAGACGAAAAAATCAAGAAAGACGGTGGGGAGAGAAGGGAGGTGAGTGAGTTTCGGCCGTTTGTGGGGACGGCGCGGCGGACGGGCGGGGCGGTGGAGAGCGGCGGATGCTCCGCCGTGGTGGCGGAGGGGAAGAAGAGAGAGAAAGATGGCGGGAAATTAGATGAGAAAATCAAGAAAGACGGTGGGGAGAGAAGAGAGGTGAGTGAGTTTCGGCCGTTTGTGGGGACGGCGCGGCGGCTGGGCGGCGGATGCTCCGCCGCGGTGGAGGAGGGAAAGAAGAGAGAGAAAGATGAGGCACAAGAGAAGTTGAAGCCGTTTACCGGAAGGAGTCGTCTCCTCGGCGGACCTTTCTTTGATTTTTTTGGTAATTTTTAAATGTTCAAAAATTTAATTTTTGTTTTCCTATTATTATTATTATTATTATTATTATTATTATTATTATTATTATTATTATTATTATTATTATTATTATTATTATTATTATTATTATTATTATTATTATTATTATTATTATTATTATTATTATTTGTCATTAAAAAACAAAGAAGCACGTCTATTCTCCTTTATTTAGCCAATACATGAAAGCCATTAGTGAATTTCAGATTCTCTATTTTTTTTTTGTTGTCTTTTATTATATATTTTGATACATTTTACTGATCAAAACGATGATAATGAAACAAGACATTGGCAAAACTGGGAAATTAAAATAGTTAAAAAGAGAGAGAAAATTGATCGATCAATAACTAAACAAACTCAATTTGCTTATAACAATATAGGATTTCCTCATAAATTTTCAGAGCAACAAACCATCTCTTTAATTAGAAACATATGGGTATTTGAGACCTATTCAATTCATCCATTTTAAAATATTTTTAAACTCCAACTTATATAGAGTCGAAAATTAATTAGGTCATTGGATCACTTCTTCGACCATTGTAATCATGAATCAAGAACGCCTTAATTTCAACGAGCAACTCCTTGGCCGTGGATAAACCTCGCATTTTCCTCGGTATAAACATGAGTCTCGTTTTTCAACCTGATCATAACGTTGTACAAATGCATCAATATCTTGAATATTTTCTTGTTGAAGTAAGCAAAAAGATTGATTTTTTTTAATGAATGAAGTCTTACGTTTTTGCAATAGTCTTGTTTAAAATGGTTGATGAAACAAATGTGGCGCCATTTAAGTACAAAAGTTCCCCTTCAATTCTCTCTGCTATTTTGTTGTCCATTTTTCCTGCTTCAATGCAGAGTGGTTGATCCGAGGCCTAAATAGTATCGGGATGTTAGATCAAGTGAAATACGTCGAGTATAATAATTAATTTCTAGATAAATTTGGACATTATATATTTTTATTTTACTCACAATGACCCATCCCCACGTATCAGCGAAAGATGGCACGTGAGCTGTATAAGCGCGAACATCTGCATAAAATTAATTTTTAAACCATGTAAATTGAGAAAATTAAAAGAACTAGTGTTATCCTCGTGCGATGCACAAGGCAGATACGGAATATACTAGTAAATATGTAGCACTTACACTTGAATACTTGTCTTATTGTGTTGTATATTGATGAGAATACCTCCTTATGAGTGAACAAACCTCCCGGTCCAGCCTTTGTTACATACAATGCAATACCCAAAATTCAGAATCTCGTATTTTATTTTATCAAACGAAATTGTTTAATTTGCACGTAACCATATTTTATAGTCGTATAATATGTATACGGTACACTAGATTTAAAAAAAATACGAAATGAAATAGAAGATCTCGTGTGAACAAAAGAGACCTGTGTGACGAAGATCCCGTTATTATTGAGCTTAGGCTTGAGAATATTTTCATAGAAAGACTTGGTATATAGTTGATAGCAGGGCCCTCCTTCAACAGGATCTGCCAAATCTCCCACAATTATATCAAATTTTTCTTCCCTCTTCTCCAATTCAGCTCTGAGGAATTACACATTAAAAATATTGTCACGACATAAATTTCTTTGAACAAATTACTCCCTCCGTCCCATTATTGTTGTCTCATTTCTTTTGGGCACGGGTATTAAGGAGAAGGGTGTTTAAAGGGTAAAAAGATAGAAAGTGGTGGAGCCCATAACTTTTTGTGAGAGAAGCATATTTCCTTTTATGGAAACAGGACAAGAATAACGGGACAGCCCAAAAGGGAATACAAGACAAGAATAATGGGACAGAGGGAGTAATAATTAATTAAAGGGCATATTAAATCCTTACTTGGCATCATTTATGACTAAATTGAGCTTCTTGTTTCGAAAAGCATCATGATTTGCAGTAAGATGCTTCCTGCAGAAATCAACCACTTCCTGCAAATGGGATTAATTTATTATATATAACTCCTCTAATTATAGTTTACTTTTTTTATCATTATCGTAATTATATATGCTACACAACTCATCAGCAGTAAAATCAAATCGGTAATTTAATGTTAATCCATATGCTACACACCTTCCGTGAGCACCTTTCGTGGGCACCTCTCACGTTTCGTCCATATTAACACCATTCTATTTAATATTTGATATTGTGTTTTATTTTAATACCTTAGAAATAGTTATTGAAATCGTTAAATTTATAAATCAATCAAAATCATGAAAGGTGCTCAACGATTCAAATTGGTTCCTAGTTCCCACACTAGGAATAGTTTCTATATGAACCTGGATTAAGTATATACTAAATCTGCAGGTGTGTAGTTTTAGAGGGGGCAATTTTGAAATTTTATAGAAAAAATAAATCAGTGGAATTTGTATGGTTCACGTAAGCAGATTTATATGAAAAATCTTCTTGTGGAGATAAGTGTGTACATATAAATACGTATAGGGAGAGGATCAAATGAGAACACTCTATAGGTTAGAAATAGGAACAAATCTGGAGCGTCGATCTTTGTTGATCTATGGTACATCCAAATTTAACGGGTACATTAAGTTCCTGAAGTTTGTGAAATAGGAACAAATTTGGATTGTTGATATACAGTCCAGATTTAAGGGGTAACATTAAGTTACTGCAATTCGTATATTAAAATATCAGCGCATTAAAGTAATGCATTTTGTGTATTTGCATGTTTATCATATATTAAAATAGTGTATTTTGTGTATTATTCGACGTGATATAAATACATGATTCTTACCTGATCAATATCACACATAACCACTCTCTCTATTGATTTGTGCTTGAGTGCTTCTCGTGCGGTTGATCCTTCGCCACCTCCCATTATAAACACAGTCTTGGGGCTGCAACAATACCTAATTGAGTTAGTAATGGAAAATTAAAACAAATCTCTCTCTCTCTCTCTCTCACACACACACACACATTTTTATGATGAAATAAAAAATTAACTCACTTGGGGTGACATAGGAGGGATGGATGAATTAAGCATTCATGATAAATATATTCATCTACCTCTGCACTCTGCATCTTCCCATCAATCACCAATACCTGCATGCATGCATGTAAATTAATCACACCTATTTTTATTTTCATTGCACCAACCTTACCACATATATATATAATATATGTATATTTCGTAGATTAAGTACTCCCTCCGTCCCATTTAAATTGTCCTCTTTCCCAAAAAGGAAATAATTAATCATTCAAAAGTAATGGGACCTACACATTTTCTCTCTTTTTACCTTTCTCCTTAATAACCATGTCGAACAGTAACAGGACAATTTCAGCGGGACGGAGGGAGTAATATGCACTACTTTTAATTAATACTATTTAATTAATGTAGTCAATTACAAGCTTATGTAACAGTATCTTTCTTACCAAATTCCATATCAACAACTAAATATTCAATAAGCAACTATTAATTAAATTTGGAATTTCTTCTAATTCAAATAATTAGTATTGATGATTAATTTGATTGCCTACCTTCCCAAATCGCTTGGTATCCAGAAGAGCAATGTCTTGATACATACTAGTTCCTCTGTGCAGCACTCTGGATGAGACATCGGCATATTCATTAAAACAATTCAGGTCGAAAATTTCTAACTCGAAAACGAGCCAAATTTTAAATTAGACTTAAACAGAATCGCTAGATATACGCTCATCCTTCCACCAACAAAATTTAATAAACATATATGCAAATAATTATAAGAATTGAAACTAAGTACCTGTTTAAAGCAAAAGACCACTTTAGATCATCATCAATCACTTCTTCAAACCAAGAATCTTGTTTTTCTTCCTGCTGATTTTGCTCTAACATCATGTGATTGTTTTCATAGTGCAATTTTGATGAGAAGCCATTGTTGTAAGGGAGAAACTCCAAAGCTTCACCCATTTTTTTTTTATTAACTTATTATTATTTATATAAGAGGTAGAAGAAGATCAATGAGAGACAAGAGGGAAAAGACAAACTTAAATAAACTATGGAGAGTTGAATGAATTTGTTCTAAATGCACCACCCTTTTATAGGGGTGAGTTGTAGAAGAATGTCAACTTTATTGCATTTATATGATTATGTCCTTTCCCCAAAATTAAGTTGGGTATAGATGTGTGATATTTTCATTATACCTCTTATATACTCCCTCCGTCCCACAATAAGTGGTCACATTTAATTTTTGGGTTGTCCCGAGATAAGTGATCACTTTCCTTATAAGAAAATATGTCTCTCTCACAAAAAGTTGTGGGCTCCATCACTTTCTATCTTTTTGCCCTTTAAACATCATTCTCCTTAATACTCGTGTCGAAAATAATGTGACCACTTATCATGGGACGGAGGTAGTATCTTATATCTTATAAATTTTGATGTAATTATATATATTTGTCATATGAGCACTAATATGATTGGTTGTATAGTGTAGGGTGATATCAAATTTTCCGCTCCGCTTTTTGTATTTTGTCGTGTATTCAGATATCAAAATTATGTAATTTTAACAATATTTATTGAATTGAGATTTTCCAAAATAATTCCTTGTGTATTGTCAAATGTGGTAGCTAGTACCAAGCTTCCATATTTGTCATATTAATAGGTGAACAAATAATATGGAATAAATAATGTTTACAAGGTGGTATGGTTTGACAAACCAAAATTTTAAATTAGATAAGGTACAAATAGGGATTTATTCACCATACATGATCGAATCAAATTGTGTTGAGAGATTTATGGTAAAAAAAAAAAACTTTGGAGCGCGTGACACATGTGGGGCCCCATTTTACACGCGGGACATATAACTATCCAAGTTGATTACCTATAATTTCTGTTGGAATTTGTAAGGTGCACATAATGATATGTAGTTGTAAGTTGAAACTTTATACTCTCTCTCTGATTTCAACATCTCTCCTTCGAAATGTCTCATTTTTTTTAGGCACGAATATTTAAGAGAAAAATAATTAAAAATAAAGAAATAAAAAGTGATGAAGCACGCGTCTTTTTGTGAGAGAAAGTAGTTTAATTGCTGAAATGACTGAGACACTTTGAATGAAACGTCTTAATATCAAAAGTGGACACTTCGAATGAAACGGATGGAGTAATTTCTTTTATCTGATTTTAAATTATATTTTTGTATTTCTTTGATAATTATACACTTTGGGGGGTCGGTGATACAATTAAGTTGCAATGATACGAATTTGATTTTTCTTGGTATATATAAATATGAATTAATATAAACGGTAAGGGTTGGTTTCATATTGTTATGACTTACGAATATTGACAAGTAAAACAATAAACAAAAGGGAACCACACAGATTTACGTGAAAATTTAAATTGAGAGAAAACTATGGATAGATTAGAGAATTTTACTATGAGTCGTAAATAAGGTACCGAACACGAACAAGAACACGACGCGAGAGGTACAAATATGAACACGATTCATTTTGTGTTGATACGACACTATAACAACACGCTTAAAATCTGATTAATTTGACACAGCATGATAATCTCAAATCCTATAAATGAAATAATTAGTAGCAAAAAATAAAAAAAATAAGTGTTATCTAGTTACCCGCATCCGGCACAATCAAACACAACACGATAATTTTTGTCCTTATTGTATCGACACGATCACAATGACACGAACACAATAAAGTGTGTCCATTAATTTTATGCGTCTTATCGTATCATGTTAAAAATTGTCAACCCTCTAGTCCAGGTTTGGACATCAAAAGAAGAAGAAAAATTCCTTCTTTCTTGGATCAACTCCAGCAATTCAACAAAAATAGGTTTTTCAGTTTTGAACGTTTTCCCTAAAATCAACCAAAGTATTATGCTTCAAGCTAGTAGCTGGGTAACAATAAAAAAAATATATATATCGAACCACAAGGATTATTGAAAAGATATGATGTGTGCAAAAATTATGATGATAATGATTTGGTTGGTAGAGAGTATAAATCTTGAGTTGATAAAAGGCAGGCGTGCTACATATGATGGGAGTTGAGAAGCGGAGACAGGCGGCAGCTGGCGGAGGGCAGCCCACAACCGGTGGGCTCTTTTTTGTGGGAACCCGTAGCCGCTATTTTTGATGTGTACAAGAAAATGATCAAATGGTAATTTTTGCTCCCGTAAAAATTAGAAATTAATTTAGATTGTTCATCTTTTATGATCCACGGTTGTCATTACATGATGCATTGTACTACAAAAAATCCATGATAATAAAAATATACTCCCTCCGTTACTCCGTCCCATTCAATTTATCTACCTACTGTTCGGCACGGAGATTGAGAATAATAGTAAAAAAATAGAAAATGGGTAGGTTCCACTTTTGGAGGGGTAATTTTTTCCTTATTTGGAAGTAGACAAATTGAGTGAGACGGAAAGAGTATTATTCAATATATCAAATGCATTAATATAAAAATGCATAATTATATGTATAAAGATGCATTTTTGTATACGTGAAGATGCATAATTTGTAGGTTTCTATCAGAGTATTTTTTTTTTACTGGAACTCAACCCTATATATATATAGTATGGATTTGATAAAAACTCATCCTTATATGAGTCCGTAGGAACCATGCATTTTTATCCCTTCGGAAATACACAAAATGCAATATTTTAATGCACAAACACGTCAAAGAACAAATTCAGTAACTTAATGCATAAATAATGAATACATTTTTAATGCACAACGTGCAATAATTTAATGCACCAACTAACCTTGATAATGCATAAAAAAGATCAACCGTTCAATTTTTTTATTATTATATATTTGTGTATTAAAATAATACAATTTGTGCATTAACCGATGAGATAAAAATTCATGGTTCCTACGGATTCATATAAAAATAAGTTTATATATGATCATCTTCCTATCAAATAGAGAGAGAGAGGGTGAGAGAGAGAACTAGCGTGCGGTCATTTTCATGTTTTCTTGTTTTCTCTGTTTCTTAGTTTCATTTCCTACCAAAGCATTATGATCATCTTCTCCATATTTTGTGATTTGTGTGATGTGCAGTATAAATAGCTAGAGAGTTGTAAATAATTCTTATTATTTATAAGCTACTCGAATTTTTGATTGATAAAGATATGATAATGAATAATTAAATTTAAAAGGTTCATTTAAGCTCAATTAAACTCGTGAGACTCGAAGCATTCGGTAATTAAATAGTAGAGTTTAAGAACAATGTGATGACAAACAAATTAAGCTAATGTTGCTAAATTGTGAGATGGGTTGAAGCTCCACCTCCACCGTTCTCTTCTGCACGAGTCAATAAACGAAAAAAAAAAAAGGATCTCTAATTTTAAAATATAGAATATTTTATTTTCTTAAAATTCAAAGTTTAATTTTCTAAATTTTCAGACTTCGCCGCAGCTGATAGCAAAGAAAATTTTCATTTTGACATGTAATGATTGTGAAGCAATAAATTTTTGTCATTGGTTTGTTTCTTGAAGGGTGATTTGGTAATTTTGAAATAAGCATATACAAAAAGAAGTTCTTATTACGTTAGTACGTAGAACTCTATCCGTTCCGAATAAGTGTCGCACTTCGCCAAAAATGTGTATACTAAGATAGTGGTTAAAATGACTCCTTATATACTTAATAATTGCATGGATTATTGAAAAAGTAATTATTTTGTCTAAAGTCAAAGGGTAAATATGAAAATTTAGCATAACTTTTGCATAATAATCTACAATACGACACTTATTCGTGGACAATTTTTTTTCCAAAAGAGGACACTTAGTATATCTCTATTTTTATTCATTTTATTGTATTTTTTTGGAATGTTTAGTTTCTCTTGGGGTGGGGGACAAAAAACAAAAAGTGCTAAAATTTGTATAAATATATCCACACAACACAAGATATATTGTTACTATTAATTAACTCCAATCATGTTTAGGGGCTTTTGCTAATTTAATCATTAAAAAGAGGAATTTTTATAGTAAAATGTCTGCATGCTTTTCACTAAGGTCAATGGATTAAATAACCCCATTAATAATAATATAATTAATGGGTCAAAGCTTTTCACTTGTAATATTCACCCTCTCAAACTGTGACATGCATGCTTATGTACTACATAATCATAACAAGATTTATATAGTAATGCTTTTATACTTTGAAGACTGACGTTATTTTCATTTATAAGTATGATGATGCAAAAATAAGATTTTATATTGTAATGGCATGCTCTTCAATAGTATCCACTTTTAGTGTATTATTATATTAGTGAATCAACTAAAATTTTATTTAATGGTAAATTCAAATTATCATGATCCCACTATTATGATGTCCCTTTAAGTCCATACAAAAATAATTTTAACTTTCATCTTTTGTCCTTTCTAATAAAGATTTACCGGGAAGTTTTACGATTTAGATCTCGAATTAATTTGGTTTTCTTTTTATGATTCAGTCTTTTAATTTACAAATAAGAACACACTATTCTTCAATGTACTTTTGATTGAAGATCAATTCTAACTATCTTAGGGTTAATTCGTACCTTGAATCTGTAAGAATTCTATTTTCTTTTTTTTAATGAGAATCAAAATGTCTATTGTTTCTAGATTTGTTTGTGTGATTATTTTCTGCAACATGAACTAGTTCCGAAATTGTTTTTGGACTGCCATACAAGTATTTTTTGGGCTCTACGCGGTTTCCTAATTTTACTAGGATTATGGCTCAATTGTTTGCTATATATATAGTTGTTCTCTCATTGTAAATTGTATCCGAAAAATATAGTGAAATCCCTAGCTTGGCATCGCCCCCAGACGTAGATACACATCGTATCGAACTGGGTAAATAATTCTTGTGCCTTTTGATTTCGTGATTGTGCGTTTTTTTCCTAACATGTTTAAGTGAATTGCTATACTTGTGATTGAACAATCGGCCATTGTTTTGATTCTTGCCAAATAATGAATGAGATCGAGAGATGAATTTATTAATCGACCAATGTATTGAGATTAGACTTAATAGGAGACGTATAGTCTAATTGTCGATTGATTCTTATAAACTATTTTGTTGTGACTCAAATTATGAATACAAAAGTTAGTATTTGAATTCCTACGTACGTGGGAGATGATATTATGAAGAGATTTGATTGAACATTACATGATTATTGGTTTGTTGTTATCTCGAGGAGAAGAAATCCGCACCCTAGATCTTTCATGCCTTGAATGTTCGTGTTATTCCATTGTTGATTTATTTTATTATTAATTATAAGTTCAATTCAAGCATATTTAGTTTTTGTTAATGATTCACAAAACCAAATTGATTAGAATGTTTAGGACATTTTTTATTCATGTGTAGCACTTAATGATTTGTCCTGTTAAACCTTCCTTGTGATACGACTTGGATTAGCTTATTGCATTACACTAGATCTCGTTCTCTTATGAGCGAAGGTGCACTTTAGTTGGTAACAGTGGACGCAAGATTTCAAGTAAGGGGGTCAAAAATTATAACAATCTAAATTAAATATAAAATTTTATAACAAAAATACAATACAAATAATTCATAGAATCTAATCTATATTTGGCTCTGACTCAATCTAATTCACACAAATAATTCATCTATTTCCTCAATTCTTATATCAATTTGAAGGTGCACTTTAAGTTGGTAACAGTGGACGCAAGATTTCAAGTAAGGGGGTCAAAAAATCATCTATTATTAGGATTTTTAATCTTAAAAGTGCTATTATCCCATATTTTCCTATTAAAAATGTGATAAAAAGTGACTTTTTCTCAAAAGATTTATATACTAAAAAATAATCAAGAGGACAACTTAATTCGAGGGCTTTTCCGATAAAGTGTACCGCACCGTACGATCAGTGCACTTTTATTTTTTATTTAATAATATTAATTTATATTTAATTGATGAAAAATAAATTTTAATTGGTTCATAAACTTTAATTGGGAATTGATATATATATATATATATATATATATATCATTGAAATATCGATCTAATTTTTTTATTTTTCTTGCAAGAGATCATACGGTGCGGGCCATTTGAGTGGAGTGTACCTTTGTCTTGCAAGAAAGATTAACATGTTATTATGTAAATGGACCACTATGGATGAATTTCAGGCACCCACCGGATTGAAAATGCTGCACCTGAGAATATGGATTAGGATGATGTCTATTTCACATTCACAAGAGTTTATATATAAATAGGAAAAATTGAGTTGGACTTGGAGTGTTGGTTCGAATAAATATATGTTGGAGTATGGAGTCTGAAAGTACTAAACACCAGAGTATGCTTACGATGATCGAAGACGGAATCCTAATGTGAGCTTAGTTAATTGCTGTAGTATAAATTGGTTTCCTTGCCATTGTATATTGTATCAAAAAAATATAATGAAAATCCTGGCTTGGCATCGCGATTCGCTCCCAGTCGTAAACATATCATAACGAATTAGGTACATCTCGTGTGTTCTTTATTGCTTTCGTGATTATTTGTGCGTGTTATTTTCTAACTATATATGAGGTGGGTATGAGGTTGGCACTTTACTGTGTAGTTGGATCCGAATTATCAATTTGTTTTTTCTCATGTGAATAAATGAATTACTCCGTATTACTTTTATTCATGATACTTGTTTTTGTTTATCTAACTGCACCATGTGGTTAACCACATCCAAGTCTTTATGTAAATAAATAAATAAATATATATATATAGGGAGATGATCATAAAGGAACTCATCATTATGTAGAAACTAGGAACTAATCTGGACCGTTGATTTCTTTTGATCTACGGTCCAGATTAAATTGTGCATTAAATTACTCTTAACCGTAAAAAATAATAATAATGCATTTTATGTACTAAATAATACTCCCTCCGTCCCTGATAAGTGTAGTCCACTTTCATTTTTCGTCTGTCTCCCATAAGTGCGGTCCTTCCTTAAATGGATATGACCCCACTTAAAATTTTACCCTTTTACCCTTAAAAGTAACTAACACTACAACAAAGTGTGTCCATTCTCCACTCACTACTCATCTACCTAACATCCTTCTTAAAACTCGTGCCCTCCCTCCGGACCACACTTATCAGGGACGGAGGGAGTATATTTTATGTATTATTACAATGCACTGTCATAATAATGCATTTTTGATTTATTACAATGCATTGTTACGATAATGCATTCCATGTTCAATTATAATGCACCAGTCAATAATAACCGTAGATCTACAAAAATTAATGATCCAGATCGTTATGGATACTTTTCATGTAAAAAATCAATGGATACTTTTGCTTGTAGAGTGGGCTCTTACTCTTAACCATGCAAGCAATAGTCTTTACTTTTTACTAAATTGGTCCCTAATAGTATTGGGCCTACGACAAAAAAAAAATACTCTTTCATTATGTATGACTATGTCAACACACGCATATGTTTTCATGTATGATTGATTCCCTTATTTTCTATGGGTGTGACATACATATCGCTCCCAATACGAGCATCATGCATGCCAACATCTTTTCCAACATTTTTTCCAATATCATCAACTACAACCTTCTGAATAAAACAATATCGAACCAAAAAACTAACTATGTTAAAACGACAAGCATTTTTTTTAATCATTAATCTTGTATATATATTATGCTTTTAACAAAGTAATATAATGCTTTGATATCCTATGTATAATGCTTGTAATCGAGTAATTATACTTGATTTTGTCATGAATAATATAATACCCAAATTAATGTTTTTCATCATGTAGTATAGTGCTTTGATATCCTGAATGTGATGCCTTTTAACATAAAAACATAGTATAATATACTCGAATATTACATGACTAACATAATATTTCAAAGCCCTAAATTTAATGAATTCCACCCAATAATCAAGTGCTTTGATATCCTTCTAATAAAGCACAGAACATTCTATAAGAAACAACATTAAAATATATATAAAAAAAATATCAAATAAACAGTTTTGTGTGAAAATTCATATTTTCGTTTGGGCATTTTAACAAACAGTTTGGTGTGCATCTAAGAAACAAGTAGTACATCCTTAGCAGGAACATTATTCTCTATCTGTCATTTCCACAAACAGTTAATGGTCGTTAATTACACAGTTCAAATTTTAGATGACTTTCCATATAGAAAAAATATAGTTCAATGAGCTATAACGATTGATGAAGTAATATTTTAACGTTTTTCTTTCTTGTTATGATTATATCCCTTCGTATAATACAAAATTAGTTAAAAAAATAAAAATAAACTACCATAAGATAACATGGAAGATAACCTATTCTTTTCATTTCACCTTAGAAAAAACCAATATTGTCCCTCAACACCCCTTTTTCTTGCATTCCCTTTAAAGAGAGTTTTCTGAAAAAGGGAAAACTCCCAACAGCAGGAAACTCTTTTCTTCCATTCCTTCGCGACTGTTGTTCCAGATCTCAAATAGTCACAAACAAGAACGCTTCTCATGAATCGTGTTTAGGGTATGATGAAAAACACGCATTCCATCCATTCATGCCGGTTCTGATCATACAAAGTCTGGCCAATGATGAAAAAGGAGAACTACTTCAAGTTTGTACAAGGAAAGAGTTGATCAAGTCTTCTTCTACATTGATGTTCTCTTCTCGATTTCAACGAGCAACACAATCCCAATGCGTAGCAAACCCCTGTACATGTAGTATACCCCTCCTCACATGATAATATTATATTAATAAAATATTGTTAAAATATTGTTATGTGAGAGGTGGGTGTACTACATGTACAGCCATTTATTTAAGAAATTCATAGCCCACATTTCACCCTCACTGGGCTTCCCATTCTGTACGTACCCCGACATCAACGCAGACCAAGATACTAAATCCTTCGTAGGCATTTGATCGAACAACGACCTCGCTGCTGCCATGTAATGTCACCAGCCTTAGCATAACCACCAATCAATGTAGTAAACATAACCTCATTTCTCACAGGCATTGCATCAAACATCTTTTTCGCATTCACCGAATCACCCAACTTCGCCGACCCAATCATCGCATTCCACGTTGCGTCGTTCCTCTTAGGCATTTCATCAAACATCCTCCTCGCAGCATCCATATCCCCGCAATTCAAGTACCCCACCATCCTCGCCGTCCAAGAAACCTCATTCCTCAGAGGCATTTCATCAAACACCTTCCACGCACACTCAATCTGCCAGCACTTGCCATAAAAATCACTCAGACTTGACCCCATAAACACATCCCCCTCCGTCCCACACCGCACTGCCACCGCGTGGACAACTTGCCCCTCCATCAAAGCCAAAACACTCATTGTGACGGAACTTCCGTCGCCATTTCCGTCGTTACAATTCTTAAAAAAATATAAATTAAATAAAATAATCTAACTACGGAAATATTCCGTCGCCGTCTAATGTGACGGAAATTCCGTCGCCATTTCCGTCGTTAAGTTGTTACCGAGGCATTACGACAACATTCCGTCGTTGTTTAGTGTAGGTTTTGTTTTCCGTCGTTATTTACGTGTTTTTTTGTAGTGAAAATTGGTTTGGAGAGAGAAGACGAAGAGCCGCCATATACATATTAGTGCAATGTTGAATTTATTACTACTACTATTGTTCATGATAAAGCAAATATGACTAGTACTAAGAATAGATGTTCATAGATTAACAGAGTATGACTAAATAATTAAGATGAAGGAAAAAAAATTATACTACTAATAAAGAAAAGAAAATTAGGGAAATCAAGTCAGAGAAAATCATCTGAATCATCGGAATCATCCATGACTGCTACTTCTCCACCACGCTCATAATCATCATCAAGTTCAATATCGCTTTCCACAATGTATTTTTCCTGACGTATATTAGCACGGGGGTACGCCGGCCGGCGGCAGATGGGGCAGCACTTATCATCCTCCAACCGCCGCACGATGCAGTGCTTATGAAAAACATGGCCGCACCGCAGCGACGAGATCTCGGTTCCGACCATCGGCTTCCGCCCACAAACGCCGCACGCCTTCATCATGGACAACCCCTCCGCCACATCGTTCACCCTCACCGCCTCCAGCTCCTCCTTTAAGAAATTCACCAGCTTATAGTCCTCCCGCTGCCAAGGGTTAGGGTTTGAGCAATCCCTCACCGGACACAGGTACAGCGGCGGCAGGTACTCCACCCTCATCGCTCGATCCGCCGTCGCGTCGATCGCCTCCCCCTCTCGCTGCAGAGTGTAGATGTTCAGATCCACGGCGATCGGGATTTTTCCGCCGCGGCCGGCGGCGGCGGCGAAGAGCACGGCCTCGTTAATCAACCGATCGATATCGTGGTCGGGCATCCAGTAGTGCTTGAGCCTCGCAACCATGTCTTCCCGCGCGTGCTCTTCACGGCAGCGTTCTACGGCGTACCTCTCCGAATCGATTATTCTCTCGTCGGCGTCGGAGCTTGTTCCCTTCACCATGAAATTTGTTCTGATCTCAATTGCAAATCTCACGATACCTTCGTCGACTGGTAGACGACAGTTGTAGCGTTGAATTATCTCTTCGTCGACTGAAAAGCGATACCTATATTCAAACGCCGCCATTCCCAATTTGTGTGTGTGTGTGTGTGAGAGAGAGAGAGAGAGAGAGAGAGAGAGGAGTTTAAAGAGAGACGAAATAATGCAATATGAAAATTAACGTTTTTCATATAAATAAATAGCCGATGCCATTCCTAATCACAAAAGGATTACTAATTAATTAGATTAGATTAGATTAGATTAGAAACCACTATATGATCAAGATGGACCACGGTCCATATGAAAAATTACTGCACATAATTTATTTAAGAAAAGATTAGATTATATATATATATATATATACCTTGTAATTTTTCAAGATTTTTTTTTTAAATTTACTTTAAACTATCATTGTTTTCATGTAAAGCTTGTGTTGTAATGTAATTTCAAAACATCAATAATATTTAATGATCTTAAATATATATACATATGCATGATATGAGTGTAACGTAATAATCAGCACGCATCGCACGGGAAGGTATAATCGGATGAATTATAATTGTCCATATTATTTTATTTTTAATAAATTGGATGAATTATGATTCCATATAATTGGTAGATCATAAACTATAATTATCAATTTTATTAATTAGGAAAAAGAGTCAAATAAGCCCTCTATGTTTACCCCAAGGTACAATTAAAGCCCTCGTGCCGTTTTGGGTACAAATATTCCTTAATGTTTATAATAAATATTCATGCCCTTTACACTCTAGTAATATCAATTTAAGCACAAATAAGTTGGCAGAAATTACATATCTTGAGCCCTTAATTTCTTGGTGATTCTACTAAAAATAAATTCGTAACATATATCTTCATTCCATTTTTACATCCAATATTCAGTTTCTCAGTACTAATATTAAAATAATACAATCAGGTCTGATGGAAAATTTGTATCTTTTAAATCTGGTTTCAGTCACAGCATTCTCAAACGATGAAATAATTAATTATATCAAGTTATGAATATTATTTATTGCATGCTCCGATTTTTATTGTTTTGCATTAATCAAATGCTATAAATTTATTTTCTTAGACCTGCAACATCAAAATTTTTTAGAAGAGTATAAGTAAGTGATATCACATTCTATAATATCACCATCCTTGACAACTTTACTTTTTTTCTTTTTTGAACAAACATTACAAGAAATTTTAAAGATCGCGTGACGGTGGACTTGAACTCGTGACCTTTGGCCCGGTCATTAACCACTAGACACACGCACCTTTTTTTTTAACAAACATTACTAGAAATTTTAAAAACCGTATGACGGTAGACTTGAACCCGTAACCTTTGACCCGAACATTAGCCACACTATCACAAGGCTAACATACGTACACGACACAGGCACCTTTCGTGTCAACTAAACTTAGGTGGCTCAAATGTAATAGTAGTAATAAATTGTCGGCCACTTTCTGGCCATAAATGGGTTTCGATCATTCTAAGGATTTGGTGGGCCAGAGGATCTTATTTTACCATGTTTTTTCAGCCATTCGTTGCACTTCATGGGCCCACATGTTTCAGCATTAACCCTAACTTATTTCCAACTATTACTAATAAATGTCGCGTTGGAAAATTCTATTAGGGAGGTACATGTAGTACATTCTTTTCACATGGTATTATTTTATTAATATAATATTCTATTCACATAATAATATTATATTAATATAATTTATATTAATAAAATACTGCATGAGAGTAGTGAGTGTACTATATGTACACCCTTAATAGAATTTCCAGTGATGTTAAATACCTGCTAATCATTATTAACCTTAAAAGTTTGTTGGTTAATTAAGGAGCAACTTTTACTTTATTTCAGGTGTGTACGGACAAAAACATATTATAGCCTACTTCTTTTTGCTTTTTCTTTTTCTTTTTCTTTTTCTTTTTCTTTTGAAGGAGATAGTAACATATATGATACCAGTAGTAATTTTCTGTCTCACAAAGATAACATTTTTATTTATAGGAGTATAATACTTTGATTTGTGTTATTTTTTGATGTCTAACTAAGTTTCGATGGAGCTAAGACTCGGTATTAATTTCATTAAAATTGTGTTAATATATATTCTAATAGCTGAAACACACTACAAAAAAAGTTGTCGATCACCGACATAAACTTTGAAAAAAATCCGTCTCTAACTACAGACGAATTAACTATTGAACAACGACAGTCTTCATCAAAATAGAACAATGACAGAATAACGACGGAGGCTTTAGGTTTGCTCTTCAGTACGCTGAAGATTTGGTATGTATTGTCACTTTAATAAACTTTATTTATAAGTTTTGATAAATAATTATGTATCAAATTCAAATCTTTGAAACTACAGGCGTTGAAGCGGGTGTGGATGTAAAAGAGTGTATCTATGAAGCTTATACCATCTTACACATGAAAAAAGATGAAACATATATTGATGAGAAGTCCGCCAAAATTGAGGTAATATGTGAATTTAAGTGATTAGTTAGTTGTATTACAATATGAATATTTTTTGTAAACTTAATAGATTATATTTTATTGCAGAGAGAGGTATTGGAGCGTACACAACAGTTGAGTCAGTCCCTTCCAGACTGAGCTATAGGAGGTGGATATGAACAAAGTGTATATGGATGTCGTTGGAACGAGCAAAAGGAACACACTTTTTTACGGGGTGAAATTGCAAGGGTAGTCAGGGGCGACTCCTCGACCTCGACTAGTAGTACATCTCAGTTCCAATCTCAACAGGTTTGTGATTGTCGATATTCAAGTATGCAAGAGAAGTTAGAGTCACTTAAGAGCCTAGTTGAGACTCAACAGCGAATGCTTGAGCTGGTTCTTTCACATGGTGATAGTTCTGGAAATCCATCACCTTCTCCTCATGATCATCTTTGATTATGTTGATGGCTACTTTGGTTTATTTTGTAGACTTAGTTGTTTGGTTATTTTAGAGACTTTTTTTGTCATTTTAGATACTTTGATTTGATGTTAGTTTATTTGGAATTAAATACTTTGATGTTCTAGCTTGTTTGATATTAGATACTTTGATGTTTGTTGAACAAATTTGACGTTTATCACACAATTTGATCTGGCGTGTTTTGGAATCGAGCCACTTTTAATTGTTTGTAACGATTGTTTATTCTGTTTATTTGGTAAATGAAACAGGATAATATACAAAAAAAAAAGTAAAAATTATAAACCTGCCAAAATAGCGCTGGAATTGAGACGATTCCTCGCACTAGAAATCAACGACGAATTATATTTCGTCGCTAAATAGTGACGGAAATGTAGTCGCTGGAGCCCTGAACGAACAACAACGAAACTTTCGTCTCTATTCCGTCTCTTACTAGCGGCAACAATATTGGCGACGCGATGGTGGTGACTGATATATCTATTGCCTAATTTTTTTAGCAACGTTGTTTTGAAGACGGCTCGCATCCGTCGCTAACTGAACATAATGACTGAAATCATTGACTTAGAGACGGATTTTTCCGTCGCTAATCGGTCAGTTTTTTGTAGTGACTAGTAGAGTGGTACGTGCGATGCACGTAATATTGATAGATTTTAATAATATCTATATGTCAAATATAAAATAATTATATGATAATAAATATTAATAATAAAATATTATAATAAGGGGGCGTTTACTTTGAAGGATATGATAGATTGATAAAACATAAGATTGACTATATGAAGGATTAGATGATCAAACATGTTCAAAAGTAATCAATCCATCAAAGTAAATGGTGGATTAACCTATACTATTTTTATCTATCTATCTTATCACCCAAAATAAACACCCCCTAAGGGTATAACAAGCAAATCAAATTTTGTAAACAAAACTCTTTTATAATAGGTATAGATAGATATAAGCTTAATGCAAAAGTTTTATTTTCCGCTGCAAAATATTTGTGAATTCTGTATATTCGCATCTGGCATATACTGTGGTTTCGTTAATATGCATGCGAATGAAGTTATATAAATTATTAATTTTTTAAAGATTTTTCTTTTGTGTGCTTATCAAATGAGAAATACAGTAACAAATTAATAACTTCATGACAAAACATAAAGAGTTTGTCCTCAAAATTCGGACAACATATAAGCAACAAAAATGCGGCTGAAGTTTCAGTGGGATGGCCTAGTGGTGGAGTGGTTTCCTGTTGACCAATAGGTCAGAGGTTCGAGTGCTCTCGGCCACAAAAAAACCCTAGGTGGGGTGTGTGAGTTTAATATTTGTAATGATATTAAAAAAAAAAAAAATGCGGCTGAAGTGTGTGTTAGCTTAGTGGTAGAGTGGTTAATGTCTAAGGCCAAAGATTTAGAGTTCAAGTTCAAAATTTTTGGCCCTTTATTTATTGATAAAAAATAAAAAATTTATGAATTAATTATAATTTATTTTTATCAAATCACATGATAATCAAATAACAAATTAAGACAGTCACTCTAGCTAAAACTATAATTCATTTTTTTTTTTAAATTTATTAAAAAATAAAATATAATTAAAATTTATAAGAATTAAGAAAGGAGGTTCGCGTTTTTATTTGAAGGATTTAGCTGTTTCGGGGCCCTTTAATTATAGTTAAAAAATAATAACTTTAAAAGATTTTTTATGCAGATTTGAAAATAGTAAAAATGCTTGGAGCAGGTTTCGAACCTGAGACCTCAAGTAGTGAAGCAATGCATTTTACTACTAAACTAGTGTAGTAATTGGTTGCTGTATCAATAACTATATATATATTTATATATATATAGATATACATGGACCTATATATTTTTGGGGCCCTCATTTTTTCGAGGCCCTATGCGGTCGCCCACCTAGCACACCCCCAACACTGCCCCTACAGCCAAGTCGTTCAAAATGGGAATGACTCGACATTATCCCGCCGAAACGTGCCGATTACTCACAAATCACAGCGCCAAGCTACTTTATGAGTGTAAGAGCAATTCCAGCAGAATTTTCAAAATTTTGCTCCTAAAATTTTCCCTGCACTATTTATATATCCTATTTTACAAATGCATACAATAGTTCTCCTATTTTTTTACTAATTATTCTACAAAAATTGTGGGTCCAACTCAATTTGTGAAATATGATAGATTTGGGGAAGTGTAAATTTGAGAGAAGATTTAGGGATGTGTAAAGATTTGTGTGGGACTATCCAATTTGAGAAATCTACTGAATGATTTTTTATCTCATTTTTTATTATTTGAACCTAAATTTAAAGTTAATGATAATTTTAAAAGAACTGTTGGAAGTGTTCTAACATCTTTCCCAATAATATGTATACTAAATAGAGAAATAACTTTTTCAAACCTATTTTTATAGTCACAATTAATCTAGGGTGATTCTAAATATAGCACCCATTTTACTCTCTATAGCCCCCATAATTAAAAAATAATTAAATTTATAGTGAATGTACAAGTTTACCCTATAGCCTCCAATAATTATAATTAACTAATAATTAAAATTCCAAATAATGAAGATAAAAAGAAAATTGAATAGATTGCATAGCCCAAGCAAAGCACACGATTTTTGCGATTTGAATAACATAACCCCAACCCCCAAAATTCCCAAACCCAAAAATTTGAAGAAAATTTGCAAAATTCATGGGGTATTCATTTAAAAAATAAAACAAAAAAATCTTTTTTTTTTTCATTGAGTCTAATTTTATGCATCATTTGTTGCAAAGAGTTTCTTCAGCAATTATGTGAGTGTTTGTTTGGATGAATTTAATTGGGAGTGGATTGCAGGTTCAATGACGGCACGATTCTTTTAAGAATACCAATGATTCTAAAAATAACCCAGCTGCAAACTGCGGCAACATCAGATTCTTCCATTGGATTATAACATCAATGACGGTACACGATGGATGATGATAATTTCATAGTAGAAGAGAAGAGAGGAGTGAAGAGATCGTTGGAAGAAGTGGATGAGAGCAACAAGAATTCAAAAAAATTAATTAACGAGGAAAATGATTTCCCCATATTTATGCATGTCGATTACTCAAACAAATTCTCTCTCGTGTGTTTTGGTTGGGGCTATGGCAATCTATTCAATTTCTTTTATATTCATTATTTGGAGTTTTAGTTATTAGTTAATTATAATTATTGGGCCTATAAGGATAAAATTGTACATTTACTATAATTTTAATTATTTTTTTAATATGGGGTTATAAAGAGTAAAATGGGGCTATATTTAGAAATACCCTTAATCTATATCAAAATATGACAAATCCTTAGTTATGATGGGCTCGGCCCATTTTGTTTTCCACACTATTATAAACACGCTTTTTTTTGTCCGGGAAAAAATTTGGACGTTAATTGACGAGTTTAGTCAATAAAAGAAATTTCTTCCTAATTGTATTAAATATAATAGGGCCTTTATGTTGGGAAGAGAGAGAGACTGGAGCAGAGAACCAAACTGAAAGAGAAATATATACTAAAATACGAGGAAAAAGGAGAAATTATCCCCATTTTTGGCCGGAATTTTTGAAGAAGAGTTGCTCGAAATAATAGAATTTGTATTAGTGGAACGGATTTCTTTCGTTCCGGTCTAATTTTGGATGTGCATGCAGTATGCAGATTGTTGGTATTCTCTTAATTTGTTAGACAAAGTGATGATTTTTCTTATCAATTTCTTACGATTGTATGAGATAGAAGTGGGAGGAATAAAAGGGTTAAGGGCTAGCATTATTTATAGTTTCTTGCCATTTTGTGATATTTAGGGTTTTGTGAATTTTGTTGTAAATTAGGGGTTTTGTGCCGCAGTATGCGGGATCATTAGCTAGGTTTAGCCAAAAGTCAGCGCTTTGCCTTTTTGAGAAAAAATAAATCCCTTTTTGTTGTACATGAGGATTTGTTGTTTCACTTTTCTATGCTTTGAAGAAGGAGAAGGAGATAATAATATTAATTCACATTATTCTTTTGAGGGGAAAGATAGCATGGAGGAAGGCGATTTGAATGTTGGAATCGAGAATGGTGATTCAAAATTGGCTCTTGTGGAAGATTTCCACAATGTTATCGGTATTGAAGGGGAGGAATTAGGGCTAGAGACGAATTATGGAAATGAGAAGTCAAAGGAGAAAAAAAAGATGTTCAGCTTTGAATTTGATGATGAGAAAAATGTGGAATTCTTGGGGTTTACTAAGGATGCGGGTTTTGTTGGCGAGCCTTCGTCGTCGTCGGCGGTCTCTCCGGGACGAGGGAATCCCGAAAACGATACACAGAACAAACGGGCCAAAGTTCAATCTTTAGATCTGTGAGTAATCTTTTTTATTCTGTAGCATTTACATTTGTGTACATTGGTGTCCCTAGTGCTTTCATCTTGATCTTTTCAAGATGAAAGGATGGTTTAGCTTTGAGCTGCATCTCTGTGTACAAGCATTCTCTTATGATTTATCAAATGTTCTTGGGCCGCAATTCTTTCACAATGTCATTCATATTGTGAAATGTGGGGAAGCAAAAGTGAAGTGCTTCTTGAAGGAACGCTTCACATCCACTTATTTACTTATTTACTAGTATCGTTAGAAGATATAAATGTTCTTGAATTGATGAAACATCTTTTCTCTTTTTGAGCTGATCATAATTATTTCTTCTTTTTAGTGGTTGGGGGCCTGATAATGAAAAGGGGATTCATTACGTCACTCCAGTGCATGAGGTCAGTTACGAGGATGTGGCTGATTCTGAAGAAGATGTTAGCGATAAGAATGATAATTCAGTATCGGAGGATTTATCAGAAGTTCAGATAGATCTTACCGATGACTTGTTGCATATGGTATACATTCTGAAACCACCAGAAAGAAATTTATATATCATATTTGTTTAGATGTTGAGGTGAATTTTACCGATATTAAATGGCATAGGTGCTCTCATTCTTGGACCATATTGATCTTTGCCGAGCAGCACTTGTGTGTACGCAATGGAGGGATGCATGTTCTCATGAGGATTTCTGGCGCTATTTGAATTTTGAGAATCGACCCACATCTGAAGAACAATGTGAGTGCTGTACTGATTTTGACTGCTCTAATATTAACTGTAAATACATGTCTGCCTCATGACTTAATGCATGAAATTTTATTCAGTTGCCTTCAAAATTTGCCTTTTATCGAAATAGGAAGCTAGTGGTCAATTTCACCTGAAATGTCTAATAACTTGCAGTATTTGTGACAGTTTTAATCAGATTTACTCCGGTATAAGGGTTTAGGGAAAATACTCCTTGTGGAAGTGCTCAATAGTCGATACCTGTACTATATTAAGATGAGCGTGATTGATTTTGAGATTTATATATTATCCTATGTTCTTGGATAGAAGTAGTTTGCATACCCAAACTTCATTATTTTATGATTGTGCCAGCTATGACTCGCAATCAACCGCTAACCACCTTTAGATTAAACGTTAGATTGATTAAATCCTACTGTTCCACAGAGTAACTAGTTGAAAAGGGCTGTTAGAATGTTTTCATTTCTTGTCCCTACCACCATGTTCTAATATTTCTGACGTAAAGTAACTTTGGTTAGTCATCTGGTGTCTCAGTTGAGGACGTGTGTCGACGATATCCCAATGCTACTGCAGTAAATGTTTATGGAACTCATGCTGTCCACTCATTTGGAATTAAATCAATCAATCTGCTAAGGTAAATGAACAATTGATCCTTATTTATTAGCTTTTAACTTGCAACCTATACATATTTCTAATCTTTCTGATTCTCCCCAGAAATCTTGAGGTTTTAACTCTAGGCAAGGGTCAGATAGGTGAGACCTTTTTCCAAGCGATAACTGATTGCCACACTCTGAGGAGTTTGACTATCAATGATGCTGCTTTGGGTACTGGACTCCAGGAAATACCTATTCATCATGATAGATTGCGTGATCTTCAGATAGTGAAATGTCGAGTGCTCCGTGTTTCTATCAGGTAATTGACAGTCGCATTTAATAGTTAGTTCTATTAACACCTATTTGTAATATTTCGTTATTGTAACTCATGGTTCTTTTCAGGTGCCCCCAGCTTGAGACCTTGTCTCTGAAGCGCAGTAGCATGCCTAACGCTGTTCTCAATTGCCCCCTCTTGCGTGAGCTTGATATAGCTTCTTGTCACAAGCTCTTAGATGCTGCTATTCGTTCAGCAGCAACATCATGCCCACTGTTGGAGTCCTTGGATATATCAAATTGTTCATGCGTCAGTGATGAGACATTACAAGGGATAGCCTTTTCATGCGGAAATCTCCATATCCTGGATGCTTCATACTGTCCAAACATTTCTCTTGAAGTAAGTTTTCTTTTTTTCTTTTTGCCAAAGCATATATATGTGTTTGTGAATGTCAGCTAATCAGTGATTCTTCTTGGAAGTCGGTGACGCTGTCAATGTTGACAGTTCTCAAACTTCATAGCTGCGAGGGTATAACATCTGCTTCAATGGCTGCTGTAGCTCGTAGTTCTATGCTAGAGGTTTGAATAAATTTCAGTGAAGAGCCTCAGCATCTCTTACTCGTTACTGTTGAATGATTAATCAATTACGTTCTGTTGAAGTTTCTTATATTGCGAATTATTTACCAATTTCAGGTTCTTGAGCTTGATAATTGCAGTTTATTAACATCAGTGTCTTTGGATCTTCCTTGCCTGCGGATGATAAGGCTTGTACACTGTCGCAAGTATGTTCTAATGTTGCATTTGACCCTTTACATATCTTTTGTAGAGTTTAATCACTTTCTCTCGTTTTTGCAGATTTGTTGATTTAAATTTAAGAAGCGGTGCCCTGTCTTCAATCACAGTTTCTAATTGTCCTTCTCTCCAAAAAATCAGTATTGCATCAAATACCCTCAAAGTATGTTGTTTATTTTACAAATCTTTTTCTCTTCAGTTGTGATCCCTTTGGAGAAAAAGGATGTCAATCTAGCCTGAAACCAACAGGTTGGCCCAACTAGGCTTAGAGCCAAAAAAAATTAGCGAGAAAAAAATTCCGTCCAAACCAAAAATTAGCCCAAAAATCGAGGGGGTTGCCTGATTAACCAAAAAATTTCTTGTTACTTGGTTGTCAATGTTCATTACATTGCTTCTAAATTTGATATTGTTTCAAATATTCGTGGAATGTGTTTTAGTTTTCTATTTGGATTTTATACTCACCATATTCACTTCTATGTCTTTCTACTCCATCAACGTGAAAATTAGAAAAAGATAATCATTTAGGAAAAATGTGTGTCCAATACGTATCTCTCACAGAGTTACTTATTAGTTACTACCTCCGTCCCATTATTCTTGTCTCATTTCTTTTGAGCACGGGTATTAAGGAGAAGGATGTTTAAAGGGTAAAAAAATAGAAAGTGGTGGAGCCCATAACTTTTTGTGAGAGAAGCATATTTCCTTTTATGGAAACAGGACAACCCAAAAAAGAATACAAGACAAGAATAATGGGACGGAGGGAGTATTATGCAAGCTGAGATTGGAATGACACTCATTTGCATCTTAATACTAGGTGACTAGGTCAAATGTGTAGGATGAGAAGACACAATCTATTTTTTGCTATTGGATTATGGTTATCAAGGAGATTTATACATGTAAATTTCTTTTTTCGTAAACTTCTTGGCCGCCCGAAAACCGAAGGTTTAGCGTTAGGGCCAAAAATTTCTAGTCCGTAAAAAATTCAGCCCAAATACCCAAAGTGAAAATTCCTGAAGCCCGATAGGCTGGCCCAAAACCGAGTGGGTTGGCCTGATTGACATCCCTACTGAACCAAATGATTTTGTCTGGATTCCTAGTGAATACGTATTTTCCTTTTTACTGTTGCAGAAATTAGTTCTTCAAAAGCAAGAAAGCTTGACTACATTAGCATTACAATGCTATTGCTTGCAAGAAGTCGACCTTACTGAATGTGAATCTTTGACAAATTCCATATGCGATGTTTTCAGCAGTGGAGGATGTTGTCCTGCATTGAGATCATTAGTTCTTGATAGTTGTGAGGTTGTCTGCATGTAATTTGTTTCTGTTTTTTCTAACTACTTGTGATGCATGGCCCACCTTTTCCATTAAAAGGGTTTTTTTGTTTTTCTGTTTATATTACACTTTTCATGACAGTGTTGTATAATTTTCTATATCTAACTGGTGCCATTTTCCTTTGTCAGAGCTTGACAGCAGTAAGTTTCTGCAGTACCTCATTAGTTAGTCTTTCACTAGGTGGTTGTCGTGCTATAACTTCTCTTGATCTCAGTTGCCCTTATCTCGAGCATGTCTCATTAGATGGCTGTGATCACCTTGAGAGAGCAACATTTTCACCCGTAAGTTCCCATCTTATCACCTCCTTATCCTTTATATTGGGATGCAGCCCACTGTTTCGTTACTTTCTCAAAACCCTTCAGTAGTATTCTGTAAAAAAAAATTATGATCTATTTTCTGATCCTTGCTTCAGACTACTATTACCGTTGCATTTGCTTTTTTCTTGCCATTCTTTCTCATTTATCAAGATTTCAACTGCAGGTTGGTCTTAGGTCCTTAAATTTGGGAATCTGTCCCAAATTAAGTGTGCTCCATATTGAAGCTCCAAAGATGGTAGCGCTTGAACTGAAGGGTTGTGGAGTATTGTCTGAGGCTTTTATTGATTGCCCCCTTCTGACATCTCTAGATGCTTCTTTCTGCAGGTGATCTGTGTTTTTTATGATTATATCATTTATCTGGTAACATATCTTGCAAGATGAGAGTTGGTGTTAACTGGTATACTTTTAAACTTGATTTATGCAGCCAACTCAAGGATGATTGTTTGTCTGCTACAGCATCATCTTGTCCACTTATTGAATCCTTGGTCTTAATGTCATGCCCCTCTGTTGGCCCTGATGGACTTTCATCTTTGCTCTGTCTTCAGAACCTGACCTTCCTCGATCTATCCTATACCTTTTTGGTCAACTTGCAGCCAGTATTTTACTCTTGCATGTATTTAAAGGTAATAACTATTATGATTGGTTACATTCATTCTTCTATTAGGTATTAGGTCCACTTACTGTTCTTTGTGCCGATATTATGCTATTCATTCTATCACATTTTATTTCTCAATTAGTGAGTGCAGGATGATTTTGTTTTTGGTTGATAAATTGATTTTGTTGATTTATATTAATCCTGTAGGTTCTAAAATTGCAAGCATGCAAGTACCTCAGCGATTCATCCTTGGAGCCTCTCTACAAACACAATGCTCTCCCAGCTCTCTGCGAGCTGGATTTGTCCTATGGTACACTTTGCCAGTCAGCAATAGAGGAGTTGCTTGCTTGTTGTCGACATTTAACTCATGTCAGCTTGAATGGTTGTGTCAACATGCATGACTTGGATTGGAGCTTTCAAATGGAAAACTTAACTTCGACAAGCACCTTTGATGGATCATACGGCTCTACTTTAGAAAGTATCGTGCTTTCTCAAGAACAAGGTTACCGAATGCTGCAGAGCCTAAATTGTGTTGGCTGTCCAAATATCAAGAAAGTTGTAATTCCTCCCACAGCGAGATGTTTCCATCTATCATTACTAAATCTCTCGCTGTCTTCAAACTTGAAGGAAGTTGACATATCATGTTGCAACTTGTTCATTCTTAACCTAAGGTACTACTGTAAACTATTCTGCCATATAGTTATCTTACTTCTTGTAGTGACAACTTTGCTGATTTGTTTTATTTTGTCCAGCAACTGCAACTTCTTGGAAATTTTGAAGCTCGACTGCCCAAAATTGACCAGTCTATTTCTTCAGGTGCATTTACATCCTACTTGCATCATCATTCAGCTGCTATGGTAATTGTTTTCTTGAAAAGTGTGTTATTTAGTGGACTAACTGCTGTAAGACCGAAAAATTTCCCATCAGTATGGTTGTGCATGGTTATCTCAAGCCGTGCTCTTTATTTTTATGCAATATATTTGCAACCATTTCTGTTGGATTTGTTTTTGTGCAAAGTATGCCAGGTTTGTCAAAAGATCCGACATTTTGCGGTCCCTTTTGTAAAAACACAAACAGGTCTTTGTGCAAAGTATGCCAGGTTTGTCAAAAGATTTATCCGACAAGTATAGAATTTAAAGACATTTAGGGCTGTATTTATCTTTAGCTAGCGACAGCATGATGTAGCAATATTACTATATTTTCAACAAACACTTCTAGTCTAAAAACTCTGGTTGTGTCATGAGAGCCTTCTGTGAATTTATCGAGGGTTGCTGCATTCTACAACCATTATGCCAATTGCTATCATAATGGTAAAGTTTGCTTTGCTGCAATGAAATGTTGGGCTATCCTTGTCAACAAAGACTTGAAAGAAGATAAATCTTTGCTTCTTGGCATCTTTCTCTCTTTCTTCACCCTTTATTCAGTACTTGTCGTTGAAGTTGTCTGATTTATGACCTGACTTGTTGACACTTTGCGGTCCCTTTGTTTCTGCTTGTACGTGTCTTACCAGTCTTGTGGTATCGATGAGCAAGCTGTTGAAGCTGCGATAAGGCAATGCAACATGCTCGAGACACTTGATGTTCGCTTCTGCCCAAAAGTAAGTTGGAATTTTAGTTTCTTGCTCATCTATTCCCCTACATTATTTTTTTTTGCTAAATTTCATATTTCTTACCTTCCGTCAGATATCTCCATCGAGCATGGGAACACTACGCACAGCATGCCCGAGTTTGAAGCGCATCTTTAGCAGCCTACCGTGCACGTGATACCACCAATTTCATGAAGCATTTCTTGTCTACAGGGTACATTAGAATTTTTACTATTTTGCATCCTAAGACCTGTCTGTATTTATGCCTGGGAATTTTTTTCATGTTGCTCGTATTTGTCGATTCAAGAATTAAACACATCCATTTTGATTATTCATTGTTGTTAATCTTGTTGCTAAATGTTTCTCTTCTTTATATGTTTGCTCGTTATTGTATGAAATAGGCAAATAGTATATGATTTTAACTTATCTGTACTATTTGAATACTGTGTATTTTTCGTTCAAACTATTATAATGATGTGTAAGAATATATAATTCTAAGTGAAAAATGAGTCCAAAGGTCAGATTAAAGTCATATTTACTCTTTATATGAAATGAAAATAGCAAAATGCATAGACAAAGCACCAAGATAATCTTACAAAATTTCATATTATATTTATGCAAGTTGAAAGTGTGGAAGCAGAAACATTTTACATTTGATCAGCGTTGCACCCTTTTGGGGCGGTTCCGGGTTCCGGCAAGCCTTGCGATCCACTTCTCCTGCGACGTGGTCGGACGAGACGTCATCGGAGGGAGTTCAGCAGGGAGTGCAGCAGCAGAGCTTGTGAAAACATTTAGAACAAGAAATGCTAGAATAGGTGAAAGATCAAGTCCTCCCAGCGGTGGAATTATCCCTCGGAATATGCTCAAATATGGATCACACAGTGTGCTGAAAAAAAAAAAATTACACGTTTTACAATGTCGTACTACCTCCGTCCACGATAAGTGTGACCCTGTTTCCTTTTTCGTCCGTCCACAATAAGTGTGATTTTTTCTTAAATGGAAATGACTCCACTCACAATACATCTATCTAACTCACTTTTCCACTCTTTAAACATGTGTCGCTCCCTTCGGACCACGCTTATCGTGGACGGAGGGAGTATTTGATTATAATTCAACGCTGTTTTAACATTACTAATATCTTATAACTTCAATCATCTAAACACTTGAGCAACAAGGACTTATATCTTTGAAATCAAGATTTGAAAACCTAATAAGCTTTAAACACATTATATATATAAGATCAAGAGAAGCTTAATCAAGATTTGAAAACCTAATAAGCTTTAAACACATTATATATATAAGATCAAGAGAAGCTTATATAAACTAGGTGAAATAAGTTCAGCCGAGCGCTCGGCAAGTAGCAACGAAATCCATACCTGAGGGGACTAACAACGGCTGAAGGAGCGTTAGGAAACCACGTCAAAACCAGCCTTACAATGAGCAACGTGTTGTAGATGTTCAAGAAACTCGAAATCCCACTAGCAACCACTAGTCCTCCTACTGCATCTCCTGGTAAAATCGCTGCAAAGTTTTGAGTCGACACCATTGACAAGTTGTCGCACTTGCTCCGTGGAATCTTCAACACAAAATCGAGCTCCTCTTAACAAGAAGAAAATATCACCATGAAGATAATTTATATGTCTATATGTGTGCCTTTTAGATCGAGCTACCTAAAACACACCACATTAATAGGCTGAATATGGTCTTTATATTGAAACATGAAAAAGAAAACGAACAAACAATGAGGACCTAAACCACGAGTACAGAAAACAATTCCATCGTGGCCGGGCCTCGCTAAAACCTCTACAGAAAAACCAACATGGAAAACCCCCTTAAAGGAAAGAGTACCAGTCTAATGAACCGTGCAAAAGAAGGAGTGCACAAACTAATCCATCTCAACAAAATGAACAATATCCGGGTGTGGACCATCCCACCCATGAATAGGACTTGCATAAGACTAGATGTGTGGTGGTTTTTCATATTCCTCAAGAAAGATAGGGAGTGTCTCTCCAAACACATCTCCCACTATTTTGGTATACGTATTTTGGCGGCTCGAGACACTTATTTGGAGACTAGACTGAGGGAATATTCTCTAATAGAGTATGCATTGGATGACATAGCTAATATAATATACACGTGACATGCATTGAAAGTAACGTTCTAAGAAATAGTCCAAAACTAAGTGCAACTAACTATAGTTCAATATTGAAACACAAGCAGCCTAAAGGAATTTGCATAAGAAAATATCAAAATAAAATATGAACTAGAGCTAAACCTGAAATAATTCAACCGAATATAAATAATATGATAAGAAATCAAAACTAATTGCTTAACTCATCATTCATCAAACATAAACTTTTTTAACTTAACTACTCTTCCTGTTATATAACTGTGTGTGTGTGTGTGTGTGAGAGAGAGAGAGAGAGAGAGAGAGAGAGAGTACCTGGAAGCAACTATGAAGATGAGCAGGAAAGGATAATACTCTATCAAGAATCTCATTTTGGCACCTGATATTATCCACAATTTTCAAGAATTTTTCGACATTTGAAACTAGGGATTTCTGGATTTCACGAAAACCATTTGAAGCTCCAATCAATAACTGGAAGTTCGGGTTCGAAGGTTGTCTGAAAAATGGGGCGCTGCGAATGAAATCAAAAGGGGTAGAAGAAATTGGAAAAATCAGCAAATTTGGAGGTGAAGTTTTAGCAACACAAATACAATTTCGCTCTTCCTCCATTGAAGTAGAGCAAGACTCCATTTTTGTAGATAGAAGGAATTTAGGAAAGGCTTAGGATTGGATAAATGAAATACAAAGATAGATATTTGCTAATTAACCCCTCAGTTTCTTCTATTTTACGGATTCGAGCCTCTTCCTTCCTTTAATCCTTTTTCATATCAATCACAATAAAAATACCCATTTTGTTTAATACAATCATAATTTTAGTCACAATTTAAGAAAATTATTAATTTAAGAGACAATAATACCTTTAATGAAATTATAATAAAAATATACCAAAAAATTGATTCATTAAATGAACACGTGATAAGGATTACACATTGTTGAAACAATTTAATTTCATCCAAAAAAATGATTTGCATGTGATATTATTGGACCCACCTTATCCCTTAACAATCTACACATTTCCCTCTTTAATTTCACTAAACAAAACTAAATACTCCCTCCGTCCTGGGCTAGTGTGGTGTGTATTTAAACAATCATATCACTAATAAGGAGACATGACCTTGTAAAAATAAGTCTTACATATATATAAATAACAATAAAGCTATTCGGTCACACTGTGGCCGGCCACACGCGTAAGAAAAGAAAAGTTAATTGTAAAAATGAAAATAATCACATTTGGTTTATGATTCCCCAATTAGAGTATAGTTTCATTTTCAAAACTCATATTACCTTTTTTAGCTTGTGTGGCTGGCCACAGTGTGTCCAAATAGCACTAACTATATATAAATTTCAATATAAATCATATCTTCATTGGAATAAAGAGTGCAATTATAGTTTGAATCTACTAGTCAGTAGTAATATTTGTTGGATGAATACAAATTGTCACACATCTTCACTCCATGAGGATTAACTGTTCTAATAATACATGTTGGTTGAGTCAGGAGATATGAACGACCCGAAACCTTCGGTCTTAAGCATTAACCACTCTACTGCTGAGGCAAAACGCTCACAAACTTCACCACATTTATCTAAATAAATTTGTGAATGCCAAACTTGAGCACGTGGTGGGCCACTCGTAGGAAAAGGACTATTTTCATATCAAGTACATCGGCCCACTGGGCTCTACACCAAGCCCATTTTCAATGTGGTGTAGGAGTGTCAAGTGTGAATACTAAATAGTACGAATCGAATCGAGTCGAGTATTGATTAATTCAAAATTAAAAGTCGAGTATTGATCAATTCAAAATTAATTAAATTCGAGTCGAGTATTAAAAATGTAAAATTAATTTATGAACCTAAACGAGCTTAAAATAGTTACAAATTTTATTTTAAAAGTTATTTGGAATATAAAAATTAAAATTTTATTAATCAAGTCAAATTGTTGAAATGAAGTGTTATAATTTCAAATTATTAGTAGAGATACTGTAAATAAGACCTACAAGACTAAATATACTCGCGAGCTTTCGTTTTGAGTACTAAAAGTGTTTATAGGGTTTAGATTGTAACTTATCTTTTTTATTTTAGGATTTGTTTTCCTTATATTAGATTAAATTTAAATATAGTGTTTAAATTTTATTAGATTAAACTTAGATACTTCTTTTTGTATGTTCTAAACATATATTAGATTAGAATTACTTTGTATTTCCACACATATATATAGTTCAAGGAGGGGTTAGGCAAAAATTAGGTTTTGATGAATACTATATTGTGAGTTTTTTTCCCTCTCAACTTCTCACTGAAATAAGCAGAATGACAGATGTCACGGTGACGTTCATTTGACTTATCAATCGGATCACCATCCCATTTGTGCCGTCTTCATGACTTATCAAGCGGTTCTCCATTCATTTTTTACTCTTCTACCATAGTGTTGTTGAACTACTTGATTTTTTCTTTGATCTAAAGTGAACAGGTCAAACCAAATAAAGACCGGTTTGCGTTTTTTAAATTCAAATTTTGTTAAATTTAAAATATTAAGTATGATTTGAATAAAAATGACATTATCAAGATTTGAACCTAAAAACCTCCTTATTATCACTAACCATCTCACCAACACGAGTTATTCATCTTTAAATATTTGATTTGCTAATTTAACTTGTTCTTAAAATATAATGGTAAAGTTTAATAGAGTTTTGTAATTATTTTTTTCAAACATGTAAATACTTTAATTTATTTATTGTGTTCAACAAATATTGATGAACAAATTTATATAGAACGATATCATTTTCTCTCTCCGCCAGGATGTCCACGTCACAAAACTCGACTGCTGCGTAAGACATGATTTCCTCAAATTGAATCATGTAGAAAAATTGCCAAATAATAATAATAATAAGTTCATGTATTTAGAAACAAATTTTAAAGGTCGTGGAAAAAATCAAAGCGGAATAAAGTTCATGCATTTTAATTAAATTAACCTTGTCATAATTGTAATTTTATAAAAAATTAATATAAAAAGTATAAATATAGATAAACCATTATTTCGATAAATTGATACAAATATCAATATAGTAAGGAATACTCCCTCCGTCCCCGAAAAATATGATTAATTTGCTATTTTGGACCGTTCCTTAGAAGTGTAGTGTTTTCATAAATGGAAATGACCCCACTAATTTTCTAATATTTTACAGTTCACAACAAATCAAATATGTGGATTATTTTCCCCACTTAACAAATATTTACTTACATTTTCTTAAAATGTGTGTCGCACTTTCTGTACTACACTAACTCGCGATGGGAGACAGTAATTTCAAAGTGGTAGGCTAGGCACGTACAAGAAGAATTGACCCTTCATAGACCATAGCATATCACAAAGATTACCACTTAGATTCTTCGAACTACTTGGAATAATTAATAAATAGGGTTGGTCACATCAAATATCCTAATAATTAAACTAGTAGTATAAACTACGTTAGAGAGCAAAAATCCTTTTTTAGACTTTAATAAGTTAAAAACGCACAAATTTGTTTGTTTTCAACAAGCGCGAGACATGATTGACACTTTTATTTGGGAAAAAAGGGGTTAAGTATCAATTAAGCCCCTAACGTACACACTCAAGTGCGGATTCACCCCTGACGTAAAGTTAGGGGGCTGCCAACACCCTATGTAAGTATAAGTGGAGCAAGAAACTCCTCCAGTCACAAAATCACTATTTTTTTTTCATTTTTTGTTTTTATTTTTTTGTTTCCTTCACATAAAAAAATCATCAAACACCTTCCATGACTTCGGCCACTACATCTCAAAGGCATCTTAGGTAGAGATGTCAACTTGGCCGGGCCGGCCCAGCCCAAGCCCGGTATGGGCCGGCCCGGGCCCAGCCCGGTTCAATAAATGTGCGGGCCTGGGCTTGGACCAGCCATTGAAATGGGCCCCATATGGGCCTAATTTCTAGCCCTGAACCAGGCCCGGCCCAGGCCCATTCCGGGCTTTGTTCCTCATGGGCTTAAGATGGGCTTTATTTTTTAGGAAAGCCCGGCCCAAGCCTGGCCCGTTTCACTAGTGGGCCTGGCCTGGGCTGGGCTAAATACTAAAAAGCCCGTTTCGGACCTGGACTGGCCCGGCCCGGCCCAGTTGACAACTCTACTCTCAGGTAAAGATCAGAGACTCCTTGTTAGCACCAACGAGTTTCTATGTATAAAATCATGTTGAGATGTCCGCCAATTAAAATCACTTAAGAGAGGAACTGTCCGCCAATGATGAGAAACTTGTTGGTGCTAACGATGGTTCCTTTGATCTATGCCTGAGATGTCTCTAAATATTTGAGATGTAGTGGCCGAAGTCATGGAAGGTGTTTGATGATAAGGAAACATATAAACAAAAGGTAAAACGAAAAAAATAGTGATATTGTGTGATGGAAGGGGCTTTTTGCTCCACTTAGATGTACGTTGAAGTACTGACAGCTCCTAACATTAGGTTAGGGGTAAATCCGCACTTGCATATCAACGTTAAGGTGTTTCTGGTAGGGGTGTGCATCGGTCGGTCGGTTCGACCGACCGACCAAAATTTCATAAACTGAAAACCGAATCGATAAAAAATTATAGAACCGAAACCGAACCGATTTGCCTTTTGGACCGAACTGAAACCGAACCGAAAAATTAAGTCGGTTCAGTCGGTTATTTTAAAAACCGAATGAAAATGAAAAAAAAAATGACAAAATAAAGCATTACAAATAAACATAACCGACAGCAGGACACCTGTATCATCTTCATAATCCATCACTTATTTTTCTTCTTAAGCATATTGATAACCATAAACAAAGAAAGTAATTCTGAATATGACATACTATTTACTAAGAATTAAAAAAAGAAGAAAAAAAAAAGAGGCAAATAAAAAATCCAATCTTTTCCCCATTAAAGCAATCATTCAACATGGAAAAGAAAAAATGGCAGCCATACAGAGCATGGTGTTCGAATTAGCTGACCAAATGAAAGGTGATGACAAAGAATGAAAATAGGCAGAAAAAAGAGATGTTTGATCGAGTCTGTTGACCAAGAGAGAGCGGCGGCGGGCGGCTAGACTGCAGCGGGCGGACGGTGTGAGAAGGGTGGCGCCGCTGTCGGTGGGAGAAGAGCGCCGGTGAGGCTGGACTGCACCGAGCGAACGATGGACGGTGGGATAAGGTGCCGCCGATGATGGGAGAACCAAAAGGGCACAGGTAGTTGAAAGGCGCCGATGGGAGAAGGGCACCGACGAGTGTGAGTGAGAGGCTGAAAGGAGAGGAGATGAGAGAGTGAATGTGAGTGACGGTGGACTGCAGAGGGTTTAGAGGATTAGGTTTTCTTTAATTTGTTATTTGTATAATAAAATGATATATATATATATATATATTAATATATAATATTTTAATAGGTAGTTCGGTCGGTTCGGTGCCCGACCGATCAAATTCTACAAAATCGGGACCGAAACCGAAAATCAAATTTTTAAAATATGAAAAACCAAACCGAAAACCGATGTGTTCAAAAATCGAATCGAACCGACCAAAACTCATCGGTTCGGTCAATTTTTTCGATTCGGTCCGGTCCGTGCACACCCCTAGTTTCTGGATACTTAACTTAAAAAATTAAAAACATTCTCTTAAAAGCCTGGGGACACCGCGGGCATTTAAATTATACTTAACGGCGTTAAAAGAGCCGTCAGTGAGACAGGCTTTAGTTGGAATGTAGGCCCCACAAGCTGTGGATTAATTATTAACAGTGTCAGGGTGGGGGATGTGATGAATGGACAGGTGGCCTTCCCGAGGTGTGCAATTGTAGCTTTCGTTTGACGGCGAAAATATATCAAAGTTTAGGTGCCCCAATGAGATTTCACGATTCTTGGAGGGCCTCGTCTGCAAATTATCCGGACCCCACAACAACTATCTGGATATTGACTGTTGGTAGTAAATTAGTACTCCTAATAATAATGGGAAAGCAAAAGGCATTTATTTTAGCGTTAATTACGGGAAAAATTCCAATCTTTGGTAAAATTCTGATTTTTTTCCTTACTATTTAATTTTGCTAAGAAATTCATCACGTTTTAATATTTATGATTTTTTCACTATAATTGATTTTCTCCCAAATTGATGTTGAAATATATTGGGCCACGTCTGCAAATGAAATTAATAGATCAACATCATTTTGATTGGAAATGTTCGTCGGGAGAAAAAACAGAAACATTAAAAGGTGAAGAATTTCTTCGCAAAATTAAAAAGTGAGAGGAAAAACCAGAATTTGACCAAAGGGGGAAAAATTGATGTTTGATTTTAGTTGTCGAGGTAATAAATATTTATATATAGTACGGATGATGCATTAAGTATCCTATTTACTATTCATGCATTTACTTGGATTGAAATTTATTTTAAAGAATTATATTTTCAATTTTTTTTAAAGTTTTAACACACGTACAGATGATTCGAACCCCAACTTCATACTTTGAGGAAAAGTATTTTACCACTAAGTTGCGCTTTGTTATCAATTCGATTCACAATTCTTGGTCCTTTGTTTGAATTTCTCCGTGCTCAATTTGCTAGACATATCATTTAAGTATGTATGATATTTTTATGTTTTGACAAAATTTAAAATTCAATTAAAAATTGAGTTGGATTAAGTAAAAAGAGATTGAACTGCTTAAAGTGAACTGATGTTCGATTAGACTGTTTGTTAATTAGACAAATATTTTATAGTTCGATAATATTTCAATCAAATTTGAACAATAGTATATTTGACTCCAATGTGACTCGTTTATAATGGAAAAAAAAAATCATCAATTCAAATTTAACTAAAATTGAATTATTCCAATCCTACAGCAAACCATATAGTTCGTGAACTCACCAAAATATTAATGATTCTTGTATCAGGTTTAACTAAACCATATATTTGGAACTTTTTAATTTTGGTTTATCCTTTTTATAATAAAAATTAACTTATTTTATTATTTCATTATATTTTCAATTCATATTGGGGTTCAAGGATTAACGACAATAAATATGGGGTCTGTAGACAACAGTCAATACTATCTGGCATCAAAATCTAGATATTTATTTTAAATTATAAAAATTCAAAATTTGTAACTAACAAAGTGTCAAAACATAATGCTGGAATGAATATGATATTAACTTATAATTTCAATTCGCAACAACTATTTCCGTATTCTTAATTCCATTATATATAGAGAGAGAATGGTGATGTGCACACCTACTTTGAGTACCTTTCGTAAGCACCACTCTCGTTTTGTCTACATTAGTATTATTTTATTTTATTTTTTATATTATGTTTCATTCTAACATCCTAGAAATTATTATTAAGGTCGTTAAATTTATAAATTACATAAAAATCGAATCTCGATTTGTTCGATTTATTCATTTCTTCGAAATTTAATCGGAAAAGAATAAATCGAGTTTTGATTTTTATGTAATTTATAAATTTAACGATCTCAATAATAATTTCTAAGATATTAAAGTAAAACATAATATAAAAAATCAAATAAAATAATGCTAATATTGACATCACCTATCTCTGTATATAAAAACTGAAATTTTACTATATTTCTTCCGTGATATCTGTAAAACCATCATTTCAGACTTTTATATATTTTGCATGTGTAAAATGCAAAATTTATATACATACAAAGACTACATAATTGAGCCCTGCTATTTATGGTTATTTTATCTACAATTTGCAATGTAGTAAAATTTACTATTTTTCTCACATTGAAGGTAATATACAGTCTGATACACAGTCAGTGTAAATATATCAATTATTCTTTTGTGAAGGTAAGTCACATTACAGATATCATTGATAAAAAAAGGACACATGACATAAAAATGTAATAGAAAACATATAACAATTTTTTTCTTAATAGTTTGAGTCTTTGAAGGTTGTGATTATAATTCCATGATTCTATTTACTTTCACAAATCACATACCTGTTTGGTAAAATAGCAATTAAATTTAAAGATCGCGTCACGGTGGACTCGAACCCGAGATATTTGGCTTCGGACATTAACCATTCTATCGCTAGATCAACACACGCGCACACACAAACCCTGTTTGGATTAAAAGAACGAATTTAATTGTATTTGTGTGGGTAGAGAAAACATTTCCTAAAGTGTTATCTATAAATATATATCTCTGTTAATCAATAAATAAGAAATTCGTTTTTATATTTAAATATAAATAACACATATAAATTTAATTATAGACATTGCGCGGAATAAATATAAAAGGAGCTAGCTTGATCTCTCTACGAATTTTTTTTGGATGCTATATATGTAACAATTTTAAGAACACGACAAATTAAATTTGTCACAACATAATTGAATAAATTCAAGAATGGTGCGAGTACATTTCTATATGTGTTAGAACATCCAAATAGAATTTATTTCAATTTACTATGGCAAATACTACAGTTCCTATTGCATAAGTAGAAAAATATGTTATGCATTTATTAGTTGTGCATGGAATAGTGCCATGATTTATTACTCTATTTTAATACTTCCAAAAAAAAGATGTGAAACAGTCTAACTCTCAGACTTGTAAAAACACGGGCAAAAAAATATTACTACTTGGAGAGAGAGATGATGTGCTACACACCTTCCGTGAGCACCTCTCCCGTTTCGTCCATATTAACACCATTTTATTTAATTTTTGATATTGCGTTTTATTCTAATACCTTAGAAATTGTAATTAAAATTGTTAAATTTATAAATCAATAAAAATCTCCACTCAATTTCTCCTATTTATTCATTTGATTAGTAAAAATTTATGATCATTCATGTAGTTGTGCTACGAATCAATCTTACTACTATTATTTAGTGCGTTGCAAATCTCACATAATAGTAGGTACATAGTTTCATGTACCACCGCTTGTCATCTCACCGCCACATCAGTTAAGTACTTCAATTCATAGTTTATCTTCAAATAGTTGCATGTTCTTATTTACAGGAACCGACTGTTTACGGACTCCACGTGCTCCAAGCATCCATCATTGTGGGTGCTCTTACATGTTATATAACGTAAATATGATCTTGTTTATATATTAGGTGGACTTGTGTAAATTCGAATTTCATTTTTCTTCAAGATAGTGCCACTTTTCTTTATGATAATTAGCACATTTATAGTATTTTAACTAGTTAGACGATGAAAGTATAATTGTCACTATTTTTCAGAATAATTGTCACTTTGTATTCGACCACACTATACGGTCGACCACACTCAAGTATTTGTGTTTATATATTTAACAAGCAACAACAAATTAAGGGTGAATCATAATTTTTTTTGTGTGATTCGATTTAGTTGATTTTTTTAAAAAACCGAATTGAATTAATTTAAAATAAATAGATCTTTCCTTTTTGAATTTATAATCAAATCAATCTCTTAATAAGTGGCTCATATACCATATCAGGTCGTCCCATAATAAGTGGTTTGTTTTTAATTAAGGAAATAATTATCTCTTAAAAAATTATGGTCATATCACTTTAACCAATTTTTATTTTTCACCTAAATAATTGTGCACATAAAGTATGAGTCACTTATTATGAGACGGAAGGAGTATATTTTAATATTTTATTCCAATCCAACCATACCCACAATCCACACAGCCATAAAAAAGAGTGATGTTATTTGGCCATAATTTGGTCGATTAAATGAAAATAGACCAATTTTGTTAGATATTTGATTCATATAAAAAGTATGATTATATATTCTATTGAGGCAAAATTTGGGATAACCAATATAGATAGTGGAAATTAATAGTTGGCCACAAACTTTATTTGTAGAAATTATGGCCAACTTTTGGAAATTTGGACCAATTTGCCCTTGGAACCACTATTAACCATCCATCCACCCATTTCATTTTTCAGTTTTCAAATTTCAAATTCTCTGTTTCTTCTCTCTCTAAAAATCCTATTTTCTCCATTTCTTCCGTCGTACTTTCATTTTGCCGTCGCCGCCGCCGTCGTACTTTCATTCCGCCGCCGCATCGTCGTACTTCCATCCCTTCCACCGCACCGCCTTCGTACTTCCAGTCCAGTCCGCCGCGCCGCCTTGAACTTTCACATTCGCCGGCCCATATTCCAGATCTGCCGTCGCACCAGATTCTTCTAGATATACCGCCGCACCAGATTCTTCCAGATCCCGTTGCCTTATTTCACAGCTTTCTCTCCAGAATCCATGGCGTCAAATTCCAGATCTAATGTCCTGGATGGTGTTCGTCTTTGGTCAACCGCATCATGTATGCCTTGGCACACCTGGTACGAATGCAACGTATTCGTACCAGGTGTGACAAGGCATACCGCGCTTAGACTTAGCACACCTGGTACGAATGGTCTATATCTGTACCAGGTGTGCCAAGTCCAGGCGCGGTATGCCTTGGCACACCTGGTACGAAAACGTATTCGTACCAGGTGTGCCAAGTCGCGATGCGCCTAGACTTGGCACACCTGGTACGAATGGTGTGTATTCGTACCAGGTGTTCCAAGTCTATGCGCGGTATGCCTTGGCACACCTGTTACAAATATGTTGTATTCGTACCAGGTGTGCCAAGTCGCGACGTTCAGTGACGTGAAAAATGCAGGAAGAACACATATGCACGAAGAGGACAACAAGATCTGAAAAATATGACAAGAACATGACAGACTAGATCTAGAACATGACAGACTAGATCTAGAAAACTCAATTAAAACTAATACAGTAAAAATACCTCAAATAAATCACTATGGAGATGAAAGCTACGCCGGAGAAGATGACCGGAAAAAGACTATAAGATAAATAATAAATTGTTCGAAAAAGTGTACAAATAAATCAAATCGAAAAGACGACCAAGGAAGAAGACGCGGCGGCGGAGGCAGACGGGAGGGAGTGGCGGTGGAGGAAGGGAGTACAGAGAGAAAGAGACATGAGAGGAGAGAGAAAGTGAGAGTGGAGTGGGTGAAAGAGAGAGTACGGTGAGAGAGAAAGTGAAAGTGAAAAAATCTGTAAAGTGATATGGAGGGCATTTAAGTCACTTCAGCCCAAAGTTGGCCACAATTTATTAGAATAAAGTTGGTGGCCAACTATTAATTTCCACTAACTTAATTTGCTAGTCAACATGATTAACTCTATTTTATATTAGTATATATACTTTTAACTTAACGTCTATCATGATTAGTGTAAATATATTTCTTTCTTATTTTTTCGACAAAAATCTTTGTATTACTTTTATTATATCTATCGAGATTTATATTACGTCCAAATATAAATATATCAAGGTAAATTTGTATAAATTAAATATTTTAAATATTAGAAGTCATTTAGAATAAATTTTTTTTAATAAATTAATTTTTTTTTTATTAAATCAAATTATGGCTAGCCATAATGTGGCTGCATAGATTTATTCCATAAAAAAATATACTCTCCAAATGACACATCTATCTATAGTATTATGCTCACAGTATTTTGAGAAATTCACACGTTAATACCTAAATTATTAACATTTTCACAATCACATTCTCATTTTAAAGATAATAACAATTAAATATATGAACTATCAAACGTCAAACCTATCATAATTATATCATGAACCTTAATTTTCGATAACAAAAAATACATGTGGCACGCTAAAAATTGAATTGGATTTTAACAAAAAGATTTAAAAAGGAGCCGATATAAAGAGGATGGTATTTTGATGCCGACAACAACGTCTTCATTTTGAGGTGATGTTGATTTGATTTTTTTATTTCTATCATCGTCATCAAAATAACGTCGTTTTGATGCCACTTCATTTTTAGTATATTTTTGTAAAAATTCAGCTCAAGTTCTGACGTGCCACATGTATTTTTTATCTTTAAAAATTGTCCAAAATACAAAATTTGAAAAGATTATATATTTAAACAATATTTTATTTAGATCGAAACATAATCGTAAAAATGTCAATAATTTAGATATTAAAATATAATGTTCAATAATTAATGTATTTAATTAACATTTTCATTTCCAACCGATCCTAAATGTTTCAATTTGGCCCGAAAACGACGGACCAACCTGAAGAGACTGAGAAAAAAAGAGGGTTACGATCAAAAATTTTTAGCCCAGAAAAATTTAACCCAATTGATACGAACCGAAAATAACCCGGCCCGATAGAACTAGCCTGAAAATCGAATGGGTTGACCTGATTAATACTATCTTGAGAATACGTTGTAATATGTACTCCTCTCAGTTTATTAACTTTTTAATTTCTCAGTTTATTATCTTCTTAATTGTTCTCAACAAATCAAAATTAAGTATAATATTTATTATTTTTTTTTTTGTAAAGTTCGGATTTAAATGAGATTGATAACTAGTTATATTGTAACTACTTATATTTAATTATTTAGATATTTCATAAACTTAAATGGGGTTGGGTAATTAGCGGATACAATTATACGGGTTTGGAACGAGAACGAACAGTAAAATAACTTTTTAATCGGGATTGAGACATATACAAGTATATAAATATTAAATGAGTCGTCCGAACATTAATCAACATGCCTGCATAATTTTTTTTTCTCATTTTTTAATCCTTTTGTTATTTATACTATTTATTATTAATATTTATATTGTAATATTCGATTTTTATTGAGATGGACAATCAATTCTTGTAACAACTTATATTTATAAATTTAAATCGATTCAGGTAATTAGGGATTATTACTGTACGAGTTTGAGACTATAACAAGTAGTGAAATTACTTTTAAATTGGGCTTGCAACATGTACGGGAATATACATTCTAAACGGGAATGTAAATTATAATTTACTTTTTGATAAATATGTTTAGTTTAATTACTTTTTAAATTTATTCATATAAGCTATACCATAAAATAATTTTCCGTCGATTTTGGATGTGCTACTTACAATAATACATAAAATAAGAGTATTTACATGAGTCCATCATGGCGCGGTTCTTATATTTACTGGCTAATTTATAAAAAATGAGCATTTATATAAATTCTTCAAGAGTGGAGTCATATTGAAAAACATGGGATAGAAAATTTTAGATAAATATGAATAGAAAAAAATTAAACTTTTACTATATCAAATTAAACAATTTAGAAAGTATATTGTTGTTCTAATCCTATATATTTTTTTTATTTAATCACATATCATATCTATCTTTTTCTATATTTGAATCCCACATCGAATTTTAATAATTCTCATTTAATCGGGTTTGAGATGAGTACTTTAAAACAATTCTGATTTGAGATCGGAAAATATTTATTGAATGACTACCCGACTCACTGTCGTTCCTAACCAAACCTTTTAGGAAGGACCATAAAAGATTGAGATAAATCTATTTTTAAGTTTATACATATAAATTATTATATAAAATTAGTCCTCATTCAATTTCAACGGATTATTTACTAGTTAATTTAAGTATTTAAAAATAATGTTCCTACTATTTTCTAGAAGAGAAACAATAAATTGTGCGAAGTGGGCCACTTTTGCTAAATTCAAACCAAAGGGAAAGTATTACAAATGCATCAAACCTCAGGGATGTCATTGCAAATTCGACAAAAGTTATTTCAGATTCTTCCTTTATTGTGGAGAAATTCAGAATGCCATGGATTATTTTATTTAGATACCAAAGCACTGTAAAATTTCAGAGTGCCATGGCAGGCTTCTATTCCTATTCCTATCAATATTCTTGACTACAATTCTTAATTCTAAAATTTTCTATTTTTAAAAAAGTGACCGATTTAATATTAATTTATTTTATTCATCATCTTATGTTTATGTTCCCTCTTTCCCATTCATTTTGACACGTTTCGGTATGAGTATTAAGAATAAAGGAATTAAGTGTAAAAGTGGTGTTTAGTGTAGTTAATAAAGTGATATGAACTGTTTTTGAAGTGAATAAAGTAATATAAAATGCTTTTGAAGTGTAGTAAAATGTTTTTAAAGTGAATAAAGTGATTTTTTAAGTGAACATTAATTATTTTCATAAAAGGAAATGTGTCAAGATGAATTGGACGGCCCAAAAAAGAATACGTGTCAAAATGAAGGGGACGGAAGGAGTATTAAATATGATGAAAAAAAAAACACTTTTACTAAATTTTAACCGCATCTTAAGAAATAATATAAAATTTAGCCATATTTATAGTGAACTTTCAATTATACCATTTTAATTGGGTTTTACCATATTTACTATTTTATTATTTTCTATAATCAATTTTTTTTAAATATATATTTCAAACATCTTTGTGAGATGTATTATACTCAAATTCATCTCTTCAAGTTCCAACCATCTCTTTCAATCCAACCTTCATTTTTCCTTCTTTCATTTTTGAACTTCAACCTCTATGAAAAACTTGAATATGTTATTTTGATTGTACAATCATCATTAATTGAGCTACTACAAGGTAATCTTTCAACATGTTATCGTGTTGTACGATTTCATTTTGTGTTCTTCAGCATGCTAGGTCTGTTCATAAATTTTTCGTCTGCAAGTTCATGATAGTGAGAAGGCGCGATGTCGCGTTAGTGCCTTTTTTTGTAACATCATGATAGGATAGATTATCGAGGTATTATGCGGAGGCGCGTGTCAAGTCAGTTCCTCTTTTAAGCATAAAAATGGTTAAAATTTATATGTTTCTTAAAATGTGACTAAAATTTTATTTTTACTAAGCAAAAGTGTAATTTTTACCGTTGATACTATTAAATATTGATGTGATAAAGAAAATATTTCATGTTAATCTTAAGTCTTATAAATTGAGTCGATTAATTGTACTCCTTACATTCCGCTCATTTTGTCTACATTGCCTTAAATGGATGTTCCACTCAATTTGACTACTTCAAAATAAGGAAATAATTTACCCTTCCAACCTATTAAAAGTGGTACCCACATTTTATCTTTTTACACTTATCCTTAATCTCTATGCCGAACCGAACAGTAGTAAGTAGACAAAATGAGCGAACGGAAGAAGTAATTTTTTTAAATTTTGCCTTGGTCTATATGATATGTCCATTGTTGAAAACACAAGTAATTGGGATTTTATTGCAGAGTAAGTGAAGAACTGAAGTTAGAATATGAAAGAAGTGAAAAAGATTGCAGCAATATAATAAGAAAAGCAAACAAAATTTTCACTCACTCAAAATTTTTACCCCGAAATATTTTTACCCCGAAATATTTAATGGGAAATGGACAAAATAAAGGAGAAAAAGGACTATAATTATTTGTAGTTGCCTGGCTATATGTGCAATGATAAAAGCTTTTCACACATTTAGAAAATTTAGTTTAAAGAGAAGAAAAAGCGTTAATTGTCAACTGAAGTAAGGAAAGAAGCTCTGCTAACTTCGGCTCTCCTCTCTGCAGAGATAGCGACTTGTTATTATGGATTCAAAGGCTCAGAAATCTAAAAAAAAATGCGATTTTTATAACATTATATATATTATAAATATAGACATAGATATAGAGACATGTGGTCGTGTATGTATAGATTGAGAGATAAAGTGGTTTAGTTATATACTTATGTATGATGGGATGATAGCTGAGAGAAGCTTAAAAAAGATTTAATTTTGTGGTTTCCCTTTAGATTTTACTTACTTGGATGTATATATATATATATATTTAGAGAGAGAGAGAGAGGGGGAGAGGCGGGGGAGAAAGGGAATGGGGGAGTGTGTTCCATAATATTGATGAGAGAGAGAGAAGTGTCAAGTGAGAGCTGTAATGTATTGTTGCAGCAGGTCTAGTACCAGAAACTTGGCAGAAGGTTTTTTAACCTTTTCCCTCTTCAAAATAATTCACGATTCTCTTTCCTATTTCCACATTCGCATCTTTCATTCTCTCTCTACATTTACTTACATGCAAAAGTTGCACTATTTATCTCTCTCCCTCCATCCCTCTCTCTCACTCTCTCTCTCTCACACACACACTCTCTCTGCAGGGCTCTCTGGCATTAGGATGTGATTGAACATTACAAATGCCAGAGCCTGCTCTTTCTTTCCATTGCACATTTTTCAACAAATCTTTAGAGCATTTGTAATTATATTCCTGTTCATCATCTGCTTTCTTCACTCTCTCACTTTCTTTCATCGTTGGTGAATCCAAGACTTCATCTTTTCCTAGTCTTCCAGCTTGCTTCTAGCTAATCCCTTGCCATCTTTATTTCCAACTTCCAATTTCTCTCTCTTACGGACATAGGTGTCTGTGTGGTCTACAATTTCTCAAATTTAAGGTTGAGGTATACTAGAATTCTGTCTATGAGAAGTGGGATATGGCTACTTCTTGCAAAAGATTTGCTGTTGGATTTCTGGTAGTGTTGTTGAGCTGTGCTTCTGTAGAGTGTGATGGTGATGGTGAGTGTTAATTTGGCCTTTTTACAACTTGTGTCATCATTCTTGGCTTATTTTAGAGCTTTGAATTGGAGTTTATTATTTTAATCTTTTAATTACTGTCTAACTTTATACAAGAAAGTTCGGTATAATTTGTCCTTATTGCATAATCACGTCATCTTCTCACCTTAAACCTTGTATTTTTGTCTTTATTAACTTATGTCTTAACCAATTTCTGTTCCATCACTCAACCTTCAACTCTGTGTGTGTGTGAGTCTTGATTTAGATTAATTTAACATTGAAGCAGAAAATGACATTTCTTCTCTCTCTTTGAAAACATGTGCCTTCTTTTTTTGGGGTTAATTTTGTGGATAAGGTGCTGTTTTGCTGGAGATAAAGAAATCATTCAGAGATGTGGATAATGTGCTGTATGACTGGACTGACGCTCCATCTTCAGATTATTGTGTTTGGAGAGGAATCACTTGTGATAATGTCACCTTCAATGTAGTTGCATTGTGAGTTTCTACTTTTTTTTTTTTTTCAGTTTCCATTAATGTTTATATTTTGAAGGAAAGCTACTGCTCTATTTTATCACTCTTGGAGTTTTTTTCTTAGTGATTTGTTATCTTCCTTTAATAAGTTTATCTTATATATATGTGTTGCAGTAATCTTTCAGGCTTGAATCTAGATGGAGAAATTTCACCTGCAATAGGGAAGCTAAAGAGCCTTGTTACAATGTATATTACCTTATAATTTTGAGTTCATTTTTCATAACTTGAAAATTTCTAGCAATTAAAATTCAAATTTTGTGTAGTGATTTGAGGGCAAATCGGCTATTCGGTCAAATACCAGATGAGATTGGGGATTGCTCATCTTTACAGAGCTTGTAAGTTTTATATTTTTATCCATGGAATTTAAGAAAATATTGTTAAAATGCTTTGATATATCTCTAAGTATTGAGATGGGTAGTTTTAAGATGATCTTGATTGCATTATTCTCAGGGACTTATCATTCAACGAGCTCTTTGGGGATATTCCCTTCTCAATTTCGAAGCTGAAGCAACTGGAGACTTTGTAAGTTAAATCGAATTGCAATTATTTTAATTTTTTAACTTGTATTTGTCTGAGAACTTATTGCATACTTGATACTTCCATATTTACTTGAGCTAATTTCTGTTTTTGTTATTGTGCTCTTTACTGGTTTATATGACAGGATTTTGAAAAATAATCAGTTAATCGGTCCAATTCCTTCGACGCTCTCTCAAATTCCTAACTTGAAAATTCTGTGAGTACCTTTAGTAGTTCTTACCTATATCTCTTCTCGGCTATGATCAAAATAGATTTGTGATGAACTGCTTCGTATTCATGCTCTAGGGACTTGGCTCAGAATAGGTTGAGTGGAGAAATTCCTAGATTATTATACTGGAATGAAGTTCTTCAATATCTGTGAGTTTAATGCTCTTTAATTTGGTTTTCATCACTCCAACTTCGATTTAAGCATGATCGTTCTAGTTTTTTTTCTGTCGGTTTAGGGGGCTGAGGGGAAACAACCTACAAGGTTCACTCTCTCCAGATATGTGCCAGCTAACTGGCTTGTGGTACTTGTAAGTTCATAGTCGCTGCTAAATTACGCAAAGCTCTTCTAATCCTATACATTTTGAACACTTTCTGAGCAGTGTGTGTATTATCTATGCACCAGTGATGTTAGAAATAATAGCTTGAGTGGTTCGATTCCTGAGAGTATCGGCAACTGTACTTCCTTCCAGGTTTTGTATGTATCCGACTGGCAGCTTATTTGATCATGAAACCAGGTTAATTATGGTTAAGTTAAGGTTTGTTTGTTGATGCTAGGGATTTGTCTTACAACAATTTTACGGGCAACATTCCATTCAATATTGGATTTCTTCAAGTTGCTACCTTGTAAGCTTCCCTGTAGATCTTTTAGTTTTGTGGTGACTTATCATTATGTATGTAATACATTTGATGCCCAAATAAATCCTTGTATTTTCAGATCCTTGCAGAATAACCATTTCTCTGGGCCGATTCCATCGGTTATTGGCCTGATGCAGGCATTAGCAGTGCTGTAAGTACCTTTTGTTCTCTTTTCCACCTCGTTACTTCATTTATTCTGACAATTGTATTGCAAATATCTATTCTTTCAGAGACCTAAGTTTTAACATGTTGAATGGAACGATCCCGCCTATTCTTGGGAATTTAACATACACTGAGAAATTGTAAGTAATGCAACACTTCTTACTTGGGAATTCGATCACTTTTTTGCGTATGTCAAATCTCAAGCCTTAATGCCCCATGCCTTGTGTTACATTATAAGATTCAACTTGTAATTGCTTTCCTCATGTTATTAATTCTAACCTTTGCTATGACGCTCATCCACTACAGACGACATTATCTAATGTTTTGTGTTTCGACTTATAATCTCGAACAGGTATCTTCATGCTAACAAGCTGACTGGATCAATTCCTGCTGAGCTTGGAAATATGACAAAGCTTCACTATCTGTATGAATCCTAACCACTAAGTTAACCCTTCTTTCTGAGTTCCACAGTTCGTTACTTCGCTCCCATACTCGACATTTGTTGTTTGCCAATTCATCAATTCTGTTACATTCTTTCTTCTGTTCAGGGAATTGAATGATAATCAGCTCAGTGGGCGCATTCCGCCTGAACTTGGGAAGCTCACAGATTTGTTTGACCTGTAAGTTTTTCATTCAAATAGTTATCTTGTATGGATCTTCCTCGATCTCCAGAGTCACGTGTTTCAGTTCATACACGCAGAAATGTAGCTAATAACCACTTGGAGGGGCCGATACCAGATAATCTTAGCTCTTGTACAAACCTCAATAGCCTGTAAGAACTTATCCTTGATCACAATTCTTGCATTAAAAAACATAGAATTTTTACAATTTGATTTTGACCACAGCAATGTGCATGGAAACAAATTGAACGGAACTGTTCCCTTGGCATTTCAAAAGCTGGAAAGCATGACGTATTTGTGAGTTCCTCTCGTTGCAATCAATTGTCCCTATCTCAGTCTTCAGCTGAATTTAATCTTTCAATTCAGTTTATGGCTATGGTATGTTTAATTTCCTAAGTTTACTCTGAACAATTTACTCTTCACTATCATTGTGTAGAAACCTTTCCTGCAACAACCTGAGGGGCCCCATTCCCATCGAGCTATCTCGAATTGGCAATTTGGACACACTGTAAGTGCTAGCTTGCTTTGCTCATTGAGCAAAAAGGTCCTCTTGTAATGTATTTCTAAACCATAATAACCCGTTTCCCAATTGATCTGGACAGAGACCTATCGAATAATAGGATCAGCGGTGATATGCCATCCTCTCTTGGCGACTTAGAACATCTCTTGAAACTGTGAGTCGTCAATAGTATGTTTTGAGTTGTACGACATCTCTTATATTTGACTTGATTCGCCTTGTTACAGTAATTTAAGCAGTAATGACTTGACGGGATATCTACCTGCTGAGTTTGGAAATTTGAGAAGCATTATGGAGATGTAAGGAAATTAATTACATATTAAAAAAAATTATGTATCTTTTTTTTAAAAAAATTTCTGAGTAGCAGTACATTGAATTTAATTCCTTTTGTGTAGAGATCTTTCAAATAACCATCTCTCAGGTCCAATACCTCAGGAGCTTGGTCAACTTCAAAATCTCTTCATGCTGTAAGAACTCTGTGTGTGTGTGTGTGCTCGCTCGTTTTTTTTTTTTAATTATATTTTTTAATGTCATTTTTAACCTATGTTATTGCGAACTCTTCATAGGAAGCTGGAATACAACAATATATCTGGTGACGTGATGTCGCTTGCCAGCTGCCTCAGTCTTACAGTGCTGTAAGTTTACTGTGAAAACTCTGTTTTGCTCGGAACGAGACACGTAATGTGGTGATGTAGTTTCAGAGTCTAATAATGCTAGCATTCTTACAGGAACGTATCGTACAACAATCTTGTTGGATTTATTCCTACGGGAAACAACTTCTCAAGGTTTTCACCCGAGAGGTCGGACACTTCTCTTTAGTTCCCCGGCAGTTATTAGTTCTCCCATTCAGTTGTTTACTCTACTCATTACCTTTTCCCTCTTCAGTTTTGTAGGCAATCCAGGACTCTGTGGCTATTGGCTCAACTCAAATTGTCGTGCACCTCGTCCCACCGAGCGAGGTGAGAGTGTGACATCTCAAGAAAATGATGTTCCATTGGCTTATGGTGCTTATTTTCCTTGTATATTGTTTGCAGTGTCGATATCTAAAGCAGCTATACTTGGAATTGCCCTTGGTGCAATGGTGATTCTTCTCATGATCTTAATTGCAGCTTGCCGTCCGCAACATCCAAAATCTTTCTCGGTCGGGCCGCTCGACAAACCAGGTTTGTCATCTTAAGTTTCAACATTATCACTTTATATTTGGTTTAACTCAAGAATATTCTCAAAGATTAATATTTTCATCTATAACAGTTAACTACTCGTCTCCTAAGCTCGTTATCCTTCACATGAACATGGCTCTTCATGTATATGAAGACATAATGAGGATGACGGAGAATTTGAGCGAGAAATATGTAATCGGTTATGGAGCCTCGAGCACTGTCTATAAATGTGTCCTCAAGAACTGCAGGCCTGTGGCTGTTAAGAAACTTTACTCTCACTACCCACAATGTCTGAAAGAATTCGAGACAGAGCTGAACACGGTTGGGAGCATTAAACATCGCAATCTAGTTAGTCTCCAAGGATATTCGCTCTCACCTTCCGGATATCTTCTGTTCTACGACTACATGGACAACGGAAGCCTTTGGGACATCCTTCATGGTAAGCTCCATTTTACACGTTGCATTGGATTAGGATGATAGATTGTGTCGTAAGTTCATGAGAAGTGCTACGTTGCAGGAACTACTAAGAAGAAAAAACTTGACTGGAACACTCGTCTCCGCATAGCACTAGGTTCTGCACAGGGACTTGCGTATCTTCACCACGACTGTAGTCCTCGGATCATCCACAGGGATGTGAAGTCGTCTAACATTTTATTGGACAAGGACTATGAACCTCATCTTACAGACTTTGGCATTGCCAAGAGCCTTTGCGCATCTAAAACTCACACTTCGACATATTTGATGGGAACTATTGGTTACATCGATCCAGAATATGCAAGGACTTCCCGTCTCACAGAAAAGTCCGATGTCTATAGCTATGGAGTTGTTCTTCTCGAGTTGCTCACTGGATGGAAAGCTGTGGACAACGAGTCGAATCTCCATCAATTGGTCAGTTTTCTAGACCTTCTGCTGATATTCCTTTTAATCACAATAGAATCTTACAGAAGATAGAAATTTTTAATAAATTGCATCATTCTCAGATCATTATATTACAACTTCAAATACTTCCTCCGTCCCACTCATCTTGGCATGTTTTTCTTTTTGGGTCGTCCCACTCATCTTGGCATGTTTCCTTTTTTGGACAAAATTATGGCTCAATTAGTACATTAATTAAGCCCAAAAGTCAATAAAAAACACTGCATGATTGAAAAGTCAATAAAAAACACTATAAGTCAATAAAATAATATATACAAACTACACTAAACATAATTTTTACACTTAATACCTTTCTTCTTAATACCCGTGCCGAAAAGAACTAGGCCAAGATCAACGGGACGGAGGGAGTAAGTAAAGCCATGTAGGTTGTATATCAAAATTTGTAAGTAAATACACTTTTATAATAGTAATAATAAATATGTGGTGTATGATTTCGGTTTCAGATTCTTGCTAAGGCAGCAAACAACTCTGTGATGGAAACAGTCGATCCTGAAATCTCGGAGACGTGCTCCGATCTTGGGGATATCAAGAAGGTGTTTCAGCTGGCTCTCTTGTGCACGAAGCGACAGCCCTCGGATAGGCCAACGATGCATGAAGTGGTTCGTGTTCTTGGGAGCCTAGTGCCTCCTCCGGAGGCTAAACTACTCGTCTCAACGCCTACAGTGCCCCTCCCGTCTGGGAAGGGCGAGTGCTACGTGGACGAGTATGCAAATCTGAAGACTCCTCACTTGCTCAACTGCCCTTCCATGAGCACATCAGATGCCCAACTGTTTCTTGAATTTGGTCAGGTCATTTCTCAGAACAATGTGTGAACAACAAGTGGGAAGTGGACAAGAATACAAGAAAATGTTGAAGAAAAAATTAATTAAGTGGCATTGCACTTGATGAATAGTCCTCCATGGTGTGAAGTGTAAAAAAGTATTGTAGTAGAGGGTATTTTTGGTATTTGGGATAAAGGGACCACTCTCTCCTCTTGCATTACTCTCTCTCTCTCTCTCTTGGAGATTTTGGTTGGGCTCACACTCTTAGGCAGAAGCAGATGGGAGAATTGGTTCTTGTACATAATAATAATTATAATAATTGTTGTGGGCCTTATCTTATTATGTTGACAGTAGTATCAGTAGTCCTGTCTGTTACAGTTGTGGCTATGGCTAATGGCTGTGGCCTCTTTAATTTCTGCTCAATGGGATGGGACCCACTACCCCTACCCCTACCCCACTACTTGTCACCTTCCTTCTCAATCACATTTGTGTGTTGGGGTGGGTATTACTGACAGCATTTTTGATTGGTGACCTTTGAATCATTGAATGCATGAAAATGGCTATGAAACCTAAACAAAGATCTAAGAAGCAGTTAAACTTGACATTTGCAAGGCTTATGATAGAGTTGAATGATCGTTTTTGATGCGAGCTATGGATTTCACAGAGTTGGGTATGAGATGTGTGTCGACCATCGGAGTCGAAACCTTCCCGCGGAATTAGGCAAGACGGTCCTGCTTAGAGGGTGTTTGGCTAAGCCTATTTTAAACATCTTACTCCCTCCGTCCAATTACAAGGTCCTTCTTTTCTTTTTGGGTGTCTCAATAGTAAGGTTCCAGTTCAAATAAAGAAATAAAGTGTATAATAAGGGCCTAATTAAATGAATTTTGGGCCCACTTCTTCCTAATCCTAATCGGCCCTCCCCTCTCTCATTTCACCGTGCACGCCTCTTCACTTCTCTCCCTCTCTCTCGCTCTCTCCGCCTGCAACACCACATCCTCGCTCACTCTCTCTGCGTGCAACACTCTTTCCTCTCTTTCACCGTCGTAATGAAACGGAAATTCTCTCTGCCCAAATTCGCTATCTTTGCCCCCATCCAAATTCTCCGCCAGTCCACCGTAATTTCTTAGAACAATGAAGATTCTGTTAGGAAATAAACACATAATCACGAAATAAAAAAGACACAAGAATTGTTTACCCAGTTCGATACGATGTGTATCTACGTCTGGGCGATGCCAAGCTAGGATTTCACTATGTTTTTGGATACTATTTACAATGAGAGAACATCTATATATATATATATAGCAAACAATTGAACCATAATCCTAGTAAAATTAGGAAACCGGGTAGAGCCCAAAAACGGCAATCCAAAAATTTGGGCCGGGGGCTCTGCCCCCGAATCCCCGGGCAGGGGAGGCCCACCCCTCTGCAACCCCTCGACCAACTCAGCGGCGAGTTAGATCGCCGAAATCGTGGAATGATTCACTTCCTTTCAGGCTACATACTCCAACAGATTCGACCATGAAATCTGAGCTCTATGATGATTCGATGCTTCTTTATGAGAGCCATCACGAATCAACACTAATTTATGAAGCTCCAATCCTAAATTCGGAGATCCGGCCAGATGCTGATGATATTTATAGGATTAGATGCAGATTTGAAAGAAAGTGATGTTAGTACTTTTAGAGGGAAAATTTGGTGGCAAAATTTTGTTGAGAAGTTGGAATTTTAAAAATTTCGGTACATGTAAATGAATTATGGTTTCCAGCTTTTAAATGGAATCTCATTTTAATCTTTTGTTTTTAAGTAACTATACTCTCTCTCTAGCACAATATTGGAATCTAGAATCTGAGTTTTACTCGACAAATATTGAATCAACAGCTATATTGAAATTTAGCTCGACAAATATTACTCGCAAAATATTGCTCGACAAAGCGTAAAATAAAAATGAGGGGGCCATGAGATGGGTTTAAAAAACTAAAAGGAAATGGTTGTTAGATTACTTTTAAATTTTAATTATAATACTCGTTAATAAAGTGAAACAACTTACTTTATACACTAAACTTCTTCTTAATATCCGTGCACAATAGAAGGGGGACATTGCTATTGGGACGGAGTGAGTTTACGATAGTGATGTTTCAAGAAAAACTAAAAATAAATAAAATTCATGTCAATCTTAATTAAGAATTAAAAAATTCTAAGTGATGTTATTAAATTCTGATTAGAATTAATATATTATAATTATGTAAATTACTTAACCCTAGTCACTCTAAATAGGTTATTAACCTCTGGTGCGGTCGGTTGCATTGTGCGGCCGCTGCAGCAGAGTATTTCCATTAAATCAAATATACATATTATAAGTTGTAAACTAGAAAAAAAAGAAGGAATTATGAATATAAATTTTCTTTCTTTAATACTCTTACATAGATCGTGGGCCTATAGGCCGAATTACCACGTAGTCTAAAAAACTTTGGCCCAATCTGAATTAGAGGAGATGAAAGAGTCTCTCCTTAAATAAAAAAGAAAAAAGAAAAAAGCCAATTGATGAATGAATATTTTGCTCGGATATATATAATATATATAGGGTGAACTCATTTTTATATAGGTCCGTTGGGCCTGTGCATTTTTATCATATCGAATAATGCACAAAATGTACTTTCTTTAATTTAGTAAAACACTTTGCAGCATCAATATCCCGATTTTCATACGTACCCTTAAACTAAATTCAACGTATCTTCAATATAAGTTCTATGATCTAGTTGGTAGATTCGAGACGATATCGTGATTGAAAGGTCGTGAATACAAATTATTTTGGCCTACATTCATTTAAGTTGAGACACTGATCAACTGGCATTCACTAGAGCTGTCAATTTAGGCCCGGCCCGGCCGGGCTGGGCTCTCCATTTCCAGGCCCAACAAATTTTTGGGTCGGCCCGGCCCGGCCCGAAATGGGTAAAGCCCGGTAAAAATTACATTGCAATTTAGTTTTCGGGCCGGGTTGGGCTGCCCAATTTTAGGCCCGATGATTTTTCGGGCCGGCCCGGCCCGATTTTTCCAAAAAGTCACGTGGGCTCGGGCCGGCCCGGTAATTTGATAGCTCTAGCATTCCCGATTCCAACTGTGGGTAGTAAAAAAAAAACAAAAACAATGTATAGAATTTATCGATCCTTTAATTAATTTCATCATAAATCCATGCCAAAATTGAAATGCCGGTATATATAGCTTAGCTGTAATTAATTACAATATTACATATATATAGATGAAATATTCATGAGCGGCCACGTAAGAAATTATTGACAATGTTGTTGAACTGCCCTGAATCTTCAAGTTGGGGCACGTGCGATGTGTTCTTTATCACTTGTAATCTGGCATTTTCACCAAGTAATCTGCATGCATTTACAAACTAATATTAGCAACATTAATTTGAGTTTAATAAATTGTACTCCCTCCGTCCCGTTATTTGAGGCTCATACTTTTTGAGCACGAAAATTAAGAAGGTGTAAAAGATAGAATACTTTTTAAAGGGTTGATTTTTAATATTTTGGGTCTGGACCACTAATAACGGGACAACCCAAAAAGGAAAACGAGCCACTAATAGCAGGACGGAGGGAATATTAAAAAGATTTTGCATTATTATTCTCAATTAATTACGTTCTTGATTAACGTAAACGTACTTCTCGAGTTCAATAGCTTTCTCTAGTAAAAATATCCGGTCATGCTCTCCCCACACAATCAACACTTCCTGCATGCGCATTTCCAACAAACAAAAAAATACAATTATAGCAGATCTGGTAAGAAAACATCTTATATGAGAACGTATAACAATGCATTTTTATTACATCGGAGATGCATAAAATGCAGAAACTAAATGCATAAATATTTTAATGCATAAACTACAATAACTTAATGCATTAGCATTTAAATGAATAAATTAGAGTAATTAAATGCACAATTAAATCTGAACCGTAGATCAACAAGGATCAAGGGTCCAGATTTATTCTTATTTCTCACCTAAAAAAGTGTTCTTATTTGATCCGCGCGCTCTCTATATATATATATCACTATACTCATAAACATTGATTCACAAAATAACACAAGTGATACTATATATGCGAGCTTTGAAATGGATCTTGAAATATTATATAGTATAGCTAGGAATTAATTTTGAATGCACAATTAATTAGAAATAATATTATATACCTGAGAGAGGGCGGATATGGTTCCAGTATCATCCTGTCCGAGGCTCAATCCTTTCAACAGATCCATCTTCTCCTTCCTATTTTCACTATATAATTTCTGGCCAGACCCATTTCATTCCAAATATTAATGTTTCTTAATTATTTTATGTTATTCAACTTCGTATAATAATATATCGAAGCATGACTTATATATATATATATATATATATATATAGGGATGAGTTAGTACAAAAACAATTCCTCCCGTGAGAACTTGAGAACCATGCTTAAACTTATATATAGTCATGCTTAATAAGATTCATGTTTCAAATTAATAATAACAACCATAGATCACTAGGACTAGTTTCTATATGATTCAATTCCTATATATATATAATATATATAGGAAGTAGAATACGAGATTATACACATGTATAATAAAATCAAAATATCAGAGTTTTGCTGCTAAATATAAGAAGTAGCTGTTTCTTCCTCCGAAGTTAAATTAGACCACCTAAAAATTGGACTAATTCAGAAAGGTAGTTGAATATAGACACGAAATATATTGCTAATTAATTTGTTGCATTAATTAGAGCAAGTATTTATTTATTTCCAACTAAAACCTACAAGACTACCTACAACCCACCTACTCATACCAAGATTGTGAACTCACTATTAAATTAAAATTTTAATAGTTAACAATTTTATAATCAATATAGTAACATGCAGCAGCTTGACATCTATCTAAAAGGATTAAGTAGGTGATCATCCGCCATAAATAAAATTTCAGTTTTTTTTTTAAATTTACTCAAATTTTGTGCACAGAAATTAATAAAACGGAGTAATTACTTTTACTAAATTGCTACACTAGGAGAGTAAGCAAACTAATTCATTCCTCTATTAGATGATGATATTTTATCTCTAATGTTAATTAATCATGAGATGAGATATTGATATACATGCATCTTAAACTCTTCTTAATTGCTAAAAACTTTGCTCAATTATGATATTATTAAGATTCACATAATCATAATTTGAATTGGAATAAAAGATTGAATATTATTTTAGAATATAGAATCTGGAACCAAATTAAACCTAACATGCATAATGCAACGCGTAAATTACCAATAATATTCGATGAAATAAGGTTATTTTGATTATTGAAAAAAAAAATTCCAGATTTTGTGAAAGCAACTTTTAATTTCAAATTTAGTTTCAGAAAAATGAAAGCATTAAGAAATTACTCACGTCGATGAAATCGTTGAGGATGAAATCCGGCATATACAGTCGCCGGAAAACGGACAAACCGAACAACTTCCGCAGCTGCGAGGCGGCGTTGGGCAGCAGCAACTCCTCAATGTTCTCCACCTTCGCTCTCTTCAGCAGCTCCACATGGTCCTTCGGCCGCGTGTTCACCGCGGAGCTAGCGATCACCACCTTCTCCACCCTCTCCGGCCACATCGCCGCCATACGGTACGCCACGAATCCGCCATAGCTCGTGCCGATCACGGAGTACCTCCAGTGGCGAAATCAGATTAATTATCAATTCAAAGTTTGAGACATTCACGCTTCAAAATTCATGCATATATATCTAATTTTCAGATCCAATTCAGAATTTATAAGCGGAGAGTCTAGTTAGTGTTCTCATCGGAGAATTAGGGTTTAGTTCATACCTGCTAATTCCGAGCTTCTCCATGAGTTTAGCAATGGAGGTCGCCTGAAAAATCTCGGACCTATCGGCGGATTCGGTGGATGAGCGGCCAAAGAAGAGTAGATCGGGCACGTAGACGCTGAATTCGCGGGAGAAAAAGGAGATTTGCGGCCGCCATTGCCAGACGCCGTGAGGTCCGAAGCCGTGGATCAGAACCAGAGGAGGTTTGGAGGTAGAGGCGGCGGCGGGCCCCCAAAAGGTGATGGTAGTGTCGCCGTCTATGTCTACGCTCTGAGAGGAGAGGCCGGCGGCGACGAGACAGCGGCGGAGGAAGCTGCCGTAGATTGAGACGAAGCTGAGACAGAAGGCAACCATGCTGATTTAATGCGGGCGATAGTATCAGGTGAAGTGAAGGGCATTCTGTATTTGTATGATTATATCATGGCGCGGTTGATAATACCAGAGCAAAATTGCTAGTTCCAGAACAAAGTTTCAACCCAAATGTCATTTCTGCCCTTCACAGACTATTTTTTACTACCTCCGTCCCATGATAAGTGGCCACATTCTTTTCGGCACGGGTATTAAGGAGAAGGATGTTTAAAGGATAAAAAGATAGAAAGTGGTGGAGCCCACAACTTTTTGTAAGAGAGGCATATTTCCTTATAAGGAAAGTGGCCACTTATCTCGGGACTACCCAAAAAGGAAATGTGGCCACTTATTGCGGGACGGAGGGAGTATTTATTAGGGTAACAATTTGAAAAAAAAGAAAGAAAAAAGAAAAAAAGAAATGAAAAGGGAAATGAAAAAGGAAAAAGAAAAAAAAGAAGTTAGCTAATTTCATTTTATTTATTATTCCTATATTATTGAACATGGTTTATTAATGAAAATTTGTGGTAGCATATAATATTAAATACAGTATAACATCTTTAAATTAATACTCGATAAATTAATAACATCTCTAAGATAATAATTTTCTCCGGTCTCGAGTTGGGCCCCAAGTGTAATTAATAATTTCGATAAATTAATAAGATAATAATTTTTCAGAAGATCTTTGTATAAGTCTATGGTTTCATCACCATCATAAATTAATAATCTCCTAAAATTACAAAGATAACTTAGTACGATAAGCAAATGACATTTTGAGTGTGTTTACATAAAGTGTTCGTTGACTAACTTTCAATGAAAATATTGATCAAGCCAGCACTAGCAATTCATTTTGGGTGCATAACGGGTGGTCTTGTTTATACACATATCATATCTATATTTGGTTTGTCATAATTGTTTTTTCCAACATCTTTTAGATTATATGTTAGATTCGAGCTGGTAGCTCAATTAAAGTTGACAAGTTTATGTAGAAGCAAAATTAACTGAAGTATTTTTGAGTTGTGCGAAGACAGAAAATAGTTTCTGAGCTAGTATTTTTGTGGAACAGAATTAAGGATTCTCTTCTTATCTATGCAAATTTTGCGGAGATTATTTCCATATCTTGTTCACGCGATTAGATCTTTATTTTACGAAGATATATTTAATTGTTCCACAAGACATATCTTCAAAGGAAGTTTCCCTGCATAAGGAAACTAGGGCAAAGGAGGTGGAGAACATATCTAAGGTTTTTCAAGACCTATATATAACAAAACCAAGATATTTGAAGAGTTGTTGCCGCTGCTATTGTTCGTGTCTCATAGCATTAGGGGTGAGCATTCGGATTACGGATCGAATTTTCGCTCAATCCGATCCGATCCGAAAATCCAAATTTCTAAAAAATATAAATCCGATCCGATCCGATCCGATCCGAATGATCCAAAAATCCGAACCGAAAAAAACTGAAATTTTAGCCCTAAATCCGATTCGATCCGAAAAATCCGAAATTCTCCAAAAAATATCCAAAAAATCTAGAAATTCGAAATTAATATAATTATTGATTTATTTTCATCCCATTCGGTAATTGGTAGAAAAAATTCGAAAATAATGGACTAACACTAACATACTAACAATGATCTATATCAATGGTTATAAATATCTACTTCTAATAAAATATAATTACTTCCTCAAAATCATTATTCCTTCAATAAAAAAACAAGATAATTGGAAAACTTTTCATTCTCAAAGCAAATGAAATTACATAAATAATTTAAAAAATTAAACCAATAGATATCATCAAGTAAATATCAAGTATTTTTAGGATTTTAGAATTTAGATAGATATTTTCAATTATTAATAATAAAATAATATATATATATATATATTATATAAAAAATTCGGATTTTGGATTTGTTCGGTTTTTTAAAGTTCCGATCCGATCCGATCCAAAAATCCGAAATTTTGAGATAATGAAATTCGATCCGATCCGAAATCCGAAAAAATCCGAACTGAATTTCATATTTCGGTTTGGTTCGGTTCGAATTTTCGGATTTCGGTTATTTTGCTCACCCCTACATAGCATTATACTACCGTATGTTAGTATTTTTCCATTGTATTCTTGAGAGCGTTTATTTCATAGATAAACACTTGAGTGAGGGTTGAGTGTCAAGTTGCGGCTTGAACTTAGATTGTGAGTGGTGCACTTTCAATCACCAATTCACGCTAGATCGGGAAGGGTGTGAGTGAACGGGCGTCATGAGGTTGGAGACCTGTATGAGTAAGTTCCTTTGTAACTGCAACTTTCGATAGTGGACTGGTTCTCTCTTGAGCGTGGCCCCCCAGATGTAGGTTGTTTAACCGAACTGGGTTACCATATTGTGTGTCATTTTATGGTTCAGTTTTTACTTTCTGTTTTACTTTCTGAGCTAAGTATAACAGTGACATAATTATGTTAAAAGCAACATATGCACGTTTATGTAATTACATTATCAGTCATTTTATTATTGGGTATGAATTTAAAAAGCTTTTTGCTTTGTATATATAATAGTCTGTTTATCAGTATGCAACATTTTTTTGGACAATATCAATATGCAACTTTGAATGCACATATCTAGTTCTAAGACATTGGATAGTTAGATTCAAATTCTTAATATTTAATATTCATGCACGTTTCTATGTATATTAAAATTCAAGTTCATTGAAGTATAATTCTTCGGTAACTAATTTAAATTCATTGAATGTGATTAAATACCTCTTTTAATTAATAAATTATTAATTTATCGATTAATTAATACATCTCTAAGATAATAAAATTTCATGGTCTCAACAGTATTAATTTGTAGATGTTATACTGTATAATAAGCTCTGTATAACATCAAATATCAATGCAATCAATTAGGTCTCTCTTTGACATCTAGAATTGGCCTATCGGTAAAATAACAGTGTTTGTGGTTGTATAATTTTAAATTGAAATCTAACCAACACCTTATAAGATATTTACATCATTTTGTCAAGTTGGTTACTTCCCTTTTATTTTGTTCAGTTTCATGTGAATAATCAAATAAATGGTGTGTTAATTTTAATAATTACTCCTCATTAACAACAGTTGGCCTACCGATAAAATAAACTGTGCTTGTGGCCGAATAATTTTAAGTTGAAACCTTTTTTAAAATACTACTCCCTGTATCCACTTATCCCGGAACGGAGAGAGTAATAAAAAAAAAAAAAACTTATCCCGGAACGGAGGGAGTAATAAAAAAGTTCCGGAACGGAGAGAGTAATAAAAAAAAAAAAAAAAACTTATCCCGGAACGGAGGGAGTAATAAAAAAGTTAAAAAAAGAATAATCGTCGCCTGAGAGATTCGAACTCTCGCGGGGAAACCCCATGTACTTAGCAGGCACACGCCTTAACCACTCGGCCAAAGCGACTTGATGCAAGAAATTCAAGTAACAATTTATAAGACAAATATTTCTCAATTTTTTTTTCGTTTTTAGAAAATCGTTTCCTCCTAATTATTCTGTTTGCTTACTGGAGAAGTATGTTCTGAAAAATGAAACCTGTCGAAAAAGCAGATTGTGGAATGCTGGAGGTTTTCCGATTGAGATCGGCGATTTTTGTTTGAGAATCAACAATTGATGCAATGGCGACGGTGCAGGCTGTTTCGGGAAGCTTAACGCCGGCGGAACGGGTTATTTTGACCGCAATCAACACCGGCGGCTCCAGCCTCTCGCTCGTCGGCTCCGGCTTCATAGTCCTTTGCTACTTACTCTTCAAAGAGCTCCGCAAGTTTTCCTTCAAGCTTGTCTTCTTCCTCGCTCTCTCCGTAAGTATTCCCGCGCATTTTGGTGTTTGTGATCTACTATTTTTTTATTTTCCCCCAAAAATTAGGTTTTGTTACGCTTTCGCTAGTTTCGGCTGCATTACTTGCTGACAGTAGTAAATTGATTTAGCTTGTTATTTTTAGCGTTGATGTAAGGATTTCTTTTTGTTGGATGGGATGCATAGCGAGCTTAATTGGAATTACTGTTGTTGAGAGGCAATGTGGTGAATTGGCTGGTGGTTTGATTTTTTTTTTTCGGGATTTTGGTGGAATATGATTTGTTCTTTGCCTTGTTTATAGAGCTTGGAGTATACTATTTAGTGAGTTAAGGAAATTGTTCCATTTCATGCATTTGCTTGAGATTTCATCCCGATTCTATAACTAAATATGCCAGCTTTAAGGATGAACTATCTTTAAAATTTGTTTGGTTGCATGTATTTCTATAGCTAAAAAACTAAAGTGGAATTTTGTTGAACAGTATTGCTAGGAAGGAATGTGCATCTGTTATGATTAATGTTCCTCTGTGTTTTATGACACAGCTACAACTATAACTGATATTGAAGTGGTCTTAGGTTAATATTCTAATCGAAATATTGATGTTTTCCGCGTGAAAGCCATTTATATCTATTTATTGGGTTTTCCTATAACAATAACATTCACATCACCTTGCTGCTGGAAATTGATGAGTACTACATTTGTGGATTTTCAGTTTTCTTGTTTCTTCTCCTTGATCTTCTTGTGCGTGTGCGTATGACGTAGAATGCCGAGTTAATTTTATTTCTGGTGCAGGACATGTTCTGCAGTTTCTTCAGCATCATTGGGTAAGGACTTTTCTGTCTGGCAGTCAAATTTTTCTACCCTCCATCTTTAAACGAATGAAGATTGCTTGGTTTTACTTGTTAAAATGAATGTGTTATATGCAGGGATCCTTCCAAAGGATACTTCTGTTATGCTCAAGGCTACACAACACATTTTTTCTGTGTTGCTTCTTTCCTGTGGACCACTACAATTGCTTTCACTCTGCACAGGACAGTTGTTCGACATAAAGCTGATGTGGAGGACTTAGAGCCCATGTTTCATTTGTATGTCTGGGGTATGCTTTATATGTAACAGTGTTTCATAGTCTATTTCTTATATACTACTTTTGCTGGAGGATTCTATGTTTTCTTATCTTTGTCTCGGGCTAATTGGAGTCTACATGTATGTTCCAGGAACTTCAGTTGTTATGACAGTAATTCGCTCCATTGGCAATAACCATCATGGTCATATAAGCCGTGTTGGTACGTGGTGTTGGGCACAAACGGGGATTACAGGAAAGGCAAGTATAAGAGGCTTTATATATGATATCATTTTTAATCTGATTTCTACTGGTTGCTTTGCTATATTGCCATTCACTTATTGGATTTTTCCTATCCTATTTGTATTTAAGACACATCTTGACCATGCTTCAAACAATAATAGAAAAGCATGATACTAGAATAGTAAGTATTTTACTTATTATTAGTGATTAATGTATTTATCTGAAATATGAGTGAATTAAAATTAGTTTAATTTATTCTTGACCATCCTCTATTAATTTTTCATGGTTCCCAATCCCATGCAATGCAAGATTAGTTTGGGTTAATAGGAATCTAACATGCAAGATTAGTTTGGGTCAAAGGGTTAGCCCCGGACTCACTAGTCACTTGTAATGTGCAATTAATTGTTCATGCCTTGACATTGTTATTTGTCAATTTGTTAGCATTGAAATTGACTATTTGCTAGATGATGAAACCCAGATATAGTGCTGGTTTGTGAATCATCATGAGATTTGTCAATAAATGCATAAAAATCTCGTAGCTAAGAATTTGTTGTCTGATCTCATGATCAATTCTTGTTTATAAGAATTTCAAAATTTTATGATGCAGCGTGACTGGTTTTTGGATGACAGATTTCTAGATTTGAACCCACATAACCATCTCTAACTCTTGTTTTATGCCTGCAGGTCGTTCATTTTATAACATTTTATGCACCCCTATGGGGTGCAATTCTCTTCAACGGCTTCACCTATTTTCAAGTGATACGCATGTTAAACAATGCCACACGTGTATGTAGTAATCTGGATCTCTCTTTTCCCAAGCTTTATCTGTATGCTTGTGGTATAAGGACCGAGGCGTAATGTTCTCTGTTAGGCTGAATAAACCACGTTGATGCTATGACTTGTTTTTCCAGATGGCAGTGGGAATGTCAGAGCGTGGGTATCAATCAGATTCACGACCAGATATGAAGGTAAATTCTCTTCCATGAGCTTATTGGTGCTCTAGACATGAGAAACTAGGAACAAGCTAGTTAAAAATCATGCTCATTGCCTAATTATCAAGTATATTGGTCACATGGATATATACCACAACTCTCCTAAAGATGTTCAGACTTCAATCGCAGGAGCTTGATAAGAAAAATTAACATTCTTAATATCCCGTAGCTTTGAGCACCTTGGATTTTAATTTATTTTTTTAGCCAAGAACTCCTTGGGATTTAGAAGATGTTTTCATGTATCTTAAAAGCATCATATTTTGTCCATTATTGATGTCAACTTGAAAGTATACTATTCATGGAACAAATGTTGTCTATTGTTATCATTTCTAGATGCAACAGCCACTTATTCTTAGAAGATGTGTTTTTATGTATCTTAAAAGTATCATATTCTGATTATCAAAAAAAAAAAGAATCATATTCTGTCCGTTATCTTTGTTAGTATGTCATAGTTATTCTAATATGATTGCTACTTCTAACTTTTGGAAACCGCTGTATACTGGCTTGCTGAATGTACATTTAGAGAATAAACTAATTCTGGAGTGCACAGTGCAGGATGTTGATGTTTTCTTAATTATCTTTTTTTCCCTTGCGTTTCCTTGGCAGGCCCTGAATCGATGGGGTTACTATCCACTTATTCTAATTGGATCGTGGTTCTTCGGCACGATCAACCGTATACACGACTTCATTGAACCAGGTCATAAGATCTTTTGGCTTTCTGTTCTTGATGTTGGCATGGCTGCACTTATGGTAAGTCTCTGATACTTTTAAAACTCTTAAATGAAAGTCTACTTTCTTCGTTCTCTATTGAATTGTCTCCTCCTAATACCTGTATTAAGGGCCTCTTCAACTCGATAGCATATGGTCTCAACTCGTCAGTGCGGAGGGCCATTTATGAAAGATTCGATCTGTAAGTCATAACTGTCAAGTTTTTTCAATTAACCACCTCCTTTGCATCTTCTGCTATTTATAGTGTCCTATTCATTCCATTTCTTTGACCGAGTGATTGCTGGAAAGACATGGAAGTGGAAGAAAAATAAAATAAAAGGAACCTCCCCGAAGTGAAATCCACAACTCAACTGGACAATATATGATTCATTATATCAACAATTGAGTCGATATATTTTTTTTTCTCTAATTGTGTTTTTCTCGTACGATGTCATATATTATGCAGTGCTTTACCACTGTAATCTCATTCAATAGTTGTGGTTCCTGCACTCTTCCAGGTTACCCGACAGGTTTAGAAGATTGCTTCCTAGGAGTTTGAGGCCAAGAGGGCAGCAGCAGGACAGTGAACTAGTTGCACTGAAAATCGAGGGCCAGCAATAGCAGTTGAGCTCTTGACCACCACTATGTGCACATATTTGAATGAGAGATTCTATTCTTTTGCAGAAGATAATTGACCAGGAACGATGGAGATATCGTGGTTACATTCCGTGAGAAGGGAGATTCTGGCTTTCTGCACATTTGAGCTCTCGCAGGTGAACTAATTCGACTTGACTGCCCCGATACCCTAAACCAGTTTTGTGAATTGTTATCTCTGCAGCTGCTATCCAACTGCATGTATAATTAATTAATGATTATTGTAGCAGCTACCATTACTTGCTGCTGATTTTCTTATGTGATCAAGAATTATGTTTTTCCTTTTCTTCTTGTGGATGCCAAATTGAAGCATTGGTTTATCGATCGTATTCTATACATCTTAACTACTGTTTATTTTTAAATAATTGAGGTATTTAAAATTTGTTTATTATAATCCCTATTTATTGCGTACCATACTCATGGTTATCAGCTCTTGCATAGAATATACTTTAAATTATGCCAAAAACATTGGGGTTTTATTTTTTTCTGTCTATTTTTCAAAATTCTGATAATTTTCCCCAGCCATGTAAATATGTAGACAGAAAGTAACAGGTTTTTTTAGCATTGGCTGTGTATTCCATGTTGCATGGATATGGACATATACTGTTGGATTCCTGATTTAATATTTCCAACTGTACTTGCTCAACTATCAATCCTGGCATAAACTTTTTTATTATTCCCTCGGTCCCGTTAATTATGGCTCATTGTTTTGGGCACACGATTTAAGAAGCTGTAAAAAATAGAAAAGTAACAGTGTTCACATTTTTTGAATGGTTAATTTTTGTTATTTTAGGAAATGAGCAATTGTTAGCTGGACACCCTGAAAAGAAAATCGAGTCATTATTAGTGGGTGGAACGAGTATTATTTTATTATATAATTGGATACCCTTGAGTCATCGTATCTTGAATGCATATTGCCTATTAACAATTTGTGTTGAAGAAAAGTTCCTGTTCTGCCTGAGTAATCCAAGAAAGCCAAAACATATTAAGCTCAAAATTTAGATGCCAGAACAGAAAACATATATATATATATATATATATATATATATTGCTATTCTCGATTCATGTTTTTTGTATAAAAAATTATGCTTACATGAAATCAAACTTTTTACATACTATTTTCATGTTTTGATTATTAACAACCGTAGATCATACCATGATCAACGGTTGAGATTAGTTTGTAGTTTTTACATCCAAATCCTATATATATATATATATATATATATATATATTTGATAAGTTAGCAATGAAATTTAAAGACCGCGTTATGGTGGACTTGAACACGAGACCTTTGGCCTCGAACATTAACTAATTTGCTGCTAGGCCAACACATGCACACAAAAAACAGAGAGGCCTAGTGGTGGAGTGGTTGCCTGTTGACCAATAGGTCAGAGGTTCGAGTACTCTCGCCTACAAAAAAACCCTAAGTGGGGTGTGTGAGTATTAATATTTGTAATGATATTAAAAAAAAAAAACAGAGATATTTATCAAAATAAACCAACTCATTTAGATAATCTATATGTCCCTTCCAAAATCTTGAAAACAAATACTAGACTCAAATCAGAAATAGATCAGTTCTCTCTTTTGTATTAATTAGCAATGAAACTTAACGAGGGCACCAGCCTCGGACATTAACTAAATAAACCAACTCATTTAGATAATCTATATGTCCCTTCCAAAATCTTGAAAACAAATACTAGACTCAAATCAGAAATAGATCAGTTCTCTCTTTTGTATTAATTAGCAATGAAACTTAACGAGGGCACCAGCCTCGGGCATTAACTACTCTACCGCTAGGCCAACACACGTACACGAGATCAGTTCTCTCTTGAGATGAATTATTCGTCAGTCAGTTCAAATTTCTTGAAACAGTGGAACTCAAACATTCTTCAACTAATACAGATTAGTACAAACAACTAAAAAAATCATAACATACTTGAAACTGCAATTACCAACTTGAAAAAACAATCAAATTCTACCTTCAACCACCATTCTCTCTCTCTCTCTCAAGAATCGAGAGCAGAGAAACAGCTCTCCGATCGAATCAAACATCGCTTCTTAACCGGGCTGGATCGGGGCGAATCCAAGCTCTTCAACAGCAGCTGCTTAACTGCAGAAATGAGGTCATCGTCACCAGCTGGACTCTTTTGTGGGCTCAAATTCTTGAATTTTCTGCAGAAATTCATGTGCTGATTCAGAGCTTCCTCATTTCCGATCATCTTCTCCGATCTCACCACCTCATCCTTCACCGCCTCCGCGCAAAGCCCGCAAATCCAACGGCCCGAAAACCGTTCGCGAACACGCTTTATGTATTCCTCTGTGCATTCCTCTGTAAGCCCGCAACAGTCGCATTTTGCAAACGCGAGATCAGTTGCTTTCAGCACGCTTGCTATGGCTGCTGCTGCTGATTGCTTCTGCTGCTTTGCAATCTCCATTCAAGAAACTGGTGTGGGACAAAAACTAACGGCTTAATTCAAACTTATATTTATTTCTATACACAACGCCACAAACATAATTAATGTTCAACGGAAACTGGGTTTTTTTTTTTTCTTGTTTTCAAATTCAAAGTGCTCAACAATAAATGAAGGTTTGATGGGAGAAAAAATTAAAAAGAACAAATTAATTATATTTTGCGGGGATTTATAGATCTTTACCTGCTGTATTTATGGTGGCTGGTTGAATCTTGAATTCTTGATTTCTTGATTTTTATCTCTCTTTTTCCCACTCACTTTCTTGAACAACAATCTCGCCGGCGATGATCAGACGCTTGAATGTCACATACATTTCAGGGAGCCCTTTTTGGCTCTTTTTTTTTGGTGATTTAATTTAAATTTAATTGAATTTTCTGGCTAGGGTTCATGAACTTCTCTTCACCATTTCTTCCTCCATGTGAGGTGTGTGTGTGTGTGTTTATATAAGGGAACTGTGAATTGTATGTATGTATATGAAAAGTTGGAAAGATTTTGTGGAGTCTTTTTGGACAGTGTGTGTGAATTATTAATTTTTTTTTTTAACGTGATTAATTTGGACAGAAGCTGCCATCATCAATGATTGGATTAAGCACAGTGAAAATCTGCTTTATGGTCGTATGTTTTTACTGCTGCGCTGTCTGAATGAGGAGCCTGGATCTGCTGCAGCGGCACCTTATGCTTATTATGAATGATGTTATTTGGTCATAACGTGACTAACCATAATTTGTTCGATTAAGTGAAAATAGACCAATTTTATTAGATATTTGATTCATATAAAAAAATATGATTATATATTTTATGTTAGTGTTTATATTTTTTACTTAAATTCTATCATGATTAGTGTAAATATATTTCTAACTTATTTTTTCGACAAAAATCTTTGTATTACCTTTATTATATCTATTGAGATTTATGTTACATCCAAATTCAAATATATCAAGATAAATTTGTATAAATTAAATATTTTAAATATTATAAGTCATTTAGAACCAAAAAATTTAAATAAACCGTTTTTTTTGTTATTAAATCAAATTATGGCTAACCATAATATGTCTGCATAGATTTATTCGCTAATATTTCCTACATTGTTCTGAGCCGTCAAAAAACGTATACCAAGATAGTGGATAAAATGACACCTTTTACCCCTAATTATTGTATAAAAAACTGAAAAAATTAACTTTTTAATCTTGAGTCAAAGAGTAAGCATAGATTTATTGGCTTATTATTTCCTACGTTGTTCTGAGCCGTCAAAAAACGTATACCAAGATAGTGGATAAAATGACACATTTTACCCCGAATTATTGTATAAAAAACTGAAAAAGTTAACTTTTTAGTGTTGAGTCAAACAGTAAATATAACGGCTTAACCTAAAATTTGTATTGAAAACTACGATAGAATACTTATTTGGAGACAAAAAATCTGGTTGTTTAAGATACTTATTCGGGGACGAAAGAGGAGTATGCTGCTCCTATCTCGAGGTTGGATCTTGATTTGATAATTAACATGTTTTTCAAGTCCCCATGACCATTATTCCAGATTTGAATTGATCCTCCAATTTATTTATATTTTTTGGTGGAGTATTATTGTGTAGGTCTGTATAATCAAAATTTATTGTTTAATAATGAGTGAAGATCCAAATTCGAAGATCATCAAACATTAATCTAATCATAATAGTACTATATTATCACTAATACTTTTTGGACATATATGTCCGGACATAAAATGAATATATTAATAATCTTAACTTATAATTTATCAAATAAAATAATGGTGTTGGTTAGTACTCTAATGTATTTACTTAATTAATCTAAACCGCCATTTTTAAAGAGATAAATATGAATACAAAAATACGAAATTAAACTAATAAAGTTATTTTGTGATTTTCACTAATCTTTCGGAAATACTATTACTTAATAGATATTTATGCATTCACTTGAATTAGATTACTCAAAAAATAATAAATTGAATGAATGTGGAGAAATTACAAAATTAAATAAATAAGTTAAACGGATCGAACCTATTCATTTACCTAAACTAGCTAGATTATGTCCGGACATTTATGTCCGAATAGCATCACTCCTATATTATTGGATATGGCATCACCCGGCAAATCTTACCTTAAATTTTTGTGATTAATTACATGAGAATTAATACTTAATAGGGCGATTAATGAGACATTAGGTGAAAAAAAGACAATCAATCATTGTTGAATACTGTACTTTTGTAGTTAGGTTAAGGAATAAATGATGATTTCCTTAGCTTTGAGTACAATTCAGCCTCTTGGTTGGACTTTCATGTAGGGCCAACATTTGAAAATAATTGGGTTCTTAAATTTTTCATTTGGTTTAATTACCTCATTGAACCTATAAAATTCGAATAACCTAATTTAACCAAAAAAAAAAAAAGTAATATGAGAAGGACCTAGCTAGTGTTTTTCCATTTTTTCTAGAAAAAATTGAAGCGGACAAAAAAAATCTGTCATTTTGATACCCAACGTTTAGACATTATAAATAAAATATCTCAAAGTATAATTTCTGTTAAAGAAAAATCGACGTGTCGTGTCAGAAGGTAACATAAATTTCTCCACTCAACAATTCGTTTAAAACGACGTCTTTTTAACTTGAAATAAGAAAAATTGATATCAACAATTACATTCATCCCCTTTTCAACCCTAAAAAGAGCCCTTAGATTCTGCAAATGAGAGTCTAAGGGCATTTCTTAAGGTTGAGACGGGAATGAATGTAATTATTGATGTGGAATTTCTATTTATTTTATTCAAATTCGATCGGAATGAGGAATTCACGCCACTTACCGATGTGACACGTCGATTTTTTGATTTCGAAAATTGTCAAATAACTCAACAAGTTTGAGATAAGAATTATCAAACAATTGACATTAATAAAGCTCGAAAGCATAATCAGAAAATCAGATATATAAAAAAATTTGGAAGTAACAGCCTAAGACTCTAAAAAATCCAAAACAGCAGATCAACAATGTTCATTTAAAATGAGTTAATGCATCTCAATTATCGACTGCAATTAAAACTCTATTTTTTGTAGCTGCTTTCGAAAAATGTGATTTAGGATATTATAGTTACTCCATTATATTAGACGTTGGATACTAAAATAATTTCGTTTTTTAAAGTTGAGACATTTATACGAGAATGGGTAAGGGTTGGAACAATTTTATATATTTACCCTAGCTATTTCAGAAAAAATAAATTCATTTATTGATTCAGACTGAACTATGTCTGCCCTATTGCACGAAATTAAATAGAATATTAACTCTCACATCTTTTAGCCACTAAAAAACAAAACTCTTACTATATCTTACTTCCTCCCATTTTTAATATAAGTCTTTTTTAGACTTTTATAACTTTTGCAAAATATATGTTTTTCTAGCTTTTTTTTACCTCCTTAATCCATAATTACCCCTAATTAATTCACCTCAAATTCACATTTTTCACTCTTTATTAATTTCAATTCATCATTTATTAGGGATAAATTTAACAAAATAAAATTTTCTTAATTTATGTGCACAAGTCTAAAAAGACTTATATTAAAAATAGTCGGGAGTAGTTCTGTAAAAAAAAAATCAGTTACATCCTTAAATTTTTTTATCGTGTTGTATTTGAGTTTTCAATACTTGGATAATATAGTATATTTTTCGTAAAAAATATGATGATATTGGTGAGTGCAATCTGAAAAAATAGTTCGGTTAAAGAGAGAGAAAATTTTCTATTACAAAATAAATGTAGAATCTCTTTCTATGTCATTAAGTTGTATACATATAATTATAGATAAGGGCAAATTAATATTCTTAAATAACCCTCAAATAATACACTCTTTGTGTTAGACCAGAGTAACCTAAATTTTCAAAATTTTGCTGTAATTTGACATCCGTTATTGACACTAGATGGATATATATATATATATATATATATATATATATGAAAAAGATCATATAAGAATGGATCTTAACCTAAAAAATAGGAATAGATCTCCACCATAGATCTACAAGGGATGGAGGGTCAGATCTGACCCAGATCAAACCGGGTCGGATCCGGGTCAACGGGTCGGACCCGGTCAACCCGTTGACTTTCGAATTTTTTTTTCGAATTTTTTTTCGAATTTTTTTTAAGAGTCAGGTGATATGCACCACACTGTGCAATGAGATGCACCACTAAGTGTATTGGGATGCACCATTTTTTAATTTTTTAATATTCTTTTTCACTATTTTTTTTATTTTTTATTTTGATTTTTTTACAAGAGTCGAGCGAGGGGAGCCGAAGGCCTCGGAGCGAGTTAAAAATATTAATGTTGCCACAATCATTATCTATAAATTAAAATCGGAGCCGAAGGTGGAGACAAAAGAAAAAAAATCCCAAACACTTGTTTATTGATATGGTATGAATACAATGATTTGAAAAGTAGTTTGATTTCATCATACCAAATCACCCCAAGATTTTCCCTCATTTTGATATAGTTATACACACACACATAGTGTATGAGATAAACCTCCATGTATTATGAAATGCACCACAATGCATTTTGAGATGCAACACTATGTGTAATGAGATGCATCACCATGTATAATGAGATGCATCACAATGTGTAGATGCAACACACTGTGTAATGAGATGCACCACAACATGAAATGAGATGTACCACACATTGTATTGAGATGCACCACACTTTATTAAAAAAACGAAAAAAAAAATTTTGAAAAAAATTTTGAAACTAAAAAAAAAAAAGTCAACCGTTTGACCCGGCATCTTAAATGGATTCCTTCCTCCACTAAAAATATCCCTACCAAATATTTACTTATTATTCCTTAAAGCATGTGCCACCCTCCCACACCATACTAACCTGGGACGGAGGGAGTATTAATTTAAAAGCATAAACGACTATTTGTGAATAATTAAAAAAAGGAAAAAGTAGCATATACCCTCATAACGTTCACTCCCTATCGTATTTACCTCCCTAAGGAAACTTTTTGGGCTGCCGACACCTTAAGGTTCCATAAATTGTGCAAATAATCCCTCGCGTCAAACGGATTTTTGACGCCGTCTACATTTTTTAATTTTTTTTGTTTTATATTATTCTTATTTGAGGAATTTTATCAAACATTTGAAGTGCATTTGTATAAACAACAATGCCTGTTCAATTTGGTCGAAAAATGCCCTCTCCTTCTCGTCTTCTTGCATCTTCTTGAACTTCTCTAGTGTACACTACACACTCATGCATCCCTAACCCTACAATCATCGAGCTCTACACAACCACCTAACTCTATCCCCCAACTCCGAACATGCTGATAATTAAAGTACTAACAAGAAAAAAACAATTGTAGCTCAGTTGTAGTGGATGACAATGTCTACGAGTTTCTCGTGAGAATATGAATTTCTCTTCAATAATGTTGATTTTGCAGTTGCTCTCTTAAGTGTTTGACTAAAATCCTCAAAAAATAATATTAGAAAATTAAATAAGAAAAAGAAAATGTGGAAGACATCAGAAATCCGTTTGACGCAAGGGGTTATTTGCTCAACTTATAAAACGTTAAAGTGCTGGCAGCCCAAAATGTTTCCTTGAGGAGGTAAATATAATAGGAGATGAACGTTAGTGATGTATATACTACTTTTCCCTAAAAAAAATTCAAAAACAACAGCTTTAGTAAAAAAAATTACAAAATGGGTCAGACGTAGCTCTGGCGCGTATAAGACAAGCGCCAGGCCGAAAGCAATCACACGCTCGCCTGCACGAGTTTGAGCTCGATCGCGGCGAGCGTGCGCCGCAGCGTATGCTCTAATAACATACTTCATGTTGTAGAGGATTAAAACCAATCACCGTCAGTGCCAGCTGTGATAGGGCCCACTGGCCCCAACGAAAAAACCAAGCTAAAGGCCCACATGCTTTTAACGTTTGGGGTCACTACTGTTCCCATAACCGCCAAAGAGTGTCACTCTCTGCTAATGAGGTTGTACCTTGCTATTTATAATACATATTAATAATAATTAATATTAATTAATCAATTCCTATGATTTTTAAACTTTTACATTATATAACATGTACTAATAAAATGTCAGAAATTAAAACAATATAAAGAAAATAAATTTTATGATTTTTTTTCAATATCAGTATAAATTTTAAGATTTATTTTTCTTTTTAACTTTAAACTTAGAATTTTTGAATTTTTTTGATTTTAGCACATCTTTTCGTCGAAAAATTTCAATTTTAGCATATCCAAAGATATATTTTTGCATCCACCTTGCTAATAAATGTCTCAACCGTCAAAACACATGTACCAAAAAAGTGAGCAGTTTTACTTTCTCTTTACCACTAAATCATTGTATGAAAAATTGAACAAGTAAAAAAATTGCATTCATAATAAACATAAATTTAGTGATTTTGCATAGAATTCTGAGATAGAACATTTACTTAGGGGAGGAATTAATGTTGATTTGGTACAATTTTGAAATATTAGAATTATGCAAGACATAAATATTTGAGAATTGTCCCCCCAAGCAGTGCGGCTTCAATTTGTAAGCAGTGAGGTTTCGGGTCCGAACCCCACCGCTCCCTCTTCCTCTACGTAAAAAAATAAATAAATTTGAGAATTAGTGACCTATGTTTAATTTTCACGTAGTTGACTTGATAGGACTTAGGTGGGATCTCTATCCCTTCAAACCAACACAAGATATATTTGTTGAGAATATGAGACATTATAAAAATTAGGAGTTGATACTTGATATGACTTTTGCACCCTACATTCACTAATTATATAGCCCACGCAAGATTTATTTGTTGAAAATATGGAAATCAAGACGAAACAATTTATTGAGATCCACATCACATAAAGTATCATGTCATTTTCTCACTAGGAATTGGTCCACATAATAATAATGATAATAAGATCTACATAAATAAAAAGGACACAAAGGAGACCTTATCACATGCAATATGCATACATATGTAGTTTCACCTTTCAAATTCGAGAAATGTAAACATAATTAAATTAAAAATTTGTATAATTTTTTTTAATAAAAGACACAATACAAGTGATTTATTGGGATATCCGTTATAGGGTTGGCAATTTCCGACATGACATGATAAATCGATACAAAATTAATGGGTTTGGATCAAGCCTTATTGGGTTCAGATCATTATCATGTTTTGGGTCAATCGGAATGAAATTGTGTCAATTTTGTGTTCGCGTCTGGTTCATGTTGTGTCCGGGTTTAGTCAATTACGTTTGGATGCGTGTTCGAGTCGAGCATATCATTAACATGTCGAGTTCGGATTGAGCCTTAACAGATCAGGTCGACCTGAATCTGGCCCAACCCGACCCGATTGCCACCCCTACTGAGTATCAATAGACAATTTTATGATTGGAAAATTATGATTTCAAATTTTATTTGAAAAGAAATCTGCATTAATAATATCAAGAAATATCAGAGAGAACAATCCCCAAGCAAGCTGGAAAATCCTGAGTCAACAGACGCACTTTGAAATCTATGCAGTACATTGCTAAAAAATTGTGAGAATACCTTTTAAATCGAGCTATTTAAAGTGTATTTATAAAAATAATTGTATTTTGAGGCATGATTAATTGGTTGATGATAGAAGTTGACGTGATTGCTTAAATCTCATATGTGATTTGGCACGTGGAATAGTGTATTTTAAAGTAAAATATCATGGACATCTACACAAATTTAAGCTTTTCAATCATTAAATCGTGGATTAATAATAGATCATGAATAATTGAATCTATGGTTAAATTTAAGCTTTATGACCCATGGTACACCAAGTAAAAAAATCCTTCTTAATCGATAGCATATAGTAATAATTAGATTGGATGAATTTATTTATAATGTTATAATTGCTAAAAAACATACAATAAATACAAATATCAAATCGCAAGCCAGCTCGAAAACATATAAAAGAGTCAAACTCAATAATTAGTTTGCACATTAAAACGAACATTTTTGCAAACTTATAATTAGTTGAATACTTTTAGACTTGATCCAAATTTATGATTTGAGTCGACTCATTATCAAAATTGTTGCATTTTGAATTGACCTTTTTAGGCATTTACACATGTTTTGAATCGTTGTACTTATCTTCACATTAAATAAAATCATATTATTGTATAACAGTTGATTAAAATCATATTGCTGTATGACGATAACAATGACATAGTAGATATACAAAGAATTATTAACCCTAAGCTATAATATATCCTATTCATTATTTTATTGTCTTAATGACTTAATCCACCAAAACTTTGCCCATAAATAGAAAAGATGAGAAAACAAATCATCTCAAGGAAATAGATAAACTTAAAATACTTGTTAGGGTATAAAGAGTAAATTTACCTTCTTAAAAGGAAAGGCATAATTCTCTAAAAAAAAATTAAAAAAAATAAAGGAAAGACATGATTTTATCGAAATAAGGTTTTTTTGGGTTAATTTGGTAAAAGTCCATCAAGAATTCCGAAATTTCGATTTTTCCCATGAATTTTTAATTTTGTTTCTAAATCCATAAAGATTTTGAAATTTTGGTTTTTCCCACTAATTTTAATTCATAAACTTTCATATTTTCCGGAATTTCCCCTGAATTCAGATTCTGTCCAAATCAAGAATGACGTGGCACCGGAATCGGTGACATGTATTTTTTTTAGAATTAGCATTTGACATGTAATTAACAGGTTATTCTTTATGGATTTAGAATTTCAGAGAAATTCCCAATAATTTTAGGAAAAATTCCAAAAATTTGAAAGTTCATGAATTTAAAAACAAAATTAAGAGTTCATTAGAAAAACTAGAATTTTGGAATTCTTTGTAAATTTAAAGACAAAATTAAATATTTATAAAAAAACCGAAATTTCGAAATTCTTTATCAACAGGGGCGGGGCTAGGGTAATGTAGGCCCTGTGCAAGTTTAAAAAATTTGGCCCTTTATTTATAGTTAAAAAATAGAGTATTATTTATGTATATCCAGTATGATGATAGTGTATACATCCCATAACCAGTTTTGAGGACATGTATAACACATAACCACCAAGACTTTTTGACTTTTCTAATTATATCTATTGTGACATTTTCCAAAAAAATGTCATTTTGTGTGAAAAATGGGGAAAAATTTGACTAGTTAACCCAAATCATATAAAATCATGTATTTACCCTCCTATTTTAGCTATTAAAAAGATAGCTACGTATTTCTTTATTACATATTTTGCTAATCGATCCTTCGCTTCTAAAATGGTATCAGAGCCCTGGTTTTATTAAGGAATTATATTTTATTTATTGCTTTAAGTATTATCCTAACGGAGGAGACATCCATTAGGAGTGATTTTGGTTAAGACGGCTGCCCACCAATAATCACTAGCATCTGTATACAGGACCAAGTCATCTTCGTCCTGAGGTATCGCGAGCTTTGGGAGATTTTTGCAAACCTCTTTTAACTCCCTCATCCCTTGTCGATGTTCTTCTGTCCAGATGAACGGAACATCTTTTTTCAGTAATGAACTGAAAACTTTTCTATGTTTTGCGAGATCTTTAATAATTGGTCCCGCAAAATTAACAACTCCCAAAAAACTCTGAAGTTGTTTCTTTTCTTTAAGATCTTCAGGAAAATTCTGGACCTTTTGAACAATATGGTCCTGCAGAATGATTCCTGCTTCATCGATCTCAATACCCAGAAATTCCATTTTCCGAGTTGCAACGACTGCCTTCTTTTCAGACAGTACTAAACCTTCTTTATAACAAACATCTGCAAAGATCTCAAGATGTTTGATATGTTCTTCCATATTTTTTGATGCTATTAAAATATCATCAATATAGACGAACATAAAAGAAAAATAATCTTTAAATAGATTATCCATCTTTCTTTGAAATATTTGAGGCGCATTAGCTAACCCCATTGGCATTACGTTCCAAACATAATGCCCTTGTGGAGTAGAGAAGGCTGTAAACTTCTTACTCCCTTCCTCCATGCGAATCTGGTAAAAACCTGACTTGCAATCAAACTTAGAGAAAACCTTAGCATTCCTGATGCAGTTAATAAGATGTTCCCTACTTGGAATAAAATATCCATCAAACTCTAGAATGTCATTAATTCCTTTGTAATTAATAACGAGTCTAGGTTTACCTCGTTTGATCTCACCATGATTTCTTACCAGAAATCCGGGACTGCTGTAAGGCGAGTTCCCTGATTCGATCAGCTTTAAATCAAGGTGTTCCTTGATTATCTCCTTCATATCCTGTTGATCTTTGAGGTTCATCAGGATTGGTATGTATCTTACAAACTCATACTCCTTTTCTGGCTTCACCTTCAAGGTTGCATTGAGCTTGTTTTTATCCCACCATGCCAAAGGATTCTCACTGTAATTTCTTTTGATTTTCCTTTTGACATCTTCTAGGGATACCTTCACCTCTTCCCTAATATCTTGATAGGATATTAAAGAAGCTTTGAGGATATGAATCTCTTCATCTTCAAGATCTCAATCCCTGATACAGCTTAGCACTGCTTCGCTGAATCTCCTTTGATCAGGCTAGATTAATTAGATGGCAAGCTGAATGCCAATATTATATTTTTGATATTGTCATTCTGAAATCTCACGAAAATATTCTTGCAGATTTCTTAACAAGAGATGGAGCAAACTGACGTGAATTCCATTCTACTAGCCCATAGACATCTCAGAGAAAATCTGGAGATGTTATCCGGCGAGTGGGACGAGTGCATTCTGAATGCTGAACAAGCAGGAAGATTGCAAACTCTCGATAAGACGAAAGTCACCGAGAGAATACGAGCTTGCATACGGTCTCAGAGTCAACTCTGGACTGCATGTCAAACACCAATCCTTCGGGTGGCCAAAGATCCTTTGGTAAAAGAAGAGTTTTGAGTACAGGGCTCTAAACCTGTAGCAGAGGATTCAAATACCTCTTGCCCAAGTTCTAAGGTGGTGGTATCTTCGGATCCATTGCCCCAAGAAAAAGATGATATTCAGGGGTCACACTCTGGATCATCATGTCAACCCAAACCCTGCGGGGAAAAGAGGGAGAGATTAATCTTAGGCCAATGACTGGCATTTCTAAGATTAATACTGATAAGATTGAAGTTTCTTCTTCGTGACAGGTTTATCAAACCAATTGGGAGAAGCTCAACACAAGGACGGGTATCAACCCAAAAAAAATAAGGGTTGATGTTTCGGGGAAATATCCTCGGGTGTGGATGATGCCAAATTCAGATCCACACGAAGTCAAGAGATGGTATGAATTCGGAGCACTTGCTTCAGTTTATACCACATCCCCATCATTCGCCGAAATCAAGAGTCTACCCAAGTGGATTCAAGAGGCGGTGTATGATACCTGGGCTAATAATCCACAGCTTAGCCGAGGTGATGTTTTGGAGCTGTATTTCATCAGCGCAGCCCCAGAACCAGCAGGGAAAGGAAACCATGAAGCCTTCCACTATATTAGGCTTCGAAGACCAGATGCACGCGCCCTTGAAAAGATCAAAGCGCCTGTAGAGAAAGAGACTACTCTAGTCTCAACATTGCCAGAAGATCTCATCTCCACAAGAAGAGCATGGGGTTTATGGGTCTGTCTCACTGAGATGGACAAAGTTAAGTTCCCGTTCAAATTCTTTCAGAATTCAGTGAACGGATCATTTCTGTTAAATACCATGACAGGAAAATCTACAAGATTCGCAGAGGAAGCTTTCGAAAGAAAGAGAACCTTGCTCTGGGAAAGCAAGATTACGACGAGTAAAGACACTCATCGTAAATATTGCAATATGGCTCATTTTGGGAATTGGTCCGAGCGCGTCTGTTCGGATTGCCAGAACCAGAAAGAACCAGAGTTCGGGAAGGGGTTCATGCCCAGAAAGGGGAAGGAGAAGGCTCGGTCCCACGAGCATTTCGAGCAGAAGGCATTGCCAAAAGCAAGGACGCCAAGGGCCCCGGGAAAAAAGTAGATTCCCGACACAGGTTGTTGGAGTCATGTGACTCTGAGCTGGAGCACCCATTAAAGAGAAAACGACAGTAGTGGGTGAAGGGAAAAGTGATTACCCACTAAATAACAAATGGGTAAAAGAACAGGAGAAACATTATTGAATAAAGATAATGCAGAATGACAAGTAGCACCGAAAGTTGAGCGTCCTTATTCCAATATGGACGACAGCAGTGGTCCTACGCTGAGTCAGATACAGGCTGACCACGGAACAAAGGAATCCGAGGCAATAATGAAGGAAGGAGGTTGCGAATTGAAACCTCTATATAAGTCACAAGTCTGGAGAGCAGAAGATCATCGAAAATCCACACCAGCAATCTTCTACACCATCTCCTCTGCTCTCAAAAATAAATATTTGTTATAGTTCTTAGCTTAGTATAGTATAGTTTATGTATTTTAATTCCGCTACCATAGGTAGCTAAACAAGTCTGTCTCCTCCCTAAAGGAGATATACTTATGTTGTAATAAGTTTTATATAATTCCTATATAAAGTTTGGGCTTTTGCTCATCCCTTCCAGTGTCTATTTATTCTATAAATACCGACTAAATACCCTACGCCCCGAGTAGGAAACGAACGAGGGGTATCTTTGTGTCTTCTTGAAGGAGTACGCGTACGGAAACCATCGGTTGCGATCGTGTGGTTGGACGAGGTCCCTAAAACTTCGGCGGAAATACCCTAAAGACATTCTTGGTCAAAAAGGTATGAAGTTGGTATAAGTAGAATTTATTTATACGGAAGTGTGATGGGCCTGATAATGTTGCATGATTTATCTCCATATTGAAGAAATGAATTGATAAATCAGAGTATGTAATGAAGAAATTCAGTAGAAGGGTAAAAGAATTGCGCATATTGTATGATTATAAGGTTGACTAGGTTATATCAATATTTCCCCTTATTTTATACAATATTTTATACACAAAAAATGGATATAATAATCTTATTGGTGGGTCAGTGGGTACTGCTTATACCCACTATCAAAAGTGGTCGTAGGAGGTACACACTATCTTGATACTGGATATAATGAATTTCCTCTCTAAAAAATATATAAAATATGAATTAATTATACTATCTCTGTCCCTCAAAAGTGATGCATATTTGATTTGTTGTGAGGTATAAAATATTAGTTGAACCACACTAACCTGAGACGGAGGGAGTATTTTAGTAGATTATAGTAATTTATTTTAGTCAAATTACATGATAAACAAATAAAAAGTTAAGATAGTCACTTTGAAAGTATAATTAAACTTTCTTTACAAAATTTATTAAGAAAAATAAACTAAAATTTATAAGATTTAAGAAAGGAGCTTCACGTTTTTGTTTGAAGTGTTTAGCCATTTCGGAGCCCTTATTAAAATTAGAACCTTTATTTATATTTAAAAAAAATTATATTAGTAAAATTTATGAATCAATATCATTTTAGTAAATTTTTTCGACACATGATAAACAAATAAAAATTAAGACATTCACTTAAAAAGTGTTGCTATGCATGAATTTTATTATAAAAAAATTAAATATTATTTATGTTTCTATTATTTTCCAAGATTATGCATGGTTTTTATTTTATTTTTTCTAATTTTACAGGGTAATTTATACATTAGGAATGAACAAAAAAAAAGTAAAAGTACTGGTTGGGCCCACCTGGCTAAAGAAAGAAGGAAAATAAATAAAAGTAAAAAATGCTATAAGCAGGATTAGAATGAGATACTTTACCATTGAACTAGTAGAATAATTAGTACTAAATTCAATAATTTAAATATATATTTATATATATGGACCTATATATTTTTTCGGGCCCTCGTTTTTCGGGGACCTGTGCGGTCGGCCACCCCGCACACTCCCAAAACCGCCCCTGTTTATCAATTTATACTAAATTAACCTCTTTTTTAATTGAAAAGCTGAATTTCTTACGAAATCTAAATAAATTGTGACTGTAATTTTAGAGAGAGAGAGAGAAGACGACAAACAGTGGGAGAGAAAACATCCTGTGGTCTAAAACCTAAAAAATAAAAGGGAAAAGGTGTAAATACCCCCCTCATGTTGGCAGCGCCGGGCAAATACCCCTGAACTTTGTTTAGGTGCAAATTCACCATTCTCTAAAGTTTTCGGGTGCAATTACCCCCTCGTCGTGACGGAAACTACACATTCGTTGACAAAAAAAATATTTTTGATTCATTTTTATTCTTGTGGACCCTTACAATTTCCAACAGTTATATACTACATAATTGGTGCTAAAAGCTCAAATTAGGAAAAAAATTATTTCGAACCCTAGCTCACAACTATCAAAATTCAGGTGAGGTTCTCCAATAATTTGCACGAAAAAGGATGACGGACCACTTGAAGAATATGAGATCATCAATGTCAACAACAAATAGTTGGCTTGAATTGCAAATTATTAAAGAGCTTGGCGTGAGTTTTGATAGTTGTGAGCTAGGGTTCGAAATAAATTTTATTCTAATTTGAGTTTTTAGCACCAATTAATTCTTGGAAATTGTAAGGGTCCACAAGAATAAAAATGAATCAAAATTATTTTTTTTTGCCAACGAAAGTGTAGTTTCCGTCACGGCGAGGTGGTAATTGCACCCAAAAACTTTAGGATATAGTGAATTTGCACCTAAACAAAATTCAGGGGTATTTACCCGACGCTGCCAACATGAGAGAGTATTTGCACATTTTCCCAAAATAAAATGATGAGAAAACCTCAAAAAAATTGCACTAGAAAAAGAAAATGCAAAGGGGCAAAAACGGAATAATATCGGCGAAAGAGAGATGGTAAGAAGAGAGAGAAACGAAAAGCCTGAATTAGAGATAGAAAGATAGAGAGAGAGAAGAAAAAGATACACCCCTCTTCTCCCCTGCCTCAGTTCACAGCCTCAACAATCGTAAATAATATATTAGAAATTCAGGAATCGAGGAGATTTTTTTCAATATCATTTTGATATAGTGATATTTGAGGCAGCGGACTATTTTTTTTTTCTTTCTAAAATTTCAGTCTCTTTAGTTCTGAATCTTTACAAAAGCCTATCCTTTTCTATTTGTGTGGTTATGGATGCATTTGACATGGTTTCTTTTACCACAGGGCTGCGCAAAGGTATAATCAGACAGAATCCAGATCTTGTTTTATGCGGTTGATTCTGTTTGGATAGTATGTTTATTATTTCCTTGTTTGTGTGGCTCAGATTCTGGGAGATCTATGACTATTAAGTTTTCTGATTGAAGTGCGAAGTTGTTGTTTTCTATTATTTGCGGTTTTTCTTTGATTGATCTTGTTTTATAGTTTGGTTGCTGAATTTTTTTAGAATTATAGCAGAAATTAATGTTAGTGTTGTTTGTCGTGTGAGTATGGATGATTATGAAAGTGTTTGCTGCTTGCAGATGATAAGGTTTTATATATAAATTTGATGATATTTTCATTATGAATTATTTTGTAAGAAAAGATTTGACTGTTTTTGGTTACTGCTGCTATCATGTGTGCCTTTTTCTGTGTGAGTGTGTGTGTTTTATTAAATATACTCAGCGCTTTTCATCTCAAAAGAAGAAAAATAGCTGATCTTCATTGAATACTTTTGTGGTTTTTACAGTTAATTTTATAGAACTCTTTTATCTTTAGGTTTATATTCAAAAATCTGTAAATTTTTTGCATTGAATGTTGGTATATGTTGTAATTAATTTCATGTTCTGTCATGACATGAATCTTGTTATTCACATGTCCTTAAACATATTACTATATGATCATTGTTTGTTTGTGCTTTGGTGGTTTCCGAGATCTTTTTATCTATAATTTCCTATAATTCATCATGCTAATAAAAACTTGAATGTTTGAATCTTGTACATCATTTAACTTTCTAACTTGGATGTCTTCATTCATCTGCAGGGTTTGGGTGATCCACATTCAAAACTACGACTCGTTGTTCATTCAAAGTTTTTTTTTTTGTATCTCTTTTAAGTGTGGAGCCATTTCTTGCCTATCTGAGACACGAAAGTGAGATTAAATTACAATGTACTCGTCGGTAAAGGGAGCTTCTTCTGGTGATAAAAATCTTGGTTCAAAACCATCTTTGAACCCCAATGCCACAGAGTTTGTTCCTTTTGCTCTGAGATCACCTTTAGCTAGCACTAATGGTGTGGAGGTGTCCTCAAAATTTGTTGCCTCTGCAGCTTCTGCCCCAGGGAAAGGAATATTAGACAGATCAGAGTCATCAGTCTCAAATAATTCTGATGACGAAGCTCAGCAATATTGGCGCAATCAGCTCCCAGATGATATCACTCCCGACTTTAAGGTTATGGGTATTGATGATAATCAAGGGGTCAACAACTTATCATTTTCAAGTCTATCTTTGACTGATACTAACGAAGGTTCAAGATATTCTGCTTCCATAGGTGGTGGTTTTATGTTGAAGGAACAGCAAGGATTATCTCCTCGCCCTGTTAATGGAAACAGTCATGCTGAACAGCTAAGATATCCAGTCTCATCCTATGGAGAATACCTGTCGCCTACAAGTTATCATTCATCACTCTCTAAGCCTTGGGACCAACAAATTGTCGGCAATGATCATCAGCTTCTTTCAAGAGAAGGAACTGATGATGGAAATCCAAGACAGGGTCTTCTACCTGATATGTCAAGTGAACAGTTATTGCTGGATAATTCAGATGTGAGCCCTCTAGAGTTCTTGGCTTCACAATTCCCCGGTTTCGCAGCTGAAAGTCTTGCAGAGGTTTATTTTGCAAATGCAGGCGATTTAAATCTAACAATTGAGATGCTTACTCAGCTTGAGGTGGGATATTTCTGTTGGCATTGATTTGGAATAACTTCTAATTCATCATCGATGTTATGTTTGGTGTGCATTTTGTAAATTCTGCTGTTATGGAAATTTTTAAGTTAATCAACTGATGTACTCACTCGACTTAACAATGGCTTCTGATCTAATTTGGATGCTTTTTTTTTGGGGTGTGCATCTCTAAATTCTAATGTTTTGTAAATCTAACTTGTTATTGTTCAACATTGTTTTCAGTTGTTTTCATTCTTATTGTAAATCTAATCAGTTGTTTTCATTCTTATTCGGTGGTGCTGTCAATCATCATTGTTGGCCAACACTTTGGTATATTATGCATTGTACCTTCTATCATGCGGTGTTCTCATAAACTAGAGGGGGCAATATGTTCTGTTTTGTCTTCTTCTGCACAGGATGAATTGGATTCGATTGTGCCCATTACTAGAATGCTTAGCCTGCAGCTTTAAATCCAAAACATTAGATAGGGAAGTTTATTATCACCAGGCCCAACTTAATGTATCAAAAATAAGTGCAAAATGGTAATTCGATTCTTGAAAATAAAATATTTGTGATATCTCTAACTGATGCATATATATACTGGTTTATAGGATTAAATGTATATTTATTTGTGATTGCAGCTTCAGGTTGATAGTGGCTTAAACCAGACTCTGACTTCGAAGACCGTATCTGCTCCAAATCTTAATTCTATGGATTTTCCTGCACTCTCTGTGAGAGATGGTCAAAACGATTTAGCAAAATTTACTGCTGATGGTCTCCATCAAAATGGTAGTCCCTTTCGCTCTCCAGAGAAGCAAGGCTCGATGTTATTCAGATCCAATTCCTTCATTCCATCAAGAGGTGCAACAGATTTTGCTTCTGCTGTTAGAAAAATGGCATCTCAAGATTCTAGCATGTGGAAGTATGAGAGAAATGGCTCTTCAGATGCCAGCATTGGATCAAGTCGAAGCTCTCAAGTGCTGGCAAGCTCATATAACAGTGGCCAGGGGAGGGGCATCTATGGTGATAGGTTTCAAAGCCGAGGATCAGCTCGTTCATCTCCTATGTGGCTTGAAACTGGAGAAGCAGTCGGTAATGATCATAGGCAATATGTTTTACTTGCTTTTTAAAATTATAATTGTGGGAGTGTGCATTCTGCAAATATATATGCTTTAACTTTGTTGAGCTGGCAGCTAATATGTACTCTGAAATGCGGGAGGAAGCTCGTGATCATGCACGTGTACGCAATGTATACTTTGAGCAGGTATGTTATCCGTTTAGAAGGTTACAAGTCAAAGAAAGAAAGGAAACAAAAAAAATGAAAAATGAAGTTAAACCTTTTCTTACATGTCTCGAGGGATGGAAATATGCTATTATTCTTCCTTAAATATTTATGCGTGGACTGTGGCAGCAATGGCATTGTTTTCTATTTTCACTCCTTGAACTTTAGACGCCAAGATAGCCGGGGTCGGAATGCCAACATTCATTTTATCCGGCTGTATCCTACTTTCCTAGATGGGAGCTGAGTTGTGGAAAATTGCGCACTCATTTTTTCAAGGTTCATCTTATCTTAAAAGGGGGAAAAAAGAAATTTGATGTATCTAGTTATGTTTGTAGCTGTCTTTGTATCTGTTGTAGAATGTAGTGTCTGTCAATTCATATTATCCCCTCACTACTCTGCTCTTTCCACTTTCTCCCGTATAGTAGGCATTATCGAAACAACTAACGTAACCAAGAAGTTTATATTTCACTTTTGAAACTTTCATATGAATCAGTGTGACCACATTGTGCTTCCGTCGTTGTTCTCATCTGAAATATTCAATGTGAGATTAGGCACGACAAGCGTACCTCGTTGGTAACAAGGCCTTAGCCAAGGAGTTGAGCATTAAGGGACAGTTGCACAATATGCAGATGAAAGCAGCTCATGGGAAGGCACAAGAGACTATTTTTCGCCAGAGGTTCGTTGTTCTTCGACCATATGAGCTGCCCGTTTGTTATAAACCCGAATATTATCCTTCCCCTTAGATTTTTTCCTTCTATTTTGCATCTCTGTAATTACTTTGTACAATCCCATTGATAACTCTTGTACTATCCATGATTTTGCTATTTATGTAGGAACTCCGACATTCAAACAAACGGAAGGGAACAGATGATCGATCTGCACGGTCTACACGTGAGTGAAGCTATTCACGTCCTCAAGCGTGAGCTGGCAGTGATGAAGAATGCAGCTAGGTCAATGGACCAAAGACTGCTCGTTTACATATGCGTGGGAACTGGTCATCACACGAGGGGGGCGCGTACGCCTGCTAGACTTCCGACTGCTGTTCAGCGCTACTTGCTGGAGGAGGAGGGACTCGACTATTCTGAGCCGCAGCCGGGGCTCCTTCGAGTTGTTATATACTGAGCCAGGAAGGTATAGGAGATTTTTGACACTGCATTACTCAGAAAATCAATCTACCCATCTGGGGAAAAAAAGGTAAAAAAAATGGGAAAAAAAAAATGGAATCTGTTGTATCTGTAAATGGGTAAAAAAATGGTAGGATACTTCTGCAGAAGGGATAAGGTAAAAAGAAGAAAAATAAAAAAAAGGTACGATGAAAGGAAAAGCAGGTGTCTGTATGATTACTGTGTTAGTTGGCCGAATTGTAGAAGATGTTTTTTGTAGTTGTCAGTTATTTCCATCGGCCTCTTTTTTTTGTTGTTTTTGCTCTATGTTACATTTTTTTCTTTTTTTTTGGGAAATATGCAGATGTAACTGATAGAATTCATTCTCAAATTTCTCCAATCATTTGGAGCTCTTTCTCACAAATCTCTCTCAAAATGCCTCTGCTTTCTTGTAAATTTTCATTGTGCCAATGGAATGAGCATGGAGGCTCGTGTCTGTTTTTTTACGCGAACGAGGAAAATCCGCAGCCTACTCGAGGGTGCCTTGTTGGTAAACGATGTTTTTCGTGTAATAGCTTGCAAATTACACTGAAGAGATGAATGGATAGACTTATACCTCGATGGTTGAGGGAAACTCACGGCCTCTCGAGATTTTCTTGTGTAATACTCGCTCCGTTCCGTTCATTTTGTCTATTTAATGTTCGACACGCTCATTTTGTCTACTTACTGTTCGACACGGAGGTTAAAAATAAGGGTAAAACGAGATAAAGTGAGAGGAACTATGCTAGAAAATATAGAAGAGACAAATTGACAACATTATGGCTCATGAATTTTTGCCACAAACTCGTCATTATAAGCTACATTTGATGAGAAATTTTGGATTTTAGAAGCTACATTTTAATGGAAATCTATCAATTTATTATCCACCATTAACATATATAACTACTGCAATGATTAAAATGGCTATTCAAATTAATCGACTACTAAAATTACACTCAATGAACCCATTGAGGAATCTAAAGGAAACTTTCAAACACCAAAAATGCAAAGGGAAAAGAAAACAAAACTGAGTCATTGATGAAGCATAGATGAGAATCAAGAAAGTGTGAATAACATCTAATTTTTGGCACACATTATTTCAGCTTAGCTTTTGAAGAGCTCTTAAGAGGCTTCACTGCAGGTTGAGTCGCAGTGTTTCGCGCTGTTTTCTTTAGGTTGTACGTCACTGATAAGAACGCGCAAAGCACAGCTATCAACATTGTTGGGTACACAAATACTGCCTTTTCTGGATCTGTGTTTGCTGGCTTTCCAAGAATGCCCTCTTTGAGAAGACCCCAAATAACTAGAAGAGTCCCAAACATGTTCATCCTCCCTTGTTTTAGAAGGCCAACGAGGGAACCAGCAACGCAGAAGTAGCTTCCGGCAAGAACCTAGTAAATGGTAAGAAAAAGAGAGTCGGAGGCACTTAAAAGAGCATATGATGTAGTAAAACAATTTGTTTAACTTGATTACTAATGAAGTTGCTCACATCCATAGAATGCACCTTAGACAATATGGAATGGAGCAAGCAGACCACTAAATAGATTAATACATGTAATCTAGTGAGATTTATGATCAGAAAGTAGGAAAAAAGAGGTAAGGAAAGAAAGAGCAACACGAACCTCTAATCGTTGTAGGTCAACATCAGCAGAAGTCTCCTTAATGTCGGTCAAGTTATAGATGCTCAACAGATTATTCCAACTTGGGAAAGTCATGTCAGTAGTGAGGCCATTTACAATAGCTCCAGGGTAGAGAAGAGCCTTCACCATTGGAAGTGGAAAAATCTCGCTAGAAATCAGCTGCGAGGCTGTCACATGAATAGGCGTTGTGCACATGCCAGATCGACATTGGATCCTGAGAAAAGATAGAAATGGGCAACAAAAAGCTAGATGAACACGGTTGTTTTGACCTGATGGTATTTCTTAGTTTTTCTTGCTTTAAGATTTACCAAAACCACACACACTCACGTTTCTTAACTTATACGCTCGTATTTATCAAATAGCTAGCAGTACAAGGTTCAACTTATTTTCTTCGAAATGTGGTTTTAAGAAGCAGAAAAACCAGTTCCATTATTGTGTCACAATTCCAAATTAGAAGTAGAACTTATTCATTCACTACAACTAACAGCCAAACAGCAAATACGGGCTACAACTTCATTAAATAAGTCATCTATGAACACTAGATGACTGGACTGGCCAATTAGGTAGGAAAAAGATCATGCATGCAACAAGTTTTATACTCGAAAAAAACTGTTGAAGCCTTACTTCGACAAGCTCCTGAACTTCATATACGATGATCAATCTTTATTTGATCTCCTAATCAAGTAGTACTAAGTCAAATCTTAGTTACCCAACACAAAAAAAAGGAAAAAAAAAACTTCACAAATCAATTAAGATATTCTCCACAGTTTTTTTGATCATACATTTGCGAAGATCCACCTCTCACAATCTTGTGAAAAGAAAAGAAAAAGGAATTCCAAAAGATTACGATAGGCAAGATCTACAACTGAAAATAATATGAATATAACATTTTTCTAGTTAGGATGAAACAAACATTCCAATTCCAGAATCAAAGCTTGGATTCCGCTTGTTTATGAAATTTCAACACAAAAAGAGAACGGCCTAAATGCTTTAAAATGCCAAAGATTTGTTAATGCTAGTTAGACAATCTTTCCATGTTTTTCCTTGCTTCAAGATTACCAAAACCATATAGTGAGGTATTTAACTCTATGGTCATAAAGACAATGAGCTTCCATTCCTACCCCCGTCTAAGTGCTGGTCCTAACAACGCAAAATAATACATCAGCTTTATGCAGCTAATCAAGAAAAAGTTTCAACCAGCACACTTTATACACCTGAAACTCCAAATCGAAGTAGAGTACGCTCTCTAATTACAACCAACATCAACCATAATTACATTAACGTGTATGAGATCATTTATCATCTTTGCACACGGACCGCCTGATTGATCAACTAAATAGGAAAATCATGCATAAAAACATAAAGTTATTGATAGCAGTTTTGATGGATCTACAACTTGATAAACTAACTGTACCGTTAGCACAACACATCCAAAATCCAACATCTACAACCACCCATCTTAATAACATATTGTAAGCAAATAACACAAAGTTAGATCTCAGTTATGCAACAAGATAAAGCAGAAAAAAAGACACAAAGCAGTTGACATGATTTTCCACTAAATTCTATCAAACAGTAGCAAACATCCACTTCTCACAACCTTGATTCCGACAAATGATTGCCCAGATCTCGAAGCAAAACTAAAAAGTTCAAAAGCAATCATTTCTTTCCAGTAAGGAGGAAGCAAAAACAAAAAAATAAAAACTCATACTCCAATGTTCAAGCTATAATTGAGCTAATTTCTGACTGGCCCAGATGCTTATAAATGCAAAAGACCAGTTCATTCGAAACTAAAAATTCAATCTTGGCCGGTATCAATCCAAAATCTCGAAAAAATGAAAAGCGAAAGATGCTATTTTTGCTGCTAAATCGATACCTGAAAAGGGGCACCTGAAAAATGATGAGGACGAAATATACGAGAGAAGCATATTTGGGCAGGTTGGTCCACTTCCCCTTCGCCGCAGATGTGTTCGCCATGGCAGATCGAGTGACGGAGCTTCGAAATTGCAGAGTCAAAATCTTGATTATTTATAAAATAAAAGAATGTTTTTCAGTCGACTTAACTGGAAATGGAATGCGTTGTTAGGGATATATTGGTAATTTTACAGTAGTATAATCTGATGATTTCATCATTTTATTTACTGTAGTAATCTTTGGTCCCTTTTTTTCACATAAAGCGTTGTTTCAAGTTTTGCAATGGAGATATATTTACAAAGAAACCTAACTCAAAATCAAAGAAAATGATGGCGATGGCGTCGACTTCAACCTCTCTCCGGATACCCATTACGCTGCAGAGCGTTAGTTCCAGCAGAATACACCACTTTCCGACAACTCTAACCAATTCTTTCCTCCTCCCTCAGCCACCGTCGCGCGCCGCCGGTCTCAGCTGCTTCAGCCGCCGTCGAGACGCTCCTCTAACTCCCAAGAAAACAAGCAAGGTATACACATAACAATTTTGAAGGAAAACTGTTCCATCCGTGCTTAAAAGATTGTTATTTGCTCAAACATTTATGTGCAGTTTTATTGTTGGTGTAGGTTTGTGTGTGTGTGTGTGTTTTGGCAAAAAAAGAAAATAAACGAAGGGTGTTATGATTTGAGTTCAATATGTGTTGTGTTTATGTCATCATTTATCTGTGTAATCATTGGGGGTAGATAGGGCATTCGTTTGGTATTGAGATCAAAGATTTGTTCTTTATTTCATTCATTTTTTTAGAAAAAAATTGCTGAAAAAGAAGTTGGAGAGGATGAAGATATGGATGAAGATGCGTTTGAGGCGCTCTTTCGTCAGCTTGAAGAAGATCTGAAAAATGATGGGTTACTTGGTAATGATGGTGAAGAAGATGATGATATAAGTGAGGAAGAGCTAGCTAAACTCGAACAAGAATTAGCCGAGGCTTTGGAGGGCGATGACTTGTTAGTGGCATTAGGCTCTGCTGCCCTTGGAGGTATTGTGAATGAAGATGAAGAAGGAGGAGACGAAGAAGACGAAGATATTGATGTTGATAAGGATGAGGATGGAGATGAAGACGATGATGACAATGAAGAAGAGGAAATGCCTGTAAAGCTTAGGAATTGGCAACTCAGGAGGCTGGCATATGCATTGAAAGATGGTCGTCGCAAGACTAGTGTAAGACTTACTCAATGTCTCATGAGTTAGCCATTTTATTTTATATGCTACTCGTTCACCATGGCTTGTTTCTGATGTTGTACGCGACTTTTTTGGTTATGGAACCGTGTAAAGGAAACAATCTTGTTAAAGATGACTTGATCTTTGATGTTAAGACGTGACATGATGGAGCTCTTTTCCTTACCTAATTGTTGTCCATGTAGTTGTGTTGATGTTGTTTAAGGTTTAAGGTTTAGATAAATGGTTGTCTCTTTGTTTTTCGAAAAGAAGGTTGTTTTCCTAATTACTTCTGCCTTTTGTTATAAACATGCTCTTAAGACGTGTATTTTCCTGTTTCACGAGCTATCTCCGTTCTCTTCTTGCAGATAAAAAATCTTGCTGCTGACCTATGTCTGGATCGAGCTGTTGTTCTCAAATTGCTTCGCGACCCTCCTCCTAATCTTGTCATGTTGAGTGCTACTTTGCCCGATAAACCTGCAAAAACAATCTTAAATCCTGTGGAGAAACTCGAGGAAGAAGTTCCTTTGGAGACGACTACGGTTGCTGCAAAGCCTGAAGTTGAGGTCAAAGAGCCAGTTCATGTGATGCAAAGCAATTGGACTGCTCGAAAAAGGCTGAAGAAAGTACAAATCGAAACCCTCGAACAAGTTTACAGAAAATCAAAGCGCCCAACTGTGAGTAACTCCACTTTCACATAGTAATGCAATCTTATACCAAAATAAGTAGCCAAAAAATGATCAGTCATGCATAATAACATTCAATGAAGTTCATGATCTAGCTCGAGATGACACTAGCTATTAGAAGCTTTAGAAGTGAAGGCTACTACGTGATTGCCGACACTATTTTAGTTAGCAGAGAAAGAAACAGTGCATTTGGCTCTACAATTTCCGCAACTCAGTTTTAATCACAAACAAGCTAGTAAGGAATATAGTATATGGAGAGCAGAACAAAAGGGAAAAATAGGATCTATTTTAATTGAATTTTACTGAAATTTGTTGGTTACGAAATGCTATACACGTACAAAGACTCCCATATATATAGAGGGAGAGGGAGTAGAGACTAGGTTACAATCTAAACCTAAAATAGAAGGATCTACCCTACCAGCCTACCATACAAAGTCTATCTAAATAAGTAGAGATACATAAATACAAAGCCTGGCCTCGTTTGTGTGCAACGGAGAAGAGTCTTGTACACCAATGGAGATTACTTTGATAGGATTGAACATCTAGTGTAGAATGTTACCTGCAATGTTGACTGAGCTGCAATTCTTGAAAATGTTGGAGGTGCCATTTCACAAATTACTCTCGAGTCTTGAGCTTGTTTTCTTGAACTATCGCTATGTGACAGTATCTAGTTAAATTTAGTGTTTCTAACACCAGCATCAACTTTCTGGATAAAGTAAAGGTCACACGTTTGGTAGTTTGGTTGCACGAAGTCTCTTCATATATACTTCGTTTTATCCCAGAATCATATGTCGTTTTTGCCTTGAAATGGTTGCAGAATGCCATGATCAGCAGCATCGTGCATGTCACAAACCTGCCCCGCAAAAGAGTGGTGAAATGGTTCGAAGATAAACGGGGAGAGGATGGCGTACCTGACCAGCGCCTCCCGTACGAACCACGTGCTTCTGAATCCGTGTTTACCAGCTAGAACATCTTCAGACACTGTGTATAGAAAATCTGTTACCTGTTGCAGCTTGGTGTTTGTAGATGATAAGGTTCGATTATTTAAGGTTGTTTGTTGTGTTTTGAACTGCTGAGGAATTTTGCATAATTTCACTTCACAAATACAAGTCCAAAATCATCTAATATTTGGATTCCTTCAGATAAACTTTTCCTTACTTTTCATTTCATTTCATTTCATCTCCTCCCCAACATACTTTTTCCAATGTAAAACCACAACAATTACTATGTATGGGGATTTATGTTAAAATTTGAGTAAAAAAATATTTACTGATAATCATTATCATAGTATTGGTAAAAAAAGATACCAGTTATTATGGTATAAAGCATATATTTTCCAACATAATTAATGTTAAAATTTGATTTAGAAAAAGAAAATTATTAACATAGTAGACTAGGCAGATCACCAAGGCATGAACTTACTTATGGCTAATGGCTCAACCATAAAAATTGATTACTTTTCATCCAATTAAGCACGCAATAATAACAATAGGTTTTAACGAGGTTCGGCCTAATGTGGTGCTCCTAAATCCTAATATGCACGAGGTAGTTAGTATTTTTTGATCTCCTCCTCTTCTCTTTTCTATTTTTTCCCCTTTTCATTTTTTAATATAAGAGATCATGTTTAAAATATATATATATAGGACTAGAGGTGGCAAAAAATCGGGCCGATCTAGTCCATTGAACTTTTCATCCATAGTTAAAAAAAAAAGACGGATCGAGCCAGCCTAGACCAAGCCCATCGGGCTTCGGCTTATTTTTGGCAGGCCCGAATCTACCCGAAATTCCATCGCACCTAAATCTCAATGCCCGACTCATGCTAGAATTGAGTCGGTCCATTGGGCCGGGCTAGTTTTGCGAGTTATAATTATAGGGTTGTAGAGGTGTTCACCCGACCCGGAACCGGAACCGCGGTCAACGGGCCGGTTCCGACCCGGAACCGTGTTTGGGACGGGCCGATTCCGGTTCCAACGGCTAGGAACCGTGAACCGGTGGTTCCAAGCTTTTTTTTTTAAATATATTTTGTGTTATTCATGTTAATTATATCCTATAAGAAGCAATAATGGCAATTAGAATGATATATGGAACGAAAAAATGTTAAAAAAACAAAACAAAAAAAATAAAGGTTCAAGGTTGAACCGGCGGTTTCGGTTCGGAACCCCCGAACCGTGTGAACCGCCAGTTCAACCGCTTAGATTTTGCCACCCATTTTAGCACAGACACCGACTCTATAGCCACTACTGAAACCGATGAATTTGAAGACGATTGAGACTTTGACGCCGACATCAACGGGTAGTCCTAAATAATTTTAGATGAGTACTATTTTTTCTTACTTGGTATTTTTTCCATTGGGTTTTCTCCAAGAAGGGTTTAACGAGGCTCGGCCCTAGAGAAACTTTGTGAATTCCAAGAGTTTTAGGATTTCAAGTTTTAAATAATTATATATTTCTATTTGTAATTGATTACACATTATTATGAATGAAGATATATTTTATTCTATTTCGATTTTATACATTACATTGATGATTTATGTGTTTCATTTCAATTACAATATAATAATATATATTTCACACGATTCGGGTTCTAAACGAGTGGTCCGATTCGGAACCGTCCAACCCGTTGAACACCTCTATAGGGTTGGGGTAATTCTAAGCATAGCCCCCAAATTGCTCTTTATAGCCTCTTAATTAAAATAATAATTAAAATTATAGTAATTGTACAATTATAACCCTATAGCCCCCAATATTAGAATCTATTAATAAATATAATATGAAATTATCGATAGCACTAAACCACACGTTTTTTGCAAAACATAACCCCCAATATAACAAACCCATAAATTTGTAGTGTTCGCTTCTCCAACGGGGTTTTGGCCATTCGGTTCTACTCCATTGCCTGAAATCGAAGGTAGGATTCTTGTTTGCAGCCAACATAATATAGAGACAGAAGAAGAGGCATATCTAATATTTTTTCGTGAATCTAATGTTCATGGTATACACCATTTATGGGGGAATTTCTGATTTCGATCGTCAATTTTCTCCATTTTTTGGAAATTCAACGACATCAAGACACATTAGATTTACGCATAAACTCATGATATCTCTTTTCAATTTAAATTGACCTAAAGTCTCAATCGATTCAGAGCTTCGATTCATTTTCTTTCGTAAGAGTTTATGTTGGGAGTATTTGCTCTAGGATTCAAATGTTTCTGATTATATGTTGTTGTTTAATTCATAACCATTTTATCATGCTAATTAATTATGATGTAGGATTTGGTAGTTAGTTTGAAAAGAGTCCTCTGTTCCAAAGTTGAATCTTTAGAATTTGAACTTCAATTTCTCGTATTTCTTGCGCATGCAATTCTGTGATATTGTCAGCAAATCTTTAATAGTCTAATGTTTAATCTATATATTAATATTGCTAAAGGTGATTTACTATTCATTATACAGTTGGAATTTCTCATCCCCCTAATAATACAATCGGAGTGTATGTAGTGTATATATAGTTGGTGGGGGCAAATGTATGAATTGGATTAATACAGTATACAACCTTAATTATGATGAGAAGATGACGGATTAAATTATGTTGTTTGGTGATGTGATGTTTATATCTAGCAGGCCTTGATAGTTAGACGACTATTTTATCACGGCTATATCTATGATTTCTCTGTATTGAGTTGGGGGTTATGAGTTGGTGACTATATTACCAATGGATTATTGTTGTTAGTTTAGAGTTTTTTTAGTTATTATTAGTTAATTATATATTTTAGGGGCTATAGGGATAAAATAGTAAAATTATATTAATTTTAATTTTTTTTTATAGGGGGCTATAGAGAGTAATTTGGGGGCTATGTTTAGAATTACCCATATATAGGGTTGTCCATTTGAGGGATTTTAAAAGATTTTGATAAATGATACTTCCTCTGTTATTTTATAAGTGTCCCCCACCGTCAAATTATACATACCAAAGAAATAAAGAAATTTTAACTATGTAACCTTATTAATTACCATCATTAATGTATACATATAACTAATTAACAAATTACGATAAGCATTAAATAAGGATAAAATAGGAAGAATGTCATTATTTTACTCTCAAATTTTGAAATATGACACTTATTTGAAAACAAAAATTGAGCTAAATGAGACACTTAAAAAAGAACAGAGGGAGTATATTTTCTTAATTAATTTTAATTCCCTCCAGACCACCTTAAGGGTTTATTAGTCACAACAATGTAACTAAAATTTAATTCGACCAGTTTCTTACAAAACGAAAATCTAAAATCGGCCAGTTTAAAATACAAGTGAATTATGATCATTTATGACATTAATCATAATTATGGCTACTTATATTTATCCTTTAATAAAAGTTTGATGCCTTGCCTATTGAAAACATCACAAAAGTAGTTTTGATTTTCAGTTATATACATGTTGTAAATAACGAGCATTTATTAGTTTATTTCTTTTCTCTTATTTTCACTTTCATCATTAGTATGGCCACACCTCACATGACTTATATATTAATTGAGGTAATATATATAGTTGGACAGGGTAAGCTAAATTATAAATTCTTAACAAACTTTTTTATTAGTAGCGTGTTATTATAATATATTTAACGTGCGATCACATGTTATATCGCGTTTATACGATATCTACGATTGTTCATGTAATTAACGTGTTGTCTATCAGATAGTGAACAATAATACAAGAATGTAAATTATAAAGCTTCTTACCAAAATAAAAGAGAAAATTTGTCAAGAAAAACGTGTGTTTCTATGCATTGCAATGATTTGTTTGCACATATCAATAGATAATTTTTCCTTCCCAAAAAAAAAAAAAAATCAATAGATAATGAAAATAAAAAGAAAAGAATCACCGCAATGGGTTTTATTGTAATTCCGAAAACTTCAGTGGCCAAAAATTGTATTTTAGATAAGGCAAAAACTTGTGTGCAGTATCTTTACGGTACATCCGGGTCAGATTTGACCCGACCCGGTCAATATTGATCGGTCAATGGTCAACGTTGACCGTTGACTTTTTTATTTTTTTTAATTTTTAATATTTTTTTCAAGAGTCGAGCGAGGAGAGCCGAAGGTTTCGGAGGTAGCTAAAAAATATTAATGTTGTCACAATCATTATTTATAAATTAAAATCGGAGCCGAAAACGGAGACAAAAAAACTGAAATTCAGAAAAGTCAACAATCAAACGTTAATCGTCAACCCGATCAAACGTTGACTAGGTCTGACCCGGGTCTGTATCGGATCGGGTCGGGTCGAGTTGGATCTTGGTTCTAGTTGTATGTACATACAACTCTTTTGATAATGAGAGGGTGAGAAATAGAAATTAATTTTCTTTTGCCCCAAAACTCAAAGGTAAAAAAAAGGTACACTAGCACTTTCCTACGTACCGTGGTCCCAATACAATGCACCTACTCTAATCTAACCCCTCACGACCGTCCGATCAAATCATGATCGAACGGATAATATATCTCCACGGTTTCAGCTCATCCGCCTTTGATTAATGCAACACGTTATGGCTCAAAACACTGACACGCTCATCAGTTTTAAGCCGTCCGATCAAACTCAATCCAACGGATCCTGTAGTTCGGAGCTTCATTCTTTCCTCCTCTCTGTTTTCTCCAACATTTACGTCCCGCTCTTTTTCTCTCTTGACACCTGAATCATCAACCCACACCCTACATTCTCTCTCTAAAACAAATTTTTTATTTTCTCTCTCCTGCGCTGCGTATTTCTTGACTGTATTTTTTTATTAGTTAAATCGAAGGGAAATGCAAGAGCAAGCCACGAGTTCCATCGCCGCTAGCTCTTTGCCTTCTAGTAGCGAGAGATCTTCTAGCTCTGCCCTTCACGCTGAACTCAAAGAAGGTCCGTTTCAAAATTCTAATCTCTACTTATTTTTCTGAGGTGGGAATTGGGATCTTCTCAAAATTGAATCTCTCTGTCAAATTCTGCTCCAAGAATTTGCGTTTGCTGCATTATGCAGTTGGGTTCGCATGGTGCTGTCTGATTTTTTTTAGTTAAGTTTTTCCATGGTTTCTCTCTCTTAATGGCTTTGATTTTTTCTTTAAAAAAAAATCGATCCTTTGGTCTCGAATATTAGCACTGTTTGATATATTTTTTTTCATTTTCTCATGAGCTCTTCTTTTTGGGAGGTCGAATTTAAAGATGGCTGTAAATCAAGATTCTCTTTTTAGTAAGATCATAGCTTTATGGTAGAATCAGCCAGCTCTATTTCAGATGTTGTTCAGTTTTAGGCCAAGTGGAATTCGATGAAATTTATGAAGAATGTGAGATTTGTTTATTTGATTGAGGTGCATTTGCGTATAATCTGAACGATTGCATTGGATCATAGTATTAAACGAGATTTTCCAACATTTTAATGGTGAATTATGGTGAAGGGATGGAGAGTGATGATGAGATTAGAAGAGTGCCGGAGATGGGGGGCGAGGCCGCCGGCACGACAACTTCCGGCCGTGACGGTGGCTCGGCAGCGGGGGCCGCTCAGCCGTCAGCCGGCGGTTCAAAGAAGAGAGGGAGAAGCCCGGCTGACAAAGAAAACAAGAGGTTAAAAAGGTATGTGAGTGAGTTAGGCCTAACCTTATCCAATTATATCCAGCCATGTCATTTCTTGTCCTAAGATATTCATTGGGTCCCCTCAAAACAAAACTTGATTGGATGAATATATTTGGTGATTGATGGGTATTGAAAACAGACTAGTCATGCATTTGGGCTGATTATTACATTTTTTAGGAGGTTAGGAACTTTTGTCTTGGTGTTGGTGGTTGGTTATATGTCGAGTGCATTTTGGTAATATTTTTTGTTTTTTTTTTTTTTAAATTTTTTGGTGTGGGATAAGGTTGTTGAGAAACAGAGTTTCAGCACAGCAAGCAAGGGAGAGGAAGAAGGCGTATTTGATCGATTTGGAGGTTCGAGTTAAGGAGTTGGAAACTAAGAATGCTGAGCTTGAAGAAACGCTCTCCACTTTGCAGAATGAGAATCAAATGCTCAGACAGGTACAGTACAACTTCCAGGCTGGTGCTCAAATTACTATTTTATTCATGCTACCTTATTTTCAAGAATGTCATTGTAGAATTTGAGCTCGTGATTTCATTTTCATACATGAAAACCTAGTTCTTGGTTATATATAATTTTCTTACCTTGCTGTTTGAAGTAATTCTTGCACTTCATGTTTTGCTCGACCAAGAAAGTTTGTAATTAGGCCTTCAATCTTGATGGATAATAATTTTGTTACCTTGTGTGATTCGTTGTTCTTGTTTTCTGCTCAAACTGTGATATGTAGACATTGTCATTGCACTGAGCTCATTTGCATTGCCCTCCCTTCATTCACTTGCTTTCTGCGACTGAATTAGCCTAACACGAAACAAATTTTTTAGTCTTTAAAGTTGAAAGGAATTGGTTCCCTTGCCTATAATATCCATTTTTCATGTCATTCTCTGGGTGTATGTCAAAATTCTTGTTGCAAAAATGTCGAAAATTGATAGGAGATCTTCTGAACAAAATCTCCCGTTTGCAGACTTGGTAATTTTATGAACGTACCAAGTCTGCACTTTTTATATGGTAGGAAACATTGGACTACTAAACTCCCTCTTAGATTAGTAAAGATCCTAGTACAAAATTTTGAAATCTATAATTGCTCGACCATTATACTGTAGCTGAGGTGAATCAGAGGGAGAGATCGATGCTCTTGAACTTGATAGATATGGCAAAAGCCCTTATATCTCTTAGCCGACTCCCTAATGGCTAATTTTGTCTAGAGAACACCTCTTTGTCTTTGAGAATCATGCAGAATGAAGTATCTTGAATGTGAATGGTTTTATCGTATTATTATTTTTGAGGAGAATTTGTCTTTAGTTCCTTTCAAGGTTATGGATTGTTAGTTTATCATCATACAACAGCAACTAGTCATGCGATCTTGCTCCTAAACCACTTACAATTTGCAGATACTGAAGAACACAACTGCAGGCGCGCAAGAGGGAAGAAAGTAGGTATGCTTTTTTTCAGATGTTGCACGCGAAGAATGAGTTGAAGGGAGACAAAAAGCCGTCCTTTAAGGCAAGTTGTGTTAGATGTTCACTCCTGTCATGTTGAGACGGTGTAGTTTTGTTACGACGTGCTAGCTTCTTCTTGGTTTCTCCAGTCGATGCCGGTATGCAGTTAGATATTGTAGGACGAATTAGCTGTGCTAGAACTAGAGTTGTTAGTATGTAATGGTATAGAGAGAAGCTTGCCATAGAGGGGATGAAATAGTATGTTTCTATCTTCCCTTACCCTACCCAATTCAAGAAATTAGGGTTCTTGGTGTTGGACATACTCGATCGAGTCTGGAGATGCTACACTTGGTGAAATATACCGTGAGTATGTCGAGTGTAGTATTTTATCATATGTTTTGCACACACACGTGTGTGTTTTTATGAATGTGTGATGGATATTGTACTTTGACTTATTTCATCAGTTGGATCATGAGTGTATGCAAGATGATGGTGATATGTGTGAGATTCATTTTATTATATACTACCTCCGTCCCATTATTCCTGTCTTATTTCTTTTGGGCACGGATATTAAGGAGAAGGATGTTTAAAGGGTAAAAAGATAGAAAGTGGTGGAGCCCATAACTTTTTGTGAGAGAAGTATATTTTCTTTTATGGAAACATGGCAAGAATAACGGGACAATCCAAAAAGGAATACAAGACAAGAATAATGGGACGGAGGTAGTATGTATGATTCTAAAAGTGATTGGACATGAGCAACTATTTATTGATCTTTTAACTCACTTAATAATTAAATGAATATGAATATACTCTTAAATAATCACTAGTGTCAGCAAGCACCAAATTCTTCATTTTATAATTGTTTGCACTTGTTATTTTGTCTTGATAAATCTAAGATTAATCACATTTTATTTGAAATGAATATTATCATAAGTTCATAAAATGAAGTTAATTGGGAAAAACTTAAAATGAGTAGAAAATAATAGGGAAATTACACAATTTTAGCTTCATAAATTTAGTATTTACAGATTTTATCCAAACTTAACATAATACAAATTTCAGGTTCCATAAATTTAATTTATGCCAATTTTAGTAATTTTGTGATTTTAGGCAGAAAGTCCAGGTTGGACGAAACGACGTCGTTCGCTATTGAGATTCATTAATATAATTTCATTTGTCCTTTGCAATTTTCCCAGTAGTAGACAGTTGACATTATTTTTTGGAAGTCAAAATGCCAAAATATCTGGAAAAAAAAAAAGTAGAAAAAGTGACTTACAGATAACACTAGAGAGTAGAGAGAGAATATCATCCATCAGTACTAAAGTCGTTGCCAACATGTAGCGACTTCACTTAACTGTTGAAAGTTGTGAAATGGAACGAACACCTATAATAACAGAGAATGAATTCTGTATTTGAACAAGTCTAGAGAGAGAGAGAGAGAGAGAGAGAGAGATGGCAGAAGAAATCAGGAAAAACAGAATTCAAGTATCCAGCTCCAAGAAATCCCTCTTCTTCTACGTCAATCTCTCCAAGGTCTTCTTCTCCTTCCCTCCATTTTTGGGCTGCTGTTTTGTCCCTCTTTTCATTTGTTTTTAATTATATATATATATGTATGTATGTATGTATTTCTTGAAATTCTGAATTCTTTAGAAGTTTGTATACCTAAATGTGTTTCCCATTTGTGTTTACTTTTATGCTGCTGCTATTTCTTCTGTGAATGCTGCTGGAAAAAATTTGAAAATTTGTTGAGGGAAAAAATTTGAAAATTGTCTGCGATTGTGTATTATGTATGTATAGATAATGGATCGTGAATATTGCACCTAGCATAATACAGAAGCAGGGGAAAATAGTGAAATTTATTAAATTTTTTGTTTATGATTTGTAACTGAAATAAGAATGAAATTATTTATTTGACTGTTTGATGAATCTATTTTGGGAATTGTATGACTATATTGTGGCGGGCTAGCTCATGAAAAAGCTACATATTTATATCTATGGCTATGCTTGAAAATTGAAATGGTTGGTTTTGAGGCATAAGTTTACAAGAGTTGCATTTTATCAATTCCCAGTTCATTCAGCGTAACGCATTAGAATTTAGCTGTCCTTCCATAGCTGTCGAGTTAGGAATAGTTTCGAAGTTCGTAGCTAAGCTTGCAGCTAAGTTGAGTTAGTTGTTTACTTGATAGGATGAGCTCAAGAGAATTTTCCTCAAGAAAATTTTCATTTGATGAAATTGAGTGAGAATATGTGCATTTATGTGAGGGTTCATTTTCTTAGTTAGGAATAGTTTCGAAGTTCGTAGCTAAGCTTACAGCTAAGTTGAGTTAGTTGTTTACTTGATAGGATGAGCTCAAGAGAATTTTCCTCAAGAAAATTTTCATTTGATGAAATTGAGTGAGAATATGTGCATTTATGTGAGGGTTCATTTTCTTAGTTAGGAATAGTTTCGAAGTTCGTAGCTAAGCTTGCAGCTAAGTTGAGTTAGTTGTTTACTTGATAGGATGAGCTCAAGAGAATTTTCCTCAAGAAAATTTTCATTTGATGAAATTGAGTGAGAATATGTGCATTTATGTGTAATTGCTAACGCGTCAATGATCATATATACACAGAGGTACTTGCAGCAGTATGACGACGTGGAGCTCTCTGGTCTTGGAATGGGTATTATTATAACTCGTATCTCCAAACCGAGCTAACTTAGCTTTGTGAATCTGTCAGTTGTTAGTGTTTGTTGTTTATAAACATTGGCCAACTGCTAATTGTGTCGCGTCTCAACCTGTACTATGCAGCTATTTCCACTGTTGTGAGCATTGCTGAAATCTTGAAGAACAATGGATTTGCCACTGAGAAAAGTGAGACATTTTATTCTCTCTTTTCTTTTTTCTCTTAGTGCAATTTTTCATAGAGTTATGTATAATGTATATTGAGTGAGATTATGTACATTCTTCCTTCCATCTCATTTAACATTCTGTGATGCACGAAGAGATCAGGACGCTGACAGTAGACATGAGAAACGATCCGGGAGCGAGGCCGTTTCCCAAGGCAAAGGTGACTACTAAAACTTTATGATCTATTTGGATATTTTGCAATTGACTTGTGTATATATTTCAAATCAGATGACATTATTTCATGAATGGAACCTACTCTAGAAGAATATGCTCATTTGCTGCTTGTTATCCTTCATCTATCATCATTACATGTCATTTTCTTGGATTTTTCTTTTGTAGATTGAGATAGTGTTGGGAAAATCAGAGAATTTTGATGAATTAATGGCTGCTGAGGAGGAAGAGGAAGAGGAAGACGGAGGCGGAGACGAAGAGTAGATTGACGATACATACATATGAAGTCGAATGGCTCGTCTCATCCTCATCTTATATGCTAGAATCAAATCTTAATCTAATTAGAAAGACTTGTGTTGCTGGTGTTGTATAATGTAACTACTAACTTGTGTAGAGACCATGTTAGTTAGCTTAATTTCAATCTTCATATTATTATTACAATCTGCTTAATGACAAGATTTGGCAGTCTAACAACAGAGAAAGAAATCTGCACAAATATGTTTTAAGCAAAAACAGCAAAATAGATAGGTTCTCATCTCAAAATCAGTAGTTTTTTCAGAAGATCCGAGCAAAACTTTCTACACTAAAAGAAAATTGTAAATTGTAAAGAAACTGTGTTTGCCTGTAAAATGTCTATTGACATGGTTAAAACTCAAAGCCCTGTGGAATTAATTTATTCTCCCAAAACAGATATTCCTATTTCATGATTCATCTTCTTCTCTCTCTACCAAAATCTTCTTACATGCTTCATAACACATGAAAGAAATCCCAGCAGCAGGCACCAGCTTCAGACAACTCGGCCCGAGCCCTTTGTACAAACCTCCTACTCCGTCTCGTTCCAGGATGCAGGCAAGCGCGTGCAGCACGTTCTTGTACACCTGTCTTCCGCTAACGGCCCCCACCTGCATGTGCTTACGCGCAACTTCAAGAGGGAAAGTAGCTGTGCTGGAGATGGCGCCAGCTGCGGATCCGATCAACAGAGTTTCTATATTGCCGATTTTCTCTTCTTTGAAGATTTTCTTGTAGGCTTTTCGCAGACTATCGTAGGCACAGTAGTTGGTGGCAGCATAAGGGATTACGCCTATAAGACTCGGGGCCAGGCCTCTGTAGAGCTCGCCGGGCCCACCCTCTTGCACTATTTTGACAAAGGCATCGAGTAGACCGTTGTAGACTCCTCTCTGTGAGTGATGAGTGTAAATGGTGTGGAAATTGATTTGAAATTTAGATATAGTGTGTGTGTGTGGGGTTTACCTGTATGGTTAGTCGAGTTTTGAGTAGCTCGAGGGGGTAGGTGACCAGGGTCGAGGTGACCCCAGCTGCAGCGCCTGCGACTAAGGAAGGAGGAAAGGGTAATTTGGGCTGTTCACCGAGTTTTGATGACAAGTTTTTGTTGACGGTATCATAAACAAATAACTGCAAGAGAGAGTGTAGTTTTCAGCCAAGAGTAGAAATATAATTCAAGATATCGTATCTGAAAAAATATAGTAAAGGCCAACGGGTGTATGGTGCTCGATTTTTAGCAGGAAATACTACTTAAAACCTTCAATTTGGTAAGAAAAGTAAATTGGACATATTGAAATAAATGATCATATCTTTTTGCCACGAAATTAGACTACCGAGTTATGCTTTTTCTTGCCATAGCTGCAATGTCAACAACCTTGAGACATGAAAAAGAATTCAGCAAAGCAAGAAAGAGGAGAAACGAGCAAACCAAAATCGGTCTACTTAGTTAAAAAAAAAGGATCACTGGCTGAAAAAATTTCAGTTACTCGAAACCACCACATTATCTAGAGCTCACTAAAGTTTGAATTTATAAAGAGACATAACCAATACCAACTCAGACAAGCTAATAAGTGGCAGGAAATTTTAACGTATACGAGGAAAAATTTAGTTCATGAAATAACTTGTAAGGTATTCATATAACTAGGTAGATCCGATCAAGGGACAGGAGCTGGATAAAGCTAGTTTCTACTGGGATGTAAAATAATTGTACATTTAACTCCAGCGAACCGAGCAAAAACCCACTTATTGTCACGTAAAAGAGAGTAGAATGAGGAAAGACTAAATATTGTGGAGGATGGGCATAAATTTTAACCTGCCACAATAATCAACAGATTGAAGTTTATAAGATGTTGAAAGAAGAAGAAAAAAGAGTTGATTATACATTATGTGCAACTTCACCCTCTTACGCCTCATTTTCCCAACCCTCACTGCATACAAGATTTATAATCGAAAACATATATATACCACAGTGAAAACTTTTCTATCTCATTTCCACACTACAAGAAGGTCAGTTATGATTCTTATGAAAGAGTTTCATTAACACAAAAAACAATCAAGCAAAAGCTCTAGAAACAGATGGGATTTCCCAAAGCAATAATATCCTCAAGCTCGTGGCGTATCTCTACAAATAAACTACTTCAAACTATCATCTATTACCACTAAGCAAAGCAAAAAGTCTCAAGCTACAACTTTCCTCAACACACAGCAGCAGTTGCAAGTAACACCAACTAACAATAAACCAAGAAAAGCTTAAAACCACAAACAGACATACACAATATTCAGACAAATAACAACATTAACATAAAGAGAAAGGCTGGAACCAAACTTGATAACACAGCACATAGATGATAGATGATAGATGATAATCTAAACAAAATCGACATAATTCAGACAACATCGTCTCGTTACCTCTATGGCTTTGCTGGGTGCAACCCGAATGACATTAACAAAATTCCCTCTAAACAATCCTTTCCATCCATCAGTTTTCATAATATCATTGAACACCTCAGTTGTGGAATGCCCACTACTGCCTACCATCAAATGAGTCCTAATAGTCTCCAATGGAGCAACTGCAGTCCTAGAAACTGCCCCAGCAATTCCACCACTAACTAACCTTCTTAATGAAGGATTAGAGATCTTAATCTTAATCTTAAGCCCTCCCTTTTTCTTCTTTTCCCCCAAACCCTTTTCCTCACCAAGATTTTTTAACCCCTCTGGCAATGAAACATATTTCACTAGCAAATCAGCATAAGGTAATTTCACACCACCATTTCCCTCATTTCCCATCTGCACAGACGCAAACAACCCACCACCTGGGTAAAAATTGCAATCTTGATTGCTCCATTTAAGCCCCAAACGAGAATCTGATAAAATCCCATGTTTCTTCAACGATAAAGATTTCGTTTCTCCTCTACCACCCATCAATCAAGATCTTCAAAATAATCCCAGAAACAGAAATAAGAAACAGAAAAATCTTATATCACACACAGACACAGTCAGTCACCTTGTGTTGTGTCCCTCCCTCTGTGTGTGATAATTTAAGTTCAACACAAAGCTTAGTTTGAAAATCTCATGTTTCGAGGCAGAGTGATAAAGGTGATGGAGGCGGTAAAGATGTGATTTTGGGCAGATGGGTAGGCAGAAACTCCATTGTTGGCAACTGGGTAGGTGAGAATATCAAGCAAGATTCCAATTCTTCGTTAAAAAAGGAAGAAAGTAGGCCAAGGGAAATAGTGTATGATGTTACAACAGCAATCATATAATCATATAATATGGATATGGATATAATTAATTATATGGTATGATGGAAGAATCTAAGAAATGATGGATGGAGCCATGGAGGCGGACTGGCGGAGGAATCAATGAAGGGTTCTGTTCTTTTAAAGGTGAGGTGGGACTCTGTTCTTCCCTCTTCACACACACACACACGCACTTATAAAGCAATTTTCTTTTAATTGATGCTTAAAATTTAAGATTATGGATTGGTACCTTAAAATAAGCACGATTCAGATGTGTCGTCACTTTACTTTGTTGGTCATAAATTTTGACCAAATTAAAGAATGTTGATGTTGTAAATTGTAGTAATAAATATTGATAGGGTAATTGGCAAAATCAAATCACCACTTATATCCCTTTTTATAATTACAAATGTCAGCTCGTTTGCTACGAAGTATGAGATAAGGCTTGATATGTTTGACTGAAGTTTTATAAATATAAAGAATTAATATATCATTTGGGATGATGTATTAAATTCTTTTTTTTTTTTGAAAGTATGATGTATTAAAGTCTCTGCAACACACAATAAGTATAGTAATTTATTGCTATAATTAGTTGCAATATTATTTATACCACCTCATAGGTAATATACATAACAACAAAATTAAGTATTATTCATACGGACCCGAACTTTATAAAGGGCCGTATACTTCGTACCAAACAAGATATTAGGGTGTCATAGACATATTATACACCATAATCACCCCTACCAAACGAGCCCTAAAGTATAACAAACATATGCATAATTTATTAATTATTTTACAATTGAGATCACGCTCATTTTTTTCGATGATCAAAATTACAACATGAAATATTTTTAATTCACGTGGATTCACTTTTTTTTACGTGATCTCAATTACTTATTGTGTATACGTTAGCTACACTTTTGAAAGTGGTATTGCAATTACAAATTAAAGTATATGTGTTAATTTGATATGTCAATAACTCATATTCTTAATATTGTGCAAATCATTTGGTGTTTTCTAATTGATACTTCAATATTTTTTTAATCTTCACCAAGGCTACCACTAACCAATCATTGTTGATATGTCTTTTCTAAAAAAAAAAATTATGATGAGAGTGACTCACAATCGTTACGTGAGGTGCGCAATATGGGTAAAATACTCATGCTAGAGCTGGCAAAATTTCGGGCCGGCACGGCCCTAGCCCGCCGGGCTTTTTGGAAAAATCGGGCCGAGCCGAAAATCCTCCGGGCAAAAAAATGTGAAGTCCAATCCGGCCCGGAAAATCATTTTATAGTGTAAATTTACCGGGCTAGCCCGAGCCTACCGAGCTTTTACCCATTCCGGATCGGGCCGGACCGGCCCGAAATTTTACTGGGCCTGGAATTGTGGACCCCGGCCCGAAATCGGGCCGGCCCGGTTTTGATAGCTCTAACTCATGCATGAACCTGCAACACATGAATGAAAGATAAAAGTACACTATTAAAATTTGGGTTGATAGACTGTTTTATAAATATTGATGAGATTCAAATTTGTTGATATATCTTCTCTTTTTCTTTCTAAACTTCGTGGAGAGAAGTAGCAAAGATTAAGCTCGAGACCTCTCTGTTACAACCAAAAGAGTTCTCGTGGATAGGTCGATATAATATTTAAATCTTTTGTCTTTGATGAGGAGTATGTATTAGGAAAAGGCCCTACATCACGATTGGGCTAAACTTAACTTTCACTCCTAATTTCTCTTTCTCACATAGACACACAAAATCTCAATATGGTAGGAACCTTCAATTCAACCACACAATTTAAAAATACCTAAATCCAAGAGACCTTTAGTTCAATCAATAAGTTGCTATTCTCCAAATTTCATGAGTGTTGAAGGGTACTTAATAATATATTAGAATCAAGTCGAACAGTACAATGAGTGAGTTCGTAGCTAAAAAATTATAAATCGAATCTCACCAACACTTTCAAGATCAAATCCGTAAAAATGGCTCAGAAAACATCATGCATACTACTTATTTCTATCTACCAAGTGACCTAAATGGTGGAATAAATGAAAATGAAGTCGATTATATAGTCGCACCCGTGCAATGTACGAATGCAATAAGGATTGCCTCTTAAGCAAGAATCGTATTAGTGATGCCTATCTCCGAACCTCTTTCCTTTCCCTGGTAATAAGGATGAATGTAGCGTACGCCTTCAAGGTATAACGGCGTCTGCATTTCTATCAAACGTGAAACCTGCAACAATTCAACTTCTTCAGATTCCTGAGTTGCGTTAGTGATCAAGAATCGAGCAAAGAATGGCATTACGAATCCAGAAACTCAACTAAATGGTTTTGATTTGTTAATTGTGTAGGATTTCAAACAAGCTACATTCACTACACTGCAGATTGTGTATGCATAGAAAAACTGGCAATATATTTCTTCCTCTTAATATTCGCGTTGAATTTGACATGAAACTATGTGAAATCGGAGCAATGAGTTCAACTATATATACACATGAGATGAATCAATGGATATCATGTTCATACTAGTTGCTTAACATCTGTACTGATAACATAGAAACGCGATTCATGCTTGGTTATTTGCTCGACTCTCCAGGTAAAGTGTTTATGTAACGGCTATAGCACAATATATCCGCAAAAAAAGAACTGGATCTCATCTTGACAGTGATAAAGAAACTCAAAGAGAAATACTCACAGCTCTTCTAAATGCAAACATCTCCTCTTGACCAGAGAGAAGGGAAATAATAGCTTTGGGCGTTCCTCCTGAACCCACGTTGCCTTCTGAGGAAACATCTCGTCTGAGCTTCGTGCTTTCTGTTTCTGTTTCAAATTGAAAGCTGGAAACGGAAAATACGAGTGTTACACAAAGAGAACAAGGCAAGTTAATTAAAAGTGTTGACGAAGGGTGAAATAGCTATTTATGATGCTTGCCTTTCTAAATCAAACAGTACACCCTCTTCAGTTCCTTGGAATAGATCATCAATGGAAGCAGCAGCCGAACAATATAAGCAACAATGATGATTGTACAATTCATCGACGAGGGTGATAAACCTTCTAGCCTAATAAAGATGAGATATATCATTTATCGCAGTAATGTCCAGGGAAACAACAAATGGGGCTCTCGGAATAATAAATATATCCATCAGAACCGATCAATCTTCCGATGCAAAGTTTTGACTCATACCAACAGTAGTCGAATATCAAGAAAGACGACCAAAAAAAAAGGGAAAAATAAGGCAGTTGCAATCAATGGTTAGGAAACTTTATCAAAAAGGTGTAATGTAAATATGTGAACTTCTTTATATGCAGATACTGCTATAGGTGAATCTTATCTTGCTAAAAGAAATTTATGTATAAGGTAATAAACGAGAACAAATTACGTACCTTATCTCGGATGCGCATGCTCATAACAGGAATATCAGCTATGAAGACTGTATGGAAGGTTTTGGCAATAGCGATATAATCAGCTGCGCCTATCTGCAAGTTTAATGTCAGACTAACACTAAATCTGGGATTGATGTAGAAAAAGATGCAAAAACATCATTAAAATTATTCATCCAAAAGTCGGAGCATACCGGTTGACCACATAAATATTCAAATGTGAATCGTGCCACCCCGTTGCAGCTCTGAGCGACTTCCAATGTTCTGACGACAGGTGATCACATATATCAATTTAAAATCCAAATATGCATCGATTAGTTTTTATTACTCCGGTACCTTCCAAACATCACTGAAAGAGTTTGAGAAGTGACCCTCCCTCCAGACTCTCCGACAATCTTGTTCCACATACTTTCGTATTCCTTTGTATTGGTGCTATCGAGAGGCCAAAAGTAATGAGTCTGAACATCCATCAAACAGTTTCATATCAATAAACACATCTTAAGCAAGTCTATCTACTTACAGTCAACTTTCAACAACAAATGTTCAAGTTTGAACATGAAGTACTAGTTCAAGTTTCACTGCTTTGCTCGATCCGGTCATATTTCACAGAATAAATGTATTAATAGTTATCAAATTGTCTAGATGCAACACCTACCAACAAATTTTATACACCAACCATTCACCCAACCCCCACTGAAAAGGCAAAAAAGTAAATGATATAGACTGAAGGTTCCAAGTTCTTGCCTGATCAATTGAACTTAGTGCTAGATGACGACGGTAATCAATTTCACTTCCAATCAGAACATTTTCACAGTGCTCATCCATTTTGGCAAGAAGGTCTTCAAATATCTCTTTTTGCATGCCATCCTGAAAAAAGAGAAGGAAGTTTTTGTTGTACAGAACGAAACCATGAGAGTAGTACCATCATCAAGAAGATCTCAGCTGAGGCAGACCTGATTTAAATCCCTTGGAGCGCGATTACTTGTAGCCACGAGAACAGTTCCTGTGCTCAATAATCTGCTCACAATTCCAGATAAGGCCACAATAGCAAATACATCAACTGTCTGTAAAATAAAACCAAGATGTTGAGCTTCTTCGCTCAAACGACACGAAGAAACAAGAATATGCAGAAAACCAATCTAGCCAATCATACATGCTGCTGCACTAACATTCATCTTTATAATTTCTTGGATAGGAAACTAAACCCAATAATTATGTCAGAGAATTATGTCAGAGAATTGATAGCATGATGGAACAATCTAAATTTTGTTAGTCATATATACTACATCCAAGATTTAAACATTACTCGTTGACTTGCTTATGAGATGAATTCAAAGCTGGCGGGCTCAATAGTCAAACCTGTATTTCATCAAAGCAAAGAATACTAGCTCCTCTTCGATGTCCTTGTGCATCAGTGAGAAACTTGTCAGCAACAGCTGGAAGAATGTTTTTCAGATTCATCTCTTGCTTATATTTCTCTTCTTCAACTAGCCATTGCTTAACTTTTGTATCGAATGGAAGATTCATAACCCAGTTGGAAATGCTAGATTGAGAAGACTCTTCCATCTTTTGACTCTTCCACACTTTATGCATGAGATCATGAATTTGAAGCATACCCTGCCGATTATAATTTATAATTATTTAGATTACAAACAAAAGTACATAACGACATGACGAGGACTACTCATAACATAAATTAAACGATGCCAATTACCAGCTGGCATCTAGCTCACCACATTCATCATACTTATAGTGTAAGCAATGTCGTTTTACCACTCAACACGTAGCAAGTAATCACTATAGACTTAGTAAAGACCAACCTTCGATACTCTTCAAGTCACAATGATAGAACAATTATCTTAAATACAGATCATCCGTATATACAAGTTAGTCTGAATACATGAAAGCAAGCACTCACCTCATGAAAGTGAAGCCGTCTCCGATGTTGGACAATTCCCTCCGTGGCACCATAAAACATGTCCATGAGCATTGTCTTCCCTATATGAGGAATAGTGGTTTTCGTGACATGAGTGAATTATAAACTCAACTTGCAACTATCTATTAGAAAAGCAAGAAAGACTCCAGCATGAAAAGTTGAAAATTCTGAAGGAGGACCATGAAGTAAATTTAGATGTAAGACAAAATGAGGCGACATAAAGATTGAGTAAGATGCAGTGACAAACCACTTCCAACGTTTCCATAAATGTACAATCCTTTCGGGGCTGGAGGAGCAGTAGGACGCTGTCCAACCAGTAAATCTAGTTTCTTTTCTCTGTTCAGAAACGAAACCCACTTCCCCACGCCAGGCTCAACACTATCAGGACTTCTGCAGAATCAAGACAAACTCCATTAGTAAAAGAGGGGATCAAAGCAGAATAAAAAACAAAAGTTACAGTTGGTAGATGTTCATTTCATAAATCATTAAGCACACTGATGAATATAGATATGCAATTATTCAGATATTTATAACCTCTCTACTAGGCCAACTTAGTTTACAAGAATCGATCTTACCCCTTGTCAGACCAAATCTACGATTTCTTTCTATTTGGTCGCATAAAGACATAAAGAGTACCCCAACATGCAGTTTCAAAACATGCAAATTCTGTTATGATCTTTATCTAAAGCACACTGTGATCCCCAACATTAACATCTATATCCACCTACCCTTTAGTATGAAGTAAAATTTCACGAAGTAAGCTAAATTTCTGGTTTATTATCTCGTGGACTGCGCCAGACCAAAAAACATAGAAGAAGCAGAAATGCATTCCTGGGTAGCTTGTCATTTCAAATACCTAATCACGTCCAAAAAGTGTCATGTCTATGTACACGTAAAAAATGACAGTCCAGATAGTCATATCTCAGCTCCTAATTCTCATCTTCCAATATAAATTCATCAGAAGAAGATAATCCAAGAAAGCATGTCAATAAGAGCAAACGAGAAAATTGAACGTTTTGCCTCACCGTGACATCCACTTGTTCAGAAAATTCCGTCGCTTGCTTGCAGATGATGATACACCTCCCTGCTGTTTCGTGTTGGCTTCCTCCAACAAAAGTCTCCGCCTCTCATTCTCCCGGTTCTCTTCCCATTTAGCAAGGTTTACCTGGGAGGAGAAAGCTAAGCTATTACACATATCAGAAAGTAGGCGAATAAATAGAGGAAAAATACGAGCATTGTCTCTATAAGCTTACATGGTAGTCCTTCATATCTCTCTCATATTGGTCCAGCCTCCCGAGCAAATTTTCCAGCTGAAAAGCAACCTTTTCCTGGTAAGAATCATGTTTCAACTTCCCTTGATTAACGAGACTCTCATAATAAGCAAGCGGCCCTGGGAAGGAATGGAAAAATGAGATCAAAGAAAAACCTACGGAGAAACTATCCAAATCGACTGATTTACATTTGGATGCTTAAACTAGAACAGGAGTTGGTAATAATAACATCTGAATTTTGGCAGGACCAACTATAATTCTAGTTCCTAGTCTCAATTCATTTTCATTCAACACCATGAGAGGTTTTGTCGCAGAAAAATTATACTCCCTCCGTCCACGATAAATTTGCCACAATTTCCTTTTTGGTCCGTCCACAAAAATTTGCCACATCCATTTATGGTAATAGACCCCACACACCTCACTTACTTTTCCACTCACAACACAATTTAAAACTATATAAAAGTGGGACCCTTATTCCACTCACAATACAATTAACCAACAAATTATTAAAACCCGTGCCATCCACAATGTGGCAAATTTATTGTGGACGGAGGGAGTACATGATATCAACAAAAATCTTTAAAAGAGTGAACTGCATGACAAATTAGCCAATAAATGCACAATGTGACAGGTTTAGCCCGAACTTAACATAATACAAATTTCAGGTCTCAACTATTCAATAAGTGACAATTTTAGCTATTTAGTGATTTTCGTCACCAGAAAGTCGACTCTGCAACCAGAGTTGACACACGGTGGCCACGTCGGATAAACCTAGGACTGCAATTTTAAGATGTTTACTGTAGCATGGGCAGTCGTTTCAAGAGAAAATGAAGAAAATTGGACCTGATTCCTCAAAAAACTGTTTGTCAATTTAGGGATTACTTGCGGTTTGGGATGGACATGGCCACCACTATTAAATTCTGGTTGCCGACTCGATGGCACTGGAAATCACTAAATGGCTAAAATTGTCACAAATTAAATAGTTGGGTCCTGAAATTTGTACTCCCTCTGTCCCATTGAAATTGTCATCCTTTCCTTTTTTGGGCTGTCCATTTAAATTGTCATCTTTCCCAAAAAAAAAAAATAATTAACCCTTCAAAAGTAATGAGACCTACCCATTTTCTCTCTTTTTACCTTTCTCCTTAATAACTATGCCGAATTCAGCGGGACGGAGGGAGTATTATGTTAAGTTCGGTGCTAAACCTATCGCATTGTGCATTTATCGGGCTAAATTTGTGTATTTTGCCTTATATCTCTTCTTACTACTTCTTTTCCTTCACCTTCTTAATTCAGACTGAAGTCGAGAAAAATCACAATCACAAAAAGGAATGCTAAAACCGATACCACATTTCTTCAATTTGACAAAATTACATGTGTTTTTCATTCATTCTATTCTAACAAGATTCAAACTTCTTAACCAATCAAAATACTCGAAATTGTATATAACCAATTGTTCAGCAAAATTGAGGAATCACCAAAAACAATGACGATTGTCAATCAGAAAAGCGAACGAAAAATTTAACCAACTGAAAACAAAACCCACATTCAGGATTCAAGACAGAGACTAACCAGGATGTTTGGAGAGAGAAGAAGGTGGGCGATCGCAATAAAACCTTAGATGGGCAACGCGAAATTTGGAGGGTTGATAAGAGAATCTAGACGAAACAAAAATCAAGAGTTTTTTCATTTTTCTTTTCTATGGAAAATCTGTTGGAGAAGAGAAGGAATTTAGTTGAAGAGTTTGGTTTGATTGAGGTTAGTTATTAAGCGCGGATGGCAGAAGTTATTGTTTGAGAATAGTTGTCCAAAAGCAGCGGGACTGACTGACGTGGCTTCTGCTTCAGCCACTTCTATCTAAAAAAAAGTGTTCGATTAGTGTTCGTGTGTTAGCCTAGTGATAGGGTGGTTAATGCGCGAATCAAAGGTTACTGGTTCAAGTCCATCCCCACGCAGCTTTTAAAAAATTTCTTCTAATGTTTGTTAAAAAAAAAAAAGTTTTTGATTAATTGTTAATTAATAAATTTTAATCAAAATTAATTAGGCCTAAGAGCTAGGAATGACAATGGGTCGGGTACCCACCCATTAAACATTTTCCAAATTCATTAAAATTTTCTCAACCCATATCCATCCCTGATCCAAACCCGTTGGGTAATACCCGCTAAAAACTCGAATGTACTAGAACATAACCATCAATATTAAATGGTAGAAATAACAAATATTATAAACATAATTTTAACATGAGTGTAAATAGAAAATTTCATTAAATTAAATTATTTTTAATTTATTAATGAACACACCACGTGACCATAGTAACCTCTAGATGTGGAGATTGATTAATAGGGATTGGTTACTTTTTAATTTCTTTTTAATTTTTTATTTCCTTCTCTTTCCTTTCACTCCCATCCCTTCTCTCCGAAAACATATTATGCAACACTCAATTTACAATTAACAATTCAAAAAACAAAAAAAAAAATTCAATTAACAATTCCCAGATCATCATATTAGTTGCGAAAAATTATTATATATGCCCGGTAGATTATTATTTTCTGTTCTTTTACTTTCAAATCAAAACATTCATAAAACTTCATCGCTGTTATTATATATGCCCTGTAGATTATCATTTTTCTTTTCTTTTACTTTCAAATCAAAACATTCATAAAACTTCATCGCTGTTATTATATATGCCCTGTAGATTATCATTTTCTTTTCTTATACTTTCAAATCAAAACATTCATGAAACTTCATCGCTATTATTATATATATGCCTTTGCATATTATCATTTCCTTTTCTTTGACTTTCAAATCAAAACAATATTCAGAAAACTTCGACGCTATTATTATTATTATTATTATTATTATTATTATTATTATTATTATAAGGAGAATATACATGAAATCAAAAAGATGAAAATATTCTCATTATGGCTAGTGTTTTTACAAGAAATATCTAGCCAACCTTAACATCAAGACTAGATAAAGGTTACACAGTGGTTGGAACAAAGACATATTTAGTTGTGAATTCCGATGTGGCAGACGTATATCTACACAGACCAATCAATAATTCAACACACACACATAAATCCATTTTCTCTTCGGAGAATTCCCTTCAACACACACACATAAATGTAGATATTTCTACCTATCGATCAGTATTTTATATTCAGAATGACAAATATCTTGATTGTGAGATTGAAAGTTAAAAATTTGAGCAAAGTTTACCAATTCAAAGAAAAACTTGTTGAAATTCATATAAACTATATCTTCCTAGGTTGTAGATCATGCGTTTTCACGGAAATTTTGTTCACGTTGAATGGTGGTTAATCCATTCTGCAGTTTCTTCACTCTTTTCCTCTTCACTTTTCTATTTTATCCTTTCTTTTTTATTTTTTTCATTTTATTTTCTTCAGCTTAATTTGTGAGTTTGGGGGTTAATTATATCATATGCGTGTTTTTCTGTGATCTTCACTTTATTTTGGGTTATAGTTATTAAATTAATTATAATTTTGGGGGTTATAGGGGTAAAATAGTATAATTAATATGATTTTAATTAATTTTTTAATTTAGGGGCTATAGAGAGTAAAACGAGGCTAGAGAAAGAGATGCTATTGGACAGAATTATATATAGAATCTCACTTGAATTAAAGGAGATGCGTATAGAGCTAACTGAGATTTCAGAAAATATTATTAATTCCAAATAATTACGAGAACTAAAGGAGGAAATGAATGCAGACATCTACCCTAACCCATTATTATTACATGGATCGATGGAATTAGTTTAATTATCTTATTTCTTCTTATTATTTTATCTTTCGCAAATGTAAGGTTAATTTGCGAATTCATAGTTTGATTTATGATCTCATGAATAACATAATCATTTCTCAAGCAAAACAATTCAAGATAAGTACACACACACAGAAGGGGGATGTCGGATGTGGATGTCTGGAGAGAGAGAGAGAGAGAGAGAGAGAGAGAGAGAGAGAGAGAGAGAGAGAGAGAGGATGCATACTATGTGGTTGCATAATCCAGGTTCCCTTCGAAACTGGATAGTTTTTATTTTTTTTATTTTAGCTAAACCAAAAGGGTTTCTTAAAACCCATTATTTCATGTCAAAACTCAGAATGGGATTTCTACCATATTTTTGAAACAAAAAATAAAAGTTGTACGCTGAATGGTGGCCAATCCATTCTGCAGTTTCTTCTCTCTTTTCCTCTTCACTTTTTTATTCATCCTTTCATTTTTTTTTTCATTTTTTTTTCTTCATCTTTGTGAGTTTGGGAGTTAATTAATTATATCATATGCGCGTTTTTCTGTGGCTACACGAACCATTCGTATATTTCTTAATCTTCACATTATTTTGGATTATAGTTATTAAATTAATTATAATTTTGGGGGCTGCAAGGGTAAAATAGTATAATCAATATGATTTTAATTAATTTTTTTTAATTAAGGGGCTATAGAGAGTAAAATGAGGACTAAAGAGAGAGATACAATGGGACAGAATTATAGAATCTCACTTGAATTAAAGGAGATGCGTAGAGCTAACTGAGATTTCAAATGGTCCACCAAAATATTATAAATTCCAAATAATTACGAGAACTAAAGGAGGAAAAAGGAATACAGACATCTACCCTAACCCATTATTATTACATTGATCGATGGAATTAGTTTATGTTATTTTTTATTTCTTATTATTATTATTATTATTATTATTATTATTATTATTATTATTATTATTATTATTATTATTATTATTATTATTATTATTATTATTATTATTATTATTATTTTATCTTTCGCAAATGTAAGGTTAATTAATTTGCGAATTCACGCAGTTTGATTTATGATCTCATGAATAACATAAACAATCACAGAGATCATTTCTCAAGCAAAACAATTCAAGATAAGTACACACACACACAGAACACACAGACACACAGAGAGAGAGAGAGAGAGATAGAGAGATAGAGAGATAGAGAGAGAGACAACCTCAAAGCATTAATATTTCTGGGCAGGCAAACTAGACGACGGATAAAAATTCATATATCTTGATAAATTAATGTCTACCAACAACAAGATCGATCGATCATCAAACATTACAAGCATGACGCACAACTTTTTTCAACTAAAATACAAAACCCTTTTCGAATCCCACACACACCCCCCAAACCCTAGCTATCTGCCCCAACCCTTAATTAACAATATTGAACCATACAAGAATAAAAGATTAAAAATACAGCGATGAACAAGTACACTAGGAATATCGATCACACACAGATATACATATATATATATATATATATTGATTACTTGACATCATAGATTCATAGACTAGAGTCCATATATAGTTTGCTAGAGTTCTAAAAGCCAAAAAAAAGAAAAACACAGACAAGGTTAACAAACTAGAGCTAGCTATATATATATATATATATAGGAAAACAACAACAACAACAACATAAGTGGAAGTGAGTAATTAAAGAAGCAACCATCAATTTGTGATCTCTTGAGGTTGAGCTGCTCCGCCTCCGCCTCCACCTCCGCCCATCTCCAAATCATCATGATCATCATTAGTGGGCGTGGGCGTTGCTCTTATGTCGTATCCAGAAATCCTTCCCAGAATCGTTTCCAAAGATTGAACGAATCCAGTGATTGCAAGTGAAAAAATGCTGTACTTGAAGAACCAAAGCAGCAGGCCATAGGACCAGAACAGACGGGGTGGGAGGATGAGAGAGAGGAAGAAAGAGAATAACACAGTGGGATCGAAATTCTGGAAACGAATCTGAATGTGGAGTGGAGATGTTGCTGCAATTCGAATAGAGAAAAAGGAGATGAGGATGAAGATGATGGAGAGAATCACAAACATGTTCCAACTGCTCATCACACCAAAGACATCCCAAATCTTATCACCATCCACTAATAATGATCTAAGAGTGTTGATGAACAACATGAAAAAAATCTTCAAATCCAACTCAGTCATTTTTCTATTGATTGTTTATGAATTATGAGTTTCAAGAGTATGCTTCAGTTTTATAGGCGCCTGAGTGATCGAGGAGGGTTCACTTTCATGCCTTCACCCGTTGGACTAAATTTGGAAATTTTTTTAGGGTTATGTTTGGGAAACAATAAAAAAATTAATTCGAACATGGAATGGAAGGAGAGAAGAAAAACTGTCGATCGGGGGTTTGAACGCATATTCCAAAAAATCAAATCCGCGACGATTACTGCAAATTTTGATTTTGAGAAGGTATTGGCCATCAATTTTAAAATTGGCAAGGAGGGTTTTACTTAATTACCAAGTGTAGGGGGAATACAAGTTTTTTAGGACACTAATTAAGGGTGACTTGCGAATATAGGACAAAAAATTTTCGAGCTTGCAAAATAAGGATAGTAAATTTTTTGAGTTGTAAAAATAGGACACAAAGTTTTGAAAATTGCAAATTAAAAGCCCGAAAACATGATATTCACAGGCTCTTGAATAAATATTCAAATACACATGTAAGATAGAATAAATTATAAATACTCAAGGTTATATATATTCTGCTCTAGCATTTGGAGAAAAATGATAAATGATCCACGCTTTCAAAATGGTATCAGAGCCCTAGGTTTATTAAGGAATTATATTTTATTTATTACTTTAAGTATCATCATAACGGAGGAGACATCAAAGAAAAACATGGATCCGGACGATTGTCCGAGATGTGAATGTTACAGGAACTATCTCCATGATTTGGAGGTACAGAAAACAAGAATCCAGACTGCCTTGCAATCTGGAAGAGAGAATTCCAATCTGCAGCCATAAGAGTGGATTGTGAATCAATTATCTCTTGCCACCAAGAGATGAGAAAAAGAGAAAACTTCATAGAGGAGTTGAAGTATCTCTATTTAAGGACGGAGAACGTGATGAGAGAAAACCATCAGAACCATACTGACTGATGGATCCTGAAGAATGTCCAAAGTGTGGACATTACCAGCAACTTCTCCAAATCTTGGAGAAAAGAAGATACCAGAGTGTGCTAACACACTGGAGAAGGCAGTTGGACCTCCTGATCCAACAAGGCAAGGAGGAAGAATTAATTGATTCATGTTCCCAAGGAATCAAAAGAAATAAAGACCTCCTTCATAGTTGTATCTACCTGGAATGAGAGATAGAACATGCCATGAGAAGAGACCATTGGATCCATTTGGGAATGAATTGGAATCACTGGAATCATCTCTGATGGAACCAAAGAAAGATAAAGGAGTAACATCTACTATTTTATATCAAGAGATTACTCCAGATTCATCCAAGATTTCGGAGGATCTGAGAGAAATACAAAAAACGGTACAATATTATGGTGATAGCCTGTATTGTGTACCACACGATCTTTACAAGATTGCTATGAAGCAGGATAAAATTTACAATATCCTGAAGGAGATCCAATCGCGGATCGAAAAACTGGAACAACAACCTCGTTCCAGTCAAAAGAGAAATCCTTTTGGTAATGAACCACTTATCCATTACCAGTGGGACAAACCAAGAAGGATCCAAACGTGGAGGCTTTGAAAAGAATGATTAGAGAAAACAAAAGATGAATAATCTCGAAAGAATCAATCTTGACGACCTCCAGGAGTTAGCAGAATCTTTTGCTAACATGACGATGGTTGATTTAAAAATGAACCAGAATGTGGTCCAAAACCCACAGCCGGTGAATCAACTTCCACCAGGAGTTATCGTTGGAAATCCACAGGATTTTCAAAATGCACCCGGAGCCATTAATGTAGTCCAGGATTTTCAGACTGGAGCAAGGTATGATCAACATACCCCAAATGATGCACATATGGCGGCAAGAATGATGAGGGCAAGAAGGCCACAACCAAAAGTGCAGGATACACCTTATGGTAAGGCTACCCTAGATCCAATCCATCCCTACGGAGTAATGCTCGACCTTGATGAAGTTAATTTCAAAGATCGAGAATCCGTAATTGATGAGTGGACGTCAGCTTTGAGAATTGCGGCAACAACTCTCGATTTAAATATCGTGAGAATCCTCGAAATGAGCCTTTTGCAGGAATTGTCAAGATAGCATGGGAATTCATGTCTCTTAATATCAAGAATGCATGTTTTGAGAGTGAAAACTTCACTGAACATGTTTAGAATATGGCGGTGATTTTTAAAAGCCATTTTCTGGGAGAAGGATATTTCGAAGGTTTTGATCAAGATAAAAGAAGGAAATACTTGATGGCATTGTATAATCTAAGAGTTGCAGTTTTGGATCAACAATCGCTTAACAAGTTTCTACAGCTCTTTACTCTTTATCAACATCAATCTAAAGTTGATGATAGAGTTGCATTGAAAATCTTCTTTTTAAAATTTCCAAGTTCATTGAAGGAAATGCTAATTCGGGATTACGAACCAAGAGATCCTGAAAATGTCGCAAGAAGGATGTCATATGTACATCGAAAACTCTCAGAGTGGTGTCAACAAGCTACAGCTCTGGGGAACATGAAGAAATTGGGGAGAATCAACAAATATGCTCCTCTAAACTGCGAGGATAATGATCTTCCAACGATCATATGAGGAGATCCACCAAGGCTGAAAATGAGCAAGAAGATTAGGTTTCAGCCCTATCGCAAAGGTGGAGATCCAAAAAGAAATTCTTGGAGATCAAGAACAAGATGGTCAAGACAGAAGGCTAGATCTTACAAACCAGGCCAAAGAAGTGGACCATCAAGGAACATGTATTCATTCCAAGGGTCTAATAAATCCCAAGAAAGAACACGTGCAAAGAAAACTTTCAGACGAACTCATACTAGAGTAAATGAAAGTTTTAAGGATTGCAACTGCTGGACTTGCGGTGCAAAGGGGCATATTTCCACAAATTGCCATGACAACGAGAGAAGAGGTATCAACAAATTTGAATCCACTCCGGATATCGAAGATGTCATCTACTACCAAGAGCTGGTACAAGTATATCAGTTCGAAGATATACCCTCAGATGAGAGTATATATGAACAAGAAGAAGTCCTCAGTGAAGAAGAAGATTCAGAATGGTCTGATAGAACTAGATCTGAGTCAGACTAATCCGGAGATTGTCCATTAGGAGAGAGAAGATAGAACTGGATTTTCCAGTCACACAACACTCTCACAAAGCCTAATTGATAAAATCATGAAGAAGAATCTAAATATACAAAAGTATCAAGGCTTTTCAGCAAGCAATATAGATTAAGTTCTGAGGAACTTCAGTCTAAAGAGCAGGAAACAACATATCGTCTATGGAATTACCAGACGAGAAATGTCGCTTCATATTGAGCTTAAGGGGAATCAAGTGGAGATGCAGTTGATTCCAGCCAGTGACATCAGGAAAGATCTGGGAAAGATGAAGCCTGAAGTTGTTGAAAAGCTGAACTGGATCCACATTGGAGCCATCCAGTTAATGTTAAAATCGGCTATTTTTACAGGAGTTCATACGCCGATTGATATCGCTATATGCAATAAAAGAGTCAGAAACCTGAAGGATTCCGTATTGGGAACAATTGCGGGAAATCTTTGCGCAGGACAAGTGGTTGGGACCATCTATCCAAAGATTGCTTACAATCTTAATGACACCCATTTCAGTAAAGCCCTGACGCTATATCAGGACTTCAAACGCAAGGATCTTCTGGAGGAAGGAAATAGACCTTACTCCATTACATACCAGGTATCATATGCTCTTTCCAACTCACATCACACAGAGTTATTCCTTGGAAAGAAATTCATCGAGATACCAGATATCTTCAGCAAGGTGACAACAGCAGTTTGTCCTGATAGAGTTGAAATATCTCGTCTAAGAAATGTAGATATTCAGATTCAAGATAGAGAAGTTGTTGGTCCCGAGACGGATGCCTTGGTGTAGAGGGGGGTGAATACACCAAGGTTTGAAAACTTTTCCAAGTTAAAACTCTTTTTTAGTGAGCTGGCTGTGTTCGATCCAACTGGAGGACAGCTTGATCGACACAGCTGGCTGTGTGCGGAATGTGGTGGGTTTTGGAAAGTCCGTCTGTTACTTCAAATATATTGCAAAGCTTTGTTTCTCTTTTCAATTAGTCAGTTTATGCAACTTGAAATATGCTTATGAAGAGTTAGCTGGATGCATAAATAAAACAGGAAAGAACAAAGCTATTTAACGTGGTTCGGAGAAACTACTCCTACGTCCACGACCAGAAACCTTCTGGTAATCCACTAAGGATACCACTGACTTTACGCGTAGTCAGCAAACGTTGCAGCTTAGTTCCTCAAGCTGGATACAAGTTTACACGTACTGTATCGAAACGTAACCAACTGTTTACGGGCACAGCTGAAGCCTAACCTGTAGTTTACGGGTACTACAGAACCAACACTCAAATTACGCACTTCGAGCAAGCGTACCTTTACCTAACCTATTTTGGGAAGAAGGGTTTGGGTTTTCCAATTATGAACGAGTTCTTACAATGAAGAACAAAGAGTATGATGAACTCGTTCAAACTAGGCTTAGAATAAGAAAGAATTGTATGCCTAGGTTCTAATGGAAGAGAGCATCAGCAGCCTGAGAACGTATATGAACTTTGAAGAATACAGGTTGCTTGATCTTGAAGATTACAGAGAGACTGCTAAATATTGACTTTAGTAGTCTTCTTTCTGTGTAGGCTTTTGATCTCTCGAATCTGGTTATCTCTCTCTATCTGTAATGGCGGAGGAGATATATATAGGTGGAGATTTAAACTAGCCGTTGGAAGAGAGCCGATTTGAATCTCACTTACTCTCTTTGACTTCTAGTCTTTTGCCTACGATGTAGGTCTGCATCTGCAGAAGCTATTCCTTATCTGATTGGACCACGTCAGATGAGATCTTCTGACACCGGGATCTTGTCTTGGAATTGGTCATCTGCTAAGCATCTCTGCTGTGTCTTCAGCGTCTTCGACTCTGCTGCGTCTCGACTCTGAGCTGTGTCTTCAACCTGAGCTGTGTCATCGACACTGAGCTGGGTTTCCGTCACTGAGCTGGGTCTTTGACTCTGCTTGGTATGCTCTGCTGAATTCCTCAACTGTGTCTGCTTAGCTGTGTCCAGCTTTGCTCCGCTCAGCTGCGTCTTCTGTTGTGCTGAACTTGTACTAAGAAAACTAATAGCTCTAAACAAGTGAGCTGGAAACAACACAAGGTTTGTACATTCATCTATTCGGTTGGGGTCAGCTGGGTTTTGGTATCACTTCAAAACATGTTTATTATTTTCCCAACAATTTCCCCATTTTTGATGATGCCAAAACCTTTACAAACTTTTACAGAAAAACACAAAACAAAAATCCTAACTAAACTCTTCCTGGCTGCTCCGCATGCCTTGACAAGAGTTTGCGCTCTTTCTCCAGTTACCTTTCCAGCTCGTCATTTGCCTCTTCTAGATTCCTTTTCTGTTCAATCCTTTCTCCCTTTTTATTTCCATTTTTCTGTTTAATCCTTTCTTTCCCCCTTTTTGGTTCATCAAAAAGATATTGGGAGGAAGGAGAGTCGAGGTCTGGCGGCGGCGTTCTGGCAATAATTTCTTCCCATTCTTGGTAACTCCAGTCAGCTTGGAGTTGATACCAATTGATGCACTTTTGGCTCTTTTTTTTCTTTTCAGCTGATACCAATTGATGGTGTTTCTCAGTTGTATGTCTCAGTTTTGAGGGAGTCATCTTGACCTTCTTCCTCTGATGGAAGACACCGTTTGCGAGGTTCTCCCTCAATTGAATAAACCAATTGGGTTTTATCAGTTGGGTTTCATTCCCCCTGACTTGATAAATTCATTTTGAAATCCTTGGGGTTCCTGCTGAGTTAGTCCAGCTGTGTCCGATACCTTCTTGATGACATACGGTGATCCACCTGAGTATTTTCAACTAGATGTTCTTCTTGATGATTCTGCTGGACTGGGTTCTTCCTCAGCTAGATTCCTCTTCTGGATTCTGCGATCCACGTTTGATCCAGCTGTTTGATATCCAGAGGATGACATTTGATAGTTCAGTTGGATTTCTCTCTTGATTCTCCACTTGAATATTCTGCTGGATTGACTTTGCCCTCAGCTGATATCATAGCTGTGTCGATTTCCAGCTCGGTGGAGTTCATCCTGAATTTGATAGTAGGTGGCTGTCTTTTCTCAGCTGCTTTCTACTTCACTTGAGCCAGTGATTTTCTCAACAATTACATTCATCTGTCAACTTGATCTCTGATCTTGAGAAGACAGTCAGCTGTTCCATGATCAGCTGAGTTCACTGCTGCTTTGCGGCGTAGAATCTTCGATTTCCTGTTCTTTGCATTGCATTTCTGCGCATAGAACTCACCAGGAAAACCGTTATCACAACAATTGACTGATGTACAACATATTATGCTAATGTCCATCAACATAAGAGACATTTGATATTAAATTATTATTTTTCTCAAATGAGTCAAATCCTTTGATGTATCCTTTCGAGATATTACCATAGGTTACCTGGGACAAGTACGCTTGACATATTCTTTGAAGAGCTTTGAGGTGATATTCTTTGAAGAGCTTTGAGGTGAGTCATGAGCTTTGATCACCAGCTGTCTTTCTTTCACAGCACGTTTGATGACTCCTCAAAAGCGCATGTCCCTCCTTGACCTGTTATCACTCCTTCGACACCCAGTTGTGATTGGGTCCAGCTTTGTTGTTGAGGGTTTCATTGATAACCCAGATTTGTCCTTATCTTTTGTGAGTAATACTTCTGATTGGTCCTTGAAAGGTTCAATTCCACTTTGGACCTTGTTGACTGCTTGAACTCCATTTTCTTTGACGAGTTCCAATTCCCGGCTGGAGTCTATCAGCTTGATATCTATCTTGATATCCCGTCTGCTGGAATCTTGATGTGAAGCTCGGTTGATTTCCAGCTTTATAACCAGCTGAGATCCTTCTCAACTGTCTTTTTAGTTGATCTTGATGTCTGTGCTGGATGACATTCTGTCTTTGATTTTGATTCCAATCAGCTGGATTTATCTGCTGCCTTTGAGCTCTGTGATCATTTGGGAGTTGCTGTTTTTCTTGGGCTTGGAGTTGCCGAGCAGTTTGCTTCTTTGATAGGACTGAGCTTGGAGAGCTGGCTTGATTATGTACGATCTCTTTGGTACATCCTTGGCTTGGTTCCAACAAATTTAGATTTAAAAAACATAATGAATGAGTATACTCGATCCATTATCATCCCTAATTATAAATTTAAATACGTGAAATAAAATTAATTTTCTAAGTTTGATTAATAATTAACGCGAACAATATCACAACTTTAAAATAAGATATAAACTTATATTTAAAATATATACATATAAATTAAAACAGAAAAATTATTTCACGTCGAATTCCAACGAACTACTTATTAGTTTTAATATATACATGAGACTATAAGTCTCATAGAATCTATAAAGTTTGTCGCTACGGGAGGTCCTTACATTTCCTAAAAAAAGGAAGCACCGACGTTTGAAAACTGCGTTCGAAAATAAAATCATATCGATTAAAAAAACTGCTCTAAATTTTGAAAACGATGGTCGTTTTATTCTTCTTCTTGCGTCATGCCTTATAATCATTCTTAAATTAATGTTTATGTATATTGGAAGAGATTAAGGCGGGTTTTGCGTTTATGTTTTTGCAGTCTCACATAGAGGTGGAAGAAGATGTACTATGGTGTATGCTAACAAAGAAAAATTACAATTAATTCAAACCTTCTATCATATATTTGGCAGATTAGATTTGGAACGTAAATTACGGATGCTCCTACTTTTCACAATTTCAAGTGGGGCAAGGATTAATATTTTAAGTGGTTGCCCCACCACCTCAATAGCTCCGTCCGTCCCTGATAATATATCACATATTGATCGGTATGGATTTTAAGAAATATTTGGTTGAAAGTGTGTTGAGTGGAGAAATGTGTGGTAGATATTTGTTAGAGCTAGACATTTTTTTAGGACACTAGCTTTTAGCATTTTGCAAAAGTAGGACAAATTTTTTCGGGCTTGCAAAAGTAGGACAAAATCTTGAAAGTTATTGCATTTGTCGGACAAATTTAGGTCCGATCGGGCTAAAGCGCCTGTGTGTCGTACATGACCCTCCAGGTGGAGCCCGAGACGTGACGTGGCGCATACATTATCACCCACTTAATAAAAAATAAAAAATAAAATATTAAAAATTAATATCAACTCTCTCTCTCCTTTTCCCTCCCTTTCTCGTGTCTCTTTCACTCACCAATGCCCACCGATGTTGTCGCCTCTCCCACCACCGCCACCGAAAATCTTCTCACTCATCATTCAACTATTCAATTCCTCAGCCGTGCCGCCGTACCACCGTCACCGCTCCATGTGAAAACCACCAAAACCAACCTACATTCATCCCTAACCACCCAAAAAATTTAATGGACTCCTGCTTTAGCACCAATAAATCCACACCGTCTAGAAAAATCGGCCACATTTCCAATTCCAAAAGCACCACCACCAAACACGGCAGTGTTAGCAAATCGCTACCCCCCAGCAACCCACTCCTCGAAGAAGAAACAATCAAAGAAGTCCTCTCTGAAACCCCAGCCGTCATCAAACCCCTGTCTCCCTCAATTCCGAAATTTCAGAACAAGCATGGAAAGCCCGTTTATCAAGGCAGAGCCTCTATTGTAAGACAAGAAGCGCCACAACGGCGTCGTATGCAAGGCTCGGTACCTGGCATTTGCCGCTGACGATCTCTCCGAGGCATTCGAGATCTGCAACACTCTCAGCAAGAGTGTCAGCACTTCCATGTTCGTGACGGAGAAGAGGAAGAACAACGGCGATAGAAGAGCCAAATTGCGTGAGCAGCGGCAATGGTCTCCAATGAGGTTAAGAAACCGATAGTTTTCCAGCGAAATGCTCAGAGAGAAAACTATGAGAAGATCTCCTGGTTTGATGTCCGAGCCCTCTCCAGGGTGGGCACGACCTTTACCTGCATCTGGATACGGAAGGAGAATGGAGAATGAGAAGAGCTCCGGGACAAGGTCGAGGTCGCCGATTACGCGCCCAGAGCCAGTTCTTGGTCTGGCGATGGGGTACGGTTGGTGTAAGCACCGATGGGCGTGCAGATTCATAGAGAGAGAAGAGAAGTGAGAGAGGGAGACGGCTGGGTTTGCTGGTAACTTGAGGACATTGGTGGTGGGCGGCGGCGGCGATGGCTGTGGAGAGTGGCGATAGAAAGAATCGTGAGAGAGAGAGGGAGAGACGAGAAAGAAAGTGAGGAGAGAGAGATAGAGTTGATATTAATTTTTAATATTTTATTTTTTATTTTTTATTAAGTGGGTGATGATGTGTGCGCTAGGTCAAGGCTTGGGCTCCACCTAGAGGGTCATGTGCAACGCACGTGCGCTTTAGCCCGATCGGGCCTAAATTTGTCCGACAAACGCAATAACTTTCAAGATTTTGTCCTACTTTTGCAAGCCCGAAAAAGATTGTCCTATTTTTGTAAAACGCTAAAAGCTGGTGTCCTAAAAAAATATCTAGCTCTATTTGTTAAGTGAAAAATGAGACCCATTATTTTAAAAATATGTTATAGATTTTTAAAGGAGTTGTGTGGGATTATGTCCTGAAACAAAAATAAATAAAAGTGATATACTTTTTAGGACGGACGAAAATGGAATAAGTGATACAGTTATCAGGGACGGAGAGAGTATATATATATTTTAATTTGATGTGTAATCATCTTGTATATTTATTTGTAGTCGTCGGGGAGACTGAGGTTTTGAGTTAGAAAATCATCGCCGGCTGTATCTTTCCTTTTTATTAAAATTTAAGTTGGGGGTTATGAAATTAAAATTTTCTTTTCTATTAAAATAAATTTAAATTAAGAGTTGTAAGGATATACTCCTACCGTCCCCCAAAAGTGTGGTCCAATTATAATATTTTATACCTGACATATAATCAAATTTGGATCCTAATTTTGAGGGACGGAGGGAGTATATAATAGTAAATTAATAATTTAATATGTTTTTGAGTTAGAAAGGGTTCTTTTGTCTTTAATGAGTTGTTTTTTTATGTTATTTTATTTTCTTTTTCTATTTTTTTAATTTTGCATTCAAATATTAGGACATTAACGTGCACTATCATATATGAAAACAAAGAGTATATTTTAACTAAATGTAGATATTTCTAACTATCGATCAGTATTTATATTCAGACTGACAAATATTGATTGATCCAAAATTTGAGCACGTTTACCAATTCAAAGAAAAACTTGTTGAAATTCATATAAACTATATATCTTCCTTTCTTTTTGAAAGGAATATCTTCCTATTTTACTACTATTACTTAATTCACAAATCACATTTTGATTTTGATAAGGTATTGCGAAGTCAATATTGGCAACGAGGGTCGCAATCTATATATCGTGTCCTTTAGATTCGAATCTATATATGTTATACTCCCCCGTCCCTGATAAGTGTGGTCCGAAGGGAGTGACACATGTTTTAAGATGGATGTTAGGTAGATGTGTAGTGAGTGGAGAATGAGACCCACTTTGTTGTAGTGTTAGTTACTTTTAAAGGATAAAAGGGTAAAATTTTAAGTAAGGTCATATCCAGTTAAGGAAAGACCATACTTATGGGGGACGAACGAAAAAGGAAAGTGAACTATACTTATCAGGGACGGAGGGAGTATTAAAATAAAGGGCCAATTGTGTTTTTGGTTGGTATTTTTTGTTCCCAGATTTTATAGTAGTTAAATGCCTCTTCATCACTTAAAATATGTAATTGATATTGATTGATACTATTGTTTAGTCCAATTCAGTACAAAATCGGATTAGAATATTGTTTTTTTTTATTGGTTGTTATTCCGTTACTAATCAGTCAAGTTTGCTAAAATTTGTATCAGATTTTTATATAAAACATGTTGAAACTTGAAAGACTTTCATGATTTTATCAATGTTTATATCCTATGGTCTATACTCAAATTTTGAATGAATATCTGAAAATAATTTGAAACAAGCATTTCGAAATAACTTTTGTGATGTATCTATAACATTCAATTTATCTCGACTTGGCCGAGTTTTTTTTTTGTCACTGGCATATATTGAATATAGTGTTAATGGCCTGTAAATTCCTCAACTTTCAATAATTTATGCCTTTGCTCTGCACTTAAAGATTCTTCCTGTAAATTTCTCAACTTTCAATTGTTTAATGGTGCAGATGATTTTTAATAGTATTTTACAACGTAATAGGTGTATTAGATGTTGTGTTGCGTACAATATACATAATTGTCCACTAAGTTTATAGTTTATAATTAATTGTTTTTTTTTATCTATAAAGCTATGTGAAAATTATTTGGATTTAGAACATGTATTGTAGTGGAATAGTTGTGAAACTTCATGTAATATTTGGTTATTTTCTTTCATGTGGACTCTATGGCGCATTCATGAATGAAGAAATAATGCTTTGGCGTGGAAATAAATTGGAATAATTCAATGATGCTTTAGGCATTTTTACAAAATTAAATAAATAAGTTAAATGGATCGAACTGATTCATTTACCTAAATGAGCTAGATTATGTTCGGACATTTTTGTCCAATTAGCACTACTCTAATTCATAACACTAATATTTTTTGGACATATATGTCCGGACATAAAATGAATATATTAATAATCTTAACCTATAATTTATCAAATAAAATAATAGTGTTCGTTAGTACTCTAATGTATTTACTTAATTAATCTAAACCGTCATTTTTAAAGAGAGAAATATGAATACAAAAAATACGAAATTAAACTAATAAAGTTATTTTGTAATTTTCCCTAATCTTTCGGAAATACTATTACTTAATAGATATTTATGCATTCACTTGAATTAGATTACTCAAAAATAATAAATTGAATGAATGTGGAGAAATTACAAAATTAAACAAATAAGTTAAACGGATCAGACCGAATCATTTACTTAAACTAGCTAGATTATGTCCGGACATTTATGTCCAAATAGCATCACTCAATTCATAATCTGATCTGCAAGCAAGAACAATGATATGATAAAGAATTTCTTGACAGTAATGATTTGCCTAGAATATTGATGGCATGCTATACCACACCAAAAAAAACAGAGGGTTTGGAGTGTAGAAATAAAATTAAGCAAGCACACACTAGATGTGTGTGTTATTTAATTGTACCTAGCTAGCCTCCCTAGAATTTTAGAAAAGATTAGTATTATATATAGAGTGTGAATCTGGTTCAAACCATGCATTTTTATCACTTCGGAAATGCATTATACAGTACTTTAATGCACAAACATAGCAAAGGACAAATTGCAGTAAATTAATGCACAAGTATTTAATAAATTTTTAATGCACAACCTACAACAATTAAATGCATCAATTAAATCTCGACAATACATAAAAAAGATCAACAGTTTAATTTTTTCATTAACATATGTTTGTGCATTGAAATAAGTAGCGCCCACTTTTTTAATACCACAATAGAGAAGTCTGATGTCCACATCTATATAAAACTACAAGTTATTGATATGCCATTTTTGTTAAAATTACTATACTATTCCTAATGGGCCACCACTTAACTTAAAAGTGAGAAAATAAATAAACATTCTTTTCAAAATAAATAAAGAAATTAAAAAACATGGGTCAAAAGATTATAGAAAAAAAAATGGTAATAAGCTAATAGTATATAAATGGAACATTACTAATCTTTGCTATGATTGATCACTTTCAAGTAGAAAGATTGTGTTAATGGATATGATTCGAAATATGTTTGATTTTGGAACTTACCATGTATTCTTATATTTAATATATGCCTTTTTTAATATTATATAAATAAATAATATATAAAATGAGAATTTAAGATAAATAAGAATATTAAATGGAAGCTGCGTCTCGTAAAATCTAAAATTAAAGGGAAGACTCGAATCAACTTTCTTTATAATAATATATAGATAACACCACCTTGGTTAACACACACGTGTATCATGGCTGCCTCAATAGTAGTTTGCATTAAACAACTATACAATTAAGTCGTTAGATTAGCTTGCGTGTGTGGAAAAATGGGCCAGCACTTTGCTCTGCAATTAAATAATAGTACAATGTTTAATTTATTAATTTGATAATGAACCTGAGCCCACCTATCAACACTACTTGACTAAAAAATTAATCAAAAGGCATTTATCTAAGTCCAATTCAAATGGAAGGCTCACGACTCACGGTTCAAGCCCGAGCTTGTTACTTTAACGTGACTTTAATCACAATAATGAATTTGACTGCAACAAATTCATTTTCAATACACAACTCAAATAAATCATTTCTCATTCATCATTTAATGATTTCGAAAACATGAGTACCATGCATATCCAATTTAAACCATCCAATATTTATTTTACTTTGAAATAAAGTAAATATTATCCACATATTGATTTATCAAAACTAATTTTCCAACAGTTATAAATAATCATAAAATATTCTATTCTACAAAAATTAATAAAAAAAAAAATAAGAAAAGAAACTACCCACCTCTTCACCAGCACACAATACCGATTTTTTGGGACCGTCACTTTTTTCCATAAGATGCTAGACAAATGATTGAGAGTTGGAAGGATCTTTTTAGGGTTTAGTTCTCTGTATTCTAGAAATTACCGTTGGAAAGTCATTTAAATATTATTTTAATAGTGTGGCACAAAATTTATAAATAAAATAATTAAAAAATTTAGTACATGTTTGATTCGATATTTTTTTGGTATGGAAAAAAATTCAATTAATTGAATTCATTACTTTTTGTTTGATTTGGATATTAGATTAACCAGTACTCTTACTTGAAGGTAACCCATCCCCCAAAATGCTACCCTCCAAACTAGAGCGGTAACAAAATTCTTTCCTCTTCGACATCATTTCACAAGGTGATTCATTTCCATTGTTGAACCAAACATCCAATAAAAATAACACTTATTGTTACTATTTCTCTCCTCTACATGATTCCATTTCCTCTTCATTCCTCTACTCGAACCAAACGAGCACTTAGGTGGATTAAAATTAGACATTTCTGGTGGGCGGAAATATTGGATGCATGTGATTCTAATTGTAAAAATGGGAAACCTTGTGATTTGATTTGTAACACTTTTAAAAGTCATGTTGTAATTGTAAATGAGTGTAAAAGTTGTGATTTGACCTAAAAAAAATATATAAAAAAATGACAATTTCATATTTAATATATATATGTGTTAAATGTATAAGTATTCTTATTGACTGTGTTGAATTTTTTTTTTAGAATTACAAGGTATATATATATATATAATCTAATCAAACATTATTCCACCATATAGGCGGGACCTCTACACCACATAAATGTGGGACCACTACACCACCACGCAGGATGAGACCACTACACCACCAAACAAGGTAGAAATATTGACTGTGTTGAATAAGTCAACATACTTTCTACAAGAAAGAGAACGACTATATATTAAATTTCAAATAATATTTTGTTTTAAGGAAATTAAAATAGAATTCAAACTCAAAAGATATAACAAACAATCAGACATCATTAATTCTTGACCGCATGGTCAATAAAACCATATCTATTTTTGTGGGTATATACTAATTTACGATATATTAATATTTTTCTTGGAGGTGCTACATTTGACACATTGATAAAATTATGCAACTGAGAGAGAAGAGTGATGCATGAGAGATGTATATAGCTTCCAACATCGTTTCACTAACAAAACTCTTTTTTTTTTTTTTATCTTTCTTTCTTAATAAAATGATATCATTTTGATGCCGTACAAGTTTACAACATGTATTTTTACTATCTTTTTAAATTAAATTAAAAAAAGAATTGTTTTGATCTATTAAAATGAATAACGAAAAATGAATATAAAGATAATTTTTTGGTTTATTTGATGTTTTATGTTAAAAGATTTGGTTCTATTATTACTATTAGCCTTTTCAATTTGAGAGAGAGAGAGAGAGATACGTACAGTGGATTGATGAAGCCTATGAGCGATAATAATTTATGAGATCGATCTTATCGAATTGCTTAAAGGTGTGAAACCTATTAATTAGTTGTAAATGGATAGTAGCTAAAACCAAAAGGGATTCTAAAACCAACATAAAAAAAGATATAAAGCTCGTCATTATTATTCATATCTTTCCATTGACTTTGAATTAGCACTCATTCTTTTCCATTATTTTTTAAGCAAAAAGTAAAAGTTGTATAATCCTTCTAAGGTTTTCTTTTTCGTCTTTTCGCGGAAATTTTGTTCATGTTGAATGGTGGCCAATCCATTCTGCAGTTTCTTCACTTTTTTCTATTCATCCTTTCATTTTTTTCATCAAACTTTGTGAGTTTTGGTGTTAATTATATCATATGCATGTTTTTCTGTGGTTATATATACGAACCATTCATATATTTCTTAATCTTCACATTATTTAGGGTTATAGGTATTAAATTAATTACAATTTTTGGGGTTACAAGGGTAAAATAGTATAATGAATATGATTTTAATTAATTAATTTTTTTTAATTACGGGGTTGTAGAGAGTAAAATGGGGCTAGAGAAAGAGATACAATTGTGACATAATTATAGATCTCACTTGAATTAAAGGAGATGCGTAGAGCTAACTGAGATTTCAGAAAATATTATTAATTCCAAATAATTTACGAGAACTAAAGGAGGAAAGGAATAGAGACATCTACCCTAACCCATTATTATTACATGGATCGATGGAATTAGTTTAATTATCTTATTTCTTATTATTATTTTAGCTTTCGCAAATGTAAGGTTAATTAATTTGCGAATTCATGCAGTTTGAGTTATGATCTCGTGAATAACATAAACAATGACAGAGATCATTTATATAATGGGAGGAAAGTTAAAATAACCAATTTGAAAAAGCAAAGATAAATTTTAACCATTAATCTTTAAAAGATAAATACATATTTTTACATCTTTACTATTTTGCCCTTATACATGAAAGTATACATGACATGTATAGATGACATATACGACATATACGAACACATACATGAAAACATACACAAATACATACATGATAGTCAAATATTTTTTCCGGTGACTTTTTCCGGAGACTTCCGGTGACATTTTTAGGTGAAAAAATTCCGGCAACTTTTTTTCGGCGAAAAATTCCTGGCAACTTTTTCCGGCGACTTATAGGAAAACAGATTCAGAAAAAAAATATTCCGGCGACTTTTCCTGCAAAACGCATGCATAAGGAAAAAAAACACACACATACATGTATTCGTGTATGTCATGTATGGATTCATTTACACACACACACACACATACATGTATTCGTGTATGTCGTGTATGGATTCATGTATAAAAGGGCAAAATTAAAAGAGTGGACATTATTTATCTTTTAAAGATTAGTGATTAGAATTTATTTTTGCTTTATGAATTCGTGTATGGATTCATGTATAAAAGGCAAAATTGAAAGAGTGGACATTATTTATCTTTTAAAGATTAGTGATTAGAATTTATCTTTGCTTTTTCAAATTGGTTACTTTTGGACATTGTTTCTTATATAAAACTATAAGTTATTGATACCATTTTTGTTAAAATTACTATACTATTCCTAATGGGACACCACTTAACTTAAAAGAATAAATCTATGCAGTGACATTATGGTTAGCCATAATTATTTGAAATATAATTTGATTGAATAACAAAAAAAAATCAGTTTATTTAAATTTTTTAGTTCTAAATGGCTTATAATTTTTAAAATATTTAATTTGTAGAAATTTATCTTGACATATTTGGATGTGGATGTAACATAAATCTCGATAGATATAATAAAGGTAATTACAAAGATTTTTGTCGAAAAAATAAAAATAAATATATTTACACTAATCATGATATAATTTAAGCCAAAAATATAAACACTAACATAAAATATATAATCATACTTTTTATATGAATCAAATATCTAACAAAATTGGTCTATTTTCACTTAATCGACCGAATTATTGCTAGTCACATTATAAATTTATAACCGAATAATATAGTATAAATCACTATATTGGACAGTCACTTGAATATTATTTTATCACTATATTGATTTATCAAAACTAATTTTCCAACAGTTATAAATAATCATAAAATATTCTATTCTACAAGATTTAATAAAAAAATAAGTAAAGAAACTACCCCACCTCTTACTCATTAGCACACAATACCGATTTTTTGGGACCACCGTCACTTTTTTCCATCAGATGCTAGACAAATTATTGAGAGTTGAAGGATCTTTCTTTTTAGGGTTTCGTTCTCTGTATTCTAGAAATTACCATTGGAAAGTCATTTAAATATTATTTTAATGGCATGACACAAAATTTATAAATAAAATAATTAAAAATCTAGGTGGATTAAAAACAGACATTTCCGGCCGCCGGAAATATTGGATGCATGTGATTCTAATTGCAAAAATCGGAAAGTTTATGATTTGATTTGCAGATAACCCTAAAAAAAATATTAAAAAAATGAAAATTTCATATTTAATATATATGTGTTAAATGTATAAGTAAATAAATCTCAAATACCAAGATTTTCATACTACTTCATCCATCATTATCAAGTTCTTATTAACCTCTTGTACTTAAGTTAAATATTTTCCCGAATTATTTCATGTCCGAATCCTAAATTGAGAGTAGTCTTATAAAATTCTTATTGACTGTGTTGAATCAGTCAATATACTTTCTACAAGAAAAAGAATGACTATTTATTAAATTTCAAATAATATTTTGTTTTCAGGCAATTAAAATAGAATTAAAATTCAAAAGATATACTCTCCGTCGCACTCAATTTATCACGTTACTGTTCAGCACGGAGATTAACGATAAATGGTAAAAAGATAGAAAGTGGATAAGTTCCACCACTTTTGAAGAGTTTTGAAGAGTTAATTTTTTTCCTAATATGATATGTAACATATTGAGTGAGACATTCACTTAACGGAAATGAGACAAATTGAGTGGGACGAAGGAGTAACAAACAATCAAACATCATTAATTTTTGACCGCATGGTCAATAAAACCATATCTATTTTTGTGGGTATATACTAATTGACGATATATTAATATTTTTCTTGGAGGTGCTATATACATTTAACATTGACAAAATTATGCAACTGAGAGAGAAGATTGATCGATGCATTGTTTCACTAACAAAACTCATTTTTTTACATTTATTTCTTAATAAAATGATACTCCCTCCGTCCCATTTATATAAGCTGAATGAAATTTTTACAAGGATTAAGAAAAATTATTGAAAAAGCAAGTTATATAGTAAATTTCATAATATGCACCTATTTATTATTTGACTATATATTTTTTATGAGTTAATCAAATAATTAAATAGGGATATATTAGTAAATGAGCTAAAAAATATTACTTTTTATGGAAACAAGCCTATATATTTGGGACATCCGAAAAAGGAAAACAAGCCTATATAAATAGGACGGAGGGGGTATCATTTTGATGCCGTACAAGTTTACAACCTGTATTTTTACTATCCTTTTAAATTAAATTAAAAAAAAAAGATTATTTTGATCTATTAAAATGCATAACGAAAAATGAATATGAAGAATTTTTTTTTTGGTTTATATGATGTTTTATCTTAAAGATTTGGTTCTATTATTAGTGTTTTGAATTTGAGAGAGAGAGAGAGAGATACCATGAAGTGGATTGATGCCATGAAGGATGAGATGAAGTTTATGAGCGATAATAACATTTGGGATCTTGTCGAATTGCCTAAAGGTGTGAAACCTACATCAAAAGATATATGCTCATCATTATTATTCATATCTTTCCATTGACTTAGAATTATTACATTCTTTTCCATATTTTTGAAACAAAGCAAAAGTTGTACGTCGTGCTTGTGTTCCAAGGTTTTCTTTTTCTTCTTTTCGCGGAAATTTTGTTCATGTTGAATGATGGTCAATCCATTCTGCAGTTTCTTCACTCTTTTCCTCTTCACTTTTCTATTCATCCTTTCATTTTTTTTTCCTTCAACTTTGTGAGTTTGGGGGTTAATTATATCATATGATTGTTTTTCTGTGGCTATACGAACCATTCTTATATTTCTTAATCTTCACATTATTTTGGGTTATAGTTATTAAATTAATTACTCCCTCCGTCCCGTTATTCTTGTCTCGTTTCTTTTGGGCACGGGGTATTAAGGAGAATGGTGTTTAAAGGGTAAAAAGATAGAAAGTGGTGGAACCCACAACTTTTTGTGAGAGAAACATATTTCCTTATATGGAAACAGCCCAAAAAGGAATACAAGACAAGAATAATGGGACGGAAGGAGTATAATTTTGGGGTTATAAGAGTAAAATAGTATAATGAATATGATTTTAATTCATTATTTTTTTAATTAAAGGGGTTTAGCGAGTAAAATGGGGGTTAGAGAAAGAGATACAATGGGATAGAATCACAGAATTATAGATCTCACTTGAATTAAAGGAGATGCGTAGAGCTAACTGAGATTTCAGAAAATATTATTAACTGAGATTAATTCAGAAAATACTATTAATTCCAAATAATTAAGAGAACTATAGGAGGAAAGGAATGCAGACATCTACCCTAACCCATTATTATTACATGGATCGATGGAATTAGTTTAATTATCTTATTTCTTATTATTATTTTATCTTTCGCAAATGTAAGGTTAATTTGCGAATTCTTGCAGTTTGAGTTATGATCTCATGAATAACATAAACTATCACCGAGATCATTTGTCAAGCAAAACAATTCAAGATAAGTACACACACACACACAGAACACACAGACACACACAGAGAGAGAGAGAGAGAGAGAGAGAGAGAGAGAGACAACCTCAAAGCATTAATATTTCTGGTCAGGCAAACTAGATCATGACGGATAAAAATTCATATTTATATCTTGATAAATTAATGTCTCTACCAACAACAAGATCGATCATCACACAACTTTTTTCAACTAAAATACAAAACCCTTTTCGAATCCCACACACACCCCCAAACCCTAGCTATCTGCCCCAAAATTAACTTCATTAACATTGAACCATATACAAGAATAAAAGATTAAAAATACAGCGATGAACAGTGCACTAGGAATATCACAAACACATACATACATGGATTACTTAACATCATAGATTCATAATAAACTAGAGTCCATCTATAGTTGATAGAGTTCTAAAAGCCAAAAAATTACAGAAGCAACCATCAATTTGTGATCTCTTGAGGTTGAGCTGCTCCGCCTCCGCCTCCGCCTCCTTCTCAGCCGCCGCCCATCTCCAAATCATTGGTGGGCGTTGCTGTTATGTCGTATCCAGAAATCCTTCCCAGAATCGTTTCCAAACATTGAACGAATCCGATTGCAAGTGAAGAAATGCGGTACTTGAAGAACCAAAGCAGCAGGAAATAGGGCCAGCACAGACGGCATGGGAGGATGAGAGAGAAGAAGAAAGAGAGTAACACAGTGGGGTCGAAATTCTGGAAACGAATCTGAATGTGGAGTGGAGATGTTGCTGCAATTCTAATAGAGAAAAAGCAGAGGAGGATGAAGATGATGGACAGAATCACAAACTTGTTCCAACTGCTCATCACACCAAAGACATCCAAAATCTCATCACCATCCACTAATGATGATCTAAGGGTGTTGATCAACAACATGCAACAATATCTCAAATCCAACCAACTCATTTTTTCTGTTGCTTATGAATTATGAGCCATGAGTAAGTGTATGCTTCAGTTTTATAGTATCCGGTGCATGGCGGGACTAAATTAAAAAAAAAAAAAATCATAGGGTATATTATTGTAATGTTTATATTTATTTTTTAAATAAAAATTATAAGTCTCATAGAATCTGGAAAGTTTGTCACTATGTACGGTGCTTTTACATTTGTCATTAAATAACAATTTTTTATGCTTGTCGTACAAAACTCTGTTAAATCTGGCTATATATGGTTTGAAAAAAATTAAGATACCGTATGGTCAAATTTATTAGAGGTTAACAAAAAATAATCTATCTCATACACAACTATTTTCCCGCCGGCTAAACATGTCACCTAAGCTTGAATACATTTATATATTATTTTTTTATTAGACTATCTCCTATCTAGATCTAAACCTGCCAATTAAGCTTCAATATATTTATATATTAATTTTTTTATTAAACCATTTGTAGAGGCTAAATCTACAATTGATGATGACGCCAGGTACGTTCGGATTGATCGGGTACTAGCAGCCCGTCAACAGTATAAGAACACGTAAGAGCCCTAGATTGAGCACCGGTGGGGGTGTCGACCGTAGAGCCTCCGACGCTCAAATTAGTAACGGAATAATAACGTTAAATGCTAAGAAAGCGAATAGGAGAGAAAGAACAAGTTGGAAGCAATGGTTGTTCCTAGTTGTCGGATGCGTCAGGAGGGTGGAGACGGTGATAGTAAAGCGGAGATAGCTCAGGCTGGCTATTTCCGACATGTGAGAGCAAGAAGGCAAGGCAACGAAAGTGGAGAGAAGATGGAGAGAATTCGTGAGATAGTAAGAGTAAGAATGAATGTGCGAGATAGGAATAAACATGCAAGTTGGAATCAACGTGCGAGTTGGAATGAGCCTCCAGGTTGTGACCTAGTCGGGTTGTATATATCGGATGGCTAGCCGTTAGGTTTTAGTATGTCGGCCTTATCCATCCATGCCCTACACGTCAAGTTGTTGCTATTTTGGTGGAACCGTCAAGATATGCTCCTTAACCGTGTCAACTTGGCGGAACAACTTGATATGCCCTTAGGGTTGACGATTGAGCTTTTTTACCGTATTAGCTTGACTGACTAGCTTGATGGGGCCCTTAGTCCCACATATGGAGTATCTAGCCAAGTTATTAGTTCCAGTAGGCATATAGCTTATTGGGTTTCGAATTTGTCTAGCTGATTGAGCCAACTTTAGACTCTTGTTAGGCTTGGACCAAGTGAACGAATTTTGTCCACTACACTATTTACTATCTAAACCTGCCAATTAATAGTAGGAATAAAGAGATTTAGTTGAGGAAGGTTATAATACCAATCTTTGTCCGTAATTTTGTTCGCGATTAAGAATCTAAAGATTGTTCTTTTCGCATCCAGAAATTCAATTTCGATGGATCCAAGTATTCTTATGATCTTTGACAATTAAGTACGATGTGATTCCCAAGATTTTGCATGTTCTAGAAAATTGATTTATATTATATATATGATGATAATGTTCTAACAAGTGGTATCACAGCAATATCATCAAATAAATATTATAATGTGACAAATATGGTGGTAGTTCCATTCACTAGTATATGAGACGGACCGGATTGTTAAGGAGTAGTCGAAAATAAATAGCATAAAGTTGCATAATTAAAGAATTTCGTGACATAATTGTTTTGGGAACAATATGTAACCCAAGTGGGAGATTGTTAGCAAATTATTTATTTCCTAATAAATCTAATCATGGATAACATATTATTATACAATTATATTGGCTATTTATTATTTAGGAACATAATTAAGTAATCTAATAAAGTAAAACTCTTGTAGATTACGTAATTGATATATATGGACTCATTACTAGAGCCTAATACAACCCTAATTCTAATACTAATCTAATTAGGTTGTCTTATTTTACAATTACTATTTACATATTAAATAAATTACTCAATAATACATTAATTTATAAAGATATGATACCCGTACATCGCACGAGTGGAATACTAGTTACTATTATTATTATACTACCTCCGTCCCACAGTAAGTAGCCAGTTGTTTTGTTTTTTGTCTCACAAAAAAATAAAATAACTGGCCACTTATTGTGGGACGGATGACGAGTATAATAATAACAGTAACTACTAATGTGTGATTTATTCGCGGTAAGAAATTGTTACAAAAAACTTGTTCAAAAACTCAAAAGAAACCACCAAAGCTTTAGGGGAAGTTTACTTTGCGTGATAGAATAGATTAATAAAACATAAGATTGACTATATGAAGGATTAGATGATCAAACAAGCTAAAAAGTTATCAATCCATCAAAGTAAACGGTAGATTAACCTATTCTATTTTTATCTATCTATCTTATCACCCAAAGTAAACACAAATGTGTTTTTCTTGTCAGTCCCCCGAGTATAGGGGGAAAATATTTAGAATAACTAAAATAATTTATATAGATATAGTATAGTAAATATCATTACAAATTATAATAATTCCTTACTATTACTCATATTTTAAAAGCGAATTAAATTTAAGTTTATCTATTTAGTTTTATTTTTAGTTCTTTTCTTTATGCGTGTAGGACACATAAGAAACAAGATTCCTCAATACTAAACCTCATTTATTTGTGGGGCAAAAGTTAATATTTTTGTAGGTAAAAGTACTGAACTATATTTAAAGGGTATAGCTCCGCCCTTTTTTTATTTTGATTTTTTGTCACCCAATGGACATCGATTTAATTTTGATTTTGATTTAATTCCATTTCTTTACTATCTCTTCTTATATGCCTATTGTCTGTCTGCTGACAGAAAATCCGAATTGAAAAGCGAATCATTCCTTTTGCTATAAAAATGTTTTCTTACTAAGGATGACAATGGGTCGAGTTTTTACGGGTACTCAGTTCTATTAAACCATAATGGGATGGGTTTGGAATTATTAAATGATTTTGGAACGGATTTCGCTAAAAATATTCAAGTCCGTGATAGGTTTGGGTCGGGTTTGAAAAATTACATACAGGTATCCGCTACCCAAACCCATTTATATATATATATATATATATAATTTATAATACAATTATAGATATTAGTATAAATATTAATAATTTTAGGGTTTTATATTATACTTTTTAATCCGCATACAAAGAATTAATAATTTTAGTAATTATATATATATTTTTTATATATAATTTATATTAGTATAAATATTAATAATTTTAAGATTTTATATTATTCTTTTAACCCACATTTAATTTAATGAAATTTTCTATGTATACTTATGTTAAAATTATATTTATAATATTTTGTTATTTCTACTATTTAATATTGATGTTTATGTTCTTGTACATTCGAGTTTTTAGCGGGTATTACCCAACGGGTTTGGGTCGGATACACGGGTTTTAAAATAATTTTTAATCGAATTTGGGACGAGTATGGATTGAAGAAATTTTATAAACGTAATATTTTATCCTATAGCCCTTAATTTAAAATTCTTATCCAAAACATTTCCTTCAAACAATAAATGTGAAAGAAAAATTGCACAAAATTACATATTTCTTCTCAACAATAAATGCACGTGAAAGAAACTGTATCTTATTAGGGTGACAATATGAAAACATACTTTGGATATGCATATCAAGAATCTAAAAAGGTCGTAAATTTACTAAAAAAGATAAAAAAAAAATATTAAAAAAAAATGAAAAGGGAAAATAAAACTCAATTATCCTCACATGCGCCATACGCCGAAAAGAGAAAGAGAGAGGCTAAAAAAGGTCCAACATTTGGGTCACCAATCTTCAAGTATAAACTTTGTTTATAGATTTTTTTTATATATAAATCGTTTTTTACGCTATTTGGGGAAAAGAAAGGTGATAGTCTTCCTTATAAAAGTTCAATTAGTTTTGTGGGAGATTAAAGCAAAAATTGACGAAAGTTTACAGAACTTGGTTTTCTATTTTGGTCTAATTATATAAGATCAAACATTTTTCACGCGAATCCAAGCAAAAAATATAATTTGAACGTCATATACGAATAGAATTGTGGTTTTATTTTTTCAAATTTCTTTGAGTGAATTAGGAAATTAGGAAAATGTTGTTTCAAAAATCACATAGTATTTGATTATGTTTCAAATTTAGATTCACAGATTTACCAATTGCCTTTTTATTTGTTTTTTTTTTTTAATTGATAGTGAATATGGGAAACTAAGAGAAAAAAAAATCTTATTGCTTCATTTTTTTTATATATTAGGTGTATGAAAATGAAGAAAATAACAGTTTTGTAGGTTTCTGATGGAAATATAAAAAGCATTTTGCCATCATACATGGTAAAAGAAATAACTTATTTCGTCTTTTTTATTTGTACTTTTTCTTTACTTTTTCGAGCAAATTAACATCATAGATAGTTAAAAAGTGCATTCTTTTTTATGTTTATATAATTGTTATTTATAATGTAGTTATTAAATTTGTATTAATCGAATTATTGCCGTGCATCGCACGAGAGCAAAAACTAGTAATATATTAAGACAACAATGCATTTCATTTATAATAATAATGCATTTTGAATAATAACTTTAAAACAGGATTTCATTTCAGGAAAAAAATGTTAATCTAATGGTAAAAATTGTAACTAAAATCAATGAATCATCAAAATATTCAATGAAATCAATTGTGTATATTATTAAATACTTTCGAAAAAAAATAACTAATGCATAATTATGATTAACAAAATATGAATTAATATTTAAAAGCATATTTAACAAAAAATTGTGATATTCATTGGCTTGAACTATAGAAACGAAGAAGTTTTAACGAAGAGATCAATAGAATAGAAGTGAAAATAGAAAAGATCAGAATCTAGAAAAATATAGAAAAGGAGAAACTGGAAAAATAATTAAAGAGATGAATAAATGGAAAAGGTGAGATTCCAGACAAAGTGAAATAAAAAAAATATGAAATGGAATTGGAATTGGAAACAAAAAAAGAAAAGAAAGAAACTTCCGTGAGATAAATTTAGAAAGGCATATAATATCTTAATAGCATTCCTTAATTTAAGGAAGCAGACAGTTACAACTTATAATAATCAAGGTCAAAAATACATTTTTTAACTCCAAATATATAAAAAATAAAGAGAAAAATTAATACATCTATTCATTAACTAAAATATATTCTCTCTCTATATATAAGGGATAGATTATATAGAAACTTTATTCAGATTGTAGATCAATGGTTACAATTATTTAGAATTTTAAATACATTTCTTCAGTGTCCATATTTAATAAGACTCTCATGTCATTTACTCATATATTGTAACTGGTTTTTTCTTAAATTTAGGAATATTTATACGTGTAAATAGTAAACAATTAATTTACCAAAAAGAAATTAATTCCCAATAACATAGCAAAATTTATAAAAAGGATTACAAAAAGATTTCCTTCCGGATGAAGGTAGAGAGATAAACTCTCAAAAATTTTAGGTTGGTTGTTTTTGAATTATTAATTGTTATTTCTCAGATTTAATTTGCTTCGTTGGAGTTTAATTTCCACTTTTGTTGTACACTTTCACTTTTGTTCATATGACTTAATATAAGATTATGGGGTCTCACCACTAACCTTTGTCTTGTTTCTTTCTTTTGTTTTTCTTTGTTCTTTTTTCCTCTCTCTCTCTCCGACAGCTAGTCAACCAATAGATAATTCCATTTCCTCGTACGTAAGCTTAATCTAACACTGACAGTGCTATGTTAACTAAGGGTTTTCTTCACAAAAATAAATTAGCTTAATCTAGCACTGAAAATGATACTTCCTTCGTCCCGTTATTCTTGTCTTATTTTTTTGGGCACGGATATTAAGGATAAATAAATGAGAGATAGAAGGTGTGTTAGTGGAATTTTTAATTTAATACTTAATGGGGTACAAACAGTGAAATAAAGTGGGTTCAAATAGTGAAATTAAGTGAACAGAGAGAGTGAATAGTGAACGACAGAGAATAAGAGGAAGAATAGTGAAAGATGGAGTAGTTAGCAGAAATAAGGGTCATACTACCTCCGTCCCATTATTCTTGTCTCATTTCTTTTGGGCACGGGTATTAAGGAGAATGGTGTTTAAAGGGTAAAAAGATAGAAAGTGGTGGAGCCCATAACTTTTTGTGAGAGAAGCATATTTCCTTTTATGGAAACAGGACAAGAATAACGGGACAGCCCAAAAAGGAATACAAGACAAGAATAATAGGACGGGGGAGTATTAAATAGGCCTTAATAACCCTTAATTTAGCCCAAAAAATGAAACGAGACAGGAATAACGGGACAACCCAAAACGAAATACTCCCTCCGTCCCTCAAAGTGTGGTTCATATTTGATTATATGTGAGGTATATAATATTAATTGAACCACACTAACCTGGGATGGAGAGAGTACAAAACAAAAATAACGGGACCGAGTGAGTAATTATTTTGAAGAAAAGTTAAAATAATTATGAAAAAAGTGATAGTTATTCTTTTATCTCCAACTTATTAATTAAAATATTGAGTGACAATTATTCTGAAGAAAAAATAACAAACTGTACTGCACTGCATGTTAAAACCAACCATATCCAAACTCTCATTCGTAATAATTTCAATACAACACCACATATAATAATTTTACAATTATAATAAATACCCAAATTTTTTCAATCAAAATTGAAAATTAAGGCTGGTGTGTGATCGTAATTGTTGTGAGATTAATGATGGTGTTCAATTACGAGAAATCTTTGCATGAGTTTGGCCATTAAATAATCAGCAACAAACTGTCCACATCATTATTAATCACATCAGGTAAGATTTCATTTTGTCCGAAATATTGTGAGCAAAAGAGATATTGTTTCAGAAAAATGATAAGACTGTTGGAAATCCTTTAGTTGACAACACATGTTCAGATTATGCACCCAACATTAATTGATAACGTAAGATCTCAATTTGGCTATGTATTAAACTTTTGATGGTTTCGAAACGAGTATACTGGTGTATGGGAAGCGGGGCAAAATACACCGGTTAAAACTTTTTTTTTTGCTAACATAATCTTTTGAATTGATAGTTCAGTTATGAAATCCTACTATGCTGGTCAGTTGGATTTATAACTGAACTACGTGTTGTTCCAAATGTGATGGTTTGAAAGCTAACTCGTTTGCTTGAAGTGGTGGACATTTTTTATTTTATTTTATAATTTTTAATTCCACATCGTAAATTTCAATCCACGCCAAATTTCGGCGTGCCATGTGGGATATAATTTCCCGGAAAATTCAAGCTGGAACATTATTGTGAAAAAATCGATAGTTTGGTCATTTAATTGAATTTTGAATAGTTCGTAATACAATTATGAAAATTTGAATAGTTTGGCTATTTAAGTGAAAATTACACTTAATTCGTCAAAATTACATCTCTCTCTTTTTTTTCTCTCTAAAAGAAAGAACTTTCACTAATTCATTACAAAATCTACCAATCACGCGGGGGAATTATCAATCACATAATATTATTTAAAATCTTTTTTTTTTTTTTGAGGTAATATTATTTAAACTGGTAAGAAGATATAAAATGTTCTTCATGAAGGTGTATAAAGTATCCTTTAAATTATGGAAACGATCTTTCATTCCTAAAAACTGATCCATAAACCATTACTTAGTTACTACCAAAATTATGGGAGAGAATTTTATACTAACATAGAAATATAATCCAAAAATTGAAACAAAATGTTGGATAAGATATAGTATTACTCAGAAAATGAATTGTAGTTAATTACCAGAAATCTTTGCATGAGCATAAACCATGTTTAAAGTGATGAAACCTGTTCCTATCTCTCACTACTATCTCTCTATCATATATCACAGATATGAGCTTAGTAGCAGAGTGACAATCCCCACAAACACGCAGATTTTTCGCTATTCGAATCGTTGATCCTGAGCTTGTTCTCAGCAATGCAAACGCTATCGCCAGCTTCTCACTATGCTTGTTTAATGCACCCTCTTTATCTTCTTCCTCAATGTCAAGCAACACATCCGACGTTGTCGAAACGTATCCTAATGATCTCATCTTCTTCTCCATCTCCTCCACCATCTCATAAATCTTGGAGTGCTCTGTATGAGATTTATCCCCTGCAACAAACTCGTAAATCTCATCACCGAGCTCAATCATGGTGCTCCCCGGGTTTTTCATGATCCCTTTCTTCCTCATTGCTTCCCTCACTCGTGTTTTCTTTTCCCAGTTCGACAGCTTGGCATAGATGGTCGAGAGCATCACGTAGTTCGCCTCTTGCATTGGCTCGGACTTGATCAAGTCCGTAGCAACTCTTTCACCAAGAAGCAAATGAGGTTGATGAACATGAGACGAAGATATTAAGCTTCGCCAGATAACTGGATTTGGTGGCATTGGCATCGTGTTTATGAACTCGAGAGCCTCCTCTACTAACCCGCCTCTGCTTAGCAAATCCACCATACATCCGTAGTGCTCTATCTTCGGTGCAATGGTGTAATCTTTCACCATTGAATTAAAGTATTTCTTTCCCTCATCGACTAAACCAGAGTGGCTGCAAGCAGTGAGCAAGCACAAGAATGCAACGCTGTCTGGGACAACCCCGGCTCGTCTCATCTCATCAAACAGAGAGACGGCCTCCAAACCACGCCCGTGCAATGCCATACCCGAAACAACACAAGTCCAAGAAACAATAGTCCTCTCACTTTGAGGCATGTTGTGAAACAACCTCAACGCACTATCAACATCGCCACACTTAGCAAACATGTCGATCAACGCATTGCAGAGCTTCTCTCTCATCTCGAGATTCTCTCTCTTGATGTATGATTCCACCCACCTCCCTAGCTCAAGGGCTCCAAGATCAGCACAGGCTGATAGAACCATCACCATAGTAACCTCGTCCGGCCTCACACCCGTAATCTGCATCGTTCGAAACGAGCGGATCGCTTCGGCGGACATTCCCTTCCTCACATACCCACCCATCATCGTGCTCCAAGGAACAGAACTGCTCTTAGGCATTTCATCGAACAGCTTCTCTGCAAGCCGAATCCCATCCTCACAGCAGCAATACATGTGAAGCATTGCATTGACAACGTGATTCAAACCATGAAACCCGAGTTTCAGAACCGATCCATGAACAGATTCGCCGACGTTCAAGTCGCGAATGCCGGCGCAGGCCTTGAACAGAAAAGGGTAGGTGTAGTCATTGGGTGCGACGCAATGCGTGAGCATTTTGTTGTAGTAAAATATACTGGTGCGCTTAAAATGAGTGGATTCTGCAAAAGCTTCGATAACAGTGTTGAAAAGGAAGGCGTCGTAGTTATGGGGATCGGATTCTGGGGAGAAGATGAAAGAACAAGCATGGTGGATAGCGTTTAGGCGGGAAGAAACGGAGGTGAATTTGGTGAGGACAAAAGGGTTGTTTTGCAAACCGAGCTTGAGAATTCTGGCATGGATTTGAGTGAGATTGAAGTAAGAGTTGCAGTGTTGAAGGAGGCTAAGGCAGCTCTGCTCCACCGCTCTTTTATACATTCAGAGATTATAGCTTACTCACATTGCGGGAAGAGAGAGAGAGAGAGAAGAGGTTAGGGAGAATTGAAACAAAAGAGATTATTGCATGTATTAAATTTACTAATATGTGACAATTTTATAATTGAAGTATGATAAGTAGAGTTATTGAAATTTGGGAGAAATTTCTGAATTTTCATTATGAAACTAGAACACATACAAAGCGCTTATTTATAGGGATGTCAATCGGGCCAACTCACTTGATTTCGAGTCAATCCTATCAATTTGTCGGACTATTCAATTTGAGCTAAATAGGGTTGAGTTTTTTTCGGACTAATATTTTTCACCTAATCTTCGATTTTCAAGCTAGCCTATCGCACTGTAAAGTTTACGAAAAGAATTGCACATGAACAAATTATCTTGAATATCCTATACTTGAAACAATGCACAAAAAAAAAGATGAAAAAAATATATACATGACAAACATAAATTTTATAAGCATCAAATGTGTCCAAGAAAAAAAAACAATCACATTATGATTTATGACATGCAAATAATATTGATGTTCAACCGTAATTTATCCTAAAAAATACCAAAAAGTACTAAAATTCAAAGAAAGATGATTGTAAAAATACCTTGAGATTGAATGTAGTAGTTATAGAAATTACAAACTTTAAAATAATATCTATAATTATCATGGGGTTATGTAATTTCAGAATGTAATCTTTCCTTTTTAATTATCAAAACTTCAGAAGCAATTTCGCATTGAAGAAAAAATAAGTTCGCATTCATCTTTCATTTTCAGAAATTAATAATTAAATCCAACACCATTAACAAAGAAAGTAAAGTATTAAAGCGTCAATATGCTTCTAAAAAAATAAAATACTCCTTTTTTTTTAATTTTAACCCTAGCCCGACGGACCGATCCGAGGACCGGCTGGGTCAACCCACCCAACCCGATGACCCGATCGGTCCAGCCTGAATAGCTTCGAATTTGATTTTGACCCGTAAAAATTCAACAGTAACCCTTTATTTTTTCGGCTTTATTCAGATCAATCTATCGGTTTCGGCTCAATTGACTTCACCTAGCTTTGCTGACTCAGCTAACTAGAAGCTGACTTTATTTACAAAAACGCTGTTAACTGAAACAAATACAAAACACGCTTCTTCTACTACTGCACTACCACAGCTTCAGCGCAAGTTTCTTCGTCTTCTTCATTTCATTTTCAACACAGATTTTACGAAATCGATGTCTAACATCTTTAACGTTTCAAAAATCCTAAGAATAATTAGTGAAAGGGGACTGCTTTTCTCTCAGAATCGATCAAGATTCATCTCAGCCGCAGCCTCAGTTATAGTTCCGACCCACCACCAAATAACCCATCTCATTTTGGAGCAGAAATCAGCCAACGAAGCTCTCAAAACCTTCGACTGGGCCTCGACGATTCCCAGTTTCACACACAATGTGTCCACATACCGAGCTTTGATCCACAAGCTCTGTACTTTTCGACAATTTAATGTTGTGGAGCAGCTGCTCGACGAAATGCCTAAGAGAATCGGTTCTTTACCGGATGAAGACATTTTCATCACTATCGTCCGAGGTTTTGGGCGGGCTAGAATGGTCAGGGAAGTGATCAGAGTTCTTGATATGGTGGTCAAGTTTGGGAAAGCTGTGCCTTCGTTGAAACTGTTGAACACGATTCTTGATGTGCTGGTGAAGGAAGACATTGATATAGCTAGGGAGTTTTATAGGAAGAAAATGATGGGAATTGGTTTGAAAGGTGATGATTACACTTATGGGATTCTGATGAAAGGTTTTTGCCTGACGAATAGAATCGGTGATGGGTTTAAGCTGCTGCAGACAATGAAGAATCACGGTGTCAAGGTTAATGTTGTTGTGTATAATACTTTAATTTACGCTCTTTGCAAGAATGGGAAGGTTGGTAGAGCTAGGAGCTTGATGCATGAAATGGCCAAATTCAGTGATGTGACCTTCAATATCTTGATATCGGCATATTGTAATGAGGGCCATCTAGTGCAGGCTCTGGTGATGGTGGAGAAATGCTTCGGCAACGACTTTGTACCTGATGTTATTACCCTGACTAAGTTGATAGAGCTTCTATGCAACGAAGGGCGTTTCTCAGAGGCAGTTGAGGTGATGGAGAGAGTGGAGACGAAGGGCGGGACTCATGACGTTGTGGTTTACAATACTTTGTTGAAGGGTTTTGTTAAAGCAGGAAAAGTTAGAGCAGGATGTGGATTCCTTAGGCAAATGGAGGTAAAGGGATGTCTGCCAAACACAGAGACTTACAATGTTTTAATCGAAGGTTTCTGTGAGTCTTGGATGTTGGATTCAGCTCTTGATTTGTTTCATGAAATGAAAAGGGCTGGTGTAAGACGTGATTTTGTCACGTTTGAGACACTAATATATGGATTTTGCTCGACTGGAAAGACTCGGGTTGGAGTAGAAATCTTTGAACTTATGCTCGAGGAAAGACGTGGTTGTGGTGGCCGTATTGCCTCTTACAATAGCATTATATACGGTTTGTACAAGGATAGCAATCTTGGTAAAGCGCTTGAGTTTCTTAACTTTATGAGAAACTGGTTTCCTCGTGCTGTGGCTCATACTCTTAGTATCCTAGAATTATGTCGAGAGGGCAATGTAGATGAAGCAAAGCAAGCCCTTGATGAGATGAGAGAGAGAGGCAGCATTCCAAGTGCTCTAATTTATGACAGTTTGATTCAAGAATACTGCAACAAGGGATGCATGAAGGAAGCGGTGGAGCTGGTGAATGAGATGATAGGGCTCAAGTATTTTCCCGTTGCATCGACTTTTAATGGTTTGATCAGTGGGTTCTGCAAGCAGGCAAAACCTGGGATTGCAGTGAGGCTCATGGAGGATCTGAAGATGAGAGGTTGCTTACCTGATCCAGAAAGCTACGGACTCATAGTCGAGGCGTTCCGCGTTGAAGGAGGCTTGCAACAAGTTTTGAAGCTGTATATGAAGATGATGGAAAGTGGCATTGCACCTAATCATGGTACATGGAATTCATTGATTATGGTAACTATGGAAGGCAAGAATAGGTTGTCTGAACATAAACTGTTAGAAGGGCTGATTTTTGTGTAAAAAGAAATAAACTATAGATGTGTCCCCCTAATGTCACCATGATTGGAGGTAATTTGTTGTTCACTTGATAAAGGTCAATATTGGGCCATAATAAAGGTCACTAAAAAATATTGTGTTAACAAAGTTGTTCCTATAGTGCCTATCAATATTGAAGATGCAGCTAGAAGGGAGGCTGAAATTGAGAAGGCTTTGCAGGTATCCATCCAGCTACTTCTGAAAAGAATTTACTCAGACATGCATAATGACATAATTGTCTTTTTTTTTTTAATGGGAAACATTGTGCCAAAAATTGCATTCGGAATGCAGGCAGGCGAGCAACTTGTTCGTGTAAATCAGATACTCGTTTGAATTACAGAGTCCTTGACTTGCGCACTCCTCCTAATCAAGTTATATTTGAATCCAGTGTCAAGTTGAGAACATAAGTATATAGCTTGTTTTTATTCCTTAGGTGTTCCCCATTTCTGTAGCATTTGCATACAAGGCTGTATGAAACGAGCATCTGTTCCTTGTGCAGTCTTTTAAGTGATATTGACATCTTTCTTTTGGTGAAGTCTACATTGAATTTATAGGTTTCTTCTTTTCGGTGGCATATATGTGAGAAAATTTTATGCAGGGTTCGTTCTGGGTTGGATTCTGTCCGGTAATACCAATATGTTTGTGGGTGATTAAATTTCTTTGCAGTTGTGCTGCCCTTGTTTTCAGTTTTGGTTTACACAACCAAGATTGTTTAATTTCCCAACAGAAAAATAATGAAATCTTCATCTGGGATGCTTATTGTTATTACTTTTTGGTGCAGATATTTAGGCAATTTTAGTTATCCGAAGGTCTCCAAAATTGATTGCGGGTTCTAGTGAAGGTGGTGCAGCTGTCTTATACAGGACAGAGGACTCTTTTACTCACCGACATCTGTGTGAGTTCATCGGTCTTGATGTAGAAATGAGGATTAAGGAGCACCATTGAGAGGTATGTTCGGCTGCTTCTAGTTCTATGTCAGTTTTTATATGTTATCAACCTACAATTATTCGTGCAGGTGATGGACATTGTTGATCACTTAATCTGTCGAAATATTTGATCGAGCGAAATATTTGATCGAGTAAATGAGAAATGTGCTATGGAGCTTGAAGCTATCAATAGGCAATACCTGTTTGAAAAGTTGAAGGTTAGCTCTTTGTCAAATTGATCTTGTTTTATTTAGTATCTATACTCATTGTTTTTTTGTTTTTTTGTTTTTTTTGTGTAAATGCTCATTATTGAATTTGAATTTGCAGTACCTACGGACGACCTTACGACTTACATTTGAAGAGGGGGTTCAAATGCTTAGGGTAAGATGACAAATGAATGCTGACATATTTTCTTAAAAGTGTATTTCTTCTAACTTTACATATCAAGTTCGCTCGTGTTGTTTGGTAAATTTTTTAAAATTTGAGTGAAGCTAACAGGAATCAGTAGTGATATATACTTTAGGGGATCCTGATTGACTTTTACACAAGTCGGATAGTTTGCTTTACTTTGAAAGTCAGATTGTCTCCTTTACTTTGATGGAGAAACGGACGAGCTGAAAGAAATTAAGCATACAGCGTGAATTGCTGGTTTAGTACTTGCAAAGCTGTTTTTTCAGAGTCCAGCAAAACACGAAATGAGATAGTAAACTGGAAATATATAGCATGATATATATGAGCACAACACATATGCATAGTAGTTCTCATTGTATTTAAGAGCATTATTACAAGAAATTGCCAGAAATATGTGGTAGTATGGATAACTATATCATGTTCACACAAAATTCACATTTTATTTTATGGGACGACTTCTCCTACTGCAGGAAGCTGGCATAGAAGTTGATCCTTCTGGAGATCAGAAACGAAGCGAAAGCTTGGCAAGCTTGTCCTAGAGAAGTAAGATGATTGTTATTATTTTTGCTTCAGTTATTTTCCTCACATGTTACTTGCATATTATTGACATTTTCAATTCTAGGTATGGCACTGCGTTCTACATACTTCATCGCTATCCTCTGGCAGTTCGACCATTCTATACAATACCATGCCATGATAATCCGAAGTATATCAATTCGTTCGATGCCTTCATCCGAGGTAAGTTGGACAATGCTCGCTCCATAACATTTCTTGTTTTACTTTGTGATAATACTTGGAGTGAAAATTTTATGAATCTTGGTTTAATTTTTTAAGCTGCATATGTAGCAGATTAGAAACTTTCATTGGTGTATTGGGTTTGTTGCCTGAATCTTTTTTCTTGGTTTTCATATATTCATGATTAGGAAGTTCAATTAACTGACTTGTTTCATATATATTCATACATTGTGAAAGCCAAATTCTTGGCACAAAAGATTCTTGCTCGTCTTAGGGTTTTGGAGCGGGATTGGAGCGTGTGGTGATGCATTTTTTGTGCTTTAACATTCATAAAACATCACTTTCCCCGTCTTCGCCTGCTTAGAAAATACTCAGGAGACGAGCCAATTCGCGTAGGCTGCAGCACCATATCTCCATCTTATCATCACCATCACAATCAGCAGATACGGATATTCACTACAGAGTGCAGCCATCCTCTTCCCATCTGGGGTTAGGGTTTCCGCCGGATCTAATATTGCATGTGAACACTTGCTCCCTCTATTCCAGATTTGTGTGATTCAACTAATATTTTATACTTCACAACAAATTAAAAGTACACCACACTGGACGGAGGGAGTACATTATTACATGAAAATTCTTGGTGTTGAAACTTATTAACGCCATCGACAGCTGAAAACGAGGTCAATATCAAATTCATAAATCACAATCTTGAGCTCTAACTGAAATCTCATTAAACAATCCACAAAAACAGTAGAGCAACTAAAGGTCTACAAACAAGATTTTGCAGCATAACTAAACCATCTGAAATTCAAATATACGAGTGATTAAATCAATCATCTGACGGCCGACTGCCCTAAAGTATATAAAAGGTGCAACCATACAGCAATAGGAGCTGTCGCTGTTTAAACCAAGTGATTCCCAAAAAAACTCAGTAAGTAATCAGGAGCAACTCCCTTGCCTCGTGTCTCTCCAGTTGCATGTTCCCGTTGTTGCTGCAAAACATGGACAACTCTACGATGGCACTGCACAGCAACCAAGGATAGTGTAAGCTTAATACAAGAGACCATTCAATATATCAAGAAAATAATTTGAAGAATGACAAGAACAAGCACAAGGGCGCCTATGGAACTTCGAATGTAAAATACACAACCTAGTAAAAAGCTGACAGATAGACTTACTATATGTTGAAGTATCAATCTGCTCAGGTAGTTCTTTAATATCAACTTCAAACCTCTCCTGCACCTGCAACATGGAGTAGGTGAACATCACATAAAAATGCAAGTATCCAAAAAAGCAATCCTACAAAAGAACCAGGGATCCTAAAATCAAACCTGATTAAGAACATCTGAATCAGAGGCAGAAGAAACGAACGTGATGGCCAGCCCTTTGGTGCCAAACCTCCCAGCTCTACCCACCTAGTGTACAGACAAGGGGGGAAAGGAAACAGAAAATCAAGAGATAGGTCTTTCCAAAAACTTGCAACCAAAGGAAGATCAGGCAAATCATACCCGGTGGAGATAAGTGTCGGCAGAATCTGGCATATCATAGTTAATCACAATATTAACCCGCTCTATATCGATTCCTCTTCCTACCAAATCAGTTGCTACGAGAATCCTCTTATGTCCCTCCTTGAATCCCTTGTACCGGGTCAATCTGCAACTCAAACCCACTCCTCATTAAAACAACAGAGAAAATACATTCAGTTTATCGCTTACTATAAATAATTAATCGTTCATATACTTGTAACTACCATACACGTTAACATCATATTTGAAAAACAACCATCAATATATAAGGTAAACAGTAAGTTTTCAGATATCAGGACTAAAATAAGTTAAGAGAAAAACCTCTCTTCTTGGGACATGCCAGAGTGAATGCAAATAGATGGAAAGTTGCACTCCACGAGCAACTTGTTCAGCTCAGCAGCTCTAGTAACACTTTTGACAAAGATAACAACTTGATTGAAGTCCAATGCATCGAGCAGATCGTTCAGCTTCCTGTTCTTCTCCAGCTCACTCAATTTGATGTAGTGCTGTCATTAGCAATATACCATTAAGGAATACTGCAACTTCAGAAAACTAAAGGGACCAAATTCAAGTGTACGACCAAACCTGTACAAGACCATGAAGGGTCAACTTCGCCTCATCATCCACGTAAATCTCCATAGGCTGAAAGGAAGAAATATCACAGTAAAGCATATTAGGGCCCCATGAGAAGCTAATGGTTATCCACTATGAAATGAATTGACGGACGAGTATGGCCCGAATTGAGGTCCTGGTCCATCTGAATCACTGCTTGCAGACTTTACTAGTACACCACCGCTGCTCAACATAACCTACTTCTCCAACCACAAAAACAACTCAAGTTCCCCTTCCATCTCTCTCCTCTCAATTTCTCCATAAAAATGTGGAAAAAAAAATAAAATATGCCTAGTTGAGGAAACAAGAAAACTACAAGCAAAAAGCCAACGTTGGACCACCATCTATAGAACTAAAGACTACCAAAGACTACCAAAAAACCCCTGCCCATCAAACCATTTGAAATGAATCATCAGATCTGGTAGATCCTAGGGCGATCATGATACAGCAAGCATACAGTGCTTTGACCACTGTATTCTTGGCATACATGTCACTTGCAGAAAGCTGGAATAACGGAAACATTGTAGACTTCATAATTCAAGTAGAGCTGGCCACAGGACATTACATCTTGCATGAATTTTTTGCAAACAGGTCGAATCTCTTTACTCAGTGTAGCCGAAAACATCATGACTTGCTTGTCGTGAGGTGTCATTTTGAATATCTCCTGCACATCTCTTCTCATATCTGGGCAGAGGCAAAAATAACTTCATTAAATGGTGACATTTTTAAAGATGCTTTGAAGAGAATGAAAATGATGTTATCAAGACAAATCTCAAGATAGCCAGGCATACCAAGAGACTCAAGCATCTTGTCACATTCATCAAGGATAAAATGCCTCACATTCCTCAAGGAAAGGTCCTTGTCTCTTGCAAGACCAAGGATCCTTCCTGGTGTTCCTACCACAATGTGAGGGCATTCATTCTTGAGAAGATCTTTATGGATCTTAACGTTGACACCACCATAGAAAACAGCAACTTTTATATCTGGCAAATACGTGCTGAATCGCTCAAATTCATGACAGATCTGCAAATTTCAGGACAGAGAATATGCAATAAGTCAAAACAGCATCCACCATTCATAAAAGCAACAAACATATCTAGCCACACATGCAGTCTATTAGTTAATACACATAGAGTCACCACATTCACACTTTCAAAACCCATAAGGTTGTTCAGAAATAAGACACATGCCTGATAAGCCAGCTCCCTTGTATGGCATAGCACAAGAGCAGCAACTTGACCTGCAACGGGTTCAATCTGCTGCAATGTCGAAAGAACAAAGACAGCAGTTTTCCCCATACCAGACTTGGCCTGGCAGATGACGTCCATTCCCAAAATTGCTTGAGGTATGCACTCGTGTTGAACTGATGAAGAACCAAAGAAATTTGATCCAAGGATGCCTCAGTTTCAATTAAAAAAGGTTTTACCATTCAACTTCTCCAAGGTAGAGTGATGTTAGTGATTTACCTGAAGAACAAATAAACTATGATGTAAGTCATAATCCACATATAAAAATTGTGAAGATCAAGAAAACACAGAAATAGTCTTGAGTACACAACTGGACAGTACAAGAACATAGATATAGAAAAATCAGAATATCACAGAATGTATCATTACTTTTCCCTTAACAACAAAAGCAACAGACGCAGCAAAAGGCACTCATAAGACTACCTTCAATTCAGCATAGTAGAAAATAAAAACTTGCATGAATAAGAAAAACATAACTTGCAACTACTAACTAAAACCCTAAAAAGAGCATTCAGACAAATTTATGATAGTCACGAATCTTGAGAGCAATAGTACAAGAAAACAAATTCTCTAAAATGGAAATTTTTCAAACTTGATCGTGTGAAATTTAAATTCAAACAACACCGACTATCATTGTACCTACAGTCAAAAGATGAGTAAAATAGAAAGCTAATTGGACAAAATCGAGCAGTTCAGCTTAAAGACAAAAATGAGTATCCTGCCTTCTGAAGGATGTTCAAATCCTGAATCCACAATAGCCCTCAAAAGCTCTGGCTTCAAGAGGAAGTCTCTGAATCCTGAACTATGGATCCCCACATAGCCTCTGTACATAAAAGATAGACATACATAAGCAATCGCGAGACAAAGAAAGCAAATCATCACTAAGAACAACAAACCAAGTCACATCACAAAAAGGAATAATTTTCTTGTCTTTAAAAAGAAATTACCTAACTCATACACCATTAATCTGTAAATTACTAAAGAAAACCAAAAGCAAAGGGACTCAAAACAACCAACAACACAAATAATTGCTGCAAAAAGTAAAAGACTTTCCATAAAATTAAATAGAAAACAGTAAACTAGTAATATTAATTATAAAAGGAGAACATGCTAGTGTGAAAGAATAATAAATATTATAGGACAATCTTGATTCAAAGGGACAGTCGCAGCAGAACAAAACCAAAGATCTAATTAAGTAAGAGGGCTTTCAAAATTTAAGATCCAAAGGGAACTCACTTCTTGACGGACTCGCCGTTGACTTTGGCGTTGACGGAATCGGGGGCTTTTTCGTCTTCTTCTTCGTAGTCGAGGAGTTCCTCTTCGTACGCTTCGTTCTCTTTCGCGTCTCCCATTTACCTGTCTGCTACACGAAGCACTAGATCAATAACCAAAATTCAATCTTCGATACTCCTAAACCTCAGAAAGAAAGAAATCACTACTTATGTAATTAAACTTAATTGGAAAAAGAAAAACCCGATGTATGAGCAAAACTAGGGTTTCGCTTCGTTTTTACCTGTTGGATCTGATTCAAAGGATAAAGAGTTAAGGAACGTCGGAATTAGGGTTTCGGAAATTACTGCAGACAAAAACGTTAGGAAAAGAAGAGCAAAAGTTCTTACTCAGAGGAAGAGTAGAGAGAGAAGGTTAAGATGAGAGAGAGAGAAAGGGGGAGAGTTTTCTGAATTGAATGCCGAAGCTGAAGTTTTATTCTCATTGTAGCTAAGGTGTGTGAATTGGCGATTATGCCCCTGGAATCATATTGCCGTTGCTAACGCGCTTTATTAAGTCGCTGTTGCGATTCTTTTGTTCTGCAAGAAATACATGCCATTTCATCTAATTTTTTTTTATGAAAATACTGCATAAATTATCAATACTCCGAGTTTTAGTGCAACTAAAATTGTTACTTTTGAGTTTACATTATTTTCACTATCCATTTAGATATTTATATTTGCATGGAACAAGTCTTGCTGAAATTCAAACACTTTACAATTTGTATCATTTTATTTAACAAATTCGAGGTTAATCGCGACTAAAAAAGTTACATACTTGTAAAATAGACGATCTCGTGTGTGTTGAACTAGCTAACATCATGAACGTATACTGTAGTCGAGACGAACAATAGTTAAACAACATAGTATATCAAGTATGCACCAAAACCTGCTAAAAATCATCTCAACAGATGTTTAGTTCTTTCCCCAAGTCTACAATTGTCAAGAAAGAAAGAAAGAAAGAAAGAAGCAGTTATAGCTCTACATTTATATCATTTAGTTCTATACCACATCTGTAAATCGTCTCTTCAGAAACCTCAAAAAGGTCGTCGGCTTCTTGCTCTGAAACTGAATTTCACTTCCCAGAATCTTCGAGCTCTGATTCAGGCATCGGTGGCAAAGAGAACATGCTTATGGTGGAACTCCCACTTCTGATTTCCTTCATGGTCCGTAGAGCAGATATTGTGAGCTTCAAGTACATGTTCTCCATGCACTTGATTTCTGCAAGTTCTTCGGGAACTCTGAGTTTTCCGGCCTCTTCCTCAACCACTGCCTGATCACTGCAACCTTCTCTCTGATCAGTATCTTCTGGGGGGGCCAATTCCTCGTGCCGCTGGAAGATGCGAATGATCATTGTCTCACACTCCTTCACTAGTTTATTTATCACGTCGGTCCTAAAGAATGGCTCGTGCAGAACCTTTTGTATGAAAGGCAATCGAATGAGATCACCACTCTTCTTATCATACTTCTTCAAAATCTTCAACAGACCTGCTCCAAGCAAGCAAACGGTTAAGAATCATTAATTAATGCTTGCAAACATGCATAGGGACTAACTGACTACAAAGAAGGACAATGACAGAAACACTCTAAAACTCAATTCATGTACTTCACGAAGTGCAGCTCTATTAGTTGATTTTTTTTAATAAATAGAGCCTCGATTAAGAAACTGTGGCAGCTACACTAGTTCCACTTTTACACACAAGAAATAAATCTGCTGCTACCTGATCAGCACAAGAAACAAAATTTCATGTCTCTGCTATCACACACAGTCGAACAAAAAAATTTAGACTGCCAAATCACCAATTTAGTTCTTGCTGTCTCAACAATAGATCATATGAGTCATCTATTACAATGGCTTTACTATAAATTTAATGATTTTTAAGATGTTTCCAGCAGAAGGGCGGGTGGGTTGAGATCTGGAAGGATGAGAGTGACACTGCTAAGCTTCAAAGATAGTGCTAGCAAGGCCTTGTTATTATATTCCGGAAATCAGCCACTGAAAAAGGTTAGTACATTGCATGACAATGTACCTAATCTAGCTGCCGCAACTTCATTAGGGAATGAAAACGGCTTGAGACTTGTATTCATAGAGATCATAAGCATAATATCACAAATTCAACCAGTCAACTTTGAGCTTTTCTCTGTTCTGGACAAACCATCCGCTGCTCGGTTAACCAAGTACTCTAGGTCCTGTGATCAACCCAAGACTATGGTAGCAACCACCTATGGGCTATGGAAATTCTGTTAGCATACTATTTACAGACCACCCCTTCCACTAGCATTCGTCAAATTAAAGCAATAGTGATGACAAATCAATCCGTAAAACCAGTTGTTATGTTTCTAGTTAAACATACATACTGACTAGATATTATTTTTAGGTATGCCAAGAAAAACCATAAGGAAAGAAGTGAACATGAAGTCTCACGCACTTCAACTGCAAAAATGGAACTTATCGGAGTAAGAGTAAACAAAGCTTCTTTTATGGTGATACAGGCCATGTACCATAGGAAGATTTCAATGGCAAGAGCAAACCTGTGTAGTTAAGAGCACTGTAGTTTTCCAACAAAATCATCTCTCCATGAAAATCTACAAGCTTTCGTCCTACTTTCATAAGCTCTTCTTTTGAATCCCTAGCCTCAGCAACCTCATCTTCCAGTAACTAAATTCAAGCAAATTCCGAAATAGAATTAAGATATAATAGAACTGTGAGAAATCCAACCAATACACTTGAGTTCGGAACAAGGTCATTATTTTGCACTATGAACTAATATGCATATCCGAGTTATAGTCCCACGCCAGATATCTATCAATACGATGCTAAAACAAAAACAGTATAACCAATTAGGACTCCTAAAATTCGCCATAAAAAATGTCGCAGTTGGGCTCCGAATTTCAAATTAGATCTTTTTATCCAAAAGCAACTCAATTAAAGATTATAGGTGCACTTTTGCAACTCAATTTACTCACTTCTCTGTTCAATTATATTTAACTACAGTTGAATTTTCTGAAATCGAACTAATCACACAACTTCAACCCTAAAACCAAAATCACAGCATCAGATAATTTATCGCGAACACATCGAAATAAATAGCTCAAAGAGAGAAGAAATCGGCACCTTAAACGTAATAATGTACTCCTCCTCTTTATCCATGAAGAAGCCATTAAATTTCTTGATCTCCCCTTCCAAAAGCATCACAAAATCCTTCATCTCCTTTGTCACCTCTCTCCCCTCCTCATCAACCCGATCGTCTCCCAATCTCGGCCGCTTCTTCGACCGCTCGTCATCTCCATCGGCAACATCTTCCAGCGGCTTCTCCGGCGGAGAGATCGAATTGAGCTGCTTCTTCAAATCCTTGTACGATATAAACTTGTCCTGCCAATCCGGAAAAATCTCGTCCAGCAGCTTTCTCAGAATCTTCCAGAACTTCATCTCGATTTCAGAAGAACGGATCGCCGGAAACGGAGGAGGAGGCGGTGGTGGAAGTGCGCCGATATATATAGATAATCGGAGTGTATGTATAGGCGGAATCGGAGAAATTAGAGAGAATATTCGGCGGTTTTTTAAGAAGGCGGGAATATGCGCATATTAACGGAATATATTTTTATTTAGGATAAAAATTCCCATAGTTTTGACCGGTGTTTCTACTTTATTGCAATTACGCCCCTAATTGCCTTTTAAATTGTTCACTTACCATCTTTATTACATGGATTTTGCATATATAGAAATTTATTAAAAATTCGGTTAATTGTCTATAAATACACAAACTATTACCAAATTTTTATTTTTAACACAATCTAAAATTTTGGCAAAAAACACACTGATTTTAATAGGATTTGTAGGCCCGAATTCAAATTCCGACCAATTTTCGCGCCAGATTTTAAGGATGAAAGAGAAGACAAGAATGACATTGTATTTTATTTATCAAAACTCAGTGGCACGCAAATAAAATTTGGAGCCACGTCGGATGAAAATTGGTCGGAATTTGAATTCGGGCCAAATTCCAAACTGTCAAATTTTTATATTGCGTTAAAATTAATATTTGGTGATTGGTCAAAGTGTATCAAATTATCATGGAATTTAGTTGTATGGAAACTTAAAAGAATCTGTTGAGGGGCTAAATTGGAAATTGGTGATAAATCATTATAAGTATGTTTAATCTTCATACATTCACATGAAACAATAATTGACAAATTATGGATTCCGCCACCACCAAGAATTAGATCATATCATAAGGATAATCCCAAACAATAAGGTGGTGTTTGATTTACTTGATAAGGAGTGATTGATAAAATAATCCTATCTAATCACAAGTTTGTTTGAATGATGAAACACGTGATGAATAACTAGGCTCGTGCTCTAATCATTCAAATGAATGATAACTTATCATTCCAAATTTGGGTTGATTATTAATCCTCATTTAATCAATGATGAAAAATTCTAAAAATAACCATACATGGACACACGCACACACTGCACACAGTAGCACACACACTCACATAGTCCTTCAATTATCCTACATCACAATCAAGCAATCCAAACACAAGACTAATAATCTAAATAATCACATCTTACATTATCCTATCAAACATTATCTATCTCATCCATCAAATCAAATGCCCAATAATTAAATTAAATACTATCTCAGTACATTCTTGTTTGCTAGGGGTGATTAAGGTGTATAAATATATATTATACACCTTAATATCTTGTTTGCCCTTTATAAAATTAGGGCTCGTATAAGTTATACATATTGTTGTTATTATGTTATACCATTTATGAGGTGGTATAAATAATACTGCAACTAAATATAATAATAAATTACTATAATTTCACCCTCTTACCATAGTTAATATGTTTTGCAGATAATTTAATACATCATACCAAACACAATATTACTCCCTCCCGTTTTTAATACAAGTCCTTTTAGACTTGTGCACACAAATTAAGAAAATTTTATGTTGTCAAATTTATCCTTAATAAATGATTAATTGACATTAGTGAAGAGTGAAAAATGTGAATTTGAGGTGAATTAGTTAGGGACAATTATGGATTTAGGAGGTTAAAAAAGCTAGAAAGACATATTTTGTAAAAGTTATAAAAATCTAAATAGACTTATATTAAAAATGGAAGGGGGTAATTCTATATGTATTAAGGCATTCTAGGTAATCATATCAAGCATTATTTCATACTACTTATCAAACGAGCTAATGAACCAATCATGTATAGAAAACGAAGTAGAAACTCAAAGAATAGGTGCTCCAAGAAATAATTAAACACAAAACAATCTTTTTTATTCTTCTTGTAAATATTCGGCTGGATTTTTCACTTTAATGAACTTTGAACATATTCCAAAACCACAACTAGTTTTTTATTTTTCTGTTATATTTACATATAACTTTTTATATTTTAGTTTATAATATACACTATGTATTTATAATGTAATTCAATATATTTAATATAAATTTAATGCACTTTAAACATGAAATGTCACACAAAGGTGCAATAAAAAGGTCTCATATCCACATATCTATTGGAATAACAAGAAATGTCATATCAAATTGAAATTGGAACAATATCTTCCAAATCCAAAAAAGCACATCATCTAAAGAGACAACCACTACAAACAAGCAGGTAACAGTTAAATATTAATTAAGATTTTAATTAGGGTCAATTAATCTATAATTGAAATCGATTAATCTATAGTTAGAGTTTAGTAATTCCAATTAAAGTTTATTAATCTCAATCAAAATTTTATTAAACAACAATCAAAATTTATTAACCCACAATTAAAATTTATTAATCACTAATAATGGAAAGTTATTAATTTCTGACTAGAATTTAATTAAATATTAACTACATTGATAAATTGGTTTAAAAACTACATTATTTAATTTTAAAAAATATAAAAAAAAATTCAAAGGGCCGTAGCCCGCCGCACTAGAGTGCAGGCCCAGCCTTTTTTTTTAAATTCCTTAAAACAAGAAAGCAATTACGAGTAATTCAATCATTGAAATTAATGGGAAAATGACAATTTTCAAAAAGAAAGAAAATGTTGCTGGCTATCATTTATTTAGCACGAGCAAGTACTTAGATATATTTACCTAAAAAAATTCATAACACATACTTAAATCACTTTGACAGATTAAATACAACTTCAAAAATGGGCCCGACCCGACCAGGTTTTGGGCCGGGTTGAATTTTAAAATTATAGACCCGATGAAATTTTGGGCCGGGTCGGGCCAGCTCAAAATGAGCAAAAGCCCGATGGGTTCGGGCTGGCCCGGCCCGGAATATTTAGACTATAAAAATTTTTTCGGGCCTGGCTGGGCTCCAATTTTGGGCCGGTCTGGCCCAATTTTTTTCCAAAAGTCCGATGTGCCCGGCCCGGCCTTTTGCCAGCTCTAACTGTGGGTGTCAAATTTTGTGAGATCATCTCACGCCCGCGAGACTCTAGCAATATTTTTTAATTATTTTTTTTCAAACAGTAAAATGCGACTTGTTCTTACCCAATTTCATTTATAAATACCACAATTCATCCCTAATTTTTTACACCTAATTTCTACTCTTCATGTATATTCTTCTACACTTTCATGTATTTTCTTCTGATTTGTCCATACTAAAAAAAATGGATGACGAATATGCAAATTGGGCTAGGGAGCATATGCCCGAGTTAAGTTCCAACCAACACCGTCGGGGTTTTCAAATTTCGCCCCTAACCCCAATTCCAACCCGTCAGGATTTTAATGAAATTTCGTAATTTAAAATTTCCTAAATATTTTTTTATCTAAATTCGTATTTTAATAAATGTGAAAAATAAAATCCGTGAGACTCACTAGTGTGAGTGTTTTTAAATTTGAGTCTCACAGGTGTGGGTCCGAAAAAAAATGAGTTGTGAGACCTATTTTGTGAGACTTCATTGTGAATACTCTAAATACAATCGATCATTCTCGTATCCATCTCCACATAAAGAATTCACTCTTGTTGACACCAAGAAAGGGATACCTTTTCCATCAATTTTCCTGAACTTGTTTTCAATCTATTTGCAAATAATCAATTGATGGATATTTTAAGTAATATAAAAGGGAAAGGAAAACCGTTTGTTTTATCCTAGGTTGCAAAAGCACACGAATCCTTGTTGTAACAATCCTCCATTGCTTTCATTCTCATCAAGGGTTTCTTGCAACATATGTAACTCATTAGTCATTTCCTACTTATCAAGAAAACAAAAATGTCTGCCACGGCGGATTAATTAAAGTTATGATCAGTTCGAGTCGTATCAACTTGCCTATTGATTATTTACTTAATTTATGATATTATATAAAATTATAAGAAGATGATGAATGAAACAATGTGTTTAAATTTCCTTGTATGGTTTTCAATTCCAAGAAAGGGATATGAATATTTGTGTATGAGCGTTGGATAAAAGTTTCATTACTCAAAAGAAAAAGATATTCTTTCTTCATATAAAGGTCAGTACATCTGTAGATTCTTACGTGGGCTACACACACACACACACACATATATCTATATATATATACATATACGTATACACTCTTGCTAATTCTTGGCCCAACATATATTTGGGTATCAAAGAGGTTTCTCTCAAAAATATTTTGAGCTGGTAAGAACTCTTGAATATATATATATATTTGCATTTTAGTCCCTTGCATTGCATGAATTTTTATATGTAAGATATTTGGGACATGACCTTTAATTTCAATTTGAATTTTTCTAGCACCATAGCATATAATATAAAATGAAATCTTTACTTTCGCAATAAGATAATGTCTAAATCCCCAAATTTTTTATTTTGAAAATTCAATAATTTTAAGACGATTAGAGTGTAAAAGAAGAAAAGAAAAAAAATGCAGGAAAACTCATTTCATCCTCGTACAACTTGGTCCATGTTCAAAGAATCATAGTGCAAAGATTTTGTTCTTTTTTTTTTTGTGGTACTATACTAGGTAAAAACATGGCTTCCCGTTTGCTCCATGGAACGATCTACGCAACCATATTCGAGGCCGATAAATTGCAGGGCCGATTCAACATCGATAATTTATGGGGAAAGGTATTATATATATATATAATATATGGAGCGGATCTGGTAAGAACACATCTTATATGAGAACGTAAGAACAATTCATTTTTATTACATCGGAGATGCATAAAATGCAGAAACTAAATGCATAAATATTTTAATGCATAAAATACAATAACTTAATGCATTAGCATTTAAATGCATAAATTAGAGTAATTAAATGCACGGTTAAATCTGGACCGTAGATCAACAAGGATCAAGGGTCTAGATTTGTTCTTATTTCTTATCTAAGAAAGTGTTCTTATTTGTTCTTATATATATATATATATATTAGAGCGCGGATCAAATAAGAATACTTTCATATGTGAGAAATAAGAATAAATCTGGACCCTTGATCCTTGTTGATCTACGGTTCAGATTTAACCGTGCATTTAATTACTCTAATTTATGCATTTAAATGCTAATGCATTAAGTTATTGTAGTTTATGCATTAAAATATTTATGCATTTAGTTTCTGCATTTTATGCATCTCCGATATAATAAAAATGCATTGTTCTTACGTTCTCATATAAGATGTGTTCTTACCAGATCCGCTCCCTATATATATATGTATGTATATATATAATTTTTGGAAATATTATGAATAATTTCGTCTTACTTTTGACTGAAAGAAATGTAAAGATTTTTGTTATCTAATGTTGTTTTAATTTCTTGGGTATGTGAAGAGTGGCAATCCTCATAAAAGAACAAAGAGGATTTTAGGTCATATCAAGAGATTTGTACTTTGCCGGCCTGAGGTATGTTACATATGTAAAGCAAGCGTATACATTAAATTAATTATATATATAGTAGATGATGCGACATACTACTATATTTTGAATTTTTGAGGATGGATATAGTAAAAGAATGTGAAATTTGTTCAGGTGGTTGGCGCGAAGCTGTATGCGACCATTGATTTGGAGAGGGCTCGGGTGGCGAGGACTAGAATGGTCAACGATCCTTCTAATCCTCGTTGGTCCGACAGTTTTCGTATTTACTGCGCCAACACGGTCACCAACATCATCTTCACTATCAAAGAAGACAATCCTGTTGGAGCTACATTGGTTGGAAGAGCATATTTGTCTGTGGATGAAGTGATGAGTGGCCAAATGTTGGATAGATGGATCCAAATCTTGGATGAAGACCAGAATCCCATCCATAAAGATTCAAGGATCCATGTTAAATTGCAGTATTTTCCTATTTCTCAAGATGTGAACTGGTCTAATGGGATTAGAGATCCGAGTTTCGGAGGGGTACCCTACACCTTCTTCGGGCAGAGACGAGGCTGCAGGGTATCCCTCTACCCCGATGCTCATGTGCCCGAAGACAGCATCACGGAGTTCCTCCGTTCAGCCGGGTACTACCAGCCTCAGAGATGTTGGGAGGACATATTTGATGCGATTGAGAATGCTAGGCATTTGATATATATCACGGGGTGGTCCGTATATACCAACATAACGTTGATAAGGGACCCCAAGAGAACTAAACCCGGTGGGGATGTGATCCTCGGGGAGCTACTAAAGAAAAAAGCAGACCAAGGCGTACGGGTTTTAATGCTGGTGTGGGATGATAGGACTTCCGTGCCTGATTTCAAAAGGGATGGCCTAATGGCAACTCATGATCAAGATACTAAAAAGTTTTTCGAAGGCACGAACGTGCATTGCGTGTTGTGCCCTCGAAACCCTGACAATGCTAAGGGCATTGTTCAGGGGCTAGAGATCTCAACAATGTTTACCCACCACCAGAAAACCGTTGTGGTAGACTCTGAATCCCCAGGAGAGGTTCAGATGAGAAGGATAGTTAGTTTTGTAGGTGGAATCGATCTTTGTGATGGCCGTTATGACACGAGAAATCACTCCCTTTTTAGGACATTGAATACAGTTCACCATGATGACTTCCACCAGCCAAACTTCCCGGGTGCCTCCATTAAGAAAGGCGGCCCGAGAGAGCCCTGGCACGATATCCACTGTCGCCTGGAAGGGCCCGTGGCTTGGGACGTGCTTTACAATTTTGAGCAGAGGTGGAGGAAACAAGTCGGGGATAAGCAATGGATTTACTCACTCGCTGAGCTAGACAAGTTTCTCCTTCGCCCATCAGAGATCACTGCCACGGAAGATCGTCAAACCTGGAATGTGCAACTATTTAGGTCAATCGATGGTGGAGCTGCTGCCGGCTTCCCAGATGCGCCCGAGAAACGGGCAGAAGTTGGCTTGCTCAATGGGAAGGACAATGTGATTGAGAAGAGCATCCAAGATGCCTATATCTTGGCCATTCGTAGAGCAAGAAGATTCATATACATTGAAAATCAATACTTCATTGGGAGCTCGTTTGATTGGAAGAAAACTCCTGGAATCACAATCGAGGACATAAACGCATTGCATCTCATTCCAAAAGAGCTCTCTCTCAAGATAGTGACCAAGATTCAAGCAGGAGAGAGATTCACCGTCTACATTGTGATCCCAATGTGGCCTGAAGGCATCCCCGAGAGCGCCTCGGTTCAAGCCATACTTGACTGGCAGAGAAGGACGATGGAGATGATGTATACAGACATTTACAATGCATTATCAGCAAAAGGCATCCACAATGTGGATGCCAGGGAGTACTTGACTTTCTTCTGCCTCGGCAACAGGGAAGTCACGGTCCCGGGGGAGTACACTCCCCTAGAGCACCCTGAGCCCGATACCGACTACATTCGGGCTCAAGAAACCAGGAGGTTCATGATCTATGTCCATTCAAAGATGATGATAGGTGATCAAACTATAAAAACATTTCAATTCACATTAATTATCACAATTCATTCTATATTTCTTGAATTTGTTTCTTTATCATTTAATAGTGGATGATGAGTACATAATCATCGGATCAGCCAACATCAACCAGAGATCGATGGACGGGGGTCGAGACAGTGAGATAGCAATGGGAGGGTTCCAACCTCATCACCTGGCTGGAGACACGTCTCCAGCCAGGGGCGAGATATTTGGCCTGAGAATGGCCTTATGGTGTGAGCATCTTCTACGCGAAGACGACACGTTTCTTGATCCCGGGAGCCTTGAATGCGTTCGGAATGTGAATTCAAATGCTGATAATAATTGGAGATTTTATTCAAATAAAACTCATGTCCAAGAAGATATCCCAGGCCATCTTCTTAGCTACCCAATTCAAATTTCGAGCAGTGGTGAGATCAGTGCAATTCCAGGCTTTGAATTCTTCCCTGATACAAAAGCTTCAGTTCTTGGAAATGTAGCACAATATCTTCCTCCCATTCTTACTACATGATCACCAAATTTAGAAATTAATTAATTAATTATTTTATCTTTCTGTGTATCATTATAATATGTTGGTGTTTATTCATTAAATAGAAATTTGATACTAGTTAGAAGATTCAAACTATCGCAACTAATCATACGATTAATATGTACTATTGTTTATTTAAATTATTACACGTCAATGTGAATTTATTTTGAAATAAAAATGTGGGCCGTTTGTGAAGGAAACCCACTCCTTTAATCTTTGGACATCAATTTCATGAGGTGAAATATTGTCGGCCAATTTGAGATAGAAAGGGCCATCATTGGTTTCAAACTTTCAATTTGCAACCTCATATGAAACATTATGCTATTAGCTATTTTGTATTTGGTTATCATAATTTAATTATAGAGGCAAAATTTAGAATAGTCAAAATAGATAGTGGAAACTAATAGTTGATCGCCAATTTTATTTTCATAAATTCTGTCAAATTTTGAGGATTTTGGACAAAATTGCCCCTAGAAATTGATGGTGCGCTGTGCATGGTACACTTGGAATAAACGAGATCCGTTCGTACCAGTCGTATCAAGTTATGGCGTTGTGACGTGGTGAATTTGGGACGAATGAGATCCGTTTGTACCAAGTTATGGTGTTGCACCAAGTTATGGCGTTGCGACGTGGTATACTTGGAACGAATGAGATCCGTTCGTACCAAATTATGGTGTTGCACAACTGGTACACTTGGAATGAATTCATACCAGTTGTGCCACACTTGGCAAACTTCGTACCAATTGTGTCAAGTTAAAGGAAAGACATTTAAGTCTATTCAGCTCAAAGTTGGCCACAATTTATTAGAATAAAGTTGGTGGCCAACATTTATTTTTCACTAAATTGATTTGCTATTTCGCACCATTACCACTTAATTATATGTACTTATAAATAATATACGGTGTTCAGGTCGATTAACGGTTGGATTTTTCAAGCAACATTGGTTTTTTTTCAAAAATTCAAAATTCATTCTATTTATATTTTCTTTTTTCAATAATATTAGTAAGTAGCCCGTCGAGATTCGACGGAAAATAATTTATGTTTTGATTTACGTGTATATATTTTTTAAAATATTTTTATATCTTATTTAGAAATTGTGATGTTGTACGTGTATAATTAGGAATTGGATCGGGTACTCATTCATTAAGTATTTTCCAAATTAAATTTATTTAGAAATTTTCTACATGTTCTGATCCTAATCTCAATTAAAATAGTGACTTTACTGTAAATTCGATCTAATTAGTTTTTTCGATCTCCGATAAGCTGATTTGGCACGTCCGTTAACAAGGTAGACGACTAGGGTCATGTTATATATAATACATCTTTATAAATCTTTCAAAATCGAGTCATTTTGTATCTAAATATTAAAATTCTAAGGATTGAAGAATCATAATTTATCGATCAATCCTCCCAAAACGACGTCGTTGTGAAAAATTTATGCCAACATAGTATATGCAAAACAAACATATTCCGTGTCGTTAATGAACATGCCAAATTAGCTTGTTGGAGGTCGGAAAAAAACATAGTAGGTCGAATTTGCATAAGATGTAAAAATTTTGAGTATTTATTTGCAACATTTCAAAGATTGAATCTAATTTGCAAAAGACACCAAAAATTGGATATTAATTTACAAAATCATATATAAAATATTATGCTTCTTTATATACACAGTTTTTTTTTTTTTTTTTATGTTTTCTATATACTACAATGATACTTCTTTCCATGAATAAAACATTATTGTACGTATGAACTATTTGCACATGCAATCTTTAGCTAAATTAATTTAAAGTTAAATTTGGCCGGTGACATTGAATAAACATGTGAGTAATTAATGAAATATAAAAAAAACTGTAATATTCTCCATCTTAAGTTGGATGCTACTGTTCTGGTCAACATGCACAAAAAATGTGTTTGGGAAAAGATGAGGCAACCTTTAATTCGTTGTGCTACTTGCATTAATTTTTTATACTTAATTAATGTTACTTTTGATTTTAATTACGTACGACTAAGAAGACTTTAATAATTGAGTTTTTCTTATTACTATTAATAGCCACCATATAGTGCATATTCTAATAATTGAGTTTTTCTTCTTAAAGTTGCGACAAGTTGATTATGATATACTCCATTCGTCCCATTATTAATGGCTCGCCTTCCTTTTTGAACTGTCTCGTTATTAGTGACTTGAATTCAAAATAACAAAAATTAACCCTTTAAAAAATATGGCCCTTACTACTTTTCTATTTTTTACGCTTTCTTCTTGATACATGTGCCAAAAAAGTATGAATTGCTATAATAGGTAGGGCTGGCAATTTTCGACACGACACGATAACCCGACACGAAATTAATGGGTTTAGGTCAAGCCTTATTGGGTTCGGATCCTTATTGGGTTGACGGTTGACCCGATAAGGACCTGAAAATTTCGGGTTGGGTTCGGGTTACCCAATAAGGTATTATATTTTTTAATATTATATTTATTTAATTCAAATCAAACTTTTAAATTGATGACATACTTATTTTTCCTTCCAAATCATCAAAAGATATTTAATTTTTGAATATTTATTTATTTTTCTCTCATTAAATTTTATTTTAAAATATTTTTTCTCTTATTAAATCTGATTTTAAAATATATTTTTTCTTATTAAATCATTTAAATTTGGGTTCGGGTCATTATCGTGTCGGGTCAACCCGAATTTTATCGTGTCAATTTCGTTTCGTGTCGGGTTCGTGTCGTGTTCGGGTTTAGTCATTTCAGGTTGGATTCGGGTTCGGGTTGAGCATATCCTTAATAGGTCGGGTTCGGGTTGGGTCTTAACAGATCAGATCGAAATCAGATCGACCCGAACCCGACCCAACCTGACCCGATTGCCACCCCTATTAATAGGGGGACGGAGGGAGTATTATATTGTAGAAGTAGTACTTAATCATTATTCTGCACTTGCATTCTATTAATGTTACTATGTTAGCCCGCTTGTACTGTAATTAAACAGCAGCATTAATTAATTAATCCTTTCTATAATCAAGATTAAATTTGTTACTCTTGCCCACATGACCCTAACTTTAGGGAATTATTATGGTTAAACCCTCTGTAATTAGTTGGAAAGTTGCATACTAAAATAATAAATACTTAAATATTTCAGTATCTAGCACATACAAATATTACTTTAGAAATAGGTGTCCAACATTGCATGAGTTGTTAGATGAGTGGAATGATACACAATTCTCAAAATTAAATTTGAATAAAATCTAAGTATGTGTTGAAGAAAATCAGTGTTTAAATGTACTGGAGATAGTTTGGAATGTAAATTTCTTTTTATTGTTAATATTTGAAATTCAATCTTTTGTTCATATTTTATAGATAATACACACTGCATAAACTATAATACTAGATTGGATACAGTGATGTAAGAATTATTGGTATCTTAAAAAAAAATATAGTTATACAGTAATAGGTTAATCAAGAAAAACTGGTTCACACTATAATAAACAAAATGTAAGAAAATACTACTATATTATATTGGAAACTTATTAATGTAACTAAAATGATACTCCCTCCGTCCTAGGTTAGTATGGTTCAAATAATATTTTATACCTCATAACAAATCAAATATGCATCACACTTTTGCAGGACGAAGGGAGTGCAATAGTAGCCGATTCTCTTTAGTATTTAATGTGATTAAATATTATGGAAACACCTATGGATGGAGTGAGTGTGTTTATTCATTGGATGTGCATGAATATGAGATGTTGGTGATTATTAAATAATTGCTTACATACAACCAGAATTCGGATATTTCTTAATTAATTAATTAATTAAATTATAGAGAATTATTTACATGTCTACTTGGATCCTCCTTGTCTACCTGTACCTTTTCCAGCAATTTATTCCTAACCTGATGCATCCACTTGCACGAGTTGTGGATACCCTTTATTTATTACTCCGTCCGTTGCATTCAATTTGTCTACTTACTGTTCGACACAAAGATTAAGAATAAGAATAAAAAGATAGAAAGTGGGTAGGTCCCACCACTTTTGAAGGGTTAATTCTTTCCTTATTTGAAAGTAAAAAAAATTGAATGAAACATCCATTTAAAAAAATATAGATAAATTGAGTGGGATGGTGAGAGTAATACTCTATATATATGTAGTCAATAGGATATTATTTTAATAACAAGAAAATTAATGTTTTGTATAAGTGTGTTTTTAGTGGCTTGATTTATGTAGTATCGGTCAAATTTGAATATATAACTATTAGGTTATGAAATCGATTACTCCACCAACTGACTTATCAAACATGTATTAATTTATGTTAGTATAGTCAATAGCTTATAAATAGCTTTTTTTATAACTAGACTTATCAACATGTATTTATGTAAGAAATATGCTTATAAATAGCTTTTTTAGAAAAATGACTAAAAAATATCATTTTTTGTGGGTAGCGAAAAAACTTTTTTATTATTAAAATTGGCTACTTTGATTTTTCTCCGTATAGTGGTATTGTATATTATAGTAACAAATATTCATCAAGGTTAACTATAGAGAAATTGGACGAAAAAATACCAAAACTTAATAAGCATAAGTTTTTTAACCTCATTCATAAAACTATAAGTTTTCTATACCAAAATCATTTAAAAGACTAAAGTGCCCTCCCTTTTACAAATACTAATAAATAAATAATACACCTATGAATTAAAAAAAAATAATCTGAAAAAACAACCTCAATCTCTCTCAATTCTCTCCCGTCGTCGGCCAGATTTCTTCTGGACACGATGGGAGGACACGATGGGGCAACTGGACACGATGGCTGGGCACGATGGGTGGACACGATGGATGGACACGATGGTGCTATTGGACACGATGGAAAGTAATATTTAATGCATTCGTCGCGTTTCATTTATTGAACCCTACCAAATCCGATTCTCTGAAGATTTTCGGATGAAACTAGGGTTTCATTTATTGAACCCTACCAAATCCGATTCTCTGAAGATTTTCGGATGAAACTAGGATTTAATGAAGGTAGTTCATTAAAGTTTGCGTAAGAGAGGTTGTTGACAAGGTTTAGAACTCCTAGTTAGGTTCGAATTAATCACAACACTACAATTGAAAACACCAAAAACCACAAAACCCTAAAAAGAAAGAAGAAAAAGCAGAGAAAAAAGCTACTCCAATCTATCGAAACGTGAATTCAAAGAAGAAAAAGATATCAAGAAAAGCCGGCATCGCGTTTCTGGCTTCATAAAGAAGGTATACACCCGAAATCTCCGTCCGAAAAGCATATACTAGTGCGTGTTATTTAACTCACGATGGCAAGGCACAATCGTGACCAAGTAAACACGATCGTGCCTTGACCATCGTGTCCCAAAATTGTCTTCGATTTGCATGGAATATGTAGATGTTAAGTGATATTTGTTTAAATTCGAATATAACTTGAAGTTTAGTAATATGTTTAGGAGAAAAAATAGTTGAAATAACTCGCCTTGTGTGATTTGTAAGGGGTTGGAAACTATGAATTTTTTTTCTGTCGGGGGCGAAGGGTTTCTCCCCACGATGGCACGATGTAGAAGGCACGATCGTGCCACGATCGTGCCCATGATCGTGCCCACGATCGTGCCCACGATAGACATGATGGGCACGATGGGCACGATGGCCAACTCGATGACCATCGTGCCCTGGCAGTTTGTGATGTAAATTTCTGTTTTTCGTATTGTAACCCTAATCTCTCTTCTTTCTTTGATTTTTAGATGGGGCGGCGGCGTGTTATTGTACGTTTTGGAGGTCAGTGGGAGGGATTGGCTTACTTAGGCGGGAGTACTGTTGTTGTGCACATGGACGATACGAATGATGATCGAGATCATCTCATGAATCTGATTAAAGATGCTTTGTGTGGTCGAAGAGATTCCGAGTATGTGCTATCCTATTTAACTGTTTTGAGGGATGGGAGCAGATGTAGAGTTTTATTAAATAGTGATACGGATTTACTTCGATTGCTAGTGCAAGAGAAAAGGTCGGATCCGATGGTTTATGTCTTTGAAAGAGACAGTATTTTTGCCCCTGAGGTGTACGTGGAAGGCAGTGGACGACGGGATCTATTTAAGGATGATGATGATAGAATGCCACCAGAAGCAGAGGTGCTCACATCTCCGACGACGAAGAAGATGAACGCCGTAAGAATATAATTGAATCTGTGACTACTGAGTTTCTTGCTTGGATTAGACAGCCAGAACAAGTAAACAGGATCTTCGGGCACCAGAATTTCACATCTGAGCATCAGATTGGTCGTGATGATGATGAACTACGCAGCAGCCTAGGCAATTGGAGCATTTCATTGGTCGAGTGTGACAGCGCGCTGCCACTTGGGTGGGTTGAGCAGCCCGGACCGTTCACCAGTCAACTTGTAGTGGGGGCTACGTTTCAGTCCAAGTATGAATTGAAGATGGCCGGGAATGTATCACCCGGAGCACATGCTAGAGTATGTCATTGATCGTTCCGCCGTAAATCGTATAGTCTTTCTCTCGCAAGCACGGTAGGAATAATTGCACGTTTAGGTTGTGTGCTCGGGGCCAAAAGATGAGGGCGACTCGATTTGGTACATTACGAAGTTGACTTTGGATCACCGCCACTTGAACGTGATCCGCATCGCCGAGCGGACGGTGACTGCTAAAGTTGCAGCCGTGTACTTTGCTCGTAGGTTGGTTTGCGAGGGTGTGTATTTGAAGCCGAGAGAGATGATGGAAGAGATGCGCAGAGAGTTTGGTGTTCACATGTTGTACAGCCTCGCTCTAGAAACGAGGAATATAGCGATAGAGAAGACATACGGTGACTTTGACAAGTCGTATCAGATGGTCCCGTCGTATCTACATTTTTGAGGCAGCGTAATCCCGGTACTGAGTACAACATGCAGATCAGTAGTGAGGGAGTATTTTGTCACATGTTTCTCGCCTTAGGACAGTGTATTCGTGCCTTCGAGCGCTATCTGAGGCCAGTGATTGTGTTGGACGGGACCCACCTTAAGGGAAGGAACAAGGGAGTTCTTTTTGTCGCTGTTAGCAAAGATGGGAATGAGCAGCTCTTTCCTATAGCTATTGGAATTGGTCCGATAGAGAACGATGAGTCGTGGACTTGGTTTCTTTCAAATCTGCGCAGGTGTTTCGACCCTCCGGATGAGTTGTTGATCGTCTCTGACCAACATAAGAGCATTGCAAATGCCGTGAAAGCCATCTATCCGACTGCAGCGCACGGATTGTGCTTTCACCACATGCAGAAGAATCTGACGCGATACGGCCGTCGAGCTCTTGCCATCTTCCAAAATGCAGCGTATGCTTATCGTGTTGAAGAGTTCGAGAAGAATTTTTCTGCCTTGAAAGCTTCATGTGAGGGTGCTCACACACGACTTTCCGAAATTGGTGTTCATAGGTGGTCTAGGTCGCATTGCCCAGTTCGACGGTACAGTTTCATGACCTCCAATGCCGCCGAAAGCTTGAACTCTAGGCTACTGTGGGCTAGACGTTTACCTATTTGCTCGTTACTTGAGGTGTATCGTTGCATTGTCGAGAAATGGTTCGACGAGAAGAGGGCATTAGCTAGGGAGAGAGAGCATGAGATTACACTCGAGGCCTTCAACAAGCTTGCTGTGACAGTGGAAGCAAGTCATCAGCTCGTTGCTCAACCTACCACTGACAATGTTTATAAAGTGAAAGACAAGAAGATGGTCTTCGAGGTAGACCTTGGGAATTGGACATGTGAGTGTCGTGAGTTCGATCAGGATAAAATGCCATGTCGTCATGTACCGCCGCCTCGTGTATGTACAAGCGTAAATTTGTTTGATTTCGTAAGTCGGTATTACATTTGTATTTTCATGGCTCAATATTTCTAACTTTTGTTCGTTACAGTGACCCAAGGAAACACTCGTCAATTTGTTTGATTTCGTAAGTCGGTATTACAAGCAACACGACTTGCGCGAGACTTACAGAGAATCCATTAGGCCGGTACCACATCCCGAGAGTGGAATGTCCCGCCTGATATTACAAGAATCGTTTGCTTGCCACCGGTGGGAGTTCGTCAAGCCGGCCGTCCGAGGACACAGCGTGTTCGTTCGCCAGCTTGAAGCGTGCGCCCACAACACGCCGTAGCCAAAAATGCTCTAAGTGTAAGGGGACCGGCCACAATAGAAAGAATTGCACCGAACCACTCGCTTTAGATGTCGATATAAATATTCCCCCGGAGGGAGAACCATCGAGTCAGAGACGGCGACGAAAGAAAAAATGCAGCAATTGTGGTAGTGAAGAACACACAATCAGAAAATGTCCGATGCACTTGTGATTTATGATTTTTTGCACGATTGACAATGCCACTCTTATTTATAATATGTGGTTCATTTGTCCTAATTTTATTTATTTGTTGAGCTTCTGTTGTGTTTAGAAATTGGAAAATGTAAAAAACAGGGCCGAAGCGGGTTTCCTTTGTAAAGTGGGTGCACCCGCTTCGGCGGCTCACCCGCCGGCGGGTACACGAGCCTGCCCATCGCCCACGATTGGGAGACCCCATCGCCCCCATCACCCCCATCGTGCCCATCGCCCCCATCGCCCCCATCGTGCCCATCGCCCCCGTCGCCCCCATCGTGCCCATCGCCCCCATCGTGCCCATCATCGTGCCCATCGCCCCCATCGTGCCCATCGCCCCCGTCGCCCCATCACCCCCATCGTGCCCATCGCCCCCGTCGCCCCCATCACCCCCATCGTGCCCATCGCCCCCATCGCCCCCATCGTGCCCATCGCCCCCGTCGCCCCCATCGTGCCCATCGCCCCCTCACCCCATCGTTCCCATCGTGGCCATCGCCCTCACGATGCATGTCCCATCGCCCCCTCAAGAAATTTTGATTTTATAGACATTTTTGGACTTTATGTTGATGTGGTGCTGATATATTGATTTGTAATTGCTTATTTAAGAATTTCATAAGTAAAAACGAACATTTGAAATAATTTAAATGTAGTCTTTAATATGATTATGAATCATATCATATCTTAAGAATGAAAAGGATCTCAATGAATATTTACTTCAAATTCTCAAATTATATGTTGTATATGATCGATGTTGCAAAAAACATTCAGATTGATCATAAGTATGTATGTAAGGTATAAAAAAGTATTTATATGATATAAAAAATACTATGGAATAACATTAAGGTATTAAAAATACTTATCGATGCCTGTTCTTCTGGGGACGATGGGGACTTCATCGTGAGGACGATGGGGCGATGGGCACGATGGGGGCGATGGGCGCGATGGGCACGATGGGGGCGATGGGCGCGATGGGCACGATGGGCACGATGGGGGCGATGGGCACGATGGGGGTGATGGGGGCGATGGGGTCTCCCAATCGTGGGCGATGGGCGCGATGGGCAGGCTCGTGTACCCCGCCGAGGCGGGTGAGCCGCCGAAGCGGGTGCACCCGCTTTACAAAGGAAACCCGCTTCGGCCCTGTTTTTTACATTTTCCAATTTCTAAACACAACAGAAGCTCAACAAATAAATAAAATTAGGACAAATGAACCACATATTATAAATAAGAGTGGCATGGTCAATCGTACAAAAAATCACAAATCAAAAGACAAGCTAAATATCCTAGCACCTATCTCTTTACGATAGCTCCTAATGTATCTCACATCAATATTCCTTGTATGCCTTTTTGTTGGATGTTTGGACACCATACGATCTAGATACATGCAACAAAAAGGACCGCAACTGACCCCATCGGTCTGGGCGAACTGCTCACTAGGTGGCATTATGATCAATGGCATGAAGTCTTCTCTTCTTGTCTTGCGGGGGTTATTCATCCAGGTAATTCCCGCAGTTAGTAGCCTAGGAACGAGACAAGTGAGGGGCCTCATCTCGCTTTATCCGAGGAGATTTATTGGCGTCATGTTGGTGTGACAATGAGTCATACAATTCGATGCACCAATCATCTATTTTGATCTTCGCAAAGTGACCCAATGCTCATCAAGACAACAAAAGGCAATAATCTATTCAAATAACAAATATTAGTACAACTGCAAATCAAGAATACTGACAATTTGAAAGAAAAAGCAACTTATAATCAATTTAACATCACTTACTGTGTTGCGCTTTAACCACGGGATCCCGTTCGGTGTGTCCATGCCATGAAAGAGATCCAAGATAGGTTGTGGCAATATCCATTTGTTTCCCTTCACTTGGTTGCCCTTTGGACTTAGCTCGTGGAACTCTTTAAGCATCGTTGCCTAAAAAAGTAAAACAAGTTAAAAATATTTTTGTAAACCAACTAATACAACAAATAAAAGTCAAACAAAAACTTACAAAAAACGTAGACCCTTGAACAATAGTGGTCACTGCACCAACTCCTGCAACCCCCCTTCGCTGCTTACACCTAGTGAAGAGCACGTACAAATCCATGACTCCGTATTCAAAAAATTTACATTACATGACGATATATAAATCAATGTAAATAATTTAAATATGTGAAGACGTTAAATTGCAAGAAATGTTACCTCGCGGTGAAGCACTCGTCCACATTCTCCACAAGGTCGAAAAATGCCTCGCGTCACCGTGTGGTCAATCTCTTTTATCACGCAGCATGTGTTGTCGCCCATATGTCCGGCGCAGCCGCATCGCCGACCGATCCGTGCACGAGAGCCGGGCGTCTCACCAACATATGGCGTACGTAGTGCGACGGACGGCCTAGGGTGTCTCGGAGGAGGACTACTCTCACCAAACTCACCATGCTCCTCCTCTTCTCTCTCGAAGCCGGCCAACTCGAAAGCGCCGCCGCAAACCGCCGGTGAGGTGAGGTCGTGGGAAGCAGAGGCTGGAAGGGCTGGTGGTGTGCGGATCTCCCGCACGATCACGATCCACCTCGAAGTCGTGGTAGCTAGTAGTAGCGACGGCGGAGTGGCGTGGCCGGTCACGCCGAGACCCGTGGCTAGCCGCAGAGTGGTGACTGGGCCCTGCAGCAGCCGGAGTGGCGTGGCCGGTCACGCCGAGACCCGTGGCTAGCCGCAGAGTGGTGACTAGGGCTGCAGACGGAGTGGCGGGCCGGTCACGCCGCGACCCGTTGCTAGTCGCAGAGTGCCGCCGATAACTCCCGCTCCGTCTAGGACCGAAGTAGTCCACGATCTTAGTGAAGACCCTATCGCCTACTCGAGCAAGGAAACTCGTGCTTCGAGTCGTCGTGCAAGATCGCCTTCAACCGGCGATCGACGACGTCGTCGCGTCGACTTCGTGTTCCGGACAAGGCCGTCCGTGCAAACAACACACCCCGTCCTCCGCCTCTCCCCGGTACACTCGCTCCGCCGTCCGAGGACGGGTGAGAGGACTACTCTCTCGGCGACGCTTCGACACCATTCCAAAGGTCGCCTTCATCTTCTCCATTGTCGTAACTTTGATCTTGCCCTTGTTCTTGATGGGCCCCGCAAACACAACCTGCGCCCTACCCCGACCAAGAATTCGGACCGGCTTCGGGTACACCACATCAAACGGATCCCCGTTCTCAAAGCTAAGGAAGTAGTACTCGGCTTCCTCTTCCTCCATCGGGACCAACGGGACATCATTCATTTCGAGCTGTAATGAAATACGTATAAAATAACAATTATATATCGATAAAATTTTGAAATTTTAAAAAATTCATAAAAAATAAAGTGATTTACGTACCGGGTGGTCAAAAAGGTAGTGAAGTCCGCCTTCACAGTGCCCGTCTCCCACATCAAGCATCGGGGCAGCTTGATCACTTCATCTCTCGTTCCGCAGTAGCGTCCCAAACGAGAAAATGCCTCGTACATCCAAAGCTGCAGGACCCGCATCGGACCGTAGAAGTGGTAGTCAATCTCTTCCCGTCTCGGGAGTAAGAGCCACGGTGTCGATGTAGCGAGTCAACACTCGGTACGTGTAAGCACCCCGTGGAAACCCGTCCCATCGCTCAAAGTCCTCTACCGGTGCCCATGCCCGCTTCTCGACCGACATCTTGTCCCGACACAAGAGAAAGTAGTAGTAAACCAACAAGTTCGCGGCCTTCAAATAATCTTCCATTTCATCTCCTAACTTGCGTTCCTTGAACTTGTTGCGCAGCTCGCTCACCTTTGTTTCTTTGGCATGAAAATGCCGGTGAAATAAACTGTCAGGACGGATCGTGCGAGTCTCGCAGTGTCGAACTCCGTGTTTCCAAAGTGAAGTCCCGTGATTAGGGCATAATCACGGGGTGTAAAACGGACGGTCCGACCCCCGAGCCGAAACCACGACTCACGGGGCATGTGGTCGCCCCGCACTGCCGGCTATAAGGTGCGGCGGCACCATTAGCACTGCCCGTCCGCCTAACTCTAATCAGTCTGCCCACGACCCCGGAGGTAAAGTGCTCTATCGCACGCTCTCCGTGTCTAGGCCCGCCAATGCGACGCAGCGTGGAAAGTATCTCTTTAAACACATCACAACTAGTGCTGTCAAAACAGGCCCGGCCCGGCCCGGCCCGACGGGCCGGCCTGTTTTCGGGCCGGGCTGGGCTCAGCAAATTCAGGCCCGACGGATTTTCGGGCCGGGCCGGCCCGGCCCGAAATAGACAAAAGCCCGGTGGGCTCGGGCCGGCCCGGCCCGGCCCGGTAAAAATGTGTTATAAATTGATTTTTCGGGCCGGGCTGGGCTCCATATTTTCCGGCCCGGCCCGATTTTTCCAAAAAGCCCGCCGGGCCGGCCCGGCCCGGAAATTTGCCACCTCTAATCACAACGCATATACAAATTGATTCCACGTGTCACAGCCCGTAACGTGGGCCTTTTCCATACACAACCCTCCTACAATAACAAAACGGGCAACCATAAGCAATAAATTCACGAGCAAATTCAAAAAAACAAGACAAAACACAAAAAAAAATACCGGCCTGTCTGGGCACGATGGCAAAGTCACGATGGACTGCCATCGCCCCCAGCCATCGTGTCCAGCCCCATCGTGTCCAGCCCCATCGCCCCCAGCCATCGACCCCAACCCCCATCGCCCCCAAACCCCCTTCGTGCCACCCATCGCCCCCAGCCATCGACCCCAACCCCATCGCCCCCAACCCCATCGTGCCCCCGTCGTGCCCACCCCATCGACCCCAACACCATCGCCCCCAATCCCATCGTGCCCCCATCGTGCCCATATAAATTCAGCCCAAATTCACACCAAAAATCAACATTTAAACGCATAGAACATGTACATTTCTTCGCAACTTAACTTTAGCATGAATACCCATGAATTAAACATCGAAATTTGCCAAAAAATTTCAATTTATTTCGAAAATTAGGGCGCACTAACCGGCGGCTCGTTTAGGAACTCTTCCTCTTCGTGATGCGCCGGCGACGACGACGCCTCTCCATCGTGGTTAGATTGTGTCTCGGACGAACTCATCGTGCCCGCAAGTCTTCCGTCGAGAGCGTGCTTCTTCTTCGTGCTTCTTCTTCTTCGTGGTTTCGGTCGAGAGAGATAAGAGAGAGAATGTGGGTTTGTGGTGGGGGACCGATAGATGGAGAGAGAGACAAAATTTAAAATAGTAAAGGGTATTTTAGTCTTTTAATCAATTTTGGTATAGAAAACTTGTAGTTTTAAGTTTAGGGTTAAAAAACTTATCCTCTTTAAATTTTGGTACCAAATTATTTGGACCTCTTAACTATAACTATTCCCTTACCCATGGCCAACACAATTAATGTGTCCAATGTTGACGTGGCGATGACACATGAAATCGACATTACTAATAATTAATTTATATACATCAAATAAATACATTCATCTGAAAAATAAGATATTTACTAATTAAAAACTTTATTACTAATTATTAGAAAATAAAGTTGGAAAAATATGTTTTTGGGTACAAAAGTAACATTGTTTATGTGAAATTCAATGAAAAAATTATATATTATAAGTGTTGTATATAGTAATCTAATTAAACATATCTTTAATTGATTTATTTAATCAAGGGAAAGTTTTAACTGAAATTGGAGTCAAATATTATGGTTAAATGAGTTGAGTTCCATATGGCATGACCACACTATCGCGTGCACGTTAACTATGCTCACGGTGGACAGATGAGCGGTTTTGTTATGTTAATATTTTAAGGAAGAGTTACTCCCGGAACTCCTAAAAAGTATCCCGAACCGATAAAATTCTTGCTCTTGAATAAATATTCTATCTCAGAATTCTATGCAAAAATTATCAAATTTATTCTTATTATCAATGAACTTTCTTTACTTTCTCAAATTTCTATACGATAATAAGGAATAGAAAAAGAGTAAAATTGTACACTTTCTTAGTAATGTGTTTTGATGACTAGGGACAGATGAAGTATTATGTATTTTTTTTTTTATAGTATTATGTACTCCCTCCGTCCCGTCATAAGTGGCTACATTTTCTTATTGGGCTGTCCCATTATAAATGGTCACTTTCCTAATATGGAAACACCCTCTCTCACACAAAAGATGTTGGCTCCACCACTTTTTATCTTTTTACCCTTTAAACACTCCTCTCCTAAATACCTGTGCCCAAAAGAAAGTAGCCACTTATCATGGGACGGAGGTAGTATTTTTTATTCGGATTTGGTATTTTCCCATAAAGTCAGGTTTTGGGGATAGACAGTATTTTTTTTTAATGAATCCAAGAAACAGTGGACATAGAAAAAGTTTGGTTCATTGCATGTAACCCTTTCTCTCTCTGTCTCCATCTCTGTCTCTGGAGAAAAGGAAAGCCTTCAAATTTAATACAGAGAGAGAGAGAGAATAGTACTCCATAGAGAGCCCACCACTTGAAACAGAAGATATGCATATGATATGATATGATATAACACCACACAAACACACACACACACTTTTTTTTTTTTTTAATCTTTCTTTATACAAATACGGACTATAGTTATAACTAGTCCACATTTTGTAATCCTACTACACCCACCACACTTTCTCTCTCTTGGTTCTCTTTTTGCCCTGTTCTACAGGGTTTCTTCCATGATCTCTCTTCTTTGATTCTTTTTTCTCTCATGCATTCAGTTATTCTCTTGGCCCTATTGATTGTGTTTTTCTTGCTTGATCTTCTCGTTTTTACTCTCACCAGAGGGTTTTTGGGGCTTACGCTGTCTGGATTTAAGGTTTCCACGCTTTTCCCATGTCAGAAGTCTTCGATTTCAGTGGTATGAATTTGATCTCCGTTTTGAGCGCCTTTGTTGTGGTTTTGATGAATTTTTATTAGTCCTATGGTTAGGTTTTGGTTAAAGTTGGTTTCTTTAGCTCTAATTTTCCTTATTTTCTATCAGATCTTGTGATCTTCTGATATAGTAGTATAATCGTATAAAGAAATAGCAGTCTACTGATTTTGAGGCTTTTATTTTTAATTGATGATTTAGAAAGTTGGTATCTTTGGTCTTCTATGTCCATCTTTCATTGCATCCTATTAGTTTCCTGCAATATGTATGTTGTTCATTCTTTAATCTTGTGATTGTGGGATAATTTCTTACAATCTTTATTGGGTTTTGGGTGAAATTGTTGATGGATGTCTAAAAGCTTGACATTTTGATATAATCCAATTGACTTTGTGAAATATTGTGTTAGTTGCTTTTGATCAAAGACTTTGTGAGGCATGATTGTCATAGCTAAGCTGGGAAATTGTTGATAGTATAATTTTTTGGACGGCTCATTATTTTTACTTTTGATCTTGATATGGATGCCTTTCTTTGATGTTTGATAATATATCTAAACTTGTACTGACTTGTGAAACATTAATTCTTTAGTTTGTAAAAAAAATAAAAATTTGTTTTCTTTTTATGATACAATACAATATCTGATGTGAGTTTTCATGTCTTCCCTTGCAGATGTTGGTGCTTTTCGCCCTGGGGGTTTTCTCCCGAATCCGAAGGACTCAAATTTGTTTTTGTCTCCTGCTAGCCTCGTGGATCTCTATCTTTTGCCTCGCAAAAGATCTCGGGTCAATGCTCCGTATGTCGTCTCTGGGGAACCAAAGCAGCAGCCATCGATTGAAGTTCTTCCTGATGAGTGCCTCTTCGAGGTTTTCAGACGCCTTCCTGGAGGCGAAGAGAGGAGTACTTGTGCCTGTGTGTCGAAGCGCTGGCTCATGCTTTTGAGTAGCATTGAAAAGGACGAAATATTCACTCCTCAAGTCACGCTCGAGACCCAATCTAAACCTCAGAAGGAAGATGAGTCTTCTGAGCTTAAGGGGAAGTGTGAATTTGGTGATGAAGAAGAATGCCAAGAAACTGAGTCTCACGGATATCTCTCTAGATGCTTGGAGGGGAAAAAGGCGACCGATGTGAGACTTGCTTCTATTGCTGTTGGGACTGCAAGCCGTGGAGGTCTGGGCAAGCTCTCCATCCGAGGAAGTACTTATACTCGCAGGCTGACAAATCTTGGTCTCAAGGCTATTTCCCGTGGTTCTCCCTCTTTAAGAGTCCTTTCTATGTGGAATGTATCTTCAATTTCTGATGAAGGGTTATCTGATGTATCAAAAGGATGTCGTTCTCTTGAGAAAATTGACCTCTGCAATTGCCCTGCTATCACTGACAAAGGTCTAATTGCGATTGCAATGAACTGCCCCAGTCTGATGTCAGTTACAGTCGACTCTTGCTCAAACATTGGTAACGAGAGTCTACAAGCTTTGGGCCGCTTCTGCCCCAATTTGAAGTGCGTGACTATTAAAAACTGCCCACTTGTTGGTGACCAGGGAATCACCAGTCTATTCACATCAGCCGGTCACGTCCTGACAAAGGCAAAACTTGAGTCGCTGAACATTACTGATGTATCACTTGCTGTCATCGGACACTATGGGAGAGACATGACTGATCTTTCACTTGTTGACCTACAGAATGTGAACGAGAGGGGTTTCTGGGTGATGGGTAAGGGTCAAGGTCTGCAAAAGCTGAGATCTTTATCAATAACTGCTTGCCAAGGAGCCTCTGATTTAGGGCTCGGAGCAATGGGTGAAGGTTGCTCCAATCTCAAGCTGTTTGCCCTTAGAAAATGTCCGCGGGTTTCTGACAATGGATTCGTATCATTTGCCAAAGCTGCTGGTTCACTCGAAAGTCTCCAGATAGAGGAGTGTCACATGATTACTCAACGTGGCTTTTTTGGTGTCCTTGCAAACTGCGGTCAGAAATTGAAGGCTCTTGCATTGGCGAACTGCTTGGGGATTCGAGATTTGAACTTTGGATTTCACTTGACATTTCGTTGCGACTCCCTCAGATCATTGACCATCCGCAACTGTCCTGGATTTGGTGACTCTGGCTTGAGCATGTTGGGAAGAATCTGCCCCAAACTGACTCATATCGATCTTAGTGGTCTTCAGAGCATAACTGATGCTGGCATTGCGCCCCTCGTTCAGAGCTCGGAGGCTGGCCTAGTGAAGATCAATCTGAGTAAATGTGTCAACCTGTCGAACATTGCTGTCTCAGCCATTGCAAAGCTTCACGGAGAAACTCTCGAGCTTCTGAACCTGGATGGTTGCACATACGTCACAGACACGAGCCTAATAGAAATCTCTAGGAATTGCCTGTCGCTGAGTGAACTGGACGTCTCCCAGTCCGGAATAACAGATTCTGGAGTTGCAGTCTTGGCAGCGGCTGAACAGATGAATTTGCAGATATTTTCTGTTGCGGGCTGCTCTTTTATATCCGACAAAAGCCTTCCTTATCTAATGTCCTTGGGCAAGACTTTGGTAGGGCTGAACATCCAGCACTGCCGTGGAATCAGCTTTGGCACCACTAGCCTTCTTCTCGATCAACTGTGGAGGTGCGATGTACTTTATTAAAAAGGAACGCGTTGAAGAATCAAACTGGAAGCCACATGTGACGGTGTGATGAGGTTCATGTGTTACTTACTAAAGCTTTTTAAGTATAGTAGTGTTGGTCGTTTTTGGGTCCATTGGTAGGTCTTGAAGATCGTTCAGTCCACAAGGCTCGACTTTTTTCCAGCTAAGGTAGCCCGGTACTACTTTTTTGCAGCTCTCTTGATGTCAAGAAAGCTGTTTGCAGGATGGTTTCGTCCATCCTTTTTTAGTACCCTACACTTAGCTGAGAACTCTGCAGCTGTGGGCTATCGATGTTTTGATCCTTCCAATGGTCGTATCTTAGTGTTATGGACGTTCTAGTTTAATCTCGTTATCCATACTATGCATATACGTCTTGGTCGAGTCTGTTGGAGTGGTTGTTGTTTTAGGGTTGCTGTTTTTGGCAGTCGTCATTTGTTGCCTTGCTTCCGGTGGGTTTGGCCGTGGCAGTGAGTGTTTCTCTGCCACGACGACCTCTTGTGGTTGTTTTCGTCTGTTTTCCCGAGCCCCGGTTTTGCAGGTATCTCTGTCTGTCTCGTGCAACCTTCTTGTTAGTGTAACGCTCCATAACGTTGTACTGTTTTATGTCGATGAATAAAAGGCCACTGCGCTCGTGTCTGTCGAAATCGTGTTTCATCTTCTATTCTCGTTAGTTTGATTTCTTCATCAGGCAAAATTAGACTATTTCACAAGAGTTGGGGAAAATAATAGCTTTTCTACTGATTCTTGAAACTCTGTTTTTTGGTAATGATCGATCTTTTTTTAGATGACCTTAGAATAATCAAATTTTGTGTATTGTAACTTGATATCTCACCCAAACTAAAAAAAAATCACTCTTATTTGAAGACATATATTTCCAAACTGTTTCTCATTTGCATGATTATCAAATGTTCCAATTATGAAGTCCAATTTGCAAACATAACTTACGTTATGTAATTCTTCCTCCATCCTAGGTTAGTATGGTTCAACTAATATTTTATACCTCATAATAAAATATGCACCACACTTTTAGAAGACACTTTTAGAAGACGAGGGAGTAACTACAATTGAGTTTCAAAAAGTTGTAAAACTATTTAAACAAGTAATTACATCGAGTATTTCGACCAATTTATTGATTTCGCTCTGAAAAGTTTAGCTCAAGTTCCCACTCCAATATATCTCAAAAAAAAAAAAAAATCAGTAAAATAAATCCAACTAGTTATCAAGTAAATCTTGAAATAGAGCATTTTTTGAGATAGTTAAAACCATACAGAGATTTAATGGCTAAGGTTTCATTTCAGCTACTAGATATGGTGGCAGCATTTTTACATTGTTGTGGCTTCAAATTTAATTGGACGTCTTATATTCTTGACCACAATCAGAAAATAAAAAATAAATAATGTGACCTGAAAATATGGCGGAAGAAACGACCTTATCACTAAAATTATACAATGCGCTCAAGTGGAGCTTAACTACAATGGAGAGAGAGAGAGAGAGAGAGAGAGAGAGAGTTGAAGCATTGAAGTAAAGAAGAGGAATACAAAAAAAGAAGAAATATGCTACAGTGATAACTTGTGTTTATATCAACAATTGACAAGCAACAGAAAGCTGCACCGCACCACTAAATACTTCAACATCGAATCATTCCAACACAGAATCTCCCCAAAATTTTGACTGACTCCGGTGACAATCATATTCATGCCTAAACATAAATTAGGATAACAAATTTCACCACACTCAGCAAACATATATGAAAAACAGCATATTAAACAACCAAACTTTGTCGCTGACTATGGGTAAAATGACACCGGCAACCCCTTTACTACACTGTACTCCCAAGTACCATCATGCCTTTGCTCGAATATAGATTTATTCAGACATCTTCCACATTTTATAAGATGATCGTATAACACCAATTAAGAAAGATACATAACCTGCGCTGGGATTGTTCTTTCACCTCATACTGCAATCCGCTCATGCACCAAACTAGCTTGTTCTTGTGATTCTTGAGCAGGTTCGTTGTCCATGCACGTCTCACTCTCGTTTGGCACAGCAGCAGTCCCAGCCTCCAGTTTCTGTGCGGTTGCAGCTTCACTTGTTTCCTTTGATTCGTTGTTCAGGTCATGTCTGGATTCTTCTGTTTCTTTGGAAGCCGTGGTCTTGTGAGAAATTGCCTTCTTCTTTTCACCGGATAATGTGGTGTTTTCAGAGGGCAACTTAGGAAGAGACTTTCGTAGTGGCTTCTTAACATGGGCAACAACAGGGGGTGGCGTTTTTGTGACATTACCTTTTGTCAATTTCTCATCCAAGCTCAGCCTACTTGGACGAGCAATGGGGGCATCATTTTCTTCAGATTCACCAGTAGATGAAGTCTTCTTTCGACCAAGCTTGGGAGATTTGGCTCTTGTAGTAGGTATCTACATTAAAAAATTGGTCACAACAAGGCGTTGGAACGAACAAGAAAACTTCACTACTTGTTACTAAAGTGAAAAGGATGGAGTAATGGTATCTGCTGGATGAAAATGAGGATTCCCTCGATTTCATTATGAATTATGCACAACCTGATCATTCTTGATAGAAACAAACATTGTTTTGGTATAACTACGTTCATCAGACTAAACCATTTGAGACCTCAGTCAATTTCCATAGCATGCACAAACTACTAACAACGTGATCTAGTTTAGTGTGTACAGTCGTTTCTAATACAGTCAAACCTAAACATTAAGCGGCATCACATTAGTGAGAAAACTCATCAAAACAAACATATATTGCAGCTATCAGATTAAAGTCTATATTAAGACAATTGATTTCAGCATTGAAGAGGCTCAACTTGGCACGTGAGTGAAATTTTCTTCCATAAAATAGTTTGGTCATGATTACACTTAACACAACAAGATTAGAAAATATTTATAAAGATTGAAATTTCACATGTTCAACGAGAATCAAACTACCTTCTTCAATTCCACCTTTGGAGGTGCAGGTTCCTGATAAAAGCTTGGCATTGGTGTCGCTTTGAAACCCAATTTCTTTCTCAACATTTTGATCTCGGCTTCCTGAGTTTCCTGTGAAAAAATAACAAAAAAAAAAGGGAATAAAAAAGAAGACATCAAAGTCCACCACCCAAAATCTTAAAACCATAGTATGATATTCAAACCAAACCTTAGACTTGGCTTGCAAATTGTTCTTCTCCATTTCCTTTGCATGAATTTTTTCCTCGAGTTTTGTGTAGAACTGCCAAACAATTTACATTAAAATCTAAAAGCCCAGGTCATCCGAGGAAGACTGGAAAGCCAGTGTACACTTACTAACCTCTCTTCTTTTCTCAGCCCTCTCATCACACTTAAAATTGAAATCGTAGGCTGGAAGAGTTCCCAGTTTGCGGGATTTGCCATCTTCAGAAGTAGCACTTCAACAAATCAATTAAGGATATGCCATTCACAAGTTGGACATCATTTTTAAAGAAAAATATGATATACTTCCAACTTCAGTATCATAGAAATGTAGTGCAATATCAAAAGGATACAGAGAAGATTCAGAGGTCTCTTCAGCTTTAATGGCAGGTCCTTTCTTATGGACCTTCGCTGTTGTCCCCTCCCTAGAGTGAGGAAACAGTCAAAATCAATTGGAGTAATAAGAAATATGTGACCTTCAAGATTAGGAATGGCGTATAACTACAAGAAAGGAGCTTAAAGTTCTTTCATGATTTTCATCTAAATAAGCCAACTAGGGATCTTGCAGTTCCGACTAGAAGAGTCAATTTTCCAATTTTAGGAGACGTGTATGACGTATTAGAGAAGAGAATCAATCCATAATTGAAAAACAACATACGTGAGATCTTCTGGCAGAGCTTCATTAGTGGAAGACGATGTTGCATCAGGATGCCGATGCTGCTGCAGGAGATTATGAAGGAATTATGTCCCATAAACTGAATACTCGGGAAGAAATACAAATTCTTGGTTAATTTATGCAGATATATCACCTATACCTTAGAAACAGTTTGAGCATTTGTTGCTTTCAAACTGTCAGTAGCTTGCCTCTCATTGAAAGATTTGGCTTTGGTTTTAAGAGCAGAAGTCTTTGCACGTACTGATTCTGAAGAGACGGTACCATTTGAAGGAACAGAAGATTTAGGCACGTTTTTCCCATCTTTGCTCTTACTCAAACCAGCCAATGGCACTTGTCTCGGGCTCAAAGATTTCCCATTCTTGGCCCTCCCTGTGCCCTTTTGCGGTTTCAAATTCTTAGAATCACTAGACTCTTTAACTTCAAGCGCCTACACAATATAAATAAATAAAATCAAGTTGAGCAGTTTCAAAAGAACTAGTGAAGCTATGCAGCTGGATAAGAAGTCTGAAATCTCATACCTCAGCTGTCACAGTCGAATGGCGTTCTGGTTGCAAAGCATGTTCTTCAATGATTTCTTTGTCAGAGCCTAAAGAATGATCTCCCAGTTTCACGGCATCTTCAAGATTAGCACTTAATTCTTCAACCCCCAGTCCATTGGAAGTCCCATTTACCTTCTCAGAGATTCGGAGTGGCTCGTGAAGACCATTCTCCAACTCCGCCCCGCACACAGGATTAGCACTGTCAGCCGCCATCAAAAGCCTAATGACCTAAAAAAATCATAGCACACATTACAGGTCCTTCAGATGAGGCAGCAAGCCTGCATCAAAACATTGATTGAAATTGCGATAGCACAAACAAATTGTCCATCTACTACAAATAAGATAACATTCCTACATATATTTGATACTAGACTAGCAAACAAATATTCAAATGAGCAATGCAACTAAGCAAGCAATATACATAGCTAATCTTAGAAGATAAACCACACAGCTGAAGTATGCTTAATAACACTCAGGTCAGCAGAATCTGTAATAAAGTTAAATCTCCACCAAAGATAGCTACATAAAGTCTTGATAGAAACTAACAAATCTTGAACTAAAAAGCTCAACATTCCCCCATTAATTCTTTATCTTCCTCTTTTTTTCTGGCAAACAAACAAAACTAAATTCAAGCTAATTATCTTTAAGCAAGAAATCTAGTACCAACAGTAATGCACTAAGAATCAACAAGAAATAGGCAAATAGAACCATAAGTAATTACTAATTGTTTCAGATAAACAAAACCCAACAAGAACAAAATCTAAGCAACAAAACCAGAGAAAAAGGACAAAAATCAGAAGAGAAAGGTACTTTAAAATACACTCCCACACTAGATCTCCAAAACCCTCCAAAGATCCAACCTTTACCGCCTCCAAGATTCAGATGCAGAACTCATTTTCCAGTTTACAAGCAAGAGATTTTTCATCACACATCTAAAAACATGCACCACATTCTCACATCTCAACCAAGAAAGATGAGATGTAATGCTTGAAAAAGCCTTACCTTTTAGAGCATTTGAAGTGAGTAAATCAGTAGGCCGATGAATCAGCAAAAGATTGCAAAGATCTGGAGAGGTTGTTAAATGGGTCTGGTCTGGTCTGGTCTGGTCAGGTTTCTTGTCTGAACTTTGAAATGATCTTGAAGTTTTAGACTGCTCTCTCTCTCTCCCCTCTTTTGTTTTCTTTTAATTTTTTTTCCTCTCTTTTTTCGGAGGGGAAGGGATGATATTTTTTTTATTTTCTTGAAATTGAAAATTGAATTGGCAGTCCTCTCTCTCCCACTCTCTCTCTCTAAGAAAACAGAGGCAAAGGCGTGTTTGTTTCTTATGGTTTTGGGTATGCGCCAGCTCTGCTTCTCCTGCTAAGTGTGTACAGTAATTAAGTAGTACTCGCTCCGTCCAGTTAACAAAGATTTCTTTTTTATTTCACGTTTGTCCCGTTAACAAAGTTTCCCTTCATAAATAGAAATAATTAACTCTTTAAAAGATGTGAAACGTATCACTTTTTATTTTCTTACTATTGATTCTTAATAATTATATCCAAAAGTTTGGGAACATTTTTAGTGGGACGAAAGGAGTATAAAATACGTATATTCTCAAAAAAAATTAAGAATAAAATATAGAGGCACTGCTTCCGTACGGTTGATTGCATGGTACAGTTACCTCTTTTTCATTATTATTATTTTTAATTTATTTTAAATTAATTAATATAAATTCTAATTAGGATAAATAAATATTAATTGGAAATTAATTAAAGTATAAAATACGTATATTCTCAAAAAAAAATTAAGTATAAAATATAGAGGCATGGCTTCCGTACGGTTGACTGGATGGTACAGTTACCTCTTTTTCATTATTATTAGTTTTAATTTATTTTAAATTAATTAATATAAATTCTAATTAGGATAAATAAATATTAATTGGGAATTAATTTAAAAATAAAATGGAAAAAATTAAAGAAAAAAATAATAAAAAATCTAGCAGAAAAATGAAGAAAAGTAAAAAGGTGGGCGTGTGCACGGCACGACCTGCCTAACGCATATTGTGTCATAATAGTCAATTGAAACGCGTGAGATTGTCTGCGCAAGGGCGTGCGTTGGAAATTTGCTATCAATCGCACCGTGTACTTGACTGCACATAAATTTTTATGCAAAATATACTCACTCCGTCCAACTTCAAATGACATGTTTTTTTTATTGGAGTGTCACTCTTCAAGTGGCCTATTCCAAAAATGAAAATTTCTTTCTCTCACGAAAAGATATGGATCTCACCATTTTCTATCCTTTTATCTTTTATTCACACTTTTCCTAAATAATCGCGACAAAAAGAAATAGGCCATACGTAGTGGGACGGAGGGAGTATAATACTCTCTTCGTCCCCAAAAACCATACACTTCTTTATGTTTCGTCCATCTCACAGATACATGCATTTTCCATTTATAGACACTACCCCACAAAAAATTTACTCATAAAACATGAGACCCTTTTTATACCCACAATACACTCAACTAGAATTATTAAGAATAGTGCCAAGGTAGGGTTTTCATGTTTTTAAAGAACATAAGGAGCAAAAATTTATATGTGCGCTCTTATACGTGTGCATAACTATTTATTTACTTGTTATAATTTGCACTAGGATTGGGAAAATTTACCTACAGTTTCGAATTTACCGGCTGTTAACTATTTATCGCTGATTTTGGTTAACCATTTACCGAAAATTCGGTAAATGGTTAACCGAGTTTTATTATTATTTATTATAAATAATATATATTATATATTATATAATAATTTTAATTTAAATTTAACTAGAAAAAAAGGAAAAAAGAAAATACATTACTGAAAGTCTGAATCTGATTAGTGATTTCCGTCTCCACTCTCCACCCAAACCCAAACCTAATTCTTCATCTCAAAATTAAAAAAAAAATTGACACGTGAACCGGGGTTAAATCAAAAAATAGAAAAGGATTTTTTTGATTTTTTTTAAAATTTTTGGTTTTTGGCTGTTTTTCGGTAAACTGCAATCAAAGCCGGCCGATTTTTGGTTTACCGAAATACCACCTCGGTACAGATACGGTAAATGGTTTTGACAAATTTCGGTTGCGATTAACCAAATTCCCAGCCCTAATTTGCACAATATATAATCAATTGTATTTTTCATCAAAAGAATCATGATAACTTAAATAATTTAAATTGTAAGGCGATCATATTTGCCACGGACAGGGCCCTAATTTCTCTCCAATAGTAATAGGATTATACTTCTCAAAATTAATTATTTGTGGACATCACTATTGAATACTCTCATTTATTATATCACACACATTTGGGTATAATTGACCCTATAATACGATTGGATAAACTGTAAACATTATCTTGAAGAGAAGTAATAATCATCTTGAAAGAGTAACAATTATATTTTTACCTTCTAATTAGTCAATATGGTCAAGTGACAATTATACTCTTACCTTCTAACTAGTTAAAATAATCAAGTGACAATTATCTTGAAAAAAAATGACAATTATCCTAAAGAAAAATGTCAGTTCGAATCCAACCGCATTGTAAGACCAACCTCATTCAAGTCCACCTCTTATTATTGTATATACAGTACATCTTACTATTCAACATTTGAATCAATATGTTTACTTGTATAAAATTAAGCATTAATATGTGAATTAACATAATATATTTATCAACATTATAAACTAATTATGTTATACCAATTTAAAAATATATAAAAAGAAAGCGATAAAACAAAGTATCTATAATTATAAGTTAACAAATAATACAATAGTAGTTAGGAAAAATAATTAAAAAATTGATGAATGGTCATCTCTCAATAAATAAAACTTAAATTCAAGAAGATGAAAACCGTCATCTCATTGTTTAAAAAAAAGAAAAGAAACTAGCTAAAGGTATGTGTGTCGCTGTAGGAGTCGAAAATTTAAAAGAAAATCTTATTAATTGTATATATTTATTTACTTTTAGAATCTTATGAAATCTAAAATTAAGTAAAATATTTAAGCAGTAAAGATATATTTATATGGTTTATTAATTTCTTGGGCAAAAAGTCAAATCTTGATAGATATATATATTTCCTCCGTCCACGATAAGTGTAGCATAATTTTCTGTTGTGTACGTCTACGATAAGTATAGTAATTTTCATTTTGAGAAATCACCCCACATACTATCCTTTTTTTAAACTTCACAACAATTCATTATGGTGGATCCATTTCTCCACTCAAAACCAATCTACTAACCATTTCTTAAAATTCGTGCCCGATCCAAAGTAACACTTATCATGGACACATGAAGTATCAATTTTCAATAGCGAATGAAATTGTGCCATCTCAACCCTCAGAGCCCATGATGAGCCCAAAGCCCACTCAAGCCTTTCTCCCTACAATTATAAATATGGGTCATACCACTTCAAAGTCACACCAACAATCATATTGGAAAGCTCAAGAGTTTAGAAAATCTCTCCGAGCATTCTCTCCAACATTCAAGACGTTATTCGTGGGAAGCAAGACGTTCTTCACCAAAAGCGCACAAAGTCTAACATTTGATTCAGAAATAAGGCGACAATTCTCTGTATTACCGTTATAAAGTCAAACATCAAATTCGACAAAGATCAATGAGACACTAAATCTCCGAAAATCCATAAACAGTTTGAAGATCGTTCAAAAATAAATTGAAGAGACAAGTCAGAGCATAAAAATAGAGATCGTAACCCGCAATTCTATTTGACCTACAAATATTTATTTATCCACGATTTATTGTGTCGAGATAACCCGTGTGTGTGGGATTGATCCGTACGTAGAGTACAATACAACCACAACACAAATGAAGATACACTAAACAAGATAGTAAAATATAACTCCACAGTAAAAGATCCCAGAATTCTGTACCCATCATCATTTACTAATATATCTTGAATAATTTCAAAAAAAAAATCAGCCCTTTCGAATTACATTGTTGATTTTTTTAATCCTAAAAGAGGGGTTTTATAATTCGAATCCTCGTTTTGTTATTTTGGTAGAGAAATTTGGTTTAGAAAAGGAGGTTAAGAAGACAAATCCTCAAACGATGAATAACATTTTTAGTGTGATGAAAGACCCTACTTGTTTGGTCTTTTCCAACTGAACCTATTCCTTCTTCTTTTTTCTTTCTTTCTTTTATTTTTTTAGGGTAATTTTCACTTAAATAACCAAACTATTCAACTTTTCACAGTTATATTTCAAATTATTAAAAATATCAATTAAATAGTCAAACTATTGAAATTTTTACAATTGTATTCCAAACTATTAAAAATATCAATTAAATGGCCAAACTATTGATGTTTTCACAATAATATTCAAGATCAAACTTTCGACGACGAAAATCCAAGGTGTCACGCCGGAAACATATTTAGAATTTCAAAATTCTAAATCCTTCAAAACTCAACCAAAATAAGTTTCCAACGTAACACCTTGGATTTCCGTCGCGAAAGTTTGACCTAGAACATTATTGTGAAAATTTTAATAGTTTGCCTATTTAATTGATATTTTTAATAGTTTGTAATACAATTATAAAAATTTCAATAGTTTGACTATTTAATTGATATTTTTAATAGTTTAGAATATAATTGTGAAAAGTTGAATAGTTTGGCTATTTAAGTGAAAATTACCATTTTTTTTAAGTAATGGGCCATTTTGCCTTTCTAGTTGTCTACTTCAATAAATTACTACTACATAACATAATCCGAAATTGTCTCTTCGGAGACATTCAAGCAGTAATAGATCTTGTCTGTAAACAGAGAGGTCTCGGGTTCTGATGTTATGGTGTTTGACTAAATTAACAAGGATTAAATATTGAATAAAAACTACACTAAACATGTGGGTCACACACCTTTTATTCCTAATTCTCTTCTCCTAAACACTTGTGTCCAAAAATTTTGAGCCATGAATAATGGTACCGAATGAGTACTATTTATATATGGAACACTTGCAACATTATATATGAAATGAATTATGGGATGAGTTAGTATAAAAACCGACCCTCAAACCATATTTTTTTTCAATACATAATCATGCTTTTTAATATCGCAAAAACTTGCATAAGACCTGTCGTATGTGCGATCGAGCCCACGCGTGCAATATGGACCCTTAAGTCGGGCGCGTGCATCACACGTGCCACTCCAGGCGCGTCCACGCGCCAAATTAATTTTTTTTTAAACAGGCGCGTGTAATACACGCGCCTGACGTTTTTATTTTATTTTTATTTCTGATTTTTTTTTTCAGTTTTTTTATTCTTTTTTTTAGTTTTTTTTATTCTAGTTTTTTTTATAGTTTTTTTATTCTTTTTTCAGTTTTTTTTATTCTTTTTTAATTAATTTTTTGTTTAAAGAGTCGAGCGAGGGGAGCCGAAGGCTTCAGAGCGAGCTAAAAAACATTAATGTTGCCACAATCATTATCTATAAATTAAAATCGGAGCCGAAGGCGGAGAAGAATTTTTTTTTTGAAAAAATCGAATTTAAAAAAAAAGAGAGAAAAGTCAACATTTTGATCCGGGTTGACCCAGTTTGACCGGGCAGGTCAACCCGGATCCGGTCTCACATAGGACCGGTCGTCTGGGAGTGTTGTTCTTTTAATATATACAATGATGCTTAATAGTGCTTTTCTCAATTCATGCTTTTTGTATAAAAAATTATGCTTATATAAAATCACGCTTTTTACATACTATTTTCATGATACTTTGATTATTAACAACCGTAGACCATACCATGATCAACGATTAAGATTAATTTGCACTTTTTACATGATGACTAGTTTTTATATGAACCAAATCCATGAATTTATAATACTAATTTTGCAACCGTGCAATTCACGGAGTCATCCAAACCTTTACATAGATAAACTTTTACTGAACCATTTACAGTATATTCCAAACATTAATATTAGAATGTAAAAACTCTCATACAACTTGCAGTACTGTACTACTGTACGATCAAGCCCACACGTAAGGAGCGCATGCATCTCATGTGCCCCATGGACGGCCCAACTAGTTTCATCAGCCCACCTTTTTTAATTTATTTTATTTTTATTTTTATGGCAGACGCGTGTATCAGATGTGGCCGTCTTTTTTTATTTTTATTTTTATTTTATTTTTTCATTTTTATTTTTTTAATTCTTTTCAATTAAGATTTATTAATCCCTAAGTAAGTTTATTAACCTCAACTAAGATTTAATAATTATAGTTAGAATTTATATTAATTAATTAAAAAAATAAAAAATCAATGCACATTGATCGAGCACGGTTCGATCGGTCATACAGGAGTGTGCCTCATGTTAGAAATCCTAGATAAACACAACAATTCTTTGGGTTAGATCGAAACATTTAAACACAAATCGTAGATAGAAATAAGAAAATAATTAGGTCTACATAAAAAATATAAATAACTCAATCTAAAATAGCTCAAGAGATGATTGAATCAGTTATTTTTCTTCTTTGTTAGCCTTCTCCTTTTTTCTTTTTTTTTTCTTTGGGATTGATGATGGCATTTCATCTATAAGGCTGGCTTGTATTTTACTCTTGTTCATCAACAAATTCTTCCGATTTGGATCTGTAGTTTTCCATATATTTGAAAAAATATCAGTAAAAAAAATGTTTAACAATTTTGGATGTCTAAAAAAAAAAAAAATCTGCAGTGTGTATTTGTTGTGTTTGCTAGATAATTAAGTGGATCTAATTTATATCTGTATTAAAAAAATACGTAATTTTTTTTGGAATTTAATGTGTGAATATATCAGCACATTTATAGGGTACTAGTGGATGGACTAAAACTGAAATAATTAATTTTTTTTTGCATAAATTATTACCTAGAAATTAACCGAATTCACGTAATTGTCATTCAAATTAATTTGAAATTAATATAATGATTTTTTTTGTTATTGTTTTTATATATTATAGAGGATTTTATTTTTTATAAATATAATATATTATTTTATATTATTGTTTTTAAATTAAATATAATAGGCCAGTAAATTTTATGAAATAAGTTTTGGTTTGGCGTACACATTCTTGATTACAAGGAAAAAATCTAGAAATGTAGAAGGTGAGAATTACAATGAAAAAAATACAGGAAAAAAAAGAAGACAAACTCTTGAAGAAAGCCGAGTTGAGGAATCCTCTTCTCGTAAGAGGAATAACGCCCCGGTTGTACTCTTGAATCTGGTGTTTCGTCCCCAAAGGTAAAACAGTTACGTCTCGGAGGTAGCAGCACCGCAAACTAACGAGTTCCGACGAACTGGATATCGAACGAGAAACTGAGCTTTTACACTATGAACTATGCAATTTTCGTGTAGAGCAAGAGAGCAGATTTTCAGATAAAAAATGTTACGTCAAATGCCTCCTATCCTAAAAATGTTAGGCAAGTTTTGTGTTACGATCTCAACTTCAAAAGTGCCGATCAAAAATAAAATTCATAATCTTTTAATTATTATCTCATGTATTCAATTAAATTAATAATCATAAAAGGGTTTTTCTTCAAGTATTCTTTATTGATTTTCTAATTCTTTGATTTGGTATGGCAGCGACAGAGCATTTGTATCCATCATCCATATGATAGATTGAAAGAATTGATTAATACATTATCAGTTGGTAATCGATGCATTAAATTAAAAAAATTACTACAATTTAATAATTAAACTATTCAACTTTTCATAATTACGTTTCAATATTGTAAAAGAAATTACAATTAAATCTCCGAACTATCAATATTTTCATAAGAGTCGAATTTCTGGCAACGGAAAGCAAACTTAGCATGCCGGAAGTTGAGCAGGATTTTAATATAAATAAATGAAAAATGAAGGAAGCAGAATAGAAAAACTAGGGTTTTCTTGTGGAATTGGGGTTTTAATATTAAATGTGTTTTAACTAGGTAATTAGATGAAAAGAAATAATGATCCGTCAGTTTTATTTTCCCCTTTTTTTCAATTTAATTTTTTTAGTGTACATGTCATTTTTTATTTTAAAAAAAAATTCACGTCAGCTCCAGTGTTCCATATCAGATTCCGATCGTCGGAAATTAGATCTAGAACATAATTATAACTTTTTTGATAGTTTGATCATTTAATGATAATTTTATTTAGATTGTAATGTAAGTGTGCAAAGTATAATAGCTTGATTATTAAATTGTAATTTTCCCTTAAATAGATAATAAGGCGAATAAATGTAACGAAATTCAAATTTTAGCTATGAATTTGAATTTCAAATTTTAGCTATAAATGTAATAAGGTGATGTACTAACTGCCAAATGGACAAACTATTTTTAGGAGGAGGGGAACAAACTACAACTATGTGCAACCTAAACTACTCAAAATTAGACAATATTTTATTTTATTTCTTCCTTTTTATCATGGAATATATAATGTAACATATATACATGGAATAGATTATATAAGAATAGTTCTTAAAGTGAAAAATAAGAATAGATCTAAGTCATTCATCATACAAAATATGATACAATCCCATAATCAATAAGTCAAACCAGTTTTGTTTTAATTAAGTAGGGTTAATATGGTAATTTTTCGCGATTGTATAATTTACTTTTAAAATTAGATGCATTTGATAGTCTAATGGGATGCAAAAGACAGAGTGTAATAGGATGCACCAGACTATGTAAAGCGATAAATCTGTGGTGAAGAAGGAGAAGATAGCGGCGGTGATGGCAGTATCGAACGGTGGTGGTGATGGCGACGATAGTGTCCGAAAGCATTGAGGGTTGCGGTAGTGATGGAGAGAGAGAGAGAAGAAGAAGAAGAAGAAGAAGAAGAAGAAGAAGAAAAAGAAGAAGAAAGGAAGGAAGCGCACTGCCGGTGGTGGTGGCGACGGCGGTGCGGTGGTGGCGACATTGGCGATGGTGATGGTGTGAAGAGAGAAAGAGAAGAGGGATGGGGGGAGAGAGAGATCGAATGTAAGGGACACAATAGAGAGGAATGGTTCGTTGATTTATAATTCAATGCAAAAATTAGATGCATGAGACAATGTAATGAAATGCATCAGATTGTGTATTGAGATGCATGAGACAATATAAAAGGAGAATGTTAGACAGTGGAGACTTTAAGTTTTGAGTCTTTTAGAGTTGTTCAAATTATTTCAAAATATTATGTACTCTAGATCTAGCATAACTCCACCGATAACTCGAATTTTTGAGCCATCAACATTACTACAATGCAAAATAACAATAACAATAACAATGTGTTGCCCAAAGAGCAATCAGAAAGGAAGTATTACTATTACCATCACTCCATCAATATAATTCATACGAGAGAGAAGAGAAGAAATAATTAATATGATAAAAATTAAATAATTCATGACTCATGACGATTTTATTATCAACCTATTTATTTATTTACTTGTAGTACGTAGTAATTTCGTGTACATATAACAAAAGATATGGTTGGTGGGACAGTGGCAGTTAAAAACTTAAACATGTATAAAATCAACTGCTCCAAAGTGAAATTAAGTAATTAACGAAATGAAAAATGAGACTTTAGTTAATTTCAGATTTCTTAAAATATGGAGTAGTTAATTTATGTTTGATTATTTCTTGCAAGGATCATCAAATACAGCTAACTCATGTCCTAATTCCCAACTAATTAACAATATTTCCTTCAAGAGTTGCAATAAAGTGTGCTTTATTGTAGAGAGAGAGAGACGGGAAATGAAACTAGTTTAGCGAATGCATGATAAGCACGTGTTATACGAAATTCGATAATCGAACATACATTCGGCCCGACCCGACCCGTCCGACCCGCCTCGGTCAACGTTGACCGGTTAACGGTCAACGTTTGACATTGACTTTTACGAATTTCAGTTTTTTTTTATCTCTATCTTCGGCTCCGATTTTAATTTATAAATAATGATTGTGGCAACATTAATGTTTTTTAGCTCGCTCCGAGACCTTCAGCTCCCCTCACTCAATTCTTGAAAAAAAAAAGTCAACGGTCAACATTAACCATTGACCGGTCAATGTTGACCGAGGCGGGTCAGGTCAGGCGGGTCGAGTCGGCCGGCTGTACAGGAGTTTTTGCCTAAACAAAATGATCAACTCACTCTAACCAGACGTATCATAGTTTTGATTATTTCTGTGTGACGAATCTTGACCATATTGTGCCATGCATTAAGAGGCATAAAAGAAATTCGGCCCGAAATATCCTTTCGACTTGGCAGGACAGGCTCGGCCCGACAGTTTGACAGCTCTCGACTTTCTTTGGTTTCCAAATTTGAAATGAATAAAGAGAACTTCTCTATATCAAAACCAAAAATGTACAATCAAGAATACAACATGATATATTTGAGCTTCTGATACCTTTCTGAGCAACAAAACTTGTGAGTACCATTTACAGAGAGAGAGAGAGAGAAGCAAGAAAACTACAAGACATGGCTGTTATCTCGGACCGGAAAGGCGAACTGCGGAGAGGTAGGCGTCGCTGTTGCAATCCGATGGCCCCGAGGAGGTCCCCCCCTCACTGATGGACTTAAAGAAGTTCGAATAAAGTCGTGAGCCTAGCTGTGAGGCTGTTGGAGGCGGAGGGACGGGGCTGAGCCCTTCGAGCATTTGCACTACTTTAGTCATAGGCGGGCGAAGATACATATCGTCTTGAATGCACCACAAAGCAACTTTAATGGCGATCTCAACCCTCTCATCCTTTTCATTGATCTTCATCTTATCATCCATGATCTCCTTCACCTTCCCTTCCTCCAGCATTTTGAACGCGTACGAAGGGAAGTGGGATTTCTCCGAGCTTTGTGAAGTATCATAGTTTTTGCGTCCACCAATCAGCTCGAGCAACACCATCCCGTAGCTGTAAACATCGCTCTTCTCTGATATGGCGTAGTTTGTGATCCATTCCGGTGCAAGGTAGCCTCTAGTGCCCCTCATCGTCGTGAAGACGTGGCTCTGTTCACGCGTCATGAGCTTAGCCAGACCGAAATCGGAGACCTTGGCCATGAAATGATCATCAAGAAGCACGTTCTCGGGCTTGATGTCGCAATGCACTATCTTAACATCACAGTCCTCATGGAGATAAGCTAGGCCTTTGGCTGTTCCGACTGCAATGTTATATCTCGTGTTCCACTCCAGCATCGACTCGCCTTTATCTTTCTTGAAAAGCCATTTATCTAACGAGTTATTAGCCATGAACTCGTAGGCTAGAAGCCGGTGGCTCCCTTCTGCGCAGAAGCCCCTCAGCCGGACTAGGTGGAGGTGGTGGATGCTGCCTATGATGCTCACTTCAGCGCGAAACTCCTTCTTCCCTTGCCCTATGCCTTCGAGTTTTTTGACAGCGATGCGACTGCCGTCAGGTAGAGTGCCATCATAGACCGAACCAAACCCTCCTTGTCCAAGTTTGACAGAGAAGTCCCTTGTTGCTGTCTGAAGATCTTTGTAGCTAAACCGGATAGGCATCCCGGATAGACCTTCCAAGAAATTATCCTCTTCCGAGCTCTCTTTAGGCGTTTCGGGCGCTTTCATGTTCTTCCTGTACAGATAAAATGCAGCAGCCACCATTGCTACTATAACAACCACAGTCACAATCACAATGATGATCACTACTATGGAAGGTTTGCTGCCTCCGCCTCCGCCTCCACTGCTCCCGTCTCTCCTTCCTTTGCTCGAGATTTTGATGTAGGAAGCGTAGTCACCTCCATAGCTAGATGCCTCCATGTTTCCTATCTCATTAAACAGAAAGCAATTCCCGGAGCTGCTCTGAAAAAACATAGCTCCACACGAGCAATTCCCAAGACACGAAGCTTTGCAGCCATCTAACGTCGTCTTAGAGAATGGCTGAACAAATGGCAGCGCAAAGTAACTCAGATCATCACCACCACTAACAAGGTCTGCTGGACCAGTTGAGTTATCACACCAAGACGAGGCCACAGATTTGCACGAGGGGACGGGTGAGGGACACTGGCACGTGTTGCCAGGATAACAGATGTAGTAGGGCTCACAGGCTGCCGGCCTACTGCATGGCTCTGCAGGTATTCTTGTTGAAGAGGGAGTAGACGAGCCGGACTGAAGCATGGCGAATGTGATGGAACCATCACTACCTATCACCGCGATCCATGTTGCATTTGCATTCGTGCTTTCTGAAAAGATGAACTGCCAGAGAAACACTCTGCTCGAATCATAGAATTTCCAAGAATTGCCACTTAGGACAGCAGAAGCAACTGCACCGCGCCCTTTATTGATGGTGATTCGGGCATCTCTGCCCATGGACCAATACGGCTGTGGAGGGTGGAAACCTGCGGACAGAATCATATCCCCGGACTTGATCTCAAGCGAGTAAGTCAAATTAGTCGTGCCACGATCACTGATTAGCCTCATTCCTTGAGAGAATTCTTGATCTGGAAGGAGGGTGTTAGTGGGATGGCTAAAACTCTGCCAAATGAAGCTGCCATCACTCCCAACCAACACAAGATTACCATTATCCAACAATTGCATTGCAGAAACTCCTTTATTACCAGTATCAGTCGACCAAATCGTGGAACTCCCACTCTGTAAGAAAGCATTACCAGAATCATCAAACTGAAAGCTGTCTGAATTCTTAACTGGGGATTCTCTATTGGCAGCCCAAACTATAGTTGAGCTGCTCTTGTGGATCACAACAAGCAGAAACTGAGTGACATCTGCAGCAGTGGTGGTTAAACCGAAGGCGAAATTCGAGTTGTTTGACAACAGAAACAATCCATCATTGTCTATCCAATACATTTGAGACCCTTTGAATCCAGGATCCAAATTCCCTATATGTTGCACACTCCCACTGCAGATTTCCAGCAGCAACACTAACATAATCGAAATGCATGAAAACCCCCAATTTCCCATCACCGATTATAGATTTTTCTTCAGCAACAGCCACAATCAAAACCAGATCAAAAAACTCAACATACTTCAACTAGAAAATTCACTCTCCCCATTTTTTCAAGAATTTCAGGAAACCCCACAATTTTGAAACTGCAGAAACAAGAAAAAAATTCACTCTTTCAACAGAATTTTGATTCCTTTCCCATTGTTTCAAGAATTCCAAGAAACCTCACAATTTCCCCATTTTTCCAAGAATTTCGGGAAACCCCACAATTCTGAAACTGCAGAAACAAGAAAAAAATTCACCCTTTCAACAGAATTTTGATTCCTTTCCCATTGTTTCAAGAATTTCAAGAAACCTCACAATTTCCCCATTTTTTCAAGAATTTCAGGAAACCCCACAATTCTGAAACTGCAGAAACAAGAAAAAAATTCACTCTTTCAACAGAATTTGGATTCCTTTCCCCTTGTTTCAAGAATTTCAAGAAACCTCTCAATTATGAGAGTGCAAACCACATAAACAGAGCAATAAATAATCCAACAAACTGGAGGACTCACAATTATCCAATTCAAGTTCTTGATACCTAAATGTTGCCAGAAAACACTGAAAATGAGAGAGACAGCTCAATTTTTGACAGCAGAGAAAGTTCTGACAATGTCAAAATAGACCAACCAATGGACTCAAACAGGAAGCTTCACAAATAAATAATCCAATTGGAACAAAGTATGGAAAAGAAAAAAAAATTATCTTTCAGAGGAAATTTCTCTGCATCACAGACATTAAATGAAGTCAGAAGGTAGGTAGTAGACATGCACATACCATTCACTCACATCACAGAATTGCAGCCACCAAAAAATTGAGTCTTTTTAGCAAAAGTCTGAAAGATGAATAAAAACAAAAAGAAGAAGAAGAAGAAATACAAGTGGGATTTGAAGAGATGGGCATTTTCCTGAATTGAAGGGAGAAATAAACAAAGAGAGTTGGATGAATCTGTTTGTGCTTATGTCAAAGTCTTGGAGAGATCTGTCATCTGAGGTGGGCATTAAATTTTTATCTTCCAGAATGCAGGTGGGCTATTAATATACTATATGGCTATGGGGGGTCATCACCAATATTTTGAAAAACAAGATTAAATTTTGAAGTATGTATGATTGAGTATCAAGAAATGCTTATGTATGTGTTGCATATTGTTTGCGTATGTATGTGAAAATATGAAAGGAAATACTACTAAAATAAAAGAATTGAGTCAACAAATTGAAACATCTATCTAACCCCACCTAAAAGTTTTTCTTGGACTCGTGCTTGCTTCATGTAAAGAGTTTCTTACAAATTGTGAATATTCTATGCTGCATTTGCACATAGCTTTTTTGGTGTGGGGTGTAATTGGTCAGGTGTAAACTGGGATTCTTCATATCCCTTTCAAATGTTGAATTTACTTAGATTGCATCTAGTTCCGTATCAAAAAGTTCAAACTTTGCTCGTTTATTATCGAAGTGAGTTCCAACTAATTAATACGTCAAGCACAATTAATTAAAGTTAGTAAACTTTTTCGAGTTTAGTTATGTCTACAAGAATTTTCTGAATATAATATAAGTTTAGAATAAATTATTCTATTTTTAAAATTAAAATATTTACTAAAATTCACTATTTTATGATAAATAAAGTTATTTATACTCATCGCTAACTAAAGTATAAAACTCTAGATTATATATATGTGTGTATATATAAATATATTTTATTTAACTCGTCAATTTATTAAAAAAAAGTATCAAGTTTGATTTTGTTAATGATTCTCTTAATCGAGTTCAAACAAGTCTTTACTCTATGGTTCAAATTCCACCGAAGTGTAGGTAGTCTTTCTATTTTATATGGGTATGTTTCTAGTTTATATACTAATTTGATTGTGTTACTATAATGATTGATTTATAATATCATTGGTTAGTATTGTGATATGATAATGTAACTTGTATCTCAAAAAAAAAAAAAAATGTGAGACGAAGGATTCAATTTCAATAACATAGACAATTTTGATTACTAGATTTCAATCTTATAAAAAGAGTATGTTTATGCTTGTACAAATTATCTCAATGAAAGTGACACTTCTAGTTCTAAATGGCCACTTGTGTAGAAATTTATAGTTTACAAAAGTGATGCTCATAAAAAAAAACGATACAAACTTGGATGTGGACAACCACGATCCTTAATTAGAAATAACTAATTAGGGTAATTAATACTCAACCACGATCTTTTTGTAATGTCGTTTTGAGTTTTCAAATTAATTGCATTTTACCTGTCGTTTTAATTTTTTTTTTGATAAAATTTACCCATAACTAATCTTGTTTCATTGATTATTCAATATATAATTATTATTGTTTTCTCTCTTTTCACCAAATAAGGCTTATGTTATTAAAAGTAGATTGTCATTAAATAAAGCTATGTTGGGTAAAATATTTTTTTATTAAAACATGTTTGAGCTTAGGATGACATATAAAATGAATAGGAGGAATTAGTTTTAATTAGAATTTAATAATTCATAATTATGATTATTTAATTAATTTATTAGGACTTAATTAATGTTCCTCACAATGTGGACGTTTGCCTCTTTTTTTCTTCAAGAAATTGATTTCGTATATGGCGAAATCATAAAATATTTCGGTATCCATTGCATTTCAAACCTATGCATAATTTAATCTTGTAAACTATGTATTTCTATATGTTGATTCATCGATTGCATAGAGAGAGAGAGAGAGAGAATAATTGTATAAAATTGTCTCAAATATTAAAACTTAGTACGTATGTGTTTATGCCATGTAGCATCTAAAGTTTATTTTATTAATAGTTGATAGAGGGGAATTAATGGGGAAATAAATGAGGGATGAGATTATTAAATAGGGTTTGACGAATTTGACGAAAGATAAATTAAAAAAATAGCCATATTAAGGTCTAAAGCATACCAACTCCATATCCCCTTTTCATTTTTGAAATGTTAATTAGTTTGTACATGGATTTTTTTTTTTGAACAAAATGGATTTTGTTTTTTATCCCTTAAAAGTGTTTTTCAACTATAGAATTACCTAGTCCATTTTGTCATATATATCTATAGGTCAAAGATCATATAAAAATGAGTCTTAAAAATGTGAAATATAAATAAATTTGAACCATTGATCTTTGCATCATCTACAGTTAAGATTAACAGATGCATCAATTTTATGATACACAAATACTATAAGAGATGTTTATTACTATAAACTTTATATATTATGACTGTATGAATGAATTAGGTAACTTGTGCGGTTGAAGAAAGGACTGCTAAACAAGTACAATAATATTCAATTAATTAAAGTTATGGTTTTCCCCTAAAGTGAAAATTACACTTGTATTTAACAACTTAATTAGTCTTTAGTTGTACCAATTACCAAATAATAATCATAGCCGTGATAATTAGAAGAGTAAAGACTCAATCCGCAACTCAATTTCACATACATTAGCAACGATTCTTTATTTCAAAACTTTCTAATTGTGGGATTAACCTCACTCTTGTATTTTATAAATTGTATAATTACTTGGTAAATATGACCGCCAAGTAATAATAAAATTTAAAAATAAACATGATGATAATCACAAAATTGGAATAAGAGATCAATATTATTGTGAAACGAAAGGTATATGTATATATATATCGTCTGTGTGAAATGAGCATGAAAGTTAAAAAAAAATGTGTGTGTATGTGTGTGTGTGTGTGTGTGTTTTCTTTTTCTTTGGAGTACATATAATCCAAATATTGTATGATGTTTCAAACATAAATTATATATGAAAAGATCTTAAAGATGCATTCACATGCATGACGACAATCAATTAATCAAGTTGGAACGTGCATGCATAGTACTTATGTTTGATGGTATGATGTAATAAAAAACAACATTAAAGTATTCAAACCCACCTAATTATACTATTTAATCAATCTATTTAATTCAAGGAAATTATATATTTTACCGATAACTATACTTTTGTAATACAATTTGCTTGGTTATAAAATATAAATATTGTAGTAAGATTTTATGGAGAGTGTTTGGGAGAACTCATAAAGTTTTTCAAATAAATTACTAGACACCTTATATTGGTATTAACTACATTAATTAATTCACGTTGGCACACATTTAATTTTATGAGAATTAAGAATATGAAAATTTTATTTGGTGTTGAAGGTGAATATTTTCCTGCTGCGGCTTACATCATGTGCGTAGCTGGATTTTAATTATACTACTATTTATTATTTATTTCCAATTGTTTAATATCAGACGGCTGGAATTTATTCGATATGATGATTAATTGATTCTTATTACTTTGATGAAATATATATAGAATCGTGATTGGTGAAGTGCACGATTTCGGGATTTGCATCTTATTAATTCCTCCCTATCGACTCACGTTCTAAATTTTGCTTTTTTTGGAGTTTTATTTATGTGATTATAATGGCATATATATAGTCATTTTGGCCAAAGAATAACAAATATGTCAAATAATGGTCACAAACTTGTAAAATATGAATTATGATTAATATTAATGAGAAGAGTCTCTTTTATCTTTACTCTCTCTCACTCGGATCCATTTCTTTGACCCGCCCTGACCCGACTCATGATGCAGCCGACGCCGCCGTTGAACACCTGCAGCGTTTCGTGGTGGACGTCCAGGAGCAGAATGCTGCCACGGTGGAATTCCCTCAACAAGAATATAAAAGAAAAAATATACTCCCTCTGTCCACAATAAATTTGCCACATTATGCATGGATGTCACGGGTTTTAATAATTTGTTGGTTGATTGTATTGTGAGTGGAATAAGAGTCTCACTTTTATATAGTTTTAAATTATGTTGCAAGTGAAAAAGTAAGTGAGGTGTGTGGGGGACTATTACTATAAATGGATGTGGCAAATTTTTTGTGGACAGACCAAAAAGGAAATTGTGGCAAATTTATCGTAGACGGAGGGAGTACTCAGTACTATATATAATAGGAGAAGAAGCACAACATTTCAATACCATAATTCACTCTCGTGTCATATTTGAAATTTTGATATTTTGATGAAATGTCAGAATTTTCTTTGCATTTTTCTAAAGATCCGGACTATTTTTAAAATTCATGCCAAAGGTCAAATCATAAAATATAATTAATTCTAAATATATATTAGTTTGTAACGTATGTATTAAAAGTTAAACTTCGTAATTTATAGTACTTCAACATCTTCAACTATATTGATGGAACTCGAGTACTTAATTATTTTCATAATTATCTATTTATTTGTTAAATATATTTTTGATTGACTCAAAACTTTTAGCAAGATTGCATCACACATGATTTTTCTAATATGATTTACCTTTTTTTGTATTATTTTCTAATATGATTTTCCTTTTCAACATTTTGGAATATTTCGTCGGTCTATTATTTATATTATTCATACAATTTTATCGGGGGAATTAAGATTTGAAATTCATATATAATTTTAAATATTTTACGAAATGTTCGTGACATTATGACAGCTTATAACAATAAAATAATAACACAAGATATAAAAAATACTATTATCACAATAAAAATCTAAACATAGGACCTAGTTGTCACAACTTTTTAATTTGTTTATTCTAAATACTGTAATGTTTATTCTAGTCGAAATCTTCTTCAGAATGGAGAACATTATTGGAATATTTCGTCGGTCTATTATTTATATTATTCATACAATTTTATCGCGAGTATTGAGATTTGAAATTCATGTACTCCCTCCGTCCCATTTATATAGACTCGTTTTCCTTTTTCGGATGTCCCAAATATATAGGCTTATTTCCATAAAAAGTAATGTTTTTTAGCTCATTTACTAATATATCCCTATTTAATTTTTTGATTAACTCATAAAAATACATTGTCAAATAATAAATAGGGGCATATTAAGAAATTTACTATATAATTTACTTTTCCAATAATTTTTCTTAATCCTTGTGAAAATTTCAATCTGCCTATATAAATGGACGGAGGGAGTATTAATTTAAATATTTTATGAAACGTTCGTGACATTATGACAGCTTATAACAATAAAATAATAACACAAGATATAAAAATACTATTATCACAATAAAAATCTAAACATAGGACCTAGTTGTCATAACTTTTTAATTTGTTTAATAATTAATTTCTCGTTCGACTGAATTACGATGCCAATATTTCGTTTCCTCCGACGTTGTTTCAACTTTCAGTGTCACAATAATTAGCTTAATTTTGATGTAAGTGACGAGATTCTCGATATTAGGGATTATGGCAAATGAGGAATACTTAATTAATGTGTGCAATTTTGTCATCAAAGAAATAATTAAGTGATTGAAAAATAGGATTATTAATTTATTTATTAGGTGATCAGCACAGCAAGAATAAACCTTCTAGTAGAGATCAAATCAAGTGATTAGTAATAAATTAATCAAGCAATTTGTATTCTCGTATCTTGGGACTTTCGAAGGAAACGTCTTCATGGGTCTGCAAAATGACAAAGATAAATATTTTTTAATCTCATTCTTTTATTTTTTAGTTTTCTATAAAATAATTATGCAGCTGGCAGATTGTGAATATCAATGTCATTGACAACTACTCCCTCCGTCTCATTTATACAGGCAGATTGAAATTTTCACAAGAATTAAAAAAAATTATTGGAAAAGTAAATTTCTTAATATACCCACATTTATTATTTGACTATGTATTTTTTATGAGTTAATCAAAGAATTAAATAGGGATATATTAGTAAATGAGCTAAAAAACATTAGTTTTTATGCAAACAAGCCTATATATTTGGGACATCCGAAAAAGGAAAACAAACCTATATAAATGGGACGGATGAAGTATTATTCTCCCTCGCGGATTACTGGAACCATGATGCATCAATATTAATCTCTTTTAAAAAAATTAATACGTAAATGTATTCGTGAAAGTGACCATTTTGAGTATGTAATTAAAGATCATTTGAAGAATTTCTGTTATTAATGAGACTAAGCTCAAAAGCATATTACCAATAATTGAGTATTGTAAAACATATTTTTGAGCGTATCCCATTGTTCTTGAATATATTCAAAGAAATGCAAAGAATATATTCAAATAAGATTATCTAAGTTGTTCTAAAAAAAAAGAAAAATTATCTAAGTTCAGCTGCTCATTATTTTAATTAGATCTAATTACAGTATCGAATAAAATATATCCAAAATAATAATAAGAAGTTATTTTACGATAATTAATTTAACTTCATTAGTTTTTCAACAAAAGCGCATTGAGAAGGGATAAGCCATAAGGAGAAATGTCGTCCAAGTTGGGTTAGGCATTGAAAAACTTCAGCAAGAAAAGAAAATAATACTCCGTCCGTCCCACCATAAGTGGCTACATTCTTTTCGACACGGGAATTAAGGAAAAAATTATTTAAAGGGTAAAAAGATAGAAAGTGGTGGGGTCCATAACTTTTTGTGAGAGGGGTATATTCCCTTATAAAAAAAGTGACCACTTATCCCGGTACAACCCAAAAAGAAAATGTGGGCACTTATTACGGGACGGAGGGAGTACTAATTTTACAATTAAAAGTCCTGTCAAAAGAATTATTATTAAATGTGAAAAGCTACTTTTGCTTGAATCACAATTTAACTAAGCATTAGGTCAGAGACTGTGCCTTGGAAAAAAAAAATCTTAAACATTAAAAGCTATGAATTAGTATTGGACAGAGTTTGCTGAGTGGTGTTAATATAAATTATTTTTTGTGAATGATAAGAATCCAATTAGATTGCTTTTGAATTTGATAGAAGTCATTTGTTTGGTTAAGGATAGTGGGATTAAGTGCAATAATTGTGTTAGAGTTTATTTAAACTCTAGTAATATTTTTATATTATATTTTGCTCTTTCTTCACAAATTGAATAAATCACAGTCATATTCAAGGTGGGATAGTGGAAGAATGTTGGCCTTGTCAACCAATTTTGATAGTAAAAAAAAACAATTTTGATAGTTAAAGACCTATTTTTTAGGAGGTAATATCTTCCTCATATAATGTGTTTTATCCATGATTCAAACGAGGTTTTGAAGCTGAAGATCAAGAAATCGAGTTCTTTACATAACCCACTTTCAAAGTACCAAATCTGAGAGAGAGAATCATTGTTGCTAAGAGTTGGCACAACTTTTCTTACAACTTCTTGTAGTATTTTGTAAATCAGAATCAAAGATTTTAATGTTATTTTTTTGAAAGATCTTGTGAGATTGTGGTCTTTTGTACTCTCTTCACAGCTACATTTTGTTCGTCCTTGTGACGGCTAATTAAGGTTCAATAGGATAGAAAGTACTCCTTCAATCCTCGTATACGTGTCTTAATTTGGAAAAAAAATGTCCCCGAATAAGTATCGTATTATAGATTTTATGCAAAAGTTATGCCAAATTTCCATGTTTACCTTTCGACTTAAAACAAAAGGATTACTTTCTTCAATTTTTTATGCAATTATTAGAGGTATGAATAGGGGTGGGAAAATTTACCGAAACTGCCGTATACCGCACTTATCGTACCGAAAAAATATCGAAAATACCGAAAAAATCGGTATACCGAAATTTTCGGTACGGTATGATACCGTACCGATAATTTTCGATACGATAACAATATGAATTTTTTTATACCGACGGTATACCGTACCGTACCGAAAATTCGGTATATACCGTAAAGTCGGTATATACCGTAAATTCGGTTCATACCGATCTCGGTATGTACCGAATTTACGGTATATACCGAATTACCGTCAATATAATCTAATATGTTAAATTAAGTGAAAATGAAATTTTGGTTCGGCAGGATATATTATTCGGTATACCGTGAAAGTTCGGTATACCGAATAGCGGTACGATATACCGAACAAACGGTACGGTAACGGTATAATGCGTGGTGGATACCGAATTTTCGGTATACCGAGTTTCGGTATACCGAACGGAACGGTATGGTTACGGTATAAAATTTTTCATACCGAAATTTTCGGTACGGTATACGGTATGGCGAAAAAATTTCGGTATACCGTACCGAACCACCCCTAGGTATGAAGAGTCATTTTGACCACTTTCTTGATATACGTATTTTGATACTTATTCGGGGACGGAGGGAGTATTGCATATGGTCGAATCTTTTCTCTGAGGATCCTAATTAGCACTTTAGTAATAACTTTTTGTGAAATGAGTGATAAAGTGTTAGTTATTTTTCGTGACACCATTTAATTCACGTTTCTATAAGCGAATATTTTGCCCTGAGGCATTCCATGAGATTTATTTATAAATCGTGGAAAATTTACATCCATTGTGTCTATACTCGTAATATATTTTTCCGCTGCTAATCTTGATCAAATTTATTCGACCTTTGGTCACAACTTTGTACTAAACATACTGCTTTACAAGTACCTATTTCTTTCAAGTGGGATTGAAATATTGCTATCCTTATCTTACTAAAAAAAACTTGATAAATTTTGTATAGTTTTTTTTTTTTTGGTAATTGTAACATTAAATTTTAAAAAACTGTGTCACAATGGATTCAAGCTTAAGATTTTTTGCCTAAAATATTAACCACACTATCGCTAGGCGCAATACACACAAATTTTGTATAGTTTAGAGTTAAATAATGTGTCTATGCTATTAGAAGAAATAAATCAAAAATTGATTTTTTTGATTAATCTTTGTGATGTTGACGGTGGGAAAATTTATTTCTATAGAATACGTCTTAGCCATCAAATCTTTTTTGGATATACGAAGCCTTGGAGTTGAGACATATTTTCGATTGGAGTAAATCACAAGCAAGATAAATATATTTGTATTGGAAATTTTCTCACTTCTTTGTGGACGTAGATTAATGTCATATTCACACAAATTAATTTATATTATGTTTTAATTTGTACACTTATAGAAGCTATGTACACTAAAAATAATAGTAGTTGGGCCATAAATTTATTAAACAAACATTATAATAAATTTTAAAGGCCGCGTGACGGTGGACTTGAACCCGTAACCTTTGATCCGGACATTAACCACTCTACCACTAGGCTACACACGCACACAATTGGGCCTTAAATTTAATCACTTGAAAATGGGCCGATATTTGACAGAAAATGAAATTAGCTCATGAACCCAAGCTGATTTATATTTGAGCTGCCAGCCATAAAGAATAAATTAAGTCATACTCCATCCATTCATGATAAGCGTAACACTTTGAATTCGGCACGTGTTTTAAAAAATGGTTGGTATTTTTGGTTTTGAGTGGAGAAATGAACTCACCATAATGAATTGTTGTGAGATTTAAAATAATAGTAGTGAGTATGATCATTTTCCAAAATGGAAAGTGTTACACTTATCATGAACGTACACAAAAGGAAATTGTACTACACTTATCGTGGACAGATGGAGTATTTGGTGAAATTATTTCCAGCCCAATTGTTTTGGTTACCATCCATAACCACCAACGTTGTCGCGAGTTGCCCCTGCAAATGCATTATTGGAGCTCAGCGCTTCAAGGTTCACATCCCGTAACATTAGCATGTAGCTCAGTTGGTATTCATCGAAGGGAAAGACACAACCTAAGACCCAACCTAACTATATAACTAGCACTCTAGCATGCCCCACCTCTTAATTGGTACTCTCTCTGTCCCATTAAAATTGTCCTTCTTTTCTTTTTGGATTGTCCCATTTAAATTGTCCTCTTTCTCAAAAAGTAAATAATTAACCCTTCAAAAGTAATAAGACCTACCCATTTTCTCTCTTTTTACCTTTCTCCTTAATAACCGTGCCGAACAGTAAGAGGACAATTTCAACGGGATGGAGGGAGTACAATAATTCGTACTGAAAAAGTGGAGTCACCTCGCAAAGACTTGGATCTGGTCCAATTTGAATGGTCAACATATGTCAGATGATACATAAAAATGGTCTTACAGAAATCATATAAATACAAAGAGCTGACTAAAAAATGAGAAATGCCATATACTAATACTAATACAACACGAAGGTAATTAATTCTATGATTATTGACTAGTCTGGATAACTAGCTATCAAGTTCCATGATGACGGTAACACTTAAGATCAAGTTGGCCAAATATCCAACCAACAGCTTTGTGTTTAACTACAACTCAAGCAACATGTCACATTCAGTAATAAATTCCATTTTTTCATTTATTTGGATTGGATATATGTATATATATCCCATGATAATTTTAAGACAAAATGCATACAGCCAGCCAAATGGAGATACTATCAAGGCATCTAATTTCTATTTTTAGGATGATCTATTGATCATCAGTTGCTATCCACATTAAGTTCAAGAGAATATTCTTAAACAAACAAACAAACCTCAGCAAAGACAAACTTTTATACTAAAAAAAGTACCATGACCTCCCACATTGCAACTCTTTCTGCTGCAGGCTTATTAACATATATATAATAATTAACAAATACTAGCAGATGTATCCATGGAGCACAAAAGAAAATTCGTGTAACTGCGTAATTAAGCTCTTGTAAGTGAGCATAACAATCAACAAACTAGTTCACCATACTGAGCAAGACTAGTATAATTTTATTAAATATGTATATTATATTAATGTCACCAAACAAGTTTACAAAGATGGAGAACAGATCAAATAAGTGGATTATAGGATCCCATGCACATTAGAATCCCCCACTAATACTAATCATCCTTCTTTCCCCAAAGTCATGTAGTTTGAATTAAACCACATAAAATACATTGGAATATTGTAAAAGAAGTGAATAAAAGTAATCTACTACTGTGTGGAGACATATACCAAAATTTTAGAAAGGAGCATAAGTGTACCCGGCAGGTGGCACTCCTGCTCCATTTACTGGTGGCATTCCATAAGGCATCATCGGCTGTACTCCCGGAGCATAATACCCAGCGCTGCCAATCTTAGCAAAACTGGTTTGGCCTTGCATGCCGTCTCTGGAATATTGTTGCCATACCATCTGCTCCTGCGCTAGCAGACCCTGCTTCTTTTCCATATCAGCCATCTGCACGTACGCAGGGGGGAGAATACTCAACGATGCAGAGAATGGGTCTTGTCCAAACGTCTGGACCGTTCCATCAGGTGCCGGGAGTGCTAATACAGGAGTTTTATTTGTCCCGGGACCAGGCAATGCTACGCTGCTGGCACTGCCACCACTCGACTTTGTAGTGCTTGTATGATGTTGAACCATTCCCTGATCATACATGCCATCCAAGAGTAATGAATCTAATCCACCACCCATTGCAGCCTTTTGCTTGGAGAGATGACTTGCAGACTCGACCAGAGCCAACTCCCAATCAGCCTTCCCAGCCTCAGCAGCTGGATTCTGCCATGCAGAACTCACCTCTGCCTCTCCATTTGATGGGAAAGCCTCCCACGAGCCATTCCCGTTGTTTGCAACAGGTTCAGCAAACAATGCCAATGCTAGCTTGTTGCCTTGATCATCTGCAGTCACTTCCCTCAAATCCACCAAATCCGTGGTCGCCTGAACTGCAGGCTTAGGAGGCTCTGGCTCAGTTGGAGGTGGGGGAGTTATGTTCTCAGGAGGTGGCAGTGCTTTAATCTCATTCATATCCTGCACTTGCTCTTCCTGTGGCTTTGCCCCACTCTCGACCTTCCTCTCAGGACTCTTCATTCCCTTTGACCTGTCCCTCACATACTCGTCCAAAGTCTCAAGTAATTTGTCGGTTATTTTTTGCACTTCTGGATACTCAGAGGACCGCGCCACACCAATATCCTTGCACCAGTTATAGAATCCAACCAGTTCGTCAATCTGCTTTGCAGCGCTAGCATATGCATCAAAGGCCTTAATACAGTCTTGATGCTCCATATCAAAGAACTTATCCAGAAGCACTGCCAGAACCTCACACACATCAGCATACAACTTGAAACTCTCCTTCACAATGGCGTACAGAGCCACCAAAATCATCCGCTCATTCTTTGCCAATCCTGTGGGTCGACATGCCAAAAACCGATCCAACAGCCTCTGCAAATGGCCCATCTTCCCAAAAATCTTCACCAGTGTCATTTCCCTTAATGGAGTAGCATCTTTCTTGTCATTTGTCGACTCTCTCACATCTCCTGATGACCTTGATTTGCGCATCCCATTATTTGGCTCATCACGGTATCCATTGAAATCATGATCATAACCCCTGTTTGATCCAGGAGGAGAACGATAACCAGGTCTATCATCCCTATCATACTCATAATCGCGGCCCCTGCTTGATTCAGGAGGAGAACGATAATTAGGTCTGTCATCTCTACCCCCAAATCTCTCGATCTCACCACCCTTTCCACTCTGCTTCCGCTCATAAGCCATCAACTCGAGCTTCTGGTCCAAGTACAGAGCATATGTCCTAACAAAAGCCGAATGATCCCATGAATTCGAATGAGCCTCATCGCGGAAATCAGACAAATTCAACAACCTGGTTCCCCTCCTAGTAGCATACATGATCTCCTGCTGGAAAACAACATCCCCCTCATTGAGCAAACGATGAATGAGCATCAAACACTTGAGTGCAACAATCCAATCACGCGTTTTCCCCAATCTTTTGGACACAATTACGACACAGGCGCTAACATATCCATGAGAATAGGTCGTTAATTGCAGTATTTCCCTTATATGCTTCTCGGAGGCAGGATCATTGTCGTGGCCGGTCGCCTTGACGACGACAACCTTCAGCTCCGGCGCTAAGTTGCTAGCGACCTTAGCGATTCCGATGCTCGTTTGATCCTTCACCGCACCGATCGCCTTGCGCAGCGTGCTTGGAGCCATGGATTCAATTCGATCTCGCTCCCTAGATAACTACATTAAATTCAGAAACACAATCACTCGTTGTTTGTTGCATTGTAATTATACCACTAAATTCATTCCATAATCTAAACTCTAAACTAATTCGAAACAGAGGTAATCTCACACAAATTAGCTACTTCAAAACAAGGAAAACAACAGTGAAATGAACAAACAGAAACACACACACACCTTTTCTTTGGTTATGCGACTAGGAAAAGTGATCCACTACACAGAAAATGAAGCAGAAATGGTGTTTTGCAGCCGTGTTTACCTGAAAAAATGAAGCAGTTAGATCCGGGCGGAAGCAATGCGGTATGAATGCGGAGACGGAATGCACCGACAGATCTAGAAAGATATTAGGAACTTGAAATTTGATTTGAGGGGAAAAAATTGGGGTAAATTTCTCTCTCTAATAACTAGATACGCGCTGCGAGGTTGGAGAGAGAAAGGTAAAGTTGAACTAAGAATGGAAACGACGATTTGAGACGGAGGATTTGGAAGATTGCCATTGCGATCGCCAGCCGTCCGATTTGATCACAAAGTTTTCGTTAAAACCACAGTTAGTCACTCTGTTTTATCTTATTTGGACATAAACCTGTGCTTAACTGTGTCTGTGTGGATGGACTTGACATTAAGTCAACTCTACTAATCTACGTGTAAATTACATTTAAAATTAAATAATTCTTTTTTTATTTTATTTTGCCAAATCACATGAAAAAGGGGGATTAAAAAGTGTGACTCGCAATGTATGGGATGAATCATGAATATGGTAGGGAAAAAAAGTTACTTGTAATTTGTGGGCCGAATTTTCATCATTTTTCTGTTTGTGGTTTTAATTTTTCAAAAAAGTTTGTACTTTATGATTTTATCTAAATAAGGTTCGCCTTTATTTTCCGGCATTAGAATGATGAATTATTTGACTGTCTATCTGATGTGAATATTAAAATGACAAGTGTATCAAAACGACGTCGTTTTCATTTGGACATAATTATAATTTAACAAAGTAATACGACGTATAGCTTTTATGAGTGAACTTAATTAAATGTCTTCTCTCCCTAAACTATACGTCGACTTTTGGGAAAGAAAGGAGTTTATGGAGAGAATAGACTGACATTTAGGGTTCCGCCGTAAAAGCTATATGTCGTACGACCTTGTCAATTTTTAATTATGCCCAAACTGAAAACGACTTCATTTTGGTACACTTGTCATTTTAATATCCACATCAGATAGACACAAATGATTCATCATTCCAACTCCGAAAAAAAGGCGTGCCTTATTTAAAAAAAATCGTAAAGCATAGGTTTTTTTTAAAAAATTTTTAAAGTGCATGCTACAAATAGAAAATTACGATATAAGCAAAGCCCAATTACATCTATTTTGGGCTGGTTGATGAGCATTGTTCTAAAGTGGGCCAAAGAGAGAGCCCAAATCTATTGATAGTGTTATTGTGTTAATATGTACAATAATTTTTAGGAAGTTTTTCGTGTATGTTTAAATTGGTGTAGTGACAATCTCGTAATTGAAAAGCCTTAAATTTGAATCTCATATGAAAGGAGAGATTCTCGAGCAAGAGAAAGATCCAATGGAAGTACGATTTGGGGAACTCTTTTCAGAAAAACCAAAGTGCAATAAAGGATATTACTCCCTCCGTCCCATCATAAGTGGCTACATTCTTTTCGGTACGAGAATTAAGGAGAAAAGTGTTTAAAGGGTAAAAAGATAGAAAGTGATGGGGCCCATAACTTTTTGTGAGAGGGGTATATTTCCTTATAAGAAAAGTGGCCACTTATCCCGGGACAACCCAAAAAGAAAATATGGTCATTTATCACGGGACGGAGGGAGTATGATTTATGAATGTCTTAATGGTCCAATGGTCATTTTTTTCCTTTTCAAGAATTGAAAACTATGACAACATTGTGCAAATGCAATAATATCTTTCTTGAGAATATCAAGAGTAGAGATTGGTGAAACCAATAATTTTACAGAATCCCCTCAAATACTAATAGTAGTAATAATAGTTTACAGAATGAAAAGGTTGCAAATGACAAATTAATTATATTAATTGCAGGAATACATTCTGTTTCCCTCTTCTTAATTTCTTTCAAGAAACCTATTTTTTAGTTGTTTCTTTTCTTCACAGGTCTTCTGCAAGTGCAAGTACTCCATAATTCTAGTTTGCATTCCTTAGTATCTCAATACGTTTGACTGATTCAACAAATGTCCTGCCACATCAACACAAAACAGTCCGACGACGTCAGACACATCGTCCATGCATGCCACGTGTATGCCACGTATTCATCTCAAAGATGTTAATTAATTTTCTTAATTAACCATATACTTTTATATATAAAATAGATCAAAAATTCAAAATAGTATACTTACTCCCAAGGAACATCATCTCCTACTAGCATCCAATCTCCTTCTTTGTCTTGATACGAGATTGTGTAGTTTAAAATGTCTGCATGACCTAACCAATAATAATAGTATATATTAATATGGATAATATATATCCAACTCGAAATATTGAAATAATATTCGAAATATATATAGAGATATTACATTTAGCAAACATGTTGATCAATGAATCTGTGAAAGCTTGGTAAGAATTATAAAGCCTGAGGTCAATCTTCCTCCCTATCGCCACGCCCTCCATCTTCACCTTCACATACATTGAGTTCCTAATTACGCCGGCGGCCGCCGCTCCACCACCAAGATGGCGGTGGAGGAGCGACTCCCTCCTCAACCAGTTGATCGGTGGCCACCCCATTAATGTTTCTTCATCTTCTTCACTATCCCTGCAATCCGAACATATATAGACAACACATATATTACTCCCTCCGTCCCACTCATTTGGTCATGTTACTGTTCGGTAAGGTTATTAAGGAGAATGGTACAAAGAGAGGAAATGGACAAGTCCCATCACTTTTGAATGGTTATTTATTTCATTTTTATGAAACAGGACAATTTAAATGAAACAACCCAAAAAATAAAGAAAGACAATTTCAATGAGACAGAGGAGGAATAAATTATTATGGAAATATTCTTACACAAATAACATTACATTACGTACATACAATCAAAAATAAAACTAGTTAGCAGTCCCTTATTCAAATGAACTCATGACTGAGATCGTGAAGTTGATTATACAGAGTTTAATTTTTGAGCAGTACACTAGCGTTAGGGTTGTGGGTAGGGGTGTAAATGAGTCGAGCTAACTCGTGAGCTACTCGGGATCGACTCGAAAAATACTCGTAATCGATTCGGTATTAGTCGAGTCGAGCTCGAGCTACTCGAGTAGATCTCGAGCTCGAGTTCGAGTTTCATTATACTCGGCTCGATTAGGCTCGCGAGCCTAATCGAGCCTAGAAATGACTTTTACATTTTATCCTTATATTATTACTTAATTACAATTTGCTTATGCATGTAAGAAACGAGCTTAAACGAGCCCGAGTTCGAGTTCAAGCTCGATAAAGATTCAACAGTCGAGCCCAACCGAGTCGAGCTCGAGCTTACCGAGTTTGCTATCGAGTCGAGCTCGAGCTCGAAAATATCGAACTCGGTCGAGTCGAGCTCGAAAATATCGAACACGGTCGAGTCGAGCTCGAGCTCGACCTTCATACTTATGGACCGAGCTCGAGCTTGAGCATGTCAATACTCGACTCGACTCGGCTCGTTTACACCCCTGTTGTGGGCCCTGAAGCTAGTGTGCTACTGAAACATTAAACTCTGAATATACACAAATTAAACAAAAGTAGCTAAAAATGTTCGAATTCTACATATATGGAAGAGCAAACTAAATTTTACGATCTTACTCGTCGTCTTCTTCGTGATTATTTCTCCGTTTCCGAGCTTGATCTCCGTCGTCGGGCTGGCCACTCCATAGCAGCGACGACGATCTTTTGCTGTCAACTTCTTCATCGCAAGTGGAATTTAGGTGACGATTATATTTATTACAATCACCTTTTTTTCTTTTTTCTATTTCTTGCATTTCCATTTGATCATTACTGCAAGAATTGAGGTCGAGCCCTTTGATCATCATCGGAGACTGGTCGGGGAGAGCCAGTCCTAGTTCAAGCTCCATCAATCTTGTATTGATCGTAAATATGAAACCAGATTAATAAAATTAGAAGTCTCCTACTTTACTTATATTGTAAGAGAATTGAAAGTGTGTAGCTTTAGTTTCAAGTATGTCGAATGTGTGTGTGTGTTGGAAGTGATATATAGTAGGTAGGAGACATTCCGATCATTAATAATAATAATAATAATAATAATAATAATAATAATAATAATAATATCCTCTTTTTTTTTAAGTCGTAGAATTAATGTAGTTCGTGTATCTTATAATTATTGTATATAAAAAAAAGGTAGTGTTATTTGGACACACTGTAGCCAGCCACACAAGCTAAAAAAGATAATATAGGTTTTAAAAATGGAAATATACCCTAATTGGGGAATCTGGAATCATAAACCCTAAGGGGGCGTTTACTTTGGGTGATAGATAGATAAAAATAGTATAGGTTAATCCACCGTTTACTTTGATGGATTGATTATTTTTTAGCTTGTTTGATCATCTAATCCTTCATATAGTCAATCATATGTTTTATCAATCTATCCTATCATGCAAAGTAAACGAAAATGTGATTATTTTCATTTTTACAGTTAATTATCGTTTTCTTACGTGTGTGACCGGCCACAGTGTGACCGATAGCTTTATTGATAAAAAAAAATTAAAATAATATAAAAATATATAGGAATAATAATATATATAATTGGGATGAAAAATGTGATATATATGGGAGTGAATAAAGAGTGAATTAAAGAAAAAGGTGAATAATATATAATTGAAAAAATAGGAATAATATATGTCGGGTGGGAAGGAGAAAAGAAAGATGGGCATTGAAAAACAGCATTGAAGTTGGGTCGGGTAAAGAGGGGCAGTGATTCCGACAGCTCACTGAGAAAAATCGATAAAGTATAAGGTAGCATTTTCAGACGACTGATGTTATTTAGTCATAATTTACTCGATTTAGTAAAAATAGATCAATTTTGTTAGATATTTGATTCATATAAAAAAGTATAATTATATATTTTATGTTAGTTTTTATATTTTTGACTTTCTATCATAATTAGTGTAAATATATTTCTTTCTTATTTTTTCGACAAAAATTTTGTATTACTTTTATTATATCTATCAAGATTGGTGTTACATTAAAATTCAAATATATTAAGATAAATTTGTTTAAATTAAATATTATAACTATTAGAGATAATCTAGAACAAAAAAATAAAATAAACCAACTTTCTTTTGTTATTGAATCAAATTATGACTAACTATAATGTGGCTAGCTGCATAAATTTATTCTTTTCATACCGCCTTTCCTTTGCCTCTTTGTGTTTTACAGACTTCATTTCGCCCACCTTTGTCTTCGTTATTATGCCCCACGCTTGCTCTCTCTCTCTGTCTCTCAAACACAAACACACAAACACATACTAGATTTATATGTCTTTTTTACTGCAACAATGATTAAGACTTACACGAGTGACATGCATGTTGAATTTGATGTTACACAATATTGGTGTAGTCTGAATAAATTTTTTTATGATGAGAATAATTATCGTTCTGAGATGTGCGTTAGGTACATTTTAGGTTCGGATCCATAAAAATATTTATAATATTTGAATTTGAAATTTTTTGTTATAAAAATACACACTCTATCAGTAGTGCATCTCCAAGAGGATAGGCTGGTGACATTCATGCTTCAACATTGACAACATTCATAATTAATTAAGGTCCTCAATTTTCCAATTTTTCGATCATCAAATTATGTTTAATGTGTTGTACATGAAATAAAATAAAGGAATAAGACTTCAAAGGCAATCAAAAGGGGCAGCCAATTTTGAAATCTTGCATTCACATATTCACATTTATAGGAAAGATCTGCACAATCAATGGTAAATAGGAAATGTTGATGGGATTTATAAAGATCTTTCAAAATTTTCAGATTAGTGTGGAAACCTTAAATTAATCATGTCTAGGCTCTCGTGGTTTGCCCTTAATTATTACCTCTTTATTAATTACTCACATGAATATCTATTGACATTTTCTCTATTTTAGTATACATGTGTTAGTCTAGTGATAGAGTGGTTAATGTTTGAAGTCAGATTCAAGTGCACGTCACACGTCCTTTAAAATTTCCTGTAGAACAATTCTACTTTAGTGATTTTGTTTCTTCCACTGGCTATTAGTTTATCAATAAAGAAGGTTAAGTCGGGAATATTTTTTTTTAATTAATTTATGTGCCACACCTTAGGATGACATCTAATATGAATAGTTCGAGTACTATCTTTTTAATATTATCAGTTCATGTAAAATGTAACGTGTAGTGCGGTACAATTGAAGATGACTCGAGACCACTTTAATTAATTGCATGTGTTTTTATCAAAAAAAAATAAAAAATAAAAAATTAATTGCATGTATTGGTTGACATGTTAAAGTGAGTTAAAGGTTATTAAAGGTTAATCCTTTAATAATCCACGCCAAGAATTTGTGCTTTCTAGATTATCAACGATTGAGTCGCAACAATAAATCTTTAATGTAATTATGAAAATTAATACTTTTACGGACACTCTTTTCTTGTCATTATAAATCTTTATAAATTGGTAAAACAAAACAACAGTCATTATTATATGTCTGATTGGTGTAGGAGTCAAAGAGGTCATATATTTTTTTTTGAGAGAACAAAGAGGTCATATATACTAGCTGGTAATTGTGAATGAGTGATGCTATTCAGCCATAATGTGGCTAGCTATAATTTGGTCGATTAAGTAAAAATTATCCAATTTTGTTAGATATTTGATTCATATAAAAAGTATGATCATATATTTTATGTTAGTGTTTATAGTTTTGGCTTAGATTCGATCATGATTAGTGTAAATATATTTCTTTTTTATTTTTTCGACAAAAATCTTTGTATTACCTTTATTATATCTATCAAGATTTATGTTACATCCAAATCCAAATATATCAAGATAAATTTGTACAATTTAAATATTTTAAATATTATAAGTCATTTAAAACTAAAAAAATTAAATAAATTGATTTTTTTTGTGGCTGCATAGATACTTGTTATTCAATCAAATAGGCGACATATACAAGTAATCCAATAATAAATTTCTCATTTTAAAATGAAATATATTACTGAATAAGTATTTCATTCCATTTCAGTCCCTTAAAAGAAAATACTTCATTTCAAAATTAATGAAAATTCTAGAGTAAAGTTAATTTCTCATTTTATCATTGTGATCATCAACACAAATTCTTTATTTTTAAATCTTTTATGCAATTATTAAGATTGAAAAAAGTAAATTTATGCAACTTCTTTAATACACTAATTAATTTTGACTATTAACGTGAATATTTATTAGGGAAAGAAAGAGAGTATTTGTGTATAGATTTTTTTATTATTGAAGTCACGTACGCTGTAAATTAATGTTAAATTGTCAGTTGTATCATCTTCTTTCCCCTCTAGAAATTTATTAATAAACACAATTAATGCTACTAGATAGAATACCGCTATATTCTAACATCTGGGCCTTTTCAAAAAATGTTCTCAAACTTTGAAATCTAATACTCCCTCCGTCCCGCTGATATTGTCTTTATTTCTTTATTGAGTTGTTCCACTCAAATTGTCTTGTTCCAAATAAGAAAAGAATTAACCCTTCAAAAGTGATGGAACCTATCCACTTTCAATATTTTTACCTTATTCTTAATCTCTGTATCGAACAGTAACAGGACAATATCAATGGGACAGAGGAAGTAATAAATATTTAAACGTTGATGAAACATAATCCAAATGGTAAAATTGAGGCCCATAATAATTAATAATTCAAATAACTACTTCTATCCATAATCGTTATTCGGATTCTACTCAAAATCGAATTCGTAAGTGTAATTAGTAGATCTGAGATAATATTCCTAAAGAAAAATTAGATTTAAACGTGGCAACAACTCATATATGGGCCACCCTCAGCTCGTGTACATGCATCATTACATATATACATATATATACACACATACACACACCATGACACCAACATTCTAACAAAATGTCATCTTGTTGTGTGCGTGTGTTAGCTTAGTGGTAGAGTGGTTAATGTCCGGACCAAAGGTCACGGGTTCAAGTCCACCGTCAAGCGGCCTTTAAAATTTTTTGTAATGTTTGTTCAAAAAAAAAATGTCATCTTGTTGGTAGTAATTAATGATACGATGGAAAATAAGTAAACCATATATACTTTATGTCGGATTGGCCTTACTTAGTAGTACTTGATTTGGTATATAATATATATACTTTATAATTCTCTCAAAAAAAAAAAAAAATTCAACTCAAGAATATTAATTAATTATTATAGTTAAGTACCCCAATTGTATGATCATTTTGGGTTTGGGGCAAATGACTCCGCAAATATACGTTTGGTTTGTGTTTCTTACTTAATTTGTAAATAAATAAATTAATTAATTAAAACCCCCACACATCACTGAAGCTCGAGCCCCATGATAATACCGACGAGTTTAACTTCTCACCATCAATCCTAAATCCTAAACCCTAAATCATAACTAAACTTTTACCATCATGAAAAGATCTATATAATTGGTTACATATATATGCAGGTAAAGTTGTCTGAGTGGATAGACCCGGTCCAGGCCCGACCTGGTTCAGTAGATGGTGCGGGCTAGGGCTGGACCAACCCTTGAAATGGGCTCTATATGGGCCTATTTTCCAGCCCAAAATCGATTGCCCAGTCTGCCAGTAGTGGCCAAGCCTGGCCCGCCCGACCCGTTTGACAACTGTGTATGCAACATACATTATACAAACTAAATTCAATGATCTTTGGAATATTAATTGTTTATTTACAAGGGTAATAATCCCCCGTCCCATTGAAAATGTCTTCCTTTCCTTTTTAGGCTGTCCCATTTAAATTGTCTTGTTTCTCAAAAAAGAAATAATTAACCCTTCAAAAGTAATGAGACCTATCAATTTCCTCTCTTTTTACCTTTGTCCTTAATAACCATGCCGAACAGTAACGAGACAAAATGAGTGGGACGGAGGGAGTAATCAGACCCGACCCCCTATACTTGGCCAATTGGGGCAAATGCCTAGGGCCCCCAAATTTGAGGGGCCCCAAAATTTAAAAAAAAAAAACATTAGTAGTATGTGAAAAAATAAAAAAAAATTAAATAGAAAGAAAGAAATATACATATCTTACAGTCGGACTTGCAACTATTTATTGAAAATGAGGTATTAGAAAAAATTGATCTTAAAAATGTTATTAATAATTTTGCTTCTCAAAATGCTAGAAGATCAAATTATTTCAATAATAATTTGATGCTTGTTCTGATTTATTGCATATGTTACTAATATTTTCTTTATAGTTTATATTGTAGTTATATCGTCATGCAAGCATTGAAGAATAAAAATGTTGAAGGTATTTTTGTTCGCCTGGGCCCCCAAAATGTCAGGGCCGGCCCTGTGAGTAATATTTTAAATTCAATCACGACATGGTTGCTCCACCCACTTCAAACATCCAAACAATATTGCATGAGGAGCTAGCAGTAAAATTTAAATGAGGAGAGGATAGCAATAGCATGAATTGAAGTAGAAATATATATTGGGAGCAAAGTGGTGATCAACTTCACGTGGTGGCACTGCATGGCGGCACGACAGGGGAGTCCACCATTGTTGGGTGTTGGATGTATAGATACACATATAGAGCGCGGATCAAATAAGAACACTTTCTTAGATAAGAAATAAGAACAAATTTGGATCCTTAATCCTTGTTGATCTACGGTCCAGATTTAACTGTGCATTTAATTACTATAATTTATGCATTTAAATGCTAATGCATTAAGTTATTGTATTTTATGCATTAAAATATTTATGCATTTAGTTTCTACATTTTATGCATCTTCGATGTAATAAAAATGAATTGTTCTTACGTTCTCATATAAGATGTGTTCTTACCAGATCCGCTCCCTACACACACACATATATATATATATATATATGTATGAGATTATTGTTGCAGAGTTAGTCGGTTCTCGAATCAAATACCCACTTGCTTGCACGTGTGGTGGAACCCTAAAAAAGGCACACATTCAATGTCCCTCTGCTCTACTTTCACTTTCATTTCAATCTGTCTAATATAGTGATGTTATTCGGATATAATGTGAGTAGCCATAATTTGATCGATTAAGTGAAAATAGATCAATTTTGTTAGATATTTGAATCATATAAAAAGTATATATGTTTTGGACGTTTTGAAGTTGGAGACAAAAGGGACAATGTAACAAAAAAATAACATGGGAATAATTGTGTGTCAGCACGTAGCTGGAGCAAGGGCAGAGTTTAATTGAGATGGGTTCAAAGTTTTCTTCTAAAAAAATGAAATATATATATATATACAGGGGCGTAGCCAGAAAAATTCGTTGGCAGGGGCTGAGTTTAGAGTTTTCTAAATTAATGTTCAAAATTTTCAAAAAAATATGCGTTTTTAAACCAACGTTCCAACATATACACAATACAAAAAATTAATTTAGACGTTAAAAATCTAGCCTAGAATCAAATAGAATAATCAAACATTAAAATAACAAGCAATATACAAAAAAAATACGAACATAAATAAGACTAAAAACAAAGCTACATAAATAAGATAAAGAGTACGTAAAATAAATTTTACATAAAAGTGAAGGAAAAAATACTTACAATTTTAAAATTATGGCCTTGTATATAAACAAGGAATGAAAGAGACCAAAGAAAAATGGAGCTTTGAGTTTAGATATAATGAATGTATTCTATTTTAATTTTTTTCTTAAAAAGTTAAACACGTCTTTCTTAATAATATAAGCGTTATACTGACTTTTTAAATGTTAAGTTCACTTTTACCTAGACTAAGGGGCCACAACTATTTATTTATTTAATTTCACATTCCTTAAATTTCTTCTTCTTCTTCAACATTCATGGCATCAAATCATCTTCTTCTTCGCGACTTCGTCAATCCTCTTCTATGCATCTTTTTCCTCCTCAGCTTTACAGAAGTTCTTCTTCTCTTGGCCAGATGTAGCATGGGCTAAGACCAATTATTTTCAATAACCTCCAAAATCAAAAGTACAAAAAAAAAAAATAAATTTAAATGGCGTGGGCTTGAGCCAACCCTAGTCCAAGCTTGGCTCCGCCCCTGTATATATAGATATATAAAAGTTATTAGCATGCATGCATATGAGTCGAAGTACTAGTTGGAAGTCGAATCATAATAAATTAAAGATTGATGAAGGTCCCCTACTTATCCTTCTCCCCCATGCTTCCCATTGATTGTGACTTGTTATTTTCACAACAGATTGAGATAGATCGATACTCAAAATTAAATTAATAATAAGTCATCATCGAACCAAGAACTTGTTGTTGTATTAGGAGTGAACAGTGATTTCATACTTATTCTACCTTTAACTTTGATTTGGGAATTGAAGTATTACTTGTAATTCAATTTTTTATTTATATAAGTTGCTTTTTACTGATAAAAGTAATAATAATTCGTCGATCATCGGATTGAAGAGACATGCATGCATGTTTCATCTAATTGAATAATTATAATATATTGTTCATCAATACTTTTAACTTAAAATAAAATAAAATAAAAAACACTTCAAATTATAATAAATTCATTTTTGTTTTATTTTTTTTAAACTAATGTTTGTAAATATTATTATCAAATATTAATGTAGAAAAGAAAAATCAATTTCTCAAAAAAATGATTGAGATTGGTGCAGCACTACATAAATCCAGCTGGCGGTGAGCTTCCGGCCAGTAATTCCCGGCGAGACCTGTCGTCGTCTCCAAAAAAGATGGGGCGTCTTGAATTTGAAGGTTTTCAATCAACCTGCAACTAAAGAAGTGGGGTTTTGAATTTCTAGAAAATTAGAAATGATGGATGTTTGCTGCAACTAAAGATAGAAACAAATGGTGAGTTTTCATCAAGAGTAGATCCCAAAATGATTATCTATTCCAATCACCAAAATTTGTAATTAAAGAATCGAAATCCCAACCCTCCCCCAATTCAAGAATCAAGGATTTCCAATTTGCAAGCAAATTAAGATTGCATCAGCAATCCACCACCGTCCTCGACCACAACCGCCATCCCCGGCGCCACAACCAATCTTTTTTGAGATACTCCCTCCGTTCTTTTTAAGTGTCCCATTTAGCTTTATTTTTTGTTTTCAAATAAGTGTCCTATTTCAAAATTTGAGAGTAAAATAATGACATTCTTCCTATTTTATCCTTATTTAATGTTTCTTGTAATTTGTTAATTAGTTGTATATATACATTAATGATGATAAGTAATAAGGTTACATAGGTAAATTTATTTATTTTCTTGGTATGTGTAATTTGACGGTGAGGGACACTTATAAAAGAATGGAGGGAGTATTGATTTTTCTTTTCAACATTAATATTAATATTTATATAATATTTACAATTATGAGTTCATAAAAAAATTTAACACAAAATATGATGTGGAAAATCATTAAATAAATAATGGTGACATGTAATTTAGTAAATGGAAAAAGTTAACATTCCGTTAAATAAGGGCTCATTAAAATAAAAAAATGAAAGTATAAGGATTTAGTAAAACAAAAAATTGTACGAGGACCTTATGAAATAAAAAATCAAGTATAGGGACCTCATAATGCATTCTGCCTAATTTGTTTTTTTGAACATTAAGTATATATTTTCTATCCTTTTCAATAATCATATTATAAAATTTTGTGACATTGCAAAATGTTTTTCCAAAAGATATAATAAAAATTATAAATATAACTCATTAAGATTTATTTGTTGGAGTCATTCTTTATACATGCAATGTTTATATTTATAAGGAGCACACAAATTCATTAGGAATTTATTTTGCCTTATATAAAATTTAAAATTTTGATCGTATAGTATCAATTTCATCCCATCAGGGTAAGAATAAAAAGATAAAATAAGTTACCCAAAAAAACTCAAGTTTTAGAAACTAAATTTAGACTACTCTTGAATATTTCTACCTATATATATCTAGAATATTGAAATAAAATATATATACATATATGGAATTTTATGGTTAGCTAATTATTGTTATTGGATCAAATATGTATTCAAAAGATCTTGAACATTAATTTAGTAGTTCTTATATAAATAAGGGTGCATGCCTGATATCATTTAACAATGTATTGAAAACAAAAAATCAAAATCAGGCATAAGTAATAGACAACAATTGATACAAAAAAGTGCCAATTATTATAAATATGATCAAAACTAAAATAAATACTAAACATTATTTTTATGTGTGAACGCACATACTTTGTGCTAGTTCCACAAAGAAAACACAAGAAAAATCAAAGTACATAGACACACATGCTTGAGAAGGAGACGAAAGTGAACAAAATTATATTGAGAGGAGTTTCAAAAAAATGCACCACAACGTTGGAAATCAGATTGGAAAGTTAGCGAAGATTCCATTCCTCACCAACAAGAGAAGGGAAGGAAATTTTCCTACCAAAATTGCAACAGATTGGAAAAATTTCCCACCAAAATCGATACAGAAGATGAGAGAGAGAGGAGGGAGGGAGGGGGAGAGAGAGAGTTAGGCGTTGATGGCGAGGTTTTTTGAGGAAGAGATTGTGGCAGCCATGTATGTATACGTAGCCATTAAATCAAAAGTCTTGATTATATAAACAATCAATATTATAAATATGGAAACAGTCGTTAGGCTGCTGCTGCCTGCATTGCGTTTAGGGAAGATTGATTTAAAAGAGTGAGTAAGAGCACTCACATGCTCACTTATAATCACTTTTTAACTCTAAATTTATGCTAAATAACAAAAAGTGAAATAAAAAGTTCATCCAATAGATCTCCTAAATTGAGTAGACCCCACAAAAATATTTACACTTCCTTAAATTTTTCCTCAAATTTACACCTCCCTAAATCTATTTTTATCTTACAAGTTGAGTTGGGCCCACCATTTTTATAAAATAGTTAATGAAAATAGGAGAACTATTGTATGTATTTGTAAAATAGGAGAAAAATGTAGTATAAGGAAAGTTTTAGAATGAAATTTAGGAACAAAATTTTGAGAATTCTACTGAGAATGCTCTAAAGTGAGTAAGTCCGTTGATGTTAATTATTTCATCAAATTGGGCTGGGCTGGGCTAATGGAACTTTAGCAGTTTTATTTTCGGAAAATTAATTCAGCCCAACCCGTAATACTCACTCCTATTAATAGTCCGTAAAATTTTTGAAGGACTTTTTTTTTAATCTAGAATTTTTTAAGGACTTAAAAAGTCTACACGTAGCGTTATTAATGATCAATTAATATTTGATAGTGTGCAACCGGCCTATCTATCTTTTTTATCGTTTATTTAAACTAAATATAGTAGTAATTTTGCTTTAGTGAGCAAGATACTAGCCTATTTTTAAAAATTTATAACAACTTATAAAAACTAGCCACTCTTAAATAGAGTTGGCAAAATAGGTTGACCAACCGGTTCACTGCACGATTTGGTCGGATTAACCTGTTGATCGTACGATATGGTCGGATTAAGTTACAAATATTCTCAAGAAAAATGATAATTATCTGAAAAAAAAGTGAATTATAATTTTAAAATATCATGTGGAAATTATCTTGAAAAAAAAATGACAACGCATTGTAGTTCAATCTCGCCTAAGTCCACCTATAAATTATAATATACGATGAGGACTTCGATGCGGGACCGCAACGTACTGCCCAAGCAAATTACATAATATAAAAATTATTGAGTCTAAATTGCAAAAAATACTAAAGGTTGGGTATCAATTTGTATATCTATATATTACCACTAGAGATGGCAGTGGATCCTGGAACCAGTCCAGATCCGTTTTTTAGGATTTAGACATAAAAAATTTGGACCCGACGGATCTGGAGTAAAGTTCCAAAAAATAGATCTGGATCTGGATTCAAAAATTTGAGATCCAGATCCGGCCCGTGGACCCAGTATACAATATATATATATATATTAGTTTTGTTTTTAAATATAATTTAGTTTATTTTCTAATTTGGTCTAATTTAGTTCTTGATTGATTGTAATATTTAGTTCTTAACTTGAATGACTTAGAAGAATTATTTTAGATGATTTTAATGATATTTATGGTTTAATGAATAGTTTTGAACTTTGAGATGATGTTAGAAGTCTATATATAATTATTATGATGTTATTATTGATTGTTTACATTAAAAGAAAATTGAAAGTTCCTCTAAAAAAAAAAAATTAAAAGTAGAAAAAACTATGGATCTGGGTCTGGACCCGAAATCCACAGATTTCATGGATCTGAATTTGGATTTTAATTTTTTAGACCTAATGGATCTGGACCGGATCTGGACCAAAGGTCCAAAAATCGGATCTGGATCTGGACCAAGCAAAATCCGATCCAGATTCGGCCCATTGCCATCCCTAATTACCACAAAGACTTTGGTGCAATCCATTACAACGGACGTCGTCGTATTCGTACGATCTTTACAATTTTTATTTTAAATATTGTCAATAAATATTCAACCTCTTATAATTTTTGTGAATTGGACATACTTTATATTTTCGATATCCAACAAGAAGATTAGGCGTGTTCAATGACTATGTAGACTAGAGTGCCGTTATATACATATTACGTCGACATAAATATTTCAAAATAATGTTCTGGAATATTTATTTGTAACATTTTAAAATTTATATCTAAATTTAAAAAAAAATCACAATTGGACATTAATTTGTAATTAACCCATATTTTAATACTTGTACACTTTTACAATTTTTATTTTATTTTATTTTATTTTTTGACGAAGATTATGAGCGTGTTGAAGAAAAATATTCAACTTTAAGGAAAGTTTTAAGTCTTGTCAATGACTATGTAGACTAAGGGAAATTTTAGTTCTAAATTATGCAAGAGATAATAATTCCAAATTCCAAATTATAATGATGAAGACAAAGAGGGGAAGATGTAGATTAATCGTGCTATGTAGCTTATTCCAAATTATATTGATGAAGACAAAACCGAAGCTCTGCATTTGTTGAAATTTATTATTAACTAATTTATCAAATATTACAATTAAATGCATTCAAAATGGACATAAGTAGAGGTCATGAAGAGAAAAGGACAATCAACACTCCTCTCAAAAAACTGCACATCATAAAGAATACTATTATGATCAGTTTTTGATAATATGATGAATATACAATCACTAATACCATAAATTCTGCATAGACGAAAAAATCACAAATACAGACCTTAAAGAAATGAAATTAACTGAAGCACATTAAGATATCACTAAGAAATTCAACATTATAGCATGTTATTCTACATCTTTAATACGAACTCACCTGTAATTTTGCAACTCCAAGGGTCTTTGAGATAGCACTAAGAATTTCACTATTTGTTTGTTGTTTTTGTACCTCAAGTATATAAGGATTAATTAAAGACACATTATGCTCCTATAGCATTAAAAATAGAGAATTATCATGCCTATCTATACATACGATTCTAAAGGAAACTTCATCACCTTTCGGGTAGAACATGTGCTTTCAGCTACATAACTCTCCTTGTACGTAAGGGGCTCAATAAAAGTATATTTCTCGTCCAAGTGGGGATGGCCTAGTGGTGGAGTGGTTGCCTGTTGACCAATAGGTCAGAGGTTAGAGTACTCTCGGCCACAAAAAAATCCTAGGTGGGATGTGTGAGTATTAATATTTGTAATGATATTAAAAAAAAGAAGTATATTTCTCCTCAGAAAAGAGGGTGAGAGAGAGAACTAGACCCATTATGTGAATAGTTACTATTTATACTACTCAAATTCTCATCAACATAAAGCTTGTGATCTTGTTTTAGGCCAATTCGGGGGGGGGGGGGGGAATTAATCTATAAAGAATTTTAAGAAAAATATATTAAAAAATAAATAATGTAATTTTTAATACAATCATAATGACATTTAAATTACATAACACTAAAAATCGAATGAACAATATTGAATAAAAAGTTTTCAAACACAAGTATATATATATATATATATTGATGTTCTAAGATGACGACGAGTTAATAAACAAAATATTACTAGACATCATTTCGAACTACACAATAAAAATTTGAAATTTAAATTGAACTCAAGGTTTAGAACAATAAACAAAGAAGAGAAAGAGATTGGGAAAACTTAGTTAAATATACATGTCTCGCGTGTGTGTGTTGGCCTAGCGATAGAGTGGTTAATGTCCGAGGCCAAGGGTCTTGGGTTCGAATCCACAGTGACACGGTCTTTAATTCTCATTGCTAATTTATAAAAATATATATACATACATGTCTCATTTGAAGCAAGTGTAAATGAAAAAAATTAAAATTAAAATTAAAATGAAATTGTAGTAATTGAATTTGAAATTTAAAAGAGAGAAAGAGATTATAACAACTTAGTTAAATCATTTAGAAGCAATCACAAATGGAAAGAAAAAAAATAATAAAATTAAACAAGAATTGTTAAATGATTCATTTGAAAGCAAGCACAAAGGGAGAGGAGAGAAAAAATGAGACTAAAATGCAAGCAGGGGAAAGGAGAAAAAAATGAAATTAAAACAAAATTGTGAGAATTAAGGGTCGATCACAGGACCATGGGATAAGTCCGGATTTTGTTAGAAACAAGTAACCAACTCCACCAAACACCATCGAATGTAAATTTCTGAATTTGTTTTAATATATAATATTTTTGTTTTTCTAAATCATATATGAAATTACTATTATACCCTTAAATTTTTTAGAGAACCCCAGGGTGGTTCAGTACTCAAAGGAACCTTTAAGTTATATAAAGCTCATAAAATACCTTCTTTACCTTTCGGTAAAGGTTACCGTACCGAAATTGGCAGTATACTGTATCATACCGAAAATTCGGTATATACCTTAATACCGTACCGTATTAACTTAATAATAATATTTGTTGGCCCATGATCATATTATTTTTTCTATTATTTAGTTGTGTTAGAATTTGAGATGTGAACAATATTTATTTAGTTGTGCTGGTGTTTGATCGTTGGAGTTTTATCATATTTGTTTGATATCGTCACATTAGGTATACATTGTTGGGAGTTTAATAGTAGAAATTTTACTGTATATGCATGCACATGTTTTTTAAACATATACTTTTCGGCATGAAATGGTATATCGACATATCATGAATACAGAAAATGCGGTAAGGTTCTTTGTATATGATTTGCTCTATATTGAAAATTCGGTATACCGAACATTTCGGTAAGGTAAAGGTATGAGATATGGCGAAAAATTTAAGGTATATCGTACCACCCATCCCTAGACAAAAGTGAACAAAATTATATTGAGAAAAGTTTTAAAAAAATGCACCACAATGTTGGAAATTAGTTCACAGAATACGAGAGTGAGGTCCTATTTATAAATCAATAGAAATATAGAACACAATTGTGACTGTTACTATAGGGGCACCAAAATGTTAATCAAAGAAAAATCGAACTTACAATCAGTGCGGGGAGCTCGACTTTGAGGCATCTGCAACAAAGGGAAAAGTTGAAACAAACAAGAGAAACCACTTATATAAACATTCGGACTTTATGTTCACTAGCTCTAACACAGACATGAGATGTTGTAAAGTTAATTGACAATAGATCAAAGTATCAATGTAAATCAGCTTACATGAAAAAAAGTTGTATAAAAGAACCAGGAGTGGATCGGAGTGGATCAGCTCCTTGTGAAATCATGTAAGGTTGATACTGAAAGCTCGTATGGCCCTACTAAAGACACTCAGAACATATTTGAGAGAAGAGATGTATCGTATTATTCAGTATATTTTACAATATAAGAGACTCCCACATATATATAGAGTAGATAACTAGGGCTAGGGCTACAAAGCTAAATATGGAAACCTATATACACATTAATATTCTATAACACTCCCCCTCAAGTTGGAGCATATATGTCAATCATCAGCTTGGTGCAAAGCTCAGAGAAACGTTTCCCGCCCAACGGTTTAGTGAAGATATCAGCAATCTGGTTGGACGAAGAAGTGAACGGTGTAGCAATAGTCTGATTCAGTACACACTCACGAACGAAATGACAATCAACCTCAATATGTTTAGTCCGTTCATGAAACACTGGATTGTTTGCAATATAGATAGCTACTTGGTTATCACAATGCATAGGTAACGGTTCATTGAAAGTGAACCTCAATTCCCCAAGCAGATTCTTTACTCCAATCATCTCAGTAGCAATGTGAGCCATAGCTCTGTACTCGGCCTGCAGAAGATCTAGCAATAGTTTGTTGCTTCTTACTCTGCCAAGTAATCAAGTTTCCACCCAAATAAGTGCAGTATCCAGAAGTAGACTTCCGATCAGTCTTAGAGCCAGCATGATCAGCATCAGAATACCCTTCAATCCTCAGATGACCATTCTTCTTAAAAAACAATCCTTTTCCCGGAGATTTCTTGATATAGCGAAGAATTCGAATAGCAACATCCCAATGAACTTGTTTAGGCTTATCTAAGAAACGACTGACCAGACCAACGGCAAAAGAAATGTCAGGCCGTGTTACTGTCAAGTAGATAAGTTTCCCAACAAGTTGTCTGTACTTAGCTTTGTCCTCCAAGAAGTCTCCATTGTCATCCCAAACCTTCGGGTCAACATCCATAGGAGTATCAACTGGCTTTGTTCCAATTAACCCAGTTTCTCTAAGTAAATCTGTAGCATACTTCTACTGAGATAGAGAAACTCCATACTTGCTGTGAATAATTTCAATGCCTAAGAATTGATAACAAATTGTTCTTGCAAGTATTTCTTCGTGTCATCAATCCCCTGGGCATCACTGACAAATGTTTGATGTCGCACAAAGACAGAGTGGTCTGACTTGCATTGCTTAAACCCAATATTTCCGAGAACACTGCTAAACTTGTCAAAACCATGCCTTCGGACTTTGTTTAAGACCATGAATTGTCTTCTTAAGACAACAGACCTTAGTAGCATCCTCCCCCTGAGCAACATACCCTGGAGGTTGCTCCATATAAACAGTCGGAGATAAATCACCATAGAAAAAAGCACTCTTCACATCAAGCTGATACATAGGCCAAGAAAGATTGACAGCCAAGGAGAACAAGATTCGAATGGAATTCAAACGAGCAGTGGGAGAGAATGTCTCAATGTACACTACAAGAATTTTGCTAATAGACAACACGTTTTTCGCATTGTCTTTAACAATTAACCCCGTCGTCTACAGCTTTGTAGTCTATTACAGTGCGGCTATAGACGACGGGGAAACTGCGTTGTCTATCTTACAATAGACAACGGTGATTCGGTTATAGACAACGCGGATTCCCCATTGTCTATTGCGAGATAGACAACGCGGATTCCCCGTTGTCTATATCAATTGCGAAAATTAAAAAAAAAAATAGTAGCCTACTTCATATTAAGTAGGCTAAACTCTAATAAATAACTTCAAAGTAATTTTGAGCTATTAAATATAAATATAATACAATAGGCTTCAACAATACAAGTATCAGTCACTCTATGAAAGTAATAGTACAATTTTCAACAAATTCCAACTAACATTATACATTTCCACCCTACATAGATAAAGGAAGATAAAGCTAAGTCACAACTTTAAGTTACCATTTCTAACTCCCAACAATTAAGTTCTGAAGGAAGCCAATTTGAAGTACACTTGGCACAGAAAATCTGACCACAAACACGACAGTGATGTCTACGGTTAAACAAGGTGAACTGTGAATCACAATCGTAGCATACCCTGCAACTCTGGTCGGACATCCAGAAATCCCTCGACACATGTGTCGGCTCCAACCGCCATGGCATCCAAGATTTAAGTAAGCCTACCAAATCAGAAAATATCCTATCAGACTCATCCATCGACTTAACAGCCCTCCTTTCCCTCTCATTGTGATATTCTCATTTCTTTCCAACTCAAACATCCATTCCCAACCCCTGACACAGAGAATCACAACAGATTAAAGATGAAAAATTCAACTTCAACACATAAAATAACTTTGTAACTAGATACTAACATTATCAAACAATCAATCCAAAATCCCCTCAACATGTAATACAATTTAAACCTTTTATCAGTGCAAGACACTCAAATTCAATTAGACAACAGCTGAAACAAACTTGATTCACCACCAAATCCGAGTAAAACCTACAAAATTTTAGCTCCCCCCTCCCACAACAATCGATCAAGCACAAAACCCAAGTCCCATAATCGAATTTTTCTCATCCCCACTTCCTTGATAAAAAACTAATAACCCTCAATCCCAAATTCTAACACCGCGATCTTCAAATTTTCAGCCATTTAAACATTTTCAGATTTGTAAAGTGACAAAGTTGTGCATAGTCATCTAGATTAATTAAACATTTTTAAGTTTGTAAAGTTACAAAACAGGGAAGCTCAAGGTGGTGGCAAAGATGATCATTAATTGAAGAAACTCAATTGCAGAAATTAATAAACTTTACCAGCAGGACCACTCCAGACTGCAACATCTTCAATTGAGATTCTATTACCATCGATCGAGAAAAGTATTCAGTAGTAGATACTCATCAACAAAGCTGCATGTTGTTGCTCCCTCAAATTCAGATCCAAGACCAAATATGGGGGCATAATCAAGCCATTCATCAATCTACAAGACCAAAAAAATAAACGCATTGCTAAAATAGAGAGAGAAATTCATCCATGTCAATGTGTATAGAAAGTAATCTTTCAAAATATGAACAACAATCCATACAGAAAACATCACTTATAATATCGCCATTCTGTGTAATGCTGAACAGGAAGATTCTAACTCCAACCCTAACTTTATCCAATCAAAAATCCCGATTTTCTCTGCAAAGTTAATCTTCTAATAAGAGAATGATGTTCATATATAAACGCCTCCGGTTCAATTTTCCAGACGCACAACACACGCATACTCCACTTAGTAAAGGCTCAAAATCCAGACCCTTACAAGTTACAAGAGCATTTCAATCACGCCACAAATTTGCCCAATCATACACAAATATTACCTTCATAACACCCAAATTAAACAAATCAATATTACAAATTAAACTCACTTGGTATCATCATATTTAGCGGCTAATTTCTCCAATTTTGGCTTCAGATATATGCATTTTCTGCACCATGTTGCCATCCTGCCAAGATTTCCAACTCAAATACTCAAGAAAAATCTCACTAAATTTCTTGTATTTCTTACACAAACTCATTCTTGCAATATCTCATAATTTCTTGTAATAACAAAAAATGCATTCTTTTTCTTTTTTTATCCTCCAAACACGGTGTGTATGTGTGTGTGCATCAGAGAGAGAGAGAGAAAACATCAAGATGAAAATGCCAATCAGAAAACAGAGAGAGAGAGAGAGACTGACCAATCAACAAGAATGGGCTGGGAAAGCTCTTTAGCCCTCTCCAAAATCTGATCCAACTGCTCGGAATTTTGAATGGGCTCCATCTCCACATATGAAGGCTTAAATAATTCTGACCAAAAAGCATAGCCCCTTAAATCTCTCTTTGCTCGTTTTCTCCACTCAGTTCTGCTCCGATCGAACCCGAATCCGTTTGGTTTGACCCAAATCAAACCGGTACCGGGGCTCCACACCTGCAGCTGCGGCTCCTTTTGGTGGATTTCTCTGTACAGAACAGTGCCAGAATAGAGATGAGCGGCGCGGATGTGGATTGGCGAGGCCGGAGAGGAGCGAAGGGACGGCGATGCAGTGGAGGAAATTGATCGCGCCGATTAGGGTTGGGAATGAGAGATTTAGGGCGTGTTTGGTACGCATGATAAGGCTAGATACGATATGTATCTAGGCCTTATCATGCGTTTGGTATCCAAGATTGGTAATAAAGCAAGCCCGGTATTATATCCGGCTCGTGTTTATTTTACTGTAGCCTTTAGGAGAAGGTATCTCACCAAATTAGTGAGATACATAAACTTGATTGTAAAGTAATTGTGATTAATTTTTTGCATTCCAAATTGCCCTCCTCTCTCTCTTTCTCCCGTCGCCTTCTCTGACTCTCTTTCTTTCTCTCGCCCTCTCTCCCGTCGCCCTCTCTCTAACTCTCTCTCTCTTTCTGTCGCCCTCTCTCTCTATCTGGACGGATATGACACGGTGGGAGTCGGAGAGTTCCGACCGCGCGCGGCAGAGGAAGGATCGGAATAGATCTGGCGGCGGCGGAAGTAGATCTGGTGGTTTACATGGTGGTGGTGCTGACGGTTGGTATGGTGGCGGAGATGGGTGGCGGCGGCGGCGGCGGCGGATGGAGACGAGGGATATGGTGGCGGTGGCGACGGAAGGAGACGAGGGGTGTGGTGGTGGCAGCGGCGGAAGGAGAAGAGGGTGTGGTGGTGGTTTCTGTCGACGAATCGGTTGGCGGAGGTGGAGTCGGGACGGAAGAGATCGTGGACGGGGACGGTGACGGTGCCGATGTTCTTGTCGGGGCCGAAGGTGCTGAGGGTGTGGATCTGGAAGAGGAGAGAGAGGCCAGGCTTGGCGAGGTAGGGCTCGTCGACGACGAACTCCATGCGGTGGTTCCATTTTGGGGAGGTGCCGGAGTTTTTGTCGACGGGGGTGCGCTGGCGAGACTGGGGGTTGCCGGCGGCGATTTATTGGAATTAATGATCGATCGAAGGAGATGAAGATTTATGATTTTGGATCTCCCCCTCTCTTTCTCTCTCTCTCCCGTCCCCAAATCAGTGGTGGTGGTGGTGCCAAATTGTAGATGACGGTGATGGTGGTGGTGGTAGGTGGCGGCGGTGATGGTGGTGGCGGGTAGGTGGCAGTGGTGGCGGTTGTAGGTAGCGGTGATGGTGGTGGTGTGATGGAGAGAGAGATGATATATTTTAAAATAATTAATTATAATTAGGGGTAGAATTGTCTTTTCTCACTTAAGCTTGAATTTAAACTAGGGTACCAAACAACCTACCTGTTATTCACTATATTTATCTTGACGTTATCTTATCTACCAAACACAAAAGATACATTAACAATCACCCATTATTCACAATATTTATCTTGAACTAACATACCTACCAAACGAACCCTTAGGGTATAAGTGGAAGAGAGAGATAAAGAAATAAATAAAATACAACTTAAAAAAATAAATAAATAAACTGCAGAAAAAAATGAAAAAATGTATTATAATATATTAAAATATGGTGATAGACGACGGGTTTAGGAAAACAATCGTCTATTTTAAGCGGTAATAGACAACGGTGATGAGAACCCGTCGTCTATGCAGTAATAGACAACACGGATTGAAATCCGTCGTCGGGAGTTATAGACAATGGGGAATTGTACCCGTTGTCTATTACCGCGGTCATAGACAACGTCTTTGTTGTTGCCCGTCGTCTATAATTTAATACACAACATATTTACTAAAACCCGTTGTCTATTTCATGTTGTCTATATACGTTTTTCTTGTAGTGGTAGTCAACACCATAAGTCTGTGTATACCCTTTTGCCACAAGACGGGCTTTGTACCAGTCAATAGTGCCATCAGCAAGAAACTTTATAGTGAACACCCAACGACAAGCGACAATAACTGCTGAAGAAGGGGCAGATACTAGAACCCAAGTGCCACAAGATAAAAGAGCACGCATCTCCTCATCTATAGCAACTCTCCAAAAATGATGTTTAAGTGCCTCAAGGTAAGAAGTTGGAATAACTGTAAACAAAATGTTGGAATTCATAACAAAATGTGTGAATTAACGTAATAAAATGTGTGAATTAGTGAAATTAAATATGTGAATTCATGAATTTGTAAATTAAATGTGTGAATTCACATAATAAAATTTGTGAATCCGTAAAAAAAATGTTTGAATTAATAAAAAATGATAATTAAGAAAATAAGAATTAAGGGCAAATAAGTCCAAAAAATTTGAAAAGTGCCAAAATTTATCTTTTTAAAATATGGTGCTATAATTTATCTTTACAATGTTTAAAGAGCTAAAATCACTAAATATTTTTAGAGAAAATTTAACTTTGAACATATCACAATTAAACTCTGCCCTTACTCCAGCTACGTGCTGACACACAATTATTCCCATGTTATTTTTTAGTTACATTGTCCCTTTTGTCTCCAACTCCAAAACGTTCAAAACATATTCACTCGATTAATTAGTTTTAAGATTTTTAATTAATTTGAATCATATTAATCATATAAACGCAAGCAAAAGATAATTAAGCAGCTGGTTCGGTTTGACACAAAACCAAACTAAACCGTAAAATACGATTTGGTAATTTTTCGAAATGAAATCAAACTATTTCAGTATTCATGAGACCAAACCAAATCAAACTATATTAATACAGTTTGGTGCGGTTTGGCGGATTATATATATTTGTTGGTTTTGCTTAATAGTTAAAAAAAATCAAGTATCTTTTAATTGAAATTATATCATGTGCATGTCTTTTTTATTCTAATACTAGGATAAGCAATATTACAATTCCCATCTAAGCAGCTAATCTAGCGAACGCTTGAAATATATATTAAGTATAGAGTTTATCATGTTAAATAGCCACTACGAATAGTAGTTGTCCAAAACTTAGTTTATTATAAATTTTGTCAGATTTTAACATAAATGGACCAAATAACCTTTAAACAAACTAAAAAAAAACCCTACCATTTATTACTTTATAGCTACCACCCATCCCACTCTCACTTTCTCTCTCCTCCCACAACCTCTCTTCCCCGTATACTCTCTCTATCTATTTCCTCTCTCTCTCTATATATATATCTAGTTCATCCCTCTCTCTCTCAAACATACACACACACACACACACACACTATCTTCTACAGCTATCGCCTTTCACCCATCGTTGTCGCCGCCTTCTGCCATCGCCGCCTCCACCGCTCCTTCTCCGGATAACTTATCATCTTCTCCGGTCGTCTTCTCCGCCACGATCCGAACAACCATTGTCTACCATATATGCTGCTTTCTTCTAGATCCGCTGGCTTTGATGGCATCGGACGTCGACTCCAGATCTAACGAATACAACCATGATGCTTCGTTTCCGACCGACAATCGTCTTATATCAGTCCGGCGATCGATGGCGGCCTGAAGTGGATCTGTTATCTGATCCGTTTTGTGTGTAGTTTTCGGTCATTCGATTTAATTTTCTAGTGCAATTATCATCTCTATTCGATTTACATGTATAGGTAATGTTTTTAATTTGATGAATTGCCTTGGATGTGTGTATGAACTTCTTCGCTTTATTAATGGCAGTTTCCCCAAATTGATTTCATTTTTAACAGTATTACTGACGTTGGTACGAATGATACGATTCGTATTGTTCGTACCATATTTTGTAGTCATACGATTCGTACGCAAACTCTTCTTCGTACAATATTTGGGCATACTTTAAAGCATATTTCTCTCTTACTATCTCTCTGTCTTTTTTTCATGGTGGTCAGTGGAATGACCACGACGAAGTGCCATAATTTGGTACGACTGGTACGAATGAATTCATTCGTCTCATTTGTACCAACTAGTTGTGCTCCGTAATTTGGTACGATCGGTACGAATGAAACCATTCGTCCCATTCGTACCAAATCAAGACATCACTAACCATACCATACCATACAAATACGATTTGTTCGAATTTTTGGTTTACTGTTTAAACCAAATATACTGAACATGCCCATCCCCCAGCTATCAAAAATCACATGCTGGTACGCAAATTTACATTTTTACCCCTTATTATTATGGGGTATATGAAAATTATGAAAAATCAAAAGGGTAAAATGAGAATTTTGATATTATTTTTATATATAGATTCCTAAAATAAAACACTTATTTATGAATATATCAATTTATTTCAAAATATATGATACATTAGGCCCGCCCAAAGTGAAAATATTACGGGCTGGGCAGAATTAATTTTCCCAAAATAAAAGCCCAGCCCAGCCCAGCCCACGTCAACCGACTCACTCAATCTTCCCTAAAGCAGCGTAACGGCTATGTTTGTTCTTCACTTGTTTGAACAACAGATTGATTGATTCATTGTTTCCATATTGATTTGTTTCCATAATCAAATATACTACTATCTTGATTTAACGGCTACATACATGGCTGCCATCTCTCCAAAACCATTTCCAGTATTTATATGCAGGTCAGCAACTCGCTCTCGATGCTGTCCAAACCGGGCGTTCAGAGCAGCGGCGGCAACCGGAGGCGGCGGCTCCTCGGCTTCCCGCGGTGGCTGTCGTGGAAATCGCGGCGGATTCTGCAGACCTCCGGCGACGAGTACGATCCGAGTGAGGTGCTGACGGTGGCGGCGGATGGAACTGGGAATTTCACTACACTTTCCGATGCGATCAACTTCGCCCCAAATAATAGTATTGACAGAATTATTATATATGTGGAGATTCCGATCTGGAAAACTAACATTGTTTTGCTCGGAGATGGCAGCGACGTCACCGTCATCACCGGCAGCAGAAGCGTTGCCGACGGATGGACTACTTTTAGATCTGCTACATTTGGTATATATACACACAAACATCAGTAATTCTTTTCAATTCTTTAATTAAATATAATTTTATCCACATCTCGAGATTCGATTCGGGGTACTGTGCTAATTCTTTAACAATATATATGACTGTACCGTACGTGCATTTTCAGGTGTCTCAGGCGACGGATTTCTAGCACGTGACATAGCGTTCGAGAACACGGCCGGAGCAGAGAAGCACCAGGCGGTGGCCCTCCGCATCAACGCCGACTTCGCGGCGGTGTACCGGTGCGCAATGACGGGCTTCCAGGACACGCTCTACGTCCACTCGTTCCGACAGTTCTACCGCGAATGCGACATCTACGGAACAGTCGACTACGTGTTTGGAAACGCGGCGGTGGTGTTCCAAGGGTGCAACATTGTCTCTCGGATGCCGATGGCGGGCCAGAACACAGTGATCAAAACTATTAAGTTTTGGGGCCATCACCCCAAAACCTCGCCACCAATTCCCCTCTCTCTTCTCTCTCTCATCTTCTGATCAATTTGGGTGGAATTTTGCGAACTTCTTTTTCTTTCATTCTTTTCTAAACTCCTTTACTCCTTCATATATTTTGAATGGCCAACCTGGTGGTTCAGGCTTCGAGAAAGTTCAGCCCGTATCTTGGCGAGGCAACCCGGATGGCATGAAAATTGCAAGCAACCGGTGATCTGCAGCCATGGCGTGGCTAGAACTCTCTAACACAAGCTCTGAGCCTCTTCATCAGCAACATCAATGTTCTATCTTTTTTTCCAAAGCAAGAAAGTATTTGTATTCAAAATTGAGGGATCGATGTCTTCCCTCTCCAAATCCTTTGCCAGAATTCATACTTGTCGAGAAGTCTTTAAGGTGCATTTTTTTGACTTCACTCAATATATTTTTGCTCACTTTCTTCTACTCCTTATCATATTATTTGGTTGCATATCAGGAGGTCTGAACTCACGCCTTGAAGCTTTTCAGATTGCTTGTTAATTTGGTAACAAACTGGATGGTCATCAACATTATATTTCAATAATTTACAGCCTAATCTTGCTACAAAGTTAAACCAATTTCTTATGTTTGTTATAGGGCTATTCGAACTTGAATAAGGATCTCCAAACTTGAATTATATTTCTCACTGTTTCTTCGCCTTTTCCGAATCCCAACTTCTCTAGGTATTAAATATAGTCACTATTTGATATCTCTAAACACTCATGCTTCAAATTACTTAAATTTCCTCAAAATTGAATAGTTTGAAAGTGGACATAATTTCCTTATATCTGGCAATCATGGCTGATCAGAATGCTGTCTTGTCACCACAATTGCCACCAGCCAGAAAATGGAAGTTCCCGGTCTTGGTTTTCTTCGAAGATGCTAGGTACAGCTTACATTCACTTTTACTACTACTTTTACATCAATCACATGAAAAAACCTTAGTTTCTTGATATATAATGCAAAAGCTTCTAAACACTTGTGCTGGCATCGCCTTCCCTGGCATTGGCTTCTGATCCTATTATATATTTGATTGATATGGCCTTATTGGCCACTTCGGTGTCTCGTCTTCCTTCTTTCTATTATTGCAATCTTTTTTGTTTGTGTGCTTAATACTTTGTTTGATTGGTTGTATATATATGATCACGGGTACTCGTGTCTTTGCAGGACAAACCCGTATTGTATGCTAATTGAATGCAACCGGTGATCTGCAGCCATAACGTGGTCTGGACTCTCATCGACCTTACGCACTCACATAAGAGGCCGATCACTTTCAGGTTCTATTATAAACTTTTTTCTTGTAATATCTGCTAGAGAGTTGATTAAAATGTATGTTTTGATCATTCATATATTAATCTTACAATATCTCTGGTAATGCTCCTGTGAACGGAGAGATCGGAGTTGGATTAAGTGACATCTGATGGTTTTTGTTTTTACTGTAATAAGTTTGCTGGTCAATTCATGTTATATGCTTGTATAAGACTACTACTTCTCGATTTAGCAACTTTATGTCTATTTTATTTTCTTTCTTTCTTTTCCAAACTCCTTTTCTCCTAAATATACTGTAGATGGCTAAGCTGGTAATTCAGGGTTTGAGAAAGTGGAAGTTCCGACAGTACAGTTTCCATTCACTTGATGGGGTGAAGTCGGTTAGCATCTAGCTCCGTCTCCATTATTACATGCATAGTAACTTTAATTCTCCGTGTTACTAATATACACTTGAATAGGTATCTAACCATATGGTTACTTGGGTCTCCAATAGATCTTCTGCTGTTTGCCATGTAAGGCGTCTTTTGTGGTTTTATGGATACTAAAACTCCCCATTTTTCTACTAGTAATCGATTATTTATTTTCTCCACTATAAATCCTCTTTTTATTGTTGTGTCTTAAGTCTTGTCGTTCCTTTCTGTAACAGTTGCAGTTGATGTTACAAAAATAATTTTGGACCCATTTTCATAGTTGTGTGTGTGGTTGGTTGGAGTGTCTCTGGTGCTGCCATCACACATGTTCTTTAAGAGTAAGTTTGTTTCACTACATACATAGTATCTAAGTCATCAGAAATATTAATATTAATGTTCTGTCCTTTTCTAACACAATAAATTATTTTTTAGGTACTCGATCCACTCTAATTCCACGTGAGATGGTGAAAATTGTGAAGGTAGTATAATTCAAAATTGAGGGACCAATGTCTTTGCCAAAATTTATATTGACAATAAATTTTTTTTTTTTGCAGCACGCTCTCATGCACGAAGTACCAAAGGCAAAGGCAAGGTATCCCCAATTCTTACCCACAAAATCTCGGACTGCCTCTAGTTGATTCATCATTCCAGCATTGAGGTGCATCTTTCTTAAACTTCTCCTTATATAATTTCTAAACATCTTTCTTTTCCAAGAATTCCTTTTCTCCTTCATATATTTTGAACTGTTTAGCTGGTGATTCGGACTTTGAGAAAGCCCAGCTTGTATCTTGGCGGGGCAACCCCACCCGTATGGTTTGCTAACTGCATGCAGCCGGTGATTGCAGCTTGGCTGGAGCTCTCTTTGTTTGCTTTCTAACATGATTGCACCCATGGCTTGGCTGGAACTCTCTTTGTTTGCTCTCGAACACAATATCTCAGCCTCTTATTTTTATTTATTTATTTATTTTCTTTGTCCTCTTTTTTTTCTCATTTTTATTATTACTACCACCACTTTAATTCTATTTCTCTTTTTTGGGTCTATTTTCAAGTAAAGATAGTGTTTTTCTTGATATTTGAAGTGTTCATATATTTCTTTTGATTGATCACACAGGTAATTTTGGACCCCGTTTTCATATTTGTGTTTGGTTGGGGTGTCTCTCGTTCTGCCATTGCTCATATCCTTTCACATTAATTTTTTTCGCTACATATATAGGACTCATCTAAAATATCCGTGAAAGCAATGTTCTGTCCTATTCTATAACAAGAAAGTATTTTTTAGGTACTTGATAACTCTAGTTCTACGCGAGATGGTGAAAAATTGTGAAGAGGGTAGTTTAATTCATAATTGAGTGACGTTGGTAGTTTAATTCAGATGATAGTTCTATCTTCCCTTTCCGAATCCTTTGCTAGAATTTTATATTGACGATAAAATTTCATCTTTGCAGCCGGACTTTGATTGAAGAAGTCCTTGGAGCTTAGCAGGAGCTGTGGGGTATTCAACCTTATAGTGTCCGATCTGTTATGCAGGACCTCATTACTAGTTAGTTTACTTTTTTCATATCCAACAATGTTGCTTGTTTCTGCTTGTTTATTGTAGGGTATTCGAGCTTCCAGTGTCGACCGTATGCACTCGCATAAGAGAAGGTGATTACTTCCAGGTTCTGTTATAGAACTTTTATATATGCAATATTTGGTATAAAGTTTATTTAGATTGATATAAGTGACATGTGAAGGTTTTTTTTTTTATGAATCTATGTTTGTTACCACTCAATTCATGTTATATGTTCGTTTTTCAGTTAAGTGGTATTGTTAGAGATACTGAAGAGGAAATCACGACAAAGGTATTTTATTATTATGTACATGCTATATATTGATCATTTGGATCATTGTTCTATCAGCTATATTTTCTTTCCTCTTTTCCAAACTTCTTTCCTATTCAAATATTGTAAACGGTTGAGCTCGTGATTTGGGCTTTGAGAAGGCCCAGCCCGTATCTTGGCGTGGCAACCCGGATGGCATGCTAATTGCAAGCACCCGGTGATCTGCAGCCATGGCATGGTTGGAACTCTCTTTGTCCACTCACACATGCTCTGAGCCACTTCCTTTTTCAATTTTTTCTTTCTTTCCTTTATCGTCTTTGCCCACTCTCGATCTTGAGCATCTCTTCAGCTTCTTTCACCTCTTGGTAAAAAAGAGAAAAGAGTAGAATGGTTTCCGACACTCTCTCGTGTGAAGGTAATTTTGTCTTTATCTTGAATTTTTAATATATTTCTTTTGTTTTGTATAGAAACCTGACTGTTTTATGTTTCATGTTCAGCAGGTGTTATTATGGTGTAAGTTTGATTTTTCTTTCATAAACATTTTGGTGCCCCTCTAGTAACAGTAACCTTGTTTGCAACACATCACAATTGTGTTTGATATTCTATTGATTTATTGACTCTTATTTTACGTGAGATGGTGAAAAATTTGAAAAGGGTTTAATTAAAAATTGAGGGACCAATGTCTTCCCTTTCCGAATCGTTTGCCAGAATTTATACTGACAATAAAATTTCTTCTTTGGAGGACAATGGTGTATCCCCAATTTTTTTTTGAAGCTTACTAGGAGTTGTTGGTATGTTACATTTTTCATTCATTCTTTACTCATTACTTTCTAGGTTAGTGACAACTTTATTTCAGTTTTTTTTCTTTTTCTTTTTCCAAACATCACTAAATTGTACTGGGGGTGAGATTTTTATTTGGGCTTCTTTTTTTTATTTATTTTTTTTGTCTTCTCCTGCTCTCAATATTGAGCATCTCTTCAGTTTTCCAAGAGAAAAAAAAAAATGATTTTGTGTTGACCTTATGTATGAAATTTTATCATAAGCATGTTGCTTCGCAGGAGCTGCTATGGGAGATGGTGAATGGTGTGAAGAAGAAGGTAGTTTAATTCACAATTGTGGCGACCGTTTCTCTTCCCTTTCTAAATCATTTACCAGAAGTTATGACACAAAAACTTTCATCTTTGCAGCCGGAGTTTCTTGTAAACATTCGTCACTTTCACCATTATATATAACTAATGCCGATAGCTTTATATTTCTCACTGTCTCTTCACCTTTTCCGAATCCCAATCACTTCTCCAGGTAATAAATCTAGTCACTATTTGACATATCTATGCACACATGCTTCAAATTATTTATTTTTGTCACATGCAATTTCCTCGATATTGAACAGTTTGTAAGTGGAGACATAATTTCTTCATCTCTGGAAGTCTAGGCTCATCAGAATGCTGTCTTGTCACCACCATAGCCGCCAGCCAGAAAATGGAAGCCCCCTTGATTTTCTTCAAATATGCTAGGTACAGTTTCCATTCACTTTTACTACTACTTTTACATCAATCACATGAAAAAACCTTAGTTTCTTGATATATAATGCAAATGTTTTCTTTTTACCATTTATGATAGTAAAGTGTTTCCTTTTTGTTGGAGTGTAGAAAGTTTTTCTGGATGATTAATTAGGAATGGAAATACTGGCATTGGCTTTTTCTTGGCCACTTAGGTGTCTTGTCCTCTTCTTTCTATGGCTTTCATGTGCAATCATTTTTTTTTAGCGTAATACTATGTTTGATTGGTTGAATATATATGATCACGGGAACCCGTGTCTTATAGTAGGGTAACCCGTATGGTATGCTAATTGAATGCAACCAGTGATCCGCACTCCTTTGACCTTACGCACTCACATAAGAATATTACTTTCAGGTTCTGTTATAAAACCTTTTTCTTGTAATATCTGCTAGAGAGTTGATTTAAATGTATGTTTTTATCATTTCTATATTAACCCTACAATATCTCTGGTAATGCTCTTGTGAACAGAGAGATCGGAATAGGATTAAGTGACATCTGAAGGCTTTTGTTTTTACTGCAAGTGTAGTGTAGTGGTCAATTCATGTTATATGTTTGTATAAGACTTCTATTCGTTTTTGTAACTTTATATCTACTTTATTTCCTCTTTCTTTCTTTTCCAAACTCCTTTTATCATAAATATACTTTAGACGGCGAAGCTGGAAATTCGGGGTTTGAGAAAGTGGAAGTTCCATCAGTACAGTTTCCATTCACTTGATGGGCCTGAAGTCTGTTAATATCTAGCTCCATCTCCATTATTACATGCATAGTAACTTTAACTACACACTTGAATATGTATCTAATAGTTCTTTTGTCGTTTTCCATGCAAGGCATCTTTTGTGCATTTATGGATTCTAAAACTCCTCTTTTTTCTACTAGTAATCGATGATTTCTTTTCTCTACTATAAATCCTCGTTTTATTGTTGTGTCTTAAGTCTTGTTGTTCCTTTCTGTAACAGTTGCAGGTGATGTTAAAAAATAATTTTGGACCCATTTTCATAGTTGTGTGTGTGGTTGGGGTGTCACTGGTGCTGCCATCACACATGTTCTTTCAGAGTAAGTTTGTTTCACTACATACATAGTATCTAAGTCATCAGCAATATTAATGTTATGTCTGTTTCTAACACAATAAATTATTTTATAGGTACTTGATCCACTCTATTTCCACGCGAGATGGTGAAAATTGTGAAGGTAGTTTAATTCAAAATTGAGGGACCAATGTCTTTGCCAGAGTTTATATAGACAATAAAATTATATTTACAGACTCTCATGCAAGAAGTACCAAAGGCAAAAGGCGTATCCCCAATTCTTACCCACAAAATCTCGGACTGCCTCTAGCTGATTCATTTGTGAACTGAATTTCCAGCATTGAGGTGCATCTTTCTTAAACTTCTCCTTATATAATTTCTAAACATCTTTCTTTTTCCAAAAAGTCATTTTCTCCTTCATATATTTTGAACTGTTGAGCTGGTGATTCGGACTTTGAGAAAGCCCATCCTGTATCTTGGCGGGACAACCCGGATGGTTTGCTAAATGCATGCAGCCGGTAATTGCAGCCATGGCTTGGCTGGAACTCTCTTTCTTTGCTCTCTAACACAATATCTCAGCCCCTTATTTATATTTATTTATTGTTTTTCTTTGTCCACTTATTTTTCTCATTTTTATTATTACTACCACTACTTTAATTCTATTTCTCTTTTTGGGTCTATTTTCAAGCAAAGATAGTTTTTTTTCTTAATATTTGAAATGTTCATATATTTCTTTTGATTGATCACAAAGGTAATTTTGGACCCCGTTTTCATATTTGTGTTTGGTTGGGGTGTCTCTCTCGTTCTGCCATTGCTCATGTCTATTCACTTAAGTTTTTTTCCGCTACATATATAGGACTTATCTAAAATATCCGTGATAGCCATGTTCTGTCCTATTCTATCACAAGAAAGTATTTTTTAGGTACTTGATAACTCTGGTTCTACGCGAGATGGTGAAAAATTGTGAAGAGGGTAGTTTAATTCATAATTGAGTGACATTGGTAGTTTAATTCAGATGGTAGTTCTGTCTTCCCTTTCCGAATCCTTTGCCATAATTTTATATTGACAATAAAAGTTTATGTTTGCAGCCGGACTTTGATTGAAGAAGTCCTTGGAGCTTAGCAGGAGCTGAGGGGTCTACGAGGTTTGAGTGTCGACCTTATATATGCAGGACCTCATTACTTGCTAGTTTACATTTTTCATGTCTAACAATGTTGCTTATTTCTGCTTTTTTATTGTAGGGTATTCGAGCTTCCAGTGTCGACTGTATGCACTCACATAAGAGAAGCTGATTACTTCCAGGTTCGGCTATAGAACCTTATATATGTAATATTTGGTATAGAGTTTATATAGATTGATATAAGTGACATGTGAAGGTTTTATTTTATTTTATTTTTATGAATCTTATGTTTGTTTTTCAGTTAAAGTCGTAATGTTAGAGATACTGAAGAGGAAATGACAACAAAGGTATTTTATTATTATGTACTTGCTATAAATTGATCATTTGGATAAGTGTTCTATCAGCTATATTTTCTTTCTTCTTTTCCAAACTCCTTTTCCTTTTCATATACTGTAAACGGTTGAGCTCGTGATTTTAGCCCGTATCTTGGCGTGGCAACCCGGATGGCATGCTAATTGCAAGCAACCGGTGATCTGCAGCCATGGCGTGGCTGGAACTCTCTATGTCCACTCTCTAACACAAGTTCTGAGCCACTCCCTTTTTCGATTTTTTCTTTCTTTCCTATATCGTCTTTGCTCACTCTTAATCTTGAGCATCTCTTCAGCTTTCTTCACCTCTTGATAAAAAAGAGAAGAGAGTAGAATGGTTTCTGACACGTTCTCGTGTAAAGGTAATTAATTTTGTCTTTTTCTTGAATTTTTAATATATTTCTTTTGTTCTGTATAGAAACATGACTGTTTTAATTTTCATGTTCAGCAGGTGTTATTATGGTGTATGTTTGATTTTTCTTTCACAAACATTTTTGTGCCCCTCTAGTAACCATAATCTTGTTTGCATCACATCACAATGTGTTCGATATTTCTATTTATTGACTCTGATTCAACGTGAGATGGTGAAAAATGTGAAAAGGGTTTAATTCGAAATTGAGGGACCATTGTCTTCCCTTTCCGAGTCGTTTTCCAGAATTTATGGACAATAAAACTTTTTTTGCAGCTTACCAGGAGTTATTGGTGAGTTACATTTTTCATTCATTCTTTTCTCGTTACTTTCTAGGTTATTGATAACTTTATTTCTTGTATTTATTTTTCGTTTTCCAAACATCACTAAATTTTATTAGGGCTGAGCTTTTGATTTGGGCTTCTTTTTTTTTTTCCTTTTTTTTGTCTTCTCCTGCGCTCAATATTGAGCATCTCTTCAGTTTTCGAAAAGAAAAAAAAAAATTTGTGTTGACATTATGTATGAAATTTTATCATATGCATGTTCAGGAGTTGCTATGTGAGATGGTGAATAGTGTGAAGAAGAAGGTAGTTTAATTCACAATTGTGGCGACTGTTTCTCTTCCCTTTCTAAATCATTTACCAGAATTTATAATGACACAAAAACTTTTATCTTTGCAGTCGGAGTTTATTGTAAACATTCGCCATTTTCACCATTATATATAATTAATGCAGTTAGATATTTCTCTCTGTTTTTTCGCCTTTTCCGAATCTCAATCACTTCTCCAGGTAATAAATCTAGTCACTATTTGATATCTCTTTACACTCATGCTTTAAATTACATATTTTAGTCACCTGACATTTCCTCGATCTTGAACAGTTTGAAAGTGGAGATATAATTTCTTCATCTCTGGCAAGCATGGCTGATCAGAATGCTGTCTTTGTCACCACCATAGCCACCAGCCAGAATATGGAAGCTCCCTCTGTTGGTTTTCTTCGAATATGCTAGGTACAGTTTCCATTCAGTTTTACTATTACTATTACATCAATCATATGAAGAAACCTTAGTTTCTTGATATATAATGCAAATGTTTTCTTTTTACCATTTATGATAGTAAAGTGTTTTCCTTTTGTTGTAGTGTAGAAAATTTTTCAGAAGGGATGAATTAGGAATGCAAGTACTGGCATCGCCTGGCATTGGCTTCTGATCCTATTATATCTTTGATTGATATGACCTTTATTGGCCACTTCGGTGTCTTGGCCGCAAGAAGTACCAAAGGCAAAGGCAAGGTGTCCCCAATTCCTACCCACTAAATCTCGGACTGCCTCTAGTGATTCATCTGTGAACTGAATTTCCAGCATTGAGGTGCATATTTCTTAAACTTCTCCTTATAGAATTTCTAAACATCTTTCTTTTCCAAAAACTCTTTTTCTCAATATATTTTGAACTGTTGAGCTGATGATTTAGGCTTTGAGAAAGCCCAGCGTGTATCTTGGCAAGGCAACCCGGATGGTTTGCTAAATGCATGCAACCGATGATTGCAGCCATGGCTTGGCTGGAACTCTCTTTGTTTGCTCTCTAACAAAATATCTCAGCCTCTTATTTTTTGTTATTGTTTTTCTTTGTTCTTTTTTTTTTCCTCATTCTTATTATTACTACCATGGCTTTAATTCGATCTCTCTTTTTTTGGGTCTATTCTTGATCTTTGAAGAGCTGATCCATCCATTCGTAGCAGATGCCTTGAAGTCCTGCTCCTTGCACTGATTGTAAGTTTCATTTTTGTTTCATAAATATTTTGGTGCATGGTAACAGTTTGCACTAGTTATGTCTTCCCTTTCCGAATCCTTTGCCAGAATTTTATATTGATAATAAAATTTCATCTTTGCAGCTGGACTTTCATTCAAGAAGTCCTTGGAGCTTAGCAGGAGTTGTGGGGTATTCGAGCTTCCAGGGTCGACCTTATATGCAGGACCACATTACTTGCTAGCTTATTTCATGTCCAACAATGTTGCTTATTTTTGCTTGTTTATTGTAGGGTATTCGAGCTTCCAGTGTCGACCTTATGCACTCACATAGAAGCTGATTACTTCCAGGTTCTGTAATAAAACTTTATATATTTAATATCTGGTATTGAGTTTATATAGATTGATGTAAGTGACATGTGAAGACTTTTTTTTTTTTTAATCTTTTGTTTGTTTCCACTCAATTCATGTTATATGTTCCTTTTTCAGTTAAAGCCATAATGTTAGAGATACTGAGGAGGAAATGACGACAAAGGTAAATTATTATTATGTCCTTGCTATAAATTGATCTTTTGGATAATTGTACTATGAACTATATTTTCTTGCTTCTTTTCCAACCTCCTTTTCTTTTTCATATATCAAACGGCTGAGCTCGTGATTTGGGCTTTGAGAAAGCCCACCCCCGTAACTTGGCGTGGCAACCCGGATGGCATGCTAATTGCAAGCAACCGGTGATTGCAGCCATGGCTTGGCTGGAACTCTCTTTGTTTGCTCTCTAACACAATATGTCAACCTCTTATTTATTATTTTTTCAAGTAAAGATAGTTTTTTTCTTGATCTTTAAAGTGTTCATATATTTCTTTTGATTGATCACAAAGTTAATTTTGGACCCCGTGTTTATATTTGTGTTTGGTTGGGATGTCTCTCGTTCTGCCATTGCTCATGTCCTTTCACATTAAATGTTTTTGGTTACATATGTAGTACTCATCTAAAATATCTGTAATAGCAATGTTCTGTTTTATTTTATCAGAAGAAAGTATTTTTTTTAGGTACTTGATCACTCTGTTTTACACGTGATGGTGAAAATTTGTGAAGAGGGTAGCTTTAATTCATAATTGAGTGACATTGGTAGTTTATCTCAGAAGGTAGTTCTGTCTTCCCTTTCCGAATCTTTTGCCAGAATTTTATACTAACAATAAAATTTCATCTTTGCAGCCGGACTTTTATTCAAGAAGTCCTTGGAGCTTAGCAGGAGCTGTGGGGAATTTGGGCTTCCAGCGTCGATCTTATATGCAGGACCTCGTTACTTGCTACTTTACATTTTTCATGTCCAACAATGTTGCTTATTTCTGCTTGTTTATTGTAGGGTATTCGAGCTTCCAGTGTCTACCTTATGCACTCACATAAGAAGGTTTTTTACTGTAAGTGTTGCCGCTTAATTCATGTTATATGTTTCTAAAAGATTATTACTCCTTTTTTTAAGTAAAAGTCATATTGTTAAAGATACTGAATAGGAAATGAAGTCAATGGTTAATCATTATTTCCTTGCTAAAATTTGATCATTGAATAATTGTTGTCTACCTTATTTGTACTTCTATTTCATATATTTTAAACGGCGGAGCTTGTGATTTTGGGCTTTGGGAATGCCTAGCCCAATTCTTGGCTGGCCAACCCGTATGGTATGCTAATTGAATGCATCCGGTGATCTACAGCCATGACGCGGCCTAGACTCTCTTTGCATGTTCTCTAACACAGAATCTCTTCTTCTTTTGTCTTCTCTCTCTTTTTGTCTTCTCTCTCTTTTTGTCCTTTTCTTGTTCTTATTACGATTACTGCAATCCTTTTCTTGTCTTCTTCCTTTCATTGTTAATTTTTCTTTACTTCTTGATGGAAAAGATAAAGAACATAAATAATTCTGTTTTATATCTATAATCATTCAATTAGCGGGGCTGATCTGGTTATAAGGGCTTTGAGAAAGCCCAGCCCGTATCTTAGCGGAGGGACCGGATGGCATGCTGTAATTGCAAGCAACCGGTGATCTGCAGCCATGATGTTGCTGGAATTCCCTTTGCCGGCTCTCTAACACAAGCTCTGCAGCCATGGTTATAAGGGCTTTGTGAAAGCCCAGCGTGTATCTTAGCGAAGCGACCGGATGGCATGCTGTAATTGCAAGCAACCGGTGATCTGCAGCCATGTTGTTGCTGGAATTCCCTTTGCCCGCTCTCTAACACAAGCTCTTAGCCTCTTCCTTCTTTCCTTCCTTTTTACATCTATTCCCACTCTCAATCTTGAGCATCTCTTCTGCTTTCTTCACCTCTTGATAAAAAGAGAATAATAGAATGATTTCTGAAATTTTCTTGTGTAAAGATAATTTTTTCTTTTGTCTTGAAGTGTTAATGTATATCTTGTGCTTTGTATAGAAACTGACTTTTCACTGTTTCTTGTTTAGCAAGTGTTATTATGATAAAACTGAGTGTCTTTAGTAGATTAGAGCTTGAAGTGTCGACATTACATGATTTCATAAAGGTTGATCCATCCATTCGTAGCAGATGCCTCGAAGTCCTGCTCCTTGCACTAATTGTAAGTTCATTTTTCTTTCATAAACATTTTGGTGCCTGTAACTTGTTTGCAATACATCGCATTTGTGTTCGATGCTTCTATTGATTTGTAAATAGGGACCTCACTCTCGTATTCTTGTGAGATGGTGAATCAAAATGAAAAAGGATTCTATTTTTTATTTTTCTAGTTTATATGTTTTTTTTTTCCTGTTAAACTCCTCTTCTCGCTAAATTCTTCTTTCCTTCTTGATAAAAGGAGAGGAGAGAAAAAAATGTGATTATGTTTACAATCACAACCATCCTTATGGAAATATGAGGTTGTTGGTATTTGTGTGGTTGCAAATAAATTTAGTATCGATTTGTATTTATTTGCTTTGTCTCCTTCATACTCTAACCAATATCGGCTTTACTGACTCACATAAGAAGCCGATCACTTCCAGGTTGTGTTATATTTTTTTTGGTAAAGTAATATCTCCTAGAGAGTTGGACATTGATGTTTTGATTTATATTTACTTTATAATGTCTCAGGTAATGCTCATGTGAATCGAGAACAAGCACATGATTAAGAGAGAAGCCAATAAATTGTGATTCTTAATTACATTTGAAGGTTCTTGACTGGTAAGTGTTGCTGGTCAATTCATATTATATTTTTTTATAAGACTAATACTCTCCTTTTCCAGTTAAAATCATATTGTTGGAAATACGGAACAAGAGATGAAGTTTCTCATTTCTGATTCACAATTGTAGGACCAAATCATTTGCCATAGTTTATTATGACAATAAAATTTCATCTTTGCAGTCGGACTTTCTTGTAAAAGAGAAGATATTAGTTTTATTATATACTTGGCGAGAAGCTTCTTGATGACCACGGAAATGTATCCCCAATACTTTGCAGTTTACGAGGAATTATTCGTATGCCATACCAACATATTCATCAATTACTCAATACTTGCTAGTTTACATTCGTCATGTCCAATATACCAAGTATGTGTGCTTATTTCTTCTATCTATGCCATTTTTGTCAGCGACTTGGAGCAGTTTTCCCTCAAACATCCTCTAACATCTTACCCTCAAAAACTCATACTGCCTCCATCTGATTTATCTGTTGAGCCTGAAATTCCAATATTGAGGTGCATTTTTCTAAACTTTTCTCAATACAATTTTAGCTCACTTCTGTCTCCTGCTCATCGTTTTCTTTGGTTGCATATCAAGAGGTCTGAACCCACTCATTGAATTGAAGCTTGTCAGATTGCCTGATGATTTGGTAACAACTGTGGATGTTTATTTTCTTTCATCAACATTATTTTCAATTATTTACAGCCTAATCATTCTGCAAAGATAAGCAATTTTTCGTACACTACTGTCGCATTGAAGCTAATTTGTTTGTATAAATCCTATGTTTGTTGTAGGGCTATTCGAGCTTCAAGTGTAGATCTACAGATATGCAAGGTGTCTTTTGTGGATTTATTTCTTTTCTCTACTATAAATCCTCTTTTGATTGTTGGTATCCTATCTTAAGTCTTGATGTTAAAAGTTGCTGGTGATGTAACAAATAATCAAATATGATTTTCGACCTGTTTTCATATTTCTGTGTGGCTGGGATGTCTCTGGTTCTGCCATTACTCATGTCCTTTCACAGTAAGTTTGTTTTTCTACATATATTGTATCTAAAACATCATCAATATCAATGTTCTATCTTTTTCCAACACAAGAAAGTATTTTTTAGGTACTTGATAACTCTGATTCTGCATGAGATGGCGAAAATTGTAAAGACAGTGGTTTAATTCAGAATTGAGGGCTCAATGTCTTCCCTCTCCAAATCCTTTGCCAAAATTTATGTTGACAATAAAATTTAATTTTTGCAGTCGGATTTTCAAGTAATAGAGAAAATTTTAATTTTCCTATATACTTGGCGAGAAGTCTTTGGAGGACCAAGGGCAACATTTCCCCAGTGCTCTGCAGATTACCGGAGTTGTTGGTATGTGGTGCTAGCATATTCACGAATTACTCATTACTTGGTAGGTTACATTTTTCATGTCCAATGATGTTGCTTATTTCTGCTATCTATGGTATTTTTGTCAGCGACTTGTTCACACCACCACAAGAATTTAATTTGTATCAAAACTTTAAGGTGCATTTTTTTGAATTTCACTCGGTATCAGTTTTGCTTGCTTTTGTTTCCTTCTTATCATTTTATTTGGTTGCATATCAGGAGGTCTCAACTCACTGATTGAAGCTTTTCAGATTTGTTGTTGAATTGGTAACAAACTGAAAGGTTAGAGGTTATTTATTTCATCAACATTATTTTCAATTATTTACAGCCTAATCTTGCTGCAGTGATAAACCAATATTATCATGCATTGAAGCTAATTGTTTTGATGAATTTTATGGTGATTTCTCAATTTTGTATTCATGTGTAGATTTCAACTATTAAGGCATTTCAAACATTTTTAGCAAGTGTCCTTAGGCTTCATGAGCCTTTTTAAGTATGTTCTTGAATTATTTTGCGTTGTGTATCCTAATTAGACATGTTTTGATGGTTTCTATTTTTGTTAGGTTATCTTAATTTTTCTTGATCTTTGAAGTGTTTATATATTTCTTTTGATTGATCACAATGGTAATTTTGGACCCCGTTTTCATATTTGTGATTGGTTGAGGTGTCTCTCGTTCTACCATTGCTCATGTCGTTTCATATTAAGTTTTTTCGCTACATATATAGTACTCATCTAAATATCCGTGATAGCAATGTTCTGTCTTATTCATCACAAGAATGTATTTTTTTTAGGTACTTGATCACTCTGATTTTACGCGAGATGGTGAAAAGTTGTGAAGAGGGTAAAATTCATAAGGTAGTTCTGTCTTCCCTTTCCAAATCCTTTGCCAGAATTTTATATTGACAATAAAATTTCATCTTTGCAGCTGGACTTTCATTCATTCATGAAGTCCTTGGAGCATAGCAGGAGCTGTGGGGAATTTGAGCTTCCACTGTCGACCTTATATGCAGGACCTCATTACTTGCTAGTTTACATTTTTCATGTCGAACAATGTTGCTTATTTCTGCTTGTTTATTGTAGGGTATTCGAGCTTCCAATGTCGACCTTATGCACTCACATAAGAAGCTGATTACTTCCAGGTTCTATTATAAAACTTTATATATGTAATATCTGGTATAGAGTTTATATAGATTGATGCAAGTGACATGTGAAGTTTTTTTTTTAATGAATCTTATGTTTGTTTCCACTCAATTCGTTTTTCAGTTAAAGTCGTAATGTTAGAGATACGGAAGAGGAAACGACGACAAAGGTAAATTATTATTATGTACTTGCTATAAATTTATCGTTTGGATAATTGATCTATCAACTATATTTTCTTTCTTCTTTTCCAAACGCCTTTTCTTTTTCATATACTGTAAATGGCTGAGCTCGTGATTTGGGCTTTGAGAAAGCCCAGCCCGTATCTTGGCGTGGCAACCCGGATGGCATGCTAATTGCAAGCAACCAGTGATCTGCAGCCATGGCAAGGCTGGAACTCTCTTTGTTCACTCTCAAACACAAGCTCTGAGATACTTTCTTTTTCGATTTTTTCTTTCCTTCCTTTATCGTCTTTTTGCCCACTCTCGATCTTGAGCATCTCTTCAGCTTTCTTTACCTCTTGATAAAAAAGAGAAGAAAGTAGAATGGTTTCTGACACTTTCTCGTGTAAAGGTAATTAATTTTATATCTATCTTGAATTTTTAATATATTTCTTTTGTTTTATATAAAAACCTGACTGTTTTATGTTTCATGGCTGATTATAGAATGCTGTCTTGTCACCACCATAGCCACCAGCCAGAAAATGGAAGCTCCCGCTCTTGGTTTTCTTCGAATATGCTAGGTACAGTTTCCATTCACTTTTACTACTACTATTACATCAATCACATGAAAAAACCTTAGTTTCTTGATATATAATGCAAATGTTTTCTTTTTACCATTTATGATAGTAAAGTGTTTCCTTTTTGTTGATGTGTAGAATGTTTTTTTGGAGGGATGAATTAGAAATGAAAATACTGGCATCGCCTTCCTTGCCGCACTGGTATTGGCTTCTCATCCTATTAAATCTTTGATTGATATGGCCTTTATTGGCCACTTCGATGTCTTGGCCGTAAGAAATACCAAAGGAAAAGGCAATGTATCCACAATTCTTACCCACAAAATCTCGGACTTGCCTTTTAAATTATTCCTTTTTTCTCGGACTTTGCTAATTGAACTGAATTTCCAGCATTGAGGTGCCTTTATTGGCCACTTCGGTGTCTTGGCCGTAAGAAATACCAAAGGAAAAGGCAAGGTATCCACAATTCTTACCCACAAAATCTCGGACTTGCCTTTTAAATTATTCCTTTCTTCTCGGACTTCGCTAATTGAACTGAATTTCCAGCATTGAGGTGCATCTTTCTTAAACTTCTTCTTATATAATTTCTAAACATCTTTCTTTTCCAAAAAGTCCTTTTCTCCTTCATATATTTTGAACTGTTGAGCTGGTAATTCGGACTTTGAGAAAGCCCAGCCTGTATCTTGGTGGGACAACCCGGATGGTTTGCTAAATGCATGCAGCCGGTAATTGCAGACATGGCTTGGCTGGAACTCTCTTTGTTTGCTCTCTAACACAATATCTCAGCCTCTTATTTATATTTATTTATTGTTTTTCTTTGTCCACTTATTTTTCTCATTTCTATTATTACTACCACTACTTTAATTCGATTTCTCTTTTTGGGTCTATTTTCAAGCAAAGATAGTTTTTTTTCTTAATCTTTGTAGTGTTCATATATTTCTTTTGATTGATTGATCACAAAGGTAATTTTGGACCCCGTTTTCATATTTGTGTTTGGTTGGGGTGTCTCTCTCGTTCTGCCATTGCTCATGTCTAATTACTTAAGTTTTTTTCACTACAAATATAGGACTTATCTAAAATATCCGTGATAGCAATGTTCTGTCCTATTCTATCACAAGAAAGTATTATTTAGGTATACCTCTGGTTCTATTGGAGATGGTGAAAAATTGTGAAGAGGGTAGTTTAATTCATAATTGAGTGACATTGGTAGTTTAATTCAGATGGTAGTTCTGTCTTCCATTTCCGAATCCTTTGCCATAATTATATTGACAATAAAATTTTATGTTTGCAGCCGGACTTTGATTGACGAAGTCCTTGGAGCTTAGCAGGAGCTGTGGGGTATCGAGCTTCCAGTGTCGACCTTATATGCAGGACCTCATTACTTGCTAGTTTACATTTTTCATGTCTAACAATGTTGCTTATTTCTGCTTGTTTATTGTTGGGTATTTGAGCTTCCAGTGTTGACTGTATGCAATCACATAAGAGAAGCTGAATACTTCCAGGTTCGGTTATAGAACTTTATATATGTAATATTTGGTATAGAGTTTATATAGATTGATATAAGTGACATGTGAAGGTTTTATTTTTTTTTTTATTTTTATGAATCTTATGTTTGTTTTTCAGTTAAAGTCGTAATGTTGGAGATACTGAAGAGGAAATGACAACAAAGGTATTTTATTATTATGTATTTGCTATAAATTGATCATTTGGATAAGTGTTCTATCAGCTATATTTTCTTTCTTCTTTTCCAAACTCCTTTTCCTTTTCATATATTGTAAACGGTTGAGCTTGTGATTTGGGCTTTGAGAAAGCCCAGCCCGTATCTTGGCGTGGCAACCCGGATGGCATGCTAATTGCAAGCAACCGGTGATCTGCAGCCATGGCGTGGCTGGAACTCTCTATGTCCACTCTCTAACACAAGTTCTGAGCCACTCCCTTTTTCGATTTTTTCTTTCTTTCCTATATCGTCTTTGCCCACTCTCAATCTTGAGCATCTCTTCAGCTTTCTTCACCTCTTGATAAAAAAGAGAAGAGAGTAGAATGGTTTCTGACACGTTCTCGTGTAAAGGTAATTAATTTTGTCTTTTTCTTGAATTTTTAATATATTTCTTTTGTTTTGTATAGAAACATGACTGTTTTAAGTTTCATGTTCAGCAGGTGTTATTATGGTGTATGTTTGATTTTTCTTTCACAAACATTTTCGTGCCCCTCTAGTAACCATAATCTTGTTTGCATCACATCACAATGTGTTCGATATTTCTATTTATTGACTCTGATTCGACGTGAGATGGTGAAAAATGTGAAAAGGGTTTAATTCGAAATTAGGGACTTATGTCTTCTCTTTTTTTTCTCATTCTTATTATTGCTACCACTACTTTAATTCGACTTCTATTTTTTGGGTATATTTTCAGTAAAGATAGCTTTTTCGTTGATCTTTGAAGTGTTCATATATTTCTTTTGATTGATCACAAAGGTAATTTTGGACCCCGTTTTCATATTTGTGTTTGGTTGGGGTATCTCTTATGATCAGTATAATATGATGAATATACAATCACTAATACCATAAATTCTGCATAGACGAAAAAATCACAAATACAGACCTTAAAGAAATGAAATTAACTGAAGCACATTAAGATATCACTAAGAAATTCAACAGTATAGCATGTTATTCTACATCTTTAATACGAACTCACCTGTAATTTTGCAACTCCAAGGGTCTTTGACCAATGTCGACATTGGTGATATCACTATTTGTTTGTTGTTTTTATACCTCAAGTATATAAGGATTAATCAAAGACACATTATGCCCCTATAGCATTAAAAATAGAAAATTATCATGCCTATCTATACATACGATTCTAAAGGAAACTTCATCACCTTTCTGGTAGAACATGTGCTTTCAGCTACATAACTCTCCTTGGACGTAAGGGGCTCAATAAAAGTATATTTCTCGTCCCAGTGGGGATGGCCTAGTGGTGGAGTGGTTGCCTGTTGACCAATAGGTCAGAGGTTAGAGTACTCTCGGCCACAAAAAAACCGTAGGTGGGATGTGTGAATATTAATATTTGTAATGATATTAAAAAGAAGAAGTATATTTCTCCTCAGAAAAGAGGGTGAAAGAGAGAACTAGACCCATTATGTGAATAGTTACTATTTATACTACTCAAATTCTCATCAACATAAAGCTCGTGATCTTGTTTTAGACCAATTCGGGGGGAGGGGGGCAATTAATCTATAAAGAATTTTAAGAAAAATATATTAAAAAATAAATAATGTAATTTTTAATACAATCATAATGACATTTAAATTACATAACACTAAAAATCGAATGAAATATATTGAATAAAAAGTTTTCAAACACAAGTTATAATAATATTGATGTTCTAAGATGACGACGAGTTAATAAACAAAATATTACTAGACGTCATTTCGAACTACACAATAAAAATTTGAAATTTAAATTGAACTCAAGGTTTAGAACAATAAACAAAGAAGAGAAAGAGATTGTGAAAACTTAGTTAAATATACATGTATCGCGTGTGTGTGTTGGCCTATCGATAGAGTGGTTAATGTCCGAGGCCAAAGGTCTTGGGTTCGAATCTACAGTGACACGGTCTTTAATTCTCATTGCTAATTTATAAAAATATATATACATACATGTCTCATTTGGAAGCAAGTGTAAATGAAAAAAATTAAAATTAAAATGAAATTGTAATAATTGAATTGAAATTTAAAAGAGAGAAGGAGATTGTAACAACTTAGTTAAATCATTTAGAAGCAATCACAAATGGAAAGAAAAAAAAATAAAATTAAACAAGAATTGTTAAATGATTCATTTGAAAACAAGCACAAAAGGGAGAGGAGAGAAAAAATGAGACTAAAATGCAAGCAGTGGAAAGGAGAAAAAAAAGAAATTAAAACAAAATTGTGAGAATTAAGGGTCGATCACAGGACCATGGGACAAGTTCGGATTTTGTTAGAAACAAGTAACCAACTCCACCAAACACCATTGAATGTAAATTTCTGAATTTGTTTTAATATATAATATTTTTGTTTTTCTAAATCATATATGAAATTACTATTATACCCTTAATTTTTTTAGAGAACCCCAGGGTGGTTCAGTACTCAAAGGAACCTTAAAGTTATATAAAGCTCATAAAAAACCTTCTTTACCTTTCGGTAAAGGTTACCGTACCGAAATTGGCAGTATACTGTATCATACCGAATATACCTTAATACCGTACCGTATTAAATTAATAATAATATTTGTTGGCCCATGATCATATTATTTTTTCTATTATTTAGTTGTGTTAGAATTTGAGATGTGAACAATATTTATTTAGTTGTGCTGGTGTTTGATCGTTGGAGTTTTATCATATTTGTTTGATATCGTCACATTAGGTATACATTGTTGGGAGTTTAATAGTAGAAATTTTACTGTATATGCATGCACATGTTTTTTAAACATATACTTTTCGGCATGAAATGGTATACCGACATACCATGAATACCGAAAATACGGTAAGGTTCTTTGTATATGATTTGCTCTATACCGAATTTTCGATATACCGAACATTTCGGTAAGGTAAAGGTATGAGATATGGCGAAAAATTTAAGGTATATCGTACCACCCACCCCTAGACAAAAGTGAACAAAATTATATTGAGAAAAGTTTTAAAAAAATGCACCACAATGTTGGAAATTAGTTCACAGAATACGAGAGTGAGGTCCTATTTATAAATCAATAGAAATATAGAACACAATTGTGACTGTTACTATAGGGGCACCAAAATGTTAATCAAAGAAAAATCGAACTTACAATCAGTGCGGGGAGCTCGACTTTGAGGCATCTGCAAAAAGGGAAAAGTTGAAACAAACAAGAGAAACCACTTATATAAACATTCGAACTTTATGTTCACTAGCTCTAACACAGACATGAGATGTTGTAAAGTTAATTGACAATAGATCAAAGTATCAATGTAAATCAGCTTACATGAAAAAAAGTTGTATAAAAGAACCAGGAGTGGATCAGCTCCTTGTGAAGTCATGTAAGGTTGATACTGAAAGCTCGTATGGCCCTACTAAAGACACTCAGAACATATTTGAGAGAAGAGAGGTATCGTATTATTCAGTATATTTTACAATATAAGAGACTCCCACATATATATAGAGTAGATAACTAGGGCTAGGGCTACAAAGCTAAATATGGAAACCTATATACACATTAATATTCTATAACACTCCCCCTCAAGTTGGAGCATATATGTCAATCATCAGCTTGGTGCAAAGCTCAGAGAAACGTTTCCCGCCCAACGGTTTAGTGAAGATATCAGCAATCTGGTTGGACGAAGAAGTGAACGGTGTAGCAATAGTCTGATTCAGTACACACTCACGAACGAAATGGCAATCAACCTCAATATGTTTAGTCCGTTCATGAAACACTGGATTGTTTGCAATATAGATAGCTGCTTGGTTATCACAATGCATAGGTAACGGTTCATTGAAAGTAAACCTCAATTCCCCAAGCAGATTCTTTACTCCAATCATCTCAGTAGCAGTGTGAGCCATAGCTCTGTACTCGGCCTGCAGAAGATCTAGCAATAGTTTGTTGCTTCTTACTCCGCCAAGTGATCAAGTTTCCATCCAAATAAGTGCAGTATCCAGAAGTAGACTTCCGGTCAGTCTTAGAGCCAGCATGATCAGCATCAGAATACCCTTCAATCCTCAGATGACCATTCTTCTTAAAAAACAATCATTTTCCCGGAGATTTCTTGATATAGCGAAGAATTCGAATAGCAGCATCCCAATGAACTTGTTTAGGCTTATCTAAGAAACGACTGACCAGACCAACGGCAAAAGAAATGTCAGGCCGTGTAACTGTCAAGTAGATAAGTTTCCCAACAAGTCGTCTGTACTTAGCTTTGTCCTCCAATAAGTCTCCATTGTCATCCCAAACCTTCGGGTCAACATCCATAGGAGTATCAACTGGCTTTGTTCCAATTAACCCAGTTTCTCTAAGTAAATCTGTAGCATACTTCTACTAAGATAGAGAAACTCCATACTTGCTGTGAACAATTTCAATGCCTAAGAATTGATAACAAATTGTTCTTGCAAGTATTTCTTCGTGTCATCAATCCCCTGGGCATCACTGACAGATGTTTGATGTCACACAAAGACAGAGTGGTCTGACTTGCATTGCTTAAACCCAATATTTCCGAGAACATTGCTAAACTTGTCAAACCATGCCTTCGGACTTTGTTTAAGACCATAAATTATCTTCTTAAGACAACAGACCTTAGTAGCATCCTCCCCCTGAGCAACATACCCTGGAGGTTGCTCCATATAAACAGTCGGAGATAAATCACCATAGAAAAAAAGCATTCTTCACATCAAACTGATACATAGGCCAAGAAAGATTGCCAGCCAAGGAGAACAAGATTCGAATGGAATTCAAACGAGCGGTGGGAGAGAATGTCTCAATGTAGTCAACACCATAAGTCTGTGTATACCCTTTTGCCACAAGAAAGGCTTTGTACCAGTCAATAGTACCATCAGCAAGAAACTTTATAGTGAACACCCAACGACAAGCGACAATAACTGCTGAAGAAGGGGCAGATACTAGAACCCAAGTGCCACGAGATAAAAGAGCACACATCTCCTCATCTATAGCAACTCTCCAAAAAGGATGTTTAAGTGCCTCAAGGTAAGAAGTTGGAATAACTGTAAACAAAATGTTGGAATTCATAACAAAATGTGTGAATTAACGTAATAAAATATATGAATTCGTGAAATTAAATATGTGAATTCATGAATTTGTAAATTAAATGTGTGAATTCACATAATAAAATTTGTGAATCCGTAAAAAAAATGTTTGAATTAATAAAAAATGATAATTAAGAAAATAAGAATTAAGGGCAAATAAGTCCAAAAAATTTGAAAAGTGCCAGAATTTATCTTTTTAAAATATGGTGCTATAATTTATCTTTACAATGTTTAAGGGGCTAAAATCACTAAATATTTTTAGAGAAAATTTAACTTTGAACCTATCACAATTAAACTCTGCCCTTGCTCCAGCTACGTGCTGACACACAATTATTCCCATGTTATTTTTTAGTTACATTGTCCCTTTTGTCTCCAACTCCAAAACGTCCAAAACATATTCACTCGATTAATTAGTTTTAAGATGTTTAATTAATTTGAATCATATTAATCATATAAACGCAAGCAAAAGATAATTAAGCAGATGGTTCGGTTTGACACAAAACCAAACTAAACCGTAAAATACTATTTGGTAATTTTTCGAAATGAAATCAAACTATTTCAGTATTCATGAGACCAGACCAAATCAAACTATATTAATACAGTTTGGTGCGGTTTGGCGGATTATATATATTTGTTGGTTTTGCTTAATAGTTAAAAAAAAATCAAATATCTTTTAATTGAAATTATATCATGTGCATGTCTTTTTAATTCTAATACTAGGATAAGCAATATTACAATTCCCATCTAAGCAGCTAATCTAGCGAACGCTTGAAATATATATTAAGTATATCACAATAATAGAAGAAGTCGTAACGAAGATAGAATATATTAAATTGTTATGATTAAATTGTATTAATTAGCATATTTTCCTTAAATAATATTCTCCTCCCAAACATGAAGGTTAATAAAAATAATAGATTCATGCAAATCTTTTTTATTTAAAATAATAAATTTATTAATAATTACGTACTATAAATATATTACCGTTTAATTTGATTTGATTTGTATTTTCTTTGAAACCAAACCTATACTATAATTTATTAAAAATCTAAACCAAATCAAGACATCACTAACCATACCAAAGCATACCATACCATACAAATACGATTTGTTCGAATATTTGGTTTACTGTTTAAACCAAATATACTGAACACGCCCATCCCCAGCTATCAAAAATCACACGCTGGTACGCAAATTTACATTTTTACCCCTTATTATTGTGGGGTATATGAAAATTATGAAAAATCAAAAGGGTAAAATGAGAATTTTGATATCATTTTTATATATAGATTCCTAAAATAAAACACTTATTTATGAATATATCAATTTATTTCAAAATATATGATACTTATTCGAAAATGGAAAGAATATTGGATTGATGAAATGAAAGTGAAAGTAGAGAAGAGGGACATTGAATGTGTGCCTTTTGTAGGGTTCCACTACACGTGCAAGCAAGAGGGTATTTGATTCGAGAACCGACTAACTCTGCAACAATTGTCTCATATATATATATATATATATAGGAATGATATGTCGTTCACCTTTTGTGAGCACCTTTCGTGGGCATTGATCACCGTTCATTTATATTAGCATCATTTTTTTAAATTTTTTTTATTGATTTATATTCCAATACCCTAAAAATTAATATTCGAATCATTAAATATACAAAATACATAAAATTATTGCTCGATTTGTCTTATTATTCATTTCTTTGAAGTTAGAGGGAAAATGAACAAATTGAGCTTTGATTTTTATGTATTTTGTATATTTAATGATTCAAATATTAATTTTTAGGGTATTAGAATATAAATCAACAAAAAAATTTAAAAAGAATGATGCTATTATGGACGAACGCTGATCACGAAAGGTGCTCACAGAAGATGAGCGGCATATCATTCCGATATATATATATATATCTATACATCCAACACCCAACAATGGTGGACTCCCCTGTCGTGCCGCCATGCAGCGCCACCACGTGAAGTTGATCACCACTGTGCTCCCAATATATATTTCTACTTCAATTCATGCTATTGCAATATAGTTGGGATGTGTGTAGTGGGTGGAGCAATCATGTCGTGATTGAATTTAAAATATTATTACCCTTGTAAATAAACAATTAATATTCCAAAGATAATTGAATTTAGTTTGTAATGTAAAGAAAATAGGCCCATTTCAAGGGTTGGTCCAACCCAAGCCCGCATCATCTACTGAACCAGATCGGGCCTAGACCGGCTCGATCCACTCGACAACTTTACCTGCATATGTATGTAACCTATTATATAGATCTTTTCATGATGTTGCATGTGTATGTAAGGCCAATCCGACATAAATTAAAGCATATATGGTTTACTTATTTTCCATCGTATCATTAATTACTACCAACAAGATGACATTTTTTTAATATCATTACAAATATTAATACTCACACACTCTACCTAGGGTTTTTTTTTGTGGCCGAGAGTACTCGAACCTCTGACTTATTGATCAACAGCCAACCACTCCACCACTAGGCCATCCCCATTGGGACAAGATGACATTTTATTAGAATGTTGGTGTCATGGTGTGTGTGTGTGTATATATATATATGTGTGTATATGTATAGGGATTGATTCATATAGAAATTATTCCTAGTGCAAGTATACTCTTCGTCAAAAAATAAATAAATAAAAATAAAATAAAATAAAATTGTAACAATATAGAAGTATTGAAATATGGGCTAATTGCAAATTAAAGTCCAATTGTGAATTTTTTTTTTGTAATTTAGATCTAAATTTTAAAATGTTACAAATAAATATCATTTTTATATATTTTTTACAAATTCGTTTTATCTTGTTTTTTATGTTCTCTGTTAAGTTAATTTTGGCATGTTCAATAATGAAGTGAATTAGGATTTAATATGTATATACAAAGTTATTATAAATCTTTTAAAATGGTGTCATTTTTGAAGAAGTAGCCAACATATTAAGATTCTCCAATCTTCAAAATTTTACTATATAGATACAAAACGACATTGTTTTGAATTATTTATGTCGACGTAGTATGTATATAACGGCACTCTAGTCTACCTAGTTTGAACACGCCTAATCTTGTTGGATAACGAAAAAACAAGGTACGTAGGTCGAATTCGCAAAAATTTTAAAAGGTGAGTATTTATTGATAATATTTTTAAAAAATTGTAAAGATCGTACGAATATGATGACGTCCATTGTAATGGACCGCACCAAAGTTTTTTTTGGTAATATATAGATATACAAATTAATACCCAAACTTTAGTATTTTTTGCAATTTAGACTCAATTTTTATTATAATTCGCTTGGGTTGTACAGTGCGGTCCCGTATCGAAGTCCTCATCGTATATTAATTCACAGGATTAGATTCGAATTGTCATTTTTTTAGATTAATTGTCATTTTTCTTCAAGATAATTGTCACATAATATTTTAAAATTATAATTGTCAATTTTTTCAAGATAATTATTAATTATCATTTTTATTGAGAATAATTGTTACTTAATCCGACCTTATCATACGATCAACTGGTTAATTCCGACCATACCGTGCAGTGAACCGATTGGTAAACCTATTTTGCCAACTCTATAAAGAGTGGCTAGTTTTTATAAGTTTTTATGTATTTTTAAAAATATGGCTAGTATCTTGCTCACTAAACATAAATGCTAATATATTTAGTTTAGACAAATATAAGAAAATAACACTTATGAATTAAAAAGTCTAATTCTAGCACATTTTGAAAAAAGTAATAAAAATAGCACTTCTGTACATTTTTGTCTTTCAACCCCGATTTCACATTTTTTTTGTGCAAAATCAATTGTCAATGATCAAAATTTTAAATGCGAAATTATATCAGATAATATGTGAAAGCACAAATGTGTACATGTGCTTCCACTAAAGAACATTTGTGAAATCACAATTATGTGAAAATCACATGTATAATAATATGTGAATTATACGTTTTCACATATTCTAATATATGAATTCACATGTACACATTTATGCTTTCACATATTATCTGATGTGATTTCACATTTGAAAATTTGATCATTAACAATTGATTTCACACACAAAAAATATGTAATCGAGGAGGAAGGGCAAAAATGTCCAAAAATACCATTTTTATTACTTTTTTCAAAATGCTAAAATTAGACTTTTTAATCCATAAAGTGCTATTTTATTAATGCATTTGAAATTGCTCTTGTTTAGTTATTTTCGTATGAGCAACCAAAAGTATTGTGTTGCCTTAAATAAACGATAAAAAAAGATATAGGTGTACTTAAAAAAATTTATTAATTGATCATTAATAAACGTGTAGAATTAAAAAATTTTACGGACTATTTATTTAAAAAAAATAAAAAAAATATGGACTATTAATATATAGTTATGGTAGCATGTACATTAGGCCCGCCCAAAGTAAAAATATTACGGGCTGGGCTGAATTAATTTTCCCAAAATAAAAGCCCAGCCCAGCCCAGCCCACATCAACCGACTCACTCAATCTTCCCTAAAATAGCGTAACGGCTATGTTTGTTCTTCACTTGTTTGAACAACAGATTGATTGATTCATTGTTTCCATATTGATTTGTTTCCATAATCAAATATACTACTGTCTTGATTTAACGGCTACATACATGGCTGCCATCTCTTCCTCCACCAATTCCCCTCTCTCTTCTCTCTCGCATCTTCTGATCAATTTGGGTGGAATTTTGCCAACTTCTTTTTCTTTCATTCTTTTCTAAACTCCTTTACTCCTTCATATATTTTGAATGGCCAACCTGGTGGTTCAGGCTTCGAGAAAGTTCAGCCCGTATCTTGGCGAGGCAACCCGGATGGCATGCTAATTGCAAGCAACCGGTGATCTGCAGCCATGGCGTGGCTAGAACTCTCTAACACAAGCTCTGAGCCTCTTCATCAGCAACATCAATGTTCTATCTTTTTTTCCAAAGCAAGAAAGTATTTGTATTCAAAATTGAGGGATCGATGTCTTCCCTCTCCAAATCCTTTGCCAGAATTCATACTTGGCGAGAAGTCTTTAAGGTGCATTTTTTGACTTCACTCAATATATTTTTTGCTCACTTTTTTCTACTACTTATCATATTATTTGGTTGCATATCAGGAGGTCTGAACTCACGCCTTGAAGCTTTTCAGATTGCTTGTTAATTTGGTAACAAACTGGATGGTTAGGGTTATTTATTTCAATAATTTACAGCCTAATCTTGCTACAAAGTTAAACCAATTTCTTATGTTTGTTATAGGGCTATTCGAACTTGAATAAGGATCTCCAAACTTGAATTATATTTCTCACTGTTTCTTCGCCTTTTCCATCCCAACTTCTCTAGGTATTAAATGTAGTCACTATTTAATATCTCTAAACACTCATGCTTCAAATTACTTAAATTTCCTCAAAATTGAACAGTTTGAAAGTGGACATAATTTCTTTATCTCTGGCAATCATGGCTGATCAGAATGCTGTCTTGTCACCACAATTGCCACCAGCCAGAAAATGGAAGTTCCCGGTCTTGGTTTTCTTCGAAGATGCTAGGTACAGCTTACATTCACTTTTACTACTACTTTTACATCAATCACATGAAAAAACCTTAGTTTCTTGATATATAATGCAAAAGCTTTCTAAACACTTGTGCTGGCATCGCCTTCCCTGCCGCACTGGCATTGGCTTCTGATCCTATTATATATTTGATTGATATGGCCTTATTGGCCACTTCGGTGTCTCGTCTTCCTTCTTTCTATTATTGCAATCTTTTTTTTTTGTGTGCTTAATATTTTGTTTGGTTGGTTGTATATATATGATCACGGGTACTCGTGTCTTTGCAGGACAAACCCGTATTGTATGCTAATTGAATGCAACCGGTGATCTGCAGCCATGACGTGGTCTGGACTCTCTTCGACCTTACGCACTCACATAAGAGGTCGATCACTTTCAGGTTCTATTATAAAACTTTTTTCTTGTAATATCTGCTAGAGAGTTGATTTAAATGTATGTTTTGATCATTCATATATTAAACTTACAATATCTCTGGTAATGCTCCTGTGAACGGAGAGATTGGAGTTGGATTAAGTGACATCTGATGGTTTTTGTTTTTACTGTAAGAAGTGTTGCTGGTCAATTCATGTTATATGCTTGTATAAGAATACTACTTCTCGATTTAGCAACTTTATGTCTATTTTATTTTCTTTCTTTCTTTTCCAAACTCCTTTTCTCCTAAATATACTGTAGATGGCTAAGCTGGTAATTCAGGGTTTGAGAAAGTGGAAGTTCCGACAGTACAGTTTCCATTCACTTGATGGAGTGAAGTCGGTTAGCATCTAGCTCCGTCTCCATTATTACATGCATAATAACTTTAATTCTCCGTGTTACTAATATACACTTGAATAGGTATCTAACCATATGGTCACTTGGGTCTCCAATAGATCTTCTGCCGTTTGCCATGTAAGGCGTCTTTTGTGGTTTTATGGATACTAAAACTCCTCCTTTTTCTACTAGTAATCGATTATTTATTTTCTCCACTATAAATCCTCTTTTTATTGTTGTTCCTTTCTGTAACAGTTGCAGGTGATGTTACAAAAATAATTTTGGACCCATTTTCATAGTTGTGTGTGTGGTTGGTTGGAGTGTCTCTGGTGCTGCCATCACACATGTTCTTTAAGAGTAAGTTTGTTTCACTACATACATAGTATCTAAGTCATCAGAAATATTAATATTAATGTTCTGTCCTTTTCTAACACAATAAATTATTTTTTAGGTACTCGATCCACTCTAATTCCACGTGAGATGGTGAAAATTGTGAAGGTAGTATAATTCAAAATTGAGGGACCAATGTCTTTGCCAAAATTTATATTGACAATAAAATTTTATTTTTTGCAGCACGCTCTCATGCACGAAGTACCAAAGGCAAAGGCAAGGTATCCCCAATTCTTACCCACAAAATCTCGCACTGCCTCTAGTTGATTCATCTGTGAACTGAATTCCAGCATTGAGGTGCATCTTTCTTAAACTTCTCCTTATATAATTTCTAAACATCTTTCTTTTCCAAGAACTCCTTTTCTCCTTCATATATTTTGAACTGTTTAGCTGGTGATTCGGACTTTGAGAAAGCCCAGCTTGTATCTTGGCGGGGCAACCCCCCACCCGTATGGTTTGCTAACTGCATGCAGCCGGTGATTGCAGCTTGGCTGGAGCTCTCTTTGTTTGCTTTCTAACATGATTGCACCCATGGCTTGGCTGGAACTCTCTTTGTTTTCTCTCTAACACAATATCTCAGCCTCTTATTTTTATTTATTTATTTATTTTCTTTGTCCTCTTTTTTTTTCTCATTTTTATTATTACTACCACTACTTTAATTCTATTTCTCTTTTTTGGGTCTATTTTCAAGTAAAGATAGTTTTTTTCTTGATCTTTGAAGTGTTCATATATTTCTTTTGATTGATCACACAGGTAATTTTGGACCCCGTTTTCATATTTGTGTTTGGTTGGGGTGTCTCTCGTTCTGCCATTGCTCATATCCTTTCACATTAATTTTTTTCGCTACATATATAGGACTCATCTAAAATATCCGTGAAAGCAATGTTCTGTCATATTCTATAACAAGAAAGTATTTTTTAGGTACTTGATAACTCTAGTTCTACGCTAGATGGTGAAAAATTGTGAAGAGGGTAGTTTAATTCATAATTGAGTGACATTGGTAGTTTAATTCAGATGGTAGTTCTATCTTCCCTTTCCGAATCCTTTGCTAGAGTTTTATATTGACAATAAAATTTCATCTTTGCAGCCGGACTTTGATTGAAGAAGTCCTTGGAGCTTAGCAGGAGCTGTGGGGTATTCAATCTTATAGTGTCCGATCTGTTATGCAGGACCTCATTACTAGTTAGTTTACTTTTTTCATATCCAACAATGTTGCTTATTTCTGCTTGTTTATTGTAGGGTATTCGAGCTTCCAGTGTCGACCGTATGCACTCACATAAGAGAAGCTTATTACTTCCAGGTTCTGTTATAGAACTTTATATATGCAATATTTGGTATAAAGTTTATTTAGATTGATATAAGTGACATGTGAAGGTTTTTTTTTTATGAATCTTATGTTTGTTACCACTCAATTCATGTTATATGTTCGTTTTTCAGTTAAGTGGTATAGTTAGAGATACTGAAGAGGAAATCACGACAAAGGTATTTTATTATTATGTACATGCTATAAATTGATCATTTGGATCATTGTTCTATCAGCTATATTTTCTTTCCTCTTTTCCAAACTTCTTTCCTTTTCAAATATTGTAAACGGTTGAGCTCGTGATTTGGGCTTTGAGAAGGCCCAGCCCCGTATCTTGGCGTGGCAACCCGGATGGCATGCTAATTGCAAGCACCCGGTGATCTGCAGCCATGGCATGGTTGGAACTCTCTTTGTCCACTCACACATGCTCTGAGCCACTTCCTTTTTCAATTTTTTCTTTCTTTCCTTTATCGTCGTTGCCCACTCTCGATCTTGAGCATCTCATCAGCTTCTTTCACCTCTTGGTAAAAAAGAGAAAAGAGTAGAATGGTTTCCGACACTCTCGTGTGAAGGTAATTTTGTCTTTATCTTGAATTTTTAATATATTTCTTTTGTTTTGTATAGAAACCTGACTGTTTTATGTTTCATGTTCAGCAGGTGTTATTATGGTGTAAGTTTGATTTTTCTTTCATAAACATTTTGGTGCCCCTCTAGTAACAGTAACCTTGTTTGCAACACATCACAATTGTGTTTGATATTCTATTGATTTATTGACTCTTATTTTACGTGTGATGGTGAAAAATTTGAAAAGGGTTTAATTAAAAATTGAGAGACCAATGTCTTCCCTTTCCGAATCGTTTGCCAGAATTTATACTGACAATAAAATTTCTTCTTTGGAGGACAATGGTGTCCCCAATTTTTTTTTGAAGCATACTAGGAGTTGTTGGTATGTTACATTTTTCATTCATTCTTTACTCATTACTTTCTAGGTTAGTGACAACTTTATTTCAGTTTTTTTTCTTTTTCTTTTTCCAAACATCACTAAATTGTACTGGGGTTGAGATTTTTATTTGGGCTTCTTTTTTTTATTTATTTTTTTTGTCTTCTCTTGCTCTCAATATTGAGCATCTCTTCAGTTTTCCAAGAGAAAAAAAAATGATTTTGTGTTGACCTTATGTATGAAATTTTATCATAAGCATGTTGCTTCGCAGGAGCTGCTATGGGAGATGGTGAATGGTGTGAAGAAGAAGGTAGTTTAATTCACAATTGTGGCGACCGTTTCTCTTCCCTTTCTAAATCATTTACCAGAATTTATGACACAGAAACTTTCATCTTTGCAGCCGGAGTTTCTTGTAAACATTCGTCACTTTCACCATTATATATAACTAATGCCGATAGCTTTATATTTCTCACTGTCTCTTCCCCTTTTCCGAATCCCAATCACTTCTCCAGGTAATAAATCTAGTCACTATTTGACATATCTATGCACACATGCTTCAAATTATTTATTTTAGTCACATGCAATTTCCTCGATATTGAACAGTTTGTAAGTGGAGACATAATTTCTTCATCTCTGGAAGTCTAGGCTCATCAGAATGCTGTCTTGTCACCACCATAGCCGCCAGCCAGAAAATGGAAGCCCCCTTGATTTTCTTCAAATATGCTAGGTACAGTTTCCATTCACTTTTACTACTACTTTTACATCAATCACATGAAAAAACCTTAGTTTCTTGATATATAATGCAAATGTTTTCTTTTTACGATTTATGATGGTAAAGTGTTTCCTTTTTGTTGGAGTGTAGAAAGTTTTTCTGGATGATTAATTAGGAATGGAAATACTGGCATTGGCTTTTTCTTGGCCACTTAGGTGTCTTGTCCTCTTCTTTCTATGGCTTTCATGTGCAATCTTTTGTTTTTTTGAGCGTAATACTATGTTTGATTGGTTGAATATATATGATCACGGGAACCCGTGTCTTATAGTAGGGTAACCCGTATGGTATGCTAATTGAATGCAACCAGTGATCCGCAGCCATGACGTGGCCTGGACTCCTTTGACCTTACGCACTCACATAAGAATATTACTTTCAGGTTCTGTTATAAAACCTTTTTCTTGTAATATATGCTAGAGAGTTGATTTAAATGTATGTTTTTATCATTTCTATATTAACCCTACAATATCTCTGGTAATGCTCTTGTGAACAGAGAGATCGGAATAGGATTAAGTGACATCTGAAGGCTTTTGTTTTTACTGCAAGTGTAGTGCAGTGGTCAATTCATGTTATATGTTTGTATAAGACTTCTATTCGTTTTTGTAACTTTATATCTACTTTATTTCCCCTTTCTTTCTTTTCCAAACTCCTTTTATCATAAATATACTTTAGACGGCTAAGGTGGAAATTCGGGGTTTGAGAAAGTGGAAGTTCCATCAGTACAGTTTCCATTCACTTGATGGGCCTGAAGTCTGTTAATATCTAGCTCCATCTCCATTATTACATGCATAGTAACTTTAACTACACACTTGAATAGGTATCTAATAGTTCTTTTGTCGTTTTACATGCAAGGCATCTTTTGTGCATTTATGGATTCTAAAACTCCTCTTTTTTCTACTAGTAATTGATGATTTCTTTTCTCTACTATAAATCCTCGTTTTATTGTTGTGTCTTAAGTCTTGTTGTTCCTTTCTGTAACAGTTGCAGGTGATGTTAAAAAAATAATTTTGGACCCATTTTCATAGTTGTGTGTGTGGTTGGGGTGTCACTGGTGCTGCCATCACACATGTTCTTTCAGAGTAAGTTTGTTTCACTACATACATAGTATCTAAGTCATCAGCAATATTAATGTTATGTCTTTTTCTAACACAATAAATTATTTTTTAGGTACTTGATCCACTCTATTTCCACGCGAGATGGTGAAAATTGTGAAGGTAGTTTAATTCAAAATTGAGGGACCAATGTCTTTGCCAGAGTTTATATTGACAATAAAATTATATTTGCAGACTCTCATGCAAGAAGTACCAAAGGCAAAAGGCGTATCCCCAATACTTACCCACAAAATCTCGGACTGCCTCTAGCTGATTCATTTGTGAACTGAATTTCCAGCATTGAGGTGCATCTTTCTTAAACTTCTTGTTAGAAATATAGTGTTATTTATAGTATGATAGAATAGGGTTTAATACTTTCCTTGTTTAGCTTAGTATTTCTTGTATATTAAGGTGCTTTGATAAGTTGAATAATATAGAGAAAATCGTCCCAAACTTTCCTTATATAATTTCTAAACATCTTTCTTTTCCAAAAAGTCCTTTTCTCCTTCATATATTTTGAACTGTTGAGCTGGTGATTCGGACTTTGAGAAAGCCCATCCTGTATCTTGGCGGGACAACCCGGATGGTTTGCTAAATGCATGCAGCCGGTAATTGCAGCCATGGCTTGGGTGGAACTCTCTTTCTTTGCTCTCTAACACAATATCTCAGCCCCTTATTTATATTTATTTATTGTTTTTCTTTGTCCACTTATTTTTCTCATTTTTATTATTACTACCACTACTTTAATTCGATTTCTCTTTTTGGGTCTATTTTCAAGCAAAGATAGTTTTTTTCTTAATCTTTGAAATGTTCATATATTTCTTTTGATTGATCACAAAGGTAATTTTGGACCCCGTTTTCATATTTGTGTTTGGTTGGGGTGTCTCTCTCATTCTGCCATTGCTCATGTCTATTCACTTAAGTTTTTTTCCGCTACATATATAGGACTTATCTAAAATATCCGTGATAGCCATGTTCTGTCCTATTCTATAACAAGAAAGTATTTTTTAGGTACTTGATAACTCTGGTTCTACGCGAGATGGTGAAAAATTGTGAAGAGGGTAGTTTAATTCATAATTGAGTGACATTGGTAGTTTAATTCAGATGGTAGTTCTGTCTTCCCTTTCCGAATCCTTTGCCATAATTTTATATTGACAATAAAAGTTTATGTTTGCAGCCGGACTTTGATTGAAGAAGTCCTTGGAGCTTAGCAGGAGCTGAGGGGTCTACGAGGTTTGAGTGTCGACCTTATATGCAGGACCTCATTACTTGCTAGTTTACATTTTTCATGTCTAACAATGTTTCTTATTTCTGCTTGTTTATTGTAGGGTATTCGAGCTTCCAGTGTCGACTGTATGCACTCACATAAGAGAAGCTGATTACTTCCAGGTTCGGTTATAGAACCTTATATATGTAATATTTGGTATAGAGTTTATATAGATTGATATAAGTGACATGTGAAGGTTTTATTTTATTTTATTTTTATGAATCTTATGTGTGTTGCCACTCAATTCATGTTATATGTTTGTTTTTCAGTTAAAGTCGTAATGTTAGAGATACTGAAGAGGAATTGACAACACAGGTATTTTATTATTATGTACTTGCTATAAATTGATCATTTGGATAAGTGTTCTATCAGCTATATTTTCTTTCTTCTTTTCCAAACTCCTTTTCCTTTTCATATATTGTAAACGGTTGAGCTCGTGATTTTAGCCCGTATCTTGGCGTGGCAACCCGGATGGCATGCTAATTGCAAGCAACCGGTGATCTGCAGCCATGGCGTGGCTGGAACTCTCTATGTCCACTCTCTAACACAAGTTCTGAGCCACTCCCTTTTTCGATTTTTTCTTTCTTTCCTATGTCGTCTTTGCCCACTCTGAATCTTGAGCATCTCTTCAGCTTTCTTCACCTCTTGATAAAAAAGAGAAGAGAGTAGAATGGTTTCTGACACGTTCTCGTGTAAAGGTAATTAATTTTGTCTTTTTCATGAATTTTTAATATATTTCTTTTGTTTTGTATAGAAACATGACTGTTTTAAGTTTCATGTTCAGCAGGTGTTATTATGGTGTATGTTTGATTTTTCTTTCACAAACATTTTTGTGCCCCTCTAGTAACCATAATCTTGTTTGCATTACATCACAATGTGTTCGATATTTCTATTTATTGACTCTGATTCAACGTGAGATGGTGAACAATGTGAAAAGGGTTTAATTCGAAATTGAGGGACCAATGTCTTCCCTTTCCGAGTCGTTTTCCAGAATTTATGGACAATAAAACTTTTTTTGCAGCTTACCAGGAGTTATTGGTGAGTTACATTTTTCATTCATTCTTTTCTCGTTACTTTCTAGGTTATTGATAACTTTATTTCTTGTATTTATTTTTCGTTTTCCAAACATCACTAAATTTTATTAGGGCTGAGCTTTTGATTTGGGCTTCTTTTTTTTTTCCTTTTTTTTGTCTTCTCCTGCGCTCAATATTGAGCATCTCTTCAGTTTTCGAAAAGAAAAAAAAAAATTTGTGTTGACATTATGTATGAAATTTTATCATATGCATGTTCAGGAGTTGCTATGGGAGATGGTGAATAGTGTGAAGAAGAAGGTAGTTTAATTCACAATTGTGGCGACTGTTTCTCTTCCCTTTCTAAATCATTTACCAGAATTTATAATGACACAAAAACTTTTATCTTTGCAGTCGGAGTTTATTGTAAACATTCGCCATTTTCACTATTATATATAATTAATGCAGTTAGATATTTCTCACTGTTTTTTCGCCTTTTCCGAATCTCAATCACTTCTCCAGGTAATAAATCTAGTCACTATTTGATATCTCTATACACTCATGCTTTAAATTACATATTTTAGTCAACTGACATTTCCTCGATATTGAACAGTTTGACAGTGGAGACATAATTTCTTCATCTCTGGCAAGCATGGCTGATCAGAATGCTGTCTGTCACCACCATAGCCACCAGCCAGAATATGGAAGCTCCCTCTCTTGGTTTTCTTCGAATATGCTAGGTACAGTTTCCATTCAGTTTTACTATTACTATTACATCAATCATATGAAGAAACCTTAGTTTCTTGATATATAATGCAAATGTTTTCTTTTTACCATTTATGATAGTAAAGTGTTTTCCTTTTGTTGTAGTGTAGAAAATTTTTCAGAAGGGATGAATTAGGAAATGCAAGTACTGGCATCGCCTGGCATTGGCTTCTGATCCTATTATATCTTTGATTGATATGACCTTTATTGGCCACATCGGTGTCTTGGCCGCAAGAAGTACCAAAGGCAAAGGCAAGGTGTCCCCAATTCCTACCCACTAAATCTCGGACTGCCTCTAGTGAATCATCTGTGAACTGAATTTCCAGCATTGAGGTGCATATTTCTTAAACTTCTCCTTATAGAATTTCTAAACATCTTTCTTTTCCAAAAACTCTTTTTCTCAATATATTTTGAACTGTTGAGCTGATGATTTAGGCTTTGAGAAAGCCCAGCGTGTATCTTGGCAGGGCAACCCGGATGGTTTGCTAAATGCATGCAACCGATGATTGCAGCCATGGCTTGGCTGGAACTCTCTTTGTTTGCTCTCTAACAAAATATCTCAGCCTCTTATTTTTTGTTATTGTTTTTCTTTTTTCTCTTTTTTTTTCCTCATTCTTATTATTACTACCATGGCTTTAATTCGATCTCTCTTTTTTTGGGTCTATTCCTGATCTTTGAAGAGCTGATCCATCCATTCGTTGCAGATGCCTCGAAGTCCTGCTCCTTGCACTGATTGTAAGTTTCATTTTTGTTTCATAAATATTTTGGTGCATGGTAACAGTTTGCACTAGTTATGTCTTCCCTTTCCGAATCCTTTGCCAGAATTTTATATTGATAATAAAATTTCATCTTTGCAGCTGGACTTTCATTCAAGAAGTCCTTGGAGCTTAGCAGGAGCTGTGGGGTATTCGAGCTTCCAGGGTCGACCTTATATGCAGGACCACATTACTTGCTAGCTTATTTCATGTCCAACAATGTTGCTTATTTTTGCTTGTTTATTGTAGGGTATTCGAGCTTCCAGTGTCGACCTTATGCACTCACATAGAAGCTGATTACTTCCAGGTTTTGTAATAAAACTTTATATATTTAATATCTGGTATTTAGTTTATATAGATTGATGTAAGTGACATGTGAAGACTTTTTTTTTAATCTTATGTTTGTTTCCACTCAATTCATGTTATATGTTCCTTTTTCAGTTAAAGCCATAATGTTAGAGATACTGAGGAGGAAATGACGACAAAGGTAAATTATTATTATGTCCTTGCTATAAATTGATCTTTTGGATAATTGTACTATGAACTATATTTTCTTGCTTCTTTTCCAACCTCCTTTTCTTTTTCATATATCAAACGGCTGAGCTCGTGATTTGGGCTTTGAGAAAGCCCACCCCCGTAACTTGGCGTGGCAACCCGGATGGCATGCTAATTGCAAGCAACCGGTGATTGCAGCCATGGCTTGGCTGGAACTCTCTTTGTTTGCTCTCTTTGATTGCAACCGGTGACGCCTCTTATTTATTATTTTTTCAAGTAAAGATAGTTTTTTTCTTGATCTTTAAAGTGTTCATATATTTCTTTTGATTGATCACAAAGTTAATTTTGGACCCCGTGTTTATATTTGTGTTTGGTTGGGATGTCTCTCGTTCTGCCATTGCTCATGTCCTTTCACATTAAATGTTTTTGGTTACATATGTAGTACTCATCTAAAATATCTGTAATAGCAATGTTCTGTTTTATTTTATCACAAGAAAGTATTTTTTTTAGGTACTTGATCACTCTGTTTTACGCGTGATGGTGAAAATTTGTGAAGAGGGTAGCTTTAATTCATAATTGAGTGACATTGGTAGTTTATCTCAGAAGGTAGTTCTGTCTTCCCTTTCCGAATCTTTTGCCAGAATTTTATACTAACAATAAAATTCATCTTTGCAACCGGACTTTTATTCAAGAAGTCCTTGGAGCTTAGCAGGAGCTGTGGGGAATTTGGGCTTCCAGTGTCGATCTTATATGCAGGACCTCGTTACTTGCTAGTTTAGCAGGCTACTATCGGAGATTTATTGAAGGATTCTCCAAGATAGCAAAGCCGATGACCCACCTCCTAAAGAAAGAATCAAAGTTTAAGTGGCCAAAAGTGTGTGAAGAAAGTTTTCAGGAACTTAAGAAAAGATTAACCACTGCCCCGGTGTTAGCAGTTCCAGATTCAGATAAGAGTTATACTGTTTTCACAGATGCATCAAAGAAAGGACTAGGTTGTGTCCTGATGCAAGAAGGAAGAGTCATTGCTTATGCTTCTAGACAGCTTAGACCTCACGGGGTAAGTTATCCAACTATTTGAGTGACATTGGTAGTTTATTTCCTTGCTAAAATTTGATCATTGAATAATTGTTGTCTACCTTATTTGTACTTCTATTTCATATATTTTAAACGGCGGAGCTTGTGATTTTGGGCTTTGGGAATGCCTAGCCCAATTCTTGGCTGGCCAACCCGTATGGTATGCTAATTGAATGCATCCGGTGATCTACAGCCATGACGCGGCCTAGACTCTCTTTGCATGTTCTCTAACACAGGATCTCTTCTTCTTTTGTCTTCTCTCTCTTTTTGTCTTCTCTCTCTTTTTGTCCTTTTCTTGTTCTTATTACGATTACTGCAATCCTTTTCTTGTCTTCTTCCTTTCATTGTTAATTTTTCTTTACTTCTTGATGGAAAAGATAAAGAACATAAATAATTCTGTTTTATATCTATAATCATTCAATTAGCGGGGCTGATCTGGTTATAAGGGCTTTGAGAAAGCCCAGCCCGTATCTTAGCGGAGGGACCGGATGGCATGCTGTAATTGCAAGCAACCGGTGATCTGCAGCCATGATGTTGCTGGAATTCCCTTTGCCGGCTCTCTAACACAAGCTCTGCAGCCATGGTTATAAGGGCTTTGTGAAAGCCCAGCGTGTATCTTAGCGGAGCGACCGGATGGCATGCTGTAATTGCAAGCAACCGGTGATCTGCAGCCATGTTGTTGCTGGAATTCCCTTTGCCCGCTCTCTAACACAAGCTCTTAGCCTCTTCCTTCTTTCCTTCCTTTTTACATCTATTCCCACTCTCAATCTTGAGCATCTCATCTGCTTTCTTCACCTCTTGATAAAAAAGAGAATAATAGAATGATTTCTGAAATTTTCTTGTGTAAAGATAATTTTTTCTTTTGTCTTGAAGTGTTAATGTATATCTTGTGCTTTGTATAGAAACTGACTTTTCACTGTTTCTTGTTTAGCAAGTGTTATTATGATAAAACTGAGTGTCTTTAGTAGATTAGAGCTTGAAGTGTCGACATTACAGGATTTCATAAAGGTTGATCCATCCATTCGTAGCAGATGCCTCAAAGTCCTGCTCCTTGCACTAATTGTAAGTTCATTTTTCTTTCATAAACATTTTGGTGCCTGTAACTTGTTTGCAATACATCGCATTTGTGTTCGATACTTCTATTGATTTGTAAATAGGGACCTCACTCTCGTATTCTTGTGAGATGGTGAATCAAAATGAAAAAGGATTCTATTTTTTATTTTTCTAGTTTATATGTTTTTTTTTTCCTGTTAAACTCCTCTTCTCGCTAAATTCTTCTTTCCTTCTTGATAAAAGGAGAGGAGAGAAAAAAATGTGATTATGTTTACAATCACAACCATCCTTATGGAAATATGAGGTTGTTGGTATTTGTGTGGTTGCAAATAAATTTAGTATCGATTTGTATTTATTTGCTTCGTCTCCTTCATACTCTAACCAATATCGACTTTACTGACTCACATAAGAAGCCGATCACTTCCAGGTTGTGTTATATTTTTTTTGGTAAAGTAATATCTCCTAGAGAGTTGGACATTGATGTTTTGATTTATATGCTCATGTGAATCGAGAACAAGCACATGATTAAGAGAGAAGCCAATAAATTGTGATTCTTAATTACATTTGAAGGTTCTTGACTGGTAAGTGTTGCTGGTCAATTCATATTATATTTTTGTATAAGACTAATACTGTCCTTTTCCAGTTAAAATCATATTGTTGGAAATACGGAACAAGAGATGAAGTTTCTCATTTCTGATTCACAATTGTAGGACCAAATCATTTGCCATAGTTTATTATGACAATAAAATTTCATCTTTGCAGTCGGACTTTCTTGTAAAAGAGAAGATATTAGTTTTATTATATACTTGGCGAGAAGCTTCTTGATGACCACGGAAATGTATCCCCAATACTTTGCAGTTTACGAGGAGTTATTCGTATGCCATACCAACATTGAGGTGCATTTTTCTAAACTTTTCTCAATACAATTTTAGCTCACTTCTGTATCCTGCTCATCGTTTTCTTTGGTTGCATATCAAGAGGTCTGAACCCACTCATTGAATTGAAGCTTGTCAGATTGCCTGATGATTTGGTAACAACTGTGGATGTTTATTTTCTTTCATCAGCATTATTTTCAATTATTTACAGCCTAATCATTCTGTAAAGATAAACAATTTTTCGAACACTACTGTCGCATTGAAAAGAAAAAAAAAATAATTTTGTGTTGACATTATGTATGAAATTTTATCATATGCATGTTCAGGAGTTGCTATGGGAGATGGTGAATAGTGTGAAGAAGAAGGTAGTTTAATTCACAATTGTGGTTACTGTTTCTCTTCCCTTTCTAAATCATTTACCAGAATTTATAATGACACAAAAACTTTTATCTTTGAAGTCGGAGTTTATTGTAAACATTCGCCATTTTCACCATTATATATAATTAATGCAGTTAGATATTTCTCACTGTTTTTTCGCCTTTTCCGAATCTCAATCACTTCTCCAGGTTGTTCAAACGTAATGTAAAACATAGTTTGGGACGATTTTCTCTATATTATTCAACTTATCAAATATAGACAAGAAATACTAAGCTAAACAAGGAAAATATTAAACCCTATTCTATCATACTATAAATAACACTATATTTCTAACACTCCCCCTCAAGCGGAGCATAGATATTAATCATGCCCAGCTTGTTACAAAGATAATTAATCCTAACACCATTAAGAGCCTTTGTGAAGATATCTCCCAACTGATCTTCACTCTTCATATATCCAGTAGTAATCAGCCCTTGTTGAATCTTTTCACGGATAAAGTGGCAATCAATTTCAATGTGCTTCGTCCTTTCATGAATGACTGGATTAGATGCAATATGACGTGCAGCCTGATTATCACACCACAACTTAGCTGGTATTGAGACATTCAAGCCCACTTCAATCAAAAACTGACGCACCTACATAATCTCACATGCAGATTTAGCCATAGCTCTATATTCTCTATATTCTGATTCTGCACTTGAGCGTGAGACCACCTTTTGTTTCTTGCTTTGCCACGAAATCAAATTCCCTCCGAAAAACACACAATATCCTGAGGTAGACTTTCGATCTTCTTTTGCTCCAGCCCAATCAGCATCTGAGAAACATTCAATCTTGTCATGACCATGATCCCCATACACAATTCCACGTCCAGACGCTCCCTTCAAATAGCATAAAATCTGCTCTACCATCCTCCAATGATCAACTGTTGGTGAGGACATATATTGGCTTACCACACTTACTGAATAAGCAATATCAGGACGCGTCATCCGCAAATAATTCAACTTTCCAACAGTTCTTCTGTATCTCTCAGGGTCATCAAATAGAATACCATCCTTTGTAAGTTACAAGTTAGGAGCCATTGGAGTGCTGCATGGTTTAGCCTCCAACTTTCCCGTGTCAGACAGTAAATCAAGCACATACTTCCTTTGAGACAAGAAAATTCTTCCTTTCTTGCTTCTGATCACTTCAACACCTAGAAAATATTTAAGCTCTCCCAAATCTTTAGTATCAAACTGAGTAGAGAAAAAAGCTTTCAGAGAGGCAATGCCTTCAAAGTCACTACCAGTGATCACAATATCATCAACATAAACAACCAACAGGATAATGCCATGATCAGAATGCTTGTAGAAAACCGAATCATCAGATTTACTCTGCTTCATACCAAACTTCTCAAGAGCACGAGTAAATGTACCAAACCATGCACGAGGACTCTGTTTCAAACCATACAATGATTTACGAAGATAACAAACCTTATGAAACGTAATGTAAAACATAGTTTGGGACGATTTTCTCTATATTTCAACTTATCAAAGCACCTATATATACAAGAAATACTAAGCTAAACAAGGAAAATATTAAACCCTATTCTATCATACTATAAATAACACTATATTTCTAACACAGGTAATAAATCTAGTCACTATTTGACATCTCTATACACTCATGCTTTAAATTACATATTTTAGTCAACTGACATTTCCTCGATATTGAACAGTTTGAAAGTGGAGACATAATTTCTTCATCTCTGGCAAGCATGGCTGATCAGAATGCTGTCTTTGTCACCACCATAGCCACCAGCCAGAATATGGAAGCTCCCTCTCTTGGTTTTCTTCGAATATGCTAGGTACAGTTTCCATTCAGTTTTACTATTACTATTACATCAATCATATGAAGAAACCTTAGTTTCTTGATATATAATGCAAATGTTTTCTTTTTACCATTTATGATAGTAAAGTGTTTTCCTTTTGTTGTAGTGTAGAAAATTTTTCAGAAGGGATGAATTAGGAATGCAAGTACTGGCATCGCCTTCCCTGCCGCACTGGCATTGGCTTCTGATCCTATTATATCTTTGATTGATATGACCTTTATTGGCCACTTCGGTGTCTTGGCCGCAAGAAGTACCAAAGGCAAAGGCAAGGTGTCCCCAATTCTTACCCACTAAATCTCGGACTGCCTCTAGTGATTCATCTGTGAACTGAATTTCCAGCATTGAGGTGCATATTTCTTAAACTTCTCCTTATAGAATTTCTAAACATCTTTCTTTTCCAAAAACTCTTTTTCTCAATATATTTTTGAACTGCAGATTACTCGGAGTTTTTGGTAATGCCGTGCTGGGCTCCTAGCACATTCACGAATTTACTCATTACTTGCTAGGTTACATTTTTTTATGTCCAATGATGATTTTTATTTCTGCTATCTACGGCATTTTTGTCAGCGACTTGGAGTAGTTTTCCCTTGAATTTCTGAAATGTCAGCACCTGTTTTCACACTGCCACAAGAACATCCTTTGACATCTTACCCACAAAATCTCGGACTGCCTCCAGCTGATTCATCTGTTGAGCCTGAATTTTCAACATTGAGGTGCATTTTTCTGAACTTCACCCAATATAAGTATTGCTCACTCTCGTCTCCTTATCATCATTCTTTTTTGGTTGCATATCAGGAGGTCTGAACTCACTCATTAAAACTTGTCAGATTGTTTGTTGATTTGGTAACAATTTGGATGATTAAGGTTATTTATTTCATAACATTATTTTAATGATTTACAGACTAATCCTGCTGCAAATGTAAACCAATTTTATTATTCTACTGACACGTTGAAGCTAAAGTTTTTTGATGAATCTTATGTCTGTGTAGGACTCTTCGAGCTTCCAGTGTTGACGTTATGCAATTCTAATTTATATCTATATTATCCAACTACTGGGGTTCTGGTTATTTGGGCTTTGAGAAAGCCCAGTCCATATCTTGGCGGGGCAACCCGGATGGCATGCTAATTGCAAGCAACCGGTGATCTGCAGCCAAGGCGTGGCTGGAACTCTATTTGTCCACTCTCTAACACAAGCTCTGAGCCATTTGCTTTTTCGATTTTTCTTTCTTTTCTTTTATCGTTTTTGCCCACTCAATCTTGAGCATCTCTTCAGCTTTCTTCACCTTTCGATAAAAAGAAAAACATAATTGAATGATTTATGAAACTTTCTCGTGTAAAGGTAATTCTTTCTTTGTCTTGTGTTATAGAATATTAATGTGTATATAGGTTTCCTTATTTAGCTTTGTAGCCCTAGCCTTAGTTATCTACTCTATATATATGTGGGAGTCTCTTATATTGTAAAATATACTGAATAATGCGATACCTCTCTTCTCTCAAATATGTTCTATATTCTTCTCTTCTACGTGGTATCAGAGAGGAACGAATCCTTCTCTAACCCTAGTTACACTTTGCCACAATTCCGCCGATCGAACTATATTGTAAAACAATTTTACCCTTTTTTTTGTACGCCACTGCTGCTGTTGTGTGGTTTTCCGCACCGCAGCCGCACTGCTTCTTCCTTGCTTCTGTTCTCCAGCCACCGCTCCTTTTTTGCCTAGGATTTGGTTTTCTAAGCCTTACTACATCATGTCTGAATCTAAATCTGCTGCCGTAGGAACCTCCATTAAATTTAATGGTTCCAATTATCTGCTATGGTCTCGTGCCTTTCTGTTATTCTTAGGATCCCAGAAGAAAAAAAAAGCATGTTCTCGACAATCCTGTTGCTGCTACGGATCCTACGTATGATACTTGGAGTGCCGATGATTGTGCTGTTATGATATGGCTTGTGAATAGCCTAGAAGATTTTGTTAGTAAGAACATCAACTACCAAAGCCATGTGGGATACCTTAAAGCAAATGTACTCGAATGAAAAGAATGATTCTCGTGTGTTCGAGTTGTATGAGAAACTTTTCTCTCATACTCAGTCTGGCCAATCTGTTAACGATTACTTTTCTACTCTCAAAGGAATTGCTGATGAAGTTCTGGTTTATCATCCACTTTCCTGTAGTCCTACCACGCGAGCAACTCAGTGGGAAGAATTCATGGTTGCTAAATTCTTATCCGAATTAGATGTCGATCTCCGACCCATTCGCGACAGTTTGCTGTCTAGTGATAATGTTTCCACATTATTCAATGCCCTATCTCGTGTGCTTCGTGTCACAACAGGTCGTGCTGATGATGCCATCTCTTCTAATACTTCAGCCATGGCTGCTCGCGGTCAGAATTCTAATGGTGCTAGTTCTTTTCCCCCATCCACCACGGTGGCTCAAGGTCCAAGCTTTCATGGTGGACGTGGACGTGTCCGTGGACGGGGTGGCCGAGGCCGTGGGCCTAATGATCGCAGTTGTGAACATTGTCATCGTACCAACCATACTTCTGAGAATTGCTCGAAGACTTTTGGCAAACCTGATTGGGCTAACAAGGTTTTACAGAGCCAAGTTCTTCCTCATATGATGATATGGTCTCGGTCCCACACACTCAATATGACAATCTGATCAAGTCAATAACTTTGTCGTCCACTGCGGCCTCTACTCTACTGCTACTGCTGATCCCTCTACTACTGCTGCCTCTCCTATCGTTGGTTCGACCACTGTAGGTGCGTTTGCAGTGTCTCAGGGTAAGTCTTGGTTGTTAGCGGTGCCTCTGTCCATATTACTGGTACAAAGTCTCTTTTGACTTCTTTTTTCCCTTCTTCTTTACTTTCTGTTTGTGTTGCCGACGGCACCTATTCTTCGATAACGGGAACTGGTGTTGTCCGACCCACTCCTCAAATCACTCTTGAAAATGTCATGTTCGCTTCTAAATTTCCTGTTAGTTTATCATCTATTAGCCAGTTAACCAAAACTCACAATTTTTCCGTCACCTTTTATCCTACCTATTGTATCTTTCAGGACCTGCACACGAAGAAGACGATTGGTGGAGGACATGAGCGTGACGGTGTATACTACTTGGATTCTGTTTCTACTGCATCTTCGCGTGCTCTTTCCGCCATTGTGTCTCCATATCAGTGGCATTGTCGTCTTGGTCATCCATCTTCTGCTAGTCTTCAAAGTTTAGTTACTGTTGCGTCTGTTGATTTTCAATGTGAGTCTTGTGAGTTGGGCAAGCACCATCGCACATTTTTTCCTTCTCGAGTAGATAAGTGTAGTTCTTTTGCTTTTGAACTAGTTCATTGTGATGTTTGGGATCACAGTCTAGAGGGGGCTTCAAGTATTTTCTGATCTTGGTCGATGATTATTCACGCATGACATGATTGTATTTGCTCAAACAGATAACTGAGGTCCCCGCTGTACTAAACTCATTTTATCATGAAATAAAAACTCAATATTCTGTTGATTTGCGTATTCTTCGCACTGATAATGCTCTTGAGTTTACACAAAAGTCTATTGCATCTTTTTGTGATTCACATGGCATAATTCATCAAAGCTCATGCTCTCATACTTCCCAACAAAATGGAGTTGTTGAACGCAAACATCGTCATATTTTGGATGTTGCTAGTACACTTATGTCTCACATGCATGTTCCTAAATGGTTATGGTATGATGCGGTTCTTATTGCATGGGGATATTCCTTTTTCGTGTCTTCATCTTGATAAACCCCTTTACCCTGTTCCTCCTCGAATATTTGGGTGTGTCTGTTTTGTTCATGATCTTACTCGTGGGTTGGATAAGTTGTCCCCTCGTTCTATTAAGTGTGTTTTTCTAGGTTATTCGCGAACCCGAAAAGGATACCGATGTCTCGACCCACTTACCAAGCGTCATTATGTTTGTGCTGACGTCACTTTCTTTGAATCTCAACCTTTATTTCTCTCATACTCAGCTACACCTCCCAATCTGTTAGTCTCTACTCCTTTACCTGTCCCAGCGCTAGTGTCTCCTAGTCTTCCTGCACAACCGTTGCAGGTCTATATTCGTCGTCCTCGGCCCGCACCAATCCCAGAACCCATCTCCGAACTAGCCTCATGTCCACCACCTGCGTCATCTTCTCCTGCAGCTTCTAAAGATACTTCACCTGCTAACACTGATGATTTTTACCTATAGCTCTATGCAAAGGTACACGTACTTGCACCACTAAACACCCAATGTCTAATTATGTTTCATTTGCCCGTTTGAGTCTTTTCTTTCGCGCCTTTGCTCTTTGTCAGACCACTCTGTCTTTGTGCGACATCAAACATCTGTCAGTGATGCCCAGGGGATTGATGACACGAAGAAATACTTGCAAGAACAATTTGTTATCAATTCTTAGGCATTGAAATTGTTCACAACAAGTATGGAGTTTCTCTATCTCAGTAGAAGTATGCTACAGATTTACTTAGAGAAACTGGGTTACTTGGAACAAAGCCAATTGATACTCCTATGGATGTTGACCCGAAGGTTTGGGATGACAATGAAGACTTCTTGGAGGACAAAGCAACAAACTATTGCTAGATCTTCTGCAGGCCGAGTATAGATCTTGATACAGACGACTTGTTGGGAAACTTATCTACTTGACAGTAACACGGTTCTTTTGCCGTTGGTCTGGTCAGTCATTTCTTAGATAAGCCTAAACAAGTTCATTGGGATGCTGCTATTCGAATTCTTCGCTATATCAAGAAATCTTCGGGAAAATGATTGTTTTTTAAGAAGAATGGTCAGCTGAGGATTGAAGGGTATTCTGATGCTGATCATGCTGGCTCTAAGACTGACCAGAAGTAAGTCTACTTCTGGATACTGCACTTATTTGGGTGGAAACTTGATCACTTGGCGGAGTAAGAAGCAACAAACTATTGCTAGATCTTCTGCAGGCCGAGTACAGAGCTATGGCTCACACTGCTACTGAGATGATTGGAGTAAAGAATCTGCTTGGGGAATTGAGGTTCACTTTCAATGAACCGTTACCTATGCATTGTGATAACCAAGCAGCTATCTATATTGCAAACAATCCAGTGTTTCATGAACGGACTAAACATATTGAGGTTGATTGCTATTTCGTTCGTGAGTGTGTACTGAATCAGACTATTGCTACACCGTTCACTTCTTCGTCCAACCAGATTGCTGATATCTTCACTAAACCGTTGGGCGGGAAACGTTTCTCTGAACGTTATATGCTCCAACTTGAGGGGGAGTGTTATAGAATATTAATGTGTATATAGGTTTCCATATTTAGCTTTGTAGCCCTAGCCCTAGTTATCTACTCTATATATATGTGGGAGTCTCTTATATTGTAAAATATACTGAATAATACGATATCTCTCTTCTCTCAAATATGTTCTGAGTGTCTTTAGTAGGGCCATACAAGCTTTCAGTATCAACCTTACATGATTTCACAAGGAGCTGATCCACTCCTGGTTCTTTTATACAACTTTTTTTCATGTAAGCTGATTTACATTGATACTTTGATCTATTGTGTGTTAGAGCTAGTGAACATAAAGTCCGAATGTTTATATAAGTGGTTTCTCTTGTTTGTTTCAACTTTTCCCTTTGTTGCAGATGCCTCAAAGTCGAGCTCCCCGCACTGATTGTAAGTTCGATTTTTCTTTTATTAACATTTTGGTGCCCCTATAGTAACAGTAACCTTGTTTGCAACACATCACAATTGTGTTCGATATTTCTATTGATTTATAAATAGGACCTCACTCTCGTATTCTGTGAACTCATTTCCAACATTGTGGTGCATTTTTTTTAAACTTTTCTCAATATAATTTTGTTCACTTTTGTCTAGGGGTAGGTGGTACGATATACCTTAAATTTTTCGCCATATCTCATACCTTTACCTTACCGAAATGTTCGGTATACCGAATTTTCGGTATAGAGAAAATCATATACAAAGAACCTTACCGCATTTTCGGTATTCATGGTATGCCGGTATACCATTTCATGCGAAAGTATATGTTTAAAAAACATGTGCATGCATATACAGTAAAATTTCTACTATTAAACTCCCAACAATGTATACCTAATGTGACGATATCAAACAAATATGATAAAACTCCAACGATCAAACACCAGCACAACTAAATAAATATTGTTCACATCTCAAATTCTAACACACCTAAATAATAGAAAAAATAATATGATATGGGCCAACAAATATTATTATTAATTTAATACGGTACGGTATTAAGGTATATACCGAATTTTCGGTATGATACTGCCAATTTCGGTACGGTAACCTTTACCGAAAGGTAAAGAAGGTTTTTTATGAGCTTTATATAACTTAAAGGTTCCTTTGAGTACTGAACCACCCTGGGGTTCTAAAAAAAAATTAAGGGTATAATAGTAATTTCATATATGATTTAGAAAAACAAAAATATTATATATTAAAACAAATTCAGAAATTTACATTCGATGGTGTTTGGTGGAGTTGGCTACTTGTTTCTAACAAAATCCGGACTTGTCCCATGGTCCTGTGATCGACCCTTCATTCTCACAATTCTGTTTTAATTTCATTTTTTTCTCCTTTCCACTGCTTGCATTTTAGTCTCATTTTTTTCTCTCCTCTCCCTTTGTGCTTGCTTTCAAATGAATCATTTAACAATTCTTGTTTAATTTTATTATTTGTTTTCTTTCCATTTGTGATTGCTTCTAAATGATTTAACTAAGTTGTTACAATCTCCTTCTCTCTTTTAAATTTCAAATTCAATTATTACAATTTCATTTTAATTTTAATTTTTTTCATTTACACTTGCTTCTAAATGAGACATGTATGTATATATATTTTTATAAATTAGCAATGAGAATTAAAGACTGTGTCACTGTGGATTCGAATCCAAGACCTTTGGCCTCAGACATTAACCACTCTATCGCTAGACCAACACACACACGCGAGACATGTATATTTAACTAAGTTTTCACAATCTCTTTCTCTTCTTTGTTTATTGTTCTAAACCTTGAGTTCAATTTAAAATTCAAATTTTTATTGTGTAGTTCGAAATGATGTCTAGTAATATTTTGTTTATTAACTCGTCGTCATCTTAGAACATCAATATATATATATATATATATACTTGTGTTTGAAAACTTTTTATTCAATATATTTCATTCGATTTTTAGTGTTATGTAATTTAAATGTCATTATGATTGTATTAAAAATTACATTATTTATTTTTTAATATATTTTTCTTAAAATTCTTTATAGATTAATTGCCCCGCCCCCCGAATTGGCCTAAAACAAGATCACAAGCTTTATGTTGATGAGAATTTGAGTAGAGTATAAATAGTAGTATATACTTTTTTTTTCTTTTTTTTGAATATCATTACAAATATTAATACTCACACCCCCACCTAGGGTTTTTTTGTGGCCGAGAGTACTCGAACCTCTGACCTATTGGTCAACAGGCAACCACTCCACCACTAGGCCATCCCCACTGGGACGAGAAATATACTTTTATTGAGCCCCTTACGTCCAAGGAGAGAGTTATGTAGGTGAAAGCACATGTTCTACCAGAAAGGTGATGAAGTTTCCTTTAGAATCGTATGTATAGACAGGCATGATAATTCTCTATTTTTAATGCTATAGGAGCATAATGTGTCTTTAATTAATCCTTATATACTTGAGGTACAAAAACAACAAACAAATAGTGAAATTCTTAGTGCTATCTCAAAGACCCTTGGAGTTGCAAAATTACAGGTGAGTTCGTATTAAAGATGTAGAATAACACATGCTATACTGTTGAATTTCTTAGTGATATCTTAATGTGCTTCAGTTAATTTCATTTCTTTAAGGTCTGTATTTGTGATTTTTTCGTCTATGCAGAATTTATGGTATTAGTGATTGTATATTCATCATATTATCAAAAACTGATCATAATAGTATTCTTTATGATGTGCAGTTTTTTGAGAGGAGTGTTGATTGTCCATTTTGAATGCATTTAATTGTAATATTTGATAAATTAGTTAATAGTAAATTGAATAATAAATTTCAATCATTATAATTTGGAATTATTATCTCTTGCATAATTTATTTAGTTTTAAGAAGTTTTATGATGTTCTTTTTTCCCTGTTAATGCAAGAAAAAATAAATGTTTGATGGACTAATTGAGTTTGTGAGATCTCAAATCTTGGTTTCTGATAGCCGGAATTTGAGTTGGATATCCAGTTTCTTCATATAGATTATATACCTGATAAAAATAATAGGTAATTATGCTCGATCAACTAATACAATTTAACTACCACTGTTGTTGACAGAAAAATTAGATGTATGTGTGAATAAGTGTCTCCTTATCGGCTTAGGATGAAATACAATATCAAAGAAAAAATTAGGATCAATTTAACCTTTTCCTTTCTCAATCTGCTGCCTTCTTTTTCATTTATTGAGCTGCAAAAGATATTTAATTCCGTGAGGACAATAACGACATTTACGCAAAATTGCTCTCTCTCATCTTCCAAGATTACAAATAATGAAAGCAACAAAAGAACAGTCACATAAAGATTTTTTTTTATTGGAACGAAGATTCAACGCTTATGTTAATAAATTTATAATCTACGCACATATCCGTTCTCAAAAAGAATTTAGCAAAATATGTTAAAAAGTATGGTATGTTTAAATTTCTATTAGTTTGTCAATAGTACTATTTCATATTTCAATACATTCATTACATGCACAATGATATATACTAAATAATATTGCTATTGGCTATACATGTGTTGCTTCTGCTAGTAGTTAAAATAGGTACATATCAATAGTTTCCTATATGAGTCGTTAATACTTTTTTTTATTAACACACATTATTAATTAGTGGACAATGTTCTAAAAAATTATAAAATGTAGTATTGATGAGTATAAAATAAGAACAATTGAAATATTTATTGTAACTGATAGAGTGATTACGTGCGATGCACCTAATATCAAACATAAAATATCATATGATAATAGATACTAATAATAAAAATCTATACCTATTATAAAAGAGCGGATTCTTACAAAATTGAATTTACCTAATATGTCCCTATTATTATGTTTATTTTAAGGGCAATAATGTAAATCTATATATATTAAATTTATTATAAACTTAATAAATAATAATAGTTCTACTCCTATTACAACTCAATTTAATGAATTAATTAATAATTAATAATATAATCATACCCGTACTATAACTCTAAAGTGAAAGAAAAAAGTCAAACATAAATTTTGAGAATTGTGTTAAGATTTATTAGGATATTAATATAGTTAGATATTAATTTTGGTAAAAGTTTATACTCAATTTAATAACTATTTTTTCTAATAATTAACATGTCGTCTTTATTGTTAAATTTCATCTTTATATTTCAATCTTTTCTCTTTATCATTGAAACATCTCTTCATAAAAAATTTCAAAAGTGAAAGAAAAAAGACAAACATAAATTTTGAGAATTGTGTTAAGATTTATTAGGATACTAATATAGTTGGATATTAATTTTGGTAAAAGTTTATACTTTTATTAAGTTAGCAATTTAATAATTATTTTCAATAATAATTAACATGTGATCTTTATTATTAAATTTCATCTTTATATTTCAATCTTTTCTCTTTATCATTGAAACATCTCTTCACAAAATTTTATTTTATATTTTATTTAATTTATTTATGTAATTTATTATACTTTACTGTTCTTATTTGTTGATAATTTTTAATTGAGTCAAATTAAGTCGAATACCATCAAGCTCAAGTATAATTCATTTATTAAAGAATTTATTCAAGTTTAATTGTATAGAATAATTTCTAAGAAAAAAATTAAAAAAATATGAGGGTAAGAGAGAGGGAGGAGGGGGGTGGGTTTGGTAGCAGCGACTGGTTATAGTGGTGGATGGTAGTTGTGAGAGGAGGAAGGAGGAGCGGACGTTGGGTGGTTGTTTCAATTTCAAAAGTCATATGTAGAATACATATGAATGTCACGTGTTTTTCAATAATTAAACCTATATTAAATATATAATTATGCATAATAGAAAAATTTTATGCTTTTAATGATATATTAACTATCACTATATATAGTACGTAGCAATAAATGCATACTAATATATTAATTAATATATTGTATTCATGGATATTAATTTAATTTAGAATATAGGTATATATGTAATTTGTATTATTTAAAATTAATATTTTAGATAATTCAAAATATATTCCCTTTAATTTTTTCATTGGTTTTGCTACAACACTGAATTTGTCATATTTTAACTTAAGAAGAGAGCTGAATGTCTTCACTTAACACGAGACGGTGTACATATAAGATAAACGCTTTTCGTATGAAAGAGAAAGTTAAATAGTAGCTTACGGTAATAATATCAAAGGTTGTTTCACGATACATCAAGAGAACATTTTTAAAGACCTAAAAAGAATCTTAATATAAGATTTTACCCATAAAAGTTAGGTTCGACTCTGAAGTATAAGCATTTTATACCCAGAGTTTTGGTTCTAGAACTCTCCATTTTTTATACATATGACCCTTCATTCATAATTAGAATAAATATATTATAATAGACGATTACTATCAGTACCATACAATTTTGATAATTGTACATAAGATATGATATAAAATTTGATTTTTTTTCCTACTCTTTACATATACTACTTGCTAATATTTTGTTGAAGTTAATAATCAATAATTAATAATATTATAACTTAAAAAAAATATCAACAAATATATTTTATTATATAATAAATTAGTTATTTTAAATTAGAGATTATACGTGCAACGCACGTAATATCCTGCTAGTACTAAAATAAGGGTATAGATAATATTATTTGTTGAAATATTCTCATTCTTGGCATGGTATATAGGCCTGCACATTCAATAAAAGGTAAGAAATTAAGTAGTTAAATATCAACAAGTATTCGTTGATTCTCCTACGTGTGAAAAAAAAGCTCTTCTTCAGTAGTTCAACTTCAACCACAACACCAAAGGCCGAGTCTGAAGAAAATAAATGAAAAACTACCCATCATTTACTAATCTTCAAACTGCTGCAACAAATATCTAATCTTCATTGGTACGAAAGCCATAATCTTTGCTCCCCTTTAAGACTTTAAGCTATTCGGTTCTAAAGAGCCTACGATTAGATAATCTATGTTCTTTGGTCGGATCTACACAAGCAGAACATTCTATAACGGTTATTTTAGATGAGTACATAATGTGAAAGGACACGAGCAATGGCAAAACGAGAGATACCCCAACCAAACACAAATATGAAAACGGGGTCCAAAATTACCTTTGTGATCAATCAAAAGAAATATATGAACACTTCAAAGATCAACGAAAAAGCTATCTTTACTGAAAATATACCCAAAAAATAGAAGTCGAATTAAAGTAGTGGTAGCAATAATAAGAATGAGAAAAAAGGAGAGAACAAACAAAAAAAAAAAAAAAAAGAGGTTTGAGATATTTTGTAAAGAGAGCAAACAAAGACAGTTCCACCTCAATCAGCTAGAGGCAGTCCGAGATTTTGTGGGTAAGAATTGTGGATACCTTGCCTTTTCCTTTGGTACACTCCAACAAAAAGGAAACACTTTACTATCATAAATGGTAAAAAGAAAACATTTGCATTATATATCAAGAAACTAAGGTTTTTTCATGTGATTCATGTAATAGTAGTAGTAAAAGTACCTAGCATATTCGAAGAAAACCAAGAGCGGGAGCTTCCATTTTCTGGCTGGTGGCTATGGTGGTGACAAGACAGCATTCTATAAATCAGCCATGAAACATAAAACAGTCAGGTTTCTATACAAAACAAAAGAAATATATTAAAAATTCAAGACAGATATAAAATTAATTACCTTTACACGAGAAAGTGTCAGAAACCATTCTACTTTCTTCTCTTTTTTATCAAGAGGTAAAGAAAGCTGAAAGACGATAAAGGAAGGAAAGAAAAAATCGAAAAAGAAAGTATCTCAGAGCTTGTGTTTGAGAGTGAACAAAGAGAGTTCCAGCCACGCCATGGCTGCAGATCACCGGTTGCTTGCAATCAGCATGCCATCCGGGTTGCCACGCCAAGATACGGGCTGGGCTTTCTCAAAGCCCAAATCACGAGCTCAGCCATTTACAGTATATGAAAAAGAAAAGGAGTTTGGAAAAGAAGAAAGAAAATATAGTTGATAGAACAATTATCCAAACGATCAATTTATAGAAAGTACATAATAATAATTTACCTTTGTCATCGTTTCCTCTTCCGTATCTCTAACATTACGACTTTAACTGAAAAACGAACATAAAACATGAATTGAGTGGCAACAAACATAAGATTCATTAAAAAAAAACCTTCACACGTCACTTACATCAAACTATATATAAACTCTATAGCAGATATTACATATATTAAAGTTTTATAACAGAACCTGGAAATAATCCCTATAATCTGATTCTTATGTGAGTGCATAAGGTCAACAGACTCGACACTGGAAGCTCGAATAGCCCTACAACAAACATAAGATTCATAAAAAAAAATATTAACTTCAATGTAGGATAATAAAATTGGTTTATCTGCGGCAATATTAGGCTGTAAATTATTGAAAAAATGTTGATGAAATAAATAACTGTAACCATCCAGTTTGTTACCAAATCACCAGACAATCTGACAACTTCAATAAGTGAAATTCAGATATCCTGATATGCAACCAAATAAAATGATGAGAAGACGAAAGTGAGCAAAATTTATATTGGGAGAAGTTTAAGAAAGATGCACCTCAATGTTGGAAATTCAGTTCACAGATGAATCAGCTAGAGGCAGTCCGAGATCTTGCGGGTAAGAATCGGGGTTAATACCTTGCCCTTGGTTCTCCAAAGAATTCTTGCACGAAATTCCGGCTGCAAAATATGAAATTTTATTGTCAATATATATTCTGGAAAAGGATTTGGAAAGGGAAGACATTGATCCCTCAATTTTGAATTAAACTACATCTTCATAATTTTCACCTTCTCACATATCAGAGTGATCAAGTTATGTTAGAAAAAGGCAGAACATTAAAATGTAAACTAGCATGTAATACCCCACAGCTCCTGCTAAGCTCCAAGGACTTCTTCAATCAAAATCTGGCTGCAAAGATAAAGTTTTACTGTCCATATAAAATTCTGGCAAAGAATTTGGAAAGGGAAGACCAGAACTACCGTCTGAATTAAACTACCAATGTCACTCAATTATGAATTAAACTACCCTCTTCACAATTTTTCACCATCTCGCGTAGAACCAGAGTGATCAAGTAAGTAAAAATACAAAGAATTTGGAAAGGGAAGACCAGAACTACCGTCTGAATTAAACAACCAATGTCACTCAATTATGAATTAAACTACCCTCTTCACAATTTTTCACCATCTCGCGTAGAACCAGAGTGATCAAGTAAGTAAAAATTACTATCTTGTGATAGAATAGGACAGAACATTGCTATCACGGATATTTTAGATGAGTGCTATATATGTAGCGAAAAAAACTTAAAGTGAAAGGACATGAGCAATGGTAGAACGAGAGACACCCCAACCAAACACAATTATGAAAACGGGGTCTAAAATTACCTTTGTGATCATTCAAAAGAAATATATGAACACTTCAAAGATCAAGAATAGACCCCAAAAAAGAGAGATCGAATTAAAGCCGTGGTAGTAATAATAAGAATGAGGGGAAAAAAAGAGAACAAAGAAAAAAAATAACACAACATAAGAGGCTGAAATATTTTGTTAGAGAGCTGTTAGAAATATTGTGTTATTTATAGTATGATAGAATAAGGTTTAATTTTCCTTAATTAGCTTAGAATCTCTTGTATATATATGTGTCTCTATTAGTTGAATAATATACAGAAAATTAGTCCCAATGTGTTATCTTACGATTCAACATGGTACCAGAGCAAATGGTTTAGGGTTTGGGAATTAGAAATATATTTTTTTTTTCGTCCGCCGCCACCCATTTCCGTTCCACGCTTTTCCGGTCGACACCTCCCGCACAGGGAGACGTGCCACCCTCCGTCGCACCTCTACAAAAAATTTCGGCGCCGGAATCCGCGCGTGTGGGCCATACGCCGCTGTCCGCCGTTCCGCCGGCGCGTGAGGGCGCGTCCGTGACCGGAATTCTTCCCGGTCAATTCCGTTCGACTCGCCTCGACGTTTCCTCTCGATCTGTGTGCCTGTTTGGATCAATACCAGGGTGGTGTTGGCTCCGTTTCGGTACAGGTTCAAGTTTTTGCTTTCTCCATGTTCAAGTTTTTGCTTTCTCCATTTCTGTTCTCTGCTTTGGTTTGTTGTAGTACAATATGTCTGCCGCCGAGTCTAAGACGGTTGATATTGTGCCGGTGATGACTAGAATCACAGAACACAAACTCGATTCTCACAATTATATGGATTGGAGACAGACTATTGAGCTTTTACCTCTTGAGTACGTCCATGGATAAACATTTGACTGATGATCCACCATCTTCTGAAACTTCCAAACTCTCATGGCTTCGAGAGGATGCTCGGTTGTTTTTACAAATTCGTAATTCTATTAGTAGCGATGTCGTTGGGATGATCACTCACTGCAAGACGGTCAAAACTCTCATATCATATCTTGACCTCTTGTATTCGGGAAAAGAAAATATTTCTCGTATCTATAATGTGTGTCAGGCATTCTATAGGCCGGACAAAGGAGATCGATCGCTTACAGAGTATTTCATGGCATTTAAGAAAACTTATGAAGAATTGAATTCTTTACTTCCTTTCAGTGATGATGTCAGTGTACAACGTACCCAACGGGAGAAGATGGCGGTGATGAGCTTCTTGGCGGGTCTTCCGGATGATTTTGAGACTGCTAAATCACAGATTTTGTCCGACTCTGAGATCTCTTCTCTCCAAGAGGCCTTTAGTAGGATTCTTCGGACTGAACGCTCATCATCTGTCCACATCTCTCACCTCGGGAGTGCTCTTGTTAGTCGTGCTCCGGTATATGAGTCTGGGAAGCCTCAATACAAGCATGCTGGGACCAAAGGACACAATTCTGCATCTCGGGAGCAGTGGTCATCATCTATGGAGTGTCATTACTGTCACAAATTTGGACATATCAAGAGGGATTGTCCGAAGTTGCGCAACAAAAAGCCTCCTTCGTCTGCGCATGTGACTGAACGCGGCCATCATACTAGCTCCTCTAGTGACTCCGTCACTATTTCAGCCAATGAATATATGCCAAGTTGTTAAAGCAACACGAGTTAAGTCAATCGCAATCGAGTTCTGTCATTGCTATTGCCGAGTCAGGTAAACCTAATGCTTGTCTAGTTTCCTCACCTTCCAAATGGGTCATAGATTCTGGAGCTACCGATCACATGACAGGTAATTCCAAAGTCTTTTCTACCTTTGAGACACGTAATACTCACTTTCCTATTACTTTAGCTAATGGTTCTGAATCATGTGTCGTTAGATCGGGAACGGTCAATCCTACACCGTCTCTATCCCTCTCTTCTGTCCTTAGTCTCCCTAACCTCTCATTCAATTTGGTTTCTGTGAGTAAGGTTACTCGCAATCTTAATTGTAGTGTCTCATTCTTTCCTGATTATTGTTTATTTCAGGATCTTGCGACGAAGAAGATTATTGGTAAGGGACACGAAGCCAACGGTCTCTACATTCTTGATGCATAACCACCTTCATCAGTAGCATGTACTGCAACCGTCACTCCTATGGAAGCGCATTGTCGGTTGGGGCACCCCTCTCTATTGTCATTAAAGAAGTTGTGTCCACAACTTTCTCAGTTGTCCACTTTAGATTGTGAGTCTTGTCAGTTTGCAAAATTTCATCGTGTTAGTTTAAGTCCTCTTTAAGTCCTAGAGTCAATTGCTCCCTTTGAGTTAGTCCATTCTGATGTTTGGGGTCCTTGTTCTATTACATCCAAACCCGGTTTTCGTTATTTTGTCACTTTTGTTGATGACTACTCTCGTATGACATGGTTATATTTGATGAAGAGTCGTTCTGAGTTATTTACTCATTTTTCTTCCTTTTGCGCTGAAATTAAGACTCAATTTGATGTGCCTGTGAAAATTTTACGAAGTGATAATGCTAAGGAATATCTATCTGATACATTTCGTAAATATATGATGCACAATGGTATTCTTCATCAAACTTCTTATGTTGACACACCATCTCAAAATGGTGTTGCCGAAAGGAAGAATCGGCATCTCCTTGAGACTGCTAGAGCTTTATTATTTACTCGGCAAGTTCCTAAATATTTTTGGGCTGATGCTGTTTCCACTACGTGTTTTCTTATCAATCGCATGCCATCTTCTATCCTTCGTGGTGAGTCTCCATTTCGTGTTCTTTTCCCATCTCAACCTTCATTTCCAGTTGAACCCAAAATATTTGGTAGTATGTGTTTTGTTAGAGATGTTCGGCCTCAAGTTACAAAATTGGATCCGAAATCTCTAAAGTGTATATTTTTGAGTTATTCTAGGGTTCAAAAGGGTTATCGGTGTTTTTGTCCTAGTCTCAACAAATATCTCGTCTCTATTGATGTCTTCTTTTCAGAAAATATTCCGTTCGGTCCTGACTCTATACTCTTTCTCCTTCTGAGGATGAGGATCTAGAGTTTCTCCGTTATACAGTTTCCACTCCAGTTGTTCCTCAATCCGAGTCTGCTATGCCACCCATCGTCCACACATACTCTCGTCGTCGTCCACCTTCTGTGCCTGCTACTGCTGAGGTGGTTCGTGATGCACCTTCTACGTGTCCTGATGAACCAATAACTTCGTCGTCAGATCCAACTCCGAATGATGATCTTCCCATTGCTCTTCGTAAAGGTAAACGCACTTGTACCCTATCCCATTGCTGCTTTTGTCTCTTATGCTTATTTGTCTCCGGCCACTCGTGCTCTTGTTGCTTCTCTTGTTCGTATTCCTAACACTGTTGGTGAAGCCTTGGCTCATTCTGGTTGGACCGCTGCTATGGTTGAGGAGATGAATGCTTTGATAATGGGACTTGGGTTCTTGTTGAGCTTCCTCCTGGTAAACGATCCATTGGCTGTAAGTGGGTGTTTACGATTAAAGTTAATCCTGATGGCACAATTTCTCGCTTAAAAGCTCGTCCTTGTAGCGAAAGGTTATGCTCAGATTCATGGTGTTGATTATTCTGAGACTTTCTCTCCTGTTGCTAAGTTCACTTCTATTCGGCTCTTGATTTCACTAGATGCCTCAAATAATTGGCCTTTGCATCAATTGGATATCAAAAATGCATTTCTCCATGGTGATCTCCTCGATAACATCTATATGGAGCAACCGCCTGGCTTTGTTGCTCAGGGGGAGTCTCATAAGGTTTGTTATCTTCGTAAATCATTGTATGGTTTGAAACAGAGTCCCCGTGCATGGAAGGTACATTCACTCGTGCTCTTGAGGAGTTCGGCATGAAGCAGAGTAAATCTGATGATTATGTTTTCTACAAACACTCCGATTCTGGTATTATATTGTTAGTTGTTTATGTGGATGATATTGTGATCACAGGTAGTGACTTTGAAGGCATTGCATCATTGAAAGCATTTTTTGCTACTCGATTTGATACTAAAGATTTGGGTGAGCTTAAGTATTTCTTAGGAGTTGAAGTAATCAGAAGTAAGAAAGGAAGGATTTTTCTATCTCAAAGGAAGTATGTGCTTGATTTACTATCAGAAACAAGAAAGTTGGGAGCTAAACCGTGCAGCACTCCGATGACTCCTAATTTACAACTTGCAAAGGATGGCGTTTTGTTTGATGATCCTGAGAGATACAGAAAAGTTGTTGGAAAGTTGAATTATTTGCGAGTGACGCGTCCTAACATTGCTTATTCAGTTAGTGTGGTAAGTCAACATATGTCCTCACCAACAGTGGATCTTTGGAAAACGGTGGAGCAGATTTTATGTTATTTGAAGGGAGCACCTGGACGTGGTATTGTGTATGGTGATCATGGTCATAACAAGATTGAATGTTTCTCAGATGGTGATTGGGCTGGAGCTATAGAAGATCGAAGGTCTACCACAGGATATTGTGTGTTCTTTGAAGGGAATTTGATTTCGTGGCAAAGCAAGAAACAGAAGGTGGTGTCACGCTCAAGTGCAGAGTCTGAATATAGAGCTATGGCCAAGTCTGCGTGTGAGATTATGTGGGTGCGTCAATTTTTGACTGAAGTGGGCTTGACTGTCTCAACACCAGCTAAGTTGTGGTGTGATAATCAAGCTGCCAGTCATATTGCTTCTAATCCAGTCTTTCATGAAAGGACGAGTACATTGAAATTGATTGTCACTTTATTCGTGAGAAGATTCAGCAATGGTTGATTGCTACTGGATACATGAAAAGTGAAGACCAGTTGGGAGATATCTTCACAAAGGCTCTTAATGGTGTTAGGGTTAATTATCTATGTAACAAGCTGGGCATGATTAACATCTATGCGCCGCTTGAGGGGGAGTGTAAGAAATATTGTGCTATTTATAGTATGATAGAATAGGGTTTAATTTTCCTTAATTAGCTTAGAATCTCTTGTATATATATGTGTCTCTATTAGTTGAATAATATGCAGAAAATTAGTTCCAATGTGTTATCTTACGATTCAACAAGAGCAAACAAAGAGAGTTCCACGGCTGCAATCATCGGTTGCATGCATTTAGCAAACCATCTGGGTTGCCCTGCTGGGCTTTCTCAAAGCCCAAATCATCAGCTCAACAGTTCAAAATATATGGAGAAGAAGAGTTTTTTTTAAAGAAAGATGTTTAGAAATTCAATAAGGAGAAGTTTAAGAAATATGCACCTCAATGCTGGAAATTCAGTTCACAGATGAATCACTAGAGGTAGTCCGAGACATCGAAGTGGCCAATAAAGGTCATATCAATCAAAGATATAATGAGATCAGAAGCCAATGCCAGTACTTGCATTCCTAATTCATCCCTTCTGAAAAACTTTCTACACTACAACAAAAGGAAAACACTTTACCATCATAAATGGTAAAAAGAAAACATTTGCATTATATATCAAGAAACTAAGGTTTCTTCATGTGATTGATGTAACAGTAATAGTAAAAGTGAATGGAAACTGTACCTAGCAAATTCGTAGAAAACCAAGAGAGGGAGCTTCCATATTCTGGCTGGTGGCTATGCTGGTGGCTATGACAGCATTCTGATCAGCCATGCTTGCCAGAGATGAAGAAATTATATCTCCACTTTCAAACTGTTCAATATCGAGGAAATGTCAGGTGACTAAAATATGTAATTTAAAGCATGAGTGTAAAGAGATATCAAATAGTGACTAGATTTATTACCTGGAGAAGTGATTGAGATTCGGAAAAGGCGAAAAAACAGTGAGAAATATCTAACTGCATTAATTATATATAATGGTGAAAATGGCGAATGTTTACAATAAACTCAGACTGCAAAGATAAAAGTTTTTGTGTCATTATAAATTCTGGTAAATGATTTAGAAATGGAAGAGAAACGGTCGCCACAATTGTGAATTAAACTACCTTCTTCTTCACACTATTCACCATCTTCCATAGCAACTCCTGCAAAACAACATGCATATGATAAAATTTCATACATAATGTCAACACAAAATCATTTTTTTTTCTTTTCAAAGACTGAAGAGATGCTCAATATTGAGCGCAGGAGAAGACAAAAAAGAAAAAAAGAAAAAAAAAGAAGCCAAAATCAAAAGCTCAGCCCCAATAAAATTTAGAGATGTTTGGAAAAAGAAAAATAAATACAAGAAATAAAGTTATCATTAACCTAGAAAGTAATGAGAAAAGAATGAATGCAAAATGTAACTCACCAACAACTCCTGGTAAGCTGCAAAAAAAGTTGGAGATACCATTGTCCACCAAAGAAGAAATTTTATTATCTATAAATTCTGGAAAACGACTCGGAAAGGGAAGACATAGGTCCCTAATTTCGAATTAAACCCTTTTCACATTTTTCACCATCTCACGTTGAATCAGAGTCAATAAATAGAAATATCGAACACATTGTGATGTGATGCAAACAAGATTACGGTTACTAGAGGGGCACGAAAATGTTTGTGAAAGAAAAATCAAACATACACCATAATAACACCTGCTGAACATGAAACTTAAAACAGTCATGTTTCTATACAAAACAAAAGAAATATATTAAAAATTCAAGAAAAAGACAAAATTAATTACCTTAACACGAGAACGTGTCAGAAACCATTCTACTCTCTTCTCTTTTTTATCAAGAGGTGAAGAAAGCTGAAGAGAAGCTCAAGATTGAGAATGGGCAAAGACAATATAGGAAAGAAAGAAAAAATCGAAAAAGGGAGTGGCTCAGAACTTGTGTTAGAGAGTGGACATAGAGAGTTCCAGCCACGCCATGGCTGCAGATCACCGGTTGCTTGCAATTAGAATGCCATCCGGGGCCACGCCAAGATACGGGCTGGGCTTTCGCAAAGCCCAAATCACAAGCTCAACCGTTTACAATATATGAAAAGGAAAAGGAGTTTGGAAAAGAAGAAAGAAAATATAGCTGATAGAACACTTATCCAAATGATCAATTTATAGCAAGTACATAATAATAAAATACCTTTGTCGTCATTTACTCTTCAGTATCTCCAACATTACGACTTTAACTGAAAAACAAACATAAGATTCATAAAAATAAAATAAAATAAAACCTTCACACTCACTTATATCAATCTATATAAACTCTATACCAAATATTACATATATAAACTTCTATAACCGAACCTGGAAGTATTCAGCTTCTCTTATGTGAGTGCATACAGTCGACACTGGAAGCTCAAATACCCTACAATAAACAAGCAGAAATAAGCAACATTGTTAGACATGAAAAATGTAAACTAGCAAGTAATGAGGTCCTGCATATAAGGTCGACACTGGAAGCTCGATACCCCACAGCTCCTGCTAAGCTCCAAGGACTTCCTCAATCAAAGTCCGGCTGCAAACATAAAATTTTATTGTCAATATAAAATTATGGCAAAGGATTCGGAAATGGAAGACAGAACTACCATCTGAATTAAACTACCAATGTCACTCAATTATGAATTAAACTACCCTCTTCACAATTTTTCACCATCTCGCATAGAACCAGAGGTATACCTAAAAAATACTTTCTTGTGATAGAATAGGACAGAACATTGCTATCACGGATATTTTAGATAAGTCCTATATATGTAGCGAAAAAAACTTAAGTAATTAGACATGAGCAATGGCAGAACGAGAGAGACACCCCAACCAAACACAAATATGAAAACGGGGTCCAAAATTACCTTTGTGATCAATCAAAAGAAATATATGAACACTACAAAGATTAAGAAAAAAAACTATCTTTGCTTGAAAATAGACCCAAAAAGAGAAATCGAATTAAAGTAGTGGTAGTAATAATAGAAATGAGAAAAATAAGTGGACAAAGAAAAACAATAAATAAATATAAATAAGAGGCTGAGATATTGTGTTAGAGAGCAAACAAAGAGGGTTCCAGCCAAGCCATGGCTGCAATTACCGGCTGCATGCATTTAGCAAACCATCCGGGTTGTCCCACCAAGATACAGGCTGGGCTTTCTCAAAGTCCGAATTACCAGCTCAACAGTTCAAAATATATGAAGGAGAAAAGGACTTTTTGGAAAAGAAAGATGTTTAGAAATTATATAAGAAGAAGTTTAAGAAAGATGCACCTCAATGCTGGAAATTCAGTTCAATTAGCGAAGTCCGAGAAGAAAGGAATAATTTAAAAGGTAAGTCCGAGATTTTGTGGATACCTTGCCTTTTGCCTTTGGTATTTCTTACGGTCAAGACACCGAAGTGGCCAATAAAGGCACCTCAATGCTGGAAATTCAGTTCAATTAGCAAAGTCCGAGAAAAAATGAATAATTTAAAAGGCAAGTCCGAGATTTCGTGGGTAAGAATTGTGGATACCTTGCCTTTTCCTTTGGTATTTCTTACGGCCAAGACACCGAAGTGGCCAATAAAGGCCATATCAATCAAAGATTTAATAGGATGAGAAGCCAATGCCAGTGCGGCAAGGAAGGCGATGCCAGTATTTCCATTTCTAATTCATCCCTCCAAAAAACCATTCTACAGTTCAACAGAAATGAAACACTTTACTATCATAAATGGTAAAAAGAAAACATTTGCATTATATATCAAGAAACTAAGGTTTTTTCATGTGATTGATGTAATAGTAGTAGTAAAAGTGAATGGAAACTGTACCTAGCATATTCGAAGAAAACCAAGAGCGGGAGCTTCCATTTTCTGGCTGGTGGCTATGGTGGTGACAAGACAGCATTCTATAATCAGCCATGAAACATAAAACAGTCAGGTTTCTATATAAAACAAAAGAAATATATTAAAAATTCAAGATAGATATAAAATTAATTACCTTTACACGAGAAAGTGTCAGAAACCATTCTACTTTCTTCTCTTTTTTATCAAGAGGTAAAGAAAGCTGAAGAGATGCTCAAGATCGAGAGTGGGCAAAAAGACGATAAAGGAAGGAAAGAAAAAATCGAAAAAGAAAGTATCTCAGAGCTTGTGTTTGAGAGTGAAAAACGAATTGAGTGGCAACAAACATAAGATTCATTAAAAAAAAACTTCACATGTCACTTGCATCAATCTATATAAACTCTATACCAGATATTACATATATAAAGTTTTATAATAGAACGTGGAAGTAATCAGCTTCTTATGTGAGTGCATAAGGTCGACATTGGAAGCTCGAATACCCTACAATAAACAAGCAGAAATAAGCAACATTGTTCGACATGAAAAATGTAAACTAGCAAGTAATGAGGTCCTGCATATAAGATCGACAGTGGAAGCTCAAATTCCCCACAGCTCCTGCTATGCTCCAAGGACTTCATGAATGAATGAAAGTCCAGCTGCAAAGATGAAATTTTATTGTCAATATAAAATTCTGGCAAAGGATTTGGAAAAGGAAGACAGAACTACCTTATGAATTAAACTACCCTCTTCACAACTTTTCACCATCTCGCGTAAAATCAGAGTGATCAAGTACCTAATAAAAATACATTCTTGTGATGAATAAGACAGAACATTGCTATCACGGATATTTAGATGACTACTATATATGTAGCGAAAAAACTTAATATGAAACGACATGAGCAATGGTAGAACGAGAGATACCCAACCAATCACAAATATGAAAATGGGGTCCAAAATTACCATTGTGATCAATCAAAAGAAATATATAAACACTTCAAAGATCAAGAAAAATTAAGATAACCTAACAAAACTAGAAACCATCAAAACATGTCTAATTAGGATACACAACGCAAAATAATTCAAGAACATACTTAAAAAGGCTCATGAAGCCTAAGGCCACTTGCTAAAAATGTTTGAAATGCCTTAATAGTTGAAATCTACACATTGAAAATAATGTTGATGAAATAAATAACCTTAACCTTTCAGTTTGTTACCAATTCAACAACCAATCTGAAAAGCTTCAATCAGTGAGTTGAGACCTCCTGATATGCAACCAAATAAAATGATAAGAAGGAAACAAAAGCAAGCAAAACTGATACCGAGTGAAATTCAGAAAAATGCACCTTAAAGTTTTGATACAAATTAAATTCTTGTGGTGGTGTGAACAAGTCGCTGACAAAAATATCATAGATAGCAGAAATAAGCAACATCATTGGACATGAAAAATGTAACCTACCAAGTAATGAGTAATTCGTGAATATGCTAGCACGACAAACCAACAACTCCGGTAATCTGCAGAGTACTGGGGAAATGTTGCCCTTGGTCCTCCAAAGACTTCTCGCCAAGTATGTAGGAAAATTAAAATTTTCTCTATTACTTGAAAATCCGACTGCAAAAATTAAATTTTATTGTCAACATAAATTTTGGCAAAGGATTTGGAGAGGGAAGACATTGAGCCCTCAATTCTGAATTAAACCACTGTCTTTACAATTTTCGCCATCTCATGTAGAATCAGAGTTATCAAGTACCTAAAAAATACTTTCTTGTGTTGGAAAAAGATAGAACATTGATATTGATGATGTTTTAGATACTATATATGTAGAAAAACAAACTTACTGTGAAAGGACATGAGTAATGGCAGAACCAGACACCCCAGCCACACAGAAATATGAAAACAGGTCCAAAATCATATTTGATTATTTGTTACATCACCTGCAACTGTTAACATCAATACTTAAGATAGGATACCAACAATCAAAAGAGGATTTATAGTAGAGAAAAGAAATAAATCCACAAAAGACACCTTGCATATCTGTAGATCTACACTGGAAGCTCGAATAGCCCTACAACAAACATAGGATTTATACAAACAAATTAGCTTCAATGCGACAGTAGTGTACGAAAAATTGTTTATCTTTGCAGAATGATTAGGCTGTAAATAATTGAAAATAATGTTGATGAAAGAAAATAAACATCCACAGTTGTTACCAAATCATCAGGCAATCTGACAAGCTTCAATTCAATGAGTGGGTTCAGACCTCTTGATATGCAACCAAAGAAAACGATGAGCAGGAATTGTATTGAGCAGGAATTGTATGGAGACAGAAGTGAGCTAAAATTGTATTGAGAAAAGTTTAGAAAAATGCACCTCAATATTGGAATTTCAGGCTCAACAGATAAATCAGATGGAGGCAGTATGAGTTTTTGTGGGTAAGATGTTAGAGGATGTTTGAGGGAAAACTGCTCCAAGTCGCTGACAAAAATGGCATAGATAGAAGAAATAAGCAGACATACTTGGTATATTAGACATGACGAATGTAAACTAGCAAGTATTGAGTAATTGATGAATATGTTGGTATGGCATACGAATAACTCCTCGTAAACTGCAAAGTATTGGGGATACATTTCCGTGGTCATCAAGAAGCTTCTCGCCAAGTATATAATAAAACTAATATCTTCTCTTTTACAAGAAAGTCCGACTGCAAAGATGAAATTTTATTGTCATAATAAACTATGGCAAATGATTTGGTCCTACAATTGTGAATCAGAAATGAGAAACTTCATCTCTTGTTCCGTATTTCCAACAATATGATTTTAACTGGAAAAGGACAGTATTAGTCTTATACAAAAATATAATATGAATTGACCAGCAACACTTACCAGTCAAGAACCTTCAAATGTAATTAAGAATCACAATTTATTGGCTTCTCTCTTAATCATGTGCTTGTTCTCGATTCACATGAGCATTACCTGAGACATTATAAAGTAAATATAAATCAAAACATCAATATGTCCAACTCTCTAGGAGATATTACTTTACCAAAAAAAATATAACACAACCTGGAAGTGATCGGCTTCTTATGTGAGTCAGTAAAGTCGATATTGGTTAGAGTATGAAGGAGACAAAGCAAATAAATACAAATCGATACTAAATTTATTTGCAACCACACAAATACCAACAACCTCTCATATTTCCATAAGGATGGTTGTGATTGTAAACATAATCACATTTTTTTCTCTCCTCTCCTTTTATCAAGAAGGAAAGAAGAATTTAGCGAGAAGAGGAGTTTAACAAGAAAAAAAAACAAAATATATAAACTAGAAAAATAAAAAATAGAATCCTTTTTCATTTTGATTCACCATCGCACAAGAATACGAGAGTGAGGTCCCTATTTACAAATCAATAGAAGTATCGAACACAAATGCGATGTATTGCAAACAAGTTATTGGCACCAAAATGTTTATGAAAGAAAAATGAAACTTACAATTAGTGCAAGGAGCAGGACTTCGAGGCATCTGCTACGAATCAATGGATCAACCTTTATGAAATCATGTAATGTCGACACTGCAAGCTCTAATCTACTAAAGACACTCAGTTTTATCATAATAACACTTGCTAAACAAGAAACAGTGAAAAGTCAGTTTCTATACAAAGCACAAGATATATATTAACACTTCAAGACAAAAGAAAAAATTATCTTTACACAAGAAAATTTCAGAGATCATTCTATTATTCTCTTTTTTATCAAGAGGTGAAGAAAGCAGAAGAGATGCTCAAGATTGAGAGTGGGAATAGATGTAAAAGGAAGGAAAGAAGGAAGAGGCTAAGAGCTTGTGTTAGAGAGCGGGCAAAGGAAATTCCAGCAACAACATGGCTGCAGATCACCGGTTGCTTGCAATTACAGCATGCCATCCGGTCGCTCCGCTAAGATACGGGCTGGGCTTTCTCAAAGCCCTTATAACCAGATCAGCCCCTCTAATTGAATGATTATAGATATAAAACAGAATTATTTATGTTCTTTATCTTTTCCATCAAGAAGTATTCCATCAAGAAGTAAAGAAAAATTAATAATGAAAGGAAGAAGACAAGAAAAGGATTGCAGTAATCGTAATAAGAACAAGAAAAGGACAAAAAGTGAGAGAAGACAAAAGAAGAAGAGATCCTGTGTTAGAGAACATGCAAAGAGAGTCTAGGCCGCGTCATGGATGTAGATCACTGGATGCATTCAATTAGCATACCATACGGGTTGGCCAGCCAAGAACTGGGCTAGGCATTCCCAAAGCCCAAAATCACAAGCTCCGCCGTTTAAAATATATGAAATAGAAGTACAAATAAGGTAGACAACAATTATTCAATGATCATATTTTAGCAAGGAAATAATGATTAACCATTGACTTCATTTCCTATTCAGTATCTTTAACAATATGACTTTTACTTAAAAAAAAAGGAGTAGTAATCTTTTAGAAACATATAACATGAATTAAGCGGCAACACTTACAGTAAAAAACCTTCTTATGTGAGTGCATAAGGTAGACACTGGAAGCTCGAATACCCTACAATAAACAAGCAGAAATAAGCAACATTGTTGGACATGAAAAATGTAAACTAGCAAGTAACGAGGTCCTGCATATAAGATCGACACTGGAAGCCCAAATTCCCCACAGCTCCTCCTAAGCTCCAAGGACTTCTTGAATAAAAGTCCGGCTGCAAAGATGAAATTTTATTGTTAGTATAAAATTCTGGCAAAAGATTCGGAAAGGGAAGACAGAACTACCTTCTGAAATAAACTACCAATGTCACTCAATTATGAATTAAAGCTACCCTCTTCACAAATTTTCACCATCACGCGTAAAACAGAGTGATCAAGTACCTAAAAAAAATACTTTCTTGTGATAAAATAAAACAGAACATTGCTATTACAAATATTTTAGATGAGTACTACATATGTAACCAAAAACGGGGATGGGCTTTCTCGAAAGCTGAATCAACAGCTCAGCCGTTCAAATTATATGAAGGATAAAAGGAGTTTGAAAAAGGAAGTCAATAAATATGTACAAATAAGGCTTACAACACAACAAGACTACAAGACTATCATAACCAAGTATTAGTCTGCACCTTTTTTTTTCCCTTACTCAGCCTCCAAATGAGAGAACTTTGCTTATAGATTTCTATTCAATGTACATGTTTGCTCTCTAAAGCAGAAAGATGTATTAATACACATGAAAACAACCTAAAAAACCAGAAAAATGTCGAAACTTTCACCATATAGTATGAAGCCAAGTAAAGGAAAATCTTTCAAGAAACGTACAAGTCGGTCTAACGTTTGTTGTATTTACAACTTCACTCTAAAACTCTTCGAAAAGCTAATTATCCAATGATGATCATATTGCAAGGACTAATGCATTATTTGCCAACCAAGTTCTCATGAAAATTAAGACAACCTAACAAAACTAGAAACCATCAAAACAAGTCTAATTAGGATACATAACGCAAAATAATTTAAGAACATACTTAAAAAGGCTCAAGAAGCCTAAGGCCACTTGCAAAAAATGCTGAAATGCCTTAACAGTTGAAATCTACACACGAATACAAAATTGAGAAATCACCATAAGATTCATCAAAAAAATTAGCTTCAATGTGTCAGTAGCATAATAATATTGGATTATCTTTGCAGCAAGAGTAGGGAATAAATAATTGAAAATAATCTTGATGAAATAAATAAACTTAACCTTTCAGTTTGTTACCAATTCAACAAGCAATCTGAGATGCTTCAATCAGTAAGTTCAGACCTCCTGATATGCAACCAAATAAAATGATGAGAAGGAGACGAAAGTGAGCAAAAATGATACCGAGTGAAATTCAGAAAAATGCACCTTAAAGTTTTGATACAAATTAAATTCTTGTGGTGGTGTGAAAACAGGTGCTGACATCTCAGAAAATCAAGGGAAAACTAATCAGAAAATACCATAGATAGCAGAAATAAGCAACATCATTGGACATGAAAAATGTAACCTATGAGTAATTCATGAATATGCTAGCATGGCACCAACAACTCCGGTAATCTGCGGAGTATTGGGGGAAACGTTGTCCTTGGTCCTCCAAAGACTTCTCGCCAAGTATATAGGAAAATTAAATTTTTTTTCTATTACATGTAAATCCGACTGCAAATCATGTAATGTCGACACTGCAAGCTCGAATCTACTAAAGACACTCAGTTGTATCATAATAACACTTGCTAAACAATAAACGGTGAATAGTCAGTTTCTATGTAAATCACAAGATATATATTAACACTTCAAGATAAAGAAAAAATTATCTTTACATGAGAAATTTTAGAAATCATTCTATTCTTCTCTTTCTTATCAAGAGGTGAAGAAAGCAGAAGAGATGCTTAAGATTGAGAGTGGGAATAGACGAAAAATAAAGGAAAGAAAAAAACAGAGTAAGGAAGAGTTAGAGAGCGGGCAAAGAGAATTCCAGCAACGTCATGACTACAGATCACCGGTTGCTTGAAATCATAGCATGCCATCCGGGTCGCCCCGCTAGGATACGGGCTGGGCTTTCTCAAAGCCCGAATAACCAGATCAGCCTCGCTAATTGGATGATTATAAATATAAAACATGATTGTTTATGTTCTTTATCTTTTCCATCAAGAAGTAAAGAATAATTTAACAATGAAAGGAACAAGACAAGATACGGGTTGCAGTAATAGTGAGGAGGAGGAGGAAAAGAAGAGATGGCTGCAGATCACCGGATGCATTCAATTAGCATACCATACAGGTTGGCCAGCCAAGAACTGGGCTAGGCTTTCCCAAAGCCCAAAATCACAAGCTCGACCGTTTAATATATATGAAAAAGAAAATAAAGTACAAATAAGGTAGACAAAACAATTATTCAATGATCAATTTAAAAAAGCAATGAAATAATGATTTACCTTTGACTTCATTTCCTATTCAGTTTCTTTAACAATATGACTCAACAAAAAAAAAAGAAGAAGTAATAAGCTTTTAGAAACATATAACCTGAATTGAGCGGCAACACTTACAGTCAAAAACCTTCAGACACCACTTACATCAATCTATATCAACGCTATAGCAGATATTACATATAAATGTTTTATAACAGAACCTGGAAGTACAGTTTCTTATGTGAGTACATAAGGTCGACACTGGAAGCTTGAATACCCTACAATAAACAAGCAGAACAACATTGTTGGACATGAAAAATGTAAACTAGCAAGTAATGAGGTCCTGCATATAAGGTCGACACTGGAAGCTCGAATATCCTGCTAAGCTCTAAGGAAAAAGAGAGTTCCAGCCACGCCATGGCTGCAGATCACCGGTTGCTTGCAATTAGCATGCCATCCGGGTTGCCACGCCAAGATACGGGCTGGCTTTCTCAAAGCCCAAATCATGAGCTCAACCGTTTACAATATATGAAAAGGAAAAGGAGTTTGGAAAAGAAGAAAGAAAATATATCTGATAGAACAATTATCCAAATGATCAATTTATAGCAAGTACATAATAATAACATACCTTTGTTGTCATTTCCTCTTCAGTATCTCTAACATTACGAATTTAACTGAAAAACGAACATATAACATGAATTAATTGGCAACAGACATAAGATTCATAAAAAAACTTAAAGTGAAAGGACATGAGCAACGGCAGAACGAGAGAAACCCCAACCAAACACAAATATGAAAACGGGGTCTAAAATTACCTTTGTAATCATTCAAAAGAAATATATGAACACTTCAAAGATCAAGAATAGACCCAAAAAAAAGAGAGATCGAATTAAAGCCATGGTAGTAATAATAAGAATGAGGAAAAAAAAAGAGAACAAAGAAAAACAATAACAAAAAATAAGAGGCTGAGATATTTTGTTAGAGAGCAAACAAAGAGAGTTCCAGCCAAGCCATGGCTGCAATCATCGGTTGCATGCATTTAGCAAACCATCCGGGTTGCCCTGCCAAGATACACGCTGGGCTTTCTCAAAGCCTGAATCATCAGCTCAACAGTTCAAAATATATTGAGAAAAAGAGTTTTTGGAAAAGAAAGATGTTTAGAAATTCTATAAGGAGAAGTTTAAGAAATATGCACCTCAAGGCTAGAAATTCAGTTCACAGATGAATCACTAGAGGCAGTCCGAGATTTAGTGGGTAAGAATTGGGGACACCTTGCCTTTGCCTTTGGTACTTCTTGCGGCCAAGACACCGAAGTGGCCAATAAAGGTCATATCAATCAAAGATATAATAGGATCAGAAGCCAATGCCAGTGCGGCAGGGAAGGCGATGCCAGTACTTGCATTCCTAATTCATCCCTTCTGAAAAAATTTCTACACTACAACAAAAGGAAAACACTTTACTATAATAACTGTACATAGCATATTCGAAGAAAATCAAGGGGGCTTCCATTTTCTGGCTGGCGGCTATGGTGGTGACAAGACAGCATTCTGATAAGCCTAGACTTCCAGAGATGAAGAAATTATGTCTCTACTTACAAACTGTTCAATATCGAGGAAATTGCATGTGACTAAAATAAATAATTTGAAGCATGTGTGCATAGATATGTCAAATAGTGACTAGATTTATTACCTGGAGAAGTGATTGGGATTCGGAAAAGGGGAAGAGACAGTGAGAAATATAAAGCTATCGGCATTAGTTATATATAATGGTGAAAGTGACGAATGTTTACAAGAAACTCCGGCTGCAAAGATGAAAGTTTTTGTGTCATAAATTCTGGTAAATGATTTAGAAAGGGAAGAGAAACGGTCGCCGCAATTGTGAATTAAACTACCTTCTTCTTCACACCATTCACCATCTCCCATAGCAGCTCCTGCGAAGCAACATGCTTATGATAAAATTTCATACATAAGGTCAACACAAAATCATTTTTTTTTTCTCTTGGAAAACTGAAGAGATGCTCAATATTGAGAGCAGGAGAAGACAAAAAAAATAAATAAAAAAAAGAAGCCCAAATAAAAATCTCACCCCCAGTACAATTTAGTGATGTTTGGAAAAAGAAAAAGAAAAAAAACTGAAATAAAGTTGTCACTAACCTAGAAAGTAATGAGTAAAGAATGAATGAAAAATGTAACATACCAACAACTCCTAGTAAGCTTCAAAAAAAATTGGGGACACCATTGTCCTCCAAAGAAGAAATTTTATTGTCAGTATAAATTCTGGCAAACGATTCGGAAAGGGAAGACATTGGTCCCTCAATTTTTAATTAAACCCTTTTCAAATTTTTCACCATCTCACGTAAAATAAGAGTCAATAAATCAATAGAATATCAAACACAATTGTGATGTGTTGCAAACAAGGTTACTGTTACTAGAGGGGCACCAAAATGTTTATGAAAGAAAAATCAAACTTACACCATAATAACACCTGTTGAACATGAAACATAAAACAGTCAGGTTTCTATACAAAACAAAAGAAATATATTAAAAATTCAAGATAAAGACAAAATTACCTTCACACGAGAGAGTGTCGGAAACCATTCTACTCTTTTCTCTTTTTTACCAAGAGGTGAAAGAAGCTGACGAGATGCTCAAGATCGAGAGTGGGCAAAGACGATAAAGGAAAGAAAGAAAAAATTGAAAAAGGAAGTGGCTCAGAGCATGTGTGAGTGGACAAAGAGAGTTCCAACCACGCCATGGCTGCAGATCACCGGGTGCTTGCAATTAGCATGCCATCCGGGTTGCCACGCCAAGATACGGGCTGGGCCTTCTCAAAGCCCAAATCACGAGCTCAACCGTTTACAATATTTGGAAAGGAAAGAAGTTTGGAAAAGAGGAAAGAAAATATAGCTGATAGAACAATGATCCAAATGATCAATTTATAGCTTGTACATAATAATAAAATACCTTTGTCGTGATTTCCTCTTCAGTATCTCTAACAATACCACTTAACTGAAAAACGAACATATAACATGAATTGAGTGGTAACAAACATAAGATTCATAAAAAAAAAAACCTTCACATGTCACTTATATCAATCTAAATAAACTTTATACCAAATATTGCATATATTAAAGTTCTATAACAGAACCTGGAAGTAATCAGCTTCTCTTATGTGAGTGCATACGGTCGACACTGGAAGCTCGAATACCCTACAATAAACAAGCAGAAATAAGCAACATTGTTGGATATGAAAAAAGTAAACTAACTAGTAATGAGGTCCTGCATAACAGATCGGACACTATAAGATTGAATACCCCACAGCTCCTGCTAAGCTCCAAGGACTTCTTCAATCAAAGTCCGGCTGCAAAGATGAAATTTTATCGTCAATATAAAATTCTAGCAAAGGATTCGGAAAGGGAAGATAGAACTACCATCTGAATTAAACTACCAACGTCACTCAAGTATGAATTAAACTACCCTCTTCACAATTTTTCACCATCTCGCGTAGAACTAGAGTTATCAAGTACCTAAAAAATACTTTCTTGTTATAGAATAGGACAGAACATTGCTTTCACGGATATTTTAGATGAGTCCTATATATGTAGCGAAAAAAATTAATGTGAAAGGATATGAGCAATGGCAGAACGAGAGACACCCCAACCAAACACAAATATGAAAACGGGGTCCAAAATTACCTGTGTGATCAATCAAAAGAAATATATGAACACTTCAAATATCAAGAAAAACACTATCTTTACTTGAAAATAGACCCAAAAAAGAGGTCAAAGAAAATAAATAAATAAATAAAAATAAGAGGCTGAGATATTGTGTTAGAGAGCAAACAAAGAGAGTTCCAGCCAAGCCATGGGTGCAATCATGTTAGAAAGCAAACAAAGAGAGCTCCAGCCAAGCTGCAATCACCGGCTGCATGCAGTTAGCAAACCATACGGGTGGGGTTGCCCCGCCAAGATACAAGCTGGGCTTTCTCAAAGTCCGAATCACCAGCTAAACAGTTCAAAATATATGAAGGAGAAAAGGAATTCTTGGAAAAGAAAGATGTTTAGAAATTATATAAGGAGAAGTTTAAGAAAGATGCACCTCAATGCTGGAATGATGAATCAACTAGAGGCAGTCCGAGATTTTGTGGGTAAGAATTGGGGATACCTTACCTTTGCCTTTGGTACTTCGTGCATGAGAGCGTGCTGCAAAAAATAAAATTTTATTGTCAATATAAATTTTGGCAAAGACATTGGTCCCTCAATTTTGAATTATACTACCTTCACAATTTTCACCATCTCACGTGGAATTAGAGTGGATCGAGTACAATAAAAAATAATTTATTGTGTTAGAAAAGGACAGAACATTAATATTAATATTTCTGATGACTTAGTTACTATGTATGTAGTGAAACAAACTTACTCTTAAAGAACATGTGTGATGGCAGCACCAGAGACACTCCAACCAACCACACACACAACTATGAAAATGGGTCCAAAATTATTTTTGTAACATCACCTGCAACTGTTACAGAAAGGAACAACAAGACTTAAGAGACACAACAATAAAAAGAGGATTTATAGTGGAGAAAATAAATAATCGATTACTAGTAGAAAAAGGAGGAGTTTTAGTATCCATAAAACCACAAAAGACGCCTTACATGGCAAACGGCAGAAGATCTATTGGAGACCCAAGTGACCATATGGTTAGATACCTATTCAAGTGTATATTAGTAACACGGAGAATTAAAGTTACTATGCATGTAATAATGGAGACGGAGCTAGATGCTAACCGACTTCACCCCATCAAGTGAATGGAAACTGTACTGTCGGAACTTCCACTTTCTCAAACCCTGAATTACCAGCTTAGCCATCTACAGTATATTTAGGAGAAAAGGAGTTTGGAAAAGAAAGAAAGAAAATAAAATAGACATAAAGTTGCTAAATCGAGAAGTAGTAGTCTTATACAAGCATATAACATGAATTGACCAGCAACACTTCTTACAGTAAAAACAAAAACCATCAGATGTCACTTAATCCAACTCCGATCTCTCCGTTCACAGGAGCATTACCAGAGATATTGTAAGATTAATATATGAATGATCAAAACATACATTTAAATCAACTCTCTAGCAGATATTACAAGAAAAAAGTTTTATAATAGAACCTGAAAGTGATCGGCCTCTTATGTGAGTGCGTAAGGTCGAAGAGAGTCCAGACCACGTCATGGCTGCAGATCACCGGTTGCATTCAATTAGCATACAATACGGGTTTGTCCTGCAAAGACACGAGTACCCGTGATCATATATATACAACCAATCAAACAAAGTATTAAGCACACAAAAAAAAAGATTGCAATAATAGAAAGAAGGAAGACGAGACACCGAAGTGGCCAATAAGGCCATATCAGTCAAATATATAATAGGATCAGAAGCCAATGCCAGTGCGGCAGGGAAGGCGATGCCAGCACAAGTGTTTAGAAGCTTTTGCATTATATATCAAGAAACTAAGGTTTTTTCATGTGATTGATGTAAAAGTAGTAGTAAAAGTGAATGTAAGATGTACCTAGCATCTTCGAAGAAAACCAAGACCGGGAACTTCCATTTTCTGGCTGGTGGCAATTGTGGTGACAAGACAGCATTCTGATCAGCCATGATTGCCAGAGATAAAGAAATTATGTCCACTTTCAAACTGTTCAATTTTGAGGAAATTTAAGTAATTTGAAGCATGAGTGTTTAGAGATATCAAAGTGACTATATTTAATACCTAGAGAAGTTGGGATTCGGAAAAGGCGAAGAAACAGTGAGAAATACAATTCAAGTTTGGAGATCCTTATTCAAGTTCGAATAGCCCTATAACAAACATAAGAAATTGGTTTAACTTTGTAGCAAGATTAGGCTGTAAATTATTGAAAAATAATGTTGATGAAATAAATAACCCTAACCATCCAGTTTGTTACCAAATTAACAAACAATCTGAAAAGCTTCAATGCGTGAGTTCAGACCTCCTGATATGCAACCAAATAATATGATAAGAAGTAGAAGAAAGTGAGCAAAAAATATATTGAGTGAAGTCAAAAAATGCACCTTAAAGACTTCTCGCCAAGTATGAATTCTGGCAAAGGATTTGGAGAGGGAAGACATCGATCCCTCAATTTTGAATACAAATACTTTCTTGCTTTGGAAAAAAAGATAGAACATTGATGTTGCTGATGAAGAGGCTCAGAGCTTGTGTTAGAGAGTTCTAGCCACGCCATGGCTGCAGATCACCGGTTGCTTGCAATTAGCATGCCATCCGGGTTGCCTCGCCAAGATACGGGCTGAACTTTCTCGAAGCCTGAACCACCAGGTTGGCCATTCAAAATATATGAAGGAGTAAAGGAGTTTAGAAAAGAATGAAAGAAAAAGAAGTTGGCAAAATTCCACCCAAATTGCATGCAAAAAAAAAGGCAGGGAGGGCAGGGGAGGCTCTTCTTGTTCTTGTGTTAGAGAGTGGGCAAAGGTCATTCTATCCATGGCTGCAAATCCTCACCAACAACAAGAGAAGGGAAAAAATTTCCACCAAAATTGATCAGACGATGAGAGAGAGAAGAGAGAGGGGAATTGGTGGCGAGGTTTTGGGGTGGTGGAGGAAGAGATGGCAGCCATGTATGTAGCCGTTAAATCAAGACAGTAGTATATTTGATTATGGAAACAAAGAATCAATCAATCTGTTGTTCAAACAAGTGAAGAACAAACATAGCCGTTACGCTATTTTACGGAAGATTGAGTGAGTCGGTTGATGTGGGCTGGGCTGGGCTGGGCTTTTATTTTGGGAAAATTAATTCAGCCCAGCCCGTAATATTTTCACTTTGGGCGGGCCTAATGTACATGCTACCATAACTATATATTAAGTCCATATTTTTTTATTTTTTTTAAATCAATAGTCCGTAAAATTTTTTAAGTTCCACGTTTATTAATGATCTCAATTGATAAATTTTTTTAAGTCTACACCTATATCTTTTTTTATCGTTTATTTAAGTCAACACAATACTTTTGGTTGCTCATACGAAAATAACTAAACAAGAGCACGCAAAATTTCAAATGCATTAATAAAATAGCACTTTATGGATTAAAAAGTCTAATTTTAGCATTTTGAAAAAAGTAATAAAAATGGTATTTTTGGACATTTTTGCCCTTTCTCCTCGATTTCATATTTTTTTGTGTGTGAAATCAATTGTTAATGATCAAATTTTCAAATGTGAAATCACATAAGATAATATGTGAAATCATAAATGTGTACATGTGAATTCATATATTAGAATATGTGAAAACGTATAATTCACATATTATTATACGTGTGATTTTCACATAATTGTGATTTCACACATGTTCTTTAGTGGAAGCACATATACACATTTGTGCTTTCACATATTATCTGATATAATTTCGCATTTTAAATTTTGATCATTGACAATTGATTTCGCACAAAAAAAATGTGAAATCGGGGTTGAAAGACAAAAATGTACAGAAGTGCTATTTTCCTATATTTGTCTAAACTAAATATATTAGCATTTATGTTTAGTGAGCAAGATACTAGCCATATTTTTAAAAATACATAAAAACTTATAAAAACTAGCCACTCTTAATAGAGTTGGCAAAATAGGTTTACCAACCGGTTCACTGCACGGTATGGTCGGAATTAACCAGTTGATCGTATGATAATGTCGGATTAAGTAACAATTATTCTCAATAAAAATGATAATTACTAATTATCTTGAAAAAAAGTGACAATTATAATTTTAAAATATTATGTGACAATTATCTTGAAGAAAAATGACAATTAATCTAAAAAAATGACAATTCGAATCTAATCCTGTGAATTAATATACGATGAGAACTTCGATACGGGACCGCACTGTACAACCCATGCAAATTATAATAAAAATTGAGTCTAAATTGCAAAAAATACTAAAGTTTGGGTATTAATTTGTTTATCTATATATTACCACAAAAACTTTGGTGCGGTCCATTACAATGGACGTCATCATATTCGTACGATCTTTACAATTTTTTTAAAATATTATCAATAAATACTTACTTTTTAAAATTTTTGCGAATTCGACCTACGTACCTTGTTTTTTCGTTATCCAACAAGATTAGGCGTGTTCAGACTAAGTAGACTAGAGTGCCGTTATATACATACTACGTCGACATAAATATTTCAAAACAATGTCGTTTTGTATCTATATAGTAAAATTTTGAAGATTGAAGAATCTTAATATGTTGGCTACTTCTTCAAAAATGACACCATTTTGAAAGATTTATAATAACTTAGTATATACATATTAAATCCTAATTCACTTCATTATTGAACATGCCAAAATTAACTTAACAGAGAACATAAAAAAACAAGATAAAACGAATTTGTAAAAAATATATAAAAATGATATTTATTTGTAACATTTTAAAATTTAGATCTAAATTACAAACAAAAAAATCACAATTGGACGTTAATTTGCAATTAGCCCATATTTCAATACTTCTATACTGTTACAATTTTATTTTATTTATTTTATTTTATTTTTTATTTATTTATTTTTTGACGAAGAGTATTAATTAATTAATTATTATAGTTAAGTACCCCAATTGTATGATCATTTTAGGTTTGGGGCAAATGACTCCACAAATATACGTTTGGTTTGTGTTTCTTACTTAATTTGTAAATAAATAAATTAATTAATTAAAACCCCCACACATAACTGAAGCTGGAGCGCCCCATGATAATAACGGCGAGTTTAACTTCTCACCATCAATCCTAAATCATAACTAAACGTTTACCATCATGAAAAGATCTATATAATAGGTTACATACATATGCAGGTAAAGTTGTCGAGTGGATCGAGCCGGTCTAGGCCCGACCTGGTTCAGTAGATGGTGCGGGCTTGGGTTGGACCAACCCTTGAAATGGGCCTATTTTCCAGCCCAAAATCGATCCAAGCCCAGTCTGCCAGTAGTGGCCAAGCCTGGCCTGCCCGACCCGTTTGACAACTCTGTATGCAACATATTACAAACTAAATTCAATTATCTTTGGAATTTTAATTGTTTATTTACAAGGGTAATAATATCCCAACATGGTTGCTCCACCCACTACAAACATCCCAACAATATTGCATGAGGAGCTAGCAGTAAAATTTAAATGAGAGGATAGCAATAGCATGAATTGAAGTAGAAATATATATTGGGAGCAAAGTGGTGATCAACTTCACGTGGTGGCGCATGGCGGCACGACAGGGGAGTCCACCATTGTTGGGTGTTGGATGTATAGATACACACACATATATATGAATGATATGCCGCTCATCTTCTGTGAGCACCTTTCGTGATCACCGTTCGTCCATATTAGCATCATTCTTTTTAATTTTTTTTAATGATTTATATTCTAATACCCTAAAAATTAATATTTGAATCATTAAATATACAAAATACATAAAAATCAAAGCTCAATTTGTTCATTTTCCCTCTAACTTCAAAGAAATGAATAATAAGACAAATCGAGCATTAATTTTATGTATTTTGTATATTTAATGATTCGAATATTAATTAATTTTTAGGGTATTAGAATATAAATCAATAAAAAATATTTAAAAAATGATGCTAATATAGATGAACGGTGAACGATGCCCACGAAAGGTGCTCACAAAAGGTGAACGACATATCATTCCTGTATATATATATATATATATATATATGAGACAATTGTTGCAGAGTTAGTCGGTTCTCGAATCAAATACCCTCTTGCTTGCACGTGTGGTGGAACCCTAAAAAAGGCACACATTCAATGTCCCTCTTCTCTACTTTCACTTTCATTTCAATCAATCCAATATTCTTTCCATTTCCGAATAAGTATCATATGTTTTGAAATAAATTGATATATTCATAAATAAGTGTTTTATTTTAGGAATCTATATATAAAAATGATATCAAAATTCTCATTTTACCCTTTTGATTTTTCATAATTTTCATATACCCCACAATAATAAGGGGTAAAAATGTAAATTTGCGTACCAACGTGTGATTTTTGATAGCTGGGGATGGGCGTGTTCAGTATATTTGGTTTAAACAGTAAACCAAATATTCGAACAAATCGTATTTGTATGGTATGGTATGGTTTGGTATGGTTAGTGATGTCTTGATTTGGTTTAGATTTTTAATAAATTATAGTATAGGTTTCGTTTCAAAGAAAATACAAATCAAATCAAATCAAACGGTAATATATTTATAGTACGTAATTATTAATTAATTTATTATTTTAAATAAAAAAGATTTGCATGAATCTATTATTTTTATTAACCTTCATGTTTGGGAGGAGAATATTATTTAAGGAAAATATGCTAATACAATTTAATCATAACAATTTAATATATTCTGTCTTCGTTACGACTTCTTCTATTATTGTGATATACTTAATATATATTTCAAGCGTTCGCTAGATTAGCTGCTTAGATGTGAATTGTAATATTGCTTATCCTAGTATTAGAATTAAAAAGACATGCACATGATATAATTTCAATTAAAAGATATTTGATTTTTTTTAACTATTAAGCAAAACCAACAAATATATATAATCCGCCAAACCGCACCAAACTGTATTAATATAGTTTGATTTGGTCTGGTCTCATGAATACTGAAATAGTTTGATTTCATTTCGAAAAATTACCAAATCGTATTTTACGGTTTAGTTTGATTTTGTGTCAAATCGAACCAGCTGCTTAATTATCTTTTGCTTGCGTTTATATGATTAATATGATTCAAATTAATTAAAAATCTTAAAACTAATTAATCGAGTGAATATGTTTTGGACGGTTTGGAGTTGGAGACAAAAGGGACAATGTAACTAAAAAAATAACATGGGAATCATTGTGTGTCAGCATGTAGCTGGAGCAACGGCAGAGTTTAGTTGTGATAGGTTCAAAGTGAATTTTTCTCTAAAAATATTTAGTGATTTTAGCCCTTTAAACATTGTAAAGATAAATTATAGCACTATATTTTAAAAAGATAAATTCTGGCACTTTTTAATTTTTTTGGACTTATTTGCTCTTAATTCTTATTTTCTAAATTATCATTTTTTATTAATTCAAACATTTTTTTTACGGATTCACAAATTTTATTATGTGAATTCACACATTTAATTTATAAATTCATGAATTCACATATTTAATTTCACGAATTCACACATTTTATTACGTTAATTCACACATTTTGTTATGAATTCAAACAATTTTTTACAAATTCACACATTTTATTATGTAAACTCACACATTTTTTTCTATTATATTTAGTAATAAGAAATAATTATTTTGTTTTTGAAAAATGAAAAATGAGAAATCTGGAAAATTAGAAAGAAGTGCAAAAAAGTCAAGAAAGGCTAGAATTTATCTTTTAAATGTTGAGTGCTAGAATTTATTTTTATAATCTTGAAAAGACTATTATTAAAATTCACCCTCTAAAAAAGTTATTAGCTTGAAGTTGGAATTCGAATCATAGTAATAAATTAAAGATGGATGAAGGTCCCCTACTTATCCTTCTCCCCCATACTTCCCATTGATTCTAACTTGTTATTTTCACAACAGATCGATCGATACACAAAATTAAATTAATAAATAATTCTTAGATCATCGGATTGGAGAGACATGCATGCATGTTTCATCTAATTGAATAATTATTATATATTGTTCATCAATACTTTTAACTTATAAAAACCACATATATATATATATATATATACAAACGAATTCTAATTGAGTGTCTATAATATTCTTACTTGTAATAGTAATTTAAAAAATATGTGATTTAATTAGTTGGTGGAAGTGAATTCATGATTCACAATAATTCTTGATTATAGTTGAAAAAATACATAGAGATACCCTAGCTACTTGATAACAACATATGGAAGATACATGCATCTATTAATACAAACACCACCCTACCTATGTTGGGCTTCAATTCACTCATTCAATATATATATATATATATATATAGTCTCCTTAATTAAAAATTGTACTAAATATTATTTTCCTAATATAAACTTTTTAAATCTAAATTTCACTTCCTTTTGAAAATATGTAAATGACTATTGGAGTAATAAATAAGGGCAAAATAAAATAATTATGTATTTTTTTATGTTTCAAAATAAATTAAATACATTTTTTAATCTATGTGAAAATGAGTAGAAGACTAATTTTGTGGGATGGAGGAGTATATAGGTATATGATAAAATAGTATAAAAATGAATAGAATGGAATATATAGAATATATATTGAGTTTGAGTTTAGGTCTTATGGTTATATATAGACTTAAGCTTATAGTTAAATTATTGTTTGATATGACAATTAGTTAAAAATGGATTTGAGTTTGGAAAAATTATTTTTTTTATGTTAATAGGGATAATCGATAATCCTGAACACTTAATCGTGTTGAGACATTCAACAGAGAAAACTTGATCGTCGATGGATTGCCGAGTCACGAAATAAATCACGAAATAAATAATTTGTGTAGTTTTAATATAAATTAACTTTGTAAATAAATATATTTTATTTAATTACTTTTTAAGTTTTTACATAGAAATATAATGTAAATTAATATCCCGTCGATTTTCGACGGACTACTTACTAGTAAATGATAGGCGATCCCACATTGCTCACTATCAAATACTTCATCCATCCACAATAAGTGTATCATAATTTCCTTTTACATACGTTGATCACTTTTCTTTTTAGACAATACCTCACACACATTCCTTATTTTAAACTTCACAACAATTCAATTTCATTACAGTGACTCAATTTCTCCAATCAAAGAAATTTAGTAATAATTATTTATTAATTGGGCCCATACAAAGTGAAAATATTACGGGCAGCCCAGCCCAGCCCAGCCCAATTTGATGAAATAATTAACATCAATCTTCACTAAACGAGCAGCAGCGTAACGGCTATATTTGATCTTTGATTGTATAGATTGATTCTTTCCATATTTGATGGGAAAATCTCCTTCCTTTTCTTCTTCTTTTCCAACCTCCTTTTCTTTTTCATATATTGTAAACGGCTGAGCTCGTGATTTGGGTTTTGAGAAAGCAACCTGGATGGCATGCTAATTCAAGTTATACGCGTCGGCGATCGGTGTAATGCAGACGGAGGCGAGGGTCGGAGTGGTGGTGGAAGCCACGACGTCGTCCGTGGTGGTGGAGCCACGGCGCCAGAGGCAAATCGGGACCGCCTCGCAGCTTCTCGCCGGTGGCCTTGCCGGAGCCGTCAGCAAGACTTGTACGGCTCCTCTCGCCCGCCTCACCATTCTTTTTCAGGTCTTCTTTTTCCTCCATTCGCCATTCTACTCCTTTTTTTTCCAATTAAAATAGAATCCAGTTTTGCTGTGTGTGTGTGTATGTGTTTGTATTTGGGGATTGGGGATTGAGTGTCTCAGTTTCCCTTGCTGCGAAGGGAATTGTATAATTGAATTATGGCGATTTTTGGTGAATGGTGAATTGATTGCAGGATTTGGAAGGGTTTGTTTTCCCCCTTTCCGGTGGTAGTTATGAGAATAATGAATAACTAGAATTAAACTTATGTAGGATTGCATCGTTTTTGCAGGTCCAGGGAATGCACTCCGATGTGTCTAGATTAGAAAAGGCCAGTATATGGCGTGAAGCATCAAGAATTGCAGGTCCAGGGAATGCACTCCCGATTTGGTTTTTTCTTTCTTTCCTTTATCGTCTTTGCCCACTCTTGATCTTGAGCATCTCTTCAGCTTTCTTCACCTCTTGATTAAAAAGAGAAGAGAGTAGAATGGTTTATGACACTTTCTCGTGTAAAGGTAATTAATTTTGTCTCTATCTTGAATTTTTAATGTATTTCTTTTGTTTTGTATAGAAACCTGACAGTTCTATGTTTCATGTTCAGCAGGTGTTATTATGGTGTAAGTTCGATTTTTCTTTCATGTACAATGATGTTGCTTATTTCTGCTATCTATGGTATTTTTGTCAGCGACTTGTTCACACCACCACAAGAATTTAATTTGTATCAAAACTTTAAGGTGCATTTTTCTGAATTTCACTCGGTATCAGTTTTGCTTGCTTTTGTTTCCTTCTTATCATTTTATTTGGTTGCATATCAGGAGATCTCAACTCACTGATTGAAGCTTTTCAGATTTGTTGTTGAATTGGTAACAAAGAGGTTATTTATTTCATCAACATTATTTTCAAATATTTACACCGTAATCTTGCTGCAATGATAAACCAATATTATCATGCTACTGATACATTGAAGCTAATTGTTTTGATTAATTTTATGGTGATTTCTAAATTTTGTATTCATGTGTAGATTTCAACTATTAAGGCATTTTAAACATTTTTAGCAAGTGGCCTTAGGCTTCATGAGCCTTTTTAAGTATGTTCTTGAATTATTTGGCGTTGTGTATCCTAATTAGACATGTTTTGATGGTTTCTAGTTTTGTTAGGTTATCTTAATTTTTCTTGATCTTTGAAATGTTTATATATTTCTTTTGATTGATCACAATGGTAATTTTGGACCCCGTTTTCATATTTGTGTTTGGTTGAGGTGTCTCGTCTCTCGTTCTACCATTGCTCATGTCGTTTCACATTAAGTTTTTCAGCTACATATATAGTACTCATCTAAGTATCCGTGATAGCAATGTTCTGTCTTATTCATCACAAGAATGTATTTTTTTAGGTACTTGATCACTCTGATTTTACGCTAGATGGTGAAAAGTTGTGAAGAGGGTAGTTTAATTCATAAGGTAGTTCTGTCTTCCCTTTCCAAATCCTTTGCCAGAATTTTATATTGACAATAAAATTTCATCTTTGCAGCTGGACTTTCATTCATGAAGTCCTTGGAGCATAGCAGGAGCTGTGGGGAATTTGAGCTTCCACTGTCGACCTTATATGCAGGATCTCATTACTTGCTAGTTTACATTTTTCATGTCCAACAATGTTGCTTATTTCTGCTTGTTTATTATTGTAGGGTATTCGAGCTTCCAATGTCGACCTTATGCACTCACATAAGAAGCTGATTACTTCCAGGTTCTATTATAAAACTTTATATATGTAATATCTGGTATAGAGTTTATATAGATTGATGCAAGTGACATGTGAAGTTTTTTTTTTTAATGAATCTTATGTTTGTTGCCACTCAATTAATGTTTTATGTTCGTTTTTCAGTTAAAGTCGTATTGTTAGAGATATGGAAGAGGAAACGACGACAAAGGTAAATTATTATTATGTACTTGCTATAAATTGATCGTTTGGATAATTGTTCTATCAACTATATTTTCTTTCTTCTTTTCCAAACTCCTTTTCTTTTTCATATATTGTAAACAGCTGAGCTCGTGATTTGGGCTTTGAGAAAGCCCACCCTGTATCTTGGCGTGGCAACCTGGATGGCATGCTAATTGCAAGCAACTGGTGATATGCAGCCATGGCGTGGCTGGAACTCTCTTTGTTTGCTTTCGAACACAAGCTCTGAGCCACTTCCTTTTTCGATTTTTTCTTTCTTTCCTTTATCATCTTTGCCCACTCTTGATCTTGAGAATCTCTTCAGCTTTCTTCACCTCTTGATTAAAAAGAGAAGAGAGTAATATGACACTTACTCGTGTAAAGGTAATTAATTTTGTCTCTATCTTGAATTTTTAATGTATTTCTTTTGTTTTGTATAGAAACCTGACAGTTTTATGTTTCATGTTCAGCAGGTGTTATGTCTTGAAGTGTTAATATATAGAATGATTTCATCTCTGGAGAATAATAGAATGATTTCTGAAATTTTCATGTGTAAAGAAATTTTTTTCTGTCTTGAAGTGTTAATATATATCTTGTGCTTTGTATAGAAACTCACTTCTCACTGTTTCTTGTTTAGCAATTGTTATTATGATAAAACTCAGTGTCTTTAGAAGATTCAAGCTTGCAGTGTCGACATTACATGATTTCATAAAGAGCTGATCCATCCATTCGTAGCAGATGCCTCGAAGTCCTGCTCCTTGCACTGATTGTAAGTTTCATTTTTGCTTCATAAATATTTTGGTGCATGGTAACAGTTTGCACTAGTTTTGTCTTCCCTTTCCGAATCCTTTGCCAGAATTTTATATTGATAATAAAATTTCATCTTTGCAGCTGGACTTTCATTCAAGAAGTCCTTGGAGTAGTTTTCCCTTGAATTTCTGAAATGTCAGCACCTGTTTTCACACTGCCACAAGAACATCCTTTGACATCTTACCCACATAATCCTCGGACTGCCTCCGGCTGATTCATCTGTTGAGCCTGAATTTTCAACATTGAGCTGCATTTTTCTGAACTTCACCCAATATAAGTATTGCTCACTCTCGTCTCCTTATCATCATTCTTTTTTGGTTGCATATCAGGAGGTCTGAACTCACTCATTAAAACTTGTCAGATTGTTTGTTGATTTGGTAACAATTTGAATGATTAAGGTTATTTATTTCATAACATTATTTTAATGATTTACAGACTAATCCTGCTGCAAATGTAAACCAATTTTATTATTCTACTGACACGTTGAAGCTAAAGTTTTTTGATGAATCTTATGTCTGTGTAGGACTCTTCGAGCTTCCAGTGTTGACGTTATGCAATTCTGATTTATATATATATTATCCAACTACTGGGGTTCTGGTTATTTGGGCTTTGAGAAAGCCCAGCCCATATCTTGGCGGGGCAACCCGGATGGCATGCTAATTGCAAGCAACCGGTGATCTGCAGCCAAGGCGTGGCTGGAACTCTATTTGTCCACTCTCTAACACAAGCTCTGAGCCATTTGCTTTTTCGATTTTTCTTTCTTTCCTTTATCGTTTTTGCCCACTCTCAATCTTGAGCATCTCTTTAGCTTTCTTCACCTTTCGATAAAAAGAAAAACATAATTGAATGATTTATGAAACTTTCTCGTGTAAAGGTAATTCTTTTTTCTTTATCTTGTGTTATAGAATATTAATGTGTATATAGGTTTCCTTATTTAGCTTTGTAGCCCTAGCCCTAGTTATCTACTCTATATATATATATATATATATATATATATGTGGGAGTCTCTTATATTGTAAAATATACTGAATAATGCGATACCTCTCTTCTCTCAAATATGTTCTATATTCTTCTCTTCTACATGGTATCAGAGAGGGACGAATCCTTCTCTAACCCTAGTTACACTTTGCCACAATTCCGCCGATCGAACTATATTGTAAAACAATTTTACCCTTTTTTTTGTGCGCCGCTGCTGCTGTTGTGTCGTTTTCCGCACCGCAGCTGCACTGCTTCTTCCTTGCTTCTGTTCTCCAGCCGCCGCTCCTTTTCTGCCTAGGATTTGGTTTTCTAAGCCTTACTACATCATGTCTGAATCTAAATCTGCTGCCTTAGGAACCACCATTAAATTTAATGGTTCCAATTATCTGCTATGGTCTCGTGCCTTTCTGTTATTCTTAGGATCCCAGAAGAAAAAAAAAAGCATGTTCTCGACAATCCTATTGCTGCTACGGATCCCACGTATGATACTTGGAGTGCCGATGATTATGCTGTTATGATATGGCTTGTGAATAGCCTAGAAGATTTTGTTAGTAAGAACATCATGTTCTTGGAGACTACCAAAGCCATGTGGGATACCTTAAAGCAAATGTACTCGAATGAAAAGAACGTTTCTCGTGTGTTCGAGTTGTATGAGAAACTTTTCTCTCATACTCAGTCTGGCCAATCTGTTAACGATTACTTTTCTACTCTCAAAGGAATTGCTGATGAAGTTCTGGTTTGTCATCCACTTTCCTGTAGTCCTACCACGCGTCTTTAGAAGATTCAAGCTTGCAGTGTCGACATTACATGATTTCATAAAGAGCTGATCCATCCATTCGTAGCAGATGCCTCGAAGTCCTGCTCCTTGCACTGATTGTAAGTTTCATTTTTGTTTCATAAATATTTTGGTGCATGGTAAAAAAGAGAAGAGAGTAGAATGGTTTCTGACACTTTCTCGTGTAAAGGTAATTAATTTTGTCTTTATCTGGAATTTTTGATATTTTTCTTTTGCTTTGCATAGAAGCCTGACTGTTTTATGTTTCATGTTCAGCAAGCGTTTTTATGGTGTAAGTTTGATTTTTCTTTCATAAACATTTTGGTGCCCCTCTAGTAACAGTAACCTTGTTTGCAACACATCACAATTGTGTTAGATATTCTATTGATTTATTGACTCTGACGACAAAGGTAAATTATTATTATGTACTTGCTATAAAATGATCATTTAGATTATTGTTCCATCAACTATATTTTCTTTCTTCTTTTCCAAACTCCTTTTCTTTTTCATATATTCTAAATGGCTGAGCTCGTGATTTGGGCTTTGAGAAAGCCCAGCTCGTATCTTGGCGTGGCAACCCGGATGGCATGCTAATTGCAAGCCACCAGCCAGAAAATGGAAGCTTCCGCTCTTGGTTTTCTTCGAATATGCTAGGTACAGTTTCCGTTCACTTTTACTACTACTTTTACATCAATCACATGAAAAAACCTTAGTTTCTTGATATATAATGCACATGTTTTCTTTTTACCATTTATGATAGTAAAGTGTTTCCATTTTGTTGGAGTGTAGAAAGTTTCTCAAGAAGATGAATTAGGAATGGAAGTACTGGCATTGGCTTTTTATTGGCCACTTGGGTGTTTTGTCCTCTTCTTTCTATTGCTTTCATGTGCAATATTTTTTTTGTGCGTAATACTATGTTTGATTGGTTGAATATATATGATCACGAGAACCCGTGTAAGGTAGGACAACTCGTATGGTATGCTAATTTAATGCAACCACTCTCTTTGACCTTACACACTCACATAAGAATTCGATTACTTTTAGGTTCTGTTATAAAACTTTTTTCTTGTAATATCTGCTAGAGAGTTGATTTAAATGTATGTTTTGATAATTATATACTAACCTTTCAATATCTCTGGTAATGCTCTTGTGAACAGAGAGATCGGAATTGGATTAAGTGACATCTGAAGTTTTTTGTTTTTACTGGAAGTGTAGTGTAGCTGGTCAATTCATGTTATATGTGTATAAGACCACTACTTGTTTTAGCAACTTTATATCTACTTTATTTTCTCTTTGTTTGTTTTCCAAGCTCCTTTTCTCCTAAATATACTTTAGACGGCTTAGCTGGTAATTCGGGGTTTGAGAAAGTCTAGCCTGTATCTTGGCGGGGAAATCCGGATAGTATGTTAGTTGCATGCAATTGGTCATCTGCAGCCATGGCGTGTGTCGAACTCTCATTGCTTGGATCTCTTCAATTTTCTATAAAACACTAGATTATATATGAGATATTATCCATACGCTTGTTGTTGTGATGGAATTGTCATGTAAGATGGTGAAAATTGTGAAGAAGAAGGTAGTTTGATTCACAATTGTGGCGACCATTAGTCTTTCCTTTATAAATCATTTACGAAAATTTATAATGATGCAAATCTTTTATCTTTGCTTTCGGACTTTCATGTAAACTTTCGTCACTTTCACCATTAATATATAACTAATGCAGTTAGCTTTATGTTTCTAGCTGTCTCTTTCGCCTTTTTCAAATCCCAATCACTTCTCGAAGTAATTAATGTAGTCAATATTTGATGCCTCTATACACTCGTGCTTCAAATTTCTTATTTTAGTAACGTTACATTTTCTCGAAATTGAACCGTTTGGAAATGGAGACAGAATTTCTTCATCTCCGACAATCATGGCTGATAAGAATGCTGACGTGTCTCTTTAGTGGATTTAAGGATACTAAAACTCCTCTATGCTACTGGTAATCAGTGATTTCTATTCTCTAATCCTCTTTTGATTGTTGGTATCCTCCTGCCTTAAGTTTGTGTCCTTTCGCAGTAAGTTTGCCATTGCTCATGTCCTTTCGCAGTAAATTTGTTTCAGTACATATATAGTATCTAAAACATTATAGTATCTATAATGTTCTGTCTTTTTCTAACACAAGAAAGTATTTCTTAGGTACTTGATCACTCTGCTGATTCTACGTGAGAAGGTAGTTTAATTCAAAATTGAGGGAGCAATATTCCCTTTCCAAATCCTTCGCCAGAATTCATATTGACAATAAAATTTCATCTTTGCAGCTGAACTTTCATGTAAAAGAGAAAATTTTGATGTTCCTACATAGTTGGCGAGAAGTCTTTGGAGGACCAAGGGCAAGGTTTCCCCAATACTCTGCAGATTACTCGGAGTTTTTGGTAATGCCGTGCTGGGCTTCTAGCACATTCACGAATTTACTCATTACTTGCTAGGTTACATTTTTTATGTCCAATGATGATTTTTATTTCTGCTATCTACGGCATTTTTGTCAGCGACTTGGAGTAGTTTTCCCTTGAATTTCTGAAATGTCAGCACCTGTTTTCACACTGCCACAAGAACATCCTTTGACATCTTACCCACAAAATCTCGGACTGCCTCCAGCTGATTCATCTGTTGAGCCTGAATTTTCAACATTGAGGTGCATTTTTCTGAACTTCACCCAATATAAGTATTGCTCACTCTCGTCTCCTTATCATCATTCTTTTTTGGTTGCATATCAGGAGGTCTGAACTCACTCATTAAAACTTGTCAGATTGTTTGTTGATTTGGTAACAATTTGGATGATTAAGGTTATTTATTTCATAACATTATTTTAATGATTTATAGACTAATCCTACTGCAAATGTAAACCAATTTTATTATTCTACTGACACGTTGAAGGTAAAGTTTTTTGATGAATCTTATGTCTGTGTAGGACTCTTCGAGCTTCCAGTGTTGACGTTATGCAATTCTGATTTATATATATATTATCCAACTACTGGGGTTCTGGTTATTTGGGCTTTGAGAAAGCCCAGCCCATATCTTGGCGGGGCAACCCGGATGGCATGCTAATTGCAAGCAACCGGTGATCTGCAGCCAAGGCGTGGCTGGAACTCTCTTTGTTTGCTTTCAAACACAAGCTCTGAGCCACTTCCTTTTTCGATTTTTTCTTTCTTTCCTTTATCATCTTTGCCCACTCTTGATCTTGAGAATCTCTTCAGCTTTCTTCACCTCTTGATTAAAAAGAGAAGAGAGTAATATGGTTTATGACACTAACTCGTGTAAAGGTAATTAATTTTGTCTCTATCTTGAATTTTTAATGTATTTCTTTTGTTTTGTATAGAAACCTGACAGTTTTATGTTTCATGTTCAGCAGGTGTTATGTCTTGAAGTGTTAATATATAGAATGATTTCTGAAATTTTCATGTGTAAAGAAAAATTTTTCTGTCTTGAAGTGTTAATAAATATCTTGTGCTTTGTATAGAAACTCACGTCTCACTGTTTCTTGTTTAGCAATTGTTATTATGATAAAACTCAGTGTCTTTAGAAGATTCAAGCTTGCAGTGTCGACATTACATGATTTCATAAAGAGCTGATCCATCCATTCGTAGCAGATGCCTCGAAGTCCTGCTCCTTGCACTGATTGTAAGTTTCATTTTTGTTTCATAAATATTTTGGTGCATGGTAACAGTTTGCACTAGTTATGTCTTCCCTTTCCGAATCCTTTGCCAGAATTTTATATTGATAATAAAATTTCATCTTTGCAGCTGGACTTTCATTCAAGAAGTCCTTGGAGCTTAGCAGGAGCTGTGGGGTATTCGAGCTTCCAGGGTCGACCTTATATGCACGACCACATTACTTGCTAGCTTATTTCATGTCCAACAATGTTGCTTATTTTTGCTTGTTTATTGTAGGGTATTCGAGCTTCCAGTGTCGACCTTATGCACTCACATAGAAGCTGATTACTTCCAGGTTCTGTATTAAAACTTTATATAGATTGATGTAAGTGACATGTGAAGACTTTTTTTTTTTTAATCTTATGTTTGTTTCCACTCAATTCATGTTATATGTTCCTTTTTCAGTTAAAGCCATAATGTTAGAGATACTGAGGAGGAAATGACGACAAAGGTAAATTATTATTATGTCCTTGCTATAAATTGAACTTTTGGATAATTGTACTATGAACTATATTTTCTTGCTTCTTTTCCAACGTCCTTTTCTTTTTCATATATCAAACGGCTGAGCTCGTGATTTGGGCTTTGAGAAAGCCCACCCCCGTAACTTGGCGTGGCAACCCGGATGGCATGCTAATTGCAAGCAACCGGTGATTGCAGCTATGACTTGGCTGGAACTCTCTTTGTTTGCTCTCTAACACAATATGTCAGCCTCTTATTTATTATTTTTTCAAGTAAAGATAGTTTTTTTCTTGATCTTTAAAGTGTTCATATATTTCTTTTGATTGATCACAAAGTTAATTTTGGACCCCGTGTTTATATTTGTGTTTGATTGGGATGTCTCTCGTTCTGCCATTGCTCATGTCCTTTCACATTAAGTGTTTTTGGTTACATATGTAGTACTCATCTAAAATATCTGTAATAGCAATGTTCTGTTTTATTTTATCACAAGAAAGTATTTTTTTTAGGTACTTGATCACTCTGTTTTACGCGTGATGGTTAAAATTTGTGAAGAGGGTAGCTTTAATTCATAATTGAGTGACATTGGTAGTTTATTTCAGAAGGTAGTTCTGTCTTCCCTTTCCGAATCTTTTGCCAGAATTTTATGCTAACAATAAAATTTCATCTTTGCAGCCGGAATTTTATTCAAGAAGTCCTTGGAGCTTAGCAGGAGCTGTGGGGAATTTGGGCTTCCAGTGTCGATCTTATATGCAGGACCTCGTTACTTGCTAGTTTACATTTTTCATGTCCAACAATGTTGCTTATTTCTGCTTGTTTATTGTAGGGTATTCGAGCTTCCAGTGTCTACCTTATGCACTCACATAAGAAGGTTTTTTACTGTAAGTGTTGCCGCTTAATTCATGTTATATGTTTCTAAAAGATTAATACTCCTTTTTTTAAAGTAAAAGTCATATTGTTAAAGATACTGAATAGGAAATGAAGTCAATGGTTCATCATTATTTTCTTGCTAAAATTTGATCATTGAATAATTGTTGTCTACCTTATTTGTACTTCTATTTCATATATTTTAAACGGCGGAGCTTGTGATTTTGGGCTTTGGGAATGCCTAGCCCAGTTCTTGGCTGGCCAATCCGTATGGTATGCTAATTGAATGCATCCGGTGACCTACACCCATGACGCGGCCTAGACTCTCTTTGCATGTTCTCTAACACAGGATCTCTTCTTCTTTTGTCTTCTCTCTCTTTTTGTCCTTTTCTTGTTCTTATTACGATTACTGCAATCCTTTTCTTGTCTTCTTCCTTTCATTGTTAATTTTTCTTTACTTCTTGATGGAAAAGATAAAGAACATAAATAATTCTGTTTTATATCTATAATCATTCAATTAGCGGGGCTGATCTGGTTATAAGGGCTTTGAGAAAGCCCAGCCCGTATCTTAGCGGAGCGACCGGATGGCATGCTGTAATTGCAAGCAACCGGTGATCTGCAGCCATGATGTTGCTGGAATTCCCTTTGCCGGCTCTCTAACACAAGCTCTGCAGCCATGGTTATAAGGGCTTTGTGAAAGCCCAGCTGTATCTTAGCGGAGCGACCGGATGGCATGTTGTAATTGCAAGCAACCGGTGATCTGCAGCCATGTTGTTGCTGGAATTCCCTTTGCCCGCTCTCTAACACAAGCTCTTAACCTCTTCCTTCTTTCCTTCCTTTTACATCTATTCCAACTCTCAATCTTGAGCATCTCTTCTGCTTTCTTCACCTCTTGATAAAAAAGAGAATAATAGAATGATTTCTGAAATTTTCTTGCGTAAAGATAATTTTTTCTTTTGTCTTGAAGTGTTAATATATATCTTGTGATTTGTATAGAAACTGACTTTTCACTGTTTCTTGTTTAGCAAGTGTTATTATGATAAAACTGAGTGTCTTTAGTAGATTAGAGCTTGCAGTGTCGACATTACATGATTTCATAAAGGTTGATCCATCCATTCGTAGCAGATGCCTCGAAGTCCTGCTCCTTGCACTAATTGTAAGTTTCATTTTTCTTTCATAAACATTTTGGTGCCTGTAACTTGTTTGCAATACATCGCATTTGTGTTCGATACTTCTATTGATTTTTAAATAGGGACCTCACTCTCGTATTCGTGTGAGATGGTGAATCAAAATGAAAAAAAATTCTATTTTTTATTTTTCTAGTTTATATGTTTTGTTTGTTTTTTTTTTCTTGTTAAACTCTTCTCGCTAAATTCTTCTTTCCTTCTTGATAAAAGGAGAGGAGAGAAAAAAATGTCATTATGTTTACAATCACAACCAATCCTTATGGAAATATGAGAGGTTGTTGGTATTTGTGTGGTTGCAAATAAATTTAGTATCGATTTGTATTTATTTTCTTTGTCTCCTTCATACTCTAACCAATATCGACTTTACTGACTCACATAAGAAGCCGATCACTTCCAGGTTGTGTTATATTTTTTTTGGTAAAGTAATATCTCCTAGAGAGTTGGACATTGATGTTTTGATTTATCCTTCCTTCCTCGGGCAGCTATTCCATATTTACTTTATAATGTCTCAGGTAATGCTCATGTGAATCGAGAACAAGCACATGATTAAGAGAGAAGCCAATAAATTGTGATTCTTAATTACATTTGAAGGTTCTTGACTGGTAAGTGTTGCTGGTCAATTCATATTATATTTTTGTATAAGACTAATACTCTCCTTTTCCAGTTAAAATCATATTGTTGGAAATACGGAACAAGAGATGAAGTTTCTCATTTCTGATTCACAATTGTAGGACCAAATCATTTGCCATAGTTTATTATGACAATAAAATTTCATCTTTGCAGTCGGACTTTCTTGTAAAAGAGAAGATATTAGTTTTATTATATACTTGGCGAGAAGCTTCTTGATGACCACGGAAATGTATCCCCAATACTTTGCAGTTTACGAGGAGTTATTCGTATGCCATATTCATCAATTACTCAATACTTGCTAGTTTACATTCGTCATGTCTAATATACCAAGTATGTCTGCTTATTTCTTCTATCTATGCCATTTTTGTCAGCGACTTGGAGCAGTTTTCCCTCAAACATCCTCTAACATCTTACCCACAAAAACTCATACTGCCTCCATCTGATTTATCTGTTGAGCCTGAAATTCCAATATTGAGGTGCATTTTTCTAAACTTTTCTCAATACAATTTTAGCTCACTTCTGTCTCCTGCTCATCGTTTTCTTTGGTTGCATATCAAGAGGTCTGAACCCACTCATTGAATTGAAGCTTGTCAGATTGCCTGATGATTTGGTAACAACTGTGGATGTTTATTTTCTTTCATCAACATTATTTTCAATTATTTACAGCCTAATCATTCTGCAAAGATAAGCAATTTTTCGTACACTACTGTCGCATTGAAGCTAATTTGTTTGTATAAATCCTATGTTTGTTGTAGGGCTATTCGAGCTTCCAGTGTAGATCTACAGATATGCAAGGTGTCTTTTGTGGATTTATTTCTTTTCTCTACTATAAATCCTCTTTTGATTGTTGGTATCCTATCTTAAGTCTTGATGTTAACAGTTGCAGGTGATGTATGTCTCTGGTTCTGCCATTACTCATGTCCTTTCACAGTAAGTTTGTTTTTCTACATATATAGTATCTAAAACATCATCAATATCAATGTTCTATCTTTTTCCAACACAAGAAAGTATTTTTAGGTACTTGATAACTCTGATTCTACATGAGATGGCGAAAATTGTAAAGACAGTGGTTTAATTCAGAATTGAGGGCTCAATGTCTTCCCTCTCCAAATCCTTTGCCAAAATTTATGTTGACAATAAAATTTAATTTTTGCAGTCGGATTTTCAAGTAATAGAGAAAATTTTAATTTTCCTATAGACTTGGTGAGAAGTCTTTGGAAGACCAAGGGCAACATTTTCCCAGTACTCTGCAGATTACCGGAGTTGTTGGTATGTCGTGCTAGCATATTCAAATATTACTCATTACTTGGTAGGTTACATTTTTCATGTCCAATGATGTTGCTTATTTCTGCTATCTATGGTATTTTTGTCAGCGACTTGTTCACACCACCACAAGAATTTAATTTGTATCAAAACTTTAAGGTGCATTTTTCTGAATTTCACTCGGTATCAGTTTTGATTGCTTTTGTTTCCTTATCATTTTATTTAGTTGCATATCAGGAGGTCTCAACTCACTGATCGAAGCTTTTCAGATTGGTTGTTGAATTGGTAACAAACTGAAAGGTTAAGGTTATTTATTTCATCAACATTATTTTCAATTATTTACAGCCTAATCATGCTGCAGTGATAAACCAATATTATCATGCTACTGATACATTGAAGCTAATTGTTTTGATGAATTTTATGGTGATTTCTCAATTTTGTATTCATGTGTAGATTTCAACTATTAAGGCATTTCAAACATTTTTAGCAAGTGGCCTTACGCTTCATGAGCCTTTTTAAGTATGTTCTTGAATTATTTTGCGTTGTGTATCCTAATTAGACATGTTTTGATGGTTTCTAGTTTTGTTAGGTTATCTTAATTTTTCTTGATCTTTGAAGTGTTTATATATTTCTTTTGATTGATCACAATGGTAATTTTGGACCCCATTTTCATATTTGTGATTGGTTGAGGTGTCTCTCGTTCTACCATTGCTCATGTCGTTTCATATTAAGTTTTTTCGCTACATATATAGTACTCATCTAAATATCCGTGATAGCAATGTTCTGTCTTATTCATCACAAGAATGTATTTTTTTTAGGTACTTGATCACTCTGATTTTACGCGAGATGGTGAAAAGTTGTGAAGAGGGTAGTTTAATTCATAAGGTAGTTCTGTCTTCCCTTTCCAAATCCTTTGCCAGAATTTTATATTGACAATAAAATTTCATCTTTGCAGCTGGACTTTCATTCATTCATGAAGTCTTTGGAGCATAGCAGGAGCTGTGGGGAATTTGAGCTTCCACTGTCGACCTTATATGCAGGACCTCATTACTTGCTAGTTTACATTTTTCATGTCGAACAATGTTGCTTATTTCTGCTTGTTTATTGTAGGGTATTCGAGCTTCCAATGTCGACCTTATGCACTCACATAAGAAGCTGATTACTTCCAGGTTCTATTATAAAACTTTATATATGTAATATCTGGTATAGAGTTTCTATAGATTGATGCAAGTGACATGTGAAGTTTTTTTTTAATGAATCTTATGTTTGTTGCCACTCAATTCGTTTTTCAGTTAAAGTCGTAATGTTAGAGATACGGAAGAGGAAACGACGACAAAGGTAAATTATTGTTATGTACTTGCTATAAATTTATCGTTTGGATAATTGATCTATCAACTATATTTTCTTTCTTCTTTTCCAAACGCCTTTTCTTTTTCATATACTGTAAATGGCTGAGCTCGTGATTTGGGCTTTGAGAAAGCCCAGCCCGTAAGCATGCGGTGATCTGCAGCCATGGCAAGGCTGGAACTCTCTTTGTTCACTCTCAAACACAAGCTCTGAGATACTTTCTTTTTCAATTTTTTCTTTACTTCCTTTATCGTCTTTTTGCCCACTCTCGATCTTGAGCATCTCTTCCGCTTTCTTTACCTCTTGATAAAAAAGAGAAGAAAGTAGAATGGTTTCTGACACTTTCTCGTGTAAAGGTAATTAATTTTATATCTATCTTGAATTTTTAATATTTTTTTTTGTTTTATATAAAAACCTGACCTGTTTTATGTTTCATGGCTGATTATAGAATGCTGTCTTGTCACCACCATAGCCACCAGCCAGAAAATGGAAGCTCCCGCTCTTGGTTTTCTTCGAATATGCTAGGTACAGTTTCCATTCACTTTTACTACTACTATTACATCAATCACATGAAAAAACCTTAGTTTCTTGATATATAATGCAAATGTTTTCTTTTTACCATTTATGATAGTAAAGTGTTTCCTTTCTGTTGAAGTGTAGAATGGTTTTTTGGAGGGATGAATTAGAAATGGAAATACTGGCATCGCCTTCCTTGCCGCACTGGCATTGGCTTCTCATCCTATTAAATCTTTGATTGATATGGCCTTTATTGGCCACTTCGGTGTCTTGGCCGTAAGAAATACCAAAGGAAAAGGCAAGGTATCCACAATTCTTACCCACAAAATCTCGGACTTTCCTTTTAAATTATTCCTTTTTTCTCGGACTTTGCTAATTGAACTGAATTTCCAGCATTGAGGTGCCTTTATTGGCCACTTCGGTGTCTTGGCCGTAAGAAATACCAAAGGAAAAGGCAAGGTATCCACAATTCTTACCCACAAAATCTCGGACTTGCCTTTTAAATTATTCCTTTCTTCTCGGACTTCGCTAATTGAACTGAATTTCCAGCATTGAGGTGCATCTTTCTTAAACTTCTTCTTATATAATTTCTAAACATCTTTCTTTTCCAAAAAGTCCTTTTCTCCTTCATATATTTTGAACTGTTGAGCTGGTAATTCGGACTTTGAGAAAGCCCAGCCTGTATCTTGGTGGGACAACCCGGATGGTTTGCTAAATGCATGCAGCCGGTAATTGCAGCCATGGCTTGGCTGGAACTCTCTTTGTTTGCTCTCTAACACAATATCTCAGCCTCTTATTTATATTTATTTATTGTTTTTCTTTGTCCACTTATTTTTCTCATTTCTATTATTACTACCACTACTTTAATTCGATTTCTCTTTTTGGGTCTATTTTCAAGCAAAGATAGTTTTTTTTCTTAATCTTTGTAGTGTTCATATATTTCTTTTGATTGATCACAAAGGTAATTTTGGACCCCGTTTTCATATTTGTGTTTGGTTGGGGTGTCTCTCTCGTTCTGCCATTGCTCATGTCTAATTACTTAAGTTTTTTTCGCTACATATATAGGACTTATCTAAAATATCCGTGATAGCAATGTTCTGTCCTATTCTATCACAAGAAAGTATTTTTTAGGTATACCTCTGGTTCTATGCGAGATGGTGAAAAATTGTGAAGAGGGTAGTTTAATTCATAATTGAGTGACATTGGTAGTTTAATTCAGATGGTAGTTCTGTCTTCCATTACCGAATCCTTTGCCATAATTTTATATTGACAATAAAATTTTATGTTTGCAGCCGGACTTTGATTGAAGAAGTCCTTGGAGGACCTTATATGCAGGACCTCATTACTTGCTAGTTTACATTTTTCATGTCTAACAATGTTGCTTATTTCTGCTTGTTTATTGTTGGGTATTTGAGCTTCCAGTGTCGACTGTATGCACTCACATAAGAGAAGCTGAATACTTCCAGGTTCGGTTATAGAACTTTATATATGTAATATTTGGTATAGAGTTTATATAGATTGATATATGTGACATGTGAAGGTTTTATTTTATTTTATTTTTATGAATCTTATGTTTGTTTTTCAGTTAAAGTCGTAATGTTGGAGATACTGAAGAGGAAATGACAACAAAGGTATTTTATTATTATGTACTTGCTATAAATTAGTCATTTGGATAAGTGTTCTATCAGCTATATTTTCTTTCTTCTTTTCCAAACTCCTTTTCCTTTTCATATATTGTAAACGGTTGAGCTTGTGATTTGGGCTTTGAGAAAGCCCAGCCCGTATCTTGGCGTGGCAACCCGGATGGCATGCTAATTGCAAGAAACCGGGGATCTGCAGCCATGGCGTGGCTGGAACTCTCTATGTCCACTCTCTAACACAAGTTCTGAGCCACTCCCTTTTTCGATTTTTTCTTTCTTTCCTATATCGTCTTTGCCCACTCTCAATCTTGAGCATCTCTTCAGCTTTCTTCACCTCTTGATAAAAAAGAGAAGAGAGTAGAATGGTTTCTGACACGTTCTCGTGTAAAGGTAATTAATTTTGTCTTTTTCTTGAATTTTTAATATATTTCTTTTGTTTTGTATAGAAACATGACTGTTTTGAGTTTCATGTTCAGCAGGTGTTATTATGGTGTAAGTTTGATTTTTCTTTCACAAACATTTTCGTGCCCCTCTAGTAACCATAATCTTGTTTGCATCACATCACAATGTGTTCGATATTTCTATTTTTTGACTCTGATTCAACGTGAGATGGTGAAAAATGTGAAAAGGGTTTAATTCGAAATTGAGGGACCAATGTCTTCCCTTTCCGAGTCGTTTTCCAGAATTTATAGACAATAAAACTTTTTTTGCAGATTACCAGGAGTTATTGGTGAGTTACATTTTTCATTCATTCTTTTCTCGTTACTTTCTAGGTTATTGATAACTTTATTTCTTGTATTTATTTTTCGTTTTCCAAACATCACTAAATTTTATTGGGGCTGAGCTTTTGATTTGGGCTTCTTCTTTTTTTTCCTTTTTTTTGTCTTCTCCTGCGCTCAATATTGAGCATCTCTTAAGTTTTCGAAAAGAAAAAAAAAATAATTTTGTGTTGACATTATGTATGAAATTTTATCATATGCATGTTCAGGAGTTGCTATGGGAGATGGTGAATAGTGTGAAGAAGAAGGTAGTTTAATTCACAATTGTGGCGACTGTTGACCCTTTCAAAATCATTTACCAGAATTTATAATGCCACAAAAACTTTTATCTTTGTAGTCGGAGTTTATTGTAAACATTCGCCATTTTCACCATTATATATAATTAATGTAGTTAGATATTTCTCACTGTTTTTTCGCCTTTTCCGAATCTCAATCACTTCTCCAGGTAATAAATCTAGTCACTATTTTATATCTCTATACACTCATGATTTAAATTACATATTTTAGTCAACTGACATTTCCTCGATATTGAACAGTTTGAAAGTGGAGACATAATTTCTTCATCTCTGGCAAGCATGGCTGATCAGAATGCTGTCTTTGTCACCACCATAGCCACCAGCCAGAATATGGAAGCTCCCTCTCTTGGTTTTCTTCGAATATGCTAGGTACAGTTTCCATTCAGTTTTACTATTACTATTACATCAATCATATGAAGAAATCTTAGTTTCTTGATATATAATGCAAATGTTTTCTTTCTACCATTTATGATAGTAGAGTGTTTTCCTTTTGTTGTAGTGTAGAAAATTTTTCAGAAGGGATGAATTAGGAATGCAAGTACTGGCATCGCCTTCCCTGCCGCACTGGCATTGGCTTCTGATCCTATTATATCTTTGATTGATATGACCTTTATTGGCCACTTCGGTGTCTTGGCCGCAAGAAGTTCCAAAGGCAAAGGCAAGGTGTCCCCAATTCTTACCCACTAAATCTCGGACTGCCTCTAGTGATTCATCTGTGAACTGAATTTCCAGCATTGAGGTGCATATTTCTTAAACTTCTCCTTATAGAATTTCTAAACATCTTTCTTTTCCAAAAACTTTTCTCAATATATTTTGAACTGTTGAGCTGATGATTTATGCTTTGAGAAAGCCCAGCGTGTATCTTGGCAGGGCAACCCGGATGGTTTGCTAAATGCATGCAACTGATGATTGCAGCCATGGCTTTGCTGGAACTCTCTTTGTTTGCTCTCTAACAAAATATCTCAGCCTCTTATTTTTTGTTATTGTTTTTCTTTGTTCTCTTTTTTTTCCTCATTCTTATTATTACTACCATGACTTTAATTCGATCTCTCTTTTTTTGGGTCTATTCTTGGTCTTTGAAGTGTTCATATATTTCTTTTGAATGATCACAAAGGTAATTTTAGACCTCGTTTTCATATTTGTGTTTGGTTGGGGTTTCTCTCGTTCTGCCATTGCTCATGTCCTTTCACTTTAAGTTTTTTTATGAATCTTATGTTTGTTGCCAATCAATTCATGTTATATGTTCGTTTTTCAGTTAAATTCGTAATGTTAGAGATACTGAAGAGGAAATGACAACAAAGGTATGTTATTATTATGTACTTGCTATAAATTGATCATTTGGATAATTGTTCTATCAGATATATTTTCTTTCTTCTTTTCCAAACTCCTTTTCCTTTTCATATATTGTAAACGGTTGAGCTCATGATTTGGGCTTTGAGAAAGCCCAGCCCGTATCTTGGCGTGGCAACCCGGATGGCATGCTAATTGCAAGCAACCGGTGATCTGCAGCCATGGCGTGGCTGGAACTCTCTTTTTCCTTGGAGCTTAGCAGGATATTCGAGCTTCCAGTGTCGACCTTATATGCAGGACCTCATTACTTGCCAGTTTACATTTTTCATGTCCAACAATGTTGTTCTGCTTGTTTATTGTATGGTATTCAAGCTTCCAGTGTCAACCTTATGTACTCACATAAGAAACTGTACTTCCAGGTTCTGTTATAAAACATTTATATGTAATATCTGCTATAGTGTTGATATAGATTGATGTAAGTGGTGTCTGAAGGTTTTTGACTGTAAGTGTTGCCGCTCAATTCAGGTTATATGTTTCTAAAAGCTTATTACTTCTTCTTCTTTTTTTAGTTGAGTCATATTGTTAAAGAAACTGAATAGGAAATGAAGTAAAAGGTAAATCATTATTTCATTGCTTTTTTAAATTGATCATTGAATAATTGTTTTGTCTACCTTATTTGTACTTTATTTTCTTTTTCATATATTTTAAACGGTCGAGCTTGTGATTTTGGGCTTTGGGAAAGCCTAGCCCAGTTCTTGGCTGGCCAACCTGGATGGTATGCTAATTGAATGCATCCGGTGATCTGATCTGCAGCCATCTCTTCTTTTCCTCCTCCTCCTCACTATTACTGCAACCCGTATCTTGTCTTGTTCCTTTCATTGTTAAATTATTCTTTACTTCTTGATGGAAAAGATAAAGAACATAAACAATCATGTTTTATATTTATAATCATCCAATTAGCGAGGCTGATCTGGTTATTCGGGCTTTGAGAAAGCCCAGCCCGTATCCTAGCGGGGCGACCTGGATGGCATGCTATGATTTCAAGCAACCGGTGATCTGCAGTCATGACGTTGCTGGAATTCTCTTTGCCCGCTCTCTAACTCTTCCTTACTCTGTTTTTTTCTTTCCTTCCTTTTTCGTCTATTCCCACTCTCAATCTTAAGCATCTCTTATGCTTTCTTCACCTCTTGATAAGAAAGAGAAGAATAGAATGATTTCTAAAATTTCTCATGTAAAGTTAATTTTTTCTTTATCTTGAAGTGTTAATATATATCTTGTGCTTTGCATAGAAACTGATATTCACCGTTTCTTGTTTAGCAAGTGTTATTATGATAAAACTGAGTGTCTTTAGTAGATTCGAGCTTGCAGTGTCGACATTACTTGATTTGCAGTTGGATTTACATGTAATAGAAAAAAAATTAATTTTCCTATATACTTGGCGAGAAGTGTTTGGAGGACCAAGGACAACGTTTCCCCCAATACTCCGCAGATTACCGGAGTTGTTGGTGCCATGCTAGCATATTCATGAATTACTCATAGGTTACATTTTTCATGTCCAATGATGTTGCTTATTTCTGCTATTTATGGTATTTTCTGATTAGTTTTCCCTTGATTTTCTGAGATGTCAGCACCTGTTTTCACACCACCACAAGAATTTAATTTGTATCAAAACTTTAAGGTGCATTTTTCTGAATTTCACTCGGTATCAGTTTTGCTCACTTTCGTCTCCTTCTCATCATTTTATTTGGTTGCATATCAGGAGGTCTGAACTTACTGATTGAAGCATCTCAGATTGCTTGTTGAATTGGTAACAAACTGAAAGGTTAAGTTTATTTATTTCATCAAGATTATTTTCAATTATTTACACCCTACTCTTGCTGCAAAGATAATCCAATATTATTATGCTACTGACACATTGAAGCTAATTTTTTCGATGAATCTTATGGTGATTTTTCAGTTTTGTATTCGTGCGTAGATTTCAACTGTTAATGCATTTCAGCATTTTTTGCAAGTGGCCTTAGGCTTCTTGAGCCTTTTTAAGTATGTTCTTAAATTATTTTGCGTTATGTATCCTAATTAGACTTGTTTTGATGGTTTCTAGTTTTGTTAGGTTGTCTTAATTTTCATGAGAACTTGGTTTGGCAAATAATGCATTAGTCCTTGCAATATGATCATCATTGGATAATTAGCTTTTCGAAGAGTTTTAGAGTGAAGTTGTAAATACAACAAACGTTAGACCGACTTGTACGTTTCTTGAAAGATTTTCCTTTACTTGGCTTCATACTATATGGTGAAAGTTTCGACATTTTTCTGGTTTTTTAGGTTGTTTTCATGTGTATTAATACATCTTTCTACTTTAGAGAGCAAACATGTACATTGAAATAGAAATCTATAAGCAAAGTTCTCTCATTTGGAGGCTGAGTAAGGGAAAAAAAAAGGTGCAGACTAATACTTGTTGAGTATGGTTATGATAGTCTTGTAGTCTTGTTGTGTTGTAAGCCTTATTTGTACATATTTGTTGACTTCCTTTTTCAAACTCCTTTTATCCTTCATATAATTTGAACGGCTGAGCTGTTGATTCAGCTTTCGAGAAAGCCCATCCCCGTTTCTTGGCGTGGCTGGAACTCTCATTGCATGCTTTCTAACACAAGATCTCAGAGTTCCTCTTCTTTTTTTTCTTTTCCCCCTCTCAATCTTAAGCATCTGTTCGTTTTTCTGTTGGTATGTTGTTTATGTTGGTACTATATTAGTTCATTCTCTGTGGAAGAAATGATGCATCTTGACATAATTTTCTTGAGCAGAATAAAAAACAAGCATGGGCCAATCTCTGAGGAGCTACCCAAGTAATACAATAACTCTAGATGAAGGTTGAAACATCCCTTCAGCTTTGACTGCTTTGGTTCTTGGAGTGGTGCTGGGAATGAGGCTCATTCAGACCATATTCCTTGCAAAACTGCTCGAGTTTGATGGGCGTGAAGCCGGTTATTACCTAGCTCCATCTCTGTTATTAACCTTGATTCTTCTTTTTACTAGGGACAATGTTTGTCCCTGCAGAGAGGTATCTCAGTTCTTCTGTCGTTAGCCATGCAAGGCCTCTTTCGTGGATTTATGGATACTAGAACCCCGCTTTTTGCTACAGGTATATAATGATTCAATTATCTCTACTAAAAAAATCCTCTTTTCCTTTCTGTTAACAGTTGCAGGTGATGTTACAATTATAATTTTGGACCATATTTTTTTCAGAGTCAGTTTGTTTCACTACATATATCGTATCTAAAATATCAAAGATATTAATGTTCTGCCTTTTTCTAACATAACTTGGTCACTCTGATATGTGAGATGGTGAAAATTATGAAGATGTAGTTTAATTCAAAATTGAGGGACCAATGTCTTCCCTTTCCGAATCCTTTTCTAGAATATATATTGACAATAAAATTTCATTTTTTGCAGCTGGAATTTCGTGCAAGAATTCTTTGGAGAACCAAGGGCAAGGTATTAACCCCGATTCTTACCCGCAAGATCTCGGACTGCCTCTAGCTGATTCATCTGTGAACTGAATTTCCAACATTGAGGTGCATCTTTCTTAAACTTCTCCCGATATAAATTTGCTCACTTTCGTTTTCTCATCATTTTATTTGGTTGCATATCAGGATATCTGAATTTCACTTATTGAAGTTGTCAGATTGTCTGGTGATTTGGTAACAAACTGGATGGTTAAAGTTATTTATTTCATCAACATTTTTTCAATAATTTACGGCCTAATTTTGCCACAGATAAACCAATTTTATTATCCTACATTGAAGTTAATATTTTTTTTATGAATCTTATGTTTGTTGTAGGGCTATTCGAGCTTCCAGTGTCGAGTCCGTTGACCTTATGCACTCACATAAGAATCAGATTATATGGATTATTCCCAAGTTCTGTTATAAAACTTTAATATATGTAATATCTGCTATAGAGTTTATATAGTTTGATGTAAGTGACATGTGAAGGTTTTTTTTTTATGAATCTTATGTTTGTTGTCACTCAATTAATGTTACGTGTTCGTTTATCAGTTAAAGTGGTGATGTTACAGATACTGAAGAGGAAATGACGACAAAGGTAAATTATTATTATGTACTTGCTATAAAATGATCATTTGGATTATTGTTCCATCAACTATATTTTCTTTCTTCTTTTCCAAACTCCTTTTCTTTTTCAATTTTTTTCTTTCTTTCCTATATTGTCTTTGCCCACTCTCGATCTTGAGCATCTCTTCAGCTTTCTCCACCTCTTGATAAAAAAGAGAAGAGAGTAGAATGGTTTCTGACATTTTCTCGTGTAAAGGTAATTAATTTTGTCTTTATCTGGAATTTTTGATATATTTCTTTTGCTTTGCATAGAAGCCTGACTGTTTTATGTTTCATGTTCAGAAGGCGTTTTTATGGTGTAAGTTTGATTTTTCTTTCATAAACATTTTGGTGCCCCTCTAGTAACAGTAACCTTGTTTGCAACACATCACAATTGTGTTCGATATTCTATTGATTTATTGACTCTGACGACAAAGGTAAATTATTATTATGTACTTGCTATAAAATGATCATTTAGATTATTGTTCCATCAACTATATTTTCTTTCTTCTTTTCCAAACTCCTTTTCATTTTCATATATTCTAAATGGCTGAGCTCGTGATTTGGGCTTTGAGAAAGCCCAGCTCGTATCTTGGCGTGGCAACCCGGATGGCATGCTAATTGCAAGCCACCAGCCAGAAAATGGAAGCTTCCGCTCTTGGTTTTCTTCGAATATGCTAGGTACAGTTTCCGTTCACTTTTACTACTACTTTTACATCAATCACATGAAAAAACCTTAGTTTCTTGATATATAATGCACATGTTTTCTTTTTACCATTTATGATAGTAAAGTGTTTCCATTTTGTTGGAGTGTAGAAAGTTTCTCAAGAAGATGAATTAGGAATGGAAGTACTGGCATTGGCTTTTTATTGGCCACTTGGGTGTTTTGTCCTCTTCTTTCTATTGCTTTCATGTGCAATATTTTTTTTGTGCGTAATACTATGTTTGATTGGTTGAATATATATGATCACGAGAACCCGTGTAAGGTAGGACAACTCGTATGGTATGCTAATTTAATGCAACCAGTGATCTGCAGCCATGACGTGGCCTGCCTGGACTCTCTTTGACCTTACACACTCACATAAGAATTCGATTACTTTTAGGTTCTGTTATAAAACTTTTTTCTTGTAATATCTGCTAGAGAGTTGATTTAAATGTATGTTTTGATAATTATATACTAACCTTTCAATATCTCTGGTAATGCTCTTGTGAACAGAGAGATCGGAATTGGATTAAGTGACATCTGAAGTTTTTTGTTTTTACTGGAAGTGTAGTGTAGCTGGTCAATTCATGTTATATGTGTATAAGACCACTACTTGTTTTAGCAACTTTATATCTACTTTATTTTCTCTTTGTTTGTTTTCCAAGCTCCTTTTCTCCTAAATATACTTTAGACGGCTTAGCTGGTAATTCGGGGTTTGAGAAAGTCTAGCCTGTATCTTGGCGGGGAAATCCGGATAGTATGTTAGTTGCATGCAATTGGTCATCTGCAGCCATGGCGTGTGTCGAACTCTCATTGCTTGGATCTCTTCATTTTTCTATAAAAAACTAGATTATATATGAGATATTATCCATACGCTTGTTGTTGTGATGGAATTGTCATGTAAGATGGTGAAAATTGTGAAGAAGAAGGTAGTTTGATTCACAATTGTGGCGACCATTAGTCTTTCCTTTATAAATCATTTACGAAAATTTATAATGATGCAAATCTTTTATCTTTGCTTTCGGACTTTCATGTAAACTTTCGTCACTTTCACCATTAATATATAACTAATGCAGTTAGCTTTATGTTTCTAGCTGTCTCTTTCGCCTTTTTCAAATCCCAATCACTTCTCGAAGTAATTAATGTAGTCAGTATTTGATGCCTCTAAACACTCGTGCTTCAAATTTCTTATTTTAGTAACGTTACATTTTCTCGAAATTGAACCGTTTGGAAATGGAGACATAATTTCTTCATCTCCGACAATCATGGCTGATAAGAATGCTTACGTGTCTCTTTAGTGGATTTAAGGATACTAAAACTCCTCTATGCTACTGGTAATCAGTGATTTCTATTCTCTAATCCTCTTTTGATTGTTGGTATCCTCCTGCCTTAAGTTTGTGTCCTTTCGCAGTAAGTTTGCCATTGCTCATGTCCTTTCGCAGTAAATTTGTTTCAGTACATATATAGTATCTATAATGTTCTGTCTTTTTCTAACACAAGAAAGTATTTCTTAGGTACTTGATCACTCTGCTGATTCTACGTGAGAAGGTAGTTTAATTCAAAATTTGGAGCAATACCCTTTTCAAATCCTTCGCTAGAATTCATATTGACAATAAAATTTCATCTTTGCAGCTGAACTTTCATGTAAAAGAGAAAATTTTGATGTTCCTACATAGTTGGCGAGAAGTCTTTGGAGGACCAAGGGCAAGGTTTCCCCAATACTCTGCAGATTACTCGGAGTTTTTGGTAATGCCGTGCTGGGCTGCTAGCACATTCACGAATTTACTCATTACTTGCTAGGTTACATTTTTTATGTCCAATGATGATTTTTATTTCTGCTATCTACGGCATTTTTGTCGGCGACTTGGAGTAGTTTTCCCTTGAATTTCTGAATTGTCAGCACCTGTTTTCACACTGCCACAAGAACATCCTTTGACATCTTACCCACAAAATCTCGGACTGCCTCCAGCTGATTCATCTGTTGAGCCTGAATTTTCAACATTGAGGTGCATTTTTCTGAAATTCACCCAATATAAGTATTGCTCACTCTCGTCTCCTTATCATCATTCTTTTTTGGTTGCATATCAGGAGGTCTGAACTCACTCATTAAAACTTGTCAGATTGTTTGTTGATTTGGTAACAATTTGGATGATTAAGGTTATTTATTGCATAACATTATTTTAATGATTTACAGACTAATCCTGCTGCAAATGTAAACCAATTTTATTATTCTACTGACACGTTGAAGCTAAAGTTTTTTGATGAATCTTATGTCTGTGTAGGACTCTTCGAGCTTCCAGTGTTGACGTTATGCAATTCTGATTTATATCTATATTATCCAACTACTGGGGTTCTGGTTATTTGGGCTTTGAGAAAGCCCAGCCCATATCTTGGCGGGGCAACCCGGATGGCATGCTAATTGCAAGCAACCGGTGATCTGCAGCCAAGGCGTGGCTGGAACTCTATTTGTCCACTCTCTAACACAAGCTCTGAGCCATTTGCTTTTTCGATTTTTCTTTCTTTCCTTTATCGTTTTTGCCCACTCTCAATCTTGAGCATCTCTTCAGCTTTCTTCACCTTTCGATAAAAAGAAAAACATAATTGAATGATTTATGAAACTTTCTCGTGTAAAGGTAATTCTTTCTTTATCTTGTGTTATAGAATATTAATGTGTATATAGGTTTCCTTATTTAGCTTTGTAGCCCTAGCCCTAGTTATCTACTATATATATGTGGGAGTCTCTTATATTGTAAAATATACTGAATAATGCGATACCTCTCTTCTCTCAAATATGTTCTATATTCTTCTCTTCTACATGTATAAGAGAGGGACGAATCCTTCTCTAACCCTAGTTACACTTTGCCACAATTACGCCGATCGAACTATATTGTAAAACAATTTTACCCTTTTTTTTGTGCGCCGCTGCTGCTGTTGTGTCGTTTTCCGCACCGCAGCCGCACTGCTTCTTCCTTGCTTCTGTTCTCCAGCCGCCGCTCCTTTTCTGCCTAGGATTTGGTTTTCTAAGCCTTAATACATCATGTCTGAATCTAAATCTGCTGCCTTAGGAACCACCATCGCACATCTTTTCCTTCTCAAGTCGATAAGCGTAGTTCTTTTGCTTTTGAACTAGTTCATTGTGATGTTTGGGATCACAGTCGAGTTAAGTCTAGAGGGGGCTTCAAGTATTTTCTGATCTTGGTCGATGATTATTCACGCATGACATGATTGTATTTGCTCAAACAGAGAACTGAGGTCCCCGCTGTACTAAACTCATTTTATCATGAAATAAAAACTCAATATTCTGTTGATTTGCGTATTCTTCGCACTGATAATGCTCTTGAGTTTACACAAAAGTCTATTGCATCTTTTTGTGATTCACATGGCATAATTCATCAAACCTCATGCTCTCATACTTCCCAACAAAATGGAGTTGCTGAACGCAAACATCATCATATTTTGGATGTTGCTAGTACACTTATGTCTCACATGCATGTTCCTAAATGGTTATGGTCTGATGCAGTTCTTATTGCATGGGGATATTCCTTTTTCATGTCTTCATCCTGATAAACCCTGTTCTTCCTCGAATATTTGGGTGTCTGTTTTGTTCATGATCTCCTAGGTTGGATAAGTTGTCCCCTCGTTCTATTAAGTGTGCTTTTCTAGGTTATTCGCGAACCCGAAAAGGATACCGATGTCTCGACCCACTTACCAAGCGTCATTATGTTTGTGCTGACGTCACTTTCTTTGAATCTCAACCTTTTTTCTCTCATACTACCGCTACACCTCCCAATCTGTTAGTCTCTACTCCTTTACCTGTCCCGGCGCCAGTGTCTCCTAGTCTTCCTGCACAACCGTTGCAGGTCTATACTCGTCGTCCTCGGCCCGCACCAGTCCCAGAACCCGTCTCCGAACCAGCCTCATGTCCACCACCTGCATCATCTTCTCCTGCAGCTTCTGAAGATACTTCACCTGCTAACACTGATGATTTTTACCTATAGCTCTATGCAAAGGTACACGTACTTGCACCACTAAACACCCAATGTCTAATTATGTTTCTTTTTCCCGTTTGAGTCTTTTCTTTCGCGCCTTTGCTCTTTGTCTTTTGTTTACAGTTATTCCAACTTCTTACCTTGAGGCACTTAAACATCCTTTTTGGAGAGTTGCTATAGATGAGGAGATGCGTGCTCTTTTATCTCGTGGCACTTGGGTTCTAGTATCTACCCGTTCTTCAGCAGTTATTGTCGCTTGTTGTTGGGTGTTCACTATAAAGTTTCTTGCTGATGGTACTATTGACTGGTACAAAGCCCGTCTTGTGGCAAAAGGGTATACACAGACTTATGGTGTTGACTACATTGAGACATTCTCTCCCACTGCTCGTTTGAATTCCATTCGAATCTTGCTCTCCTTGGCTGTCAATCTTTCTTGGACTATGTATCAGCTTGATGTGAAGAATGCTTTTTTCTATGGTGATTTATCTCCGACTGTTTATATGGAGCAACCTCTAGGGTATGTTGCTCAGGGGGGGATGCTACTAAGGTCTATTGTCTTAAGAAGACATCTATTGTCTTAAGAAGACAATTTATGGTCTTAAACAAAGTTCGAAGGCATGGTTTGACAAGTTTAGCAGTGTTCTCGGAAATATTGGGTTTAAGCAATGCTTCAGACCACTCTGTCTTTGTGCGACATCAAACATCTGTCAGTGATGCCCAGGGGATTGATGACACGAAGAAATACTTGCAAGAACAATTTGTTATCAATTCTTAGGCATTGAAATTGTTCACAGCAAGTATGGAGTTTCTCTATCTCAGTAGAAGTATGCTACAGATTTACTTAGAGAAACTGGGTTACTTGGAACAAAGCCAGTTGATACTCCTATGGATGTGACCCGAAGGTTTGGGATGACAATGGAGACTTCTTGGAGGACAAAGCTAAGTACAGATGACTTGTTGGGAAACTTATCTACTTGACAGTAACATGGCCTGACATTTCTTTTGCCGTTGGTCTGGTCAGTCGTTTCTTAGATAAGCCTAAACAAGTTCATTGGGATGCTGCTATTCGAATTCTTCGTTATATCAAGAAATCTCCGGGAAAAGGATTGTTTTTTAAGAAGAATGGTCATCTGAGGATTGAAGGGTATTCTGATGCTTATCATGCTGGCTCTAAGACAGACCGGAAGTCTACTTCTGGATACTGCACTTATTTGGGTGGAAACTAGATCACTTGGCGGAGTAAGAAGCAACAAACTATTGCTAGATCTTCCGCAGGCCGAGTACAGAGCTATGGCTCACACTGCTACTGAGATGATTGGAGTAAAGAATCTGCTTGGGGAATTGAGGTTCACTTTCAATGAACCGTTACCTATGCATTGTGATAACCAAGCAGCTACCTATATTGCAAACAATCCAGTGTTTCATATTAGCTTTGTAGCCCTAGCCCTAGTTATCTACTCTATATATATGTGGGAGTCTCTTATATTGTAAAATATACTGAATAATACGATACCTCTCTTCTCTCAAACATGTTCTGAGTGTCTTTAGTAGGGCCATACGAACTTTCAGTATCAACCTTACATGATTTCACAAGGAGCTGATCCACTCCTGGTTCTTTTATACAACTTTTTTTCATGTAAGCTGATTTACATTGATACTTTGATCTATTATCAATTAACTTTACAACATCTCATGTCTGTGTTTAGAGCTAGTGAACATAAAGTTCGAATGTTTATATAAGTGGTTTCTCTTGTTTGTTTCAACTTTTCCCTTTGTTGCAGATGCCTCAAAGTTGAGCTCCCCGCACTGATTGTAAGTTCGATTTTTCTTTGATTAATAAATAGGACCTCACTCTCGTATTCTGTGAACTAATTTCCAACATTGTGGTGCATTTTTTTTAAACTTTTCTCAATATAATTTTGTTCACTTTTGTCTAGGGGTGTGTGGTACGATATACCTTAAATTTTTCGCCATATCTCATACCTTTTACCTTACCGAAATGTTCGGTATACCGAATTTTCGGTATAGAGCAAATCATATACAAAGAACCTTACCGCATTTTCGGTATTCATGGTATGCCGGTATACCATTTTATGCCGAAAAGTATATGTTTAAAAAACATGTGCATGCATATACAGTAAAATTTCTACTATTAAACTCCCAACAATGTATACCTAATGTGACGATATCAAACAAATATGATAAAACTCCAACGATCAAACACCAGCACAACTAAATAAATATTGTTCACATCTCAAATTCTAACACAACTAAATAATAGAAATAATAATATGATCATGGGCCAACAAATATTATTATTAATTTAATACGGTACGGTATTAAGGTATATACCAAATTTTCGGTATGATACAGTATATTGCCAATTTCGGTACGGTAACCTTTACCGAAAGGTAAAGAAGGTTTTTTATGAGCTTTATATAACTTAAAAGTTCCTTTGAGTACTAAACCACCCTGGGGTTCTCTAAAAAAATTAAGGGTATAATAGTAATTTCATATATGATTTAGAAAAACAAAAATATTATATATTAAAACAAATTCAGAAATTTACATTCGATGGTGTTTGGTGGAGTTGGTTACTTGTTTCTAACAAAATCCGGACTTGTCCCATGGTCCTGTGATCGACCCTTCATTCTCACAATTTTGTTTTAATTTCATTTTTTTCTCCTTTCCACTGCTTGCATTTTAGTCTCATTTTTTCTCTTCTCTCCCTTTGTGCTTGCTTTCAAATGAATCATTTAACAATTCTTGTTTAATTTTATTATTTTTTTTCTTTCCATTTGTGATTGCTTCTAAATGATTTAACTAAGTTGTTACAATCTCCTTCTCTCTTTTAAATTTCAAATTCAATTATTACAATTTCATTTTAATTTTAATTTTTTTCATTTACACTTGCTTCCAAATGAGACATGTATCTATATATATTTTTATAAATTAGCAATGAGAATTAAAGACCGTGTCACTGTGGATTCGAACCCAAGACCTTTGGCCTCGGACATTAACCACTCTATCGCTAGGCCAACACACACACGCGAGACATGTATATTTAACTAAGTTTTCACAATCTCTTTCTCTTCTTTGTTTATTGTTCTAAACCTTGAGTTCAATTTAAATTTCAAATTTTTGTTGTGTAGTTCGAAATGATGTCTAGTAATATTTTGTTTATTAACTCGTTGTCATCTTAGAACATCAATATATATATAACTTGTGTTTGAAAACTTTTTATTCAATATATTTCATTTGATTTTTAGTGTTATGTAATTTAAATGTCATTATGATTGTATTAAAAATTACATTATTTATTTTTAAATATTATTTTTAAAATTCTTTATAGATTAATTGGCCCCCCGAATCGAAAGTATGGCTTCGTCACTGGGAAAGAGCCTTGATATATAGATGAACATGGATTTATAAGCTATAAACAAGTAAGTTATGCATAGAAGTCATGAAGATTCATAGTGTTTTTATATTGAAGGTTCTACTTTTTAATATAGATCAATTGGGCTGTGTGTATAATTTATACAAATATTTGCTTTCTTGTAAGTGGAGTTATTAAACTAGAATCATCACTTGTAGTTATAGTTTCACGACTTGGATTCGATCTTACTCTCAACTCTCAGCACTCTGCTAGCACTTTTTTGAATAGTTATCATATAAAAAAAAATGATTTGATCTGATTTTAGTATGCATGCACGCGCAGTCAAGACTAGAAGAAATGGCCTAAAACAAGATCACAAGCTTTATGTTGATGAGAATTTGAGTAGTATAAACAGTAACTATTCACAGAATGGGTCTAGTTCTCTCTCTCACCCTCTTTTCTGAGGAGAAATATACTTTTATTGAGAGTTATGTAGCTGAAAGCACATGTTCTACCAGAAAGGTGATGAAGTTTCCTTTAGAATCGTATGTATAGGCATGATAATTCTCTATTTTTAATGCTATAGGAGCATAATGTGTCTTTAATTAATCCTTATATACTTGAGGTACAAAAACAACAAACAAATAGTGAAATTCTTACTGTTGAATTTCTTAGTGCTATCTTAATGTGCTTCAGTTAATTTCATTTCTTTAAGGTCTTTGTATTTGTGATTTTTTCGTCTATGCAGAATTTATGGTATTAGTGATTGTATATTCATCATATTATCAAAAACTGATCATAATAGTATTCTTTATGATGTGCAGTTTTTTGAGAGGAGTGTTGATTGTCCTTTTCTCTTCATGACCTCTACTTATGTCCATTTTGAATGCATTTAATTGTAATATTTGATAAATTAGTTAATAGTAAATTGAATAATAAATTTCAATCATTATAATTTGGAATTTGGAATTATTATCTCTTGCATAATTTATTTAGTTTTAAGAAGTTTTATGATGTTCTTTTTTCCCTGTTAATGCAAGAATAAATAAATGTTTGATGGACTAATGAGTTGTGAGATCTCAAATCTTGGTTTCTGATAGCCGGAATTTGAGTTGGATATCCAGTTTCTTCATATAGATTATATACCTGATAAAAATAATAGGTAATTATGCTCGATCAACTAATACAATTTAACTACCACTGTTGTTGACAGATAAATTAGATGTATGTGTGAATAAGTGTCTACTTATCGGCTTACATTTCATGACTTTGCTTAGGATGAAAAAATTAGGATCAATTTTAACCTTTTCCTTTCTCAATCTGCTGCCTTCTTTTTCATTTATTGAGCTGCAAAAGATATTTAATTCCGTGAGGACAATAACGACATTTACGCAAAATTGCTCTCTCTCATCTTCCAAGATTACAAATAATGAAAGCAACAAAAGAACAGTCACATAAAGATTTTTTTTTATTGGAACGAAGATTCAACGCTTATGTTAATAAATTTATAATCTACGCACATATCCGTTCTCAAAAAGAATTTAGCAAAATATGTTAAAAAGTATGGTATGTTTAAATTTCTATTAGTTTGTCAATAGTACTATTTCATATTTCAATACATTCTTTACATGCACAATGATATATACTAAATAATATTGCTATTGGCTATACATGTGTTGCTTCTGCTAGTAGTTAAAATAGGTACATATCAATAGTTTCCTATATGAGTCGTTAATACTTTTTTTTTATTAACACATTATCAATTAGTGGACAATGTTCTAAAAAATTATAAAATGTAGAATTGATGAGTATAAAATAAGAACAATTGAAATATTTATTGTAACTGATAGAGTGATACGTGCGATGCACCTAATATCAAACATAAAATATCATATGATAATAGATACTAATAATAAAAATACTAAAATAAGGGTATAGATAATATTATTTGTTGAAATATTCTCATTCTTGGCATGGTATATAGGCCTGCACATTCAATAAAAGGTAAGAAATTAAAGTAGTTAAATATCAATAACAAGTATTCGTTGATTCTCCTACGTGTGAAAAAAAAGCTCTTCTTCAGTAGTTCAACTTCAAGGTTCTTCAAACTGCTGCAACAAATATCTAATCTTCAGCTTAAGCTTAAGCTATCTTACCTTGGTACGAAAGCCATAATCTTTGCTCCCCTTTAAGACTTTAAGCTATTCGGTTCTAAAGAGCCTACGATTAGATAATCTATGTTCTTTGGTCGGATCTACACAAGCAGAACATTGCTATAACGGTTATTTTAGATGAGTACATAATGTGAAAGGACACGAGCAAGAGGTATCTCAGAGCTTGTGTTTGAGAGTGAACAAAGAGAGTTCCAGCCACGCTATGGCTGCAGATCACCGGTTGCTTGCAATTAGCATGCCATCCGGGTTGCCATTTACAGTATATGAAAAAGAAAAGGAGTTTGGAAAAGAAGAAAGAAAATATAGTTGATAGAACAATTATCCAAACGATCAATTTATAGCAAGTACATAATAATAAGAGAGAATGCATGTTTTAATACCAAAGAATAAAACATAGAAGTTATTCACACTCATTCATAAGAGTAGAAGTTTTTCATACCAAAATCAGTAAAAAGATTAAAATATCCCTAACTTATCATTTTTGTCTTTTTTTCTTTTTTTTAGTCATCATCTTCATCAACAAATAAAAAAATAAAAAAATAAATAATAAAAAACTAAAAACTAAAATACATTCAATTCGTCGTCGATCACAACCCCTACAACAACATTCATTCAATGTTTTGTAAGAGAGGTTGTTTACTCTCATTAATATCACAACAACAACTAAATACATTACATTTGGGACAAGAAGGAAGAGAAAAAAGATTGAAGAAAAAACGTGCGATTTTTTTACAAATGGGTCTCTCAAAATCCTTGTAAAAATCACAAGATTATTCGAAAAAGAGGAGTTGAAGTCCAAATAGGACCGCCGATAAGTGTTTCTGGGTTCATAAAGAAGGTATGAAGCTATATTTGGCCCGCAAATTATTTTTTTTTCGCGAGTTCTACACCACACGGTCATGCACACGGTGGTTCACACGGTGGCTACCACCGTGCACACGTCTGCACCGTGTGCACAAGAACACAATTAATTTTGCATTAAATGCATGACAAATCACTAATTTACGTATTATTGAGTGTGTATGAACGATTATTATGAACAAATATGTTTATTGTGTATAATTCTTAGATTAGGAAGATATTTGTAATATACTTTAACATCTTGTTATTGAGAAAGTACCTCTTATACTAGTGAATTACACAAATGTTATATGTACGCGTTCGATTGAGGTGTTAAGTGATTATAAATGTTGAAATAATCTTTAGAGAATCGCTAAACATCTAAATCGATAACACATGGAAAGATAAGAGGCCTAAATGAAATGTTCTTGTGCACACGGTGCATGCTGATTGTTCACACGATCGCACCACACGGTGGTAGCCACCGTGTGAACCACCGTGTGGTGCTACTGTGTGAACAATTAGATCTCTTCCGATCGATTTCCATTCATGGTGCCGTCGAGGGTTGGTTCACACGGTGATGGCGTCGGGTTGAGAGAGAGAGAGATGAGTTTGAGAGAGAGAGACAAGTTTGAAGAGAGAGAAAGAGAGACAAGTTTTTTTTTAGTTGTTTTTTTATTTGTTTTAACCTTTATTTGTTTAATAAGGGTAGTTTAGTCTTTTTACTGATTTTGGTATGAAAAACTCCTACTCTTATAAATGAGTGTGAATAACTTCTGTCTTTTATTATGTGGTATTTAAAAAGAGATGGCACTAATAATAATTTACCTTTGTCATCGTTTCCTCTTCCGTATCTCTAACATTACGACTTTAATTGAAAAACGAACATAAAACATGAATTGAGTGGCAACAAACACAAGATTCATTAAAAAAAACCTTCACACGTCACTTACATCAAACTATATATAAACTCTATAGCAGATATTACATATATTAAAGTTTTATAACAGAACCTGGAAATAATCCCTATAATCTGATTCTTATGTGAGTGCATAAGGTCAACAGACTCGACACTGGAAGCTCGAATAGCCCTACAACAAACATAAGATTCATAAAAAAAAATATTAACTTCAATGTAGGATAATAAAATTGGTTTATCTGCGGCAAAATTAGGCTGTAAATTATTGAAAAAATGTTGATGAAATAAATAACTGTAACCATCCAGTTTGTTACCAAATCACCAGATAATCTGACAACTTCAATAAGTGAAATTCAGATATCCTGATATGCAACCAAATAAAATGATGAAAAGACGAAAGTGAGCAAAATTTATATTGGGAGAAGTTTAAGAAAGATGCACCTCAATGTTGGAAATTCAGTTCACAGATGAATCAGCTAGAGGCAGTTCGAGATCTTGCGGGTAAGAATCGGGGTTAATACCTTGCCCTTGGTTCTCCAAAGAATTCTTGCACGAAATTCCGGCTGCAAAATATGAAATTTTATTGTCAATATATATTCTGGAAAAGGATTTGGAAAGGGAAGACATTGATCCCTCAATTTTGAATTAAACTACATCTTCATAATTTTCACCATCTCACATATCAGAGTGATCAAGTTATGTTAGAAAAAGGCAGAACATTAAAATGTAAACTAGCAAGTAATACCCCACAGCTCCTGCTAAGCTCCAAGGACTTCTTCAATCAAAATCCGGCTGCAAAGATAAAATTTTACTGTCCATATAAAATTCTGGCAAAGAATTTGGAAAGGGAAGACCAGAACTACCGTCTGAATTAAACTACCAATGTCACTCAATTATGAATTAAACTACCCTCTTCACAATTTTTCACCATCTCGCGTAGAACCAGAGTGATCAAGTAAGTAAAAATTACTATCTTGTGATAGAATAGGACAGAACATTGCTATCACGGATATTTTAGATGAGTGCTATATATGTAGCGAAAAAAAAGTGAAAGGACATGAGCAATGGCAGAACGAGAGACACCCCAACCAAACACAATTATGAAAACGAGGTCTAAAATTACCTTTGTGATCATTCAAAAGAAATATATGAACACTTCAAAGATCAAGAATAGACCCCAAAAAAGAGAGATCGAATTAAAGCCGTGGTAGTAATAATAAGAATGAGGGAAAAAAAAGAGAACAAAGAAAAAAAATAATACAACATAAGAGGCTGAAATATTTTGTTAGAGAGCTGTTAGAAATATTGTGTTATTTATAGTATGATAGAATAGGGTTTAATTTTCCTTAATTAGCTTAGAATCTCTTGTATATATATGTGTCTCTATTAGTTGAATAATATACAGAAAATTAGTCCCAATGTGTTATCTTACGATTCAACATGGTACCAGAGCAAATGGTTTAGGGTTTGGGAATTAGAAATATATTTTTTTTTTTTCGTCCGCCGCCACCCATTTCCGTTCCACGCTTTTCCGGTCGACACCTCCCGCACAGGGAGACGCGCCACCCTCCGTCGCACCTCTACAAAAAATTTCGGCGCCGGAATCCGCGCGTGTGGGCCACACACCGCTGTCCGCCGTTCCGCCGGCGTGTGAGGGCGCGTCCGTGACCGAAATTCTTCCCGGTCAATTCCGTTCGACTCGCCTCGACGTTTCCTCTCGATCTGTGTGCCTGTTTGGATCAATACCAGGGTGGTGTTGGATCCGTTTCGGTACAGGTTCAAGTTTCTGCTTTCTCCATTTCTGTTCTCTGCTTTGTTCTCTGCTTTGGTTTGTTACAGTACAAATATGTCTGCCGCCGAGTCTAAGACGGTTGATATTGTGCCGGTGATGACTAGAATCATAGAACACAAACTCGATTCTCACAATTATATGGATTGGCGACAGACTATTGAGCTTTACCTCTTGAGTACGTCCATGGATAAACATTTGACTGATGATCCACCATCTTCTGAAACTTCCAAACTCTCATGGCTTCGAGAGGATGCTCGGTTGTTTTTACAGATTCGTAATTCTATTAGTAGCGATGTCGTTGGGATGATCACTCACTGCAAGATGGTCAAAACTCTCATATCATATCTTGACCTCTTGTATTCAGGAAAAGAAAATATTTCTCGTATCTATAATGTGTGTCAGGCATTCTATAGGCCGGACAAAGGAGATCGGTCGCTTACAGAGTATTTCATGGCATTTAAGAAAACTTATGAAGAATTGAATTCTTTACTTCCTTTCAGTGATGATGTCAGTGTACAACGTACCCAATGGGAGAAGATGGCGGTGATGAGTTTCTTGGCGGGTCTTCCAGATGATTTTGAGACTGCTTAATCACAGATTTTGTCCGACTCTGAGATCTCTTCTCTCCAAGAGGCCTTTAGTAGGATTCTTCGGACTGAACGCTCATCATCTGTCCCCATCTCTCACCTCAAGAGTGCTCTTGTTAGTCGTGCTCCGGCATATGAGTCTGGGAAGCCTCAATACAAGCATGCTGGGACCAAAGGACACAATTCTGCATCTCGGGAGCAGTGGTCATCATCTATGGAGTGTCGTTACTGTCACGAATTTGGACATATCAAGAGGGATTGTCCGAAGTTGCGCAACAAAAAGCCTCCTTCGTCTGCGCATGTGGCTGAACGCGGCCATCATACTAGCTCCTCTAGTGACTCCGTCACTATTTTAGCCAATGAATATGCCAAGTTGTTAAAGCAACACGAGTTAAGTCAATCGCAATCGAGTTCTGTTACTGCTATTGCCGAGTCAGGTAAACCTAATGCGCATCTAGTTTCCTCACCTTCCAAATGGGTCATAGATTCTGGAGCTACCGATCACATGACAGGTAATTCCAAAGTCTTTTCTACCTTTGAGACACGTAATACTCACTTTCCTATTACTTTAGCTGATGGTTCTGAATCATGTGTCGTTAGATCGGGAACGGTCAATCCTACACCGTCTCTGTCCCTCTCTTCTGTCCTTAGTCTACCTAACCTCTCATTCAATTTGGTTTCTGTGAGTAAGGTTACTCGCAATCTTAATTGTAGTGTCTTATTCTTTCCTGATTATTGTTTATTTCAGGATCTTGCGACGAAGAAGATTATTGGTAAGGGACACGAATCCAACGGTCTCTACATTCTTGATGCACAACCACCTTCATCAGTAGCATGTACTGTAACCGTCACTCCTATGGAAGCGCATTGTCGGTTGGGGCACCCCTCTCTATTGTCATTAAAGAAGTTGTGTCCACAACTTTCCCAGTTGTCCTCTTTAGATTGTGAGTCTTGTCAGTTTGCAAAATTTCATCGTGTTAGTTTAAGTCCTAGAGTCAATAAGCGAGCTAGTGCTCCCTTTGAGTTAGTCCATTCTGATGTTTGGGGTCCTTGTTCTATTACATCCAAACCCGGTTTTCGTTATTTTGTCACTTTTGATCAGACTACTCTTGTATGACATGGTTATATTTGATGAAGAGTCGTTCTGAGTTATTTACTCATTTTTCTTCCTTTTGCGCTGAAATTAAGACTCAATTTGATGTGCCTGTGAAACTTTTACGAAGTGATAATGCTAAGGAATATCTATCTGATACATTTCGTAAATATATGATGCACAATGGTATTCTTCATCAAACTTCTTATGTTGACACACCATCTCAAAATGGTGTTGCCGAAAGGAAGAATCAACATCTCCTTGAGACTGCTAGAGCTTTATTATTTACTCGGCAAGTTCATAAATATTTTTGGACCGATGTTGTTTCCACTACGTGTTTTCTTATCAATCGCATGCCGTCTTCTATCCTTCGTGGTGAGTCTCCATTTCGTGTTCTTTTCCCATCTCAACCTTCATTTCCAGTTGAACCCAAAATATTTGGTAGTATGTGTTTTGTTAGAGATGTTCGGCCTCAGGTTACAAAATTGGATCCGAAATCTCTAAAGTGTATATTTTTGGGTTGTTCTAGGGTTCAAAAGGGTTATCGGTGTTTTTGTCCTAGTCTCAACAAATATCTCGTCTCTATTGATGTCTCCTTTTCAGAAAATATTCTGTTCGGTCCTGACTCTACTCTTTCTCCTTCTGAGGATGAGGATCTAGAGTTTCTCCGTTACACAGTTTCCACTCCAGTTGTTCCTCAATCCGAGTCTGCTATGCCACCCATCATCCACACATACTCTCATCGTCGTCCACCTTCTGTGCCTGCTACTGCTGAGGTGGTTCGTGATGCACCTTCTACGTGTCCTGATGAACCAATAACTTCGTCGTCAGATCCAACTCCGAATGATGATCTTTCCATTGCTCTTCGTAAAGGTAAACGCACTTGTACCTATCCCATTGCTGCTTTTGTCTCTTATGCTCATTTGTCTCCGGCCACTCGTGCTCTTGGGTTCTTGTTGAGCTTCCTCCTGCCTGGTAAACTATCCATTGGCTGTAAATGGGTGTTTATGATTAAAGTTAATCCTGATGGCACAATTTCTCGCTTAAAAGCTCGTCCTTGTAGCGAAAGGTTATGCTCAGATTCATGGTATTGATTATTCTGAGACTTTCTCTCCTGTTGCTAAGTTCACTTCTATTCGGCTCTTGATTTCACTAGCTACCTCAAATAATTGGCCTTTGCATCAGTTGGATATCAAAAATGCATTTCTCCATGGTGATCCCGCGTGGCTTTGTTGCTCAGGGAGAGTCTCATAAGGTTTGTTATCTTCGTAAATCATTGTATGGTTTGATACAGAGTCCCCGTGCATGGTTTGGTACATTCACTCGTGCTCTTGAGGAGTTCGGCATGAAGCAGAGTAAATCTGATGATTCTGTTTTCTACAAACACTCCGATTCTAGTATTATATTGTTAGTTGTTTATGTGGATGATATTGTGATCACGGGTAGTGACTTTGAAGGCATTGCATCATTGAAAGCATTTTTTGCTACTCGATTTGATACTAAAGATTTGGGTGAGCTTAAGTATTTCTTAGGAGTTAAAGTAATCAGAAGTAAGAAAGCAAGGATTTTTCTATCTCAAAGGAAGTATGTGCTTGATTTACTATCAGAAACAGGAAAGTTGGAACTAAACCGTGAGCACTCCGATGACTCCTAATTTACAACTTGCAAAGGATGGCGTTTTGTTTGATGATCCTGAGAGATACAGAAAAGTTGTTGGAAAGTTGAATTGTTTGCGAGTGACGCGTCCTGACATTGCTTATTCAGTTAGTGTGGTGAGTCAACATATGTCCTCACCAACAGTGGATCTTTGGAAAACGGTGGAGCAGATTTTATGTTATTTGAATGGAGCACCTGGACATGGTATTGTGTATGGTGATCATGGTCATAACAAGATTGAATGTTTCTCAGATGGTGATTGGGCTGGAGCTAGAGAAGATCGAAGGTCTACCACAGGATATTGTGTGTTCTTTGGAGGGAATTTGATTTTGTGGCAACGCAAGAAACAGAAGGTGGTGTCACGCTCAAGTGCAGAGTCTGAATATAGAGCTATGGCCAAGTCTGCGTGTGAGATTATGTGGGTGCGTCAATTTTTGACTGAAGTGGGCTTGACTGTCTCAACACCAGCTAAGTTGTGGTGTGATAATCAAGCTGCCCATCATATTGCTTCTAATCCAGTCTTTCATGAAAGGACGAAGTACATTGAAATTGATTCACTTTATTCGTGAGAAGATTCAGCAAGGGTTGATTATAGATACATGAAAAGTGAAGACCAGTTGGGAGATATCTTCACAAAGGCTCTTAATGGTGTTAGGGTTAATTATCTATGTAACAAGCTGGGCATGATTTAACATCTATGCGCCGCTTGAGGGGGAGTGTTAGAAATATTGTGCTATTTATAGTATGATAGAATAGGGTTTAATTTTCCTTAATTAGCTTAGAATCTCTTGTATATATATGTGTGTCTCTATTAGTTGAATAATATACAGAAAATTAGTCCCAATGTGTTATCTTACGATTCAACAAGAGCAAACAAAGAGAGTTCCATGGCTGCAATTATCGGTTGCATGCATTTAGCAAACCATCTGGGTTGCCCTCAACAGTTCAAAATATATGGAGAAGAAGAGTTTTTTTTAAAGAAAGATGTTTAGAAATTCTATAAGGAGAAGTTTAAGAAATATGCACCTCAATGCTGGAAATTCAGTTCACAGATGAATCACTAGAGGTAGTCCGATACACCGAAGTGGCCAATAAAGGTCATATCAATCAAAGATATAATGAGATCAGAAGAAGCCAATGCCAGTACTTGCATTCCTAATTCATCCCTTCTGGAAAACTTTCTACACTACAACAAAAGGAAAACACTTTACCATCATAAATGGTAAAAAGAAAACATTTGCATTATATATCAAGAAACTAAGGTTTCTTCATGTGATTGATGTAACAGTAATAGTAAAAGTGAATGGAAAATGTACCTAGCAAATTCGTAGAAAACCAAGAGAGGGAGCTTCCATATTCTGGCTGGTGGCTATGGTGGTGACAAAGACATCATTCTGATCAGCCATGCTTGCCAGAGATGAAGAAATTATATCTCCACTTTCAAACTGTTCAATATCGAGGAAATGTCAGGTGACTAAAATATGTAATTTAAAGCATGAGTGTAAAGAGATATCAAATAGTGACTAGATTTATTACCTGGAGAAGTGATTGAGATTCGGAAAAGGCGAAAAAACAGTGAGAAATATCTAACTGCATTAATTATATATAATGGTGAAAATGGCGAATGTTTACAATAAACTCAGACTGCAAAGATAAAAGTTTTTGTGTCATTATAAATTCTGGTAAATGATTTAGAAATGGAAGAGAAACGGTCGCCACAATTGTGAATTAAACTACCTTCTTCTTCACACTATTCACCATCTCCCATAGCAACTCCTGCAAAACAACATGCATATGATAAAATTTCATACATAATGTCAACACAAAATCATTTTTTTTTCTTTCCAAAAGTGGAGATGCTCAATATTGAGCGCAGGAGAAGACAAAAAAGAAAAAAAGAAAAAAAAAGAAGCCCAAATCAAAAGCTCACCCCAATAAAATTTAGTGATGTTTGGAAAAAGAAAAATAAATACAAGAAATAAAGTTATCATTAACCTAGAAAGTAATGAGAAAAGAATGAATGCAAAATGTAACTCACCAACAACTCCTGGTAAGCTGCAAAAAAAGTTGGAGATACCATTGTCCACCAAAGAAGAAATTTTATTATCTATAAATTCTGGAAAACGACTCGGAAAGGGAAGACATAGGTCCCTAATTTCGAATTAAACCCTTTTCACATTTTTCACCATCTCACGTTGAATCAGAGTCAATAAATAGAAATATCGAACACATTGTGATGTGATGCAAACAAGATTATGGTTACTAGAGGGGCACGAAAATGTTTGTGAAAGAAAAATCAAACATACACCATAATAACACCTGCTGAACATGAAACTTAAAACAGTCATGTTTCTATACAAAACAAAAGAAATATATTAAAAATTCAAGAAAAAGACAAAATTAATTACCTTTACACGAGAACGTGTCAGAAACCATTCTACTCTCTTCTCTTTTTTATCAAGAGGTGAAGAAAGCTGAAGAGATGCTCAAGATTGAGAGTGGGCAAAGACGATATAGGAAAGAAAGAAAAAATCGAAAAAGGGAGTGGCTCAGAACTTGTGTTAGAGAGTGGACATAGAGAGTTCCAGCCACGCCATGGCTGCAGATCACCGGTTGCTTGCAATTAGCATGCCATCCGGGTTGCCACGCCAAGATACGGGCTGGGCTTTCTCAAAGCCCAAATCACAAGCTCAACCGTTTACAATATATGAAAAGGAAAAGGAGTTTGGAAAAGAAGAAAGAAAATATAGCTGATAGAACACTTATCCAAATGACTAATTTATAGCAAGTACATAATAATAAAATACCTTTGTTGTCATTTCCTCTTCAGTATCTCCAACATTACGACTTTAACTGAAAAACAAACATAAGATTCATAAAAATAAAATAAAATAAAACCTTCACATGTCACTTATATCAATCTATATAAACTCTATACCAAATATTACATATATAAAGTTCTATAACCGAACCTGGAAGTATTCAGCTTCTCTTATGTGAGTGCATACAGTCGACACTGGAAGCACAAATACCCTACAATAAACAAGCAGAAATAAGCAACATTGTTAGACATGAAAAATGTAAACTAGCAAGTAATGAGGTCCTACATATAAGGTCGACACTGGAAGCTCGATACCCCACAGCTCCTGCTAAGCTCCAAGGACTTCCTCAATCAAAGTCCGGCTGCAAACATAAAATTTTATTGTCAATATAAAATTATGGCAAAGGATTCGGAAATGGAAGACAGAACTACCATCTGAATTAAACTACCAATGTCACTCAATTATGAATTAAACAACCCTCTTCACAATTTTTCACCATCTCGCATAGAACCAGAGGTATACCTAAAAAATACTTTCTTGTGATAGAATAGGACAGAACATTGCTATCACGGATATTTTAGATAAGTCCTATATATGTAGCGAAAAAACTTAAGTAATTAGACATGAGCAATGGCAGAACGAGAGAGACACCCCAACCAAACACAAATATGAAAACGGGGTCCAAAATTACCTTTGTGATCAATCAAAAGAAATATATGAACACTACAAAGATTAAGAAAAAAAACTATCTTTGCTTGAAAATAGACCCAAAAAGAGAAATCGAATTAAAGTAGTGGTAGTAATAATAGAAATGAGAAAAATAAGTGGACAAAGAAAAACAATAAGTAAATATAAATAAGAGGCTGAGATATTGTGTTAGAGAGCAAACAAAGAGAGTTCCAGCCAAGCCATGGCTGCAATTACCGGCTGCATGCATTTAGCAAACCATCCGGGTTGTCCCACCAAGATACAGCTGGATTTTCTCGAAGTCCGAATTACCAGCTCAACACTTCAAAATATATGAAGGAGAAAAGGACTTTTTGGAAAAGAAAGATGTTTAGAAATTATATAAGAAGAAGTTTAAGAAAGATGCACCTCAATGCTGGAAATTCAGTTCAATTAGCGAAGTCCGAGAATAAAGGAATAATTTAAAAGGCAAGTCCGAGATTTTGTGGGTAAGAATTGTGGATACCTTGCCTTTTCCTTTGGTATTTCTTACGGCCAAGACACCGAAGTGGCCAATAAAGGCACCTCAATGCTGGAAATTCAGTTCAATTAGCAAAGTCCGAGAAAAAAGGAATAATTTAAAAGGAAAGTCCGAGATTTTGTGGGTAAGAATTGTGGATACCTTTGGTATTTCTTACGGCCAAGACACCGAAGTGGCCAATAAAGGCCATATCAATCAAAGATTTAATAGGATGAGAAGCCAATGCCAGTGCGGCAAGGAAGGCGATGCCAGTATTTCCATTTCTAATTCATCCCTCCAAAAAACCATTCTACACTTCAACAGAAAGGAAACACTTTACTATCATAAATGGTAAAAAGAAAACATTTGCATTATATATCAAGAAACTAAGGTTTTTTTCATGTGATTGATGTAATAGTAGTAGTAAAAGTGAATGGAAACTGTACCTAGCATATTCGAAGAAAACCAAGAGCGGGAGCTTCCATTTTCTGGCTGGTGGCTATGGTGGTGACAAGACAGCATTCTATAATCAGCCATGAAACATAAAACAGTCAGGTTTTTATATAAAACAAAAGAAATATATTAAAAATTCAAGATAGATATAAAATTAATTACCTTTACACGAGAAAGTGTCAGAAACCAGTATTCTTCTCTTTTTTATCAAGAGGTAAAGAAAGCTGAAGAGATGCTCAAGATCGAGAGTGGGCAAAAAGACGATAAAGGAAGGAAAGAAAAAATCGAAAAAGAAAGTATCTCAGAGCTTGTGTTTGAGAGTGAACAAAGAGAGTTCCAGCCTTGCCATGGCTGCAGATCACCGCATGCTTACGGGCTGGGCTTTCTCAAAGCCCAAATCACGAGGTCAGCCATTTACAGTATATGAAAAAGAAAAGGCGTTTGGAAAAGAAGAAAGAAAATATAGTTGATAGATCAATTATCCAAACGATAAATTTATAGCAAGTACATAATAATAATTTACCTTTGTCGTCGTTTCCTCTTCCGTATCTCTAACGTTACGACTTTAACTGAAAAACGAATTGAGTGGCAACAAACATAAGATTCATTAAAAAAAAACTTCACATGTCACTTGCATCAATCTATATAAACTCTATACCAGATATTACATATATAAAGTTTTATAATAGAACCTGGAAGTAATCAGCTTCTTATGTGAGTGCGTAAGGTCGACATTGGAAGCTCGAATACCCTACAATAAACAAGCAGAAATAAGCAACATTGTTCGACATGAAAAATGTAAACTAGCAAGTAATGAGGTCCTGCATATAAGGTCGACAGTGAAAGCTCAAATTCCCCACAGCTCCTGCTATGCTCCAAGGACTTCATGAATGAATGAAAGTCCAGCTGCAAAGATGAAATTTTATTGTCAATATAAAATTCTGGCAAAGGATTTGGAAAGGGAAGACAGAACTACCTTATGAATTAAACTACCCTCTTCACAACTTTTCACCATCTCGCGTAAAATCAGAGTGATCAAGTACCTAAAAAAAATACATTCTTGTGATGAATAAGACAGAACATTGCTATCACGGATATTTAGATGAGTACTATATATGTAGCGAAAAAACTTAATATGAAACGACATGAGCAATGGTAGAACGAGAGACACCTCAACCAATCACAAATATGAAAACGGGGTCCAAAATTACCATTGTGATCAATCAAAAGAAATATATAAACACTTCAAAGATCAAGAAAAATTAAGATAACCTAACAAAACTAGAAACCATCAAAACATGTCTAATTAGGATACACAACGCAAAATAATTCAAGAACATACTTAAAAAGGCTCATGAAGCCTAAGGCCACTTGCTGAAAATGTTTGAAATGCCTTAATAGTTGAAATCTACACATGAATACAAAATTGAGAAATCACCATAAAATTCATCAAAACAATTAGCTTCAATGTATCAGTAGCATGATAATATTGGTTTATCACTGCAGCAAGATTAGGCTGTAAATAATTGAAAATAATGTTGATGAAATAAATAACCTTAACCTTTCAGTTTGTTACCAATTCAACAACCAATCTGGAAAGCTTCAATCAGTGGGTTGAGACCTCCTGATATGCAACTAAATAAAATGATAAGAAGGAAACAAAAGCAAGCAAAACTGATACCGAGTGAAATTCAGAAAAATGCACCTTAAAGTTTTGATACAAATTAAATTCTTGTGGTGGTGTGAACAAGTCGCTGACAAAAATACCATAGATAGCAGAAATAAGCAACATCATTGGACATGAAAAATGTAACCTACCAAGTAATGAGTAATTCGTGAATATGCTAGCACGACATACCAACAACTCCGGTAATCTGCAGAGTACTGGGAAAATGTTGCCCTTGGTCTTCCAAAGACTTCTCGCCAAGTATATAGGAAAATTAAAATTTTCTCTATTACTTGAAAATCCGACTGCAAAAATTAAATTTTATTGTCAACATAAATTTTGGCAAAGGATTTGGAGAGGGAAGACATTGAGCCCTCAATTCTGAATTAAACCACTGTCTTTACAATTTTCGCCATCTCATGTAGAATCAGTTATCAAGTACCTAAAAAATACTTTCTTGTGTTGGGAAAAGATAGAACATTGATATTGATGATGTTTTAGATACTATATATGTAGAAAAACAAACTTACTGTGAAAGGACATGAGTAATGGCAGAACCAGAGACATACATCACCTGCAACTGTTAACATCAAGACTTAAGATAGGATACCAACAATCAAAAGAGGATTTAAAGTAGAGAAAAGAAATAAATCCACAAAAGACACCTTGCATATCTGTAGATCTACACTGGAAGCTCGAATAGCCCTACAACAAACATAGGATTTATACAAACAAATTAGCTTCAATGCGACAGTAGTGTACGAAAAATTGTTTATCTTTGCAGAATGATTAGGCTGTAAATAATTGAAAATAATGTTGATGAAAGAAAATAAACATCCACAGTTGTTACCAAATCATCAGGCAATCTGACAAGCTTCAATTCAATGAGTGGGTTCAGACCTCTTGATATGCAACCAAAGAAAACGATGAGCAGGAGACAGAAGTGAGCTAAAATTGTATTGAGAAAAGTTTAGAAAAATGCACCTCAATATTGGAATTTCAGGCTCAACAGATAAATCAGATGGAGGCAGTATGAGTTTTTGTGGGTAAGATGTTAGAGGATGTTTGAGGGAAAACTGCTCCAAGTCGCTGACAAAAATGGCATAGATAGAAGAAATAAGCAGACATACTTGGTATATTAGACATGACGAAGAGGAGTTTAACAGGAAAAAAAAAACAAAAACAAAATATATAAACTAGAAAAATAAAAAATAGAATCCTTTTTCATTTGATTCACCATCTCACAAGAATACGAGAGTGAGGTCCCTATTTACAAATCAATAGAAGTATCGAACACAAATGCGATGTATTGCAAACAAGTTACAGGCACCAAAATGTTTATGAAAGAAAAATGAAACTTACAATTAGTGCAAGGAGCAGGACTTCGAGGCATCTGCTACGAATGGATGGATCAACCTTTATGAAATCATGTAATGTCGACACTGCAAGCTCTAATCTACTAAAGACACTCAGTTTGATCATAATAACACTTGCTAAACAAGAAACAGTGAAAAGTCAGTTTCTATACAAAGCACAAGATATATATTAACACTTCAAGACAAAAGAAAAAATTATCTTTACACAAGAAAATTTCAGAGATCATTCTATTATTCTCTTTTTTATCAAGAGGTGAAGAAAGCAGAAGAGATGCTCAAGATTGAGAGTGGGAATAGATGTAAAAGGAAGGAAAGAAGGAAGAGGGTAAAGGGAATTCCAGCAACAACATGGCTGCAGATCACCGGTTGCTTGCAATTACAGCATGCCATCCGGTCGCTCCGCTAAGATACAGGCTGGGCTTTCTCAAAGCCCTTATAACCATGGCTGCAGAGCTTGTGTTAGAGAGCCAGCAAAGGGAATTCCAGCAACATCATGGCTGCAGATCACCGGTTGCTTGCAATTACAGCATGCCATCCGGCCGCTCCGCTAAGATACACGCTGGGCTTTCTCAAAGCCCTTATAACCAGATCAGCCCCTCTAATTGAATGATTATAGATATAAAACAGAATTATTTATGTTCTTTATCTTTTCCATCAAGAAGTAAAGAAAAATTAATAATGAAAGGAAGAAGACAAGAAAAGGATTGCAGTAATCGTAATAAGAACAAGAAAAGGACAAAAAGAGAGAGAAGACAAAAGAAGAAGAGATCCTGTGTTAGAGAACATGCAAAGAGAGTCTAGGCCGCGTCATGGCTGTAGATCACCGGATGCATTCAATTAGCATACCATACGGGTTGGCCAGCCAAGAACTGGGCTAGGCATTCCCAAAGCCCAAAATCACAAGCTCCGCCGTTTAAAATATATGAAATAGAAGTACAAATAAGGTAGACAACAATTATTCAATGATCAAATTTTAGCAAGGAAATAATGATTAACCATTGACTTCATTTCCTATTCAGTATCTTTAACAATATGACTTTTACTTAAAAAAAAAAGAGTAGTAATCTTTTAGAAACATATAACATGAATTAAGCGGCAACACTTACAGTAAAAAACCTTCTTATGTGAGTGCATAAGGTAGACACTGGAAGCTCGAATACCCTACAATAAACAAGCAGAAATAAGCAACATTGTTGGACATGAAAAATGTAAACTAGGAAGTAACGAGGTCCTGCATATAAGATCGACACTGGAAGCCCAAATTCCCCACAGCTCCTGCTAAGCTCCAAGGACTTCTTGAATAAAAGTCCGGCTGCAAAGATGAAATTTTATTGTTAGTATAAAATTCTGGCAAAAGATTCGGAAAGGGAAGACAGAACTACCTTCTGAAATAAACTACCAATGTCACTCAATTATGAATTAAAGCTACCCTCTTCACAAATTTTCACCATCACGCGTAAAACAGAGTGATCAAGTACACAAAAAAAATACTTTCTTGTGATAAAATAAAACAGAACATTGCTATTACAGATATTTTAGATGAGTACTACATATGTAACCAAAAACACTTAATGTGAAAGGACATGAGCAATGGCAGAACGAGAGACATCCCAACCAAACACAAATATAAACACGGGGTCCAAAATTAACTTTGTGATCAATCAAAAGAAATATATGAACACTTTAAAGATCAAGAAAAAAACTATCTTTACTTGAAAAAATAATAAATAAGAGGCTGACATATTGTGTTAGAGAGCAAACAAAAAGAGAGTTCCAGCCAAGCCATGGCTGCAATCACCGGTTGCTTGCAATTAGCATGCCATCCGGGTTGCCACGCCAAGTTACGGGGGTGGGCTTTCTCAAAGCCCAAATCACGAGCTCAGCCGTTTGATATATGAAAAAGAAAAGGAGGTTGGAAAAGAAGCAAGAAAATATAGTTCATAGTACAATTATCCAAAAGATCAATTTATAGCAAGGACATAATAATAATTTACCTTTGTCGTCATTTCCTCCTCAGTATCTCTAACATTATGGCTTTAACTGAAAAAGGAACATATAACATGAACTGAGTGGAAACAAACATAAGATTAAAAAAAAAAAAGTCTTCACATGTCACTTACATCAATCTATATAAACTCAATACCAGATATTAAATATATAAAGTTTTATTACAGAACCTGGAAGTAATCAGCTTCTATGTGAGTGCATAAGGTCGACACTGGAAGCTCGAATACCCTACAATAAACAAGCAAAAATAAGCAACATTGTTGGGACATGAAATAAGCTAGCAAGTAATGTGGTCCTGCATATAAGGTCGACCCTGGAAGCTCGAATACCCCACAGCTCCTGCTAAGCTCCAAGGACTTCTTGAATGAAAGTCTAGCTGCAAAGATGAAATTTTATTATCAATATAAAATTCTGGCAAAGGATTCGGAAAGGGAAGACATAACTAGTGCAAACTGTTACCATGCACCAAAATATTTATGAAACAAAAATGAAACTTACAATCAGTGCAAGGAGCAGGACTTCGAGGCATCTGCTACGAATGGATGGATCAGCTCTTTATGAAATCATGTAATGTCGACACTGCAAGCTTGAATCTTCTAAAGACGCGTGGTAGGACTACAGGAAAGTGGATGATAAACCAGAACTTCATCAGCAATTCCTTTGAGAGTAGAAAAGTAATCGTTAACAGATTGGCCAGACTGAGTATGAGAGAAAAGTTTCTCATACAACTCGAACACACGAGAAACGTTCTTTTCATTCGAGTACATTTGCTTTAAGGTATCCCCATGGCTTTGGTAGTCTCCAAGAACATGATGTTCTTACTAACAAAATCTTAGGCTATTCACAAGCCATATCATAACAGCATAATCATCGGCACTCCAAGTATCATACGTGGGATCCGTAGCAGCAACAGGATTGTCGAGAACATGCTTTTTTTTTTCTTCTGGGATCCTAAGAATAACAGAAAGGCACGAGACCATAGCAGATAATTGGAACCATTAAATTTAATGGTGGTTCCTAAGGCAGCAGATTTAGATTCAGACATGATGTAGTAAGGCTTAGAAAACCAAATCCTAGGCAGAAAAGGAGCGGCGGCTGGAGAACAGAAGCAAGGAAGAAGCAGTGCGGCTGCGGTGCGGAAAACGACACAACAGCAGCAGCGGCGCACAAAAAAAAGGGTAAAATTGTTTTACAATATAGTTCGATCGGCGGAATTGTGGCAAAGTGTAACTAGGGTTAGAGAAGGATTCGTCCCTCTCTGATACCATGTAGAAGAGAAGAATATAGAACATATTTGAGAGAAGAGAGGTATCTCATTATTCAGTATATTTTACAATATAAGAGACTCCCACATATATATAGAGTAGATAACTAGGGCTAGGGCTACAAAGCTAAATAAGGAAACCTATATACACATTAATATTCTATAACACAAGATAAAGAAAGAATTACCTTTACACGAGAAAGTTTCATAAATCATTCAATTATGTTTTTCTTTTTATCGAAAGGTGAAGAAAGCTGAAGAGATGCTCAAGATTGAGAGTGGGCAAAAACGATAAAGGAAAGAAAGAAAAATCGAAAAAGCAAATGGCTCGGAGCTTGTGTTAGAGAGTGGACAAATAGAGTTCCAGCCACGCCTTGGCTGCAGATCACCGGTTGCTTGCAATTAGCATGCCATTCGGGTTGCCCCGCCAAGATATGGGCTGGGCTTTCTCAAAGCCCAAATAACCAGAACCCCAGTAGTTGGATAATATAGATATAAATCAGAATTGCATAACGTCAACACTGGAAGCTCGAAGAGTCCTACACAGATAAGATTCATCAAAAAACTTTAGCTTCAACGTGTCAGTAGAATAATAAAATTGGTTTACATTTGCAGCAGGATTAGTCTGTAAATCATTAAAATAATGTTATGAAATAAATAACCTTAATCATCCAAATTGTTACCAAATCAACAAACAATCTGACAAGTTTTAATGAGTGAGTTCAGACCTCCTGATATGCAACCAAAAAAGAATGATGATAAGGAGACGAGAGTGAGCAATACTTATATTGGGTGAAGTTCAGAAAAATTCACCTCAATGTTGAAAATTCAGGCTCAACAGATGAATCAGCTGGAGGCAGTCCGAGATTTTGTGGGTAAGATGTCAAAGGATGTTCTTGTGGCAGTGTGAAAACAGGTGCTGACATTTCAGAAATTCAAGGGAAAACTACTCCAAGTCGCTGACAAAAATGCCGTAGATAGCAGAAATAAAAATCATCATTGGACATAAAAAATATAACCTAGCAAGTAATGAGTAAATTCGTGAATGTGCTAGCAGCCCAGCACGGCATTACCAAAAACTCCAAGTAATCTGCAGAGTATTGGGGAAACCTTGCCCTTGGTCCTCCAAAGACTTCTCGCCAACTATGTAGGAACATCAAAATTTTCTCTTTCACATGAAAGTTCAGCTGCAAAGATGAAATTTTATTGTCAATATGAATACTGGCGAAGGATTTGGAAAGGGTATGCTCCCTCAATTTTGAATTAAACTACCTTCTCACGTAGAATCAGCAGAGTGATCAAGTACCTAAGAAATACTTCTTGTGTTAGAAAAAGACAGAACATTATAGATACTATAATGTTTTAGATACTATATATGTACTGAAACAAATTTACTGCAAAAGGACATGAGCAATGGCAAACTTACTGCGAAAGGACAGAAACTTAAGGCAGGAGGATACCAACAATCAAAAGAGGATTAGAGAATAGAAATCACTGATTACCAGTAGCATAGAGGAGTTTTAGTATCCTTAAATCCACTAAAGAGACACGTCAGCATTCTTATCAGCCATGATTGTCGGAGATGAAGAAATTATGTCTCCATTTCCAAACGGTTCAATTTCGAGAAAATGTAACGTTACTAAAATAAGAAATTTGAAGCACGAGTGTTTAGAGGCATCAAATACTGACTACATTAATTACTTCGAGAAGTGATTGGGATTTGAAAAAGGCGAAAGAGACAGCTAGAAACATAAAGCTAACTGCATTAGTTATATATTAATGGTGAAAGTGACGAAAGTTTACATGAAAGTCCGAAAGCAAAGATAAAAGATTTGCATCATTATAAATTTTCGTAAATGATTTATAAAGGAAAGACTAATGGTCGCCACAATTGTGAATCAAACTACCTTCTTCTTCACAATTTTCACCATCTTACATGACAATTCCATCACAACAACAAGCGTATGGATAATATCTCATATATAATCTAGTTTTTTATAGAAAATTGAAGAGATCCAAGCAATGAGAGTTCGAGACACGCCATGGCTGCAGATGACCAATTGCATGCAACTAACATACTATCCGGATTTCCCTGCCAAGATATAGGCTAGACTTTCTCAAACCCCGAATTACCAGCTAAGCCGTCTAAAGTATATTTAGGAGAAAAGGAGCTTGGAAAACAAACAAAGAGAAAATAAAGTAGATATAAAGTTGCTAAAACAAGTAGTAGTCTTATACACATATAACATGAATTGACCAGCTACACTACACTTCCAGTAAAAACAAAAAACTTCAGATGTCACTTAATCCAATTCCGATCTCTCTGTTCACAAGAGCATTACCAGAGATATTGAAAGGTTAGTATATAATTATCAAAACATACATTTAAATCAACTCTCTAGCAGATATTACAAGAAAAAAGTTTTATAACAGAACCTAAAAGTAATCGAATTCTTATGTGAGTGTGTAAGGTCAAAGAGAGTCCAGGCAGGCCACGTCATGGCTGCAGATCACTGGTTGCAATAAATTAGCATACCATACGAGTTGTCCTACCTTACACGGGTTCTCGTGATCATATATATTCAACCAATCAAACATAGTATTACGCACAAAAAAAATATTGCACATGAAAGCAATAGAAAGAAGAGGACAAAACACCCAAGTGGCAAATAAAAAGCCAATGCCAGTACTTCCATTCCTAATTCATCTTCTTGAAAAACTTTCTACACTCCAACAAAATGGAAACACTTTACTATCATAAATGGTAAAAAGAAAACATGTGCATTATATATCAAGAAACTAAGGTTTTTTCATGTGATTGATGTAAAAGTAGTAGTAAAAAAGTGAACGGAAACTGTACCTAGCATATTCGAAGAAAACCAAGAGCGGAAGCTTCCATTTTCTGGCTGGTGGCTTGCAATTAGCATGCCATCCGGGTTGCCACGCCAAGATACGAGCTGGGCTTTCGAAAAGCCCAAATCACGAGCTCAGCCTTTTAGAATATATGAAAATGAAAAGGAGTTTGGAAAAGAAGAAAGAAAATATAGTTGATGGAACAATAATCTAAATGATCATTTTATAGCAAGTACATAATAATAATTTACCTTTGTCGTCAGAGTCAATAAATCAATAGAATATCTAACACAATTGTGATGTGTTGCAAACAAGGTTACTGTTACTAGAGGGGCACCAAAATGTTTATGAAAGAAAAATCAAACTTACACCATAAAAACGCCTGCTGAACATGAAACATAAAACAGTCAGGCTTCTATGCAAAGCAAAAGAAATATATCAAAAATTCCAGATAAAGACAAAATTAATTACCTTTACACGAGAAAGTGTCAGAAACCATTCTACTCTCTTCTCTTTTTTATCAAGAGGTAAAGAAAGCTGAAGCGATGCTCAAGATCGAGAGTGGGCAAAGACGATATAGGAAAGAAAGAAAAAAATTGAAAAAGAAAAGGAGTTTGGAAAAGAAGAAAGAAAATATAGTTGATGGAACAATAATCCAAATGATCATTTTATAGCAAGTACATAATAATAATTTACCTTTGTCGTCATTTCCTCTTCAGTATCTCTAACATCACCACTTTAACTGATAAACGAACACATAACATTAATTGAGTGACAACAAACATAAGATTCATAAAAAAAAAACCTTCACATGTCACTTACATCAAACTATATAAACTCTATAGCAGATATTACATATATTAAAGTTTTATAACAGAACCTGGAAATAATCCCTATAATCTGATTCTTATGTGAGTGCATAAGGTCAACGGACTCGACACTGGAAGCTCAAATAGCCCTACAACAAACATAAGATTCATAAAAAAAATATCAACTTTAATGTAGGATAATAAAATTGGTTTATCTGCAGCAAAATTAGGCCGTAAATTATTGAAAAAATGAAATAAATAACTTTAACCATCCAGTTTGTTACCAAATCACCAGACAATCTGACAACTTCAATAAGTGAAATTCAGATATCCTGATATGCAACCAAATAAAATGATGAGAAAACGAAAGTGAGCAAATTTATATTGGGAGAAGTTTAAGAAAGATGCACCTCAATGTTGGAAATACAGTTCACAGATGAATCAGCTAGAGGCAGTCCGAGATCTTACGGGTAAGAATCGGGGATAATACCTTGCCCTTGGTTCTCAGAATTCTTGCACGAAATTCCAGCTGCAAAAAATGAAATTTTATTGTCAATATATATTCTGGAAAAGGATTCGGAAAGGGAAGACATTGGTCCCTCAATTTTGAATTAAACTACATCTTCATAATTTTCACCATCTCACATATCAGAGTGACCAAGTTATGTTAGAAAAAGGCAGAACATTAATATCTCTGATATTTTAGATACGATATATGTAGTGAAACAAACTGACTCTGAAAAAACATGAGTGATGGCAGCACCGCACACCCCCCCCAACCACACAACTATGAAAATATGGTCCAAAATTATAATTGTAACATCACCTGCAACTGTTAACAGAAAGGAAAAGAGGATTTTTTTTTAGTAGAGATAATTGAATCATTATATACCTGTAGCAAAAAGCGGGGTTCTAGTATCCATAAATCCACGAAAGAGGCCTTGCATGGCTAACGACAGAAGAACTGAGATACCTCTCTGCAGGGACAAACATTGGATATCCCTAGTAAAAAGAAGAATCAAGGTTAATAACAGAGATGGAGCTAGGTAATAACCGACTTCACGCCCATCAAACTCGAGCAGTTTTGCAAGGAATATGGTCTGAATGAGCCTCATTCCCAGCACCACTCCAAGAACCAAAGCAGTCAAAGCTGAAGGGATGTTTCAACCTTCATCTAGAGTTATTGTATTACTTGGGTAGCTGCTCAGAGATTGGCCCATGCTTGTTTTTTATTCTTCCACAGAGAATGAACTAATATAGTACCAACATAAACAACATACCAACAGAAAAACGAACAGATGCTTAAGATTGAGAGGGGGAAAAGAAAAAAAAAGAAGAGGAACTCTGAGATCTTGTGTTAGAAAGCATGCAATGAGAGTTCCAGCGACGCCAAGAAACGGGGATGGGCTTTCTCGAAAGCTGAATCAACAGCTTAGCCGTTCAAATTATATGAAGGATAAAAGGAGTTTGAAAAAGGAAGTCAACAAATATGTACAAATAAGGCTTACAACACAACAAGACTACAAGACTATCATAACCAAGTATTAGTCTGCACCTTTTTTTTTCCCTTACTCAGCCTCCAAATGAGAGAACTTTGCTTATAGTATGAAGCCAAGTAAAGGAAAATCTTTCAAGAAACGTACAAGTCGGTCTAACGTTTGTTGTATTTACAACTTCACTCTAAAACTCTTCGAAAAGTTAATTATCCAATGATGATCATATTGCAAGGACTAATGCATTATTTGCCAAACCAAGTTCTCATGAAAATTAAGACAACCTAACAAAACTAGAAACCATCAAAACAAGTCTAATTAGGATACATAACGCAAAATAATTTAAGAACATACTTAAAAAGGCTCAAGAAGCCTAAGGCCACTTGCAAAAAATGCTGAAATGCCTTAACAGTTGAAATCTACACATGAATACAAAATTGAGAAATCACCATAAGATTCATCAAAAAAATTAGCTTCAATGTGTCAGTAGCATAATAATATTGGATTATCTTTGCAGCAAGAGTAGGGTGTAAATAATTGAAAATAATCTTGATGAAATAAATAAACTTAACCTTTCAGTTTGTTACCAATTCAACAAGCAATCTGAGATGCTTCAATCAGTAAGTTCAGACCTCCTGATATGCAACCAAATAAAATGATGAGAAGGAGACGAAAGTGAGCAAAAATGATACCTAGTGAAATTCAGAAAAATGCACCTTAAAGTTTTGATACAAATTAAATTCTTGTGGTGGTGTGAAAACAAGTGCTGACATCTCAGAAAATCAAGGGAAAACTAATCAGAAAATACCATAGATAGCAGAAAGAAGCAACATCAGTGGACATGAAAAATGTAACCTATGAGTAATTCATGAATATGCTAGCATGGCACCAACAACTCCGGTAATCTGCGGAGTATTGGGGGAAACGTTGTCCTTGGTCCTCCAAAGACTTCTCGCCAAGTATATAGGAAAATTAAATTTTTTTCTATTACATGTAAATCCGACTGCAAATCATGTAATGTCGACACTGCAAGCTCGAATCTACTAAAGACACTCAGTTTTATCATAATAACACTTGCTAAACAAGAAACGGTGAATAGTCAGTTTCTATGCAAAGCACAAGATATATATTAACACTTCAAGATAAAGAAAAAATTATCTTTACATGAGAAATTTTAGAAATCATTCTATTCTTCTCTTTCTTATCAAGAGGTGAAGAAAGCAGAAGAGATGCTTAAGATTGAGAGTGGGAATAGACGAAAAAGGAAGGAAAGAAAAAAACAGAGTAAGGAAGAGTTAGAGAGAGGGCAAAGAGAATTCCAGCAACGTCATGACTGCATATCACCGGTTGCTTGAAATCATAGCATGCCATCCGGGTCGCCCCGCTAGGATACGGACTGGGCTTTCTCAAAGCCCGAATAACCAGATCAGCCTCGTTAATTGGATGATTATAAATATAAAACATGATTGTTTATGTTCTTTATCTTTTCCATCAAGAAGTAAAGAATAATTTAACAATGAAAGGAACAAAACAAGATACGGGTTGCAGTAATAGTGAGGAGGAGGAGGAAAAGAAGAGATGGCTGCAGATCACCGGATGCATTCAATTAGCATACCATACAGGTTAGCCAGCCAAGAACTGGGCTAGGCTTTCCCAAATCCCAAAATCACAAGCTCGACCGTTTAAAATATATGAAAAAGAAAATAAAGTAGAAATAAGGTAGACAAAATAATTATGCAATGATCAATTTAAAAGCAATGAAATAATGATTTATCTTTGACTTCATTTCCTATTCAGTTTCTTTAACAATATGACTCAACTAAAAAAAAGAAGTAATAAGCTTTTAGAAACATAAAACCTGAATTGAGCGGCAACACTTACAGTCATAAACCTTCAGACACCACTTACATCAATCTATATCAACGCTATAGCAGATATTACATATAAATGTTTTATAACAGAACCTGGAAGTAATCAGTTTCTTATGTGAGTACATAAGGTCGACACTGGAAGCTTGAATACCCTACAATAACCAAGCAGAACAACATTGTTGGACATGAAAAATGTAAACTAGCAAGTAATGAGGTCATGCATATAAGGTCGACACTGGAAGCTCGAATATCCTGCTAAGCTCCAAGGAAAAAGAGAGTTCCAGCCACGCCATGGCTGCAGATCACCGGTTGCTTGCAATTAGCATGCCATCCGGGTTGCCAAGCCAAGATACGGGCTGGGCTTTCTCAAAGCCCAAATCATGAGCTCAACCGTTTACAATATATGAAAAGGAAAAGGAGTTTGGAAAAGAAGAAAGAAAATATATCTGATAGAACAATTATCCAAATGATCAATTTATAGCAAGTACATAATAATAACATACCTTTGTTGTCATTTCCTCTTCAGTATCTCTAACATTACGAATTTAACTGAAAAACGAACATATAACATGAATTGATTGGCAACAAACATAAGATTCATAAAAAAACTTAAAGTGAAAGGACATGAGCAATGGTAGAACGAGAGAAACCCCAACCAAACACAAATATGAAAACGGGGTCTAAAATTACCTTTGTGATCATTCAAAAGAAATATATGAACACTTCAAAGATCAAGAATAGACCCAAAAAAAGAGAGATCGAATTAAAGCCATGGTAGTAATAATAAGAATGAGGAAAAAAAAAAGAGAACAAAGAAAAACAATAACAAAAAATAAGAGGCTGAGATATTTTGTTAGAGAGCAAACAAAGAGAGTTCCAGCCAAGCCATGGCTGCAATCATCGGTTGCATGCATTTAGCAAACCATCCGGGTTGCCCTGCCAAGATACACGCTGGGCTTTCTCAAAGCCTAAATCATCAGCTCAACAGTTCAAAATATATTGAGAAAAAGAGTTTTTGGAAAAGAAAGATGTTTAGAAATTCTATAAGGAGAAGTTTAAGAAATATGCACCTCAATGCTGGAAATTCAGTTCACAGATGAATCACTAGAGGCAGTTCGAGATTTAGAGGGTAAGAATTGGGGACACCTTGCCTTTGCCTTTGGTACTTCTTGCGGCCAAGACACCGAAGTGGCCTATAAAGGTCATATCAATCAAAGATATAATAGGATCAGAAGCCAATGCCAGTGCGGCAGGGAAGGCGATGCCAGTACTTGCATTCCTAATTCATCCCTTCTGAAAAATTTTCTACACTACAACAAAAGGAAAACACTTTACTATCATAAATGGTAAAAAGAAAACATTTGCATTATATATCAAGAAACTAAGGTTTCTTCATATGATTGATGTAATAGTAATAGTAAAACTGAATGGAAACTGTACCTAGCATATTCGAAGAAAACCAAGAGAGGGAGCTTCCATATTCTGGCTGGTGGCTATGGTGGTGACAAAGACAGCATTCTGATCAGCCATGCTTGCCAGAGATGAAGAAATTATGTCTCCACTTTCAAACTGTTCAATATCGAGGAAATGTCAGTTGACTAAAATATGTAATTTAAAGCATGAGTGTATAGAGATATCAAATAGTGACTAGATTTATTACCTGGAGAAGTGATTGAGATTCGGAAAAGGCGAAAAAACAGTGAGAAATATCTAACTGCATTAATTATATATAATGGTGAAAATGGCGAATGTTTACAATAAACTCCGACTGCAAAGATAAAAGTTTTTGTGTCATTATAAATTCTGGTAAATGATTTAGAAAGGGAAGAGAAACAGTCGCCACAATTGTGAATTAAACTACCTTCTTCTTCACACTATTCACCATCTCCCATAGCAACTCCTGAACATGCATATGATAAAATTTCATACATAATGTCAACACAAAATTATTTTCTTTTCTTTTCGAAAACTGAAGAGATGCTCAATATTGAGCGCAGGAGAAGACAAAAAAAAGGAAAAAAAAAAAGAAGAAGCCCAAATCAAAAGCTCAGCCCCAATAAAATTTAGTGATGTTTGGAAAACGAAAAATAAATACAAGAAATAAAGTTATCAATAACCTAGAAAGTAACGAGAAAAGAATGAATGAAAAATGTAACTCACCAATAACTCCTGGTAAGCTGCAAAAAAAGTTTTATTGTCTATAAATTCTGGAAAACGACTCGGAAAGGGAAGACATTGGTCCCTCAATTTCGAATTAAACCCTTTTCACATTTTTCACCATCTCACGTTGAATCAGAGTCAATAAATAGAAATATCGAACACATTGTGATGTGATGCAAACAAGATTATGGTTACTAGAGGGGCACGAAAATGTTTGTGAAAGAAAAATCAAACATACACCATAATAACACCTGCTGAACATGAAACTTAAAACAGTCATGTTTCTATACAAAACAAAAGAAATATATTAAAAATTCAAGAAAAAGACAAAATTAATTACCTTTACACGAGAACGTGTCAGAAACCATTCTACTCTCTTCTATTTTTTATCAAGAGGTGAAGAAAGCTGAAGAGATGCTCAAGATTGAGAGTGGGAAAAGACGATATAGGAAAGAAAGAAAAAATCGAAAAAGGGAGTGGCTCAGAACTTGTGTTAGAGAGTGGACATAGAGAGTTCCAGCCACGCCATGGCTGCAGATCACCGGTTGCTTGCAATTAGCATGCCATCCGGGTTGCCACGCCAAGATACGGGCTAAAATCACGAGCTCAACCGTTTACAATATATGAAAAGGAAAAGGAGTTTGGAAAAGAAGAAAGAAAATATAGCTGATAGAACACTTATCCAAATGATCAATTTATAGCAAGTACATAATAATAAAATACCTTTGTTGTCATTTCCTCTTCAGTATCTCTAACATTACGACTTTAACTGAAAAACAAACATATAACATGAATTGAGTGGCAACAAACATAAGATTCATAAAAATAAAATAAAATAAAACCTTCACATGTCACTTATATCAATCTATATAAACTCTATACCAAATATTACATATATAAGGTTCTATAACCGAACCTGGAAGTAATCAGCTTCTCTTATGTGAGTGCATACAGTCGACACTGGAAGCTCGAATACCCTACAATAAACAAGCAGAAATAAGCAACATTGTTAGACATGAAAAATGTAAACTAGCAAGTAATGAGGTCCTGCATATAAGGTCGACACTCAAACCTCGTGACCCCTCAGCTCCTGCTAAGCTCCAAGGACTTCTACAATCAAAGTCCGGCTGCAAACATAAAATTTTATTGTCAATATAAAATTATGGCAAAGGATTCGGAAAGGGAAGACAGAACTACCATCTGAATTAAACTACCAATGTCACTCAATTATGAATTAAACTACCCTCTTCACAATTTTTCACCATCTCGCGTAGAACCAGAGTTATCAAGTACCTAAAAAATACTTTCTTGTGATAGAATAGGACAGAACATGGCTATCACGGATATTTTAGATAAGTCCTATATATGTAGCGGAAAAAAACTTAAGTGAATAGACATGAGCAATGGCAGAACGAGAGAGACACCCCAACCAAACACAAATATGAAAACGGGGTCCAAAATTACCTTTTTGATCAATCAAAAGAAATATATGAACATTTCAAAGATTAAGAAAAAAACTATCTTTGCTTGAAAATAGACCCAAAAAGAGAAATCGAATTAAAGTAGTGGTAGTAATAATAAAAATGAGAAAAATAAGTGGACAAAGAAAAACAATAAATAAATATAAATAAGGGGCTGAGATATTGTGTTAGAGAGCAAACAAAGAGAGTTCCAGCCAAGCCATGGCTGCAATTACCGGCTGCATGCATTTAGCAAACCATCCGGGTTGTCCCGCCAAGATACAGGCTGGGCTTTCTCAAAGTCCGAATCACCAGCTCAACAGTTCAAAATATATGAAGGAGAAAAGGACTTTTTGGAAAAGAAAGATGGTTAGAAATTATATAAGGAGAAGTTTAAGAAAGATGCACCTCAATGCTGGAAATTCAGTTCACAAATGAATCAGCTAGAGGCAGTCCGAGATTTTGTGGGTAAGAATTGGGGATACGCCTTTTGCCTTTGGTACTTCTTGCATGAGAGTCTGCAAATATAATTTTATTGTCAATATAAACTCTGGCAAAGACATTGGTCTCTGGCAAAGACATTGGTCCCTCAATTTTGAATTAAACTACCTTCACAATTTTCACCATCTCGCGTGGAAATAGAGTGGATCAAGTACCTAAAACATAATTTATTGTGTTAGAAAAAGACAGAACATTAATATTGCTGATGACTTAGATACTATGTACGTAGTGAAACAAACTTACTCTGAAAGAACATGTGTGATGGCAGCACCAGTGACACCCCAACCACACACACAACTATGAAAATGGGTCCAAAATTATTTTTTTAACATCACCTGCAACTGTTACAGAAAGGAACAGTAGAGAAAAGAAATCATCGATTACTAGTAGAAAAAAGAGGAGTTTTAGAATCCATAAATGCACAAAAGATGCCTTGCATGGAAAACGACAAAAGAACTATTAGATACCTATTCAAGTGTGTAGTTAAAGTTACTATGCATGTAATAATGGAGATGGAGCTAGATATTAAAAGACTTCAGGCCCATCAAGTGAATGGAAACTGTACTGATGGAACTTCCACTTTCTCAAACCCCGAATTTCCAGCTTAGCCGTCTAAAGTATATTTATGATAAAAGGAGTTTGGAAAAGAAAGAAAGAGGAAATAAAGTAGATATAAAGTTACAAAAACGAATAGAAGTCTTATACAAACATATAACATGAATTGACCACTACACTACACTTGCAGTAAAAACAAAAGCCTTCATATGTCACTTAATCCAATTCCGATCTCTCTGTTCACAAGAGCATTACCAGAGATATTGTAGGGTTAATATAGAAATGATAAAAACATACATTTAAATCAACTCTCTAGCAGATATTACAAGAAAAATGTTTTATAACAGAACCTGAAAGTAATATTCTTATGTGAGTGCGTAAGGTCAAAGGAGTCCAGGCCACGTCATGGCTGCGGATCACTGGTTGCATTCAATTAGCATACCATACGGGTTACCCTACTATAAGACACGGGTTCCCTTGATCATATATATTCAACCAATCAAACATAGTATTACGCTCAAAAAAAAAGATTGCACATGAAAGCCATAGAAAGAAGAGGACAAGACACCTAAGTGGCCAAGAAAAAGCCAATGCCAGTATTTCCATTCCTAATTAATCATCCAGAAAAACTTTCTACACTCCAACAAAAAGGAAACACTTTACTATCATAAATGGTAAAAAGAAAACATTTGCATTATATATCGGTTTTTCATGTGATTGATGTAAAAGTAGTAGTAAAAGTGAATGGAAACTGTACCTAGCATATTCGAAGAAAATCAAGGGGGCTTCCATTTTCTGGCTGGCGGCTATGGTGGTGACAAGACAGCATTCTGATGAGCCTAGACTTCCAGAGATGAAGAAATTATGTCTCCACTTACAAACTGTTCAATATCGAGGAAATTGCATGTGACTAAAATAAATAATTTGAAGCATGTGTGCATAGATATGTCAAATAGTGACTAGATTTATTACCTGGAGAAGTGATTGGGATTCGGAAAAGGGGAAGAGACAGTGAGAAATATAAAGCTATCGGCATTAGTTATATATAATGGTGAAAGTGACGAATGTTTACAAGAAACTCCGGCTGCAAAGATGAAAGTTTTTGTATCATAAATTCTGGTAAATGATTTAGAAAGAGAAGAGAAACGGTCGCCACAATTTAAACTACCTTCTTCTTCACACCATTCACCATCTCCCCCATATCAGCTCCTGCGAAGCAACATGCTTATGATAAAATTTCATACATAAGGTCAACACAAAATCATTTTTTTTTTCTCTTGGAAAACTGAAGAGATGCTCAATATTGAGAGCAGGAGAAGACAAAAAAAATAAATAAAAATCTCACCCCCAGTACAATTTAGTGATGTTTGGAAAAAGAAAAAGAAAAAAAACTGAAATAAAGTTGTCACTAACCTAGAAAGTAATGAGTAAAGAATGGATGAAAAATGTAACATACCAACAACTCCTAGTAAGCTTCAAAAAAAAATTGAGGATACCATTGTCCTCCAAAGAAGAAATTTTATTGTCAGTATAAATTCTGGCAAACGATTCGGAAAGGGAAGACATTGGTCCCTCAATTTTTAATTAAACCCTTTTCAAATTTTTCACCATCTCACGTAAAATAAGAGTCAATAAATCAATAGAATATCAAACACAATTGTGATATGTTGCAAACAAGGTTACTGTTACTAGAGGGGCACCAAAATGTTTATGAAAGAAAAATCAAACTTACACCATAATAACACCTGCTGAACATGAAACATAAAACAGTCAGGTTTCTATACAAAACAAAAGAAATATATTAAAAATTCAAGATAAAGACAAAATTACCTTCACACGAGAGAGTGTCGGAAACCATTCTACTCTTTTCTCTTTTTTACCAAGAGGTGAAAGAAGCTGAAGAGATGCTCAAGATCGAGAGTGGGAAAAGACGATAAAGGAAAGAAAGAAAAAATTGAAAAAGGAAGTGGCTCAGAGCATGTGTGAGTGGACAAAGAGAGTTCCAACCACGCCATGGCTGCAGATCACCGGGTGCCTGCAATTAGCATGCCATCCGGGTTGCCACGCCAAGATACGGGCTGGGCCTTCTCAAAGCCCAAATCACGAGCTCAACCGTTTACAATATTTGAAAAGGAAAGAAGTTTGGAAAAGAGGAAAGAAAATATAGCTGATAGAACAATGATCCAAATGATCAATTAATAGCATGTACATAATAATAAAATACCTTTGTCGTGATTTCCTCTTCAGTATCTCTAACAATACCACTTAACTGAAAAACGAACATATAACATGAATTGAGTGGTAACAAACATAAGATTCATAAAAAAAAAAAAAAAACCTTCACATGTCACTTATATCAATCTAAATAAACTTTATACCAAATATTGCATATATAAAGTTCTATAACAGAACCTGGAAGTAATCAGCTTCTCTCATGTGAGTACATACGGTCGACACTGGAAGCTCGAATACCCTACAATAAACAAGCAGAAATAAGCAACATTGTTGGATAGGAAAAAAGTAAACTAACTAGTAATGAGGTCCTGCATAACAGATCGGACACTATAAGATTGAATACCCCACAGCTCCTGCTAAGCTCCAAGGACTTCTTCAATCAAAGTCCGGCTGCAAAGATGAAATTTTATTGTCAATATAAAATTCTAGCTAAGGATTCGGAAAGGGAAGATAGAACTACCATCTGAATTAAACTACCAACGTCACTCAATTATGAATTAAACTACCCTCTTCACAATTTTTCACTATCTAGCGTAGAACTAGAGTTATCAAGTACCTAAAAAATACTTTCTTGTTATAGAATAGGACAGAACATTGCTTTCACGGATATTTTAGATGAGTCCTATATATGTAGCGAAAAAAATTAATGTGAAAGGATATGAGCAATGGCAGAACGAGAGACACCCCAACCAAACACAATTATGAAAACGGGGTCCAAAATTACCTGTGTGATCAATCAAAAGAAATATATGAACACTTCAAAGATCAAGAAAAAAACTATCTTTACTTGAAAATAGACCCAAAAAAGAGAAAAAGAATTAAAGTAGTGGTAGTAATAATAAAAATGAGAAAAAAAGAGGACAAAGAAAATAAATAAATAAATAAATAAAAATAAGAGGCTGAGATATTGTGTTAGAGAGCAAACAAAGAGAGTTCCAGCCAAGCCATGGGTGCAATCATGTTAGAAAGCAAACAAAGAGAGCTCCATCCAAGCTGCAATCACCGGCTGCATGCAGTTAGCAAACCATACGGGTGGGGTTGCCCCGCCAAGTTACAAGCTGGGCTTTCTCAAAGTCCGAATCACCAGCTAAACAGTTCAAAATATATTACCTTCACAATTTTCACCATCTCACGTGGAATTAGAGTGGATCGAGTACCTAAAAAATAATTTATTGTGTTAGAAAAGGACAGAACATTAATATTAATATTTCTGATGACTTAGATACTATGTATGTAGTGAAACAAACTTAATCTTAAAGAACATGTGTGATGGCAGCACCAGAGACACTCCAACCAACCACACACACAACTATGAAAATGGGTCCAAAATTATTTTTGTAACATCACTTGCAACTGTTACAGAAAGGAACAACACGACTTAAGACACAACAATAAAAAGAGGATTTATAGTGGAGAAAATAAATAATCGATTACTAGTAGAAAAAGGAGGAGTTTTAGTATCCATAAAACCACAAAAGACGCCTTACATGGCAAACGGCAGAAGATCTATTGGAGACCCAAGTGACCATATGGTTAGATACCTATTCAAGTGTATATTAGTAACACGGAGAATTAAAGTTACTATGCATGTAATAATGGAGACGGAGCTAGATGCTAACCGACTTCACCCCATCAAGTGAATGGAAACTGTACTGTCGGAACTTCCACTTTCTCAAACCCAGAATTACCAGCTTAGCCATCTACAGTATATTTAGGAGAAAAGGCGTTTGGAAAAGAAAGAAAGAAAATAAAATAGACATAAAGTTGCTAAATCGAGAAGTAGTAGTCTTATACAAGCATATAACATGAATTGACCAGCAACACTTCTTACAGTAAAAAACAAAAACCATCAGATGTCACTTAATCCAACTCCGATCTCTCCGTTCACAGGAGCATTACCAGAGATATTGTAAGATTAATATATGAATGATCAAAACATACATTTAAATCAACTCTCTAGCAGATATTACAAGAAAAAAGTTTTATAATAGAACCTGAAAGTGATCGGCCTCTTATGTGAGTGCGTAAGGTCGAAGAGAGTCCAGACCACGTCATGGCTGCGGATCACCGGTTGCATTCAATTAGCATACAATACGGGTTTGTCCTGCAAAGACACGAGTACCCGTGATCATATATATACAACCAATCAAACAAAGTACTAAGCACACAAAAAAAAAGATTGCAATAATAGAAAGAAGGAAGACGAGACACCGAAGCGGCCAATAAGGCCATATCAATCAAATATATAATAGGATCAGAAGCCAATGCCAGTGCGGCAGGGAAGGCGATGCCAGCACAAGTGTTTAGAAAGCTTTTGCATTATATATCAAGAAACTAAGGTTTTTTCATGTGATTGATGTAAAAGTAGTAGTAAAAGTGAATGTAAGCTGTACCTAGCATCTTCGAAGAAAACCAAGACCGGGAACTTCCATTTTCTGGCTGGTGGCAATTGTGGTGACAAGACAGCATTCTGATCAGCCATGATTGCCAGAGATAAAGAAATTATGTCCACTTTCAAACTGTTCAATTTTGAGGAAATTTAAGTAATTTGAAGCATGAGTGTTTAGAGATATCAAATAGTGACTATATTTAATACCTAGAGAAGTTGGGATTCGGAAAAGGCGAAGAAACAGTGAGAAATATAATTCAAGTTTGGAGATCCTTATTCAAGTTCGAATAGCCCTATAACAAACATAAGAAATTGGTTTAACTTTGTAGCAAGATTAGGCTGTAAATTATTGAAAAATAGTGTTGATGAAATAAATAACCCTAACCATCCAGTTTGTTACCAAATTAACAAGCAATCTGAAAAGCTTCAAGGCGTGAGTTCAGACCTCCTGATATGCAACCAAATAATATGATAAGAAGTAGAAGAAAGTGAGCAAAAATATATTGAGTGAAGTCAAAAAAATGCACCTTAAAGACTTCTAGCCAAGTATGAATTCTGGCAAAGGATTTGGAGAGGGAAGACATCGATCCCTCAATTTTGAATACAAATACTTTCTTGCTTTGGAAAAAAAGATAGAACATTGATGTTGCTGATGAAGAGGCTCAGAGCTTGTGTTAGAGAGTTCTAGCCACGCCATGGCTGCAGATCACCGGTTGCTTGCAATTAGCATGCCATCCGGGTTGCCTCGCCAAGATACGGGCTGAACTTTCTCGAAGCCTGAACCAGCAGGTTGGCCATTCAAAATGTATGAAGGAGTAAAGGAGTTTAGAAAAGAATGAAAGAAAAAGAAGTTGGCAGAATCCAAATGATCAATTTGCATTACGAGAGCATTACCCGATCGAGCAACTGTAAAGTAAATATATGAATGGTCAAAGCAAAAATGCAAATCAACTACATTATCTAGAAGATATTGCATGACAAAAGTTGAATAAAATGAGAAGAAAGCTATTCAATTTCCATGATGCTCGTGTACTTTTTAATGTGCATGCTAACTGTAATTTGTTGCAAACAAGGTTACTGTTACTACATGAATATTATAACCTGATTCTGAGCAGTATCTTTTATAAAATGGTAAACTTGAATCAAGCGATCTTGATAACCAAGGTTTCTTACAATCACAGAAAAAATAGAGCACAAGTTCATACAATCACAGTTCCGAACTACACAACTTTTTTCAATTAAGGGCACCCAAAATTATACATTGAAACAATAGGTTACTGTTACTACAGGAATATTATAACCTGATTCTGAGCAGTATCTTTTATAAAATGGTAAACTTGAAAGCATACTCTTAAATTATTAACAAAAAAAAAACTACATTAATATGTCATCACACTAACACACATATGCAATCATACGACTTAATTCAAAGATGAGAGAGCATCATAAAGAAAATAGAATTTAATGAATAGATCATAATCATTGCATGCAAAAAAAAAGGCAGGGAGGGCAGGGGAGGCTCTTCTTGTTCTTGTGTTAGAGAGTGGGCAAAGGTCATTCTATCCATGGCTGCAAATCCTCATCAACAACAAGAGAAGGGAAAAAATTTCCACCAAAATTGATCAGACGATGAGAGAGAGAAGAGAGAGGGGAATTGGTGGCGAGGTTTTGGGGTGGTGGAGGAAGAGATGGCAGCCATGTATGTAGCCGTTAAATCAAGACAGTAGTATATTTGATTATGGAAACAAATCAATATGGAAACAATGAATCAATCAATCTGTTGTTCAAACAAGTGAAGAACAAATATATCCGTTACGCTGCTTTAGGGAAGATTGAGTGAGTCGGTTGATGTGGGCTGGGCTGGGCTGGGCTTTTATTTTGGGAAAATTAATTCAGCCCAGCCCGTAATATTTTCACTTTGGGCGGGTACCATAACTATATATTAATAGTCCATATTTTTTTATTTTTTTTAAATCAATAGTCCGTAAAATTTTTTAAGTTACACGTTTATTAATGATCTCAATTAATAAATTTTTTTAAGTCTACACCTATATTTTTTTTATCGTTTATTTAAGTCAACACAATACTTTTGGTTGCTCATACGAAAATAACTAAACAAGAGCACGCAAAATTTCAAATGCATTAATAAAATAGCACTTTATGGATTAAAAATTCTAATTTTAGCATTTTGAAAAAAGTAATAAAAATGGTATTTTTGGACATTTTTGCCCTTCCTCCTCGATTTCATATTTTTTGTGTGTGAAATCAATTGTTAATGATCAAATTTTCAAATGTGAAATCACATCAAATAGTATGTGAAATCATAAATGTGTACATGTGAATTCATATATTAGAATATGTGAAAACATATAATTCACATATTATTATACGTGTGATTTTCACATAATTGTGATTTCACAAATGTTCTTTAGTGGAAGCACATGTACACATTTGTGCTTCACATATTATCTGATATAATTTCGCATTTAAAATTTTGATCATTGACAATTGATTTCGCACAAAAAAATGTGAAATCGGGGTTGAAAGACAAAAATGTACAGAAGTGTTATTTTTATTACTTTTTTCAAAATGTGCTAGAATTAGACTTTTTTAATTCATAAGTGCTATTTTCCTATATTTGTTTAAACTAAATATATTAGCATTTATGTTTAGTGAGCAAGATACTAGCCATATTTTTAAAAATACATAAAAACTTATAAAAACTAGCCACTCTGAATAGAGTTGGCAAAATAGGTTTACCAACCGGGTTCACTGCACGGTATGGTCGGAATTAACCAATTGATCGTATGATAAGATCGGATTAAGTAACAATTATCCTCAATAAAAATGATAATTAATAATTATCTTGAAAAAAGGTGACAATTATAATTTTAAAATATTATGTGACAATTATCTTGAAGAAAAATGACACTTAGTCTAAAAAAATGACAATTCGAATCTAATCCTGTGAATTAATATATGATGAGGACTTCGATACGGGACCGCACTGTACAACCCAAGCAAATTATAATAAAAATTGAGTCTAAATTGCAAAAAATACTAAAGTTTGGGTATTAATTTGTATATCTATATATTACCACAAAAACTTTGGCGCGGTCCATTACAATGGACGTCATCATATTCGTACGATCTTTACATTTTTTTTAAATATTATCAATAAATACTAACCTTTTAAATTTTTTGCGAATTCGACCTACGTAGCTTGTTTTTTCGTTATCCAACAAGATTAGGCGTGTTCAGACTAAGTAGACTAGAGTGCCGTTATATACATACTACGTCGACATAAATATTTCAAAACAATATCGTTTCGTATCTATATAGTAAAATTTTGAAGATTGAAGAATCTTAATATGTTGGCTACTTCTTCAAAAATGACACCATTTTGAAAGATTTATAATAACTTAGTATATACATATTAAATCCTAATTCTCTTTCACATGAAAGTTCAGCTGCAAAGATGAAATTTTATTGTCAATATGAATACTGGCGAAGGATTTGGAAAGGGTATGCTCCCTCAATTTTGAATTAAACTACCTTCTCACGTAGAATCAGCAGAGTGATCAAGTACCTAAGAAATACTTCTTGTGTTAGAAAAAGACAGAACATTATAGATACTATAATGTTTTAGATACTATATATGTACTGAAACAAATTTACTGCGAAAGGACATGAGCAATGGCAAACTTACTGCGAAAGGACACAAACTTAAGGCAGGAGGATACCAACAATCAAAAGAGGATTAGAGAATAGAAATCACTGATTACCAGTAGCATAGAGGAGTTTTAGTATCCTTAAATCCACTAAAGAGACACGTCAGCATTCTTTATCAGCCATGATTGTCGGAGATGAAGAAATTATGTCTCCATTTCCAAACGGTTCAATTTCGAGAAAATGTAACGTTACTAAAATAAGATATTTGAAGCACGAGTGTTTAGAGGCATCAAATACTGACTACATTAATTACTTCGAGAAGTGATTGGGATTTGAAAAAGGCGAAAGAGACAGCTAGAAACATAAAGCTAACTGCATTAGTTATATATTAATGGTGAAAGTGACGAAAGTTTACATGAAAGTCCGAAAGCAAAGATAAAAGATTTGCATCATTATAAATTTTCGTAAATGATTTATAAAGGAAAGACTAATGGTCGCCACAATTGTGAATCAAACTACCTTCTTCTTCACAATTTTCACCATCTTACATGACAATTCCATCACAACAACAAGCGTATGGATAATATCTCATATATAATCTAGTTTTTTATAGAAAATTGAAGAGATCCAAGCAATGAGAGTTCGAGACACGCCATGGCTGCAGATGACCAATTGCATGCAACTAACATACTATCCGGATTTCCCCGCCAAGATACAGGCTAGACTTTCTCAAACCCCGAATTACCAGCTAAGCCGTCTAAAGTATATTTAGGAGAAAAGGAGCTTGGAAAACAAACAAAGAGAAAATAAAGTAGATATAAAGTTGCTAAAACAAGTAGTAGTCTTATACACATATAACATGAATTGACCAGCTACACTACACTTCCAGTAAAAACAAAAAACTTCAGATGTCACTTAATCCAATTCCGATCTCTCTGTTCACAAGAGCATCACCAGAGATATTGAAAGGTTAGTATATAATTATCAAAACATACATTTAAATCAACTCTCTAGCAGATATTACAAGAAAAAAGTTTTATAACAGAACCTAAAAGTAATCGAATTCTTATGTGAGTGTGTAAGGTCAAAGAGAGTCCAGGCAGGCCACGTCATGGCTGCAGATCACTGGTTGCATTAAATTAGCATACCATACGAGTTGTCCTACCTTACACGGGTTCACGTGATCATATATATTCAACCAATCAAACATAGTATTACGCACAAAAAAATATTGCACATGAAAGCAATAGAAAGAAGAGGACAAAACACCCAAGTGGCAAATAAAATGCCAATGCCAGTACTTCCATTCCTAATTCATCTTCTTGAAAAACTTTCTACACAAACACTTTACTATCATAAATGGTAAAAAGAAAACATGTGCATTATATATCAAGAAACTAAGGTTTTTTCATGTGATTGATGTAAAAGTAGTAGTAAAAAGTGAACGGAAACTGTACCTAGCATATTCGAAGAAAACCAAGAGCGGAAGCTTCCATTTTCTGGCTGGTGGCTTGCAATTAGCATGCCATCCGGGTTGCCACGCCAAGATACGAGCTGGGCTTTCGCAAAGCCCAAATCACGAGCTCAGCCATTTAGAATATATGAAAAAGAAAAGGAGTTTGGAAAAGAAGAAAGAAAATATAGTTGATGGAACAATAATCTAAATGATCATTTTATAGCAAGTATATAATAATAATTTACCTTTGTCGTCAGAGTCAATAAATCAATAGAATATCGAACACAATTGTGATGTGTTGCAAACAAGGTTACTGTTACTAGAGGGGCACCAAAATGTTTATGAAAGAAAAATCAAACTTACACCATAAAAACGCTTGCTGAACATGAAACATAAAACAGTCAGGCTTCTATGCAAAGCAAAAGAAATATATCAAAAATTCCAGATAAAGACAAAATTAATTACCTTTACACGAGAAAGTGTCAGAAACCATTCTACTCTCTTCTCTTTTTTATCAAGAGGTGAAGAAAGCTGAAGCGATGCTCAAGATCGAGAGTGGGCAAAGACGATATAGGAAAGAAAGAAAAAAATTGAAAAAGAAAAGGAGTTTGGAAAAGAAGAAAGAAAATATAGTTGATGGAACAATAATCCAAATGATCATTTTATAGCAAGTACATAATAATAATTTACCTTTGTCGTCATTTCCTCTTCAGTATCTCTAACATCACCACTTTAACTGATAAACGAACACATAACATTAATTGAGTGACATCAAACATAAGATTCATAAAAAAAAAACCTTCACATGTCACTTACATCAAACTATATAAACTCTATAGCAGATATTACATATATTAAAGTTTTATAACAGAACCTGGAAATAATCCCTATAATCTGATTCTTATGTGAGTGCATAAGGTCAACGGACTCGACACTGGAAGCTCAAATAGCCCTACAACAAACATAAGATTCATAAAAAAAATATCAACTTCAATGTAGGATAATAAAATTGGTTTATCTGCAGCAAAATTAGGCCGTAAATTATTGAAAAAATGAAATAAATAACTTTAACCATCCAGTTTGTTACCAAATCACCAGACAATCTGACAACTTCAATAAGTGAAATTCAGATATCCTGATATGCAACCAAATAAATTGATGAGAAAACGAAAGTGAGCAAATTTATATTGGGAGAAGTTTAAGAAAGTGAACATTAATATCTCTGATATTTTAGATACGATATATGTAGTGAAACAAACTGACTCTGAAAAAACATGAGTGATGGCAGCACCGCACACCCCCCAACCACACAACTATGAAAATATGGTCCAAAATTATAATTGTAACATCACCTGCAACTGTTAACAGAAAGGAAAAGAGGATTTTTTTAGTAGAGATAATTGAATCATTATATACCTGTAGCAAAAAGCGGGGTTCTAGTATCCATAAATCCACGAAAGAGGCCTTGCATGGCTAACGACAGAAGAACTGAGATACCTCTCTGCAGGGACAAACATTGGATATCCCTAGTAAAAAGAAGAATCAAGGTTAATAACAGAGATGGGGCTAGGTAATAACCGACTTCACGCCCATCAAACTCGAGCAGTTTTGCAAGGAATATGGTCTGAATAAGCCTCATTCCCAGCACCACTCCAAGAACCAAAGCAGTCAAAGCTGAAGGGATGTTTCAACCTTCATCTAGAGTTATTGTATTACTTGGGTAGCTGCTCAGAGATTGGCCCATGCTTGTTTTTTATTCTTCCACAGAGAATGAACTAATATAGTACCAACATAAACAACATACCAACAGAAAAACGAACAGATGCTTAAGATTGAGAGGGGGAAAAGAAAAAAAAAAGAAGTGGAACTCTGAGATCTTGTGTTAGAAAGCATGCAATGAGAGTTCCAGCCACGCCAAGAAACGGGGATGGGCTTTCTCGAAAGCTGAATCAACAGCTCAGCCGTTCAAATTATATGAAGGATAAAAGGAGTTTGAAAAAGGAAGTCAACAAATATGTACAAATAAGGCTTACAACACAACAAGACTACAAGACTATCATAACCAAGTATTAGTCTGCACCTTTTTTTTTCCCTTACTCAGCCTCCAAATGAGAGAACTTTGCTTATAGATTTCTATTTCAATGTACTTGTTTGCTCTCTAAAGCAGAAAGATGTATTAATACACATGAAAACAACCTAAAAAACCAGAAAAATGTCGAAACTTTCACCATATAGTATGAAGCCAAGTAAAGGAAAATCTTTCAAGAAACGTACAAGTCGGTCTAACGTTTGTTGTATTTACAACTTCACTCTAAAACTCTTCGAAAAGTTAATTATCCAATGATGATCATATTGCAAGGACTAATGCATTATTTGCCAAACCATGTTCTCATGAAAATTAAGACAACCTAACAAAACTAGAAACCATCAAAACAAGTCTAATTAGGATACATAACGCAAAATAATTTAAGAACATACTTAAAAAGGCTCAAGAAGCCTAAGGCCACTTGCAAAAAATGCTGAAATGCCTTAACAGTTGAAATCTACACATGAATACAAAATTGAGAAATCACCATAAGATTCATCAAAAAAATTAGCTTCAATGTGTCAGTAGCATAATAATATTGGATTATCTTTGCAGCAAGAGTAGGGTGTAAATAATTGAAAATAATCTTGATGAAATAAATAAACTTAACCTTTCAGTTTGTTACCAATTCAACAAGCAATCTGAGATGTTCAATCAGTAAGTTCAGACCTCCTGATATGCAACCAAATAAAATGATGAGAAGGAGACGAAAGTGAGCAAAAATGATACCGAGTGAAATTCAGAAAAATGCACCTTAAAGTTTTGATACAAATTAAATTCTTGTGGTGGTGTGAAAACAGGTGCTGACATCTCAGAAAATCAAGGGAAAACTAATCAGAAAATACCATAGATAGCAGAAAGAAGCAACATCAGTGGACATGAAAAATGTGACCTATGAGTAATTCAGGAATATGCTAGCATGGCACCAACAACTCCGGTAATCTGTGGAGTATTGGGGGAAACGTTGTCCTTGGTCCTCCAAAGACTTATCGCCAAGTATATAGGAAAATTAAATTTTTTTCTATTACATGTAAATCCGACTGCAAATCATGTAATGTCGACACTGCAAGCTCGAATCTACTAAAGACACTCAGTTTTATCATAATAACACTTGCTAAACAAGAAACGGTGAATAGTCAGTTTCTATGCAAAGCACAAGATATATATTAACACTTCAAGATAAAGAAAAAATTATCTTTACATGAGAAATTTTAGAAATCATTCTATTCTTCTCTTTCTTATCAAGAGGTGAAGAAAGCAGAAGAGATGCTTAAGATTGAGAGTGGGAATAGACGAAAAAGGAAGGAAAGAAAAAAACAGAGTAAGGAAGAGTTAGAGAGCGGGCAAAGAGAATTCCAGCAACGTCATGACTACAGATCACCGGTTGCTTGAAATCATAGCATGCCATCCGGGTCGCCCCGCTAGGATACGGACTGGGCTTTCTTAAAGCCCGAATAACCAGATCAGCCTCGCTAATTGGATGATTATAAATATAAAACATGATTGTTTATGTTCTTTATCTTTTCCATCAAGAAGTAAAGAATAATTTAACAATGAAAGGAACAAGACAAGATACGGGTTGCAGTAATAGTGAGGAGGAGGAGGAAAAGAAGAGATGGCTGCAGATCACCGGATGCATTCAATTAGCATACCATACAGGTTGGCCAGCCAAGAACTGGGCTAGGCTTTCCCAAAGCCCAAAATCACAAGCTCAACCGTTTAAAATATATGAAAAAGAAAATAAAGTAGAAATAAGGTAGACAAAATAATTATGCAATGATCAATTTAAAAGCAATAAAATAATGATTTACCTTTGACTTCATTTCCTATTCAGTTTCTTTAACAATATGACTCAACTAAAAAAAAGAAGTAATAAGCTTTTAGAAACATAAAACCTGAATTGAGCGGCAACACTTACAGTCAAAAACCTTCAGACACCACTTACATCAATCTATATCAACGCTATAGCAGATATTACATATAAATGTTTTATAACAGAACCTGGAAGTAATCAGTTTCTTTTGTGAGTACATAAGGTCGACACTGGAAGCTTGAATACCCTACAATAAACAAGCAGAACAACATTGTTGGACATGAAAAATGTAAACTAGCAAGTAATGAGGTCCTGCATATAAGGTCGACACTGGAAGCTCGAATATCCTGCTAAGCTCCAAGGAAAAAGAGAGTTCCAGCCACGACATGGCTGCAGATCACCGGTTGCTTGCAATTAGCATGCCATCCGGGTTGCCACGCCAAGATACGGGCTGGGCTTTCTCAAAGCCCAAATCATGAGCTCAACCGTTTACAATATATGAAAACGAAAAGGAGTTTGAAAAAGAAGAAAGAAAATATATCTGATAGAACAATTATCCAAATGATCAATTTATAGCAAGTACATAATAATAACATACCTTTGTTGTCATTTCCTCTTCAGTATCTCTAACATTACGAATTTAACTAAAAAACGAACATATAACATGAATTGATTGGCAACAAACATAAGATTCATAAAAAAACTTAAAGTGAAAGGACATGAGCAATGGCAGAACGAGAGAAACCCCAACCAAACACAAATATGAAAACGGGGTCTAAAATTACCTTTGTGATCATTCAAAAGAAATATATGAACACTTCAAAGATCAAGAATAGACCCAAAAAAAGAGAGATCGAATTAAAGCCATGGTAGTAATAATAAGCCATGGTAGAGAGCAAACAAAGAGAGTTCCAGCCAAGCCATGGCTGCAATCATCGGTTGCATGCATTTAGCAAACCATCCGGGTTGCCCTGCCAAGATACACGCTGGGCTTTCTCAAAGCCTAAATCATCAGCTCAACAGTTCAAAATATATTGAGAAAAAGAGTTTTTGGAAAAGAAAGATGTTTAGAAATTCTATAAGGAGAAGTTTAAGAAATATGCACCTCAATGCTGGAAATTCAGTTCACAGATGAATCACTAGAGGCAGTCCGAGATTTAGTGGGTAAGAATTGGGGACACCTTGCCTTTGCCTTTGGTACTTCTTGCGGCCAAGACACCGAAGTGTCCTATAAAGGTCATATCAATCAAAGATATAATAGGATCAGAAGCCAATGCCAGTGCGGCAGGGAAGGCGATGCCAGTACTTGCATTCCTAATTCATCCCTTCTGAAAAATTTTCTACACTACAACAAAAGGAAAACACTTTACTATCATAAATGGTAAAAAGAAAACATTTGCATTATATATCAAGAAACTAAGGTTTCTTCATATGATTGATGTAATAGTAATAGTAAAACTGAATGGAAACTGTACCTAGCATATTCGAAGAAAACCAAGAGAGGGAGCTTCCATATTCTGGCTGGTGGCTATGGTGGTGACAAAGACAGCATTCTGATCAGCCATGCTTGCCAGAGATGAAGAAATTATGTCTCCACTTTCAAACTGTTCAATATCGAGGAAATGTCAGTTTACTAAAATATGTAATTTAAAGCATGAGTGTATAGAGATATCAAATAGTGACTAGATTTATTACCTGGAGAAGTGATTGAGAGTCGGAAAAGGCGAAAAAACAGTGAGAAATATCTAACTGCATTAATTATATATAATGGTGAAAATGGCGAATGTTTACAATAAACTCCGACTGCAAAGATAAAAGTTTTTGTGTCATTATAAATTCTGGTAAATGATTTAGAAAGGGAAGAGAAACAGTCGCCACAATTGTGAATTAAACTACCTTCTTCTTCACACTATTCACCATATCCCATAGCAACTCCTGAACATGCATATGATAAAATTTCATACATAATGTCAACACAAAATTATTTTTTTTTCTTTTCGAAAACTGAAGAGATGCTCAATATTGAGCGCAGGAGAAGACAAAAAAAAGGAAAAAAAAAAAGAAGAAGCCCAAATCAAAAGCTCAGCCCCAATAAAATTTAGTGATGTTTGGAAAACGAAAAATAAATACAAGAAATAAAGTTATCAATAACCTAGAAAGTAACGAGAAAAGAATGAATGAAAAATGTAACTCACCAATAACTCCTGGTAAGCTGCAAAAAAAGTTTTATTGTCTATAAATTCTGGAAAACGACTCGGAAAGGGAAGACATTGGTCCCTCAATTTCGAATTAAACCCTTTTCACATTTTTCACCATCTCACGTTGAATCAGAGTCAATAAATAGAAATATCGAACACATTGTGATGTGATGCAAACAAGATTATGGTTACTAGAGGGGCACGAAAATGTTTGTGAAAGAAAAATCAAACATACACCATAATAACACCTGCTGAACATGAAACTTAAAACAGTCATGTTTCTATACAAAACAAAAGAAATATATTAAAAATTCAAGAAAAAGACAAAATTAATTACCTTTACACGAGAACGTGTCAGAAACCATTCTACTCTCTTCACTTTTTTATCAAGAGGTGAAGAAAGCTGAAGAGATGCTCAAGATTGAGAGTGGGAAAAGACGATATAGGATAGAAAGAAAAAATCGAAAAAGGGAGTGGCTCAGAACTTGTGTTAGAGAGTGGACATAGAGAGTTCAAGCCACGCCATGGCTGCAGATCACCGGTTGCTTGCAATTAGCATGCCATCCGGGTTGCCACGCCAAGATACGGGCTAAAATCACGAGCTCAACCGTTTACAATATATGAAAAGGAAAAGGAGTTTGGAAAAGAAGAAAGAAAATATAGCTGATAGAACACTTATCCAAATGATCAATTTATAGCAAGTACATAATAATAAAATACCTTTGTTGTCATTTCCTCTTCAGTATCTCTAACATTACGACTTTAACTGAAAAACAAACATATAACATGAATTGAGTGGCAACAAACATAAGATTCATAAAAATAAAATAAAATAAAACCTTCACATATCACTTATATCAATCTATATAAACTCTATACCAAATATTACATATATAAGGTTCTATAACCGAACCTGGAAGTAATCAGCTTCTCTTATGTGAGTGCATACAGTCGACACTGGAAGCTCGAATACCCTACAATAAACAAGCAGAAATAAGCAACATTGTTAGACATGAAAAATGTAAACTAGCAAGTAATGAGGTCCTGCATATAAGGTCGACACTCAAACCTCGTGACCCCTCAGCTCCTGCTAAGCTCCAAGGACTTCTACAATCAAAGTCCGGCTGCAAACATAAAATTTTATTGTCAATATAAAATTATGGCAAAGGATTCGGAAAGGGAAGACAGAACTACCATCTGAATTAAACTACCAATGTCACTCAATTATGAATTAAACTACCCTCTTCACAATTTTTCACCATCTCGCGTAGAACCAGAGTTATCAAGTACCTAAAAAATACTTTCTTGTGATAGAATAGGACAGAACATGGCTATCACGGATATTTTAGATAAGTCCTATATATGTAGCGGAAAAAAACTTAAGTGAATAGACATGAGCAATGGCAGAACGAGAGAGACACCCCAACCAAACACAAATATGAAAACGGGGTCCAAAATTACCTTTTTGATCAATCAAAAGAAATATATGAACATTTCAAAGATTAAGAAAAAAACTATCTTTGCTTGAAAATAGACCCAAAAAGAGAAATCGAATTAAAGTAGTGGTAGTAATAATAAAAATGAGAAAAATAAGTGGACAAAGAAAAACAATAAATAAATATAAATAAGGGGCTGAGATATTGTGTTAGAGAGCAAACAAAGAGAGTTCCAGCCAAGCCATGGCTGCAATTACCGGCTGCATGCATTTAGCAAACCATCCGGGTTGTCCCGCCAAGATACAGGCTGGGCTTTCTCAAAGTCCGAATCACCAGCTCAACAGTTCAAAATATATGAAGGAGAAAAGGACTTTTTGGAAAAGAAAGATGGTTAGAAATTATATAAGGAGAAGTTTAAGAAAGATGCACCTCAATGCTGGAAATTCAGTTCACAAATGAATCAGCTAGAGGCAGTCCGAGATTTTGTGGGTAAGAATTGGGGATACGCCTTTTGCCTTTGGTACTTCTTGCATGAGAGTGCAAATATAATTTTATTGTCAATATAAACTCTGGCAAAGACATTGGTCCCTCAATTTTGAATTAAACTACCTTCACAATTTTCACCATCTCGCGTGGAAATAGAGTGGATCAAGTACCTAAAACATAATTTATTGTGTTAGAAAAAGACAGAACATTAATATTGCTGATGACTTAGATACTATGTACGTAGTGAAACAAACTTACTCTGAAAGAACATGTGTGATGGCAGCACGAGTGACACCCCAACCACACACACAACTATGAAAATGGGTCCAAAATTATTTTTTTAACATCACCTGCAACTGTTACAGAAAGGAACAACAAGACTTAAGACACAACAATAAAACGAGGATTTATAGTAGAGAAAAGAAATCATCGATTACTAGTAGAAAAAAGAGGAGTTTTAGAATCCATAAATGCACAAAAGATGCCTTGCATGGAAAACGACAAAAGAACTATTAGATACCTATTCAAGTGTGTAGTTAAAGTTACTATGCATGTAATAATGGAGATGAAGCTAGATATTAAAAGACTTCAGGCCCATCAAGTGAATGGAAACTGTACTGATGGAACTTCCACTTTCTCAAACCCCGAATTTCCAGCTTAGCCGTCTAAAGTATATTTATGATAAAAGGAGTTTGGAAAAGAAAGAAAGAGGAAATAAAGTAGATATAAAGTTACAAAAACGAATAGAAGTCTTATACAAACATATAACATGAATTGACCACTACACTACACTTGCAGTAAAAACAAAAGCCTTCAGATGTCACTTAATCCAATTCCGATCTCTCTGTTCACAAGAGCATTACCAGAGATATTGTAGGGTTAATATAGAAATGATAAAAACATACATTTAAATCAACTCTCTAGCAGATATTACAAGAAAAATGTTTTATAACAGAACCTGAAAGTAATATTCTTATGTGAGTGCGTAAGGTCAAAGGAGTCCAGGCCACGTCATGGCTACGGATCACTGGTTGCATTCAATTAGCATACCATACGGGTTACCCTACTATAAGACACGGGTTCCCTTGATCATATATATTCAACCAATCAAACATAGTATTACGCTCAAAAAAAAAGATTGCACATGAAAGCCATAGAAAGAAGAGGACAAGACACCTAAGTGGCCAAGAAAAAGCCAATGCCAGTATTTCCATTCCTAATTAATCATCCAGAAAAACTTTCTACACTCCAACAAAAAGGAAACACTTTACTATCATAAATGGTAAAAAGAAAACATTTGCATTATATATCGGTTTTTTCATGTGATTGATGTAAAAGTAGTAGTAAAAGTGAATGGAAACTGTACCTAGCATATTCGAAGAAAATCAAGGGGGCTTCAATTTTCTGGCTGGCGGCTATGGTGGTGACAAGACAGCATTCTGATGAGCCTAGACTTCCAGAGATGAAGAAATTATGTCTCCACTTACAAACTGTTCAATATCGAGGAAATTGCATGTGACTAAAATAAATAATTTGAAGCATGTGTGCATAGATATGTCAAATAGTGACTAGATTTATTACCTGGAGAAGTGATTGGGATTCGGAAAAGGGGAAGAGACAGTGAGAAATATAAAGCTATCGGCATTAGTTATATATAATGGTGAAAGTGACGAATGTTTACAAGAAACTCCGGCTGCAAAGATGAAAGTTTTTGTGTCATAAATTCTGGTAAATGATTTAGAAAGAGAAGAGAAACGGTCGCCACAATTGTGAATTAAACTACCTTCTTCTTCACACCATTCACCATCTCCCATATCAGCTCCTGCGAAGCAACATGCTTATGATAAAATTTCATACATAAGGTCAACACAAAATCATTTTTTTTTCTCTTGGAAAACTGAAGAGATGCTCAATATTGAGAGCAGGAGAAGACAAAAAAAATAAATAAAAAAAAAGAAGCCCAAATAAAAATCTCACCCCAGTACAATTTAAAATATCAATCTAATCAATCTAAATAAACTTTATACCAAATATTGCATATATAAAGTTCTATAACAGAACCTGGAAGTAATCAGCTTCTCTTATGTGAGTACATACGGTCGACACTGGAAGCTCGAATACCCTACAATAAACAAGCAGAAATAAGCAACATTGTTGGATAGGAAAAAAGTAAACTAACTAGTAATGAGGTCCTGCATAACAGATCGGACACTATAAGATTGAATACCCCACAGCTCCTGCTAAGCTCCAAGGACTTCTTCAATCAAAGTCCGGCTGCAAAGATGAAATTTTATTGTCAATATAAAATTCTAGCTAAGGATTCGGAAAGGGAAGATAGAACTACCATCTGAATTAAACTACCAACGTCACTCAATTATGAATTAAACTACCCTCTTCACAATTTTTCACCATCTCGCGTAGAACTAGAGTTATCAAGTACCTAAAAAATACTTTCTTGTTATAGAATAGGACAGAACATTGCTTTCACGGATATTTTAGATGAGTCCTATATATGTAGCGAAAAAAATTAATGTGAAAGGATATGAGCAATGGCAGAACGAGAGACACCCCAACCAAACACAATTATGAAAACGGGGTCCAAAATTACCTGTGTGATCAATCAAAAGAAATATATGAACACTTCAAAGATCAAGAAAAAAACTATCTTTACGTGAAAATAGACCCAAAAAAGAGAAAGAGAATTAAAGTAGTGTTAGTAATAATAAAAATGAGAAAAAAAAGAGGACAAAGAAAATAAATAAATAAATAAAAATAAGAGGCTGAGATATTGTGTTAGAGAGCAAACAAAGAGAGTTCCAGCCAAGCCATGGGTGCAATCATGTTAGAAAGCAAACAAAGAGAGCTCTAGCCAAGCTGCAATCACCGGCTGCGTGCAGTTAGCAAACCATACGGGTGGGGTTGCCCCGCCAAGATACAAGCTGGGCTTTCTCAAAGTCCGAATCACCAGCTAAACAGTTCAAAATATATTACCTTCACAATTTTCACCATCTCACATGGAATTAGAGTGGATCGAGTACCTAAAAAATAATTTATTGTGTTAGAAAAGGACAGAACATTAATATTAATATTTCTGATGACTTAGATACTATGTATGTAGTGAAACAAACTTAATCTTAAAGAACATGTGTGATGGCAGCACCAGAGACACTCCAACCAACCACACACACAACTATGAAAATGGGTCCAAAATTATTTTTGTAACATCACTTGCAACTGTTACAGAAAGGAACAACACGACTTAAGACACAACAATAAAAAGAGGATTTATAGTGGAGAAAATAAATAATCGATTACTAGTAGAAAAAGGAGGAGTTTTAGTATCCATAAAACCACAAAAGACGCCTTACATGGCAAACGGCAGAAGATCTATTGGAGACCCAAGTGACCATATGGTTAGATACCTATTCAAGTGTATATTAGTAACACGGAGAATTAAAGTTACTATGCATGTAATAATGGAGACGGAGCTAGATGCTAACCGACTTCACCCCATCAAGTGAATGGAAACTGTACTGTCGGAACTTCCACTTTCTCAAACCCAGAATTACCAGCTTAGCCATCTACAGTATATTTAGGAGAAAAGGCGTTTGGAAAAGAAAGAAAGAAAATAAAATAGACATAAAGTTGCTAAATCGAGAAGTAGTAGTCTTATACAAGCATATAACATGAATTGACCAGCAACACTTCTTACAGTAAAAAACAAAAACCATCAGATGTCACTTAATCCAACTCCGATCTCTCCGTTCACAGGAGCATTACCAGAGATATTGTAAGATTAATATATGAATGATCAAAACATACATTTAAATCAACTCTCTAGCAGATATTACAAGAAAAAAGTTTTATAATAGAACCTGAAAGTGATCGGCCTCTTAAGAGAGTCCAGACCACGTCATGGCTGCGGATCACCGGTTGCATTCAATTAGCATACAATACGGGTTTGTCCTGCAAAGACACGAGTACCCGTGATCATATATATACAACCAATCAAACAAAGTACTAAGCACACAAAAAAAAAGATTGCAATAATAGAAAGAAGGAAGACGAGACACCGAAGCGGCCAATAAGGCCATATCAATCAAATATATAATAGGATCAGAAGCCAATGCCAGTGCGGCAGGGAAGACGATGCCAGCACAAGTGTTTAGAAAGCTTTTGCATTATATATCAAGAAACTAAGGTTTTTTCATGTGATTGATGTAAAAGTAGTAGTAAAAGTGAATGTAAGCTGTACCTAGCATCTTCGAAGAAAACCAAGACCGGGAACTTCCATTTTCTGGCTGGTGGCAATTGTGGTGACAAGACAGCATTCTGATCAGCCATGATTGCCAGAGATAAAGAAATTATGTCCACTTTCAAACTGTTCAATTTTGAGGAAATTTAAGTAATTTGAAGCATGAGTGTTTAGAGATATCAAATAGTGACTATATTTAATACCTAGAGAAGTTGGGATTCGGAAAAGGCGAAGAAACAGTGAGAAATATAATTCAAGTTTGGAGATCCTTATTCAAGTTCGAATAGCCCTATAACAAACATAAGAAATTGGTTTAACTTTGTAGCAAGATTAGGCTGTAAATTATTGAAAAATAGTGTTGATGAAATAAATAACCCTAACCATCCAGTTTGTTACCAAATTAACAAGCAATCTGAAAAGCTTCAAGGCGTGAGTTCAGACCTCCTGATATGCAACCAAATAATATGATAAGAAGTAGAAGAAAGTGAGCAAAAATATATTGAGTGAAGTCAAAAAAATGCACCTTAAAGACTTCTAGCCAAGTATGAATTCTGGCAAAGGATTTGGAGAGGGAAGACATCGATCCCTCAATTTTGAATACAAATACTTTCTTGCTTTGGAAAAAAAGATAGAACATTGATGTTGCTGATGAAGAGGCTCAGAGCTTGTGTTAGAGAGTTCTAGCCACGCCATGGCTGCAGATCACCGGTTGCTTGCAATTAGCATGCCATCCGGGTTGCCTCGCCAAGATACGGGCTGAACTTTCTCGAAGCCTGAACCAGCAGGTTGGCCATTCAAAATGTATGAAGGAGTAAAGGAGTTTAGAAAAGAATGAAAGAAAAAGAAGTTGGCAGAATCCAAATGATCAATTTGCATTACGAGAGCATTACCCGATCGAGCAACTGTAAAGTAAATATATGAATGGTCAAAGCAAAAATGCAAATCAACTACATTATCTAGAAGATATTGCATGACAAAAGTTGAATAAAATGAGAAGAAAGCTATTCAATTTCCATGATGCTCGTGTACTTTTTAATGTGCATGCTAACTGTAATTTGTTGCAAACAAGGTTACTGTTACTACATGAATATTATAACCTGATTCTGAGCAGTATCTTTTATAAAATGGTAAACTTGAATCAAGCGATCTTGATAACCAAGGTTTCTTACAATCACAGAAAAAATAGAGCACAAGTTCATACAATCACAGTTCCGAACTACACAACTTTTTTCAATTAAGGGCACCCAAAATTATACATTGAAACAATAGGTTACTGTTACTACAGGAATATTATAACCTGATTCTGAGCAGTATCTTTTATAAAATGGTAAACTTGAAAGCATACTCTTAAATTATTAACAAAAAAAAAAACTACATTAATATGTCATCACACTAACACACATATGCAATCATACGACTTAATTCAAAGATGAGAGAGCATCATAAAGAAAATAGAATTTAATGAATAGATCATAATCATTGCATGCAAAAAAAAAGGCAGGGAGGGCAGGGGAGGCTCTTCTTGTTCTTGTGTTAGAGAGTGGGCAAAGGTCATTCTATCCATGGCTGCAAATCCTCACCAACAACAAGAGAAGGGAAAAAATTTCCACCAAAATTGATCAGACGATGAGAGAGAGAAGAGAGAGGGGAGTTGGTGGCGAGGTTTTGGGGTGGTGGAGGAAGAGATGGCAGCCATGTATGTAGCCGTTAAATCAAGAAAGTAGTATATTTGATTATGGAAACAAATCAATATGGAAACAATGAATCAATCAATCTGTTGTTCAAACAAGTGAAGAACAAATATATCCGTTACGCTGCTTTAGGGAAGATTGAGTGAGTCGGTTGATGTGGGCTGGGCTGGGCTGGGCTTTTATTTTGGGAAAATTAATTCAGCCCAGCCCGTAATATTTTCACTTTGGGCGGGTACCATAACTATATATTAATAGTCCATATTTTTTTATTTTTTTTAAATCAATAGTCCGTAAAATTTTTTAAGTTACACGTTTATTAATGATCTCAATTAATAAATTTTTTTAAGTCTACACCTATATTTTTTTTATCGTTTATTTAAGTCAACACAATACTTTTGGTTGCTCATACGAAAATAACTAAACAAGAGCACGCAAAATTTCAAATGCATTAATAAAATAGCACTTTATGGATTAAAAATTCTAATTTTAGCATTTTGAAAAAAGTAATAAAAATGGTATTTTTGGACATTTTTGCCCTTCCTCCTCGATTTCATATTTTTTGTGTGTGAAATCAATTGTTAATGATCAAATTTTCAAATGTGAAATCACATCAAATAATATGTGAAATCATAAATGTGTACATGTGAATTCATATATTAGAATATGTGAAAACATATAATTCACCTATTATTATACGTGTGATTTTCACATAATTGTGATTTCACAAATGTTCTTTAGTGGAAGCACATGTACACATTTGTGCTTTCACATATTATCTTATATAATTTCGCATTTAAAATTTTGATCATTGACAATTGATTTCGCACAAAAAAATGTGAAATCGGGGTTGAAAGACAAAAATGTACAGAAGTGCTATTTTTATTACTTTTTTCAAAATGTGCTAGAATTAGACTTTTTTAATTCATAAGTTCTATTTTCCTATATGTCGCAGCCCGACTTAGAATGAAGATGACCAAGCCGGTGGGTCCCACGACGTACACAATTTATGATTAACCAAAGAACAAGATAACGACCCAGTTATCCAACAAAATCAATCATTCAATGTATCATATTCTCAAGACAAACTCAATCTGAATCAAATATCAAGTAACGACATCAATAATAATTATTTTCAAGTTCAAAACCAAAATAATCGAGAATGGTCAAAAATACAACACCATCTCGTATCAGAGTTTTAGCAACAGAAACAAAGTTTATCAATTCATAGGTCCAATCATCATAATAGAACAACAGTTACTGAATAAGTTCAGAGTGTTGCAGCGGAAAAACATAACACATCTTTGGTTATATGTATGAAGACATATAACCCTGCTCAATATCAACAAAATCTCAAAAGGTCAACAACAAAAGTCCGCCCAGCACACTCCTTTCCCATCCAAGCTAACCTGCACATTTTAGAAATAATATGTGGCCGAGTACTTTCGCACTCGGTGGACACATGCCAAAATAATTGAAAGCCGCTTAGAGCTATAGATTGATAACTTGCCATAAAGCATAGCACAAGTATTTATATATATACTTAAAAACAAACCTGTGCTTGCCAAAACCTTTTTCTTTCATATAAGTGACTGCAGTCAAAATACTTTTTATGTATGTACCACATCTACTATAACTTTTGTGTGTTAAGAAGTAGGCCTCCTTCTCAAACACTTGTAATCGTCCCACCAAAAAGGAAGGCTCCCGATTACAACATAGTGTACACAAATCCCACATTAAGTAGGACCGAATTCGTCTTTCCTTGATAGAGGGTATCATACAAAAACACTTTAAACATTGGCAAGTCAATCAATTTAAAAATCATCACACATATATATAATCATAATATCACATTCTTTATTTCTTTAGTTCAGAAAGCCCACCTGAACTGACGACTTTATCTACTAGCTTACTTCTCGGCTTTTCCTTAATTTATGATTCCGCTAGATCCTTCAATTTAAGAATTAATTTAAATATTAGAGCGAGAAAAGTTTAAATATTAAAATAAGGAATACCGCTGCTATATTTAATATTTTCTTCTTTAATCCGACTTTTCTTGGATTTTTCTCTCGGCAATTAGAAACTAAACTTTTCTAATTTCTTTTTCTTTCTTACTTAATTTCTTAATCGATAATTAATCGATTATAACTTCAGGACATATTTAAAAACTTATAATCACATATTTCATCATTAACCACTTAAGCTTATCATATCATTAATACTTAAACTCATCATTAACGTATCATTAGGAAAAATAACTAATAATTTAACTTTTGAGTTTACGAAAGAAACAACTGAAAACAAGTTGAGCAAAGATCAGCTGGATAAATCAAGCTGACTGGAAAATCAAGTTAGCTGGAAAAAGATTGAGTTATCTGGAAAACCGAGTTGACCGGACCGAGTTAATCCAATGATCGGTTCAGTGGTAAATCCAATGATCGGGTTCAATGGTAAATCCAATGATCGAGTCCACTAAATCCATTGTTCGGGTTCAAGTGGTAAATCCAACTGTCTGGTGCAAGGTAAATCCAATGACGGTCCAAATTGGGTAAATCCAGCTGACTAGGTCCAGCTGGGTAAATCCAGCTGGCTGGATCCAGCTGACTTAATCAAGCTGGCTGGATCCAGCTGACTTAATCCAGCAATTTAAACTCTAGAAACTCTAAATTTCAAACTTTATATTAAATTTCCAAAAAAATTCTACGTCACTTAATTTTTAACGTAGATTCCATTTCTAACATTATTTTCTTCATTAAAAATCAAATACATGTCTTTATTGTGCATATATATTTCTGTCCTTTTGATAAATTAAGAATTAAAATCCAAATTTCATTCTAACCACTTCCAATCATGTTAATTTACTTAATAAGCTATATTTATAGCTTAATCACTTAATTTGATTGAATAAAATAAAAACCCTAATATATATATATATTCGGCCCTTATGATATATATAGGGTACATTTATTTATTTTTATCCATTTCAAATTTCAACATGTATAATTAATATTCTAGAGATTAATTATAATCTCAATTAATCAATTTATGCTCTAAATAATTATCTTTAATTTATTTTTAAATGCTGAACATTCTTAAAATTATGAAATTGAGCTCTAAAAATTCTAACAAAATTCTCACATACTTAATTAAATATTATGAGCTCAATTATATCATTAATTTCATCATTTAACATCTAAATCAAAAAGCTCAAATTTCAAACCCTAGATATTTCGAAATTTCCACAACTTAAAACAATTATGCTTCAAACATTTAACTCAATATATAAACATGCTTATAATCATCATAGAACCTCATATAATTCATCAATTCAACTATAGGATCAAAGAAATAAATTTTCTAATTTATTTCATATATATTTCGAAAAATAAAAATTGATGCTAGGATTGATTTCTCAATGATTAAATCATAGAAATGTAATCTAAATTACTCCCTATTCATCATACTTGAAGATCAAATCCATATTACAACATATATATAATTTTCGAAATTTATAAAAATTTATTAAATATGGATTTGATACTAAACCTTGAGTTATTTGCTTAACTAATGAGAAATCTCACCTCTTGAGATGATTTTACTACTACTTCCTTTGACTAATAAATCTTGATTCCTTCTCTTTACTTGTAGATGTGAATCCCCTGTTTAGTGTGTTTTTAAGTGTGTGTTTGAGTGTGTGTGTATCGTGTTTGCAGCTAGAGAAATGAGAGATAGAAGAGATGAGAGATGCATTAATTAAATACTAACTTATCTAATAAGAATACATTGAATCTTGCTAACTTACATGCTTAGTCACCCAACATCCTTCATCATTATGTTGGGGATAAGCTTAGGTGGCACCAATTTAGCAATTAAATAATAGGTATTAGTGTTAGTTATTTATCATGTGCTAATTTAATTACTAATCTTAGATTAATAACTAAATTAATCATTAATTATTATCAATCAAGATTTAACTAGGAGATAATAATTAAGCTTATACTACAAGCTTTATTTCTTAAGAAAAATTATGCTTAATATCTTAACTTAATTAATTAATTAAACATCAAATTAATTAATTAAACATTAAGCATAAGAATCTCATTTTAAACGATCAATTAATTCTCTAATTAATTGATCATTCATCATATAAATAATCATAGAGGCTTTAAATTAAAAAGCTCTCTATACATATAAATTTATTAGGGTTTCTCAAACCCTAATATAAACTTCCTTTAAAAATTTCCGGAATTAAAATCCGAAAATTAAATAAATTTCCGGAGAAAATTCATAAATCCCTAAAAATCAAATACTTCAAAAATGGCACATATTTCACATATAATGCAAATATAATAGCACATAACCATAAACACCTTTAATATTTCATTTCGGATTAACCGAAACAAAAATAAAACTTAATTCATCAAAATTCAGCAATTTAGGGCTGCCGAAAAAATTTTATCTGCCTGAACTTAACTTTATACTAAATTCTCACATTTTAAATATTCTAATTAATTATCTTAATTAATTACTAAGATTGGTTATGAAAAAGACGGGATACTACACTATATTTGTTTAAACTAAATATATTAGCATTTATGTTTAGTGAGCAATATACTAGCCATATTTTTAAAAATACATAAAAACTTATAAAAACTAGCCACTCTGAATAGAGTTGGCAAAATAGGTTTACCAACCGGTTCACTGCACGGTATGGTCGGAATTAACCAGTTGATCGTATGATAAGATCGGATTAAGTAACAATTATTCTCAATAAAAATGATAATTAATAATTATCTTGAAAAAAGGTGACAATTATAATTTTAAAATATTATGTGACAATTATCTTGAAGAAAAATGACACTTAGTCTAAAAAAATGACAATTCGAATCTAATCCTGTGAATTAATATATGATGAGGACTTCGATACGGGACCGCACTGTACAATCCAAGCAAATTATAATAAAAATTGAGTCTAAATTGCAAAAAATACTAAAGTTTGGGTATTAATTTGTATATCTATATATTACCACAAAAACTTTGGTGCGGTCCATTACAATGGACGTCATCATATTCGTATGATCTTTACATTTTTTTTTTAAATATTATCAATAAATACTCACCTTTTAAAATTTTTGCGAATTCGACCTACGTAGCTTGTTTTTTCGTTATCCAACAAGATTAGGCGTGTTCAGACTAAGTAGACTAGAGTGCCGTTATATACATACTACGTCGACATAAATATTTCAAAACAATGTCGTTTCGTATCTATATAGTAAAATTTTGAAGATTGAAGAATCTTAATATGTTGGCTACTTCTTCAAAAATGACACCATTTTGAAAGATTTATAATAACTTAGTATATACATATTAAATCCTAATTCACTTCATTATTGAACATGCCAAAATTAACTTAACAGATAACATAAAAAACAAGATAAAACGAATTTGTAAAAAATATATAAAAATGATATTTATTTGTAACATTTTGTAAAATTTAGATCTAAATTAAAAAAAAAAAATTCACAATTGAACGTTAATTTGCAATTAGCCCATATTTCAATATACTTCTATACTGTTACAATTTTATTTTATTTATTTATTTTATTTTATTTTTTATTTATTTATTTTTTGACGAAGAGTATACTTGCATTATGAGAAAAATATTCAACTTTAACGAAAGTTTTAAAAGTCTTGCCATCCCTTGAATACAAAAATCTACACTTGTTACAGATTCAAGAATCGAAATAAACAGAGCAAACAAATAGACAAAATCGATGGCTACGAAAGCCAAGAGCACTTCGATTCTTCCAATGGCGTCGGCCGATCCTCCGCCGAGAGTGGAGGAGAAGCTCTTCAAAGGATCCGCCATGACTAAACGCGGAGCTTATGCTGCCATTTCTTACATGACTTGTGCTGGTAACATTTTAATGGTCTAATTTCAGTTAAATTTTCTTGGTAACAATTAATGGGCGTATCCCAGATTTTTAATTCTGTTTGAATTTGTTGAAAGTTTGGTTCTTTGGAAGAATTCTGGTTTTAGTTCGTTAAGGGGTGTTATTCAAGATGTCTCTTTTATGTTTCTGATATTTCATTTTATCTTTTGTTGAGTTTTTCCTGGGCTTATGTGTGGATTCTGAAGTTCGAGAACTGTTTCTCCATGTTCTGGGAAAACTTTTGATGTTGATTTCCTTAGATATTGATATTAATTAAAGTTAAGTTTTATGAATTGTTGAATTTCCAATTAGTGAGTTTAATTTGAGCCTTGGAACATCAAGTATCAATCTTGCTGGCGGAATTTTAGTGCAAGTATAACTGCTTCTGACAATGGATCATAGTTTTCCTTTATGTTGATATTTATATAAATATTGATATACATTAAAGTTGAGTTTTCTGAATTGTCGATTTTCAAATTAATGTTGAGTTTAATTGAGTCTTGGAACGTCAAGTATCAATCGTGCTGGAAGGTTCTTGGTGCAAGTATAGTTGCCACCGACTAAGGAAAATTTTAGTTTTAACCAAAGATCGAGTTTTCCTTATGATGTCTTTGAGAATGATAAAATGAAAGCTGTATATACATTATACTGTATGGAGTCTTCCATGGAATTGTATGCATTAAGCGCGGAGCACAATGAGTTGTTATTTCTGATGATTTAGGTCATAGTCAGTTTGTTTGAACCACCAATATTTTTCTTCATCTGGTTGTCACACAAATATGTAGACCAATTGCAAACAGATAGCTTCTAACGTCGTTGAAAGAAATATTTTTCATGGTAAAAGGGCTGCTCACTTAAAACTATGGAACGTGTATTTCTTGACAACTATGAGACTTCTTTAGTGGGAATCATCGGCTACAGCCTTGTAGACCTACACACTAATCACGCCTCACTAAGATTTTTATGGTCCAAATTTGATTTGTCTTCTGGACTTTTTTTAAGAAAATGAGTTGATTGTGGTTTTGCAGTGCTCTTGGTATTATTTAATAAAGCAGCTCTTTCTTCATACAACTTCCCATGTGCCAACGTCATTACACTTTGTCAGGTATACTGAATAACTACATTCTCAGTGATGCTGAATTAAAATCAATTAATCTTGTTTCCTTATGAAAAATCAGTTTTAACCACAAGTTAAGGTGTTTGCCCTTTCTGGTCAAACCGCAGTCCTCATGGAAAGAAATACGTGAACTGAAAGGACATGAACTCAGTGTTTCCTTATAATCAGTGTATCTTAGATATCTGATTTACTGTGGTGGATGTTGACGATTTTCCATTGTACTTTTGAATCTAATATATTGCTTCAGAAATTCACAACTGATGGTGGATGTTGACGATTTTCCATTATACTGTGGTGGATGTTGACAATTTTCCATTATACTTTTGATTTACTGCAGATGATATCTTCATGTTGTTTGCTTTATGTTCTACGGCGCTCAAAGGTTATTTCTTTTAATGCTAACGAATCCGTAGCTGCTGGTGACAGTTCCAAAACGTTGGTATCAATACAGACGTTGTACCATACTTCGCCTCTCGCTTTAACCTATTTGCTTTACATGGTAATATTTCTCTACTGATTTATTCAGCTTTGTTCTGTTGCAGCCGGTAATCTTTTTCCCCATAGAAAAGTTTATTCACAAATTCTCTTGGTTACCTTGAAAGATAGTCATTATGGAGTCTGTTCGAGGTGTTAATGTTCCAATGTACACAACATTGCGAAGAACGACAGTTGTATTTACAATGATTGTCGAGTATCTCCTTGTGAGGCAGAGGTATACACGTCCTATTCTTGGAAGGTAAACTCCGTCTCATTCTGTCAATGTTTTTTTAGCATATGAGCATATTGCTTTCTCACAAAAAGTGGCACGATAGCGTAAGAGGACCTATCCCTATGTATGAACTATAATGAGATATATCCCTCAGGAACAATGTCTCGACACATAGGTTGCTGACAGTCTATCCACCTTCTACATGCATTGAGCCATTGACTACGCAAACATTGCATAAGTTAGCCTGGATATCAAAGACGTGTAATCAGTTGACACATTGACACATTGAATCATGACAGTTGAAATTTGAGATTAATAAGTTTGTGGTGTATCTAAGGCAATTAAATGGTCACTGCAATGGAAATCTCATTTAACATTTATTATTGGGTAACATAGGCCTTTGAGCAAATGGATTATTTTCTTCAATTTTCGGAAATGAAGGAACAAGTTGTGGAAGACATACGAAACAAATATAAGCTGTCTATTGCTAGTTGATGTTAATGGCAGCTTTTTATACTCATTTTCCTTTTTTCTTGTGAACCTTCTTCTTCTGTACTCTTATCACCAAGAGATTTCTGCGGGTTATGGAGCCGCTTGAAGTTCGACAGTTTCCTGTCCTTTATTAATGTCTTAACAATAATGGTTTTCTCAGTGTGGCCTTGATAGTTCTGGGTGCTGTTATTGCTGGATCCCGGGACTTGTCATTTGACTCCTATGGGTATCTTGTCGTTTTTCTGTCCAACTTTGCCACTGCAATATACCTAGCAACTATAGCCCGTATTGGTATTACGCCTTCACCCTCAGATCAAATGTTTTCTTTTTAGATTCATTCTTTGTTTACCATTCTAATTTTTTCCCCCCAGGAAAATCCAGTGGGCTCAATAGCTTTGGTCTTATGTGGTGCAACGGTTAGTAACTATACGAATGCAGCTCAACTTTCCTAATTATTAATACACCACACTTTTCATTGAATGTTAGGACTATTTTCTATAGGAATCTTATGTGGTCCGGTTCTACTGCTTTGGACCCTTTTCCGAGGTGACTTGGAGATGACGATGAATTTTCCTTATCTGCTTTCTCCTGGTTTCCTGGTAATATTCGACTGCAAACTACTGCATGTATGATTGATGCTATTGCAAATTGATAAACATCTTTTTACTGAAATATCATGGATATTCCTCATGCTCATATTGCATCTTATATATACATTTATAAATTGTTTGCTGCTTATCCGATTGCAGCTGGTGCTGCTTTTTTCCTGCATACTAGCTTTCTTCCTGAATTACAGTATATTCCTCAACACGACTCTCAACTCTGCACTCACACAGACAATCTGTGGTAATTTGAAGGTTTGTCCAGAAATTTCTGTATTTTTCTCCTCTATTTTTTGTTTCATGCTTATTGCTAAAACTACTTTTAATTTCTCAAAGTGTTGATAATGACCTTTAAGAGCTAAAAGACTTTAGCTTTACTTATAGAAATCGGCTCTTTGTAGAAACAAAGATTTAAATAAATGTTCAATCAATGAATGCTCTAGTCTGCATAAGTTCTCCAGACAGACACAATCTGTCCAGTTCATTTGCTGATAATTGGATCAATTTGGCGATATGGAGTTTGTAACCTGAAGAGAAACACATTGTTCGGGGTTTCCAATTCATTTTACGAGGGTAGGAAGTGAAGCCACTTCTAACATTGCCAATATTATCATTGATGCCTGTTTTCGCTCTTTGGGTTGCACCCCTCGTGTGTTTTTGAATAAATTTTACTTACAAAAAAAAAAATTATCATTGCTGCCCATTCAAAATCTTGTTCACATTGTTCTCGACTACCAAGAAACTTGCGCTAAATTTTCTTATTGCACGTCTTGCTGTTTGCTCAGGATCTTTTCACGATTACACTAGGCTGGGTAATTTTTGGTGGGCTGCCATTCGATTTGGTAAGTGCAGTTTCTATTCTGTCGTCTTTTACAGTAACACGCAACTTTGGTTTTTCTTCTCCTACGCCTCCGAGCCTTGCATTGTGAATAATACGAATGTCTATTTTGGTCGCAGTTGAATGTGATTGGGCAACTTCTCGGCTTCTTTGGCTCAGGCCTGTATGCCTACTATAAGCTCATGGGGAAATAACTGCTTTCAAGTCTCAACTCATCATCTATGATTTATTTTGGTACAATACAATACGCGTCTTGATATTATGATGGTGGAACGAGATTTGGATATTCGACTAGGAGTTACTGGCCGACTTAGGAAGCATGCGTAGCTAGGGTTTTCTTCGACTTCCTAAGGAAGACGAGCTGCTGTGCCGATGACTCCAAAAAAGCATTGTTTCTGGTTTACAGAACTGCTTGCAGCTTGATGATGCATTTTCTTCTTTTTAAAGAGAGACTAAAATGATTCTTGTTAACAACTATATAGTTACTTAGCCTCTTAATTTTCTTTTATCCCAAAATAGTAAGAGAAGTAGCATTGATGTGTTTAGAGTGACAGGAAAAGTTAGGAATTTGGAAACTAATTGATTCAGATGGGAATGTATAATTTTGTTTGAGATTTGTATTTGGAATTCAACTCTTGTTATTTTTTTATTTTTTTAATATAATAAAATGTTTAATAGGAATTAATAAATAAATCCTAATTAATTTTTTTAATGAAAATTAATTAACCTTAATTACTTCTAATTACTCTTCATATGATAATTAACAATCGTTGCACCCAAGTATTTGTCATTAACTTAGATATAATGTGATTTGAACAATACTTTAACAGAACCAAAAGCATAATGGTAAAATATCCTTTTTAATTTACTAAATTTTGGCCAACTTCTAGTTTTATCCTTTGTTAGGAAAAAAACACACACAATCACGAAATATATGTAGTATCCCGCCTTTTTCATAACTAATCTTAGTAAATAATTAAGATAATTTAACTAGAATTTTTTTTAAAATGCAAGAATTTAGTATGAAAATAAGTTCAGATAGTTAAATTAATTCGGCAGCCAGAAATTGCTGAATATTGATAATTTAAGTTTTATTCTTGTTTCGGTTAATCCGAAATGAAATATTAAAGGTATTTATGATTATGTGCTATTATATTTGCATTATATGTGAAATATGTGCCATTTTTGAAGTATTTGATTTTCTAGGGATTTATGAATTTTTCTCCGGCAATTTATTAAATTTTTGGATTTTAATTCCGAAAATTTTTAAAGGAAGTTTATATTAGGGTTTGAGAAACCCTAATAAATTTATATGTATCGAGAGCTTTTTAATTTAAAGCCTCTATAATTATTTATATGATGAATGATCAATTAATTAGAGAATTAATTGATCGTTTAAAATGAGATTTTCATGCTTAATGTTTAATTAATTAATTTGATGTTTAATTAATTAATTAAGTTAAGATATTAAGCATAATTTTTCCTAAGAAATAAAGCTTGTAGTATAAGCTTAATTATTATCTCCTAGTTAAATCTTGATTGATAATAATTAATGATTAATTTAGTTATTAATCTAAGATTAGTAATTAAATTAGCACATGATAAATAACTGACACTAATACCTATTATTTAATTGCTAAATTGGTGCCACCTAAGCTTATCCTCAACATAATGATGAAGGATGTTGGGTGACTAAGCATGTAAGTTAGCAAGATTCAATGTATTCTTATTAGATAAGTTAGTATTTAATTAAGGCATCTCTCATCTCTTCTATCTCTCATTTCTCTAGCTGCAAACACGACACACACACACTCAAACACACACTTAAAAACACACTAAACAGGGGATTCACATCCACAAGTAAAGAGAAGGAATCAAGATTTATTAGTCAAAGGAAGTAGTAGTAAAATCATCTCAAGAGGTGAGATTTCTCATTAGTTAAGCAAATAACTCAAGGTTTAGTATTAAATCCATATTTCATAAATTTTTATAAATTTCGAAAATTATATATATGTTGTAATATGGATTTGATCTTCAAGTATGATGATTAGGGAGTAATTTAGATTACATTTCTATGATTTAATCATTGAGAAATCAATCCTAGCATCAATTTTTATTTTTCGAAATATATATGAAATAAATTAGAAAATTTATTTCTTTGATCCTATAGTTGAATTGATGAATTATATGAGGTTCTATGATGATAATAAGCATGTTTATATATTGAGTTAAATGTTTGAAGCATAATTGTTTCAAGTGGTGGAAATTTTGAAATATCTAGGGTTTGAAATTTGAGCTCTTTGATTTAGATGTTAAATGATGAAATTAATGATATAATTGAGCTCATAATATTTAATTAAGTATGTGAGAATTTTGTTAGAATTTTTAGAGCTCAATTTCATAATTTTAAGAATGTTCAGCATTTAAAAATAAATTAAAGACAATTATTTAGAGCATAAATTGATTAATTGAGATTATAATTAATCTTTAGAATATTAATTATACATGTTGAAATTTGAAATGGATAAAAATAAATAAATGTACCCTATTTATCATAAGGGCCGAATATATATATATTAGGGTTTTTATTTTATCCAATCAAATTAAGTGATTAAGATATAAATATAGCTTATTAATTAAATTAACATGATTGGAAGTGATTAGAATGAAATTTGGATTTTAATTCTTAATTTATCAAAAGGACAGAAATATATATATGCAAAATAAAGACATGTATTTGATTTTTAATGAAGAAAATATTGGAATCTACGTTAAAAATTAAGTGACGTAGAATTTTTCGGAAATTTAATACAAAGTTTGAAATTTAGAGTTTCTAGAGTTTAAATTGCTGGATTAAGTCAATTTGGATCCGACTTGATTAAGTTTGGATCCAACAGATTTACCAATTTGAACTCGATCAGAATTAATTTGGACTCGATCAATTTGGATTTATCATTGGACCCGATCAATTTGGATTCTCATTTGGACCCGATCATTTGGATTTACTATTGGACAGTCAGTGGATTTACATTTGGACCCGATCATTGGATTTACCAATTTGGACCCGATCAATTGGATTTACGGTTGAACGGTCATTTGGATTAACTCAGTAGGTCCGGCCGGCTCGGTTTTCCGGCCCGGCTCGGTTTTCCGGCCCGGCTCAGTTTTCCAGCCAGCTCAGTTTTCCAGCCAGCTCAGTTTTTCCAGCTAGCTCAGTTCTCCAGATAACTCAGTTTTTTTTTCCAGCTAACTTGATTTTCCAGTCAGCTTGATTTATCCAGCTAATCTTTGCTCAACTTGTTTTCAGTTGTTTCTTTCGTAAACTCAAAAGTTAAAATATTAGCTATTTTTCCTAATGATACGTTAATGATGAGTTTAAGTATTAATGATATGATAAGCTTAAGTGGTTAATGATGAAATATGTGATTATAAGTTTTTAAATGTGTCCTGAAGTTATAATCGATTAATTATCGATTAAGAAATTAAGTAAGAAAGAAAAAGAAATTAGAAAAGTTTAGTTTCTAATTGCCGAGAGAAAAATCCTAGAAAAGTCGGATTAAAGAAGAAAATATTAAATATAGCAGCGGCATTCCTTATTTTAATATTTAAACTCTTCTCGTTCTAATATTTAAATTAATTCTTAAATTGAAGGATCGAGCGGAATCATAAATTAAGGAAAAGCTGAGAAGTAAGCTAGTAGATAAAGTCGCCAGTTCAGGTGGGCTTTCTGAACTAGAGAAATAAAGAATGTGATATTATGATTAATATATGCGTGATGATTTTTAAATTGATTGACTTGCCAATGTTTAAAGTGTTTTTGTATGATACCCTCTATCAAGGAAAGACGAATTCGGTCCTACTTAAGGTGGGATTTGTGTACACTATGTTGTAATCGGGAGCCTTCCTTTTTGGTGGGACGATTACAAGTGTTTGAGAAGGAGGCCTACTTCTCAACACTCAAAAGTTATAGTAGATGTGGTACATACATAAAAAGTATTTTGACTGCAGTCACTTATATGAAAGAAAAAGGTTTTGGCAAGCACAGGTTTGTTTTTGAGTATTTATAAATACTTGTGCTATGCTTTATGGCAAGTTATCAATCTATAGCTCTAAGCAGCAGTTTTCAATTATTTTGGCATGTGTCCACTGAGTGCGAAAGTACTCAGCCCTGCATATTATTTCTAAAATGTGCAGGTTAGCTTGATGAGAAAGGAGTGTGCTGGGCGGACTTTTGTTGTTGACCTTTTGAGATTTTGTTGATATTGAACAGGGTTATATGTCTTCATACATATAACCAAAGATGTGTTATGTTTTTCCGCTGCAACACTCTGAACTTATTCAGTAACTGTTGTTCTATTATGATGATTGGATCTATGACTTGATAAACTTTGTTTCTGTTGCTAAAACTCTGATACGAGATGGTGTTGTATTTTTGACCATTCTCGTTATTTTGGTTTTGAACTTGAAAATAATTATTATTGATGTCGTTGCTTGATATTTTGATTCAGATTGAGTTTGCCTTGAGAGTATGATTAATTGAATGATTGATTTTGTTGGATAACTGGGTCGTTATCTTGTTCTTTGGTTAATCATAAATTGTGTACGTCGTGGGACCCACCGGCTTGGTCATCTTCATTCTAAGTCGGGCTGCGACAATATAATACAAGAATTGTTTACCCATTTCGATACGATATGTATCTACGTCTGGGGCGATGCCAAGCCAGGGATTTTCACTATATTTTCGGATACAAATTACAATGAGAGAATATCTATATATATAGCAAACAATTGAGCCATAATCCTAGTAAAATTAGGAAACCGCGTAGAGCCCAAAATACACTTGTACGACAGCCCAAAAAATTCTGGTCGGGGCTCCGCCCCCGAACCCCCGGGCAGGGGGGCCCACCCCCCCTGCAACCCCCCGGCCAACTCATCGGCGAGTTGAATCGCCGGAATCGTGGTATGATTCACTTCCTTTCAGGCTCCATACTCCAACAATCTCCCACTTGGAGACTGACACTCCCAAGTAAACATATCTTCTTCTGCTCCCTGTATCCGTTTAGCATCGCATAGCCTTCTCTTTAAGTTCCAAGGCTAATTGAAGCTATACATAGCTCCAATTTCTCCAAGGTCACTACCTTAGTAAACATGTCGGCTGGATTAGCACTTCCAAGTATCTTCTCAAGTTGCAAGATCTTCTTCTCTAATAGGTGTCGAATGTAGTGATACTTCAACTCCACGTGCTTTGTCCTTGAATGAAACGCCGGATTCTTTGCCAAGAATATAGCACTTTGATTATCACTATAGAGAGTGCTATTCTTGTTCTCCTTCCCAAGTTCACCCAAGAAATTCTGCAACCACACCATCTCCTTGCTTGCCTCCGTCACGGCTACATACTCAGCCTCCGTAGTAGACAAAGCAACAACCTTCTGCAACTTAGAAGTCCAAGAAATAGCAGTACCACCATAAGTAAACACATACCCGGTTGTACTTCTTCTCCCATCAAGATCATTGGACGCCAAATCTGCATCAACATAACCTACCAGCTCAACACTCTTGCCATCGAAACATAAGGCCTTCTCCGTGGTACCTCTCAAGTATCGAAGAATGCACTTGACTGCTTCCCAATGTTGCTTGCCCGGATCACCCATGAACTGGCTCACTACTCCCACTGCATGCGCAATATCTGGCCTCGTACACACCATGGCATACATTATGCTGCCAATTGCTGAAGCATAGGGAACTTTCTTCATTTCGGCACGTTTCTTCTTTGTACTCGGCGACTCCTTCTTCGACAGCTTAAAGTGACTACCCAAATGTACACTCACCGGCTTCGAATCATCCATGTTGAATTTTTCCAGGACCTTCTGAATGTAAGTGGCCTGCGAAAGATACAATTTCTTTGCCGCCTTGTCTCGCTCGATTCTCATGCCCAAAATCTGATTGGCCTCTCCAAGATCTTTCATGGAGAATCGTTCGGACAATTGCTTTTTCAACTTATCCATAACTTTTGCATCAGCTCCTGCAATCAACATATCATCAACGTATAACAATAGGATAAAATAGCTTTTGTCGAACCTCTTGTAATAGCAACAATGGTCAGTGGGGCATCTCTCATATCCAATTTCCAACATGAAACTGTCAAACTTCTTGTACCACTGCTTTGGAGCTTGCTTCAAGCCATACAAGCTCTTCTTCAACTTGCACACAAGATTTTCCTTTCCCTTCACTACGAATCCCTCAGGCTGTGTCATGTACAAGTCCTCCTCCAAATCACCATGAAGGAACGCCGTCTTTACATCCATCTGATGCAACAACAAGTTTTTTGCAACTACCATACTCAACACCAAACGAATAGTGGTCAGTTTCACAACATGAGTAACACATCAGTATAATCAATACCGTGTCGTTGCTCAAACCCTTTGACAACCAGCCTAGCCTTGTAGCGCTTGCTACCATCAGCTTCAACCTTGATTCGATAGACCACTTGCAGTGCAATGTCTTCTTGCCTTTTGAGAGCTCCACAAGTTCCCAAGTGCCATTTAGGAGAAGAGATGCTAGCTCATCATCCATAGCAACTCTCCACCTTCGTCTATTACTACCTGTTCCTGCCTCTGCATAGCATTCAGGTTCACCACCATCAGTAAGTAACAAGTAAAAATTAAAGGGCGAGTACCTATCTGGTACACGTCGCTCTCTAGCTGGTCTTGGCAGCGGATTGTTCGGTGGTGGGGTGCTTGGCTCTTCTTCAAGCACCTCTTCAATATTCTGACTCTGCTTGCTCCCACTCGAGTTTAAGATGTCTAACTCGACCGCTTGGGGCTCCGAATTGTCAAAGCTCGATGCCTTCACTCTGTTCTTGTACAAAACCTGTTCATTGAAAACCACATCTCTACTACTAATAATCTTTCGGTTCTGCTCATCCCAGAGCCTATAACCGAACTCATCACCTCCATAACCAATGAACGTACACTTAACAGATTTAGCATCCAACTTACTTCTATCAACAGAATTAACATGAGCATAAGCAACACATCCAAAGATGCGCAGGAAAGATAGGTTTACCTCTTTTCCCGTCCATTCTTCCTCAGGTATCCGAAATTCCAACGGAACTGATAGACCTCTGTTGATTAGGAATGCAGCTGTGTTGACTGCATCCGCCCAAAATGCCTTCGGTAACCCACTTTTCAACCTCATGCATCTTGCCCGCTCATTCAACATCCTGTTCATTCGTTCTGCAATGCCATTCTGCTGTGGAGTTCCTTTCACGGTCTTCTCCATGCGAATCTCATTCTCAGCACAATAATTCTTGAACTTCGTAAGTTCATACTCTCCTCCATTATCCGACCGTAGACACTTCACCTTCAGCCCCGTTTCAGTTTCTACAAGGGCTTTTCACTTTCTGAAAGTATCAAACGCATCAGATTTATTCTTAAGAAAATAAACCCATACCTTTTGAGTGGAATCGTCGATGAAGGTCATATAGAACTCCGAGCCTCCTAGGGACTTCACAGGCGCTGGTCCCCATAGATCACTATGGACCAACTCCAACTTCTGCGTCTTCAAGGTTCTACCACCTCTCGAGAAACTCACCATTTTCTGTTTCCCGAACACGCAATCCTCGCACAAGCCAACTTCAACAGTTTTCAGGCCGGGCAGCTTACCCTTCGAACACATCACATTCATCCCTTTCTCGCTCATGTGGTCAAGCCGACAGTGCCACAAATCTGCATTGTTTGCTTCACCTGCAAGATCAATGCAATCCTTGGAGTTAGTTGTCATGTACAACGTACCCTCCTTCTTTCCTCGAGCTACTACCATAGCTCCTTTGATTATCTTCCAATAGTTGCAGCCAAACGTCACTGTGTAGCCTCCTACATCAAGCTGCCCAATCGAAATTAAGTTCCTCTTCAGTCCGGGAATATGTCTGACTTCATTCAGCTTTAGCATGGATCCATTGGATGTCACTATTCGCACGTCTCCCTTTCCCACGATTTTTAAAGGCTCATCATCAGCAAGATGTACCTTTCCAAAATCACCAGAGACATAGTTCTCCATTATACCAACATTACTGCATGAATGGAATGACGCTCCAGAATCCAACACCCATGACTCCATTGGACTGGTCACACTCAAGACTAACGCCTCACCATCATCTTCAGACGTGGTAGCGTTCGCTGTCTTCTTATCTTTCTGATCCTTATTCTTGTTCTTCTTTGGTGGTGCTTCACACTGATTTTTGAAGTGACCGTACTCGTCACAGTTCCAGCACTGGATTGAACTTTTATCCTTCCTGGATTGGCTCTTTCCTCTGGCTTTGATCTTCCCCGATTCTGCCTTCCCTTAGATCTGCCCCTAGTTTCCGTATTTAGTGCTGACCCCGAAGTAGAAGATCCTGATTCTCTCCGACGAATTTCTTCGCCAATCATCAGATCCCTTACTTTGTCAAACGTCAGTTTTGCCTCTGCGGCGCTAGCCGTCATCGTGCCGGCCAACTTTACGCGATGAAGATAACAAAATTAGGGCACGAAGTTCGTCATCGAATTTGATCTCAACCGAGTTCAACTGCGCGGTGATCATGTTGAACTCGTTCAGATGTTGCTGCACCGGTGTACCCTCTGACATCTTCAGATTGAATAAACGTCTTATCAGATGTACCTTGTTTGCTGTTGATGGCTTCTGATACATCTCCTCCAGGATCTTCAGCATCTCCATCGTCGACTTTGCTGCAGCCGTGTGATAAGCCACATCCTTGGACAACGACAAACGAATCGCGCTCATCGCCTTTCTGTCCAGCAGCTCCCACTCCTCCGGATCCATCTTCTCCGGTTTGGGTTTGAGGGACTGATACAGATCTTTACCATAGAGATAATCCTCGATCTGCATCTTCCAGAAACCGAAATCAGATCCATCAAACTTCTCGACTGCAATCTTTCCGTCGTTCATCGTGATTGCTCCCACTAAACCCGGAGCTCTTGATACCAGTTGTTAGGAAAAAAACACACACAATCACGAAATAAAACACAAGAATTGTTTGCCCATTTTGATACGATATGTATCTACGTCTGGGGCGATGCCAAGCCAGGGATTTTCACTATATTTTCGGATACAAATTACAATGAGAGAACATCTATATATATAGCAAACAATTGAGCCATAATCCTAGTAAAACTAGGAAACCGCGTAGAGCCCAAAATACACTTGTACGGCAGTCCAAAAAATTCGGGTCGGGGCTCCGCCCCCGAACCCCCGGGCAGGGGGGCCCGCCCACCCTACAACCCTCGGCCAACTCAGCGGCGAGTTGGATCGCCGGAATCGTGGTATGATTCACTTCCTTTCAGGCTCCATACTCCAACATCCTTCTGTATAGTACTTAAATTTTTGATTTCATCTGATTTTCGATCTTGTGATTGGCTGTAACTAGAGAGAGAGAGGGAAAATTCATAGAGGATAGAAAAGGAAAATTAAAACAATGTCATTTTGCATAGTGCGGAACGACGTCGTTTAATTTTCCGGCAGAATTGGCCACCTAGGATTTTCAAGCTATCATGTCATCACACATTTGGGGAATCCAAATTCAGATAGAAATTAAAAATTGAGTTAATATAAGTGCAAGATCTTTTTCTCTGATGTGCAAAACTACAATTTGACCAAAATTTAGTATCTACCCAAAAATAATTAAAGAAGAACAAGACAGCCCTTGAATATAATAATTTAAATGTTCAAACCAATATAAATATATATATTTATATTTTCATTTTATTTTTTTTTTGAGGATTTTCAATTTCAATTTTTGAACGAATCACAGCCTCTCATCAATCTGTGTGGCATAGAAAGAGATAGCCTTTCGCTTCCAAGATTTTCTCCTCTCCTCTTCATCACAAACAAAACAAAACTAAAAGGAAAAATCAAGAATCTTGCAGAAGCTGAAGCAGTGCAGCCATGGCGAACATGATCATGGCCTCTTCTAGAGCTCTAATCACCGCCTCCACCGCCCCCAAACTCAAACCCCAATCCCAAAACCATCTCTCTCTCCCCAAAATCAAAATCTCCCTAAAACCCCACCAGCTCCCCTCCCTCCTCGCCGCCGCCACCACCTTCACCCTCGCCCACGCGCCGCCGTCCCTCGCCGCGGATATCGAGAAGGCGGCCCTCTTCGACTTCAACCTGACTCTCCCCATCATCGCCGTGGAATTTCTGTTCCTCATGTTCGCCATGGACAAGCTCTACTACACCCCCCTGGGGAACTTCATGGATGAGAGAGACGCGGCCATCAGAGAGAGCCTGAACAGCGTGAAGGACACTTCGGCGGAGGTGAAGCAGCTGGAGGAGCAGGGGTCGGCCATAATGAAGGCGGCGAGGGCGGAGATATCGGCGGCGCTGAACAAGATGAAGAAGGAGACGCAGGTGGAGGTGGAGCAGAAGCTGGCGGAGGGGCGGAAGAAGATCGAGGCGGAGCTGCAGGAGGCGCTCGCCGCCTTGGAGAAGCAGAAGGAGGATACTATTGCTGCTCTCGATTCGCAGATTGCTGCGCTCAGCGACGAGATTGTCAAGAAAGTGCTACCTGTTTCTTGATCTTCATCTTCATCTTCATCTTGATTAAGATCATTTCTAGTTCAGTGTACCTTTGTTTTTGCATAATTAAATGCATATTATATGATATGATGTCGAACAAACTACTACGTACTATATCTGTAATTACTGATTTTGATTTGCAATAGTTATTTTGGACTGTATTTTCAAATATTAATTATACTTAATGTTTCAGTGTGTTGAATTTTGTGAATGTGATTACACTTGTTTTGCATCCAAATCTAGGGGAGGATGACTATGACGACTCTATTGTTGGAGTATGGAGCGTGAAAGTGAGAGCACGATCACAGTAATCCAGCTCGACTCTGCGTGTTGATGTTTTGATTACACTTGTTTTGCATCCAAATGTAAGGGATGACTCTATTGTTGGAGTATGGAGTCTGAAAGTACGAGATTTTAGAGCACCATTACGGCTTGTGGCGAATCCTATTGCGACCCTAATTATTGCTAGTAGTATAACTATCATGACTTGACATCGCCTCCAAACATAGTTCCACATCGTAATGAATTTGGGTCACCAATTCTTGTGTGTTTTTTGTATTTTCGTAATTTATTGTGTGCGTATTTCCTAACAATAAGAGAGAGAGAGGGTGCAAGGTCAAGTGACGATGGCTGTGTTGCAAGCATAATTTCACTACAAATTATGTATTGTGGTTTAAAGAAGACAGATTTGATCCTTTGTTGGGCTCTGAAATCAATTAGAGAACCATTGAATGTGAGATGATTATCATTATCAAGAAAAGTGTCGACTGTTTCTTGAGGGGGAAAAAGATTGAATCTTGATGTGAATTTGAATCTAATTGCAGCTTATTGGTGAAATGTAGTGCACGTTGAGGTACATTTTTGAAAGCATTCTTTTCTTTCAACGGTGATGGACTGAATGAAGAGAGAGAGAGAGAGAGAGAGAGAGTTTAAGTAAAGAAAGGAAGCCCACATGCCAAATCAGCATGGAATTGAGTTCAGTTGTTTCCACCACACGTATATATCATTATCAACTGCCATATCTTTACAGAATTACTAGTTCATGGCCACAACATTTCATTTCATCCTAAAATCTACACTTTCTTCATGCCTTCATGTCCCAATCCATTCACTGCTTCTTCCTTATTCTTTCCCAAAAAATAAAGATTTATTTTCTTTTATTTTTTTTATTTTTTTTTTGTAATTTGACAGAGAAGTAATAATGGACTACAGCTACAGTAGTCTATCTGGGGCTCGCTTGACTGCCTTTCCATGGAGCTCTCTTGCTGCTGATCCCATTCCCACCTGCTGCTTCAATTTCTTCTTCTCCCCACAATTCCATTCAAGTAATATATCTACTCTATCTATCCATGTCTTTAATTTTCTTCCAATAACAACATTTATATATATTTTCTTTTTATTTATTTCAAGTTTTTGAGGTGCTTAATTTCTCTGTAAATTAATATGCAGTCACTGTTATCAGATGTTTTTGCTTCAGAAAATTGACAAATTCAGTAATTTGTTAATTCTTCTGTTTGGGGGAAGGATTGATTTTTTTTTTCTCTTCTTTTTCTTTTCTGGGCAGATTTTTGCACAAGGATTGCATTAGAAATTTCTTAGGATAATAAGAGGAATAGTGTACATGGAAATGAAGTTTCCTTATAAAATCTTTATAGTTATTACCAAGATATGAGATTCTTGATATTGCTAGTTACTAAAATGTAGTAGCCTTTTAGATAATATTGTGAATTTCAGCTAATGTAAAATGTTGCCTGCATCCAAGCACAACAATTTAGCCATCAGATTTTGCTCGTGGTTGCCAACTAATAAAGAGCATAAGTTGTGAGTTAGCAGTTACTAATGAGATTTATTCTAGTCCAACTTAACAATGATCGCACGATTAGGTCTCGAGTAATTTTAGTTAGGACTAATGAAGCACAATATGCTATCATTTGAAGTAAAGATACTATTTTAGTCAGTGTTTATGGTCTAAGAGGAAACCTTTCTTCTTTCCCAATCAAGATTATCTTACATGTATCACTATTGCTTTCTTGATAGATGATTATTGTAGTCGATTTGTCTTGTTTGTAGGGAAGAGTTTTGCTGGAAAGTCTTCATATAGTTCTCGTCTCTCATCTTTCACGATTTCTGCATCAGATAAGGTAGCTAATGTGCACAGTAATCTCACCTTACACCACTTTTTGAGTGCCGGATTCATGCATAGCATATCTGTTATAAATTATAATCTTGAAACTCTAATTAAGCTTTTTGCTCAGGAATTTAAGACAAGGAAGGAGAAATGTTACAACTCGAGGCTGTCGCCTCATACTGGTAAAATTTGCACCTCTCCTGAAAAGTTTGCATTTCAGCACAAGCCGAGGAAGAAATGTGCCACGCTATTGGACTATGGAGTTGAAGATGCCCCGTCGTTTAGTTTCTGGAAGATTCTACTGACTTGTGGATTTTTCACCTTCGTAACTAGTCAACAAGCACTAGCAGGTTCAGATGTTGCTAGCAGCCTGCAATCTTTTCCATTTTTAGGGGATGCTGGCGACCTAAGCACAGGTTTTGCTTCAGTTAGGAAATTCTCCCTCTAACTTCTATAATCAGTTATATCTTTCTCCAATTTCTTTAGTTTCTCTAGCAATTCTTGTATTTAGCATTGCTGCCTAGTTTGATGTTTGACATACACTCGAAACTTTGAAGAAATATCAACCCAAATCATCTTTCTGCTAACTGTTACCCTAGACGTATGAATGATAATAAAATCCGCGTGCTAGAAAGTGAACTTGATGAGTGCAATAATCCTTACTTTGCAGGCCTTCTTGCTGATATTTTTTTCAGAACTTGGGGATAAAACCTTCTTTATTGCGGTAAGACAGTAGGAGAAAGGCGGCATTAGTTCTTGGATTTGTCAGATACAATGTTTTCTATTGCACAACAATTCATATCCTCCTCCTCCCTCTCTCTCTCTCTCTCTCTCTCTCTCTCTCTCTCTCTCTCTCTGTGAGCAGGCACTTCTAGCAGCTAGGAACTCGGCTGCTGTCACTTTCATCGGGACTTTTGGTGCACTATCGTAAGTTGTTATGCTCTTGAGTATAATTGAGCAGAATTGGAACCACAAGCAAGCTATCTATCAAGTTAATTTATGGTAGTCGTCTCGTCTTGTTGCAATTTGGACAGGGTTATGACAGTTATATCGGTGGTGCTTGGACGAACTTTTCACTATGTTGACGACGTCCTTCCATTCAGGTTTGCACCTCCCATGTCTCAAACTGCTTTCAGCTGCTGTTGTACTGCAGCATTAATTAGTACTGATATGTAGAAAATATGAAAAAATGTTTGGTTAATATATGTAATAATAATTCTTGGTTTTACTTTACCATGACAGGCTTGGAAATTCTGATTTGCCTCTTGATGATCTTGCTGCAGTTTGCCTGCTGGTAAGAAGTTGTTTTTTAATTATCCATTAAAAATAATAATGAGTAGCTCAACTCAATTACTTATAATTAAATATAATATGTAATAAATCAGGTATATTTTGGTGTTTCATCCTTGGTTGAAGCTTCATCTGGTGATGGCCTAAAAGCAGAAGAAGAACAGAAAGAGGTGATTAATTTATCAACATTAATTTATTAATCATTCATCTTTACTCAATGCTTCATTCAACTTAATTACAATGTTTAATTGTTTGGTCTATCCCAATCCATTTCAGGCAGAGTTGGCTGTTTCTGAAGTCTCAGGATCTGCAGGTGCAGGCATACTTTCTGCTGCTAACACCGTTTTCACGACGTTCGCCTTGGTTTTCGTGGCCGAATGGGGCGACAAATCTTTTTTCTCCACAATAGGTATCGTCCCATGCATGCATCAATGCCTTATAGGTCGAGTATAATCAAGTAGTACTGATGATCGTGCAACACTGTTGCGTTGCAGCACTTGCTGCAGCTTCATCGCCCCTCGGAGTCATTGCAGGGGCGCTTGCTGGTCACGGAGTGGCAACATTGGTAAACTCGATTGAAACAATATTTCTGATTGTTGATGGATTTGAACTCGGGATCTTTGGTTCGATATAACCCTATCTCATCTCATCTTTCTGCTGCAGATTGCTGTTCTAGGGGGATCTTTCTTGGGAACCTACCTCTCTGAGAAGGTAGGCGTAGTCGGCTAAGTTTGCCCTAGGAAAGAATCGTGTCTCTGAGGTTACATGCATTGTTAATTGGTTTTTGTTTCGTAGGCTATTGCATACATTGGCGGCACTCTCTTCCTCGTCTTCGCAGCAGTGACGTTAGTCGAGATCGTGAGCTAGGGTTAGGCCGTCGAAATCGTTTCACTCAATATTTCAAACAAGTCGAGCTATCAAGAGCAAGTGCATACATATTGAAGAGTTGAATGGCTTCAATATTTGGTATATATTCTTCAGTCTTGTGCTAATTGAATGTAAATCCAAACAACATTTTGAATATCTGAGTTGATTTAAATGGCATTAATTTATTTTACTACATGTGACAATAGATTGAGTGTACTTACTTAGTTTATGGATTTAGATGAAATTAATTCTTATTCAATTAATTAATCTATAATTGCAGCACAATATTTTACTTAGCATATGCGTGAAATCTTCACCGAACACAATTATTTTACCTCCAAATGATAAATTGGATATGATTCCTGAACCGCATTATAATTGTGTAGATTTCGTAAAATATTGCTCCTAATAAAATTTTCTTCCAAAGAATAGTTGCAATAATTATAGATAACAATAATTTGTATAATTTGTACAAAATTCAAGAATTAACAAACACATATTTTCTTTTATATTTTTATGATTAATATTATTAGTACACTATTAATTCTACTTTAACATATGTGTCAATTTCTACGAATGGTTCCTTGATTTCAGTTCAGCACATATTAAAGCGTGATTTTGGGGGTTGATTATAGTAATTATTTGTCATTTTATCATCTCATTAAATTTTAGTATTGTTTTTCAGTTTCCTAATATTACTAGCATTGTGAAATTTTCACTATTGTTCAACTCTAATACTCCCTCCCTCCGTCCCGCAATAAGTGGTCACATTTCCTTATTGGGTTGTTTCGGGATAAGTGACCACTTTTCCTTTTAAGGAAATATGTTTCTCTCACAAAAAGTAATGGGCTCCACCACTTTCTATCTTTTTACCCTTTAAACACTCCTTAATACCCGTGCCGAAAAGAATGTGGCCACTTATTTCGGAACAGAGGGAGGTAATTGATTAGTTTGAATTTGATCGACTGTGTGCAACGCACACACTCTGTGCTAGTATATATAAACGTGAGATTGTATTACATGTATATCAAGCTCAAACAATGTAAATCTATATAATGTTTCCCCATCTAGCAAATTCCAATTCTCTTCCTCTTCCAATTTCCTTCCAATTCTCCCTCATTTTTTTGTAGAATTACACAATATAATCTATACCTATTATAAAAGAGCATTGTTTACAAAATTTGATTTGCCTATTATACCCTTATTATAGTATTTTATTATTAGTACATATGTTTGACATATATATATTATTAAAATCTATCAATATTACGTGCATCGCACGTACCACTCTACTAGCAGTCATAAACATCCAACCGATCGATCATAAAGTTTGGAGACACTTGTTTAAATTTCTTATTGGGGTAGCATAGCATAGCATATACACGCCAGTACACATTTATAATAGTAATGAGTTTGACGGTAACAACCGTAGATCTAAAGGCTATTGCCATCAAACGGTTGTTGCCATCAAACCCATTACCATTGTAAGGTTGAATACAAATCACACCAATCTTGCTACTATTACTACTAGTCTTTGCCTCCCACTTAAATTATGATTGCTACATTTAGTACAAAAAAATCTCCACAAAATCTTGCAAGAGATTTTCAACGGCTGAGATTCAGCAGAAGACCAATATTTACCGTTGGATCTTGCATGGTACCATCACACGTAAATTCACATAAACGCACCAGATACTATATATCTCAACAAAATCTTTCAAATGATTGTGTTATCATCAAATGTGTAAGGCAGTAGTTATGTTTTTTCCAGTACGGCGGGCGTGCACATGAATACAAGGACTATCTGGTACGTCAGATTATGCCATGTGGGACCCACAACAAACAATGTGTGATCAATTTTAATTTTCTTTAATTTTCTTATATTTCTCATTTCAAAATGTTTTTTTTTGTTTTTTTTGAGATAATTTCACTTCAAAATGTTAAGAAATAGAAATGAAGAGCTAGATAATAATGCTAGACTATGTATGTAGATACTGCATGGGGTGCCATGCCAATGACATCTCATGAGGTGATGGCTTTTTCGGTCAGAATTTATTGTCAACGAATCGATATGGTTGGAAATATGTGTCGAAATTATTTTTTTATTGATGTTAAAGTTGACTTATTCTGCTGTCAATAGAAAAATAAATTTTATAGACCAAGTTCAACATTGAAATTGGCATCAATTGACATGCCAACAATATATTCAGATTCTACGGTATCGTTGTAACCATATCGTCTAGTCGGCAATAAATTCTGGCCGAAAAATAAGCCACCGCCTACGATAAATTTAAAAATAGGGTGTTGAATCCATAATGCTACTCACTCATTGATCGACTATTTAAGATTAACTAATACTTATAATCTCTAGGCATAACATAAGCATAATTTTTCTTCTAAAACAAATTTATATCGTAGTAGACACATTACTAATTTTGATTAGACATAGTAAAGAAGGAATATTTTCTCGCTCTACTATAAAGTAACTTACTCGTGTTGTATATGTCGAGATCTTAAAGTTACATTTAATTCTTTATTTTTAGTTTAGAAAAGGAAAAAGCAAAGAAAGTATATTTATCATTTTGATTGGACTAAAAGTAACACTCATACTATATACGGATAGAGACAATTAGTTCCTGTCACATTTCGTTTGTGAATTGAGTAAAAAGATAACTCATAATAATATATTATCATCGTTGATGTTGTCATATAGAATTTAATTAAATAATGTTAAAAGTATTTACATTATTGATTTTGCATGTGAATTTTAGAAAGTGCACATACATCGGTTGTTGATTTATTGAATTTTTTACATTTTATTTTTCCTATTTTTTATTTGATTGAGACTTTTGAGATGTACATTAGCAAAATTGTCTAAACAAGCCCTTGAACTATTTTGAGAATCTTACTTAGCACTTAATTAGAACTATGTTGAAGTTCCTTTTTAATTATGTAATTTCGATTTAATTTATTGAAGTTGGCATTGCAAATTAGTAATGTAACGTAGTTGAGAAGATAACTTTTTGTAAATTTAAAAGCTAATTTTAGTTTCTTCGGGGCCATCCAAGACTCCAAGCAGTAATCGATTTTGTCTGTGATTAGAAAAGTCTCGATTTCATTCTCTACCGCTTCCCTTTTTCAAAGTAAAAAAAAAAAAAAGCTAATTTTTACAATTTTACTAAATTAAATTTTAAGACTATAAATTAAATATGTTATTGGATTGATTTAAATATTTAAATGACTATTGTAAATATTTGTAGTATGTGATAAATATATAGTAATGGTGTGTATAGCAGTGGGTTCCATGCTGAAGTTGCTTTTTATGGATTATTATTATGGAGATAGATTTATAAATGTTGGTAGGTTCAAATTGTTCATGTGATGGTGATGAGTAGTGTTTTGGTTACTTTTCTGAATTTATTGCTACAACAACTCTTATGTTGTTTATATATAGCAGTGAAAATGTCTAACCAAGTCCCTAAATTATTTTGAGTAAGGGTGAGCATACGGTTAAATCAGTAAAAAAATAATTTGAGTTGTAATAACCGAATAACCAAATAATTTAAAAATAGAAAATTGATCTGACATACTACTAATCGAGCTTAGAGCCTTCACAGTGGGGGTTTACAAAATAGGGCTCACAATACTTGTTTTGTGAGCCCCAACAGTCTGAGCCCCTCCTCAAGCCAAAAAAATCCCACAGTGGGGGCTCACAACGTGAGGCTTATAAACTATTCATGGATCTCATTTTTTAAAATTTATTTTATCATATTTTTATTTTTAAAATAATATATATCAAATTTAAATTAGTATTTGATTTTCAAAACAAATTTCATTAATTAAAAAATAACCGAATATTTTTGTAGGGGCTTCCATTAATTTTTTGGCTACCTTCATTATTTCTTCGTGGTTGCTTGAGTCATTGTAAAACAATCGTTACCCGACATATTTGGAAATGAAATGGAGAAAAGTTGATAAGAAAGGGTAGAAGTGTAGAAAAGAAAGAGTAGAAAGGTGTGAATAATGAGAATGTGAAATTGGGCATTTATAGATGAAATTGAATAAAAAAAAAGGGAAGATGTGCATTTGACCGTTGGAAAAAAAAATATCAAAGCAGTCGATCCCCACCCTCATAGTGGCAAAGTATCGGGCGAGCGGGGTTCGCGAGCAGCGAGCCCCACGCCATGAGTGCTCTTAGCCGAAACCGATTTTGGAATTGGATTGCGTATGTGCTCAACTCAGTAAAAGAGAATAGCAGAAGGAAGAGTCCAGTTAGGGATTGACGAGTAAATTAAGGTGTACTAATCGAGCTTACAAGTATGATCTCTAGTATTTGTATTTTTGTTATTATCTTCTACTTGTAATTCCAAAATCAAAAGTATAGTTATAAACATTAACCATAGCTTGAATTTACAATATATTGAATTAAATAGGAATAATTATAGTTTATGATATGATTTTCGGGAACATGTTTGAAAAATGTCCCGATCTTCAAAAAATTATAACAAATACTGACCTTTGGATGAAATTTGAAATATGAAATATGACATATAAGATATTTTCTTGAAAATGAGAATTAGACTCAATCCGAAGAACTTGACACAATTACTAAAATTCAAATATGAGATTTTTATAGTTTTCACGGGTATATTCGTTGAATTGAATCAAACTTTTGTTCTCAGAAAAAACATATTGTGTGATATTTAAAATTTTATCAAAAAATTAAATTTTTTATTTTTAATATCCGACAATTTTCAAACCTCGCTCAACGAGGTCATAAATGATTTCAATTAAATATTTGTAGGAAGAATGGCGGGGCAATTTCCTAATATTGCAAAATATTGGGTACAATTTGGGTAATCAAAAGAAGATGGCGGTCGGTGGATATTCCATATTTTTTTATTATTCTTTTTTAAAATTTTAAAGGTAGTCTGACGATGAATTTAAAACTGTAATCTTTGGCTCGGACATTTAATACTTTCATATTTAAAAATGCGGTGGGAGGGGAAGGGGCAAAAAAGAGAAATGGGTGTTTTGGGAGTTGCAAGTGGGGACCACAACAAAATCTAAAAAGCTGAACTCAGTTGATTCTCTGCATACCTACAGCCGTCAATTTTCATCAAAAGTACCAAATTATCCTTCCCTCGATTCCCACGAAAAGCGTCCACAGAATATAGTATATTTGTTTTTTCAGCCATTACATTTTTAAAGCGTGTGTGCGCATTTATCAATAAATTACTACTAGTAGTAATTTTTAACGATTTATTTCTTGATTTTTCTTACATTTATCCTGTCACATTGTGAGGAGAATTTGGATCTCTATAATTAACAGAAATGAATTTGAGAGAACTGTGTAAAACTAAAATTTAATATTTGGTGCAGTGTATTTCTCAATTTGTATGTGTAGTGATACCATCTTTGTGTAGTGTATTAGTCATGTCTTTATGTATATCTTATGTAATTAAAAAAAATTAATATTTGGAATTAATAAAAATAAATTTTACTGGGTAAAATTTTATATTAGTGGGAGATTTAAATGGTTTCTTCTTCAATTCTAAAAAAAAAAAAAAGGTTTTTCTTCAAATTATCTAAACAAACATATTTGGAATTTTATGACACTTCATAAGTTGGAATTTTATGACACTTCGTAAGTTCGTATCTTCAATATACTTTAATAGAGTTGGAGACTTTATTGATCAAGATCTAAAAAGATTTATATACACTTTCTTGCTAACTATGTTTTATATACTATGTTTTATTATTTATTGACACTATTACAATTTCTTATAATCAAAATCCAATTAAATTCTCCTACCATTTTAGATATCAAAACTTCATACGTAATATCTTCTTTTATTTGCTACCATTCTGATCAATATTTTTCGCAATATTCTGCTTGTGGAAAAATATTCATTTGAAATGAATCTGATTTTTCTTTGTTGGCTAATTTGTTGAAATAGCAAGGTGCATTAATGGTGTCAAACATGATAGTATATAATTTGCAAATATAACAATAAATCTGATATTAATTATGTATTTTATAGATTTAATGATTTCAATATTAACTTATAAGGTGTTAGAATATAAAACAATAAATTTTTTTAAAAAGAATAATGTTAATATAGACAAACTGTGGTCAGTAACTTACGGAAGATGAACAACATATTATTCCTGCAGCATATTATCAAACATAAGTACATAACAAACAAAGTGATATATATACAAATCACTAATACTTTTTGGACATTTATGTCCGGACATAAAATGAATATATTAATAATCTTAACTTATAATTTATCAAATAAAATAATGGTGTTGATTAATACTCTAATGTATTTATTTAATTAATCTAAACCGTCATTTTTAAAGAGAGAAATATGAATACAAAAAATACGAAATTAAACTAATAAAGTTATTTTGTGATTTTCACTTATCTTTCGGAAATACTATTACTTAATAGATATTTATGCATTCACATGAATTAGATTACTCAAAAAATAATAAATTGAATGAATGTAGAGAAATTATAAAATTAAATAAATAAGTTAAACGGATCAAACCGATTCATTTACCTAAACTAGCTAGATTATGTCCGGATATTTATGTCCGAATAGCATCACTCTATACAAATATATAATCGAAATAAAACATCAGTAACCGAATGGATGCCTCAAAGTAGAAAAGAAAAGAAGAATCTACTATGACAAATATTTTGTCATACTTTTCAAGTTTTACATATTTAACATTCAATATAGGGGTATAGTAGTAATCCAAAATATACAAGATTATTTGACAAAATTTATAGAGTAGACTTTGTAATCTTTGGGATGATTTTAAAAATTTCCCGCATCACCCTTTGTATCGTATCTATAAAACCACAGCAACGAGAGGGAGAGAGAGAGTGTGTTCGAGTTAGAGAGAGAGACACACACACACACATTTCACAGAGTAAGAAAGAAAAATGTTTGCAGCAGAGAATGGGTTGAAGGGAGACCCCAGACTTCAGGCAATCTCCGAGACAATTAGAGTGATACCCCATTTCCCAAAACCAGGTCTTGGAGCACCCCATCTCTCTCTCTCTCTCTCTCTCTCTCTCTCTCTCTCTATTCTTGCTTCTTGGTTTGTATTGTAGTGTGAGGAAGTGTGACACAATGCATGCATTTTTATTTTTTTTGTAGGTATAATGTTCCAAGATATAACCCCTTTGTTTCTCAACCACAAAATTTTCAAAGACACAGTGGACATTTTTGTCGAGAGATACAAAGACATGGGCATTTCTGTTGTTGCAGGTTCAATTCTACTTCTCCCCCATCTCTCTCTCTCTCTCTCTCTCTCCCCCCATTTCACTTTCCATATGACTTTCACTCATATAATATTCCTAGCTTAGTTTTAATTTTGAAAAAATTATATACTATATGTTGAGCTAGAAGTGGAAATGTGGGATAACAATTTGATTGGTGGTGATTTTGTAACTATCTAAATCTGTATTTGATTAGGAATTGAAGCAAGAGGATTTATGTTTGCTCCTTGTATTGCCTTGGCTATTGGTGCCAAGTTTGTTCCACTTCGAAAACGTGGAAAGTTGCCTGGTATGTAAGTATGTGTATGTATGTATGTATGTATGTTTGCTTTCTGGATCTTGGTTGCTTTAATTTTCCAAAAAAAAATGTCTTCTTCAACTTGTTTTATGGCTCAAGCTTGCGCATTTCAATTAGTATTTGATTTGATTTGATTGTTAGATCAAAATCTGTTGTTTGGTTAATTTAATTGTGTAATGTTTTACTCTAGCTGATCCACATCCATCCAATTAGAGGGTAGGAATAGTGAAGTAGATTTTTCTGCATATCAATCTTGCCCTGTCAGTTTGTCTCTAGATTATGTTGTATATGTATCAAGGTTTAATTTGTTGAGGTTAATTAGACAATGGTACTTGAGTGGTTAGCTAGGGAAAAAAAAGACTTAAATTGAATTAAATGTGGGAAATTAATTAATTAATTAATACTCCTTCTCTTCTTCTCAAAATGTCTACTTATTATTCGGCACGAAAATTAAGAATAAAGGTAAAAAAATAAAAAGTGGGTAGGTCCCACCACTTTAAATGGGGTTTGAAGAGTAAATTCTTTTTTTAGTGAAAATTAGATAAATTGAATGTAACGTCATTTAAGAAACACTAATATTTTTTGGACATATATGTTCGGACATAAAATGAATATATTAATAATCTTAGCTTATAATTTATCAAATAAAATAATGGTGTTAGTTAGTACTCTAATGTATTTACTTAATTAATCTAAACCGTCATTTTTAGAGAGAGAAATATGAATACAAAAAATACGAAATTAAACTAATAAAGTTATTTTGTGATTTTCACTAATCTTTCGGAAATACTATTACTTAATAGATATTTCTGCATTCACTTGAATTAGATTACTCAAAAAATAATAAACTGAATGAATGTGGAGAAATTACAAAATTAAATAAATAAGTTAAATAGTTCGAACCGATTCATTTACCTAAACGAGCTAGATTGTGTCCGGACATTTATGTCCAATTAGCACCACTCTTTAAGAAAATGCAGACAAAATGAGCGGGACGGAGGGAGTATATAATTAGGTATAGAAAAATTAATAAATGACATGTGAATGTGAATAATGTGTTGTACTATAGGGAAAGTAATATCAGAAGGTTATGAGCTGGAATATGGTAAGGACTGGCTAGAGATGCATGTTGGTGCTGTACAACAAGGGGAAAAAGCTGTTGTCATTGATGATCTTGTTGCTACTGGAGGCACCCTTTCTGCTGCTATCAAACTTTTAGGTAACAACTAACAACCAACAACAAACAACTATATATATATATATGTATATATATATATGTATGTATTCCTTCCTCAAATTTCAATCAAACTTATACCTATCTGTATGTGCGAATGTACATATATTTTGTGAAGAATGCATGGGGGCGAATGTCGTTGAATGTGCTTGTGTTATTGGAGTCCCCCACCTTATTAAGGTAAACAACACTTGCTTCATTCAAAACTTATTAGTATTTGATTGATTGATTTCATTTTCCGATATGTATGTATCTATCTTTCAGGGACATAACAGGCTAAATGGAAAGCCACTTTACATGCTTGTGGAGCCAACTGAATTACAAAAATAAACTAATGTTGCTGAGCCCGAGCCCGAGCCCGGCCCGGGCCGGTCGACGCTATTTGGCTTCATTCTAAATGTACTGCTACTTTCTGTCTTTACTTTACAAAGGGAAAGAGAAAGGGTTGGACTAGTTAGATTATTTGTTAGTTGTTACTTTCTGAAAAGAGTTGAGGCGATGCGAGCTTTGTTAGAAAGTTGCAGTTTTGGCTTATTTCTTAAAAGTTTTGATAGATTACACCAATTTTCTTGTCTGTTTCCAACTTGGATTTTTCTGGGGCTGTAAAAAATGAATCCATCAAATATCAACCCTTTCATTCAAACAACGCCTCTTTTCATTTCTTTTGCAGCTTTCAACTTATTACACACTTAAAACTTTATTACATTACACTTTAGTAGACTATGTACTATCATTGCATTCAAGGAGTTCCAGCAGCAACTGTAGCAGCACGCCGTTTCGAATTGGGACCATATTACTCTCTCTCTCTCTCTCTCTCTCCATCAAGTAATAAAGAGTGTCTTTTTATGATGAACTATAAACAAGGATGGAGGCAATTTACACATGGATTCATGTGGTACCACCAAAAAGGATTCATTTGTTCGTAGGTTGTGGCATGCAGTTTACTAAAAAGCTCTATGCAAAATATACAGCTACTTAGCATAACGCCTTGACATCTACCATCATCTAAAGCTATCACTGGTCGAAGCAGATTCATCGACTGTTATTTAGGGACTGCGTCTCTAGTGCGCCACTGTCAACGACCACTAACATGTTTATAAGGAACATCATAATGCTAGACCGCACATTATTTTTCAACAACTAGTGCAAAAGGAAAAACCAATTTTCATACCAAAGCTCAAGATTTAAGGTCTCATATCCATAGAGCAACTTAAATCTTACAAATATTGTAAATGATACAATTTACCTCTTCAAGTGTTGCCCTAAATTTTGGGCTGCGAGAATCCCTTGTAGTTGTAGGAGGATGAACGGAGGTTATTCCGACTGAAGACACTTTAGCTGCAACAGAAATTTGACAATAAAGTTAGCAATAACAAGATCCCTGATTACTACTTCCACAAGTTTATATGTAAGCTGAAGAAATTTTGCAAAGATCCAACGAGGAAAGGATATCCGTATTCAATTTGCGTGTTTCAAATCCAAATTCAAGAACCATGATAAAAGCACCTTCCAATTATATACGTATATAATAAGAATTTCTGGTGATTGATTGATCGTATAGCAGCTGAAACCCTGTAAAACTATCCCTTCAAAAATGCGAAGAAAGTGAAACTAAAGAGACAGAAGAGGTCCACTACCACCATACCACCATAAGTATGAAAAAGAGAGAGAGAGAGAGAGAGAGAGAGAGAGAGAGAACAATTACAACTTCACCAGCAATGGTTTGGACAAACACTCAATTAATGATACCTGTAGCAAAATCCATCGCTGATTAGAAACATTCTCTCACACCCAAGACAAATGAGAAGCTAATTGACAGACTGAAAGTGTCATAATTATTTCTCCATCACAATTTTGTCATAGGTAGCCTAAAATTATGACTAAAATTGCACACTGACCCAGTTTATACAAAGACTTGACGAGTGTATCAAATCTTAATTGCTTTGAAAACTACTCTACCAAACAAGGGGCGTATTAGAAGGAAAACTTTGACATGGGCGAATGCCGTCTCAAAATCTGTCTAAATGGATGAAATACAATAAGCCTGTTGGAATTGTCTTGTGAATATCATCCAGCTGCAACTACATAGGAACTGAAGCACAAATGAACAGAGAGCTTGGAGTTGAAAACAGACAGAACAGAATACATAATATGGAATCTGAATCTCACAACGTTGCAAGTACAACTCAGAAGGGAGGGCATTGTGATGCAGTAGCTCCTTCCCCTGCATCTTTAGCCAAAAGTCTGTCTAAACTCTTTGTCGCGATAGGCCAAATAGCTTGCATCCCAAATTTGCATACACAATAAATAGCTACTTTAATGTTGAAGTAATGAATATCAATGAAGTCCGCTTAGTAAGAAACTTAAGCATAGCATATGATGCCAAAGATATGCATCATCATTTCAAACAAATAACTTATGAGCACCGCGGCTCGAGCTCAATCAATTCTTCAACAACATCAAGTTATCACCAAAGGCATATTGACACTTTACAAGGCGTGATTTTTTCCATTAAGACCTCATCTTGTGTTTTATCTGACTCCATTCAATTCGAAGATGATTTCGTTATATATGCTTCAAAATCTTTAGTCAATTGCACTCTAAAATTCAGAAAGATCCACTCCAAAATATTAGAAAAGGCAGCAGCTTTTTGCAGTTTGTTCATGCAGAGCTAGAACTATTCATATATTACTCATCAAACCAATCAATTGGCTTAATTAATTGGTTAGAGAATTAAAATTAAACATCAAAACACCAAGCATTCAAATTATTTAGGGCTTATTCATAATAGATTCAGGAAAAAGGCATACCAAAAAAGAGGCAGAGGGGGGCTGGAATCCTTGCTCAAAAGGCAAATGCAGAATTCCACCAATGCCGCCGGAATCTGTTAGAAATATTTCGCGCCTTTCTCTCAGAAATTTCGCCCGACATATGAACTGCAATAATATCAAAGAAGATGATTTCTCTTCTTTGGACTTTCAGCGAACACTTGGAGTGCAACAGACTGCAAAACATAGATAGATAAAGAAGCAAACAAGATCGTTGTGTCAAATTGAGGTCGGAATTCCCACGGCTGTGTGTGTGTGTGTGTGTTTATGCATTGAGGAGTTTGCTTTAGAATCTCTGGTTTACTGATTTGATTCCCACGAATTCATTGCATTATAATTTAATCACCATTAAAATGAAAATTAAAAATCACATTTATTCCATAAAAATTAAAAGTAGGAAAAAAACATGCACTTGTATAAACAAAAACAAGAAAATAAAGACAAGATAGAAAGAGGGTGGCAAATAAACTAGAAAAAAGGAACCCTTGTGAAAAAAATTATTTATGGTCCGAGGAATTTATGGTTTGGATAATCTAATATATTATTTTATTGTGAAAAAAAAGATACACATCACACTTTTGGTTCAGATGCTTTGTCCCAAAAATGGTTTGAGGCAATTATGAGGCAAAGCGGAATGTGGTGGTATCGTGGTGGAGTTTTTCTATGTTCGTCGAAATGCTAATACAATAGTTTATAATCTAGCAAATTACGCTATTAATGATCAAATCTAATAATTTGGGAGTCGAACTTTCTGTCTTGACTCTTAAACATCGTTTATGCTGATTAGTCTAGTAAATGGAAGTTATTCCTTCCCTTAGAAAAAGCTGTGTCTCTAGGAGATAAATTAGTACTTCCTCTGTCCCGCTATTAGTGGTTCATTTTCCTTTTTGGATTGTTCCGCTATTATTGATCCGGACCCAAAATAACAAAAATTAACCCTTTAAAAGTGTAGATCCTACCACTTTTCTATCATTTACAATTTCTTTTTAATATCGGTGTCCAAAAAGTATGAGCCATAATAACGGGAGGAAGGAGTATAATATTTTAGGTTTTGAGAAAAAAAAATAAAATAACGTTATTGGGTAAAAGAAAGTCTTGCTCCACTGTGTTAATGTTAATAATTAATAATGCTAGTGAGTTATGTTATCGTAATTAGTAAGTAGTTATTGTTATTAATTATACTCCTTTACAAAATTCTACTGCTTGTTTTCCTCAACGAAAATATTTGTTATGAAAAACAGGAAATCAAAGCCATTGTTGTCCCCAGCATAAGTATGGTGCACCCTCACTTTTGTCCAAAATCTTAGTGAGGGAGGGGAGAGAGAGAGAGAGAGAGAGAGAGAGGGAGGGAGGGAAGTGTGTATTTGTGTGTACGAGTAGTACCAATACCCCCCTTACCCATACATCATCATCTCTCTCTTCTCTTCTTCACCCTTCCACATACACACACACTCTCTCTCTCTCTGCAATTATGGTGAATTATCAACATTGAAAATCGATGATGTGTAAACTGGTAGAGAAGTGAGAGATATTTTATCCATACATATATATTTAATTCAATATACGAATAATATAACAAACTGTTTCTCTACAAACCTAATCATTCATCACTACAATGAAGCACCTTCACCACCACGACGCCGCCGTCTCCTCCTCTGATGGCGCCGCTCCATCCACGCCCCCCTCGCCCTCTCCATCGCCCTCCAATCGCTCATCCGGGAAGCCGTCAGTCGCCGTTGAGGATCCGTCGCGCGACGCCGCCGCCGCCTCCGCCGCCTCATCCTCCTCATCATCAGCCGCCACCGCCTCCACCGGCGACTCTGTTGTCGTCGAGCGCCGAGGAGACTACTCCGCCCTCTGCAAATGGACCATTGCTAATTTCCCCAAAATCAAATCGCGCGCACTCTGGAGCAAGTATTTCGAAGTCGGGGGTTTCGATTGCCGGTTGCTAATTTACCCCAAGGGTGATTCACAGGCGCTCCCTGGATACGTTTCCATCTACTTACAAATCATGGACCCCCGAAACACTGCATCTTCCAAGTGGGATTGTTTCGCCAGCTATCGTCTCTGCATTGAGAATTTATTGGATGCTTCAAAATCTGTGCACCGAGACAGTTGGCATCGGTTCTCGTCCAAGAAGAAGTCCCACGGCTGGTGTGATTTTGCCTCGCTTAATTCTCTTCAGGACCCTAAGGTTGGATTCATGCATTTGTATAATGATTGCATACTTATCACGGCGGATATATTGATACTTCATGAGTCATTTTCTTTCTCGCGCGATAGCTATGATTTGCAGGCGAATAACCTGTCGTCTATAGGTGGTGGTGGTGGAGGGAACGGCCCGGTCGTTGGGGATTCTTTGAGTGGGAAGTTCACTTGGAAAGTGCATAACTTTAGTTTGTTTAAGGAGATGATTAAGACACAGAAAATAATGAGCCCAGTTTTTCCTGCTGGGGAGTGTAATTTGCGAATCAGTGTGTATCAAAGTGTGGTGAATGGGGTGGAGTATTTGTCCATGTGCTTGGAGAGTAAGGACACGGAGAAGAACTCGTTGCTGTCCGATAGGAGTTGCTGGTGTTTGTTCAGGATGTCAGCGTTGAATCACAAGCACGGTGCTGGCTCAAACCATGTGCATCGGGACAGCTATGGGCGGTTTGCTGCGGACAATAAGAGTGGGGACAACACGAGTTTGGGTTGGAATGATTACATGAAAATGGCAGATTTTCTGGCACCTGAATCAGGGTTCTTGGTGGAAGACACTGCAGTTTTTAGCACTTCATTTCATGTTATTAAGGAGTTGAGCAGTTTTACAAAGAGTGGTACTTTGGTTGGTGTGAGGAACGGGGGCAATGTGAGAAAATCAGATGGACATATGGGGAAGTTTACCTGGAGAATAGAGAATTTTACCCGCTTGAAGGATCTCTTGAAAAAGAGAAAGATTACTGGCCTTTGCATAAAAAGTAGGAGGTTTCAGATTGGGAATCGGGATTGCCGTCTTATTGTTTACCCCAGAGGTACTTAATGAAACTTCAATTAGAAAACGGAAAAAGTATTAGTTTGCTTAATTCGTATAGCCATCTTGCCACTTGTTTTCTTGTATCATTATGACAATAGGTTGATGTTTGATCTCTGTTTTTGTGTTCCAAGAAAGGTATGTATTGTTTCGGCCAAGTATGCTTAGTTTGCTATCTAGATATGTTCTAATTTTGGAAATTTCCCTAGAAAGTCATGTACTAAATCGTTTCTTGAATTGAGGTTCATGATGTGCACTTGCATAAACATGTTAATAATAAATAACTCAAGAGTTGATACTGCTTAAATTCTTACTTTGTCGCGCCTCTCTGTCAGGTGTAACTAGATAAATGGATTAGGAAAAGTGCTAGATTCTGAAAGGCACTGCTTATGTCAGTGTTAAACTTTAATAGGAACTATTAACTAGCCTGGCATTATAGGCAATTGGTTCATTGGTTGTGAATGATGCAAAATGGGGGCATTTAAGAATTGGTTAATTTTTTTTTTTTCATATTTTACAGTATAGTGAATATTAAATTATGTTCTCTTCAAAAAAAAAATATTAAATTATGTTTAAAGTAGTTCGTTTCTAAACCACCAATCAACCACTTTCCTGAACATAGAATACCCTCTTGCATTAAATGTATTGTGATTTATTTCTGTCTAGAGGGACCAGCATAGGACCATGAAGATTTAGCAGCTCGGACTTCTCAGATATTGCTATGGTGGTCATTCAATATTGGACCTGTAAGGCAGTGAGTAGAGTGAGCTATACAGCCTGGGTTGAAGATGCTAAATGGCTTTAGCAAGAAATTGTCGCACACTAGTATATGTATGAGCAAACTAACAGATAACTGTCAAGAAGCTCCGAAGTGCATGAAGAAATTATTTGTGAGAAAGGTCTAACATCACAAGAGATATTTTGAGTGCTCTGATGAGAACCACCGAAATATAGTAACAGCTTCCAAACTCCCTTTGATGGTGCTTTATATCAATCGGTCATTGCTCCTGTACTACTCCATTTAAAATGTGGTTTATGAACTTTTCCAATCAGTGAACAAGATAAGTATGTAAGAACATGCTTTGGTGGTTCATTTCATTTTTATAGGTAATAATCAAATCCGATTGCTGAGCTTTTAACCTGCATACAAATGGCAAGTTTATAAGAGAACATAACCAGGACCTTGAAGCTAACTTTGTCTAATCTAGGAATTCTCTCTCTCTCTCTCTCTCTCTCTCTCTCTCTCTCCCTCTCTCCCCCTCTCTCTCTCTCTGCGCTACCAAGTTCTCTTTACCCTTTTCTTCGTTTTTCTTCGGCTCCCTTATTTCTGTTTCTCCTAAATTTTATTCAATCCAAAACTCACACTTGTTCTATTTTTCTTTGTGTATTAATCTATTTAGCTCATTCATGGTCTCTCTCACAGCTGACAGCATATGTGTTGTTAACATAGAAAAGAGATGATGGACAAAGTAATCTTAATAGAATCCTGATTATATTTTTCTTTGCTATTCAACTACTGAACTTATTTTTGAGCTTATCTGAAATTTGCTTACATAATCCGTACACTTCTGAGTTCTAAACTGATCAACTCTTTTTTATGCTTCTGATATCAGGACAGTCTCAGCCTCCATGCCACCTTTCAGTGTTTCTTGAAGTTACAGACTCGCGAAATACTAACAGTGACTGGAGTTGCTTTGTGAGCCATCGTTTGTCAGTTATCAATCAAAGAATGGAGGATAAGTCTGTTACTAAAGAATCTCAGAATCGCTATTCCAAGGCTGCAAAGGACTGGGGTTGGCGCGAGTTTGTGACCCTTACTAGTCTCTTTGATCAGGATTCTGGATTTCTAGTCCAGGATACTGTTATCTTCTCTGCTGAGGTTCTTATATTGAAAGAAACATCCATTATGCAGGACTTCACTGATCAAGATACCAACTCACAAAATTTGTGTTCTTCATTAGACAAAGCTGGAAAGAGGAGTTCGTTCACATGGAAGGTGGAGAACTTCTTGTCTTTTAAGGAAATAATGGAAACTAGAAAAATTTTCAGCAAGTTCTTTCAGGCTGGTGGTTGTGAGCTTCGAATTGGTGGGTGGTTCTTTTAAAGCTCACATTTTTTGAGTTGACATTACTGTAGCAGATGTGGATTTATGGTAGACGACTTATTCATAATTTTTTTGTCCACACCTTTGATTATGCAGGAGTTTATGAGTCCTTTGACACAATATGTATATACTTGGAGAGTGACCAATCAATTGGTTGTGAGCTTGAGAAGAATTTTTGGGTGAAGTATAGGATGGCTATTGTGAATCAAAAGAATCCATCTAAAACTGTTTGGAAGGAGTCTTCCATTTGTACAAAGACATGGAACAATTCTGTTCTTCAATTTATGAAGGTATCTGACATGATGGAAGCTGATGCTGGGTTTTTGCTTCGTGATACGGTTGTCTTCGTCTGTGAGATCCTGGACTGCTGCCCGTGGTTTGATTTTGCTGATCTGGAGGTTAGTATGCTTTTTTAGAACCGTGTTCTTGCGAACTCCTCTGTATTGTCCCACAAAAATGCAACAGATATTGGCTGCACATTGGTCGTGTCCACTTTCTTTAATTGTTTGAATAAACTATTTCACATCTTGAAAACTCGCATTTGTCCTTAAAAGATCATCTGTAGGCAGTTTTCTTAGATGGTGTGACTATTTTCAATTACTGGCGAGAATCTTGAATAAAGTTTATTTTCAATAGACTGCATGGATCTGGAGAAGTGTTTACAAATACACTTGCTATTTATTATGGTCCTTATAGATCTTATCTTGGTATAATAGTGTGTGAGTTCTATCTTTCTTGGAATCGTTAATGAATCCTGGAATTTGTGAAAGAAGTGCTGTCTTTTCCTTCTATTTCTTTAAGAGCTTTAGAATTAATGAGTTGATAAAATCCTTTTGAACGAGATGAGTATATTATTTATTTCCTAAATCATGGCCTACTTTTATGATGCTCTTGTTATGTGATGCTTCCTCTGCCTTCCTAGAGTGCAACTGTTACTAGAGGTTTTGTTTTCATCAGCTGTTTATTCCAAAATCAAACAATGTTTCTACTCAAATTTGTCCCTTTGATTTTCTCACTTTGAGAGAGATGCTTTATCAATATCTCGAACATCCAAAGATCATGTGCCGATTTAACTTGGTAGATATTCTTTTCCTTCCAGGTTTTTGCTTCTGAAGACGATGAAGATGCTTTGACAACTGACCCTGATGAACTAATTGATTCCGATGATAGTGAAGGTCTAAGTGGAGATGAAGAAGACATCTTCAGAAATCTTCTATCCAGGGCTGGATTTCACCTTACTTTTGGGGATAATCCATCTCAGCCTCAGATCACTTTAAGAGAGAAACTTCTAATGGATGCTGGAGCCATAGCTGGTTTTCTAACTGGACTTCGTGTTTATCTTGATGACCCTGCAAAAGTGAAACGCTTGCTTCTTCCTACAAAGTTATCTGGTAGTGATGATGGGAAGAAAATGAATAAGAATGAGGAATCTTCGCCCAGTTTGATGAATTTGTTGATGGGAGTCAAAGTTTTGCAACAAGCGATAATTGATTTACTTTTGGATATAATGGTTGAGTGTTGCCAACCGTCGGAAGGGACTTCTAGTGATGATTCGTCCAATGTTAGCTCTAAACCTTTGCCAGACAGCAGTGGTGCGATTAGTCCACTGGAGTCTGATGGTGAGAATGAAACAGCAGGATCTGCACTGCTTTCTGTGGATGAGAGATTAGAGCTTGGAACTGGTGAAAGTGTAAGCATGTCGGCTGTACAAAGCTCCGATATGAACAGGATTAATGTAGGTGCAAAAGCTGTTCCTGGACAGCCTATTTGTCCGCCAGAGACATGTGCTACTCTTTCCAATGAATACCAGTCTCATCAATCCAAGGTATAGTCGCAATATCTGGTATTCTATTATAATCTTATTGCTTAATGTATAAATTGATGAAAGAGCTTTCCGTTCAGGCTAAGTGGCCAGAGCAATCGGAGGAACTTCTTGGATTGATTGTCAACTCCCTGAGAACACTTGATGGAGCTGTCCCTCAAGGTTGTCCAGAACCAAGAAGGCGGCCACAGTCTGCCCAAAAGATTGCTCTTGTATTGGATAAAGCTCCCAAGCATCTACAGCCAGACCTTGTTGCTTTGGTTCCAAAATTAGTTGAGCATTCAGAACATCCACTTGCTGCTCGTGCACTTCTAGAAAGGCTTAAGAAGCCGGATGCAGAACCTGCACTACATTTGCCAGTAAGATAGTCTGCAGTTTCTTCCCGTATTGTTGTTTCTTTAGTTAAAACATTTGAGGTGATCTGTATATGACATGACAATTCACTGAGTTTTGCATCTGTTCAATGTTACCACTTGTAGCTCATATTAGAAAATCCTTAATTTCCCAGGTTTTGGGGGCACTTACTCAGTTGGACTGTAGCAGTGAAGTATGGGAGCATCTTCTGTTCCAGTCACTGGAGCTTTTGGCCGATTCTAATGGTGAAGTCCTTGCAGCAACGGTGGATTTTGTATTTCAAGCTGCATTGCACAGTCAACATCTTCTTGAAGCAGTAAGTGTAAAATGAGAGAGATCAGAACCTTCCATTTTCTTCCTGATTTGTCTTTCCACCTTCTTGTTGGGCTGAGTATACAATGAAAATTTGAACTCCATTGCAGGTGAGATCGGTACGAGGGCGACTAAAGCATTTGGGTACTGAGGTATCTTCATGTGTGTTAGATTGCTTAAGCAGGACTGTTAATAGTTGTGCAGATATTGCTGAATCTATTATTAGAGATATTGATTGCGATGACAGTACTAGTGATAGTTTGCAATCAGGGATCTTTATATTTGGTGAAAGTGGGCCTGTTTCCGAAAAATTACATTCAGGAGAAGAGCAACATTTTCATGTTACTCGTCATTTTTCTGATATTTACGTTCTGATCGAGATGTTATCCATACCTTGCCTTGCAATTGAAGCTGCTCAAACTTTTGAGAGAGCTGTAGTTCGTGGAACTTTTGTTCCTCAATCTGTAGCAGTGGTTTTGGAAAGACGCCTTGCTAGACGATTGAATTTGACTTCCCAATACGTTGCTGAAAATTTCCAGCAGCCTGATGATGAAGCCATTGAGCAACTGAGAGCACAAGCAGATGATTTTGCTTCAGTTCTTGGTCTTGCCGAGACATTAGCACTTTCCAAGGATCCACGGGTTAAAGGATTTGTAAAAATTCTTTATACTGTGTTGTTCAAATGGTATGCTGATGAGTCTCACAGATTAAGGATGCTAAAGAGGCTGGTTGATCGTGCAACAAATACTGCAGATGCTAGTCTTGAAGTAGATTTATATTTGGAGATTTTGGCTATCTTAGTATCTGAGGACCAGGAAGCGGTGAGACCAGTCCTGAACATGATGAGGGAGGTTGTTGAGCTTGCAAATGTTGATCGGGCAGCTCTTTGGCATCAGTTATGTGCCAGCGGAGATGAGATTCTCCGTATCCGTGAAGAAAGAAAGGTGGAAGTAGCTAGTGCAGCTAAAGAAAAAGCTGTTTTATCTCAGAGGCTGGGTGAATGTGAGGCTTCTAATAGTCGCCTGAAGGTAATTATTTTCCTTATAAAATTCCCCTAGAAAATCATTGCTACTATTAACTATTTCCCTCTGGCATCGCAGTCTGATATGAAAGCTGAGATGGATCGCTTTGCTCGGGAAAAAAAAGAGCTGGCTGAGCAGATACAAGAAGTCGAGAGTCAAATTGAGTGGGTTCGCTCAGAGAGAGATGATGAAATCACAAAGCTTAAGGCTGAAAAGAGAACATGTCAAGACCGTCTCCATGATGCAGAAGCACAACTCTCCCAGTTGAAATCTCGAAAACGTGATGAATTAAAGGTCAGTCTGAGTCCGATATCTTTGAAATCGGTAGAAATCGTGAAATAGTCTCTTCATTTTTTGTAGGGGATGTAAATACAAACTGGTTTAATGATGTAGGTTTAACTATATTCTTAACATGACAATTGGAGGACATGGCTTTCCTTAATTTAATATTATTTGGTTGCGTGTTAGCTCTGGCCTTGGAATAGGCAAGGTATGATTTCCGTTATAAAGATGCTCTGCTGTCAACTGTCTGTTGCAGAGGGTAATGAAGGAGAAAAATGCTCTTGCTGAGAGACTAAAGAGTGCTGAAGCAGCACGGAAACGATCTGATGAAGAGTTGAAAAGAATTGCCACAGAGAATGTGAGTCGTGAAGAGGTACGACAATCGCTGGAGGATGAGATTCGTAGGCTGAGACAAACAGTTGGGCAAACAGAAGGGGAGAAGCGCGAAAAGGAGGATCAGATTGCTAGATGTGAGGCTTATATTGATGGGATGGAATCCAAATTGCAGGCCTGCCAGGTGGTGGCTTGAACCCAACTTGATTTAAAATAATAATTTTGTGATAATTTATTGTTGAAATATTTATGGAGAGAATGAAAAAGGTAAACAATAATGCTGACATATTGTGGTCGTGTTTGTATCAGCAATACATTCATCATGTTGAGGGCCAAGTTCAGGAGGAAATGTCGCGACATGCTCCTCTATACGGTGCTGGGTTGGATGCTTTGTCAATGAAGGAGCTGGAAACGCTATCACACATCCATGAAGAAGGGCTGAGGCAAATCCAACAACGTGTAAGTAGTCATAATCTCTCTCACACACACGGATTGTACCCTCCCCCCACTCCACCTCCTATGGCTGTTGGATTCGTCCCGAATGGTGTTGGGATTCATGGCAATGGTGGTACCGGAGCCTGGTTCAGCCAGTAGAGCCCATGCCACCTGTCCTCTGCGGCTGGACTGTTGGTTGATATACACATATATAACATAAATACCCAAATCAAGGGATCATTTGTCTAGTTTTTGAGTTTGGCTATACTAGCTAGCTAGGCATTTTAACCGGTAGAGAGCCTCGAGAAAAGTTGTTTGACGCCTTAGGGAAAATATTGATATTGGTCTCTCTCTGTAGGCTGTGAATCCAATAGCAAATGCCATAATTGAGTTTTTTTCCTCTTCTATTGATTAGAGGCAGTTAGAAATTTTTTGCCAATCTTACGTTCTTGCAAGATGGAACATCGTTGCCATTGCATTATAAGCATGACATGCATTGAAGCAGTGAAATACGAGATGAAAACATATATAGGCCATGCATGTATTTCAAGATTTGTGCCTTTTTTTATTTTATTTTGAATTGTTCTACAGGAAATTTTAAATGCCGCGTAACGGTGGACTTGAACCCAAGATCTAAGATTTGTGCCTTTTTATTAGACTTGTAGATTGCTTATTGGAGAACTAAGAGAAGGGTGGTAGGTTTTGAAAAGTTTTTAGGTTTCAAGTGTTGGATAAAAATATAACCTCGCTTAAACTTTTGCAGTAAATAAATTAATTATCACAGAAAGTAACCATGTATTTTTCCTTGTTTTCTTTGTTATTCAATCAGTTTTTAGAACTTGTGTTATTATTTCTTCCTCTGTGTTAATCAATATTGAAAATGCAATAGCATATGCAAATTTTAAGGTTAAATAGTAGTATTGTGTTTAAATATTCGTATATGAGAAGATAAGATTCGCAGAATAAATGCCAATTTAAAGCAGAAGGGTGGTAGAGGCCATGGAGAGAGAGAGAGAGAGAGAGAGATAGAGAGATAGATAGAGATGTCATGATTTTGGTATGGACTTGTTTTGCTGCAATGACTGACTATATATTTGGTAATGAGATTAAATATGGGTGAATTTTTCAATGGCAAAACAGGATTAGCGCACACAAATTATAAAATCAAGCATTACAAAAAACAAGTTACAATTTCCCCCTCTTGTATATTAAAGATGTACTATTTTATTTATCTTGTATTCTAACGATATCAATGCGTAAATACGTATATTATTTGGAATGAAATAGTGGTGTGAAATGAGACGAAAAATAAAAATCCATAGACTGAAAAAATGCATGTTAATGTTACTACTAGAAAAGAGGTAGGTAGGTAAGTAAGTTAAGTCGAATTAATTAATTAATTAATTAAGCTAAAGACGTAACCTAACATTAAGCCTCCTTAGCCAGACAGAATGAAAGACCATATTCAAGACATCATAGCGCTGCGATGGCCTATTTATTACAAAATGCCTCTTGACTTCTTTGACTCGTTTCCGCTTCTCCTCGTACTCCGCCGCCCCTATCCCCTCCAATATCTCCTTTATCTCCCCTATCCTCCCCGTCGGAATCTCCACCGAGAACGTGCTCCAGTCGAGCACGTCACTGAACGGCGGGGGGTACCCGTCGGAGATGATGACGGGCACGCACCCCACGTGCATCGACTCCACCAGCCTCGGGCTGGCTACCTCGTACCCACTCGGGCACAGGCAGTATTTCGCACGTGCCATGAGGTCGAAGTAGCTGACGTTCTTGGGGAGATATTCGTGGACCTGGACGTCGTCGTCTTTGCCTTTCCACTGCTTGAGGAGGGCTTTCCTTATGGAGCCGTGGGCGCCGCCGGCAAAGAAGGCCAGGATGGATTTCGACTGGTTGAGGTCCGGCGGGTTGAGGGCCGGATGCATCACTTTGATCTCCGGCAAGGTGACGTCACGCGCCGGATTGAATCCTTCGGAGACGTTGGCGTTGCAGAGGACTCGGATGAGGTTCTTGAAGAGCTTGGGTTTGCCAGCTGTGGCAGATGGCCCCTGCATGCATGCATGCATGCAGTAATTAAGTAATTAATTAATTAATTATTTCAGTGTGCGGGTGTTGGCCTAGAGGTAGAGTGGTTAATGTCCGAGGCCAAAGGTCCACCGTGGCGCGGTCTTTAAATTTGATTGCTAATTTATTAAAACATATGAATATAATACTTATAATTAATTACTTGAACAAATTGTGCATGCATGCATGCATGCATGCATGTGTCGTCTTCAATACAATACGTACCCAATCATGGCATGAAACAATGAAATGATCGGCGCCGGCGCTCCGGTTCCAATAAGGATACTTATTGGCCAAAACGGTGACGTAGTCCTCGACGACGTTGCGGAGGCGTCCGGGGTGGTAGTCTCCGGTGGGGCGGTAGAGATAGTGGACGATGTGGGTGATGGAGACAGGGAGGAGGAAGACGTGGGCGTCATCGGGGTGGGCGGCCGCCATGCTACTCCGGTGGAGCTCGTCGATGACGTGGCCTTCAGTGGAGTATATGTTTTTGGCGGGAGCCCAGTGGAATAGAGGGAGCTCACCTTCTCTGTACACCCATACTTTCAACCTCTTTTCCATCTCCACGTAGCTCCTATATATATATATATACATACTGATTACTAGTGAGTATGAGTATGAATATGAATATGATGAGAGAGAGTGAGAAGAAGAAGATGATGATATAAGTATGAATATGAATATGATGTGAGAGAGAGAGAGAGAGAGAAGAAGAAGAAGATGATATATGCATGATGAGGTATATACTGACTGCTACAGAAATCAGAATATGAATATGAATATGATGAGAGAGAGAGAGAGAGAGAGAGAGGATGATATATGCATGATGAGGTAATTAAGAAAGATGGAGATTCTCAACTGATGGAAAGCATAAGGGTTTCGATAAATGGAGCCTCTTGGAATGAAATAATTATTGGGTAAGGGTGTGGTCATCATCATGTAACTGCGCCTTCTTCCAGCTTCAAGAATGGCTGCTCGAGCTCCACCTAGTTCTTCCTCTCTCTTCTCTAATGCTCCACCATTTTTCTGCCCATTAATCCATCAATCAATTCATCTCACTAAATGTTTATGTATACATACTTAAATTCTCACTCACAATCAAATTAGTTAGTCAAGACAACAACTTCATCAATGATTCCACAGTTTCCCCTTCTCCCGACTGTACATGCATATCACACACACAAGATCTCTCTCTCTCTCTCTCTCTCTCTCTCACACACACACACACACACAGACACATTATCATTGATGTATGGAACTATATATACCTGTCTGTCATGATCAGCAGTGGGAAGCGTGGGCGAGAAAGAGAGGAAATGGAAGTGAAAATTGAGGAATGAAACGAAAAGAATGAGAAAAATAGAAGGATATACGAGTTGTGACGCCGGAAACTTTAATCTTGCCATTTCTAAGGTTTCCTTTTATGGTCATCTATGCGCTTCTGCTCATTTCCTGCAATCTACAACTCCTCCATAGATGGTGATGTGTGTGTGTGTGTGAGAGAGAGAGAGAGAGAGAGAGAGAGAGGAGAACTCTAAGTGAAGAAGGCGACTTTCTTGTTATTTTCATCCCATAATTAATTATGGTGTTTATCTTCTAACTGAATTTTTGGATGACTGTTAACAGAAAATGTACATAAAAACTTCATTTGAAGAGAAAACTATAAAGAAATAGAGTTTATCCTCTCCTTCAAATTAATAGAGGCTAGAGCTGAGAAAATATGAAAAATACAATTACGTGACATGATAGTGGAGAAAAAGCGATCGAGAATCTTGCGATATATCCCTTAATTGGCGTAACAATTTTGTGTTCATTATCACTTAATTTCTAGTAATATTACGTTTCAAAGACCAAAATTCTAGTAATATTACGTTTCGAAAGGAAAAAAAAAAACATCTTGTAATATTAAATATTGCATAATAAATTTCATAATATTTTCATAATTGGGTTCAAATTAGATTTTTATTTGTTATTTGGGTTAATTTGGTTATGGATATTAATTAGTTTATGTTGTAATTGAGTTCAATTAATTGTACTCGTTGGAAATATAATAAAAATATGACACAAATATATATATATAGAGGAATGATATGCCGCTCACCTTCCGTGAGCACCTTTCGTGGGCACCGATCACCGTTCGTCCATATTAGCATCATTCTTTTTAATTTTTTTATTGATTTATATTTTAATACCCTAAAAATTAATATTCGAATAATTAATTATACACAATACATAAAATTAAAGCTCGATTTCTCTTATTATTCATTTCTTTGAAGTTAGAGGGAAAATGAACAAATTGAGCTTTGATTTTTATGTATTTTGTATATTTAATGATTCAAATATTAATTTTTAGGGTATTAGAATATAAATCAATAAAAAAATTAAAAAGAATGATGCTAATATGGACGAACGGTGATCGGTGTATTTAAAGCGTGCTCACTAAGGTGAGCGACATATCATTCCTCTATATATATATATTTATATATATATATATATATATATATATATATATATATATATAGCTCAAATATAGAAAATGTTAGCATTCTATATATTTGCTTTGTTTTTTTTTTTTTTGAGAAAGAATATATTTGTGTTACTATTACGGAAAACCTTTAATTAGCTAAAACTAAGTACGCGTACCTAAAAGGTTTTAAAGAAAATTAACGTTATATAATATTGTGTTGTGCAACTAGTTAAATAAAACGTGTTTGATTCAAATTAATGACATGATCATTCCATTAATTAAGCTATATATCCTCTTTGTAATTAAAGCCCTGGTTTGTACTCGTAACTGAATTTCTTCCTACTTGAACTTGTAGAGTACTTTTAATGGAAATTGATCGAACTTTTAGATGAGGGGTGAATATAGTTTAAAAAGTATTTTTACTTGTCCAATTAACCAATATTTTAGAAATTAATAAAAATTTCCTTCAAAAAAAAAAAGAAAAAAAATCGAAATTGTAATTGAACACGATACATGATTGGTTGCGCTAGGATTAGTCTCATCATTTATGTAAAGGAACATATTCGTTCATTTAATTTTCCGTTGTACTCGACCATTAAATTGGTTTTATTGTTGCGTCTGGAACTTAATTTGCACCAAATCACATGATGATACATTTTATAAAAATCTCTGCCAATATTTAGTCATTTTACAGACCATAACAATATTTGAGGCACCAATCAATACAATTATTTGCAAATCAATAAGCCAAGCAAGCAAGCAATATATAATATATACAAGACAATTAAAGAATAGTACTATATACTCCTTCCGTCCCTCGTAAACATGTCTTTCTTTTCTTTTTGAAACCCCCCCTCCCCCAAAAAAAATGCCTTTCCTTATTTGGACAACAATTCTCAATATTACCCTTACCATATCTTCTTATTTACTCTAATACTTGAAATGGTCCACCACTATCAACCTAATTATCAATTAAAAAACATCCAACTACCTAAAATGTGACTATTTTTCCACTCAATACACTTGACTAGATTTTCTTAAAACTCGTGCCACTCCAATAAAGACATGTATGTGAGAGATTTCTTCTGTATGAGAATGAAAAAATTAATACGAATAGGAGGAGTTTGAAGACATGGAGAGAGAAGGAGCCCTTGAGGTGTACTTACTGAGTAGATGAAGGAAAATTAGTTAAAGCTAGGTAGGTAGGTTGATTAAGATCGAGAAGAGAGTTTGGCAAGTAGTGCTTTGATACCATGGACGTCAGATTGAGATTGGAGAGTGTTAGCATCTGCAGCAGCTTCTTCAGAGAGAATGGCAGTGGGTATAACATGGTGGAGAGGATAGCTTCTGCAGTTGGTGTGAATGTATTTAGCAGCATTCAGGCCATATCCCTTGAGGATTACTGTTGTGTGGAGGCCACCGAAATTCCCCTCGTAGTCCGAATCTCCCGACTCTCCCACAAAAACCACAGCTTTTGACAGCTCCATCCCCCACCTCACATGCAGATACCTCAGGGCTTGAGCTCGAGAAGCAAGCACCGGTATCACGTTTATCATTTCCCCGTTTCTGCAGTATACACCGTTGCACCGCAAAGCCTGAATTCTCATCAATCGCCTCAGTTCCCTGAATGGAGGGACCTGCATCATCCATCATTACTCATTATTCATTATTCATATCCATCCATCAACACACACACACACATATTTATATTGTATTGATGGGATTAATTTGAAGTTACTTACCAAAGCAGGGTCACGTACACTGAATCCATAGCAATGGGTAGATCCTGAGTCAACTTCAGTGATGATGGCAGTACTACTATTACTAGTACTATTGGTATCATCATTTGCTTTCTCATTTACAGAAGCAGCCCACCTCACCAAATTATTCCTCAAGCTTTCTCCGCCCCAACGGTAATCTATGTGAGAGTGATAGTCTGTATCTACCAAGTACTCCGAACTTGGAGATGGAAAGAAAATCTCACTCCCACTGTTGCATATAAATGCATCAAAATCACTGGATTTCAGCCCGGCCTTCTCCAGTTGACAGTGTATTTCAGATATATTGAATGATGTGGATAAAATGAAGCCCGTGCTCGTAGTAGAGTTATTATTATTATTGTTAGAATCCTTGTCTGCTGCTGCTGCAACTATGGTCTTAGTGATGCCAAGAGCATCAGCAACCGAATCACAATCCACAGCGACCACCAAGATGAGTTTCCTGGTGCTTAATGCAGGAAACCTGCTGCTGCTGCTGTTTTCTTGTTTCTCCTTCAGTGGTGCGCTCTTCACCTGTTTTTCTTGGCCTTTTCTGACTACATTCCTAATCCCTTCAGCCCTGTCCCCATCTAATGAAAGCTTCAAGTTTAATGATAGATCATGGATGTCTCTCAAGGAGCCTCCAGGTGAATCACAATCTGGATCTGCATACGGGTTGTCTGGCCTTTGCCATTTGGGCTGCCTCTGCTTGCAGCTCGTTATTCGGGCTAAATACGTCCTGCAGTGCTCCGGCCACGAGAAACGGTGAATGTTTCTCAACCCGTTCTCCCTACACCTGGCCCACAGATGCTTCTCACCAACCAGCTTCACAAGAGCATCAGCAATTGACTGCTGATCGTGTGGATCAACCAGCACGCCGTTGTCAAGAACCTAAACATACGATATCAATTCATCTTCACAAGTCATAATAATAGATTAAAGACAAGATATATACACTTGTGTTAGCCTACCAACCCTGTGAATGTCGACAGGACCTCCATTTTTTGTGGCCACAATTGGCAGACCGCGAGCTGCTGCCTGCATAGCATATAGCATAGAAACAAGGGAAATTCTTATCCTTAAATAAATTACATATATAAATAACATATTTGAACTGCAATCAAGGAAAGGGTCGACTGTGCAGGCACCTCGATCAAGGTGAGACCAAATGGCTCTATAAAAGCCGGATTTATGAAAACACCCTACAATAAGAGTTTTAAGAAGTATTAATTAGGCAGTAATTACTACAAACAAGAGAAATGAATAATGTGATTTGTACCTTTGTCTTGGCTGCTAGACGGTATATTTCAGGGACATCACATTGCTTATGATGTTTAGGATATGCAACGTGACCGTACAAGTCATATTTGTCGATCAACTTAATTATAGAAAGGAGGACTGATGAATTTGTAGCAGACATTTCATCAATATCATCCCTGTTTCCCATTATCAAAGTCTGCAACAAGTTGAAATAGAATTAATACAGAGCAGCAATTGAAAACAGAAATAGAGGAAGAACAAGAGTGAGTGCCATTCTAATTCAACATACGAGGTTTGCAAGATCTCTGAGGGCGCGGCACTCTCCAAAAGCTTTAACTAGAGTGATCAAATTCTTCTTCGGGTCCGGCCTAGCAAGAGCAAGTATCATTGGCTTGCGTGGATTGGTAAAGAAGCGCATGATCTGCATGCAGCAAAGTAGAAAACAGGGTTTTAATTAAAACTGATTGCTTCACTCACAAAAGGATAAGAATAATTATTCTGCATTGTTGAGAAATAGTGTACACAGATATTATGTATAGGAAGAAACATAGTATGTTATAAGATGGAGCTAGAAGAGAAGAAATTAAACCTCTGACCAAATAGGTGGATCTGAAGCTCCGACGTTTGCATCTATTTCTCCATCTATTTCTCCATCTTGTGGAGCAACAACATTACGGAATTCCATTCCAGGAGGAATCACCTGGAAATTATAATTTATTTAGGCCAGCAATACATATATCTAGCGAGAGAGAGAGAGAGAGATGTGAATATGACTTACCACCATGCGGGGCATGATTCTTCCATAGCTACTAACATTTCGTTTGATACGGGCTCTTAGCTTGCGCTCTAAAACAGGATCAAACCCATCATAAAGACGCCACTGCTCTTCTATTTCCTGTCTGGTGCTGGTAATGATGACTTCAGAAACATCAAGAGAAATCTCCTCAGCCTCAATACGGCGCATGATCTTGTATACGGAATCAATCTCCTCCCTTGACTGTCTCCCTTGCTTCAAGAGCTGCTCCAGTTTATCACGTCCGAGAGAGTGGCCAGTGAAAACCATGGGCACATTTAGAACGCCAGAGAGAAGAGCTGCAGAGTTGCCTGCATCAGCATAATGTCCATGGATAGCAATAGGCCAGAGAGGTTGGTCGCTGCCAATCTGCTTGCCGAGGACCTTAGACATCTGCATAATGTGGGTGAGTGCACCATCAACAAATTCCGGAATATGAGGCCACAGAGCTTCTTTACATAGGTACTTATCCTTGGGGCCAAAAGGGATGCGGATTATATATGCACCACTACTCTCCCCACTTTCTTCCTCCCATTCCTTTTCAACGTTACTTAATGGATTTAGCATCTCTGTTGGCTCACCATACGTCCACTCTACATCTGCTGCCATTACTTGCCTCGTTAGCAAATCAACGCGATAAACTCCAGGCATTGAACCTAATGCTCTTGCTAGCTCCACAACATACTTAACCTGCATCATGCATGCATCAAAAACCAAACACCATTCATTCATTCATCCACTACTCTATTAATTCATCCTGTACTGTATACGTACCTGACCTCCCGTATCAGAATCCCGCCCAAGTTCCATGTTTTCTCCCCTGATCAATCCATGAAGACTGCAGGGGGTAGGGTAAATTAAGAGAGAATTATTGAAGAAAAATCATATTGATTACAACATTCATCGAATCTATCCACAAAACAAAACAATCCTTCACCTGATGAGGACAAGATAAAGCTTCTTATCCAAATTTGCCATGGTATCCACAGAATTAACTCTCGACATTCTTCCTTTTACACTACTGTCTCCATGAAAGGGCATATCACCAACTGTATCCCCCTTTTCTCCTTCTGATAAGTCCTCCGACATATCAGCCGCTGCCTGTTTGCGGGCCTTTTCGCGTTCAATACGCTTTTTTGCCTTTCGCTGCGCTTCTTCACCCTCAATCTACAACAATATTACTGCTATTATTGGACTCTATAATCAACTACTAACTTCAACCTCAATTTCATCAATTGGAGCGGATTACAGTACCTGTCTTTTCTTGCGTGCCAACGTCCAAATCCTCCAACACATATTCTCCAACCTCGTATTCCTCTCCTCCGAATTCCGGATTGATGATGCCTATACATGCAAAAATTAATGCATGCGGCAGTAATTAATTCGATCGCATTATGAATATGGTACCGTGAATTGAACCGGTACTTCAAATCAGATGCATAATCGCACAAACAACAATTCATAGACAAATCTGGATAAGATCGATCACAAGTTGGCATTCACCAATCAAATTAACAACGCGAAACTCATTCAATTAACAAGCAACGATTGATCGACCTAATAATTTATCCATCAATACAGTCTACACGCAATCAGATGCAAATGCAAATGCATTATTAATTAAGATCGGTGACTGCGTAATTGGAATGAAAAATCAGCAAATTTGCAGGTCAAAGCTAGCTATAGCTAGCGGTACGTACGCGAACCCAGGAGCGGTGGAGATCGGTCTCATTGAAGCCGGTGATGACCTCTTCGACGAAGTACTGGGCGGGGCTGAAGCGGCCGCGTTCCCGCAGCAGCAGAGACGATTTCTGATCGTTGATCCCGGTATCGACGTCCAGGATCGCCTCCAGGTAGCTGTTTATCCAGTCGTTTCCCGCCATTTTTTTTATTAATTCTTCAACCTCTACAGCTCCTCAGCGCAAACGATCCTCGACCACGCTGTGTGTGTGAGTGTGTGTGGAAATGGCATTTCCCGAGATAGATGGGATAGAATAGAGAGAGAGAGAGAGCGAGAGAGAGAGAGATAGAGACGGTTAATGCTTGTGATGGTAGTTGAAGGAAGGGTGATGCCAACTGCCAAGTGGATCGAGCGCGAAACGTTTGACTCGGCTGTTGATCGGGTCGGGTCTTACATTCGACCCGGATCCGCTTAATTTACCCCCAAATTAGCGACCTCCATTTTTAATAGGGTTAGTAAATGAGTTGACACAGGATTTAGAACTCGTACACCAAAATAACAAACTTAAGTAGTAAAAATACAAGAGTAAATTTGTATATATGGAATATTTTCTATTTACAATACTTTAAATAAAGTGTGAGATTTATTTATTTCTATATAGATGTTATTACACACATATTATTTTCTATTTCAATCTCACAAAGTTTATTTTTTATGTTATGATATGGCATTAGAATTTGAGTAAATTTGTAAATTTAGAATTTTTAGGACTAATATATAGTACTCCCTCCGTCCCTGATAAGTGTAGTCCACTTTCCTCTTTCGTCCGTCCTCCATAAGTGTGGTCCTGATATGATCCCATTTAAAATTTTACCCTTTAAAAGTAACTAACACTACAACAAAGTGGGTCTCATTCTCCACTCACTACACATCTACCTAACATCCTTTTTAAAACTCGTGCCCCTCCCTCCGGACCACACTTATCAGAGACGGAGGGAGTACTTTTTTAGAGAAAGGACTAATATTACTATACCATCTAATTTGGGGACTAAGAACATTACCCCTAATAAATTAGAAATGTTACCCTATAGTAATCACTTTAAAGTTTTAATCATTATTAGTAAATTTAGCCCGATAGGTAGAGATGACAATTTAGCCAAAAAGGAAGAGCTAATCTGAATAGACCGAAAAAAGAGGGTTAGGGTCGAAAACTAAATTTACCTCATTTGAGATATTCTTAATTGTTCTAAAAAATCAACATTAAGTAAACTGGAAATTATTATTATTATTATTATTTATTCTATAATGTTAGGCTTTTAATGAGACAGATAATCAATTATTGTAACAACTTATATTTGATTGTTCTAAAATTTAAATGATTTTGGATAATGAACGGGTATTACTATATGAGTTTGGATAGACGAGTAATAAAATCCTATTTTGGCAGAGGAGGTGACGAGGACTGTTATGGGACTAAAGTCTAAGACCATTAGCAAGGGCCGTGTTTCTTCAACATCATGAAGAAATTGCGGTGCCACAGAAGATTAGGTTGGTTAGCACGGCAGTGATGGTGGTGGATTTTAATTTTAATTTTTTTTTAGGTTTTGAGAGCCATTTTGAAATAGACAATAATTATTAAAGATTGAAGAAACGAAAATACTAAGTCAGTGGATTTGAAATATTTATTTTAGTGTATGAGCAGTTCGATTTCTCTTTTATAGATTGTATTGTTTGAGTAGGGAAATGATTTTGTTATTGTGATATCCACTTGCCATGAACTGCAGTAGATAATAACTTCTATTATTTTTAATATTTGTTCCTGGAAATGACAATGAAAATATAAGACAATCACACGTATAATACTCCCGGCATGAGTTTTAATAAACGTTAGGTCGTTAGTGGTTGGGTGGAGAAAGAGATTTAGGATTTTTAATTTCAAGTGTTATTGATTCACATTCATTACTAATCTCTGTTCATAACGTTAAACTATGCCTTCAAAGTTAGGCTTTACCAAACTTTGATAATCAACATGATAAGTTCACTAAAAATGAAAAATCGGGGTGTCACATAATGTCTCCTAGAAAATAAACACGAGACTAATTAATAATTGAATAAAAACCACTTTTATATAAATTTCCAATAAATATCGATTAATTATTTCTCAATGTAAAATTAATTACTATGAAAGAGATTAGTCATATTTAGTAGATAAACACTCTTAATAAAGTATAAATATATAAACAAAAATGTGACGGGATTGAGATCGTAGATGATTGTCTATGGTTTCTGTTACCCTAATCCAATTATATGTTTATAAGAAAAAAAATTAAATTGTAATTATGGTTATTAGTGCCTTTCTTTTTTTTTCTTTTCTTTTTTTCTTTCCACTTGGACAGAAAAATCATGATTTTGTTATATATTATTCTCATTCAAATTGAAGATTTTTATAGTTAATGTTCGATGGTGGTAGACGTCATGGTAGATTTGGTCATTACATTTGTTTTAAGGGGTAATGGCATGTAAATTCCTCAACTTTCAGCAATTTCTGGTTTTGCTCTCCACCTAAAGATTCTGCCTATAAATTCCTCAACTTTCAATAATTTCTGGTTTTGCTCTCCAACTAAAGATTTAGTTTTGGAAATTTATAGACGTGTCTTAAATTAATCTATGTAGCACTCTCGTGGCATATTTGTAAATTAAAAAAATAAAAAATATTTCATGTCATCATCCCCACCCCTCTCTCAGTCTCGTTCTCCCCTGCTTTCTTTCATTCTCGCAGAGATAATTCAACCGAGAAAATACAGATCATGCGCTAGAAGGCACCCATAAAATCACAAGAATTTTAAATCCTACTCACACACATAGAATCTTGCGCATGATCTGTATTTTCTCGATTGAATTATCTCTGCGAGAATGAAAGAAAGCAGGGGAGAACGAGACTGAGAGAGGGGTGGGGATGATGACATGAAATATTTTTTAATTTACATATATGCCACGAGAGTGCCACATAGATTAATTTAAGCCACTTCTATAATTTTTCAAAACTATTCTTGCCGGATCCCATCGCTGGAAGCAAAATCAGAAACAATTGAAAGTTGAGGAATTTACAGGCAAAATCTTTAGGTGGAGAGCAAAACCAGAAATTGCTGAAAGTTGAGGAATTTACAGGCAGAATCTTTAGGTGAAGAGCAAAACCAGAAATTGTTGAAAGTTGAGGAATTTACAGGCCATTAACCCTTGTTTTAATAATATTTTCTATTAATATGTTTATTCTAATTATATTCTTTTGTTATTTTTATTATTTATAATTAATTTTTACATTGTAGTGTTCATTTTTTAAGGATTTGGGATGGGTACGGGTACGGTAGTAATTTTTTTTAATCTTTTAATTATATTTTATTTGTTATTAGTACTATTTGTAATTAATATACATTTTATTGTTCATTTTTTTTTTACGAATTTTGGACAGGACGATTACGAGTAGTGAAATTTATTTTATTAACAGGTTTGGGTAGGGATGACAATGAATTAGTTTGATTTATAAATACTATTGTAATCTTATTTTAACACTTTATGAGATATCAATTGTATAACGCTCACATTAGATATTTCGTTAGTTGGTATTTGTTTTGAGATCTATTTTAATAAAGTTTATATTATTTTTTTATTTTTTACTATTTAATGTTGATTTTATAGTATTTTTGGATTTTTAGCGGGTAATTAATGGATATTACCCAACGGAGTTTCAGGCGGTTCTGATAGTGAAGTTAATTTTTATCAGATTTAAGATGAGCATGGATAAAGAAAATTTAAACGGGTTCAAGTTTGAGAAATGTTTGATGGGAGAATACCCAACCCATTGACATTCCTAGATTTGTCACATGTACAAATATAAAAATTGTGATTTGAGTTTGGAACAAGTATAGATTTAGTGATTTTAGATTAAAAAAAAAGAGTACAATCATTCGAATAACGTTATCCCTCCTTCATTTATTTTATATTATGATTTGATATAGTCGTGTAATACACTTCTAATGAATTATGACAATACTATCACTTCGATATAAAATTATTTGTAAAATATATACTTATAAATTATCATGTAAAGTGATTTCACGTCTATGTCAACGGGTTGCATACTAGTTTTATGTTGAAATTGAAATGAAGAAACAAATGTGTAATCGTGTCGTGGCATGTGAGAAGAATTCTGTGATAGACACGTCACGTCACTAGTTAACTCACAAATGAAAATATCTCTTTGCCTCTTTTGGCAGCTGTAGTAATTCTAATGGTGAATGCAGTTTTCAAACCCAACAATTTCTTGATCAAAAGATTTCATCGTCTCTTTTCCCTCACTTGAAAATTTTAGAAAATTTTCAAGCAAGTAACTTTATTTCAGTTAATTAGGCAGGCGGTATATCAATATCAGTGGATTGAGCATAAACTTTTGTTGGCTGTATGTATCTGTATGAGTGTTGCACAAGGCAGAAGAAGAAAGGGATAAATTGCACTAGCTCTTTATTCTTTACCACATACTAACTCAAACTCTACCACAAAGTTTCAACTTTTGGAGAGAGAGAGAGAGAGGGCAACTAGTAGGGTTAAAGAAAATACTGATTTTGAGTGAAAAATGGAAGTGGTGAAATAAAATTGTGGCGTGGGCTTGCAGGAATTGAAGAAAGATGGGATTTTTTGTGGGATATGTGGTGGGTTTTGCTCTTGGAGTTGGTATGATCGTGGGCTTTGCTCGCCACCAGCATACCAGATCAAAACGTCGAACTGATTTGGTATGGTATCTAAATTTAATAATTAATGCATTACTTGTTGTATTAATTCAGTCTTCTACTTATTATTACACATAAAATGATTTGAATTTTGATGTTAATAAGGATCTCTACTCTTGTCTTGATTGATGTCATTCTAATTTTTACATGATCTGGAAATGAAATGTGGACATATTAGGCAGCTGCAATTGCAGCTTTAGCCCGGATGAGTGTTCAAGATTCAAGAAAACTCCTTCCAGATAAATATTACCCTTCTTGGGTTGTGTTTTCAGAGAGAGAGAAGTTAAGTTGATTCCTTAATTTTGATTCCTTATTTATTTTTATGTGTTGATCATCAGTTGTTTATTCCAGATATATGTGTGTGTTGTCTGAAATGGCTTGTCTTTTTCTAATGTTACAGTTAAATTGGCTCAATAGCCACCTTGACAAACTATGGCCTTATATTAACGAGGTTAATTTCTTTCTTTATTTTGCATGGAGGTTGGGATTAATTAATTTTTAGAGCTTAATTATTATTAATTGTGTTGCACAATGCACGCACAGGCAGCATCTGAGATAATAAAAAGTTCGGTTGAGCCAACTCTTGAGCAATATAGATCTGCAATTTTGGTATCTCTCAAGTTTTCTAAGTTGACTCTTGGAACCGTCGCACCACAATTCACAGGTGACCTCAATCGACTATTTCATTCCGAACCAATGTGATTATGTTTGAGGGGGCTAAATCAATAAATTTGAAATCTAGATTTAGTCTTTGTATATGTTTTCTAAATAAGTTCGAGGAATGTGGAGTTTTGCTCCTCATTTGTTTGTGTGAATCACGTTGCTTTTGAGAATTGTTTTTGTATTTCTTCACTTGTTGATAAACATCTTCTCTTTTCCTAATGGCTGATTATATGAATGCTAGTTGAAAACCATAACTGATCGTTTTTTTCCGTTAAAAACTCTGCTCAACATGCCCTTTTTTCCAATGTCAAATAGGAGTTACCATAATTGATGGCGAATCCGACGAGGTTATCATAGAGTTGGAAATGCAGTGGGACGGGAATCCGAAAATTGTTCTTGATATTAAGACCAGAGTTGGTGTTGCACTACCTATACAGGTATCATACCATCAGTATGGCATTGCAACTTCAACCGTGGCAGAACATATTTAGATTCTTATTCTCGGTGCAGGTGAAAAATATTGGATTTACTGGCGTTTTCAGGATAATGTTCAAACCATTAGCTGACGAGTTTCCTTGTTTCGGAGCTCTTTGTTATTCATTGAGAGAAAAGGTGATTCCTAGACATCATTGAACCATTCGCAGAACTTATCATTGCTAGGTTTCTCTTTTCAGTATGTGTTCAAGCTCGTTGTAAAAAGTGGCTCGAATAGAAACCTCCTTATATATATAATGCATCATGTTATCATAATTTATCAATTCTTTGTGTTCCACTGAATGTCTCATGTTTTGTGTTTTTACATGCAGAAAAAACTTGACTTCATGCTGAAAGTAGTCGGAGGAGATCTATCATCAATTCCTGGATTATCTGATGCTCTTGAGGTTTGAAAATCTTTTACTGAAATCTTGAGGTTTGCAGTGACATTCTTGTCCCCTTTAGAGCAGACCAGTATCCGCTCCTAATTTTTTCGGATAATGTCCCTTGTAATCCTTAAACGAACATTGCAACTATCTACTTAATTTGATGCGATGCTCTGGGGCTTACCTTGTGATTATCTGAATAATGAGGCATCGTCGCTTATCTTGTGTTGGTAGGAAACAATACGAGATGCTGTGGAAGATTCTATCACGTGGCCAGTTCGTAAAATCATACCCATATTACCAGGAGATTACAGGTCAACTATCTCTTCACCATACAACCAAAAACCAAAGGTTTTATGTCAGAGATATTATTTTTAATGAAGTTAATCTCGCTTTCTGAAGTTACCTAGAGTTGAAGCAAGTTGGAACTTTGGAGGTGAAGCTTATAGAAGCTAAGGAATTAACAAATAAAGACATCATTGGCAAGTCTGATCCGTTTGCTGAGTTATTCATTCGTCCACTACGTGACAAGATCAAAACGAGCAAAACAATTGTATGAATCTTGGCCTTCATTTTGTTAATTTCTTGTTTTTCTAGTTTCAAATAAGCTGCTTCCCTATTTTCTAGGGCAACCAAATAAATCCAATCTGGAACGAGCACTTCGAGTTTGCTGTGGAGGATACATCCACCCAAAACTTGACAATAAGAATTTATGATGACGAAGGGGTTCAAGCTTCTGAATTGATTGGTTGTGCTCGACTGCCACTAAGAGAGCTTGTGGCTGGTAAGGTGAAAGATGTATGGTTGAAATTGGTTAAGGACCTTGAGGTCCAACGAGACCAGAAAAACAGAGGCCAGGTGAGCTATCGAAACATTACTTCTCCCGTTTTCTTTTCATGAGACTGCACATTAATTTGAAACATACAGTCACACTATACGAAAATGCAATAACATACAACTTGTATAACTCGTTTGATCATTTGTCTGTGGGATTTCCTCTAACTTGTATAACTCGTTTTGTTTACATCAATCTTTGATAAACAGGTGCATCTAGAGATCCTGTACTATCCACTGAATGCGAATAGTGAATTGTATAATCCCTTTGACCCCGACTCTAGATTGACGACCGTGGAGAAGGTCTTCAAACATGCCAATGATACGGTGGGTTCCACTGATTCGATGGCATCTGCTTCACATATGAAAAGGGAAGTGATTGTTAGAGGAGTTCTTTCTGTGACGGTGGTCTCTGCAGAGAAGTTGCCAGCTACGGATCTAATGGGAAAATCTGATCCTTTTGTGACGCTAACACTCAAAAAGTCCGAGCAGAAGGAGAAAACAAGGGTAAGATGTGAATAATCAATCTTGTTTGCTTCCATCATTTTTGCTATATGAAGCTGATCAAGAACAACCATGCATGCACCCACTTAGTTTCTTGAATTTAATGAGCATCGATCTACTATAATTATTGCTTTCCTCAATCTCTAAAGGTGGACTAATTCGTATTTTCAGGTATTGAAGGAGACATTGGATCCTGTTTGGAATCAGACATTTGAGTTTGTTGTTGAGGACGGGCTGCACGAGTTACTAATTTTGGAAGTTTACGACCATGATGTATTCGGGAAGGTAAGTATGAAGTACTTTTATTATTTCTCCTCCATTTTACGTTGGGAATCTCAGCATGGAGAAATATTTGAACATATATAGACGCGTTTTCTTAGATATATGAAAGAAAGATCAATTATGCAATTACACTTGTAGTAATAGTAGTAGTAGTAGTTGGTTTTGTTGTGCTTGAAATGTGGAAGTTGATTTTGATCAGGACAAAATAGGAAGATGCATCATGACACTGACACGGGCTATACTAGAAGGAGAATTTAGAGATAGTTTTCCTGTTGATGGCACTGAATGTGGAAGGTTGAATTTACATGTCAAATGGACCCCACAAACGATTATTCGAGATTAATCGAGCCTATTCTCCTGCTACTCGTAACGAGTAGCAGGAGAAAGAGGAAACAACTTACTCCCTCCGTCCCGCACGAATATGGCTTATTGAGGATGGTGATATAGTGTGGTCTTTTCCATCACTAAATTTGTGTTATTTAAGCCAACATTTGATTGCTTGCTTGCTTGCTTGTGGTTGTAGAGTTTTTTTTTTCTTTTTTTTTTTTTTGGCGGGAACCGTTTTCGATGATTTTGTGGCTTGAGTGAACTTTGCTCTTGTGCACATTGATCATTAATATGAGTTATAGTTATAAATCGCATGCAAAATATAGATTGTATCCAACGAATTCCATCATTTTTTTATGTTAATATTTGAGTTAATTTCCCCTCTTTTTTTTATTTTTATTTTTTTTATCTACGTCAATTAATTTCCCCTTTTTTAATCTACGTATTTATTTATTTTTCCCACATTTTTCGTCTACAGCGTCTCTCTCATTCTCGTTATCATTTGTTGCTGGTTTTCTCCATTAATATAATATGCAGATTGCAGTCTAATAAGTTATTTTTTGACAATTTGCATGTTTTAAAAGAAAAATAGGCGTTTTCTCTTTATATTTAATGCACTAAATTTGCATGCAAGTCAAGTCACATAACATAATGGGGTCGGATATTAAAAATAAATAAAATAAATACTGTGGGTGTGACTGCAGTGTGGAAATACCAATTATATAAGGATGCATTGCATTATTCTCTATATCTGAATTAATATTCTTTTCTCTTTTTTTTTTTTGAATTTTTTGTTCTAGCGCAATCTTCTAATATTGCATTTTTGTGATCCTAACTTGCTGGATGGATGAAATCATTACATAAAGAAACATGTGAAATTGTTCATATTATATATATTTTGGTCCAAGGTTTTTCAGATCTCATTGCCATAGTCCCGTTGCGGTTAGGATTGTGAAGATATGTTTTAAAGAAAAACTATTTGATTTTTTAAAGAAAATATATGAAAATGGAGTTTGATTGAATACAATGTCTATAAAATAAAGAAACACCACTCGTCACACAATAATAAGGCCCCCAAAAGGAAAAAAAATGGTATGCCCCATAAAATTGAGTTGACCAAATAATGAAGAATTGAAGATAAAGTAAATACTTTTGAATTAGGTTGATTTTGTATTATCATTTACTCTGTTGGTTCACCATAATTGTGGTTTATAAGCCCCCAAAGAAAAAAAAAAGGAAAAAAAAAAGGTCTGCCCCATAGAATTGAGTTGACCAAACAATGAAGATAAAGTAAATATTTTTGAATTAGGTTGATTTTGGATTATCATTTACTTTTTTTTCGTTCATCATAATCGTGGATTTTTGGGAGTGACATGGGAGCATTCCCAATAGAATTCTTAAAAATTTGCTTTCAAATTTATTTTTAAAGTTTCCCCTATATTATTCTAACTCCTATTTTACAAATGCATACATTAGTTCTCCTATTTTCTATTAATTATTTTAGAAAAATTATGGGTCCGACTCAATTTGTGAGATAAAAGAGGTTTATGTAAATATTTTTGTGGGGCCTACCAAATTTTAGAGATCTTTTGGATGAACTTTTTTACACTTTTTATTATTTTAGCCTAAATTTAGAGTTAAAATTAATTTTGAGTAAACTGCTGGGAGTGCTCTGAGTTTTAATAAAAGTTAGGTAGATATTTTTTAAGTGGATAAATGGTCTCACCTATTTTATATTGTTAAGCTACTATTGTGAATCAGAGCTAATTTTTTTGTAAATAAGTAGATGTAAAAAGATTTAAAAAGTAAATAAATATATAGGGGCATGTCCAAAAATAGAAAATTATAAAAAGGAATACAATTTTCGTGGAGATTGATAAAATATAAAATCCAATGTGACAAATCCAAAAGCAAATAAATTAATAAATAAAGAAGTAACTGCAGTTTTTCTCTCTCCTACATACAAAATCTCAAACGGCTGACTGCCGAAGTAAAGTAAGTCCACAGCATTCAAACCGAAAAAATTCTTCAGTTTTTCATTCTTAATTCTTCGCCATCTCCGATTGATTGATTCCTATCCTAACCACAAACGTAAAAATTGGATCGAATTCGGCAATGGAGAGCAGTTTGCCGCTCACTACGGCGTCGTATTCGAAGTCGGAGAGGCGATCGAAATCGAAGCATGTCCAGTCCTCTTCCTCAAAGCCTTCTCTAGTCCTTGCATTTCTGTCTTGCCTTGCCTGTGTTTACGTTGCCGGCCGGTTTGTATTTCTCCTTCTTCTTCTTTTTTTTTAATTATTTAATTTTTCTTTTTTATGATGGTCACTCCCCAAGCTTCTTTTTTTTGTCAGTTTGTGGCAGGATGCGGAGAACCGAAAGCTGCTGGAAAATTTGTTGAAGAACAACTCTGATCAGGTTTGACTTGCTGGAAACATGGGAGAGGAAGTAGTAGTTTATTTTGTATTCGTTGTTACATTTTCTTTCTCTATCTTAACTCTTTTTAGTATGTAAATGAGGGATTTGATTCTTACTTATATTTATATCCACTAGTTGAAGATCATATGCCATGCAATTTTTTGTATCGCTTTCTATTCATGAAGCTTGGGGATTTGAATAGTGGATTAAGAATGCCTAAGAATGTCCAGCGATAGAGTTCTTTATATACGGGGGTATTTTAGTGAATAATTTTGATTTAATGATGTGTGAATTACTTTCTTTTCCAATGACTAGTTTGGGGGTAAGGAATGATATGATCCTACCATTTCAATCTTAAGGGACAATCGAGCATCGTTTTTTAGCAGGTTGTTTCTAAGAGAAAATGAAGTACGGACAAAGTCTTTGGAATTGTGTAGATGTAAGTGTGGTTTTGGTTCTAACAATTAATGCAAAAGTAGATAAAAATGACATCAACCTGAAGTGGAACTTTTGCCACATGGATGATGGAATGGTGGTGTAAGCAATCTTATGCACGCATGCTGCTAAAATTATGCCAAAGATTGGCTTTAAGGAATAGCCATATGTGGTCTATGTAATATGTGGTTAAGTCAGTTGTGGGTAGCAGAAGATCTTGGTAAACCTTTTGCATTTTCTATTTTGTATTGAATATGTTAGTTTTTTATGAAATTTAAGACTGACAAATAATCTTCTCAAAAATCTAATGAATACCTATGTTTGTGCTTTTATTGACAGCGACCTAAGATGCTTACAGTGGAAGACAAACTAATGGTCTATGGATGCAAGTACATGTTTATCATAACTTTACTTCTTTCTAATTGCACACAATTTTTATTATTTTATTTTTTTCAGAGGACTTTCACTCAGTTAAAATTTTGTGTAATGTGTACACATTCTACTATATAGGAAGATGAGGCATATTGACCTTATTATCATGATTAAACTGTTAGGAACTTGGAGCAAAAAATTGTTGAAACAGAGATGGAATTGACATTAGCAAAGAGTCAAGGCTATCTTAAGAACCAAGTGCAGCCTTCTTCCAGTAAACAACTGCTTGCTGTTATCGGAATATATACTGGTTTTGGGGGTCGATTGCGACGCAATGCCATCAGGGGGTCTTGGATGTCAGAAGGTCAGTATAAAGTTCAATTTTGATTGTGGTATGCGCATTCTAAATTACTTTGATGTATTATACCATAAATCATCTTACAAAGATTCTGGTCATTGTGTACGACTGTATTCAGTGATACAACCCGTAATTGTTTTTTGGTATAAATATGACAATAATTAAGGCTACAACCTCAACTATCTCTTGCATGCATGCAAATCATACCTATAAATACATTCATGTATTCTTTCCTTTTGCCTAGATATTTCTAATATATGTAGACTGCATTAATGGTTTAATGGATGTTTCTGGTGCAACTATAACTGAAAGTCTAAAGTTTATGAACTTGGTCAGAAATTGCAGATGATGCTTTAGCAAAACTTGAAGAAAGAGGGATTGTTGTAAGATTTGTTATCGGGCGCAGGTTTCTAACGCAACCCTCTTCTCAAAACGGAAACTGTTCTCCTTGATCTTCTTCTAAGTTGTATATTGAATATGATCCCTTCACCAACCAAAAGAATTTGTATGATCTATGTGTTTTATATTTTCCAGTCCAAACCGAGGTGATACCTTGGACCGCAATATTGATGAGGAAAATCTCATAAAGAAGGACTTCTTGATTCTTGTGAGTCATTAAATTCATGCTGGTTATTTTCTCAAATAATTAAAGTAACATGCAGATAAGTTAGTTTAAGGGGTTCTCCTTTATTGTATTCTAGATTCATGTATAGATATTGATCCATGGTTGTCACCTTAATCGGGCTTATAGTGCTTGTCCAGATATTGAATGTGGCTAAGAAGCTAAAGGTGCATAAATGATTCTAACCAAAGAAAAAAATGTCTCCATCAGAAAAGTTGAGAACCGAACAACTTGATAGTTATTTGTCATATACTCAGACATGAAGGAAACTTATATTGAACTTTTTTTTTTGTAATGGAACGAACTTTCAACAGTTTCATGATAGTAATAGCTTAATTTTGATTTATCTCGAATGACAGCAATAGCTGCATTTTTTCTAATTTGGTCTTCGTGTCCTTTTTATGTGCATTGAAAGGGTACTTCTGTATAATGTAAATGACTTCATTCTTATGTGGTTAGGATCTCCATGAGGAGGCTGAAGAAGAACTGCCCAAGAAAGCAAAATTTTTCTTTAGCACAGCAGTGCAGATGTGGGATGCAGAGTTTTATGTTAAAGTTGATGACAATGTTGATGTGAAACTTGGTAATTTCTGGATATAAATTTGCAACTTAGCTTAAATTTCCGTGCTTGATAAGAATATATCATAGTTGCCATTTTCTTGGCAGATGAATTGACTGAACTTATCCAGAGCCGCCATGGTCAGAATAGTGCTTATATTGGTTGCATGAAGTCTGGGGAAGTAGTAGCTGAAGAGTAATTCATCTTCTCTTAATTAGATTCAATTTACAATATCTGAAGTGAGGCTATTTTGCTCATGCTGGTTTATCTAATGATCCAACTGTGTGCATTGTTCTTTTAATCCATAAAAACTTTTGGTTAGTTTAAAACATAGTGTGTAAGAACTCAGTCCTTTCAGTATATGGACAATATTGTGAGTGTTTTGTTGTTTAACTTGTTTTATATACTCTATTAGTAATTCTGTTTTATGATTAATAAAATTTGGTTTTGTATTTTAAGGAGTTTACCACGTGAAGTTATTCGTTTGATAGTTGCTAGTGAACATGAAATGTAAATTGCCTTTTTAACTTTAAAATATTGTTTAATTTTCAGAGGAATGCAATGGTACGAGCCTGAATGGTGGAAATTTGGTGATCAGAAATCGTAAGTGAAGCACTAAGATATCAAGAATCAAAGATCTGCTTCTTAAATTTTCCTGTTTGATCAGGCAGTAGTGTCGTCTCGTTTAAAGAATGTGATGAAACCTGGTGAATTTTTGCTTAGAAGGGTATTTTTGAATGTTAATTCCAAATTGTTTAGTACTGTACATGACCTCAGCTTATCTTTCAGGTATTTCCGTCATGCAGCTGGTTCTATCTTCATACTCTCAAAAAAATTAGCTAAGTACATACATATTAACAGGTCAGCTACCATGCCTTAAAGGCTTAAACTGAAGTTATGAGTTAAATATGGATTCCGTTGGCTGTATTGGATGTGGAAAAGTAGAGAATAACTCTGTTCTTTTTGTTTTATTTGCATAGAGTTCATTCTTCTCTACATTGAATCCAATTTAATCAGCAAGTTGAATTCTCATATTTTTGGTGTTGCTATAGTATTTTTGTTTTTAAATTTTACTTGTGTGCGTTCCTTGCTGAAGTATGGAACACGAATCTCATCAAAGTGATGCAGAGTACGTACATCTTTCAAATCTAACGACTTTATATTGGGAAGCATCTAATTATGAACAAGAGCAGCATGGTTGTTCCATAAATCTTGATTAAACTGCCTGAACAAGAACAGCATCATGGTTGTCGCCATGTTCCATTTCCTGTCGCACTAGAATCTTTGATTTACACTGCCTGAACTAAACTGTTATTATTGTGTGTCATTTTGGCAACAAAATCTGATCGACAATCTCATCCACTTGCACACAGTGCATCCTTGAAGGTTTATGCTCATGAGGATGTATCTGTGGGATCATGGATGATGGGTCTTCATGCAACCTACATAGATGACAGTCGATTGTGCTGTAGTTACTCCAGCCAAGGTAGGTAGTAGGTGTGCATCCTCATATCATATCATATCATATGACTATGCTCACCTTTGCATCTCTTGTTGACATTGTTTTCATGGTATGTTTCAAATGGTGATGTTGCAGACAAGGTTTGCTCGTTGGCTTGAGAAGGATTACATTTTTAAACATGTAGCTCCAACAGTGGGACGCGCTCAGGCGTTGATACATTTTTTTGCAGAGGTACAGAGGTGTTTTAGTTACAATTCTTTATATTTTAGGTACCCATAGCTGCTATTCTTGGTTGCGTTTTGGGTACTTGATACGACATCGGCTTATATACCTAAGTGCATAAAAGGATATCGGAATTAGATATATATACTATATCTATGTGCTTCTCATTATTGTTATGGTACAGGCTGACTACACAACTTTATATGTTACATCAAGATATATTGATTTCTTCTTCTCTCTCTCTTTTATTTATACGTTTATTTATTTATATTTTTTTTCTTGGGGGTATTTTTCTGGTGGGCTTAGAAGCGTGCTTTTGCTTGTTGGAAAAAGTGATGCAAGGACATCTATTCAGTTCATGAGCAAGTGAGATGACTCATTTGGCTGCAGTAAGCTAAATAGGTCGTCCACATTAGTTGGATATGAAGGGAATGAATTAGGAAGAGAAGATAATTATGATATTTCATTTCGTAGCTTTCTTGGATAACAGATCCACTATATAAAGCACAAAGGCTGGAATTAAAATAAACGTCCGTGACATTAATCCAACCTTCAACTTAACTCAGCCACCTAAACGGTCTGATGCACTCCAAGACCCACAACAGCTGGCTGTAGCGTTCCCCAAACAATCAAATTTTTCCACGAACCCCAACCCTTCTTCCTTCACTTCAAGATCCCTCTTTTCACCACCGTTCCCAGCCATCTCGCCTGGATATATAACAAGAAGCAAAGATCAAAATAGCCACAACGCATAATCCTAGTTAGACAACGTAATTAAGAATATGGAGATGGAAGGAGATGGGTGTAAATAACGGACTTGGAATTGTCCCCACTTTCGAGATCATCCTAACTTTGCATTCATCGTCAAGGGCCAACTTGAGCATCTCCGTACAAAATTGATCGCCTGGTTTGATCCACAAAGCCTGCCAACATAACATGCCCAAAGGTGTATGCAACGTGAAGTTTCATTCTGGAAACTGAAAGAGCATCATACCTTGTGATAGTGTGTAATTGCTTCTGTGACATTGTCCTGTGAAAAGAAAGATTTATAACCCCACCCTTGATTTTAGAAGAAAAGATAAAGCAAATAATTAACAGAATAACACCTGTAGATGATACGTGTATGCGAGGCCAGCATATGTACTCGAACTTTTTGTTGATAATGACAGTGCTTTCTCATAGTAAACAATTGCTTCATTGTATCTCCTGATGGATGGTTATAAGTTATAACATTATTTTATTCATTGTAAAATCACAACATAAACAATTGCTTCATTGTATCTACTGATGGTTATAAACATAAACAAGAACTGAAATTTAGGAAACAAGGCAATCAAAATGGCATAATCTAGAATCAAAACCAGCAATGAAGTGTACAAGAAAAATAAAAAACTAAAATAGCCCAAACAGACTGTTATCCTATCTTAGCAGTTTTACTTCAAGCATTAGAGCCTCATTCACAGATTTTAATTCTTTCAAAAATATACGTACTGCAATTTTCTCAATGCATGAGCAAGGTTGACTAAAGTTGGCTCCCACGTCTCACTTAAGGATGATGGTACATTAGCCAATGTCTCCTCAAACCACCACACAGCCTTCTTATACCTGAAATGTGTTGGATATAAAAATCAAGCAAATCTAATACCTTAAGAATTACGAACAACAAACTGGAATTGGTAATTCCAACACTCTATCTGTCTCAATCTTTGTCACTTTTCCCCACAATATCATAGTTTATAATAAGTACAAGATATGTTGATTCTCTATATGCATAGAAAAGGCATTTAAAACTAGACAACAGACCAAGGTCCGTCTGAAAGTTCAGGATCTTATTATGTGGGTACTATTCTCAAGTAAATTCATGAGATAAATATCTTACTGCTTCATATGATAAGCCACAACTCCAAGTTCATTATACACAAGTGGATCCGAAGGACTTATGGCCTTGGCCTGCATGAAAAACTGAATGCAAGTTTCTTTCAGATGATGAACTGGGTAATATAATACTAATGCATTTGCAACAGATAAGCTTTGTATCTCTACAGCCAATCGATTGCTTAAGCCAAACATCAGGAGAATTCTCAACATGAGGTAATCACAATCACCAGCTCAGCAAGTTTAAAGCTATGGGTTCGCATATATTCCATTCCTATGTATAGTGCCGGCAGGTGGCACCTGTAAAAAAAGAAATAAACAATAAAAATAAAATAAAAACAATCAAGAATCATCCAGGATTCTAGTTAGGATAATGAAAGTTTAGAAGCTTTTCGACACAGTGCAGACACACAGATGAGAGAAAGTGCTAAACTTTACCCAGGAAATAAACGTGCAGCAGTCCGGTAAGCTGAAATTGCTTGATCTCCTTCTTCTTGGGCTGCATATGCATTCCCATAGCCAATCCAACCTGGAGCAAATGTTCCATCTAAACTTGTTGTCTTTCTGAGGAAGTATAAAAAGGACTTTAATTTCACCCGAACATGAATCTGAGATCTTCACAAAACAAAATTCACCTAAGGCAGAAATTTATTCATTTTTCCAGTGATGGAACTATTGTACCAATCAATCGGAATCAAGGAGTCAAGTCGTTAGTTCAATAAGTCTGTATTTGGGCCTTCTGACAAATGAAGAGTTATTTGGACCAACGCTAAAGCCTAAGTAGGTAGGCAACACAAAACAAGCAGAAAACAAAGGATTAACTTTCTCTAGTGATGGGTACATAATCATATGAGAATAAGAGATAGTAGGAGCATGAAATAGACTTCAACAAGCAAGGAAATTGCATCTCTTCCTTCACCTCACATATCCAAAATTTTAAGTATATCAATAATGTGACCTAGTTTGAAGGGAAATTAGAAAAAAGAACAACATATTCCTAACGAAAACCAATTCCAAAAATTCATACCTGAAATAAGGACATGATTGGTCATACTTCTTTATGCAGTAGTAGTAGCAACCCGCAGCAAACCATGACAAAGCTCTGAACAAACAAGCCACAGGAAGTCAATGAGACATGAATGTGGAAGTTTGGAGACAAACAAGAAAGCTGATCATACCAAGAATCAAGAATATTAGTGGATGGACTGATTTCTATGCTGAATTGACTGGAAAAGGCAGCAGAAGAGATACATACAAGTTTTCAGTACTTCTGTCCATTTATTCTAATTAACTATATGATACTGGAACCATTTCCAAATAACACATTTTAGACAAATATTTATGCACTCCTATTTGCTCATAATGAAGCATGACAGCATGTCATAAAGCTTAAAGTCAAAAGACTACCCAAAACTGGCTCCAGTGTTCAATGTGTCCTTCAATTACCATCTCAGGATCCTATAAACACCTAGAGGAAATATTTTCTATAATATTCAATCATTCGAGCCACTAGGAAGTTACCAAGAGTTCTATGGTCTTACAAACAGAACAGCTTAGTCCCCCCCCCCCCCCGATCAAATAATGACACTGAAAGTAACATTTAACCTGTCTGTTGGTGGCTAGATTATTGGTATAAATAACTTGTTAGTACTCCACTTTCAGCAGCATACAGTATATATGATTCTTACTAATTAATATTCTCATCTGTGCAACATAGTGCTTCCAAGAAAGAAAAAAAAATAGAAAACAAAAGAAAAAAAATTCCTTTCCTGGTAAAAATGGGTTTACAAATTAGTAAAATGTAAAATAGTCTTAAAGTTCTCACTTCTGAGGACCCGTAGCTAAATTGTTAGCCATCAGATAGAGTTCATTAGAATGCCCAAGCTCCACAGCTGCTGCTAGATGTACTAGGGTACACTTCAGGTGAAAAGGATCCCTATCAAGCAACCTAAATTAAGTGCGTGTGTAAGTAAGCAATTGGTCATAATTACCAAAGAGATGTTATCTTCAGGGAATCAGAGACAAACCCACATTGATGTTAATCCAAAACATTTTCTGTATTCGCCACACTGATAATAATACTCAGCTTTGCAGGCTAAGAGATGAGTGTTGTTCTTCAGAGCACATAATGATTTTCCAGGTCTCTTTGTATTAAAAACTTCAACCTCGAGTTCTCTAAACTTGGCTTCAACAACATTTTCTTTCTCATTCTGGGAACAATCTTGTATTGATAATAAAATACTATAGATGTGAACATACATAATATTTACAAAGAAAATGGAGACAAGTTTCATGAACCTGGAAAACTCACTTTCTTTACCAAGCATGAATAAAATGAAGAGAGCCATCCATCTTCAGGGCCAAATTGCAAAGTCGCAAGTAGATTGGTCTCTAGAAAAAAGTACAGATCATTGAGTTTGGTTATAATTCAGTAAAATAGTGCAGGAATCAATGACAACAGTCCTGGTTCCAATAAATGAGATGTCAGATGAGTAGAAAAACAGGAAATTAGCAAATAATATAGAGCAAAAATCATCACACATGTTATGCTTTTCTAAGATGGGCTGCACTTTTACTCAATACATAGGCACTCACCTTCTTCGCAACTGAGCATGTGACCCTCTATAAGACATTCCAAGGCCTGAAAAAAGAAAGATGGCACATGACCCAATAAATTATACATTCAGTATGAAATGATTTCAACATCCGATACTGAGATAAGAAAGATTCAGAATTGTTCAGTCTTGGAATACTAAAGCTCAAGCAATGGTTTCAAATGAGAAAAGAGAAGCTGCAATACAGTTAGCTGTCGTACGCTCAAGCAATGGTTTCAAATGAGAAAAGAGAAGCTGCAATACAGTTAGCTGCCGTACCTCGTAACAAAAAGGATCAGCTTTGATGGCAGCTTGGTACCTTCAAGTGTTATGAGAAAAAAATTAAATAGATTGAGCTTTATAATTATAAGTTACTCTACCTTATTCCTTAACAACAAAAGTATTGTGCCTACTGAAAAGTGTAGATTGTAACTATTATAAAACAAAGCAAGATAAGAAAACACTGAGGCCACAAAAGAGAAGAGGACAGGGCCAAGTAATATGAAAAATGGATGGGAAAAAGATAGGGCATAATTTCTATAAGTACCAATCTCAAATGAAGATAAAAAAAATGGTATAGAAGCGCATAGAGTCCCTCATCTTTATAAGTCCGAAACATGGTAACCCAATGTTTAATATCCTTTTACTGGAATAAGCTCTATTCAAAATGATTTTCCTAATCTCTAAGATTTTTATGGCATTTAATTTCTTACAAACTTCTTGGAATATGGAACACTATAATTTCACATTGCTTAGTTTTACACAACTGTCACTGGACTGGTGCCAAATAAACAAAGCTTGATACATTCAAATATGTAAGTATGATGAAAAAAAATGAAAGAAATCTTTTTCTTAAATGTTACGCACCATAATCTAGCTTGTGCGCGATTTTCCAAGGCGTCATATGCTTTGCCTCTTAAAAAGTATATTGCCGATATAATCTGTCAGACAAACAAATATAACCATCATTCTTCACTCTGACAACTATCCGGATAAGTTGTTAATTACTTATTTCTTTTCTCTTCTTTTCTATTTACTAACATAGATGTGGCCAGCAGTAAATGCCACATCTATGATGTGCTTGGTTAAAACAAACTTACATTGATTTCACCATCTTCACCATCTTCCACGTATATGATATTACAGTCCTTTGTGTCAGTAACATTACCATGTACATCCACCTTAGAATCACCAAGCATTAACAGGCATTGATTCCACTCCTTCAGTTGTTCCTGGTTGAATGATATGGTTCTCAAATAATAAGTATCACAAGGTTTTAATTATTCATCGTGCCAATCAATCACTAGTACCTAGTACAGAGAAATATTTGCTGGAAATGCAGAAAAGACCGACCGATTTTTAAAACATGTCTTTGCATGGCGAGTGTGAAACGAAAAGTCATTGGTAAATAGACCAAGTGAATTCTACTGAAACTCGATTTCTTGTGCAGTTGCTACTAGTCTTGGAATTAATAGGTGTATTTTAAAATCCTTTTAGGGTCTTCCACCAAATTGAGAAAATTATTCTTTGAGTGCGCTTATTGCTTATAATTACGATTGGAATGAAATACCTTTGATGGTTTTGTAGCTAATTGAAAATCTCATTCTTTGAGGGAGCTGATTGCTCGCAAAAACTATTGTAGAAGATATAAAGCGCAAATGTCCTAGCAAATCTAACATAAGAAAATCTTATATAGGATATATAATGTGTAATGAAATCACCAATTAATCTCCCCCCAACACTCAAATTTTCATCTTGATATAGCACTTCCAGTAGTATACCCGCAAGCGACTTTAACCGCATGAAAATCCATAAGGAAATGGAGAAGTAGCAGCAAAATTCAAACTTGTAAAAAGAAAACACATTCAAACAGAAGTTCACCAGGAATACACAATGCCACAGTAGAGGCTGAAAAGGAGAAAAATAAAAGTGAAGTATTACGAGGCATTTTGCAGCGAGGTAGCGAAAACGAAGGTCGCTAAGCACGATTTGCGACGCATTGAGAAGGTGGAAGGCGCGGTGGTAATGCGTGCGAAGGTACAGCACCTGGGCCAGCATGTATATGTCGGCAGGGTCCGCCGTCGCCGCCGCCACAATTTCGGCAAAAACGGTCGCTGTCTTGTACAAATGCTTGCTCACGCAGTCGCGGGCCGCTCCCCGCAGCTTCTTGATTTCCTCTTCCCTCATTCTCTTACTCTTTCCTGCAAACTCTGCTGATTACCTCAAATTGACAGGTTGAAATTAGGGTTTCGGGTTGGAGATTGGGGGTTTTAGATTTGAGAATTTATAGGTGAAAAGATTTTACTAGATGTTCTCCTCCTAAATCCAATTAAAAAAAGTCTTTATTATTCATGTCCGTTCTAACCCCCTCGATAATATCCGGTAAAAATATCATTTCTACAAAGTAAATATTAATTCCAAGAGGTGGTCTCAAGTAAGACCGCCTTACAAGTAAGACCGGGTCATTCTTATCCGGAATTCGACCCGAATTTATCTTTATGTTATACTTCCTCCGTCCCATCCAATATGTCCTCATTTGGATGGCACGCAGATTAAGGAAAAGTTGTTTATATTATACACCATAATATCTTGTTTGGTACAAAGTATAGGGCCCTTTATAAAATTCGGGCCCGTTGAATTATACCTATTGTTGTTATTATCTAATACTACCTATGAGGTTGTATAAATAATACTGCAACTAAATATAAGAATAAATTACTATAATTTCACCCTTTTACCATAATTAATATGTTTTGCAGAGAATTTAATACATCATACCAAATACAATATTAATTCTTTGTATTAAGATATCCCAGCTAATCATATCAAGCCTTATCCCATACTTCGTAGCAAACGAGCCCTAAGGGTAAAAAGATAGAAAGTGGGTAGGTCTCATTACTTTTGAAGAATTTTGAAGGGTTATTTATTTCCTTTTTTAGAAGAGGACATAATGAATGGGTTCATTTAAGGAAATGAGGACATATTGGATGGGACGGAGGGAGTATAAAATAAAATACATACAATAGTGTATGCCACTACTTGGTCTGGTGGCTGAGTTTCACTTTCATCCATTACAACTATCACTTTGATTCATAACAACTATCAATTTTATCCATTAAGACTGATATTTTGAAACATTAAAGACTAACATTTTTTACTGATTACAACTATCACTTTGATTCATAACAATTGTCACTTTTATCCATTAAGACAAATACTTTGATTTATTAAGACTGACACTTTGATTCATTAAAACTAACATTTTTACTGATTATAACTATCACTTTGATTCATAATAAATGTCACTTTTATTCATTAAGACAAACACTTTAATTCATTAAGACATACACTTTGATATATTAAGACTAAGACTTTTACTGATTACAACTATCATTTTGATTCATAACAACTGTCCTTTTGATCAATTAAGACTGACATTTTTATTCATTAACACGAATATTTTTTTCAATAAGAAGTGTCACTTTTATTCACAATGAGTGTCACTTTTATGCATAAGGAATATCATTTTTATTCATTAGAAGTGTCAATTTAATTTACAACAAAAATCAATTTTTTTTTTTTTTGAAAGGAATACAAGAAATTTTAAGAGGCAAAAATTAGAATAATCATATTCCCTCTGTCCCAATAGCAAGGTCCCTCTTTCCTTTTTCGTCTGTCCCAATAGCAAGGTCTCAGTCCAAAAATAGAAATAATTAACCATTCAAAAGGCTTGGGACCTACCATTTTTTATCTTTTTACTCTTGTTTCTTAATAACCGTGCCCAAAAGAAATGGAACATTGCTATTGGGACGGAGGGAGTATCACTTAGTAAAATACAATAGTTAAAATTACACGATCTACGTTTAGAATTTATATACTCGTATGTATCCTAGTCCGATTAAAAGTAGTTTTACTGCATTTTCATCGTCTCAGCATAGTAATACTCGCTAATTATCCAAATGTAATTAAATTTATAAAAATATCAAAATAATAAAAAATAAGATGTTTATATTTTTAATTCATATATTATAATCTATATTTATTTAATATTCATCCTCTATTCCAATACATATTAAATTCTTATTTTTAATTATCTCTTATTTATATTTTCTATCTAAAAACATATTCCTTTAAGAATTCATCTCCTTCAAATCATTTCAAACCATTTCTCTACACCTTATCTTTTGTCTTTATTAAAATTTTCATTCTTCATACTATTAAAGAATGAGTTAATCTTCGTCATTCGTGTTAATAATTAATGTTGTTTTATGCTTCATTTACATAATGTCTTTATCGTAATCAAAGTAATATATTTATATTAGTATAATAATATAAAAAAATAGTAAAAAAAAAATTCAAAAACCGGAGGGCCGAACCGGAACCGCTGGTTCTCAGTCCGGAATCGGAACCGGGAATAGTGTTGGCGGGCCGATTACGGTTCACCTTCCGAGAGAACCGTAACCGGCGGTTCAATGCCCGTCGGCAGGTCTAGCTCAACTATTAATAGCCTGAATCAAAATTTTCGTACCATAGACATATACATTTTGATGTAATTAATTATCTGTATACACTTATATAAAAAGAGTCACTCACCCCTCTTGCAAAATGAAAATGATATTTCCAAGAAGCCCAACATACTCTAGCACAATGAGAAATTGTACTTCTTAACTCAAATTAATAAAATATTAGTATTAAATTAATAAATTTATTTGAAATTAATAAATTCTTTTTTTTATTTTTATACGAGGAGTAAATAAATTAAACATTAACCAAAAATGAATTAAAACCAAAACTAAGACTGAGATTTTTCCTTCCGCCAAGATCAATCGTCGTCTCGTCTCCCCAAAATGAACTCGTCGGCGCAACCCGACAACCACGATGCGGCGCCGGAGAACGACGTCGCACCGACACTCCTTGATCTGAGCAGCTGTCAGCTGCGCGATCTCAGTTCCGTCGACCTGCCGTCCACTCTCATCGAAGTAGACCTGACGGCGAACCGGCTGACGGCGTTAGACCCCCGTCTATCGCAGCTATCCAATCTCAAGAAGCTCTCTCTGCGCCAGAATCTCCTTAACGACGATGCCGTCCTCCCCTTGTCGTCCTGGCACTCCATCTCCGCTCTTCAAGTACGCTTTTTTCCTCCTTTCTTTCAATTGATTTAATCCCTTTTTACACTTGATTTTACCGTTTTAGTTGTTGGTATGAGATTGTTTATTGTTTAATGTGATTCTCAATTAGTTGAGCAAAATCCTAACTTAATCTAGTGTGGACGCGCAATAATATTTTGATTTTAATTAATAGGATTGAACTGAGTTACATTTCTTGTTATGCTCTTGTATATTATTGCATTTCTCCAACCATAACGCATAAAACGAGAAACATTAGTTCCTATCTTGCATTATGTTAGTTTCTGCACCATGTGAGAATCGACTGGTCTCGTAATGCCATGAAGAGTGCGTGAAGATAGAAAGATATTTAAGCAAAGTAAATCCTGATATTTCATTGTCACACCATGTAAAGATACGATTGATTGGTATTTACACATGTGAGCTAATGAACTGAAAATAGAAACTTCTAGCTAACAACCTAACCGTCTTCTACCCACTAGCTACGAGAGAGAATCACATCATTTATTCTTGGCTGAGGCTGATCAGCGTTGCATGACTCATGAAGAATTATCTTGAATAGCACCAGCTGTCTTCACCATGTCGTGTCATTGTCATGTGAAGAAATAGCTATAGCCGACCTCATTGAGTTTCTGTTCTATTTTTTTCTTGTTGAAGTTTGCTTGTGACACTGGTCTTTGCATTCGCATGAATTAATACCAAGTTCAACTACATTGAAATAGTCATGTGTAAATTGTACTTATGTGGCACATATTTAGTTAAAGAATGGAGTAGAGTTGTCTTATGATAGGAAGGCTTATAATAGTAAAGAGACAAAACAAATTCTATAATACCGTTTCATCTCTTTTAATAAAAATTGCATCTTTGTTGTTATGTGGAAACCAATATATATATGAGCTCTCTCTGTAACATTATTCATTAAACAATGTTTTTTTTTTTGTTTTCATCTTGACTCATGTTTATATAAATGGGTTTCCTCTTTCTATTCAGCACAATGAATTTCGTGCATGAAATCTAACTTTGATGCATGCATTATCTACATATTTACAGAACACATATTCTTTCTTTTTAGGATCTAGTGCAAATGTGCTACCTATGCATTCATGGGATGGATGTGCACACGAGAGTAAATTATGGATTGAATTTATACGATACTTCAGGGTAGTTTTCTTGTACTTAAAATGCTGATTCAAATCTTATATGATGGATAAAGTCATATTTGGAGATGTAAGATTGTCTTTTCAACTAAATAAATGATAGTTGAGGCAACCTGGAAACTGTTTGTTTGGGAAACCCCTAAGTGGTTTTACTTTTCTCTATGCCTTTACTCTATCAGACATACTTCAACAAGAAACTCTGCACAAATTTATATTTGTATATATTTGTATGTATAATATTTGGTGGATGAATTACCACAACTTTAATCAATAATTCATGCACAGAGATTTGAGAATAGATAAACAGAAGTATTTTTAGGTTATTAGATGGCACACGTGCTAAACTCTCCATTAATAAGGCAAGCAGACAGATCTAATAACACTATTTTAGGCTATGTTGACCATATTTTGCTGCTTGCGGATGCTCGTTTAAATAGACTTTTGTGCTGCTTATGGATTGGGAAAGGATCAATTACGATTTTCAAAAATAATCCTGATAGGTCCTTTATTCTGTCACTGTGACTTCTTAGTTACTTACGATGTGCTGGTTCTGAGGTAGTTAAATTTTCAAGATGTTGCCAGGGAATGGTGGGAAGTTACACAAACTTGTCTGTTAATGGGTAAATTGATGTCGCTGGTGTTTCTCTGCAGGAGCTGGTGCTGAGGGATAATCAATTGAAGAACATTCCAGATGTCACCATATTCAAAATGCTTCTGGTCTTTGACGTCTCATTTAATGAAATTTCCTCACTAAGCGGGTTATCAAAGGTCTCTAACACACTCAAAGAGCTTTATGTGTCTAAGAATGAAGTGACAAAGATGGAGGAAATTGAGCACTTCCATGAGCTGCAAATTCTTGAACTTGGGTCCAACAGACTGCGGGTTAGGTCCATTTCTCTAAGAATGATATGTTATTGTAACTCTTCTTATACATTTAGTTCTCTGAATAGTGAAATATGCCTCGTCTGTTCATGGATCAAACAAGTTTAGCACAGAGAGGATACTAATTTGGATCCTTATGTGGGAAGGTCTGGTAAATTGAAACCATGAAGTAGAGACACTTGGCAGCCTGAATCATCCAAATGCTGATTTTGATAACCTTCCTTTAGCATGTGGCTAACCCTCTGCTCCTGATTTGGTTAAACTGGAAAATATGCAATTTTTTCTGCGCTTGAATTATTGATGGACGATATGTAGATTGTTTGGGCATTGAATTGAGTCTGGTTATCACTTATCAGGTAATGGAGAACCTACAGAATTTGTCATCCTTACAAGAGCTGTGGCTGGGGCGCAATCGTATTCGTGTCATTGACCTTTGTGGACTAAAATGCATTAAGAAGCTCAGCCTTCAAAGCAACCGCATAACATCTATGGCTGGACTTGAGGTAGTTACAGTTGTTACAGGATGTCCTTAATTTCAATTTATGTAGAGAAGAATTTCTGCATATGTAGAGAAGAATAACTGCTGATCCAAATTCCTATTTCACATCTTACTTTGCCATGACGTGTAGGAATGCGTTGCACTGGAAGAATTGTACTTGAGCCATAACGGTATTGCCAAAATGGAAGGCTTATCAACCCTAGTCAACCTCCGGGTATTGGATGTGGCAGCAAATAAGCTCACGGAAATAAATGACATTGCCAACTTGTCAAAGTGTGAAAATCAATCCAAAAAAAGCCATGCATTATTCATCATTACCAATTTGTGACCTTTCTTATTATCCTAGTTATTTGGCTACCAGGTTGGAAGATCTGTGGCTAAATGACAACCAAATAACGTCGCTGGATAACCTAGTTGAAGCTGTTGCTGGTTTCAAGGAGAATCTGACAACCATCTACCTTGAGCGCAATCCTTGTGTATGTGCTTATATTTCTTAGCTCTCCTTATTCAATTCTATCAACAAACTAATATTTTTTCTGATATGTGTAATTCTGTGCTCGTTAGGCTGCCTTGTTATTGTAATTTTTGTTTGACATTGCAGGCAACTTCTCCCAACTACATCTCTAGGATGAGAGGAATATTCCCCAAGATCGAGCAAGTCGACTCTGAAATATTTGCATAGAGCTCTCTCTGCTTTGTTTTGGTTTGATTTGAGTAACGGTTAGTTTTGCCAACCACCGAAATATGGATGCAATTGCAAGTTGCAGGTGTTGATGAATTTTGACTGATTGGTTTTGATTCTTATGGGTTTGTTTCCCACTTTTCTTCCCATATACTATAATTTAAGAGTGAAAACGGTAGATTGTATCGTCGGTTAAGCAGTTTTGGTATTTGCTATCCTATAATTCCATTTCTGCTAGTAAAATGTCTACTTTGCTTTAACATGAAAAGTAGAGAGTTGTAATGTTGGAGTAATGCACCGTGAGAACGGTGACGGGGTTTGAATGACGAGCAGTCCTACATGCTTGAACGTTGATACAATATGGATTTATGTCGATGGATTGAACAACTTTGAGTTTGTTTGATCGTCTAATCATTCATATATACGTATTAGTGTACTTGTATGTGAGGCATCATAAAATTTTCGAACATTGAAAATTCAGTGAGAAGATGTGCCAACTCATTGTAGCGAGAGCTGTATGTATAATACATTATGACTTGGTCATATCGCAAATTCAAATTATTAGGATGCAATGCAAGCCTTAACATGATCTTTAAATCTCAAAATACATTTCAAATATTAAAATAAAAGGTTAATCACAAAACAAGAAAACATATATTTTAGTCAGAATTTGTTTTTCCTTCCATAAACTTTAAATTGTAACACCAATAACACAAGACGTGGAAAGACATGTGTATCTTATAAAAATATTATTGCAGATAAACTTATGAACTATGGTCTAAGTTTGTTTTTTTCATGAACTTTTGTGTTGTTGCAATTCCTCCAGAATAGGATTCCGGAAAAAATTTAATTTACATTATGATTGGAATTGCCGACGGGGCTCACACCTGAATTATTCAGAAGAACATCAACGAGCCATGTAGGTTTAAGTTGGTCCGATCGACATGTAGATTTAATTTTCCGGAATTCTATTTTTTTGGAAAAGTTGTAACAACACAAAAGTTCATGGGAAAAAATATACTCGGACTAAAGTTTTTAAGATACACATGTCTTTTCACATCAAACAACGACAGACTCACCTTGATATTTCAGTTGCTACGTAAATTTTAATTTTGCTAGATTTTTTTTTTGGGTGAAAAAATGACAACAATACAAAAGGTTCGTGTTATTATTATTACAATTTAAAATTTATGGGAAAAAATAAATTCATATTAAAATTCATGGTTTTATTTGCAATTAACTTGAGAAAAAGAATGGATTCTAGTGGTTGGGCCAATTTAGAAAGAGGCCCAGGAGTAGAAGAATATTTTATTCTCAGTTGCAAAAATGATAAAAAATGATAAATATTTAATTCAACACAGTTACACAGTCGACGCAACTCGTCCTCTCCAACTGCTTTTCCTTTGAAATTTATTTTCACTTAATTTCCTTCCAATCTCACTTTTTCACCATAAACGCTACCTTCACTGCTCTCTCTCTCTCTCCTCTCTCTCTCTCTCTCTCTCTCTCTCTACTTTTCTTTTCCGAAAAACCAGCGTTGCTTGGTCAATGCGGTTTACCTAATCTGCCTTTCTTCAAAGAGGTAAGTTCACTTTCATTCTTTTGCGCGTTTTCTTGTAATTGAATTTTTGTCAGCAGTTATGTTTTTCTTTGCTATGCCTATGATTATTTGGTGGGTGTGTGCATCTCTTAGAATTAATGTCCGACATTTTCTGTGCATATTTCCTTATTTTGTGCGAATGTGGTCAACAATGGAAATGTACTGAAATTGTTGGAAGAAGAAGCTGTCTATCCTTCTCATGAACTTAGGTTAAATTTATATGCTCATTTTCACTTTGTTCTCAGCTCGTATTTCTTTTTCGGTGCGGATTTATGTTGTGCTTTGTTTGATTTTAGACAGTGAAAAGAAGCTTCTTTTTTTGTTTTTATGAAAAAAAAAAGAGTTTGTTTGTTTTGTGTTGCTGTCTCTTCTGCTGAATGTGATGAAGTTAGAATACTGAATTTTTTCTGATATAAGTAAATTGTGCCGCAAATTCTTTGCTGATTGCCTGTATGGTATCTGATTAATCATCTAGACTCCAATTCATTTAGGATTATGCCTTAAATCAAGTAGATCAAATTTGCCTTGCTTAATCTCGTCTGGTTTAGAAAATTTCATTTTGGATGGCCTGCCTTGTTTCTCCCCAAAAGACGAAATGGAGGAGAAAAAGATACAAGGGGTCGGATGCCTCTTGGCTCTTACTATCCTTCTGCATTTATGTGAATATCTCAATATGATGTTGGGCATGTAACCTGGTTATAATATCAATGAACTAGCTCGGTAGCAGGTGACGATCCTTACTTCCCACTCAAACAACTAACTTGTGAGTTGTGCGGCCATTTGCTTTCCTCATAGTCTAATTTGGTGGACTGAAGCACATTTCACTTTGGATTTTCAAGTGGAATCTCACTTTCACTATGCTATTTTGCTGATTGTACCTTTCTTTTCTTTTGTTACTCTGTTTAGTATGCCATCAAACATCCTGGCTATCAGTTTCTAAATACAGTTCCTATTCTAATTTTTGTAGGATGGCTTTCTCCTGCAGTGATTCATAGAAACATATGTAAAGAAAAAGTAGGAGGTTTCACCATTCATGAAACCAAAAGAGGATGAAGAGTAAATATTTCCCAAAACGTTATGTGATTGTTATCTTGACCTTCATCTGCACTTCCGTGTGCTACATAGAACGGGTTGGCTTCTCTATTGCATATACTGCGGCTGCTGATGCTGCAGGAATAGATCAATCGAGTAAGGGCATGATACTCTCAATATTCTATTACGGTTATGCATGTTCACAAATTCCTGGTGGTTGGGTGGCTCAAAAAGTTGGAGGAAGGCGTGTTCTTCTGTTTTCATTTCTTTTGTGGTCTCTGACTTGTGCCTTTGTACCGTTGGATCCATATCGAGTTAAAACTTTGGTCATAGCCCGGTTGCTTGTTGGGGTGGCCCAGGGCTTCATCTTTCCCTCCATTCACACCGTACTAGCACAATGGGTGCCACCGCATGAAAGGTCGAGATCAGTATCTCTCACAACTTCAGGAATGTATTTTGGTGCAGCTGCAGGAATGCTTATCCTCCCTAGCCTTGTAAGATTGAAAGGTCCACAATCGGTGTTTCTTGTTGAAGCGGCTTTAGGTGTCATGTGGTCTCTACTTTGGTTGAAGTATGCCAGTGATCCACCTCGCTCTGAACATCCAAAGGCTACAGCTACTGGTTTCGGTGAGTCATTGCTTCCAATCAAAGGGAACCAAAAGGCCAAAGTAGAAAACGGAGTACGTTCCATTAGAACACCACAAATTCCATGGAAGAGAATAATTTTCAGTTTGCCAGTGTGGGCGATAGTTGCAAACAATTTTACTTTCCACTATGCTCTTTATGTACTCATGAATTGGCTTCCGACATACTTTGAGCTAGGCCTCAACCGCAGTCTTCAAGAAATGGGTTCCTCTAAGATGATGCCTTATCTCAACATGTTTCTGTTCTCAAATATTGGTGGGATTATTGCGGATCACTTGATTACCAGGAGAATTCTGTCTGTGACTAGAACAAGAAAGCTTTTAAACACGCTGGGATTCATGGTGGCTTCATGTGCATTGATGGCTCTTCCCTTATTTAGAACGCCTAATGGGGTTGTGTTGTGTTCTTCGGTGGCTCTTGGTTTGTTGGCACTGGGAAGAGCTGGGTTCGCCGTGAACCATATGGATGTGGCTCCAAGATATGCGGGAATTGTAATGGGGGTGTCGAACACAGCTGGTACCTTGGCTGGCATAGTAGGGGTTGATCTTACAGGCCGACTTCTGGAAGGTGCTAAGGCTGCACAGTTGGACCTCACAAGTCCAGAGAGCTGGAGGGTGGTTTTCGTTATCCCGGGGTTACTCTGTATCTTCAGCTCAATAGTGTTCCTTGTATTGTCTACAGGAGAGAGAATTTTTGACTGAGGTGATTTTCTTGAGCTAGCTGTTTTCATGCCTATTTTCGTATAAAAGTATAGTATTTAGATTCGGTAGAGAAAGTGTGGAAATCAAATCGTTGCTTGGGTGCTACTGCTAGTTATTTAGAATCACTGGCAGGAGGAGTAAACGTAATCTATATTTGACAAGACTCTCTCAGAATTGATATATTCTTGTAACATTGAATTATACAGATATGAATTTAAATTTTGGAATACTTATGGGCTCGAGTGTTCTCTGGAGTATCTCTCTCTCTCTCTCTCTCTCTCTCTCTCTCTCTCTCCTGTATAAGTTAACCCTTCATAAGTTAATTACTAAAATTTAACAACAACTAGGTTGAGCACATGATGAACTTCAAAGCCTCACAATCAATTGTAAGTTGGGAAATATTACATGTTTGATTTATTTTTGTTTGAATCAACCCCCAACCCCCTGTTTTCTTTTTCTTTCTTTCTTTTTCTTTTTTAACTTTTGATGACAAACAAGAAGTTCTTTTTAGTAACTAGCCATTAAGCACTTCAAAATTGAGAAAATTCTAGATTTAAATCGAGTTATATTTACCAGGTTTAGATCTGGAAGTGAAACTTGTATAAAACTTTAGGTCCAAGACTATTAAATAGGTTGACTGAAACTTCAAATTTCTCACTGTAACGAAGAAGGAAAACAGAAAAAAAAGAAATACAGCAAAACGATTAGCAAGAAGTCTCTTAAAAAACATTGATAGAAAAAGATGAGAGATTCTTATAAGTGGGAAGAAATGAAGTGGAGATGCATGCAAGTGGGAAAAATGGTGATTTAACATAAGTTAGAAGTTGATAAATCATAAATCATAATTCCCAAAAAGTGTAACACATTTTCATAAGCATTAGTTGTGATCATCACCATCACCATCACCATCACCATGACCATGGTGGCCATCTCCTTTGGCATAGACGAAACCTGTTGGGTCGGGTGCATGACGGCGGTGGCGCCTCTCTCTTGCATATATGACCCATAAAACTAGCGACAGCATCACTGCAGTCGCCACCATCACCAGCCCGACATACACCCTTTGGCTGTATTTTTCCAGTCCGGGACAGTAGTTTCTCTCTACATCCAAGAATGTCTGCCTCGCATAACTGCAATCTTCCAGTTGGATGAGAAACGGACTGTACTGGTACAGACCATTGCACACATTCACAGTGTCCGAGAACTGAGAGTAAAGGTTTGGACTCAGGCGCCCCGTCGTTAAACAGATGCCACTTGGTGAAGCACGACACACGGAGCCACTCCACACCTTGCTCGGTCAGAGTTGCAGTTAGTAAAGCACATTTGGTTATAAGACAAGTACTACTCCCTCTGTCCCGTTATTCTTGTCTCATTTCTTTTGGGCACGGGTATTAAGGAGAAGGGTGTTTAAAAGGTAAAAAGATAGAAAGTGGTGGAGCCCACAACTTTTTATGAGATAAGCATATTTCCTTATATGGAAACATGACAAAAATAACGGGACAACCCAAAAAGGAATACAAGACAAGAATAACGGGATGGAGGGAGTAGTTGGTCTGAGTAGGTAGGTACCTGTGTGGCGTTGTTGAGATCAACTTCAGCCGGTGAGCACGGGCGGTCAGAGAGGTCGGGATGGAATGGATTGCAGAGGATTGGGAGAAGAGGGCCGGACTGGTTGTAGTAGAGTTGCACGAAGTTGGAGGCGAAGTTGATGTTGGAGACATTGGTTATGACTGTGTTGATCAAGTCCACTAACTGGGATGTTACTTGCTTGCTTTTGGCTAAGGTTTGTTGAGCGGTGTCGCGGTCGACGCAGGGCAAGATATCGTCCAATGCTGTATGAGCAGTTGGATTTTGGATCCATTGATTCATTGCTGTGCAAGTGTCTCCTGTTACACTGAGACAGTGGTACGTAATTGATTAAATTGATGAATGTTTTAGTTGAGATTGGAGTAGTTGATGATTTTTCATCATGTGTTGTTGTAGTTAAGTATTACATACTTGTGAAGAAGTAGGAAAATGCCGCAGAGAATGAAAGTTGCAGTCACAAGAATCCATCCTACTGTCACCAGTCTGCAACAACAAAATATACATATATGCATGAGAGAGAGAGAGAGAGAGAGAGAGTAAATAATGCAGTTGTGTGGAACAACACTTACATGTATACAAGAAGTGTCTTGCCGAGCATTGAAGACACTGAAACAAGAAATGAAGTTGCAAACAACTTAGGGGGCGTTTGGTTTGATGGATGGGATAGATAATGTTTGATAGGATAGTGTAGGATGTGATTATTTAGATTATTAATCTTGTGTTTGGATTACTTGATTGTGATGTAGGATAATTGAAGGACTCTGTGAGTGTGTGTGCTACTGTGTGCTGTGTGTGTGAGTGTGTGTGCTACTGAGCAGTGTGTGTGTTTTGTGTGTGTGTGTGTGTGTTTATGTGTGGTTATTGTGGAATTTTGCATCATGGATTAGACAAGGATTAATAATCAACCCAAATTTGGAATGATAAGTTATCATCCATTTGAATGATTGGAGCACGGACATAGTTATTAATCACGAGTTTGATCATTCAAACCAAACTTGTGATTAGGTGGGATTATATTATCAATCACTACTTATCAAGCAAACCAAACGCCACCTTAGAAGAGAAGACAACGCAAATATTGGGGTTACGAAGAAAGGCAAAAACTCCTGTGCGGTTGACCGCAGAATTGGCTCGACTTTCTCGATCAGGGTTAATTGATTTTCAATTAGTGTTTATTAATCCTCAATTAGAGTTTATATTAATTAAAAAAAGTCAACGCAGTGGTTTGACCAACCGCACCGTGCGGTTGGTCGTACCATTGAAGAAATGAGAGAGTGATAGATATACCAAATCCAAGGAGTGTGAGAAGCAGCATAAGAGCTGTGATTATGATAAGACCCAATCTCCTGCATGCAGTGAATTAACAAGCATGGCATTATTAAATGGTGACGAATCGAAGACGGAGAATCAAGAAACTAGCAGTACTAGTAGAGGTTTGCTGATGACTTGATCGATGACTTACACAGAATGCATTAGTTTGTTGATGTGTTGTGAATTTTGCAGAGTTTTAGTGGTGAGCGTTGTAGCAGAGGTGTCGATGACGGTTTGAAGGCGATCAATGTCTGTTTGGAGAGTCGGAGGTAGAGAAACTTGAACGACGTTAGTTTGCTTGGCTGCAAGGAGATGTTGAGACACATTCCTTAGTGTAGCAGAAGTGTCATCTGCCTCACTCACCACATGCTGTAGACTGTCAATGCTGCTGCTCACCAATTTGTCCTGCCCCGTGTACAACACAACACATCCAATTCTGCACATATATCACGAATTCTGAATGTCATATCATATCTGTGGAGAGAGAGAGAGAGAGAGAGAGTGCATACATTGCAGCAATGGAAAGCAGTATGAGGAAGATGAAAGAGAGAGCATAGGCAAGTGGAGAATAGGCATAGGGTGTCTTGTTTCGACGGCAACAGTAGGAGAGAGAGATGAGAGATAAGCATAGGCCAAAGGCAGCAAACCAGATTGCAGCAATAGCAAAAAAAGGGACACCAGTATAACCAACAGACTGCAAATTAACAACATACATTACATATATATATATAAGCATAGGCATTAATTAAGCAAGTAATGAGTTGAAAAGAAGAGAGAAGAAAATCGAATACTGACGGCCCAGTAGTGGCGATTGGTGATGTTCCAACCAGCAGTGTACATATTAAAATCATCAAGAGGGTCTTTTCTGTAACTTCTCCTTGGAGCCAACACCAAATCTGTGTCTGCCCCATCCATGTTGTTGCTGTTAGACATCTCTGCACGTCAAATAACTTAATTTGAACCACAAATGTAAACACAGACAGAGAGAGAGAGAGAGAGAGAGAGAGAGAGAGAGAGTTACCTGGAGCTGGAGATGGTTGGAAGCCATTTGTGTATTCATCTCCATCTTCATCTCCATCTCCCTCTCCCTCTGAATAAGCAAATGGCAGCACAAAAGTGATGGTGGTGATGATGATGATGATGAGGGACAGAAAAAGTAATGGCTTCATCAAGAATGTGAGTGTGAATGTGAATTTTTACTAAACTAAACTAAACTTGCAGTGGTCTGTTTTGTCTACATAAAAATGTAATGAATGAATACTACTTACTGCCTTCCACTTCCTTCAACAAAAAACATGAATGAATGGAATATATTTTCTTCACTTAGTCTGACATAGTGACATACATTTCTAAAATACTAAGCAGCTTTCACACACAATATAATGTAGTCTAGATGAAACAAGATACACCAAATATAGCTGTAATGATCAAATCATCATTAGCTAGCTAGCTTCAATACTCTTGCACAATGTATGTATGTTTAGACTTTAGAGCACTAAATGTGATATGACTATTATGCCCTTGTCCATATTATACCCTATATGCTGTGCTGATTGAGTTTGTTTTAACATCTACTAATACAGTACGTTGGTAAATGCATCATTTCACTCGAGTTCTTCATCCATCAAAAAACTAAAAGAATGCTTTGGAGGTGTGAGAAGAGGCAAAATGGATCCAAATCTCTCTCTCTCTCTCTCTACTAATTACTACTACAACACACAGACAGTCCCACAATTCAGGCAAAGGTTCCACTCTTCACATACATCGAAGTCGTTTGTCTGCCTCAGCTTTTTTGCAAGGCAAAGATAATAATTTCTTCCGTGATTTTAGTCTCACCTTTTTGACTCCTGCGCTCATTACTTTACAAGTTACAAACAATACAATCCCTTTTCTCTCTTCTTTTTGAAATTTTGGCTAATATCTCACTTGCCCCTTGATTAGATTTGTAAAGGAAAGTGAAAATTTTACGGTTTGGGTTTAAAATAAGATTTATACCGTACATGAAAATTTGACTTACAAAAGAGAATAATTAATTCTAGACAAAAGTGAAAATTTATGATTTTTACTTAAAATTTATTAATTAGGCTAATGAGAGTTGGATTTTAAAAATGGGATAATTGATTCTTTTATAAGTGAAGGAAAATGTATTGGAGATGTCGACAGTTGACGAATCGTTGATTCTAGTTAGCTAACTGTCAATTGCCCCCAAGGGAAAAATGCATCCGTACAATCATATCAACTAGACATTTTTCTAAGATACAGAATAGAATGTATACTAGAACTAGGAATATAGAATAACAGAGATTAATTGAGAATATGGTGCATTAGAAATTAACAAGAATGTGGTATATATAGACGAAATCCTTAATATCGAGCCCATCAAACCCATCGTGTAACCTCGGATTTCCAATGTGGCCAAAATCAATTCTCAGACGAAGATCATATCAACAGGGAGAATGCAAGAAACAATACTCAAAGGAGAGTTCAACGTTTATAAAAAAACCACACCATCAATGAGGGATCATCTTCCACAGTCAATTTACTGTTTCAAAGTAATCGAAATAAAAACATAATTGTATGAAGTACGAGGAAAACAAAGGCTGAAGTTTCAATCTACAAGAAACAACAAGCTGCAGAAGCATAACTGTCTGTACAAGGCAGCAGGAGAGGCTGAATCTAAAAGAACAACGAAGCACAAGGGCTGCGGGGACATACATAAATGCAGATGCCATGAGAATGAGAGATTAGTCAATGATAAGCAGATCGTCATCATACAAATGATGCTACTGGTAGTAGCAGCAATGCATTCAAACAAGTTGATTTGATGAGGTACACAATACAACCTTCATGCTGCACTTTTCCACAACCTTTCTTCTTTTATTTGATTCAACAAACTGAATCAATCATGATCTGAGCCCTCAAGACTAGGACATTCCTATAAATATATGCCAAATCAACTATATTCAATTCAAAGTCAATAGCTAGAATACGAGCTCCTTTCACCCATTCAAATCTACATGACCAAAATGAACCGAGTTCCATAAAATAATCACATTGCTAATATCTGAGTTGACGACACACAACCACTACTCACCAGAAAGATAATCAATGACTAAATATCAGATATCAGATATAGCAAACAAGATAAAAATGGACCACAGAAAGGGGCAGAGCTAAGCATAGCAGATTTCTGCAATAGAATTGCAAACTAAATTCAAGAAATTTAAAAGCATAAAAGTGGGCAGACTGCAAAACTTGAAGCCACCAGGCAAATCCAAAAATTATATTTCAATCCGAAACAACACTAAACTCACAGTTTCTAGAGACTCTAAACATAAAGAAACATTTGCAACTTCCTAGCTTACATCCCTGTAAAGGCCTTCTTCCCAAGACCAGAAGAACCAGCTGGTATCACCTTAAGAACATTAAACCTCACAGTTTTGGACAAGGGTCTGCATATTTATAAAGATATATGCATCAGTGTAAATCAGAAACGGTCCTAAAAGTAAAGTGATGGATATATATATATATATATACACGTTTAATACTAACCTGCACTGGCCAATGATGACATGGTCACCTTCTTTCACACGGAAGCATGGGGAAATGTGGGCCGGAATGTTTGAATGCCTCTTCTCGTATCTATGGAAAAATGATAGTATAAGTAATCAGAAAGATGAAACTGAGAAGAGCAGCTACATTATCGCAAAATACCTTTGGTATTTCTTCACCCAATGCAGATAATTCCTTCTAACAATGATAGTTCTCATCATCTTAGCACTGTGACAGGTTCCAGCCAGGATACGGCCTCTAATGGAGACATCACCAGTGAAGGGGCATTTCTTGTCAATGTATGTGCCTACGAAATTTGTAAAAATAAAAGCATAAAGCTTAAATGATGAATCCAAGATAACCATCCGATAAATTACAAATACGAAAAAATTCATTTTTATTTTTTTTTCAAATCCAAAGACATCAAAAACAGAACACCAGCAATAAAAAAAGTTCAAAACATGCGATTCAAAGATGAAATTTTGAACTTAATAAGACCAACTAATGCTAGGTATACTGATGCTAAAACGAAAAATCTCCAATGTATTACAACAATAGAATAATCTTCACAGAAATCAGAGATAAACTGAAATCAATAAAATTCAGACCTTCAGTAGCCTCACGAGGCGTCTTAAAACCTAATCCGATGCTCTTCCAAAAGCGGTTGCCCCCTTTCCCTGGTCGATTACCCTTTCCCGACTTTTTCGAGCTGGAAAAAACAAAGAAAGAAAGAAAGAATTAATCGTTTCCCTCAATCATCATCTAATCTTAACACAAATTTATCATAATACCATACCAAAGGAACACCTTGGGCTGCTTCAGGAACGCCTTTTCAGTCTGAATAAACAATTAAAACTCTCATTTAGTCCGATATTATGCAGAATATGAGAGGGTGACGGAACGGGCTTTACCTGCTCAGCCATTGTAGCTCTCTCCGATGTTTAACTAAAAATGCGCAGCGGCGGTGGCGGAGGAGGCGGCGGCGGCAGTAAAACCCTAGCGACGAGAGAGCTCAGACGAAAGTTGTTAAGTCTCTTTATATATGCTGCAGTTAACTACAGTACCCAAATTTTGCCAAAACTACATGGAGCCCCCTCAACTATTGGATATTCAACCCAAGCTCACTATGAAATAGAATTATTCATGGAACTGACCCATTCATTTAACCAATCAATCGATTTAATTTTGGATTGCAGATGCAGATTTCCTTGTGAAAAAAAGAAAAAAAATATGGAGTGCACAAACAAATTAGATAAAAAAAATTTTTGAAAAGCAAATTAGGTAAATTTTTGGTTATCTTAAATCTTTTTATTTTGTAGTAATTTTTTTTATTTGTTCAATTTTTTTATACATTCAAAATATGTAAATATAACCTTTAAAAAATTTATGAGAGAAACAATACTAGCATTTCCAGTTTACAAAATATATTTTACTAATATATACTCCTTCGTCTCATCCATCTCGAGCTTCTTTTCTTATTCGGTTGTCTCATTCATCTTGACCCTTTTCAAAAAAGAAAATAATTAACTCTTCAAAAGTGGTGAGACCTACCTACTTTCTATCTTTGTACTCTTCTCTTTAATTACCATACTGAACAGTGAAGACTTAAGATGGATGGAACGGAGGGAGTACATATTATCATATTCTATAATTCTACTTCTGAATAAAGTAACTTAATTATTAACTTGTACTCTCTCCGTCCACGATAAGTGTAGTCTTCTTCCTTTTTTCGTCCGTCCACAATAAGTGTGGTATTTTCTTAAATGGAAATGACTTCCCTCACAATAAACATAAGTCTCATTCTCCACTCACAATACATCTATCTAATCACTTTTTCACTCTTAAAACATGTGTCACTCCCTCCGAACCACACTTATCGTGGATGGAGGGAGTACTACTGGTTAAAATTATTGTCAAAACCAAATTATAAGGTTAAGATTTATAAATGATAATCTATACTTATATAAAAAGAGCCTTGTTTTACAAAATTTAATTTGCCTAAAATATCCTTATTATACGTATCTAAATTGAAGGGCAATGAGGTAATAGTATAACATAATATTATATATTTTAGTTATAGTAGATATATTCATTCATGGAAATCAAACTTACCTTATCAATAACTTATTTCTTCCCTAATATTGTAATTGACGTAAAAGTTTAGGGCCATCTATAGATGAATCTCATTTAATTAATTAGCTGCTTAATTTGTCGAAATTTTTTTGAGGGATTGATACAAAAATAAAATAGAAATTGAATGGTTAGGGAAATAATATCAAACTTACCTTATAATAATTTATTAGTTAACTAATGTAATTGACATAAAAGTTTGCAGGATTGGCACCAATGAAAATAAAAATTGAATAGTTAGGGCAATTACATCAAAGTTACTTAATACTCCCTCTGTCCCCCTCATATTATTTACTTTTTCTTATTGGGTTGTCTCATTCAAATTGTCTTGTTCCAAATAAGAAAAAATTTAACACTTCAAAAGCCTTTAAAAGTCATGGGACTTACCCATTTTCTATCTTTTTACCATTATTCTTAATTTTCATGCCAAACAGTAACAAGTAACAGGACAATATGAACGGGATGGAGGGCGTAATTTATTTCTTAACTAATGTGATTGACGTAAAAGTTTTCGGCCCATGTTTGGATGAATCTCATTCCATTAATTTGTTGTTTAATTAATTTGAATATTTTTTTTATTGTATTTATGATAAATTTCTTTAAATTTAGGCTTAAATTTTTAGTTTGCTAAAATCCTGAAAAATGAAAAAAAATATAAAAAAATGGATCCATATTAAATGATTAAATAAAAACAAAACGCTAATATGAAAAGGAAGGAAAAAAAGTGTAAGTGTGTGTGTAAGAGAAATAAAAAAAAATGTATTTTATATAATTATTAGTATGAAACTTTACATGATCATAACATTCAAATACCTATTACATATCGATTATTTTTATCTTCTTTGGATATTGATCAAGAGTTATGATAAGATATTTATTGCTAATTTTTTAGTTTTATAATATATTTAATATTAAATTATAATATTGCCGAACGGATCATCAAGAAATAAATTGATACTTAATTTCAGGACAATATCTTATAAAAAAATTTAAGGATAATCTAAATTTATTTGTAAGAAAATATACTAGCTATCTCTATAAACATTTATATTTTTTTATTAGTAATTATCTTAGTATTATTACTGTATTTATCTAACTATAACGATTTTATGATACAATTATTCCTTATAAGCACTGAATATAAAACTAATAATATAATTATGTAATAATGTTGGTAAAAACTAATATATTAAAAACTTACTGATATAATACTTATTAATCTCTCTTATAATTATCAAGTATTAATTATTTTATCTTTGATATTTTAAATTTTTAACCTTTAGTTCTCTATATGTTGTAAGTTTTTAACCATTCTTACAAAATTTTCATTTTATTTTTTTAAATATTTTAATGACGACAAGAATCAAAAAAATTATTTTTAATTTTTTAGATTTAAAAATTGAAATTAAAAATAATAATTTGTGAAAATCTTTAAAGTTGACATTTGAATTGAGTTACCAAAAAAAAACCCAAGTTTTAGAAACTAAATTTAGATTAATGTTATGAATATTTATATACATATATACATAGAATATTGAAATAATATATATATGGAATTTTATGGTTAGTTAATTATTGCTATTGGATTAAATATGTGTTCGAACGATCTTAATCATTGATTTAAGTAGTTTAAGTATAAATAGTGGTGCATGTTTGATCTCATTTAACAATGTGTTGTAAACAAAAATAAAAATCAAGCATAAGTAATATAGTTCATTTATATGAACTATTTTTAAAAAAATTCAAAAATACATCAAAACAGTTCTAAATATAATAAATATGATCAAAACTGTAATCAAAACAGTTCATTTGAGCTCCATGAAAAGATAGGAGTCAAGCAACTCTTTAGTTCCTTCAAGTTAGTCTTGAACCACACATATGATAGATTTTCTATACATCTATCACACATATGATAGTTCCTTCAAGTTAGTCTTGAACGACACATATGATAGTCTTGAGCATATTGGCTTGTACATAAGGTGAAAGATCTTCAAGGATCCTATGAAGGAGAGGGATAGCCACAGCTGCACGTTGCTGTTTAGCGGCAATGGTTGCTTCATCTGTTTGATCAACTTGATCCCTAAATTCTAGAGAGAAAAAGTTTTAGAGAGAGGAAAATTCTAGAGAGAAAAAAATTATAGAGAGAGAGTTTTAGATTGAGAAATTTTCTAGAGAGGTAATGTTTTAGAGAGAGTCTTAGGGAGAGACAAATTCTAAAGAGAAAAATTTTAAAGAAAGAAAAATACAGAGAAAATTTCCTACCTCTAAAATTTTATCTCTCGAAACTTGTTTCTCTAAAATTTTTCTTTTTAAATATTTTTTATCTCTAGAAAATTTCACTCTCTAGAAAAGTGAATCTTTTCTAGAGAGTTATAGGATACATCTTCATGTTACAATCTTTAGCAACAACAGCTTGTATTATAAAATGTATTTGTGTTGTGTATAAAGTATAATTTTTAAAGTTAATGATACATTATCTTATATGATACTCCCTCCATCCCCATAAACATGTCTAATAGTCCCGAAACGAATTCTCGGTGTAGGGGGTGAATACACCGAGGTATAAAATTTTTTGCAAGTTAAAGCTTTTTAAGAGTGAGCTCAGTTATAAATCCTGCTGACTTTTTTGGAAGATGGTCAGCTGGACTGATAACTCAGCTGACGGTGCGGAATGTGGTGGCTTGAAAACTTACTCGTTTTACTTAGAAAAACTCAGCTTGAAAACTTATCTTACAGTTTTCAGTTAATCAAGTTGAATGCAGTTTGATGAAAACACAGCTGGCTGGGTCAAACAGTCAGAATATAAACTTGAATAAAAACATGCTGGATGACTTGGTTAAATCTGTAAATTAAGAGATATAAATCAAAGCAATAAAGAACACCAAGAAGTAATGTGGTTAAGAGATCAACTCTTACGTCAACGGGCCAGATAAACTGGCGAATCCCTTAACCTTAGATCCACTTGCTTTACGAGCAGCCAATCAGCTTCCCACTAGATTCCTCGAGCTGGTTGTAGTTTACGCGTACTACAACGAACGCAACTTTTCAGATTATTCATTCTTAGAAAACGTACACACTGTTTACGCGCACAGTGAGAGCGTACTACTTCAACCTTTACTTTTCCTAACCTAGAAAAAGGGGTTTTGAGTAGGTAGGTTTCCAACTTTGTGAACAAACGTTTACAATGAAGAACAAAGTTTTGGATTGTTTGTTCACTCTAGGCTTTGGATATGGAATATATATATGCCTAGTTTTCTGGGCCGGGGGAGAATGCTTCACCAGCCTAAGAACACTAAGGAACTTTGAAGACTCAAGGCTGAATACGACGATGATGAAGCTTTTGATTTCAGAGATATGTCTTGATGCCGACTGAAATTTCTCTTTATGAATTCTCTGGGTTTTCTCTGTAATTTCTCTCATAATGTGTATGGATGAAGACTTCATATTTATATGTGTATATTCGAACTAGCCGTTGGAAGAGCTGTTTGAATCTCACCTACTCTCTGACTTCACATCTTGTAGTTTGACTTTCTTCACCGGGAATTTCCTCAAATGGTAGGTTCAAGGTTTCATTTCTAGGAGTGTTGAGGTGTCGAAGCCTCATTGGTCGAGGTTAATTCTGACTTCTGAGATCTTGTCGTTGAGCTGGCTTCGACGTTGAGCTGAGTCTTCAAGCTTTGGCTGAGTCTTGTTCAGCTGGAAGCTTTGTTGGATCAGCTCCGCTGGATCTACTCTGCTGGATCCGCTCTCAGCTCAGCTGACTTCTCAGCTGGATACTCTGCTCAGCTGGATACTCTAGATGTCTTCAGCTGCATAAACCTGTAAACTTAGAACATCTAAAGCTCGAAACAGGTGAGCTGGAAACAACTTAGTTTTAAGCAATCATCTACTAGGTTAGGGTCAGTTGGGTTTTGATATCTTTTCAAACATTTATATAATTTTCCCAACAATGTTTTTCTTTCTTTTTTGGTCTATCCCCCAAAAATTAATTCTTGCAATATTACCATTATTATATCTCCTTATTTATTCTAATATTTGAGATGGTCTACCACTATCAACCAAATTATTAATTTAAAAACATTCAACTACTGACCATTTCTCCACTCACAATACATCTTTTAAAATTCATGTCACTCCAAGAAAGACATGTTTATGGGGACAAGGGGAGTATTATTTTTAGCAAACTTAATAGTTTTATTTGAAGTAATGATAAGGGCTAGGTCAAAAATGAGTTTGAATTAATTTTTGAGATATATAGTAATTTATTGTTATAGAATTAAAAACACAAAATTTATGGACCGTGTTATATATAATAAACACTGATTAATTCTTTTTTTGTTATGTAAGAAAAAGAAAATAAGGAAGACAATATTATTAGACTTATTTGACCTTTGGAATTATTAAATAGTTCAATTTTATTTAGTAATGTATTTTTATTATGCACGGAAATTCCATTTTGCTTTTATCATGGTAGTTTTTAATTTATTTTACACATGATAATTTTCAGACATATCTTCCGTGCAACGCATAGTCGCCAAACCAATTTCATAGAAATAACGGATAAGACAGATTGCCAAGTTATACATTAATATTATTATTTGCAACCATGACCATCACCAGGCGGTGGCTGCTAAGAATACCATCTTCAGTTCTCTCTCTCTCTCTCTCTCTCTCTCTCTCTAAGCTAATGAATAAAGAATAGCATAACTTAACAAAGTCCAGGAGAGTTGCCCAATAATAGAAAAATGATATTCAGCCAAAAAAGAAGACCAAAAAAGAAAGAGGAAATTATGTACGTTTCTGTTCGACTCTCGTCTTCTCAAGCTCACAACTCAGCAACATCTCCTTGGAGTCGTCTCTCGGCCTCGTATAACGTCTCTTCCACCAACGGTTTCGAACTTACTCCCCCTCTGCACTGCACTGCACACCTCACTCCCTCTGCACCATTTCAAAACCAAAACAGAAGAGATATAAATCATCACTGTGCTAGCTCATCAAACAAACAACGCGTACTGCAATCATCTAAATGGTTGGTGCGGTGTGCACCAGTTAGGTTTTCAGCTCATGTGAGGGCAAACATGTAATGTGCACGTACAAGTAGAGAGGGACAGGGGAAGGAGAAAATTCAAAGCTTGTAAGAATCATTCATAATAAATGTCATACCCTCTGTCGTTTTGAATTTGCTTGCGACTGAGAGCCCCTCCTGTGACGAGAAGAACCCTGATCTCTATTGTCATCAACCTGCTCGTGCCATAAACACAGAATATCTCTTAGAAACACAAGGATCCCAGTTTTTATCTAGGTCGAGCTAAAAACAATCCTTCTAAGAAAGCCCTCTTTACCTGTGTTTCATCTCCTTCAGTGGATGTCTCGTTATCCTCGGTTCTGGTGTTCTCAGAGAGCATTGGCATTATCTGGCGTAGAATATTTGATAAACGTACCCCTTCTTCACTCACATTAGACGCTGATTCCTGAGAATTGTGAGCAGCTTCAGTATGACTTGGAGCAGAAGCTGGATGTGGTAGCTCGGTATTTTCACTGAGGATATGACCCCCCGGAAATATGCTACTTAGCAGTTGCTCAAGTCCTCTGACCTGGGCAGTGAATCCTTGATCATTAAGTGCTTCTGAAGGTAAACTGCCGCTGCCTGAAAAAGCTGCCAGTAATTAGCCTATAACAATCATGGATTTCGTTATGAGTGCTTTCGGCTCAATTATTAAGAAAAATGAGTATGAGCTGATTACCTTTCATCAAATAATCCACAACAATAGATGATCAAATGTTGGACTTAAGCGTGGAAAAAAAATAACTTAAAAGACTTATTTACTTTGGTGCTTAACGGTGTGTTTCTATCGTATGTGCACCGCATAGTCGAATTTGTCATAGTGTCAGTCAGTTTTATCTACATATGATAAAATCAAGAAGCATCTCAGTGCATACACATTATCTTCACAGAAAACCCATTTTAAAGCAGTCACCACCTTATTCACAAGAAGCCTACAAATCCATAATTCACGACTAATCAACCATAAGAATCAATTTTAAATGGTTGCAAATTTACCATGCCCTCCAGGGATAGGAACAGGTTGCTGTTGTGCTGAAGAACCAGGAACAGGTTGTTCAGTATTACCATTAAGATCATGATTTTGATCTGATGCTTGAGAAGTTCTTGCATTATTTGTGCTTCCCGAAGACAGATGTTGAACTCTAGCCAAAAGTGGATATAGGATCCCTATTGAACCACGGGATGAATCTGAACTACGCCCAACAGAGGCAGGGACTGCAGCAACTACAGTTCTAATGGGAATAGCCCTTAGTTGTGGTTCCCTATTGCGTGAACTTGGTTCAACCATTGCAGCATCTTGTTGGCCAAAACTCGCACTATTAGGTGGTGGTGTACCAGTTTGCCCTTGAGACGGCGAAGCAGTAGGCTCTCTTCGAGGAAATAATGACCCTAATTACCAAAACAAGTGAAAAAGGATTAAGATAACATACCTCAAAAGTCAAAACACACAGGTAAACACTCGTCATTAGATTCATTCTTATATCGGATGGAAACATCAGCATGGTTTTCGCAGAATTGCTACAGCACCTGCTCGTATTCTGATGTCAATATTTCTGGGCAGGAAACCTGTAGCAGCAGAACTTCCAGCTAAACCAGAGCCAGAGCCATGTTGAACAGTGCCCACAGGAACTGAACCGAAACTTGCCCCTGGTTGGAAAGGCAGAGGCTGCATACATAAAAGTAAAACAGCAGAGAATAAGTATGCATCTCTGGCTGAACAAAGTGAGGAAAGCTCAATGAAGAATACGACCTGAACCATGATAGGATTGGGCCCGGTTGAAGATATGAAGACTGACGGTCCAGCATTCACCAACGCATCAGCCTAAATAAGTGAAGCATTGATAAACTGCTTACCAAACTACCGTAAGCAATATGGTACTTAAGACATCTCAAATTGAATGAACATACCGGTGACTGACCCATTCGCAGGGTCATCATAGCCCTACCAAGCTCCAGCATCAAAGCGCCTAAATTTTGAAAAAGAGCTCCTGATCTTATCGCATTAGATTGAATTCTTGACCGCTCCAATGAATCCGTCACACCTGAATGAGATTCGAGTTGTCCTGAAAGTTGCTGCAGTAAAAGACATAATTACAGTCCCACAGAGCACTCTAATTGCAAGAAATTCATGATTGATAATGTGATCTCTTATGGAAATTTATGGGGATGTAGGCTTCTCCTAGTCACACAACTTCTACATGCATGCATTCTCATGTACAAAAAACAAGTCAAGGCACCAGAAGGCTAGAAGATGGTCTTCAAATTCTTCACTGCTGTCCATCAGCATACCTCTGAAAGGCAGGTGAAAAAAAAGAAGACGAAAAGATGTTTTGTGCTCCGTGCCATGGTACTAAAAGAGACATATAAATCAAAAAGATTTTCCCCTCTCCACCCCCCCGCCATGAGAAAGAACAATACACACACCCAGAGAACTTTATCCATTCTTTGGCCAATAGTCTGGAGAATGTTTTAGAATACAAATACTAGCAGATGCAAGATATTCATGCTAACAAACAGATGGGGAACAAAGAAAATGAAAAGAAAGTGGGAGACAATTTTTTTAGTTTCATTCTCAACTATTATCATTTGCTTCCATCTCAACAAATACTCTTCCATCTCAACAAATACTCTTCATGATCATATTGCTCAATATTGTTGAACTATCAACAGTTCAAGAAGAAAATTAAATCCATTTAATTTATTGATATAGATATTGGTCCCAAAAAAAGGAAAGAGAAAGGAATATAGGTTGGCACAAAATAGATTAGCTGACAAGATTACAGCACATAACCTCAATGGCAGGTTAGAGCACTAATTAAACTGAGGTGGTAAGGGTAGCAAGTTTATGACTGTCTTCATCATTCCTAGGCATCTATATGTTCCAATAACACTCATCAGCTATCTGAACAGAATAGTAAGATCAACATTCTTATTACTAATATATAGTTTTAGAACATACCGACAAGCACTCAGTGGCTTGTTCAAGAAGAAGTTGTCTGGCAGATGACATCACCTCTGCCAATGACTCAGGATTCAGAAGCCCTCTTGGCTCACTAGAATGCACAGCAGATTCTAACTCGTGCACATCACTCCCATTTTGAGCATTTGCACTTTGGCCTAAAGTTGGCAGTCCAGAAACAATTTAAAGTCCGCAGACCACAATTGAAAAAAACAAATCTAGTCAAAGAAAAGGTATCTGACCGTATGCAGGAAATTCTTGTCTCAAGTGACTCAAGTACTGCAACAAAGTAGTCAATGAATCCGGTATAATCTGCAGAGATAAACTGAATTACGGAGAGACACCTCAAAGAACAAAGAATATTATTGTGCAAGAACATAAAATACTCTCAAGGGATATTAGAACATTTTTTGAAATTCTGTTGTGCAGAATACTCGAATAATGTTACTGATTTTCATCCATACACAGAGGTTTATGACTTTGAATTAAAAACACAAAATAAAAAATAAACTCTTAAGCTACCAGTGGCTGCAGAGGTTCCACAGGAACAGCAACTGAAGCTGCTTGGTCAGATTGTAGTCTGCTAGAATTTCTGATACCACTGAGTCCAGGTGCAGTTGAGAGACGTTCCAATGGAGGTTGCTGGCAAAGAAAACCATAAAGGGATGAAAATGACCATAGTGTTGAGCTAAGAATCTAAGTTGTCCACTATATGAGTAAGCATACAAATAAAGGTCACTTTGCTCCAAATCTTTAGAAACTTACATTTAGATCAATCCCTTCAATGCCACTTCCAAATCTTGTAACACCAAAAGAATTAAGTACAGCAGACACAATCTGCATGATAAATGTCACAAACATAAATTTCTGACCAAGCTCGCACATGTTGTGACAACTCATATCTTTACCCGATTTAGATCAGGGAAAGCTCCATCTCCCTGCTCGGATATATTGAAGGTTCCAACCACCATACCAGGGCTTATCCGACCACCTGGATTTTGCCCTGTACTTGATGTTGGATCAGTTGCTGCAGATAGAAGAAGCTTTTTAGCACATTCTTTACAATAGCATTAAGATAGTAGATAAACGTACTAAAGGAACAAAGTTGCATATACAATCACATCAGACCAGTCAGAGATCATTTGAAACATCACAGAACACTTGATTTATAATAGTTTATCTTCTTGTTTAAATATATATAGGGGGTGTGGATCAAATAGAAACTCTACCCCCCTAGAACCTGGAAACCAATCTAAACCACAGATCTACTGTTATCATAAAAAGAAGCATTATTATCATAAAAAAGCATTATTGTATATATAAAGAAGCATTGTTGTTGTATAAAATGGTACCGTTTTCAGACTATGAAATGAGCTGGATGAAAAATTCAGTCTATAATGTACTTATCAACATGTTTGAAACATATGTGATTCAAAAATCTACTTTAAATAGCTTGTGCAAACTATTTAAGCCATTATATTTGTCAATTTTCTTACAAAAAATCAAAAAAAAAAATCCATAATGTAGCAGCCTAAAAAAAATCCATAATGTAGCAGCCTAAATCTGGTATAGCTCAACATGCTCTGAAGATGATATCCCAAATTCCCAATCACAACCAGAGCAACTTTTTCTTTTTACTTATCCTGCCATTACATACATAAGAGCATTTTTAATATGATCCAGAAATTTAAAAAAATAAAGGAAAGGGGAAATAAGTGCACCAATTTCTTTCACTATAAATTTTAGGTGGTATTACTTGAAGTTGAACTAAACCATTCAGAACAAAATTGATGGCTCAAAGTAATCTTAAAGCAAATCAGACCTGGCTGATCTGACTGCTCTGCTGAGGGGGCAATGGGTTGTCTCACAACAAGATGCAGAGTGTGCCCATCTTCCACATCTACAATCAAAAGTATTAAGGAACTCAATGAAATAAACAGCTGAAAAATCAGCATTTTGACATCACCAGCCATACCATCAACAAAATCTCTATTCTTTCAACAAATACATTACATAAACTCAATAGGCAGAAGTAATAATTTCACATTTTTAAAGGATATAATATATGGGATTAAAACTGCAATAACCATTTCTCTAACTTACTTAAGTAAAACAAATGAAGAACAAATAGGCAACAAATACTTAAATCAAAAGTCTAAAACAATTCAAATCAAGGACATATATATCAAAGGATACGGTAAGCTGAAAGGAGTTGGTCATCCTTCAAAACTTTTCCACGGCATATAAGGCGTTGTTGCTCCGACAGGACACCAGTTACAGAAGCAATTTGTTCCTTCAGTTCTGGAACAGGCACCTGCATTATGAAAACCAACAAACTAAAATTATTTTTAAACGAAGAGTATTACTACAGTGCCACTGGGAATTCATGTAAGTTTGATATTAATGTCAATAACTCTTCCCAGTAAATCAAATATTCCAACATTAACAATTCAATAGAGAAAATTGACCCGCACCTCCTCTCCCTAACTATTCATTCTCTTCATGGAACATAAACAGCCAATGGGCAAAGATGTTCTTCGGCAAGCAATTCAAGCTACAACAGCTGCAACCCTGGCCTCCAATTTTAGACCACTATTCCTATTCCTAAGATTTATTTTTATGACAATCCTCCTAAACTCCCATTGCGGCCGACCTTACTCTTCCATGATGTGGACAAATAATTAAACACAGAGAAATATTATGGTTTCTAGCATGGAAGTCTTGAATAAGTAGATTTCTGATTAATACATAATGATATGATTTCTAGAGAGTTGGCAGAGCATCATTCATTATTGAAAATAAACAGTTTTCAATTTTGGCTTTCAATTTTGGAGAGATATACAGAAATTATTTCTAGACATTTGGCAGCTATGTAATTTAAACTTAGCTCGCAATGCAAGCTAACAAAAAAGTATGGACTTCTTAGATAAGAGATTGGTCACATGAAACTGATAATAGACAATATTTTTTAACAAGTAACCAGGGATAGCAGAAAGTCAGAAAAGAAATATATATTACGCATTTATCCACCAGCAGAGTGAAAGTTTGAGAATCCAATGTCTTGATCTTTATCTGAACAGTGGTTTGAGAACATTCAGCTGCATCCCTTCCAGAAATCTTTATGTGCTCTCCACAATTGCTTCCCATCTTATTCAAGATTGTAAAAGACTGAAATGGAGATAGCTAGCATGGTTGAGAAGGTTAAAGAATTTGAGCATTACCAGCTGTAAAAGGTACTTGAGCATTAAAGTTTTTTAAAATGACCCTGTATATGATATGATTTTTTATATTATACAAACCACAGAGAAACATTCAAAAGCGAGGTATATATCAAAAAGGTGAGAGCAAGCTCTCAGTAGAAAGTAGCATGCAAGAAAGTGTGGAACGTGTGTGGAGAGCTTGATCTTTTATGTTTCCTTTTTCATTTCTAAACTTCTAAGCCCTCCCCACCTGAGGAACTTGAAATGAAATCACCCTACAGTAGGGTATTCACCTTCTACCAAATGGCGAAAGACTTAAATCACTGCACATTAAAAAGTAATAGGTACATTCCAAGCGCATTTGAGTAGACTAAACCAGTGAATTGCTAGTTTATCCTTTTCAACTAATGATCTTAACTTGTATCGAAACAGAGAGGCCCCAATGTTTTCTGTTTGTTTTTGGTTAAAAGTCCTAGATACCAAGGATCACCAGGCACCTTTAGTATTGAAGATATACAAGTATATGAGTGTTGACCTAAAAATGACAGTCCTAAAGCTCCTAGCATATAGTACGTACCATGACCATTACAAGAGGGAGCCAAGACGGTCAATCACTGTGACACCCGTAATTCCCACATTAATGATAAGAACATAAGAAAATAGCAACAGAAAAGCCCTTTAGTTGCCAACAAATGCCTCATAATTTGATACAAAAAGAAGCTCTTTTCTTGACTAGTACATCTACGTGAACAAAATAAAAAATAAAACTCGTCTAAAACTGTCTCAAACAGTTTTAGAATAAAAATTACAGCTTGAAAATATAGTAAACTTAATCCCCAAATCCCAAGTAGCCATCAAGACTCCGCCCACGAAGCATTAAAGTAGCAACAAAGGAAACGCAGAAACGAAAAAGGGGCTATTCTCCAACACTGAAAATTATTTGCCAAGAGCTGAAGGGCACAAGTAAAACCCCTGAAACTGAAACCAACAAATAACTAAAGATCCATCCTTTTTCTTCTTTTTTTTTCTGGGTCGGCAGGAACACAACAAGCAAGCAATCATCTTTAGCAATCAAGAAACCAAGCGGACGGAGAAACACTAGGGCATATCACAAATGCAACGAACAAAAGAAAAACAAAGAATTTACCCATATTACATACATAACATGGGATTCAGATTCATAGGGTACAAAATAAAACCTGTGATAAGGGTCGATCGAGAAGAACGATTGTTGAAAGAAAAAACGAAAACCCCCAAGGCCAAGAGAGAGAGAGAGTGAGCAGTCAGCAGAGGAGATGAAACTTGAAAGAGAGATAGAAAGTAGCTTATTGCTGACGTGTGTTTGTTTCTTCACTATTTTCTTGTAATTCTTTTGCCCTTTTCGCGTAATTTAGTAATTTTAGTGGTTGCGTTTCTCTTATGGATTTGGAATTCAGTATTTTTGAATCCGCTGCATCTTTGAATCTTTTTCCCAAAATTATATTTGTGTTCATCATTTATCAACCACAGCGCAATCACGATTCACGACGGAAGGACTCTTGGTTTTCCTTTATTAAATTTTTAAAATAAAATAAAATAAAATGTATGGAGCATTATAATTGTCACGCTTTTAAAATTGTAGTATGAATAGGGGTGGGTCGGTACGGTATACCGAAAATTTTGTATCATACCGTGTACCGTATCGAAAATTTCGGTATGACAAAATCCATATTGTTACCGTACCGTACCTTATAGTATACCGAAAAAACGGTATAGAATATTTTTCATACCGTTACCGTACCGAACTTTCGGTATACCGTACCGATATTCGGTATACCGAATTTTCACGGCATACCGGGCCTATTTTATAATTTAATAAACCTAGTAGTTATGATAATAATAATTTCGAAATCAATTAAAAATAATATCCCAAATTCTCAAAAATTAAACTCCAACAAAATAAATTTTAATTATTTCTGAAGATGAAAATATAATAATTAATAAATTAAATTTATATGCGGTACGGTATACCGTATATACCGGACGACGGTTTGTACCGTAAGTTCTGTATACCGTATATACCGGACGACGGTATGTACCGCGGTACCGGTATACAACGGTATACCACGGTATCAGGAAAACTCATACCGTTACCGTACCGAAATCCTACGATACGGTATCATACTGTACCGAAATTCACGGTATACCGTAAATTCGGTATTTTCGATATTTTTTCGGTATGGTAAGAGCGGTATACCGGTTTTTCGGTATACCTCCCCACCCCTAAGTATGAATGAACCTCTTACAATAATATTGAGTTGGACTGTTTTGTTTTGGTAGTTTAGAATTGGATTCTTTTTATAATAGTAAAAAGGTAATACTCCTAATATTTCTTGTGAAAATCAACTAAGTTCGTGAAGTACAAACAAATTCTTAATGGTGTAAATATTGACATACATTCTCTTTCCTACAATTGACACTCCAAAATAATTTAAGCCAAATAAATTTATATTAATCTTTTAAGCATTCTCTCTCTCCAATTTCCCTCTTTTTAGTTTTATAAATATCTCAAAATCATTTCTTTATTATTAAAATTATTACGGTTATAAACACTAAAAGTATAAGTTTGTGATTTTTTTTGGTAATTTGATACATTTGTGTTGTATAAGTTTTCATCAATCGGTAACTAATCAATCAAGCAAACAATCAAAGCAAGAATATAGAAAGAAATTAAAGAGAATGTCGTAATTAATAAAAGAGAATTAGTTCAAAACCATAAATCCATCTACTTCCTATCCTTAGAATAATAAGAAAACTAGTCACTCATGTTCATGGCAAACATCAATGCACAATTAATAGAAAATATAATTAGAAATAATAAAATCATAGACCTATCATTGATCTTGAATGTCTTCAACTTCGTCTTCTTTGATCTTCTTGTCTCCTCTTCAAGGCTCCAAAATAAAAATAAATACTTCCTCCATCCACCATATTTATATCACATTGAGTGTGGCACGAATTATAATAAATGTTAGGTAGATAGTTTTTAGTGAAGAAAGAGACCCCATCATATATATTGAGTTCTTGTGAAGTTTAAAATAATGAATGTGTGTGCATATTGTCCCAAACGAGGAAAATGATATATTTTTTGTGGACGATCTAAAAAAAATTGTGATATATATAAATATAGTGGACAAAGGGAGTATAACCTAGAAAATATCTATCCTAAACTAAACTAATCTAAAGTATGATAGATAATGGATATCTCTTTAAGATGTGTTTTGGCCTGGGGACATATATATAGCCAGGGATTGAGAACTAATTCAAAAAGGTGTACTCCCTCCGTCCCCAAAAATCTTCCTAGGAGTGAGTGACACGGATAATAATAAAAAGGTAGTTGAGTTGGTTGTGAATGGAGAAAAGGTGATCGAGCGTGTTGTGAGTAGAGAAAAGATCTCACATTAAGGGTAGTGATATATTATATTAATTGAGATAGTGGCGCCACATGTGGTATTTTAGGTAAATAAGTTGATAAAGTAAGGATTGGGAAGAATAATTTGTTGTGAGGTAGTGTCCCAAAATAGATAGGAAGATTTTTCAGGACGGCCCAAAAAGGAAAGATATGAAGATTTTTGCGGGCCGTAGGTAGCATATGAGACACTAGGGATAGTAAACTATTAAAAGAAGAAAAATCTCGGACATGACCATCTCCGGGGCGTGGGCTAGTGCGCGGCCACGGACCACCTTGCGCAACAAAGTCGTAGAAATTCAATTCTCACCACGCCAGCATGGGCTGGTGCGTGGCCACAAACCAGCTTACAGATCATTATGTGGTCTTTATATTTCGGCTAGTTCTTTTGCGTTTCAATTTCGATTTTGGATTTATTTTTGCCTATGAACTCCTATCAAACTAAACTTTAGCACCAATGTGATCATTCTTCCTCGTTTTAGCTTCAACTTCCTACGAAGTCAATCAAACAATAAGAAAGTATCACATTTCACAAGATAACAATATTTAAGCGCAAAACTTGTTCTAAACATGATTTCCTATTTTTTCGGAATTTATTTCTTTTTGTGTGTGTTTATTAGTGTCCCAATCTTGCGGGATCGATGCATTTCTCGTGCATATTAAGATAGAGCTATAAAAAATTGGTCATGCCCGAAGTACTGGTTCAAAATTGAGCAGATATGGACTATAAATAAATGAGTCAATCATATTTACTAAAATTAGGTCAAACCCAATGGACTTAGGTCAATCGGGTTGGCCCGATAATTTCTTCACTAAAATTAGCGTTGTGGGCTGGGATGAGCTGTCATTTTTATGATCTAATTAATTTAATTTGAGGGTGGATCGAATCGTGCCTGACATTACAAGATAAATACTATCATACGTTACAAAATAAATACCAACTACACATGTATTGAAAAATGATGAGGATGTAAGCATGATACAAGAGACGAAGTGAGTGTGGGTGGGATTGGTGGCATCGATCGATCTGATCATTAATTAATTAAAAAAACTTGTTAACAAGCAAGCAAGCATCCAGCGTTTTAATTATTAATTTAAGAGCCCCAGTTTGGGAGATTAGCAGTCGCTTCGTTCACCATTTTCACCAAACGAACCTGCAGCAACCAATTTTAATTAATGCTTAGTTAATTTCGATCATAAGATATTGTATATATATATATATAATTAAGCTAGCTAGGAAATTAATTAAGATGTACCACACTGTCTGGGACACCAGGAGGAGGCATAGAAAGATTTCTTGGGGGCCACCTCTTTTCATACAATCTTTTATCAAATCTCCACTCTCCAATCTTCCCATAACTCAACCTTCCCTAATATAATGGAGTATATATATATATATATATAGGGGATAAAATGAGACCAATTTTTTAGATAGAAAATAAGAATAAATGTGAACTGTAGATCTTTATTAATCTATGATCAAGATTTAATGAGTGCATTAATTAAGTTATTGCAGTTTGCAATAATTTGTTTCTGCATTAAAATATTAATGCATTTGTGATAAAGAAAATAAAAATGCACAAGTCTATACGTTCCTATAGGAAGTATCAAGTATAGTTCCTACTAGATCCTATCTGCGTATATATATATATACATATACATATACATATACATATAAGATTCCATTCATTTTCGAAGGAGAAAGGTAGCCAAAATTGAACATATAAATATATATATATATATATATATATATATATATACCTGCAAATCATAGTCGCATCCATAGGTATAATGAATTATGTAAGCGTTTCCGATTGTTGTATCCCAAGGTGGCTGTAATTAAAGACAATACATATATGAGTGGGTGGCTGCAACTAGCTAGCTTTATATCAAATCTAAATATATATATATATATATATATATATTATATATACATACATTAGGTTGGTTCACATATAAAATATATTTCCCGTAAAAAATAATAATAATGCATTTTATGTACTAAAATTATGTACTTTATGTATTATTATTACAATGCACTGTCATAATAATGCATTTTTTATTACGATAATGCATTCCATGTTCAATTATAATGCACCAGTCAATGACAACCATAAATCTACAAAGATCAATGGCTCAGATCGTTTATTATTTCTTACGGGAAAAAGCTTTTACATATGATCTCTTATCTATATACCTGAATCATGAATTCCTTGTGCAACATGCTACGCACACCATGTATGGCTGATGCTACTGCATATGCATACCTACATCCACGATTAAGTTTCTCAAATTAATTTCTTAGATCGTATCATTAATTAGGACCGTAACAAGCTTGTGTATATATACATGTATATATACATATATATATATAGCTTACGTACATCTCAAGAACCCATCCAAAAGCTTTATCTGCTTCAGGATCGTTCTTCATCGCCAACGAAACGTTCATCCAAGTGGGAGCTATCCTTTTTAGAGCATCCTATATTATTATATTAATTAATTAATGTTACGTACGTATACGGACAGCTATATATATATATATATATATATATATATATATATATATATATATATACCTTTCCCAGAATAAGAGGGGAATTTCCAATAGGATCGATGTTAGTTATGGGTCCCATTTGGTGAGGGAAGAATTTCCTTAGTGCACGCTCATGTTTGATAGGGTCGATGTAAGAGAAAGGAAATGCAGCTCCATGGCCGCCACGTGTACATAAATTTGGAATGGGCTTCAGAATCAGGTGATCCGGCTCAGACATGAATATATATCTGCATGCATGCAGCCGCAGATGGAACAAACAATTAATTATAATTAAGATAGAAGAGATACATGGATCATGTTAATTTCATGAGTATATGAGTAGGGCTGTAAGCGAGTTAAGCTACTTGCGAGTTATTCAACGTTCGATTCGATAAAAACTCATTCGATAATTAATTGAGAAGCTCGTTTAGATAAACGAGTCAAGCTTGATCATGACGATACTCGACTCGTTAGCTCATGAGCAAGCTCGTTAAGTGATTTATCTTAAAAATACAAGATTATTAGTTAGATATCTTCTATTTTATACAATAATTAGTAATATTTTGATTAATTATTTAGTTAACTCTATTTATTTACAAGAAAATAGTAAATATATTACATTATTGTGAATAATATGACTTATATTTTTGAAAAAGTAACTATATTTTAAATGAAAGACTAAATTTTAAAAGCTCGTTTAGGCTCGACTCTACACTCGACTCGATAAGAGCCGTTCGATAATTAAATCAGAAGTTCGTTTAGCCAAACGAGTCAATCTTGAGCAAAACACTATTCGACTCGACTCGGCTCGATTACACCCCTATATATGAGTAGAAATGGAGGCACATTCCTCCTAGACCGGTTGACTTTTCAATTCACCTTTTTTCTTAACTTTTTTAATTAATTGATATAAATCCTAATCCGAATTAAGAAAGAAAGAATTAATGAATGATTTTAGCTACTTTGAAATAGTAAAGATAAAATTTGGCTATTAGAATATTAAAGATAAATACTAGTCACTTTTTGTGTCAATGTACTAATATACTCTTAATAAAATGTACGGATATGAATTCACGAATTTTGGTGAATTCACGAATTAAAATTAAAATTTAATTCGTGAATTCGTCATTTATCCAAATTTCTCTTATTAATTCACGATTATTCATTTGAATTTTATGAATTTGTAAGTTGTAACCAAAAATGGGGCAAATCATGAAATATTAATCTTGAATTCTTGACTTTTTAAATTTATATATTCTCTTTGAAATTTACAAAAAACGTAAATTTAATTCGTGAATTAAATGTGCCATAAAACAAATTAGTATATTCATATAATAAGATGGACGGGGTATTCGTTTTTTTTTTGGTAACGACTACATTTTATTATACTATCTCAAAATGACTTATAAATCCTAATTCATATTAATTAAGTAAGTAAAAACGAAAATTAAGAAAAACTAAAAGAAGAACTAAAAAAAAAAAGACAAAAACTTGAGTGCGACCGGTCGTACGGTACGACCGAGCCCACGCGCGCGGGCGCATGTATTACACACGCCCGCTATCGACCCTTAAGTCGGGCACCACTTGTGATAGAAATGAATTAGAGCTAGTACGTACTCTTCTGGGATATGTGCTTGGTGGAGCCACTGGAGGAAGGCCCAAGGGCGGTTTAGAACAATGTAGCCGTGATGGACATGGGAGGGAAGAGGCGTGGCAACGAAGGTCGGAATCTCGTGCATGAAGGAATCACGGCGGCCGGAGTGCAAGATTCTGGTGAACCCTCCCATTTCCATTGAAATCTTCTTCTTCTTGTGTTTTTGGAACCAGTAGTACATCACCCTGCACTGCCACGTGTTGTACACCGAGTCCGATGATGTCACGGCTGTGTGGAAAGCCCTCTTGCTCTTCTTGCTCTTGCTCTTCATAATATATATACTATCTATGGAATTAATGACGGATGATGATGGAAAATCTTTGGTGAGAGTGATCGGAGGCGCAGTTGTTGATTGGAATATCATTATGCTACTGTATGTGATGAGTAGCGCTGGACACGCAATCACCAATGCGAAGAACAAATCACTGCACCGCCACCCCTGCATCTGCATATATCCTCTCTCTCTCTCTCTCTCTCTCTCTCTCTCTCTCTCTCTCTCTCTCTCTCTCTCTCTCTCTCTCTCTCTCTCTCTCTCTCTCTCTCTCTCTCTCTCTCTCTCCTCTTCTCTTCTCTACAACACAACCTAACACTTCTTTAATTTCTCTACTCACAACCATTCCATTCTAATTTTACTTTACTAAGATTGCCTGGCCTGGCCTTATTAAATGCACCACGCGATTCAATTACTATTAATTACTGTATACTCCCTCCGTCTCATTTATATAGGCTTATTTTCCTTTTTCGGATGTCCCAAATATATAGGCTTGTTTCCATAAAAAGTAATATTTTTTAGCTCATTTACTAATATATCCATATTTAATTCTTTGATTAACTCATAAAAAATACATAGTCAAATAATAAATAGGGGCAAATTAAGAAATTTACTATATAATTTACTTTTCCAATAAATTTTCTTAATCCATGTGAAAATTTCAATCCGTCTATATAAATGGGACGGAGGGAGTATTTGTCAACATTAATTAATTGTCTTCACTTCACCAATACCATTTCTATTTATAATGAATTCTACTTTAATTTCCTGCATGCATGCTATTAATATATATTCACATTAATTGACTAGCTATATATTCTTTTAATTTCTTTTATCCTTTTCTCCATCAATCACAAATAAAATACAAGTGGACATGGAAGATGTATAAAGCTTCTCGATCTTAAGTAGTACTCCCTCCGTCCCTCAAAAGTGTGATGCATATTTGATATGTTATGGGGTATAAAATATTAGTTAAACCACACTAATCTAAGACGGAGGGAGTAGTACTTAATATATAGGTAGGCATGCTGGCACTCCTAGCTAAAATCACTTAAAGTCAAAACCTACCAATTAACTGCATGCATGTTTCACTGTTGCAGATCAATTGCCTAACCCTTTTCTTCAAAAATCAACCCTATCTAGTTGACGAGAGAAGAAGAGAAGAGTTGAATTATATATCTATTTATCTTTTAGATTTATAAAAAGTCTCTACTCTAAATAAGTGCCCCAAAATCTGTTTTTTGTTGTAGTCAAGTGAGCCATACATAACATAAGATGGCATGTATAGTCAAATACCCGTCACTTCAACAAACTCTACTCTCTTCTTTCACAAAACATAACACCACAGATCGAATCAAATCAAATCAAATATTATTTCTGATCCAACTACTACAATCTGAAAATATCTCAACTCAAACCATAAGTACAAGAGGGCAGAGCTGTTTGGAAACTACTTACAACATAAAGACAAGATGCATGCTGAATTTCCACAACTTTCTTCATGTCTGCATTATAAAATCGCAAGTAGCAAACTTGAAGCTTACCAAACTAAAAATAAGAGAACCGGCTGTGTAAAGCCCTAGCCCAACAGATAGATAGATACACAGGCACTCACATTATCACCTCACCTGCTTCATAAGAGAAGAAACAACTACACAGGAATGAAGCAATATATGTGAGCATAAATCTGAGTCAGTCGAATCAACATGAGATCCTACCCTCCTTTCAGATAACATAATAGGAAGATGTGGTGCCAGTTTAATTTGCACCCTCCTGGTTTAACCATCCATAACAAACAAAATCATGTAGTGCCATTCACTCGCACATGATATGGTGGTCCACGACAGAAGATTGGCTCGTCTGATGTATTAGTTCTAGCTCGAGCTCTAAGAACTTCATTAGCATCGTCGATCATGGCTGCAGCCAGCATTGAGTACTCCCCTGGAATCAGAAAATAGAGGGAGAATATATGCTTCACTTCTTCAAGAGGAGGAACCTCCATGGTAATACCAGTCAAAACACCTGAAAAGGAGCAATGGGGCAAAAAGCAGTTTATTAGATCTAAAGATAATATGACAGTCTTTCATAAGATGAAGAACAGAGATTTCTTTTCCATGAGTTAGCAGCATGAAAACGACATTGCATGGAAGCTTGGGCCATACAAATACTACTAGTAAAAAGGACAGTTAATGGAAAAATAATTTGCTTATGCTAGCACCTTCCCATAGAACGGTTGCCTTGTCGCCCTCGATGCAGTTCTCACCAGCCACATCTTTGCATGCGATGCTAAGATTAATCCTAATAGCTTCCTTGGTATTGTTCCGCACCAGCACCTCCATTGCTGTCATGTCATGTGCAATGATAGAATCTTCAGATATGCAAAAGTTGACATCACCATCAGCTTTTCTTGGCGAATTTATATCTGCAGAATCATCTAAACTACTTTTAGCAAGCCTAAAGCCAAATGTCAGTGGGTCGGGCAGTAACACATCCATAACAGATGCCTGGAGGGCAGCCTGTATTGCATCCTTAATATCTAGTTCTCCTGAACTGTTACGCCCAGATTGCCACCTGACTTTAATTTTGGAAATCAAATTCTTAATGGATGCATTCAACTCAGCCTTAATATTCTTTTCAGAGAAGCTAGAATTTCTCTTGCCAGAAGTCCCATTGACTTGGGAACTGTTCACAAGGAGGGAGCCATCGAGAACTGGTAATTTAAAATGTTCAAGTGGTATTAGCACTCTAGCAGTATAATCTCGGTCGATCCTTGTTTTTGGTTCACCAAATTCAGCAGAGATATGGTGAGAAAGGCTTTCGTTATTGCTAGAGTTCTCCGTGTCAACTGAAACACTAATTTCAAAAACTACATCGGTCGGATTAAACAACTCCAACTCAAGTAAGCGCAGACCCCAGCTTCCCCTATAAGGATCAATCTTCATAAACCTATCAGCCTGTCTTTCAGAACTGCTGACCTGCTCTGTACTGCCACTTTCTAATTTTGCTAGCTTGGCACATGTTTTACCAATACGGGCTGGAATTTCCATTGATAGCAAACGGGCTTTTACAAAAGACAATCCCTGCAAAACACAGATATTTAGGGGAATGACCAGACGTCTTCCAGGAGGTGGAGCAGACACCGCTTCTGATTCTCCAGGAGTTGTCAATGGACCTAAATAAAGAAAATAAAATATATATCACAAAAGAATATAAACCAACTTCCCCATCAAATCAAAATCTAGGAATTCATAACCACGTGCTAAGCATAAGTTCTTGTTTGCCTTGACATTAGCAACACTCTAAGGGTGGTCAAATTAGAAGTAATGAAAACATTAAGAAGTATACTTAACAACACCAAAAATATGATGTATTGCCAATGACCATTATACATCCTTAATGAAAAAGTATATACCTGCATAGTGGATCAACAGCAAAGGACTGCTTCCATCTTTAGCTTGCCTCACTGAGGCTCCAGGGACACCCTTGCTGGAAGCAGCATCAAGATCTGTTTTGCTAAGCTGCCAGGCTTTCAAGGTTACACGTATTGTCACCTCTGCGCCAGGTTTCAAGGGGAGGGCCGACCTCAGAGTTTCAGAAGCAACTGATACGACAGAGTCCTGGTTCTTTCCAGATAATGAAACGTGTGCCTGCTCAACAGGAACAGTGCCAGCATTGGCCAAACTAATCCATACATCACGTATCTCACCTTCATATAACATTACAGATCCATCCCCACCTGCGATATGAGAAACTAACAATGGTAATGGAGGTACCACTGTGATACTAGGTAGAAGTACATTTTTTAACTTAGCTGCCCCACAGCTCCGGAAAGGGTCAGAAAGCACAAGCCCTTGAGTTGCCCCAATAAGTAAATTATCAACCTCCTTGAAAAAATGTTCAGTAATGACTCCAAAACAGTGAACAATGCATCCAGGAATTGAAACCAGGCCTTCTTTGGTAGGGATTCCTGACAATGTGATCACCTTTGAGGAATTGGGTGGAAGACTAACACTTACAGGAAAGGCATCGAGGTTTCCAGAATGCACTGATAGATATATGCTATCAACCATAACTTCAAAGCCACACGGATTTGCTAATTCTACTAGAACTTGGACTGGTTCACCGACAACCCAGGTTAGCTCCTGCTTATTGCTATGATTCGGCTCTCCTTTGCTAAATGGTGTATAAATGAATGGACCTGATGGAGCAGAGCCTGCCCACCAATCTTCTCTATCCGGATTGCGTTTAACAATGTCCATTTGTGATGAATGCAAGGGAAATGAATGTAACCTAAAGAAATTTAAAGTTAGAAGAGACTACTTCGTGATGAAAAATGTTGACAGGATAACCAGAACCATAAATTGATGCATGAAAATGCAAAAGTACATACCCATGAATATGATCATTGTATGCAGAAGGATATAAGAAGGAAGAAGGAAGATGACTAGGCATATCTTGGTCATATATCTATAAATGGTCAGTACCACATAAGAAATATATTTATAAATGGTCATTATCACATAAGACATACATTTATAAATGGTCATGATTACATAAGACATACTTTTGGGTGTAACATAAAGCTGACCAGATCCCATCCTTATGCATGTCCACATAACAAGAAGTTCACTAAAAAATATTAGGTTTTAGGCTTATAGCAGCTTGACAAGATTTATATGAAACTAGAACCAGGAAGAAGGAAAGGAACAGTCATGTAAGCTACCTGATGAAGGGCAAAGCCGGATCACCACACCGAGTTCCTAAAGGAAGCCTCTCAGCTGAATTCACAAGTGCATTGAACAGACCATTTTGCCCAGCAGGAGTAATTAGCGGATAATAAGACCTAAGTAAACGTGCAGCTGCACTCCAAGCAGCAAGAGGATCTCCTGCACGAACAGCAGATAGAAGAATTTCTCTAAGGACAACCATCTGCAGTGTGCTCCACTGCGACTCAAACAAGGAGACTATTGAGTGGTGATGCACTTTTCCTCCATCAGCATGAGTTTGCCCAGCATCCTTTTAAAAAAAATAAAGAATGAAATATATAGAAAGGAGGACAACAGTGGCCAAAAATTTGAAAGCATATTGTCAAAAAAAGTGAATCTCCACATGAATATGCATCAAAGATGCTTTTCTGTGCTTCTCAATACTTAGTAGCTGCTTATATCATAACTAACATTTCTCATTAATAATATCACATGAAATACATTCAGGTCGCATATAGATATAATCATATAAATATATATTCACAAAGAAAATGTGTCTATTTAAAGAAGAAATTGGTTCACACATATACTGTTGGGAAAAGTATGAGACAGTAAGTTTCTAAGAGAAATTTTCATTTCAATTTTCACACTTAACACGTGGATATACCCACCTTCACCCAAAACACATTTACAACAAGTCCAAAATTACATCTCCAAGTCCAATTATCTTCGATTATCTTTAGAGCAAAGTTCAACCCATGTTGGACACTCTCGAACTTTACAGAGAGTGTCATAAGACTTCAAGTGTTAGGCATATAAGATAGGGAGCCCTAACTTAACCCAAAACCATGGTCAAAGGTAAAGGGTTGACTCCCACTTATATACCCTTCCACACTTTCATGTGGAATCAATGTGGGATATCGTAACAATCCATCCCCCTTTCAAACCGGACATCCACGGATGGCACACTGCCGGGTCCGACCCAAACCGCAGGCCCCACTTTCCTGTGTGGCAACCTGCTTGGGCCCGCCTCCGGGGCAGCCCCTTTCCGTAGCCCGCCTGAATCCGGCAAGTCGGACCAAATTGTTAGGCATATAAGATAGGGACCCCTAACTTAACCCAAAACCATGGTCAAAGGTAAAGGGTTGACTCCCACTTATATCCCTTCCACACTTTCATGTGGAATCAATGTGGGATATCGTAACATCAAGCATCATATTCCAAGAGGCAAGTCTAATAACTTCTATGATATGATACGCTGGATAGTTAAAAGTACTCACATTAGAAGGTCCAATAGATGCTCGGCTTTGGACACGATAAGCTTTTGTTGTCATTGCCAAGACTTGCATCGCACTGATAGCGGCAAGTTTATTATCCTGTTGCAAGTACAACTGAGCAACCTGCCTTGAGAAAAAAGCAGCTTTTCGGTGATAACCAAGTTCACCAAAGAGCCTTGCTATTTCAACATACACTACTAATTTGTCACTGGCATCAATCAAAGATGTTGCTCCATCAGCAGTTGCTGTCAACAACTCCACAACATCCTTAGCAAGTTCCCGCCTTATGAAGATACATGCATAGATGAGTATAGCACACATGGAACAAAATTCATTTTATTGAACAAAAACATTTAAATTGATGAAAATACACCATCTCAATTAAGCTGAAAGTCTTTATACAATTGCATCGAAGGATACATGAAAATGGAGTACCTGCAGAGGAATCTTGCTAACTTCAATGTTGCTTCAAGTTCAAAGCTCAAGGGTGAAACCCTGTTCAAAGATAAAAGCCCATAAAAACTAAGAAGAGAAGTAATAACTCATCATCAATTTGTATAAGGACCAACTGGAAACCTGGTTATTTGATTAGGTTCTTGAACACAAAAAGTTGCACCAGAGTGTTATCAAATACAATTAAGCAGACTAAATGAGTTTGTAACAGACTGAACCATGTAAGTCAGTTATACTTATATGGATGGACAACTTTTATGTTATCAGAGAAATGCAACTAGTGATGATTCCCTAAATCTTTAGCTAATGAAACAATTGTGGATGTGGTTCCATTAGTTTATAGACATTTGAAAGGAATTACACTATTGTACCTGGTAATATTTGCTAAACCAATAGTAAACATGTAAAATGAATTACACTATCAGAGCATAAATACCTTTGAGCATTGTCCTGTATAAATGACTTTCTGTAGTGCAGAATGACACTGTTGTAGCGATACTTAACCTCATCCTCTAAAACTGGGTCCTTCTGGCCCATACGATCCATCTAACAATGTAAAGGAAGGAGTAAAAATCATGTTTTTGCCAGAAACAAGATGGGGCCAACCATAAGCAAAGGTTCAAGGTGAAGATTTCATGATCATAAATTTCAGGTGAACCAATAATAAGTGTTGTAGAGTTTATATGTATTTAGGTTTCCTTGTATATCTCTACTTACTTTAGGATTAGATTGCAACCTAGTTTGTAACCCTAGTTTCTACTCCCTATATACTGTATATGGGAGTCTCTCTACTTGTTTATACATACATCATATTTTTACTCTCCAATATATGTCTAGTTTATTCTTCTCTACATTAAGAACCAAAATTCAGGAATTGCCAGGTAGTGTTTACTTACATATAGCAGCAAATAATACTAAATGGTTTAACCGGTGTCATAATAAAGCTGATAATACACTATATTTGTGGCCATCATGAATGAGATGACATTTTACATCCAAAAAAAATGAAAAGTCCAACAGACTGGATTGCATCATTCAACAGTTCACTAACGAGATTAGTACAAATATGAAAACCTACTAACTATAAGTAAAGGCGGAAAATAAAATCTCACAAAACCCTCCACATATCCCCTCAATTGCACTTGAACTCCTGAGAGGCTGAGATAGCCATATGGAGTTGCAAATTCTTATGGTAAGCTAGAATTCACTCACCAAAATGAAGAGTAGTTCACCAAACAAACCAAAGAACTAATTCTTAAGTGGAAAAACAAAAAAAAAATAGATTATGATCCTAAGAGTTGCATACATTTACAAGGAGAGAAGCAACAATAAAAAAGAATATATTATTATTAACCATAACGCACTAGTATCCAGGTTTTTGTCATAAACGTTGCATGCTTACCAGCAATGCACAAACACTGCCTTCCATAGCCCCAGCATACCAGAAAAAATCTGCTGTCAATCTGGTAAGTTCCAGAGCAGTAGAATAATGAGCATTGGCATCAACTGGCGATCCAGCTAGCAAGCAGTAATCGCCTATAGTTTTTTGTGCGCGACCAAGCCTCCGCTTTTTTGCCTTAATCACCTGTGGATTTTTCCAATGAGAGAGGTCAAGTTGCGCTGCGTGAAAAGAATTATTAGGGAAAGTTTGCATCAGTAGGCATAAATGGAAAAGAATCCAAAAAATATATAGGACACCTAAAGTTTAAACCTCCTCTGAGCTGAGACTGGCTTGAGAATCAAGTGGCGTCTTAAAAATAGTCCCGCCAGATTCAGCCTGGAGAACCCATTTCTCAAATTCCATCAACAAAGAGGCTGCGATATCTTGGACCATTGTTTGCAAGTGGAACTCCTGTGTTTGCCTATCAGCAGGTGGAAACAATATCAAGTTACTCCCCTTAACACTCTCGTCTTCAAGCTGCGAAAGCATCCAAGTAAACCAATAGCACATGTCATGACCTTTGATTAAATATTCAGGGGTGGAAAGCGCAAAAGGTCACAAAGAGACAAGTTTTGGTATAAATTAAGTTGCTACGTGCTCATGAAATGGCATTGAACAAACAGAAAGAGCTCATAAGCGAGTACGCAGAAACTCTACTTGAATTGGAAACAATTTCAGTAACATGAAGGGTACTTAATTCCGGGACTGCGAATGTGATAATTAGTAGTAGTACTAAAACCAACTGCAGATATCATTTAACAAATTGAAAATTCTAATAGGGCAGTCTAATTCCTTAAACTGAATGGAATAATCAGAATTATCTGCAACGTGATAGGAATATCCCAAGCTATATTAATTATCAGCCGCTATCCTCGACAGGATTAAATAACAGCTAACCTGCGAGTCCCCAGGGCAGAAGGCGAAGCATCGCTGAACGAGCGAGGAAGAATAACTCTTACAAGCGGCGGTGAATTGATCGGCGACGGAGCGGAGATCGGGGGCGGAGGGGCAGTGGCAAATGCCGATGACAGCGAGGATCTTACGATTGGACTGGAAATCCTCCCAGGGAGAAGGCGGCGATCCGCCGAGAATGAACTTGAATCGGAGGCTGCCGGATTCCCAGGGCTGGAGCGCAAAGGGGGATTTCTGGTGCTCGGTGTAGAAGGAGCTGATGGAGTTGAGGGAGACGGTATGATGGCGGAGGAGCATGGCAGCGTAGTCGCGGAACAGAAGCGGGGTGACGTCGGAGATGGGGATGACGGCCACTCGGATCATGCTACTCGTTTCGATGCTGGCGTCCGGCTCCATTTTTTCCGATTACCAGAGAGAGAGAGAGAGAGAGAGAGAGAGAGAGAGATCTGTTACGTACGGTAAGCCAACAAACACTTCTCAGATCTAATAAGTAACTATTTGAACTTCAGTATGGGCTTCTTTAATAGGCCCAATACACACCGGACAGCTCTTCATTTCCTTTTTCTTTACAGTTTTTTGAGTTTTTTGTTTTTTTTGTTCTTTTTTACAATTTACAAATTGTCGTATATATTAATTAACCAAATGAGTATTACATATATTACATTATTTTTATAAATTTTCCATATATTTATTGAGAAATAAATATATTTAATATGTATAGTACAACATAGGGATGTATACGAATCAAATAATTTTGGTTCGGTTCGGTATTCAATTCGAATTTTTGATATTCGAATTCGAAAATTTATGATTCAAATACAAATACAAATATTTTTTTTGATTCAATTAGTTATCAAATACAAATTCAAAATCATGGTATTCGATTCTGTATTCGAAAATATTCGTATATATATATATATATTTGATATTCATAAATATATATTTGTGTGTGTATATATATATTAAAAATTAAATTAGAAAAATTAAAATAAACAAAAGAAGGAAATTGAATATAAAATATTGTTTTAGAAAAATTTCCTTCGAAATTCCGAATCGAATATTCTCGAATCGAATCGAATAGTCTAAAAAATAAGAAAATTTCGAATCGAATATTTGAATTGCATTGTTTATAAAACATTTAAAAAATCGAATCGAATATTCGAATAGTTTCGAATATTCACGAATAGCAGTTCGAATCGAATACGAATAAAAAATAAGATTCGAAATCGAATCGAATACTGAATCAAATATGCGAATATTTTTTCGAATCGAATCGAATACAGTGATATTCGCTTCGAAAAAATGAAGACAGAATGAAGAGGCTTTAAGATTTGGAGTTGGGCATATATTTATCGTATCTAAAACTAACTATAATAATTTTAAAAGTTGATAAATAGTCAATTGTTCTTGGTAGTTGAGTTAATTTTTTTTTTCAAATCTCTCTCACTACATTTCAACCAAAAATCTAAGAACCGGATAGTTTTTAAAAACCGATGGCGATTCTTAGAACCGATCATTTAATATTGATTATGTTTGATTATGTTTGGACGAATGAAAATGGCCATAATAATATTTTTTTTGTAGACGAAGGAAGGAAAATGATTTTAATGATACAATTTTTTTATAGACGGAGGAAATATTTTATCTATTTTTTTATCTAATTAATTATTGAACAGTTACTGGTTCAAAGGTTTCATCGATTCGATCTCTAGTTCGGTTTATAAAATACAGCCAATTTTTGAATTACTAGTTTTGTTAGTCATGAATAGAGGTGGCCGTGGTTCGGTTCGGTTTCGAACCGGCGGTTCTCAGTTCCACCCCAAGGGAACCGGAACCTAACCGCCGATCACTTCGGTTTCGGTTCCAAATCGGAACCGCAAGATTCGATTCGGTTCGGTTCCGCGGTTCCAAATTGGAACTGCATACTTTGGAATTTAACTTTTGTATTTTTTTTTTCCGTTTTTTGCTACTTTTTCTTGTTTAATTGTAATTTTATGTATTCTAACGTAACATTTAGGCGAAATAAATATGAATCGTAGCAAAAATATAGATAAAAACATAAAAAATAAAAAAAATAGGAGGAACCGGCGGTTCGGAACTGAAATCAGCGGTTTCGGTTTCGCAACTTTGGAACCGAAACTGAACCGCCGTCGATGCGGTTCTCGGTTCCAAACCGGAACCGACGGTTTGATTTCGATTTCGGAACCGGCGGTTTCGATTTTTTTTGCCACCTCTAGTTATGAATAATAATTAAATTTACACAAGTGAAATTGAAAAGTGGGAGTGGAAGTGGTGAGTCAGATTCGGATATTAGAAACAGATAAATACCCACCCGTAAACCAAACCCACTTTTTGTCAGCCCGAGCGAGGAACCCTCGTTCCTTCTCCATCTCCATCTCCATCTCCGCGTTGACACTCTTGAATCACTGCTGCCACAGCTACGAATCTGCTGCAATTCACATGTTTAAGGTCGGATCTCTTGCCTCACTATCTCACTATAATTTCCTTTACACTTTATTTGCTTTGCTTTGCTTTACTTTGCTGCTCTCGCCTCTTCTACTTGCTCCTGATCTGCTGCTCTCTCTTTTGTTTTCCGTTCAAAATTCAATCTTTTTTCTCAAATTGTTTCTGGGCTTGTTTCTTTATTTGATTTTATGCAGATTTCGCTGACTCGCTTCAAGATTGCTACTGTTCCCCCCTCTGCCAAGTTAGAAGTTGAATAATTAGGAAATGTCTGAGTTGCCAAAGAATGATTCTGTTCAAATTAGGGAGGTTTGGAATGACAATCTTGAGCAAGAGTTTGCTCTTATTCGTGATATAGTCGATAACTATCCCTATGTTGCCATGGATACTGAGTTTCCCGGTGTTGTTCTTCGCCCCGTGGGCAACTTCAATCACATCCACGAATACAATTATCAGACACTGAAGGACAATGTGGACATGCTTAAGTTGATTCAGTTGGGTCTTACATTTTCTGATGAAGATGGGAATCTACCCTCATGTGAGCCTAATACTTGCTGCATTTGGCAGTTCAATTTCCGCGAGTTCGATATCAGTCAGGATATCTTTGCTAATGATTCGATTGAGTTGTTGAGGCAATCTGGGATTGATTTTAAGAAGAATTATGAGGCGGGCATTGATGTTAACCGTTTTGCTGAGCTCTTGATTTCTTCTGGGATTGTTCTGAATGGTGATGTGAATTGGGTCACATTTCACAGTGGTTATGATTTTGGTTACTTGCTCAAGTTATTGACTTGCAGAAGCTTGCCTGAGACTCCTGCCGGGTTCTTCAATCTGCTCAACACGTACTTCCCGGTGGTGTATGACATCAAACATTTGATGAAGTTCTGCAATAGCCTTCATGGGGGATTGAATAAGCTGGCTGAGCTCTTAGAACTCGAGAGGGTTGGCATTTGTCATCAAGCAGGTTCCGACAGTTTACTCACCTCTTGCGCCTTCAAGAAGTTGAAAGATACCTTCTTCAATGGCCTCACTGAGAAGTACTCTGGTGTTCTGTATGGTCTTGGTGTTGAGAATGGATCTGAAAAATAAAAAATAAAAAAGAAAAGAAAAAAAGGAACATGCCGCATCTTGTGCATTAGGTGTAGTAGGCTTGTAAGGCAGGCATGTGGATATTATTACACTTGCAAAGTTGCTTGTTAGTTCTCTTGATTGCCTTCCTTGTTAACTTGTTCTCATCATATTGTGTCACTGTCACTGAAGGGTGTTGTAGCTTGAGCTTTGTAAAGTATGACATACATACGTGTTGCAATAACAGCTAGCGTGTACCATCTGATGCTTTGCTTCTTTCATTCATATCTTTCCATCTACTGGTGAATGTTGATTCTGCAGATACACACAATATTACATAAGTAGTAGTATTTGTTAAATTAGCATACACTTGACATTTGTATGCTTGCTTATTCTTCTTTAATCTTTATGGTTATTGATGCTGCTGCCTTGTTATCAGGATAGGATTGTGTTCATAAGTTGAGTTATTGGGATTTAGTTCCCTCTTGGCTCTTGTATGTATATGTGGAAGGATAGGAAGAGTGAGTGAATTCAATTCGCACACCAATCTGCATCTCGGCTCACATTGAAAGAGATCACTACGTACTAGTTCTCTGCCTTACTTTGCTACTTGGTGATTGAAATAACGATGACAGACAGATTGATTGTTGGGACATTTTGTAATTTGTTGGTTTGTCAAGAAATCCGCAAATCAAACAAGTCTGTGAGCTCTTTCGCTTTATAGAGAGAGAGCTCATAGAATTGAAAGATTTATGGACTGCTGACTGCTGTTGGTTCTTGCAACAATCAAGAAATGAGACAAAAATTGAACTGAGATTTTTGAATCCTAAGTTACTAGTCTATTGGGTTTTGGTCCTCAAATGTGAGGAATTGGAAACTAGGAACGGAAAGGATTTTCTCTCTCTCTCTCCAGCATGCCTCAATCGTAAAAAGGGTATGTTTAGTTTGAGAATACAAATTCAAAATGAAAAAGGGTAGACAAACCAATGACTGAAATATCCCAAAATTCATCAATCACAACTTTAATCAGCAGCAGCTAAACAAGATAAATAGAAAGAAAAAAAAGGGTTAATAAATATGTCGAACATTTGTTAAATTCTACTTTTGCTCACCACAAAAAATTATGCGTAACAATTATCCAACTGAGGACAAATTTTTCCCAAATTGATGTTGACATGGCCGTTCAAATGAGGCAGCAAACGAACGATGTCGTATCACTAGAAATTTATACTAAAAACATGTACTAGTATATTAGAAGACATATTAGTATTTCATTTTGGGTTAATTTGCCTAAAATACACCACCTTTTTCGAATTTTGATATTTAACATGACTTTTAAAAATTCTCTGTAAATACACCACCTTTACATCTGTTTGAATTTTGACACGGCAAGAACCTCCGACGACAGACGTGGCAATTTTTATTTGACGTGTCATTTTTTAATTGACATGGCATTTCATGTTTGACGTGGCTATATGAATAGAATGGAACGATATCGTTTTAACAATTTGAACAAGGGCTTTAAATTAGGGTTCATTTCGTTCACCATCGTATAATTTTCAGAATATTTGAGGTCATTTCATTCACCATTGTAACAATTTTAAAGACATCGTTTTTCTCATCAGAAATAAATTCCACGTGTACAATTTCGACAGCCACGTCAATTGCAAATTTGGAGATTTTGGAATTCATGTCAAAATTCAAACGGATGTAAAGATGGTGTATTTACAGAGAATTTTTAAAAGTCATGTTAAATTTCAAAATCCGAAAAAGATGGTGAATTTTAGGCAAATTAATCCTTTCATTTTTAACAATTCAATCAATCAATTTTGGGCAGCCTTTGACCTAAGCTGTTGTGTGAGGATCAAAACAGAGAGGAGACGAGTTTGGGAAATTCGCAATCTCAATACAAAACCCCATATTAAACTTTAAGCTGCTTCTCTACTCTTCTTCGTCAACCTTCCGCAAGATTCCAACTCACCTCTCTCTAACTCCGCTACAGGTTGGTCTCTCTCTCTCTCTCTGAGAATATCTGTATCCTTACATATAGATATATCTATAATATATGCATGTAGTCCCTCCCCTCTCTCCCTGCACATATATATGTATGTCCGTGGTTATATTATATCCAAATCCAAATCCAATCATCTATACACAAATCTGCGTATCGGATCCCTGCATAGGATAACCAGATCTGAGGTCTGCTCCGATCTCTCCCATGGCGATGGCCCCATCTACACTCTTTCATTTGGGGCTTTCCATTTTTATGTTTTTCATTGCTTTCTCGTATTCCGATCCGAGTTGCACCAACACCAATACCTCCCTTGTCAACTTCACCTCTCACTTCACCATGGAGCAGCACCAGCTCCGCGGTATCTTCTCCATCATCAACGATTGCTCCTTTCGGGTTTCCCAATTTGACATGCTCGCCGGCGCCGACGTCCAATGGTGGGGTGCCCTCGGCGATGATTTTCAAAATCTCACCAATGGTTTCCCTGTTTCCCAATCCACCCTCAATCAGACTTATAAAAATGACACATTCACCGTCCGTCTGCGGAAGAATGTCACTTGGGATCAAATTAAACTTGTTGCCATTTGGGATATCCCCACTGCCTCTGATTTTGGATACGTGTTGTTGAATGGTTCTGTAAATGGTAAGGAACTGCAGCCGCCGCCCACTGTCTTCGATAATTGCAAAGTGCTGACTGATAGTTATAGGATTAGGTGGAGTCTGAAGGAGTCGGAGAATGAGATTGAGATCGGTTTGGAGGCTGCAATTGGAGTTGAGGATTACATGGCTTTCGGGTGGGCCAATGAGAGTGCTTCTGGTTCGCTTATGGTGGGTGGGGATGTTGCCATCACCGGGTTTGAGGAGGATGGTTTGCCTTTTGCTCACGATTATTATATAACCAAGTATAGTGAGTGTATAATCGATGAGGATGGGAACGCGCAGGGGGTTTGCCCGGATACTCTGTATAAGCCTACTGATCCCGTTGTGCTGGTGAATAATACTAAGATGGTTTACGGGCATAGGAAGGATGGTGTTTCGTTCATCAGATACAGCAGGCCTTTGCAGTCTAATGATAGCAAATATGATCAGAAAATCGACCCCAAGGCAGACATGATTGTGATATGGGCACTAGGGCTGATCAAGCCTCCTGATAGTTTACGCCCTTTCTATCTTCCTCAGAATCACGGTGGGAGCTACGGTCACTTGAAGCTGAACCTTTCTGAGCATGTAAACGACTGTCTAGGACCACTGGATGCTGAAGATAAGGAGGATCAAGATCTTGTCATTGCAGATAAGAAGGAACCGCTTGTCGTGTCGACTGGTCCAGCAATGCATTATCCGAATCCCCCAAATCCTTCTAAAGTTCTTTATATCAACAAGAAGGAAGCTCCTCTGCTGAGGGTAGAGAGGGGCGTGCCAGTGAAGTTCTCGATTCAGGCTGGACATGATGTGGCGCTATATGTTACATCCGATCCTATTGGTGGGAATGCAACTTTGAGAAACAAGACAGAGACGATATATTTTGGGGGTCCGGAAGCTGAAGGTGTGCAGGCCAGTCCTACAGAGTTGGTGTGGTCACCCGACAGGAATACTCCGGATCATGTCTACTATCAATCTCTGTATGTACCAAAGATGGGCTGGAAAGTTGAAGTGGTTGATGGAGGTTTGCCAGATATGTATAACAGCAGTGTCTCTTTGGATGATCAGCAAGTTATGCTTTTCTGGACGCTAGCCGATAACTCCATATCTATTGCAGCTAGGGGGGAGAAAAAAAGTGGTTATCTGGCGATTGGGTTTGGTCGTGAGATGGCCAATAGCTATGCTTACGTGGGTTGGATTGATGACAGTGGTAAAGGAAGGGTGAGCACCTATTATATTGATGGAAATGATGCTTCAAGTGTGCATCCAACAAAGGAAAATTTGACATATGTGAGATGCAAATCCGAAAATGGCATCATCACATTGGAGTTCACCCGTCCTCTAAATCCATCTTGTGATCGCAATGCAAGGCACGAGTGCAACAATATTATTGATCCCTCGACTCCTCTGAAAGTGATCTGGGCTATGGGTGCCCAATGGTCTGATGACCGTTTGAGCGTGAGAAACATGCATTTTGTTACAAGCAAGAGGGCAGTGAGTGTACTGCTGATGCGTGGTTCTGCAGAAGCAGAGGAGGACTTGCGACCTGTGTTAGCCGTACATGGGTTTATGATGTTTCTTGCCTGGGGCATTTTGCTTCCTGGTGGCATTCTGGCTGCTAGATACCTGAAGCATGTGAAGGATGACAGTTGGTATAGGATACATGTTTACCTGCAATATTCGGGATTAGCTATTGTTTTCCTTGGGTTTCTGTTTGCTGTTGCTGAGCTTCGTGGTCTGACGCTCCACTCCACGCATGTCAAGTTCGGAATGCTGGCAATACTGCTGGGCGTAGCACAGCCAATAAATGCCTACTTGAGACCTAAGAAGCCTGCTGTTGGAGAGGAAACTCCTTGGCAGAGACTCGTATGGGAATACACTCACGTTATAGTCGGGAGGTGCGGTATAGTTGTTGGAATTGCTGCTCTTATCAGTGGGATGAAACATTTGGGAGAGAGATATGGTGATGAAAACGCTAATGGCCTAAGCTGGGCTCTCATAGTCTGGTTCTTAATGGGTGCTTTGTTGGTAATATATTTGGAGTATCGTGAGATGGGAAGAAGGCGAGACCCAACGACTGGAGGAAGCAGTTGGGTTTTTGGTAATGGTGAAGACGAGTCTAGAGACCTTCTAAACGAAAGTGAGCAGCCGGCAAGAGACAAAGAATCACGTCCTTCAGAAAGAATGGAGGTTCAGTTAGAACCATTGAACAGATAGATAGATAGATAGATAGATAAATGCGGTAGATCGTTATCTATATTGTTTTTCAATCTATACTATAATGCTGATAGAGAGAGATATTTCAGAGATTAGAGGCTCCATCCTCTTGTTTATAGCATGGAGACCATCTTTTTTTCTGCGGCATCCCATCATGTTCATGTACACTCAGTAGATTCATTAACCAACCACATCATTATTCTTTTCACAGTAAGCAAATCATGCTTTATTTAAATTCCCAGTTGTTTTATGAAATGTGTAATTAAACAATATTCTTTGAGCACAAAATCGTTAATTAGCTCTCGATAAACCTTTCCAATAAATATTGGAACTAATATTGTTACTTAAGAGGTGTATTAGCTAGGTGCAGAGATTTTTGTTTTGTTTTGTTTTGTTTTGTGAGGTGGTACTACTACAACTACCTCAGACAGCACACATGATGTGTGCAAATGTAATCAATTAAGATGTGAGAAGAAGCATAGAAGTTTGTAGAGAAGGAATAATAATAAAGTAGTAATGCAAAATGTGCGTGAACTAATTAATGATTGGACAAATAAATATAAATATACTGGTTTTCCATTTCCATGTTGAACAACAAGTAGAAATGGAAGCAGATGAAGAAGAAGAGAGAGAGTTGTGTGCAGAAATTCTTGACAAGTGGAACAGTCCCACTTCCCTTTCTTCAGAAGTGGCGCGCCAAAATCCCTTCTCCCATTTTGATCATGTCGAAGAAGAAATGTATCATCAAGTTATCAAGAGTGAGACTGAGAATACTATTAGTATAAGTAGTAGCATGAACACAGACACGAACACGGACATGATTCCGATACTCGTCGCAGACACATTCTATGATAAACTGCTGGGGCATGCCACAGATGGCATTGATATAGCAGCTTTGCTTCATCCTCCACACCCACTCTCAATCTCATCATGCTCCTTCAACCCAGTAAACATTAATTTATTCACATACTACTCAAATTCACAGCAACAATTTTAATACATACATACTTGCTGGTTTGTTTTCTCATTTTTTGGTTGGCATTGGCAGTGCAATAATATTCCTATTCCTACTCCTACAAAAACTGCACAGTTAAGCATTTGCACTCAACATGATTTTGCTCGCAAACTAGGGGTTATGCTCAACTCAAACAAGTAATTTCTTTATTACAATAAATACATTATTATTATTATTATTTATTATTATTATTCATTTTCCATGGTCTAAGTCCTCCCTCCACTTGCACTCACACTTACACTTACACTTGCAATGTTCAGGAAAACAATGAACATAGATGATTTTGGAGAAAAAATGTGGAGAAACCCTGGAGCTGACACCACAGACTTCTTTAACTATGGGTTAGACGAGAAACGATGGAAGGATTACTGCATACAGATGGCAAGTATCATCTTTCGAACCTCTTTACTCTACTTCCTAAACCTAACTGAGGAACATAAATCTAATGAAAGTGATGTCTTTTCCCTAGCACACGCTTATACATGACCCCAGTCCACGACCAACTAAAACAAATGCAGATACAATCGAGGTGAGGTGCCTATATATATATCTGATCTATCTGCTACTTTTGATTTGCCATTCCTGCAACATCTCCACTCTACTGATAAATTAATTAAACATACTGAAAAGCCTACTTTACTGTTATGTTTGTTTTCTTTGACTCGTCTATTTAAGGATGGGGAGATAGTAGAGGATGACTCTTTCTATGAGAATGAGATGCAAAGACAACATATATACACCACACCAAAGGAAATGAATTGGTATGGAGGCCCTAAACTTGTTTCAAACAGCAGAAATTAACGAAAGTTACAAAACAATACCTTAACTGTAGGATGATGATTAATGGATAGCTGAATAGAAAACAATGTACTAGGAGAAGGCAGTTGCTATATTTTCCTTTACATCACACACAGCTTAAACCATGTCAGTCTTATGCTTCATTCAGTGCCTATCAATATCCATTATCTATAGGAACCTGCCTGTCCCTAATCATACATACATACAGCAGTTGCTCATCAAGGAAGATTTACAGCAGAAACAAAAATAAATTACACTCTTCTTTAGTGAGATTCATAAATGGCCCTGGTGTGAATTGTGAAACAAATAAATAGAGCACGTATGTTCCCACACAACACAACACAACACAACACAAGACAGGCATGCATAATTTGTCAATCATCCCAATAAACAAGACATGACATGAGAAGAGCAAAAATTGAATTGAAATCATATATCCTAAATTAAGAAGAAGAATAAACATTGCATAGAACTTGTTCAGGCCAATAAGTAGAAAGAAGAACACAAGAGCCGAGTGCTGCTTCTGCTGCTAGTTAAACATTAATTATGCAAAGAAAACGTAACCTACTCTCTTCTCCTCTCCTCAAAAGGAAGAGGTTTTGGAGGAGGAGGGCTTCTTCTTCCCAAGAATTGCCTCCCACACCAAAGGCAAGAAGGGACCTTTCTTATCCAAAAACTCCTTAACCGCTTTCTCCTCGAAGAAAAACCCCTTGGCCCTCATTGCCTTTATCACACTCTTGGCCTCTTCCAAGCCTTTCTCCCTGCAATACCCATCAATCAATCCAACGAAAGTCCCCAAATTGGGAGAATGACCAGCCTCCAACATTTCCATAGTAAACTCATAGGCCTCCTCGAATCTCTCCTTCCCACCACACGCACACAGCCCCCTGATCAACACCTGATAACTGAAGGCATTAGCAACGACGCCATTGCTCTCCATTTTCTTGAAAACCCTAATTGCATCATCCAGCTTGTGCGCCTTGCAGAACCCCTCCACCACAGCGGTGTACACCACCACCTCCGGCATCGACCCCTTCTCGCGCATTAAGCCGAACAGCTTCATTGCTTCCTGCACCATCCCGTCTTTACACAAACCATCAAGCATAGCCACCGCATTAGGGATCAACCCCGCCTGCTTCATCTCCTTGAAAATCTCCTCCGCGTCACGGGGAGAAGAAGGAAGCGGAGGCTCGTCACTATCTTCGCCTTCTGCCTCTGTCTTATTAGGCTTTTCTTTACTGCCATCCTTATCGAGCCCAAGCTTGAATTTTTCAAGAAAATCAGCATCAGTTTCCGCCCCAACTGTCTTCGTCTTCGGGGCTTGCCGTTGATTGGAATTTGGCGAAAATCGAGATTGATTTATAAGGGGGCGGTCGGGTTCCTGAGGGCAATCGGAGAAAGAGCGCGCGACGGTGCTCCGTAGGAGACGACCACCTGCTCTTGTCAGCGAGCCAAGTTTACTTCTTAGCGCCGTCGACATCCAAGATGATAATCAGATTCTAATGTTTTCTCCTACCAAAAAACTGCAAATCAATCTTAAGCAGCTCTCCCTCGGCGGCGCAAAAAGCCTCAGATACCTAAATAAAATAAAAATAAAAATTATTGAAAAAAAAAAGAAAGTACAGAAAAATCATGCAAATCGTACAAAAAAATTTATTCATCCAAATATAGAAGTGACGCAGTCACATATTGAGCGGAAAAAAATTTATTATTGTTCTACAAATGTTAGATAAATCTCAAAATTAAAAATAAAATATTTTTTCTTTAAGTTTTTCAAATATTTATATGTAATGAAAAAAAACAAAAATACTTCTATATCCCTTAAATTGTTTAACTAATTTTAGTGAATGCAATTTTTTTTTGAGAGGTAGTGAATGTATTCCTTTTGGAACTGTCCCACTCATATTAACTTGTTTCCTTTTTTGAACAATATTAGAGAATACTTAAGGCCATGGCCGGTCCTGATATTTCGGGGGCCCTAGGCGAAAATAAACAGAAGGACATTTAACGATTTTACATAATGTGCTAAAATTAACTAGATAAATAATAAGATATATATTTTGCGTAAATACATATAAAAATAAATTAACAAGATAAGTAATAAATGACATATTTTGCTCACAAACAAACATAAAAAATTGAACATAATATAAAAGTGATGATTACAACAACAAGACAAAAGAAATAATATACTCTCTCCGTCCCAATATTCATGGCATGTATTCATTTTTGGGCCGTCCCATGTAACATGGTCTGTTTTCTATTTTGACTAATTTAGGGCTTACTTATGCCTTAATTATAAATCTTAATCCCAACCACTTGTTTTGACTGTGTGATGATATGATGTTTGATTAGATTAACAAGAATTAAATATTAAATAAAAATTACACTAAACATGTGGGTTACACAACTTTTATCCTTAATTCATTTCTCCTAAATATCAGTGCCCAAAAGTTTTGAGCCATAAATAATGGGACGGAGGGAGTAGTACATAATATGGTTTCTAGTAAAATTGAACATAAATTACACACTTCGAAAAGTTTTAGAACACTAATGTCACACTAATTAAATTACAAACTACAAATAATATTTCTTGTAGTTCGGAGGAATAAGAATTATTCAATTATTAATCATCTTTTATATGCACAAAAAACTCATACTAGTATTTAATCAAGAATAAGAAAAAAACTTGCTAAATCACTGTATGCAACACTTCTACATTTTGCGGGGCCTACAAAGAGAGAGAGAAAGGCAGCAGGAATTCATTATCAATTGGGCCCATTTTTATTGAGCTTACAAATAAAAAGATTTGACATTTATGTGGACCACAAATTATTTATTCTATATATGAAACACATTTTTTTGTTGGGCTCCTTTAGGCCTTGGGCCCTGGCGGGCGCACTCATCGCCTAGGCCCAGGGCCGGCCCTATTTAGGTTCCTAATTAATTGTGTATGATTGTAAAATTAAAGAAAAAAATACCTTATTGACTAAAAAGATATTTTATTAGCATTTTATTAATCGTATTTCATTCTTCTTAATACCCGAGCCGAAAAGAAATAGGTCAAGATGAATGAAACAGAGAGAGTATTTGTTTTTGTAAAAATAAAAGTGATGCAAGTAAATCATTCTTGATAATATTATCTAATACTCACTCTGTCCTACTAAATTTGACTTCATTTTCTTTTTGTTTTGTCATGTTTCCTAAAAATGAACTAATTAATCCTTTAGGGGGCGTTTACTTTGAAGGATATGATAGATTGATAAAATATAGGATTGACTATACGGTGGATTAGATGATCAAACAAGTTTAAAAGTAATCAATCCATCAAAGTAAACGGTGAATTAACCTATACTATTTTTATCTATCTATCTATCACCCAAAGTAAATACCCCCAAAGTAATAAAAATTTTATTTTGGGAAAACTAAATAATAGTATTCCGATCTATTTTTTTTTTTTGAGAATATTAGTATTCCAATCTTAATTAATTAAAACAAAGTATTTAAAAAAAAAACACTAAATTTGGCATAAAAAAAATGTAGGCGTTTTATCCTTGTAATTCTTCTCCCGACAGGGGCAGGGAGAGGGATAGGGATGGGGAAGAGTAGTTGCTGAATAATCACAATTCCCAAGGCAAAAGCGAATTGGGGTTTCCGTTCCGCTTGATATCCGACCAAATCTGCAATCCCAATTCCAAATCAAATCCAATCCAATCCGGATGAATCATCATCATCATATTTCGAGAATTGGGATATTCGCCCTCTGCCTCTGAAATTTATCATCTTTAAATCCTATCCTTATGTGTTGAGAAAAGAAAGAAAGATCGATAGATGCTGCGCAGAATGATGGGGCGGAAGAGGAAGACGGGTACTATTCCGGTGTACCTCAATGTATACGATCTCACCCCCATCAACGGCTATGCTTACTGGCTCGGCCTCGGTATCTATCATTCTGGTGTTCAAGGTTTCTTTTCATTCAACTCAACCTTCAATCTTTTCCTTATTTGTATTTTCAATTTTCATTGTTGTAGGAATCCGCACTCACATGCGTCTATATTTTGATTTTGTTTTCCTCGACTCTGACTCTGTCTCTGTTTTTTTTTAAGGAAAAAAAAAAAACAAAATAGTTAGGGTTTTGCTTTCCCTAAGACTGAGAAGTTAATAAATGAATAAATCAATAAATAAATTTGCTCAAATTAAATTAGTATCTCATAAGTCATAATACGGCTAGGTCAAATATTGGAAATAAACTGGAGCTCACAAGGATGAGTTGAAAAGATAGCAAGTTTTGTTAGGTACGATGCAGAGGTTCATGGAAGTTTTATACTATATGATTTAATATATATATTTATATATATTGGTGCTCAAGTTTTGGTTGTTGCCTTTTTGGACTTAGGTTTTCTCAATTTTCATTTGTTCAACGGTTGGGTTGCATCTTTGGCTTCTTGAGTATGGTTAACCTCGATAATTGGAGAAGATCATTCTGATATATCTCTTCTTCTATGGTAGTTCATGGGGTTGAATATGCATTTGGTGCTCATGAGCATTCAGCAACTGGGATATTTGAGGTAGAACCAAAGCATTGTCCTGGTTTCACATTTAGAAAATCAATCTTGATTGCAAGATCAGATTTTGGTCCCAAGGAGGTCCGTGCGCTCATGGAGAAGCTAGCCGAAGAGTACCCTGGAAATGCCTACAATCTCATTTCCAAGAATTGCAACCATTTCTGCAATGATGTGTGTCTTCGGTTGACTGGCAAACAAATTCCTAGATGGGTGAATAGGCTTGCTCGACTTGGTATGCGTCACAATTTCACTTGCTGTCTTTCATGTTTCTGTTTTTTCCTCTTTCAGATCAACTGCTTCTGCTTGTTTTTTTCCTTACAACTTGGTCATCATATTTGTAAGGGACATCATGAGTCTGGATATAAATATAATTGCTTCTCTCTCTCGAGTAGAGCAGCTACTTTTGTTTGATGTACATTGAGACAATTAAATTACTTAGAGGGAAACTTTCACTTGACCAATCTAAAGTTGTTTGAGGAATTTCATGCCATAAATAAATACAGTAATTGCATTTGCATATCCAAGGAGGCAAGTTATGAAATGCGTGATCCATTCCCATAAAAGAGTGTTTTAAAATCCCATGTTCTAAGAGCATAGTAGCAGAACCTCAAGTATCTCGAATCTTTTGGCTAATTGTTTTGTTTTTTTTATTAGGTTTGTTCTGCAACTGTGTTCTGCCGGCGGGTCTGAATGAGGCAAAAGTTGGGCATGTTAGAGGTGGAGATAGAAACTACTCTTCTGAGTCGGAGAAGAAGAAGCTGACGAGTCATTTAAGTAGGTATGTGTCTGCAGCTTCGGATCCAAATCCATCCACTAAAAAGCATTCAGATTCTCCAAGAAGACGCCAAAGCGGCCATTCTTTGTCACAGCGCAGTTTTTCAGAACCCACCTCTGAGTGGCATGTTTCATAATCTCTCAGGGTTGATTTCATGTAATTAAACAAAAGATTGATTATATATATATATGACTATAGACGCTTTGTTTTTATGTATTTTCTTTGATAGGATTTTCACTCACCAACAAACAATTGGAGGATCTTGGTCCCCTTTTATGATACGTGGATGCTTGTAAATCTTATGATATACGTACATTACTATAATACAAGTTCATTTTCTATTTAGACTAGTTTTTCTTGTAGCGAGCGAAATTGAAATATGAGATAAAGAAAACGGTGGACTTGAACCGAGATCTTTTGCTTCGGGCATTAACCATTCTAGCATTAGGCTAACAAACACTCTCTTTTTCCTTTTTATATTCATATTGGGTTTGATGCAAGAGTTTTATTTTCTGACATTGGCTTTAGGGGCCTCAATTGTAATGTTTCATGGAGATATTTGCCATACTCTTCAAAGGATATTATTGATTTGTAGATATGACGCAAAGTCGCTTCAGTTACTGTAAATGTTGTTTCTAGGTAAGTTTTATGTAACCTGTAAACTATAATACATTATATTTTGTAAATTATTAGTTTAACATTTCATAATGAATTTTGCACCGTGCAATGTAGGGTAACACTAGTAGGCTTTCAAAGTTTTACTCTTGCTCTTTATGTATATATATATATATATATATATATATTGATTATTATTATTATTATTATTATTATTATTATTCCATTGTTTAAGTCCTCCCTCCACTTACACTTACAATGTAAAACCCCCAATCTCCAACCCGAAACCCTAATTTCAATCTGTCAATTTGAGGTGATCAGCAGAGTTTGCAGGAAAGAGTAAGAGAATGAGGGAAGAGGAAATCAAGAAGCTGCGGGGAGCGGGCCGCGACTGCGTGAGCAAGCATTTGTACTCGACGGCGACCGTTTTTGCCGAAATTGTGGCGGCGGCGACGGCGGACCCTGCCGACATATACATGCAGGCCCAGGTGCTGTACCTTCGCACGCATTACCACCGCGCCTTCCACCTTCTCAATGCGTCGCAAATCGTGCTTGGCGACCTTCGTTTTCGCTACCTCGCTGCAAAATGCCTCGTAATACTTCACTTTTATTTTTCTCCTTTTCAGCCTCTACTGTGGCATTGTGTATTCCTGGTGAACTTCTGTTTGAATGTGTTTTCTTTTTACAAGTTTGAATTTTGCTGCTACTTCTCCATTTCCTTATGGATTTTCATGCGGTTAAAGTCGTTTGCGGGTATACTACTGGAAGTGCTATATCAAGATGAAAATTTGAGTGTTGGGGGGAGATTAATTGGTGATTTCATTACACATTATATTTCCTGTATAAGATTTTCTTATGTTAGATTTGCTAGGACATTTGCGCTTTATATCTTCTACAATAGTTTTTGCGAGCAATCAGCTCCCTCAAAGAATGAAATTTTCAATTAGCTACAAAACCCTCAAAGGTTATTAGCAATAAGATCACTCAAAGAATAATTTTCTCAGTTTGGTGGAAGACCCTAAAAGGAATTTAAAATACACCTATTAATTCCAAGACTAGCAGCAACTGCACAAGAAATCGAGTTTCAGTAGAATTCACTTGGTCTGTTTACCAATGACTTTTCGTTTAACACACTCGCCTTGCAAAGACATGTTTTAAAAAATCAGTCAGTCTTTTCTGCATTTCCAGCGAATATTTCTCTGTACTAGGTACTAGTGATTGATTGGCACGATGAATAATTAAAACCTTGTGATACTTATTATTTGAGAACCATATCATTCAACCAGGAAAAACTGAAGGAGTGGAATCAATGCCTGTTAATGCTTGGTGATGCTAAGATGGATGAACATGGTAATGTTACTGACACAAAGGACTGTAATATCATATACGTGGAAGATGGTGAAGGTGGTGAAATCAATGTAAGTTTGTTTTAACCAAACACATCATAAATGTGGCATTTACTGCTGGCCACATCTATGTTGGTAAATAGAAAAGAAGAGAAAAGAAATAAGTCATTAACAACTTATCCGGATAGTTGTCAGAGTAAAGAATGATGGTTATATTTGTCTGTCTGACAGATTAAATCGGCAATATACTTTTTAAGAGGCAAAGCATATGACGCCTTGGAAAATCGTGCACAAGCTAGATTATGGTGTGTAATATTTAAGAAAAAGATTTCTTTCATTTTTTTTCATTGTGCTTACATTTTTGAATGTATCAAGCTTTGTTTATTTGGCACCAGTCCAGTGATAGTTGTGTAAAACTAAGCAATGTGAAACTATAGTGTTCCATATTCCAAGAAGTTTGTAAGAAATATGTTACAGTATTTAATGTATATATGTATCTTACCTTATTTAGAGTGTAGCCCTAGCTCTAGTAGTTTAGTATATATATGTGTCTGTATCTTCTATTCTATATACTAAATAATACTCTCACTTTTCTTCCCAATATATTGGATATCTCTTTTCTCTACATGGTATCAGAGCGGGAACGATTCCTGCTCTGACCCGCGTTTCTCTTTGCCACGATACCGCTGATCGGCAAAAAAAAAAAAAAAATTAACCCTAATTTTTTGTGCGCCGCCACTCCTCTCCAGCCGCCACCGCTGCCGCGCCGCCTTCTCTCTCCTGCTGCTGTTCTCTAGCCGTTGCATCTCTTTCTAGGGTTTGATTCTCTACCCTAATTTGTGAGCCGCCACTCTCTTTGTGCGCCGCCACCCTCTGTTCTCCAGCCACAACTGCTGTTCTCCAGCCCCTACTACATATTATCTTCTTCTAGGGTTTGATTTTCAATCATACTCTTTCTACATCATGGCTGATTCGAAGTATGCTACTCTAGGAACCACCATCAAATTGAATGGTTCCAATTATCTTCTATGGTCTCGTGCCTTTCTACTTTCTTAGGCTCTCAGAAGAAAAAGATACATGTCCTCAACGCTCCTATTGATTCTCAGGATGCCAAGTATGATGCGTGGTGTGCCGATGATTGTGCTGTCATGACATGGCTTTTGAATAGCCTTGAGGATTCTGTTAGTAAGAACATCATGTTCTTGGAAACAGCTAAAGAAATGTGGGATACATTGAAAGAGATGTATTCCAACGAAAAAAATGTCTCTCGTGTCTTCGAATTATATGAGAAACTTTTCTCTCATACTCAAGGTGGCAAATCAGTCAACGACTACTTCTCTACACTCAAAGGACTTGCTGATGAAATCCTCGTCTACCATCCACTATCCTGTTCTGCCACCGAGCGAGCAACTCAATGGGAAGAATTCATGGTTGCCAAGTTCTTGTCCGGTTTGGATAGTGATCTTCGATCAGTTCGTGACAGCCTATTATCTAGTGATAATGTTCCCTCATTATCCAATGCCCTATCTCGTGTGCTGCGTGTGTCAACTGGTCGTGCAGACGATGTTGTTCCTCCCAATTCTTCAGCCATGGCTGCTCGGGGCCAAAATCTTAATGAAACTGGCTCGTTTCCACCTTCCAACATAGCTGTCCACGGTCAAAATTATGCTCACGGTCAGAATTTCAATGGTAGTCGTGGTCGTGGCTGAGGTGGAGGTGGACGTGGCCGTGGTGGACGAGGTCGCGGTTCTGATCGTCGTTGTGAATATTGCCATCGTACCAATCATACTTCTGAGAACTGTTGGGAAACTTTTGGCAAACCAGGTCAACCAGGTCGGGCGAATGCAGTTGTTCCTGAGCCCCAGTCCGTGTCTAATGATGTGGTCTCAATGTCACGTGCTCAATATGACAATCTGATCCAGTCAATAAATTTGTCATCCACTGTTGCATCTACTAGTGCTGCTCCATCTATCAGTGCAGCTCCATCTACTAGTGCACCTTCTCCTATCGTTGCTTCTGCAGGTGCGTTTGCAGTGTCTCATGGTAAGTCTAAGCCTTGGCTGGTTGATTCTGGTGCCTTTGTTCATATTACTGGCACTAAATCTCTTTTGACATCTTTTACGCTTGTTTCCTTACCTTCTGTTCGTGTCGCTGATGGCACCTCTTCTCCGGTGATGGGGATTGGTGTTGCCTGCCCCACTTCTCAACTGACCCTTGAAAATGTCATGTTTGCTTCTAAGTTTCCCGTTAGCTTATTGTCTGTTAGTCAAATTACCAAAACTCACAATTGTTCTGTCTCGTTTTTTCCTACCTATGTTATCTTTCAGGATCTGCAGACGAAGAAGACGATTGGTGGAGGACATGAGCATGATGGTGTCTACTACTTGGATTTTTTTCCTCCAGCCCCTTCGCGCGCTCTTTCTGCCACCGTGTCTCCATATCAGTGGCATTGTCGTCTTGGTCATCCATCTTCCTCTAGTCTTCAGCGTTTAGTTCCTGTTTCGTCTGTTGAATTTTACTGTGAGTCTTGTGAGTTGGGCAAGCACCATCGCACATCGTTTCCTTCTAGAGTAGATAAACGTAGTTCTTTTGCTTTTGAGCTTGTTCATTGTGATGTTTGGGGTCAGAGTCGAGTTGAGTCTAGGGGGGGCTTCAGATATTTTCTGGTTTTGGTTGATGATTATTCTCGTATGACATGGTTGTATTTGCTTACAAAGAGAACCGAAGTCCCTACTGTACTAAACTCTTTTTATCAAGAAATAAAAACTCAATATTCTGTCGACTTACGTATTCTTCGCACCGATAATGCTCTTGAATTTACTCAAAAGTCTATTTCTTCTTTTTGTGATTCCCGAGGCATAATTCATCAAACTTCCTGCTCTCATACTTCCCAACAAAATGGTGTTGCTGAACGCAAACACCGTCATATTTTGGATATTGGCTCATACTGCCACTGAGATGATTGGTGTAAAGAATCTGCTTGGGGAATTGGAGTTTACTTTCAACGAACCATTACCTATGCACTGTGACAGCCAAGCAGCTATTTACATTGCTAACAATTCAGTGTTCCATGAACGGACTAAACATATTGAGGTTGACTGCCATTTCATACGTGAGTGTGTATTGAATCGCACTATTTCTACTCCATTCACTATTTCAGCTAATCAGATTGCGGATATCTTCACTAAACCGTTGGGAGGCAAGCGGTTCTCTGAGTTATGCACCAAGCTGGATATGATCAACATATATGCTCCAGCTTGAGGGGGAGTGTTACAGTATTTAATGTATATATGTATCTTACCTTATTTAGAGTGTAGCCCTAGCCCTAGTAGTTTAGTATATATATATGTGTCTGTATCTTCTATTCTATATACTAAATAATACTCTCACTTTTATCCCCAATATGTTGGATATCTCTTTTCTCTACAAAATAAAATGCCATAAAAATCTTAGAGATTAGGAAAATCATTTTGAATAGAGCTTATTCCAGTAAAAGGATATTGAACATTGGGTTACCATGTTTCAGACTTATAAAGATGAGGGACTCTATGCGCTTCTATACCATTTTTTTTATCTGCATTGGAGATTGGTACATATAGAAATTGTGCCCTATCTTTTTCCCATCCATTTTTCATATTACTCGGCCCTGTCCTCTTCTCTTTTGTGGCCTCAGTGTTTTCTTATCTTGCTTTGTTTTATAATAGCTACAATCTACCCTTTTCAGTAGGCACAATACTTTTGTTGTTGTTAAGGAATAGGGTAGAGTAACTTATAATTATAAAGCTCAATCTATTTAATCTTTTTCTCATAACACTTGAAGGTACCAAGCTGCCATCAAAGCTGATCCTTTTTGTTACGAGGTACGGCAGCTAACTGTATTGCAGCTTCTCTTTTCTCATTTGAAACCATTGCTTGAGCGTACGACAGCTAACTGTATTTTAGCTTCTCTTTTCTCATTTGAAACCATTGCTTGAGCTTTAGTATTCCAAGACTGAACAATTCTGAATCTTTCTTATCTCAGTATCGGATGTTGAAATCATTTCATACTGAATGTATAATTTATTGGGTCATGTGCCATCTTTCTTTTTTCAGGCCTTAGAATGTCTTATAGATTGTCACATGCTCAGTTGCGAAGAAGGTGAGTGCCTATGTATTGATTAAAAGTGCAGCCCATCTTAGAAAAGCATAACATGTTTTGCTCTATGTTATTTGCTAATTTCCTGTTTTTCTACTCATCTGACATCTCATTTATTGGAACCAGCACTGTTGTCATTGATTCCTGCACTATTTTACTGAATTATAACCTAACTCAATGATCTGTACTTTTTTCTAGAGACCAATCTACTTGCGACTTTGCAATTTGGCCCTGAAGATGGATGGCTTTCTTCATTTTATTCATGCTTGGTAAAGAAAGTGAGTTTTCCAGGTTCATGAAACTTGTCTCCATTTTCTTTGTAAATATTGTGTATATTCACATCTATATTTTTTTATTATCAATACAAGATTAACTTGTGGGTTTGTTCCCAGAATGAGAAAGAAAATGTTGTTGAAGCCAAGTTTAGAGAACTCGAGGTTGAAGTTTTTAATACAAAGAGACCTGGAAAATCATTATGTGCTCTGAAGAACAACACTCATCTCTTAGCCTGCAAAGCTGAGTATTATTATCAGTGTGGTGAATACAGAAAATGTTTTGGATTAACATCGATGTGGGTTTGTCTCTGATTCCCTGAAGATAACATCTCTTTGGTAATTATTACCAATTGCTTACTTACACATGCACTTCATTTAGGTTGCTCGATAGGGATCCTTTTCACCTGAAGTGTACCCTAGTACATCTAGCAGCAGCTGTGGAGCTTGGGCATTCTAATGAACTCTATCTGATGGCTAGCAATTTAGCTACGGGTCCTTAGAAGTGAGAACTTTAAGACTATTTTACATTTTACTAGTTTGTAAACCCATTTTTTCCAGGAAAGGAATTTTTTTTCTTTTGTTTCTATTTTTTTTCTTTCTTGGAAGCACTATGTTGCGCAGATGAGAATATTATGTTGCGCAGATGAGAATATTAATTAGTAAGAATCATATATACTGTATGCTGCTGAAAGTGGAGTACTAACAAGTTATTTATACCAATAATCTAGCCACCAACAGACAGGTTAAATGCTACTTTGTCATTATTTGATCTCGGGGGGGGGGGGGGCACTAATCTGTTCTGTTTGTAAGACCACAGAACTCTTGGTAACTTCCTAGTGGCTCGAATGATTGAATATTATAGAAAATATTCCTCTAGGTGTTATAGGATCCTGAGATGGTAATTGAAGGACACATTGAACACTGGAGCCAGTTTTGGGTAAGTCTTTCGACTTTAAGCTTTAAGACATGCTGTCATGCTCCATTATGAGCAAATAGGAGTGCATAAATATTTGTCTAAAATGTGTTATTTGGAATTGGTTCCAGTATCATATAGTTAATTAGAATAAATGGACAGAAGTACTGAAAACTTGTATGTATCTCTTCTGCTGCCTTTTCCAGTCAATTCAGTTCTTAAATTTCAGTTCTTGTTTATGTCTATAACCATCAGGAGATACAATGAAGCAAATTGTTTATGTTGTGATTTTACAATGAATAAAATAATGTTATAGCTTATAACCATATATCAGGAGATACAATGAAGCAATTGTTTACTATGAGAAAGCACTGGCATTATCAACAAAAAGTTCGAGTACATATGCTGGCCTCGCATACACGTATCATCTACAGGTGTTATTCTGTTAATTATTTGCTTTATCTTTTCTTCTAAAATCAAGGGTGGGGTTATAAATCTTTCTTTTCACAGGACAATGTCACAGAAGCAATTACACACTATCACAAGGTATGATGCTCTTTCAGTTTCCAGAATGAAACTTCACGTTGCATACACCTTTGGGCATGTTATGCTGTTCATGATATTGCTATATTGGCAGGCTTTGTGGATCAAACCAGGCGATCAATTTTGTACGGAGATGCTCAAGTTGGCCCTTGAAGATGAATGCTTAGTTAGGATGATCTCGAAAGTGGGGACAACTACAAGTCCGTTATATACACCCATCTCCTTCCATCTCAATATTCTTAATTACGTTGTCTAACTAGGATTATGCGTTGTGGCTATTTTGATCTTTGCTTCTTGTTATATATCCAGGCGAGATGGCTGGGAACGGTGGTGAAAAGAGGGATCTTGAAGTTTAGGAAGAAGGGTTGGGGTCGGCGGGTCGGGTCACGGGTCGGGTTGAACCAGATGTGTGGTACATCATGATGTAGAAGAGTTTTTGCCTTGTTCTGCATTATCGGGGAACGCTACAGCCACCTGTTGTGGGTCTTGGAGTGCATCAGACCGTTGAAGGTTGGATTAATGTCGCGGACGTTTATTTTAATTCCAGCCTTTGTGCAAGAGATCACTTTATATAGTGGATCTTGTTATCCAAGAAAGCTACGAAATGAAATATCATAAATATCTTCTTCCTAATTCATTCCCTTCAATTCTCTTCAGTCCATATATTAATTAACTAGTGTGAAATTCGACGGGAATTACTTAATATAATCGTTTACGAGCAAGAATCTAAAAAATAACTTAATATTTAGTCAAGTTTCAATCATTCGCAATTATTGACCACAACAAGAATAATTATGAACATAAATGGTAAGGTTAGGGTTCAACAACGTGGATCCGTTTAGAATGTATATGTTCGTACCCGTATCAAACTCAATTCAAAAGTGATTTCACTATTCGTTCTCGTCAAAAATCCGTATAGTAATATACGCTAATTATCCAAATTCATTTAAATTTATAAATGTAAATTGTTACAATAGTTGGTTATCTATTTCAATAAAAACTCGAATATTATCGGGCAAAAAACGTTAACGATTTGAAGAATCGATGGATTTCGCGCTATTTTTCACCAAATCTCCATCGTTACAAGTTCGAATCACTCAATTCTTTCGCCATTGTAATTTTTATACGTAAGGGAATGTGTGATGAAGTTTTCACTCCGTTTTGAGTCGGGTCAACAAATCGAGATTTCTCCTAGGGTATCCCTAGGAGAAAAGAGAGAAAATAGGAAATCAAGTTTATCGCATTCCAATCGAGATTTTGACCTTCCTTAGCTATAGGTCTTTGAATAAGGATTCCAACGCAATTTGAATTGCCCCAATCGGACGAGTAACGAAAAAGATATGGTCAAATTAGTAAAATGTCACAAACGATGTCGCGGCAACGCAATTGCAGGGTGCCTCCATTGGGCTTCATTTGGGCATCTGGTCCACTGTATGAGACATATATCACTCATTATTAGGCCGATTCGCTCGATTTTTATGTCGTTGGAAAACTCATTCAGAGGGTTACGACCACGAGTTGCTAAATTGGAGTGATCTACCATTTTTCGGGTCAAAATTACTGACGGTTTGAGTGCTCCGTTCGATACTTCCCGTAGCACGCGTCATTGTGAGGGTCATATCTCATTCATTATTTACCCAATTCGCTCGATTCTTACACCATTGGAAAGCTTATTCAGAGATCTACGATCACGTGTGGAGGTGATTTGATAAATTTTAATTTACCGGGCCAAAAACGTTAAGGATTTAAAGAATCGATGGATTTCACGCTATTTTTCACCAAATCTCCCACGTTACAAGTCCGAATCACTCAATTCTTTCTCCGTTGTAATTTTTATACGTAGGGGAATGTGTGATGAAGTTTTCACCCCGTTTCGAGTCAGGTCAAAAAATCGAGATTTCTGAGAAAATAGGAAATCGAGCTTATCGCACTCCAATTAAGATTTAGACCTTTCCTAGCTGTAGGCCTTTGAATAAGGATTTTAACGCCACTTGAATCGCTCCAATCGGACGAGTAACGAAAAAGATATGGTCAAATTAGTGAAAGGTTACCAACGATGTCGCGGTGACGCAATTGCAGGGTGCCTCCGTTGGGCTTTCTTTGGACATCTGGTCCACTGTATGGGACATATGTCACTCGTTATTAGGCCGATTCGCTCGATTCGTATATCGTTGGAAAACTCATTCAGAGAGCTACGACCACGAGTTGCTAAATTGGAGTGATCTACCATTTTTCGTGTCAAAATTACTGACGGTTTGAGTGCTCCGTTCTACACTCCCCGTAGCATGCATCATTGTGAGGGCCACATCTCATTCATTATTTACCCGATTCGCTCGATTATTACACCATTAGAAATCTTATTCAGAGATCTACGACCACGTGTGGAGGTAATTTGATAATTTTCAATTTACCGGGCCAAAAACGTTAAGGATTTGAAGAATCGATGGATTTCGTGCTATTTTTCACCAAATCTCCCTCGTTACAAGTCCGAATCACTCAATTCTTTCGTTGTTGTATTTTTATACGTCGGGAATGTGTGATGAAGTTTTCACCCCGCTTCGAGTCGGGTCAAAAATCGAGATTTCTCCTAGGTGTATCCTTAGGAGAAAAGAGAGAAAATATGAAATCGAGCTTATCGAACTCCAATTAAGATTTAGACCTTTCCTAGCTGTTGGCCTTTGAATAAGGATTCCAACGCCACTTGAATCGCCCCAATCGGACGAGCAACGAAAAAGATATGGTCAAATTAGTGAAAGGTCACAAACAATGTCGCGGCGACGCAATTGCGGGGTGCCTCCGTTGGGCTTCCTTTGGACATCTGGTCCACTGTATATGACATATCTAACTCGTTATTAGGCCGATTCGCTCGATTCATATGTCGTTGGAAAGCTCATTCATAGGACTACGACCATGAGTTGCTAAATTGGAGTGATCTACCATTTTTCGGGTCAAAATTACGAACGGTTTGAGTGCTCCGTTCGACACTCCCCGTAGCACGCGTCATTGTGAGGAAGTAATTGGAAAAACTTAGTTTTAATTACCGAGAGAAAAACCCTAGAAAAACCGAGTCGAAGTAAAGAAATATTAAGTATAGAATCGACATCCCTCATTTAAATATTTAAAAATTTCTCGCTCTTATGTTTAAATTTAATTCTTAAATTGAAGGATCGAGTGGGATATTAAAGTAAGGGAAAAGCCGAGAGGATTAAAGTGTAGATAAGTAGCGCCATTTCAGGTGGGCTTTCTGAACTAAAGAAATGACGAATGTGATATTATATATATATATATATATATATATATGATGTTTTCAAAAGTGATTTGACTTGCCAATATTTGAAGTTTTTGTATGATACCATCTACCAAGGAAAGACTGTTGGGAAAATTAATAGAGTTTTGATTGGATACCAAAACCCAGCTGACCCCAACCGAGTAGATGAATGTACAAACTTTGTGTTGTTTCCAGCTCACCTGTTTGAGCTTATAGAGTTTCTTAGTTTACAGGTAGATTCGCTGAAGACAGCAGAAGACACAGCTAAGCAGACAGCTCAAGATCTCAGCAGAGCAGACTCAGCAGAACAAGACCAAGCAGAGTCAAAGATCCTGCAGTATCAAGACCCAGCTCAGTGACGGAAACCCAGCTCAGTGTCAAAGACCCAGCTCAGTGAAAAAGACCCAGCTTAGTGTCAATGACACAGCTCAGGTATAAGACAGCTCAGGTTAATGACACAGCTCAGGTTGAAGACACAGCTCAGGTTGATGATACAGCACAGGTCTAAGACACAGCTCAGAGTCAAGACACAGCAGAGTCCAAACCGCTGAAGATACAGCAGAGACGCTTAGCAGCTCGAAGACGAAGACCTTCTCCAAGACAAGATCCCGTTGTCAGAAGATCTTATCGCGACGCAATGATCGTAGAAGAACTAGCTTCTGCAGATGCAGACCTTCTTCGTAGGTAAAGGCCAAAAGTCAACAAGAGTAGGTAAGATTCAAACGGCTCTCTTCCAACGGCTAGTTTGAATCTCCACCTATATATATCTCTCCTCCACCATTGAAGAAGGGGGACTGGCGAGACGACTGAAGAAATAGAAGAAAACAGAAAAATGAACAACGATCTTCAAAGCCAAATCTTTCAAGAACACCCAGCCAGTCAGCTGTGTTCTTAGTTGTTCACATATTCAGTCATAGGCAGATTAGATCAGAATAAATATCTTAAGCCTAGTTTGAACGAGTTCATCATACTCCTTGTTCTTCATTGTAAGAACTCGTTCATAGTTGGAAAACCATACCCAAACCCAAACCCAGAAAGGTTAGGTAAAGGTACGCTTGCTCGAAGCGTGTAATTCGAGTGGTTAGGTTCTTCAGTACCCGCAACCGAAGGTGTAGGCTTGACGGTGCCCGCAACCGTTGGAACACAGCTCGGGTTAGAGTTGTGAAGTTGCTTGGTACTTGGAAACCAAGTGGTAGTGAATTACCAGTGAATCTGGTCGTGGATGTAGGAGGGGTTACTTCGAACCACGTTAAAGATGCTCTTGTTATTTATCGCTTTGTTTTATGCATGTTACTAACTCTCATAAGCATACATTTCAATCTGCATAAACTGACTAACTGAAAAGTGAAACAGAGCTTTGCAATATAATTTGAAGCAACAGACGGACTTTCCAAATCCACCACATTCCGCACACTACCGTGTCGATCAAGCCGCCATCCAAATTGGATCGAACACAAATTTCACTCAAAAGAGTTTTAACTTGGAAAAGTTTTTAAACCTTGGTGTATTCACCCCCCCCTCTACACCAAGGTATCCGTCTTGGGACCAACAATTGGTATCAGAGCAGTGGTTCAAAAGATCACTGTATCTGACTAGTCAGCATCTCTTTGCTGATAGTGGTCACCTGAACAGATCCTTCAAAGTTTCAAAATCTTTTTAAAAAATCATTATATTGCATACTGTCATGGAATCTTCTCTGTGCAGGAATCTTCCAACATTCTCAGTCGATGATTATCAGATATGGAAGTTCCGACTCAAAAGCTTTCTGTGCGCGCAAAACGACATGATGTGGGATGTTATCACAGACGGACCCATCATCATCATGAAGTCAGAAAGAAAAGCAGAAACTACACCTGGAGCAGAACCAGTACTCCGGCAAGTTGTGAAGCCAAGGAATGAGTACTCTCCAGAAGAAAGAAGACAAGCTGATTTGGACAGCTACGCTCGCAACGTCATCTCCTCAACGGTGACGAATGCTTATCTCAGCAAGATCATAAACTGCGAGACAGCCAAGGGGATGTGGGACACTCTAGCCAAGCTGTGTGAAGGCTCAGAGGAAATTCAAGAGAACAAATTCTCAGTTGCATGCCAGAAGTTCGACAACTTCAAGCAACTCCCCTACGAGTCCATTGATCAAATGGAGCTCAGATTCTCCAACCTCGTCATCGAGATCGAGACGATCCGAACTGGGAAATACACAGTTCGAGATAAGAACTTGAAAGTTCTTGCAGCTCTCTCCTCAGAATGGTGTACACACAAGGTGGTTCACCAAAGCAGAACTGATCTTGGCAGCATGGAGACGGAAAAATTGTTCTCCGTCTTGAAAGCCAACGAATTTGATCTGGGGATCACAAGAGGAGAATCATCCAGCCGGATAAATGAAACAGAGCTGAATCCCAAGGCAAAGGAGACATCTCTCAGTGCAGAGTCAAGAAGATCAGCTCAATCAGCTCAGACTGAAAAAGTCAGAAAGGAGTTCAAAAATATGAGCAAAGAAGAATTGCACGAAGAAGTTGCCATGCTTGTACGGAGCATCAATAGGCTGAAACACAGTAAGGAAAGGTACAAGAAGATCGTGAAGGTTCATCACGACAAACAACTCTACCCAAAGAGAAACCCAGCTGAGTCGACCTCCCGAAGAAATGATAAAGAGCTCAAGACGAGCAAGAAAGAAGATCAAGTATTTTCTTCCGACTCAGAAGATGAAGCATTTTATTAAAAAATGACTGCTTCATGGGACTCTTAAACCCAGCTGATGAAGAAAATGAAGAAACCCAGCTAGCTGACTGGGACCAGCTGTAAAATAAAGACAGCTGGATACAAAACTATAAACTCAGCCAGTCACACTGCTGAGTACATTGGTCTCAAGAAAATAATCGAGAAGCAGCAGATGAATCAGCTGGATTTGGGACATCTGTCTATCTGCTATACAAACGGAGACCTCATCAAAGGAAGTAGGATGCAGCTGAAGAAAAAGCCACCTACTATCAAATCAAGGAGGAACTCTACACAGCTGGAAAGAGAGCAAAATCAAGTAGAATGCCCAGCTGGACATGGCACAGCTCACTGCATGCTAAAGAGACCTCATCGAAGAAGTGCTCAACGACTTCAAGAGATTACTAGAAATCCTTGAAATCTAGCCAGCTGAGAATTCGGAGCTAAGGAATGAGCACAAGAAGAAGAATGATCAGGAGCTTGAAGATGAGAAAATACAGCTGATCAAGAAGCTGAAGATGGCCAAAGCTGAATCAGATCAAAGAATGACTCCAGCCAATACAAACACAGCTGGAACCAAGCCAAGGATGTACCAAAGAGGTCGTACATAATCAAGCCAGCTCTCTAAGCTCAGTCCTATCAAAGAAGAAAACTGCTCGGCAACTCCAAGCCCAAGAAAAGCAGCAACTCCCAGCTGATCACAGAGCTCAAAGGCGAGATAAATCCATTGGCCGGAATCAAAATCAAAGACAGAATGTCATCCAGCACAGACATCAAGGTCAACTAAAAAGACAGCTGAGAAGGATCTCAGCTGGTTATAAAGCTGAAAATCAACCGAGCATCACAACAAGATTCCAGCAGACGAGATATCAAGCTAGATATCAAGCTGACAGACTCCAGCTATGAATTAGACCTCATCAAAATGGAGTCAACAAGGTCTAAAGAAGAAAGGACCATTTCAAGGACCAATCTGAAATATCACTCACAAAAGATAAGGACAAATCTGGGTTATCAATGGAACCCTCAACAACAAAGTCGGACCCAATCACAACTGGGTGTCGAAGGAGTGATAACAGGTCAAAGAGGGACATGCGCATTCAGAGGAGTCATCAAGCGTACTGTGAAAGAAAGACAGCTGGTGATCAAAGCTCATGACTCACCTCAAAGCTCTTCAAAGAATATGTCAAGCGTACTGGTCCCAGGTAACCTTTGGTGATATCTCGAAAGGATACGTCAAAGGATTTAGCTCATTTGAGACAAATAATAATAATATCAAATGTCTCTTATGTTGATGGACTTTAGCATAATCTGTTGTCCATCAGCCATTTGTTGTGATTACGGTTTTCCTGGTGAGTTCAATGCGCAGGAATGCATTTCAAAGAACAGGAAATCGAAGATTCTACCCCGCAAAATAGCAGTGAACTCAGCTGATCATGGAACAGCTGACTGTCTTCTCAAGATCAGAGATCAAGTTGACAGATGAACGTAATTGATGAGAAAATTCACTCAAGTGAAGTAGAAAGTAGCTGAGAAAAGAAATCCACATACTATCAAATTCAGGGGGAACTCCACCGAGCTGGAAATCGACACAGTTGTGATATCAGCTGAGGGCAAAGTCAATCCAGCAGAATATTCAAGTGGAGAATCAAGAGAGAAATCCAGCTGAACTATCAAATGTCATCCTCTGGATATCAAACAAAGCTAGATCAAACATGGGTCGCAGAATCCAGAAGAGGAATCAAGCTGAGGGGGAACTCAGTTCAGCAGATTCACCATCAATTGGTATCAACAATTGATCTCATCCCAGTCCAGTAAGATCTTCAAGAAGAGCATCCAGCAGGAAATACTCAGCTGGATCACCGTGTGTCATCAAGAAGGAATCGGACACAGCTGGACTAACTCAGCAGGAACCCCAAGGATTTCAAAATGAATTTATCAAGTCAGGGGGAATCAAACCCAGCTGATAAAACCCAATTGGTTTATCCAATTGAGGGGGAACCTTGCAAACGGAGCCTTCCCTCAGAGGAAGAAGGTCAAGATAACTCACTCCAAACTGAGTCATACAGCTGAGAAAGACCATTAATTGGTATTAGATGAAAAAGAAGAGCCAAAAGTGCATCAATTGGTATCAACTCCAAGCTGACTAGAGTTACCAAGAACGGGAAGAAATTATTGCCAGAACGCCGCCGCCAGACCTCGACTCTCCTTCCTCCCAATATCTTTTTGATGAACCAAAAAGGGGGAAAGGATTGAACAGAAAAACGGGAATAAAAAGAGGGAAATGATTGAACAGTAAAGGAATCTAAAAGAGGCAAATGGCGAGCTGGAAAGACAACTGGAGAAAGAGTGCAAACTCTCGTCAAGGCATGTGGAGCAGCCAGGAAGAGTTTAGTTAGGATTTTTGTTTTGTGTTTTTCTGTAAAAGTTTGTAAAGGTTTTGGCATCATCAAAAAGGGGGAAATTGTTGGGAAAATTAATAGAGTTTTGATTGGATACCAAAACCCAGCTGACCCCAACCGAGTAGATGAATGTACAAACTTTGTGTTGTTTCCAGCTCACCTGTTTGAGCTTATAGAGTTTCTTAGTTTACAGGTAGATTCGCTGAAGACAGCAGAAGACACAGCTAAGCAGACAGCTCAAGATCTCAGCAGAGCAGACTCAGCAGAACAAGACCAAGCAGAGTCAAAGATCCTGCAGTATCAAGACCCAGCTCAGTGACGGAAACCCAGCTCAGTGTCAAAGACCCAGCTCAGTGAAAAAGACCCAGCTTAGTGTCAATGACACAGCTCAGGTATAAGACAGCTCAGGTTAATGACACAGCTCAGGTTGAAGACACAGCTCAGGTTGATGATACAGCACAGGTCTAAGACACAGCTCAGAGTCAAGACACAGCAGAGTCCAAACCGCTGAAGATACAGCAGAGACGCTTAGCAGCTCGAAGACGAAGACCTTCTCCAAGACAAGATCCCGTTGTCAGAAGATCTTATCTGACGCAGTCAGATCAGAGAAGAACTAGCTTCTGCAGATGCAGACCTTCTTCGTAGGTAAAGGCCAAAAGTCAACAAGAGTAGGTAAGATTCAAACGGCTCTCTTCCAACGGCTAGTTTGAATCTCCACCTATATATATCTCTCCTCCACCATTGAAGAAGGGGGACTGGCGAGACGACTGAAGAAATAGAAGAAAACAGAAAAATGAACAACGATCTTCAAAGCCAAATCTTTCAAGAACACCCAGCCAGTCAGCTGTGTTCTTAGTTGTTCACATATTCAGTCATAGGCAGATTAGATCAGAATAAATATCTTAAGCCTAGTTTGAACGAGTTCATCATACTCCTTGTTCTTCATTGTAAGAACTCGTTCATAGTTGGAAAACCATACCCAAACCCAAACCCAGAAAGGTTAGGTAAAGGTACGCTTGCTCGAAGCGTGTAATTCGAGTGGTTAGGTTCTTCAGTACCCGCAAACTGAAGGTGTAGGCTTGACAGTGCCCGCAAACTGTTGGAACACAGCTCGGGTTAGAGTTGTGAAGTTGCTTGGTACTTGGAAACCAAGTGGTAGTGAATTACCAGTGAATCTGGTCGTGGATGTAGGAGGGGTTACTCCGAACCACGTTAAAGATGCTCTTGTTATTTATCGCTTTGTTTTATGCATGTTACTAACTCTCATAAGCATACATTTCAATCTGCATAAACTGACTAACTGAAAAGTGAAACAGAGCTTTGCAATATAATTTGAAGCAACAGACGGACTTTCCAAATCCACCACATTCATCGATCAAGCTGCCATCCAGCTGGATCGAACACAGCCAGCTCACTCAAAAGAGTTTTAACTTGGAAAAGTTTTTAAACCTTGGTGTATTCACCCCCCCCTCTACACCAAGGTATCCGTCTTGGGACCAACAAAGACGAATTCGGTCCTACTTAAGGTAGGATTTGTGTACACTATGTTGTAATCAGGAACCTTCCTTTGTGGTGGGACGATTACAAGTGTTTGAGAAGGAGGCCTACTTCTCAACACTCAAAAGTTATAGTAGATGTGGTACATACATGATAAGTATTTTGACTGCGCAGTCACTTATAATGAAAGGAAAAGGTTTGAGCATGCACAGGTTTGTTTATAAAAATTACTTGTGCTATGCTTTATGGTAAGATTCAATCTATAGCTCTAAGCAGCAGTTTTCAATTATTTTGGCATGTGTCCACTGAGTGCGAAAGTACTCAGCCATGCATGTTATTTCTAAAATGTGCAGGCTAGCTCGGATGAAGATGGAGTGTGCTGGGCGGACTTTTGTTGTTGACCTCTTTAAATCTTCTTTATCTGAAATACAAATCCTTTCTTTAAATAGGAGAGTATTATCTCCATTTTCACAAAAATCTTCTGCTTTTTCTTTGTGAATCTTAAGTTGCAAATTCTCTTACTTTTCATCTTTTCTATGAGCATCTGAAATTCTCATTTTCAAATCTGGAGTTATTTCCAAAGCTACAATTAATTGCTCTGTAAATTGTGATTATAAAACCACTTCTATTTTCAGCTTTCCAAAACTTTTAATAAGCTCTTTTTCTTGAGTAAGCAGAAATCCTAACTCAGTTCTGCTCTTCCTGATCAAAACCTACTACATTTGCTTTTCCTGGATGATAGAAAATTTTGCAATCGTAGTCCTTTACTAACTCGAGCCATCTTCTTTGCCTCATATTCAACTCTTTTTACTCGAAAAAAATATTTGAGGCTCTTATGATCCGAAAAGATCTCACACTTGGCTCCATAAAGATAATGTCTCAAAATTTTTAAAGCATGCACAACTGCTGCTAGCTCTAAATCATAGGTTGGATAATTATCTTCATGAGGTCTGAGCTATCGTGATGCATACGCAATAACTCTGCTATCTTGCATCAGGACACAACCCAATCCATTCTTTGATGCATCCGTATAAATGGTAAAATCCTTACCTGCTTCTGGCACTGCTAGAACTGGAGCAGTGGTTAGCTTTCTTTTAAGCTCTTGGAAACTTTCTTCGCATTCAGGAGACCATTTAAACTTAATCTAGCCTTAAAGGCTTAGTCGGAGGCTATTATAGCCGATCGTTTGTTCAAAACGATCGATTCGAACCAATAAACCCAAGCTTTCGTTGAGTTTTCGGTTGGAGTTCATATATTATGCACTAATGACCACATAACAAGGCTTAATCTAGTCTTAAAGGCTTAGTCGGAAGCTATCTGAATTATATATAACAAACAATTTTTCATGACTAGTCCTTTTCTGCCACAGTTGAATATCATGAAATGAAACGTTTTGTTAATTAATTGCGGATATCATTGCGCCTCCCAATAAATATTTAAAAATTCATTTATCTGATTCTTCAAATCTCTTTGAGAGACTAAAATGTTACTAGTTGCAAAAAGAATAACTTTCCACTAATCGAATACATATAAATTATAGAAATATTAGCTTGCACAAATTTTAGATGCTATCTCGTTCTGCACACTAACTTTTTTTTTTTTTTTATTCAAATACATGAAATGGTTTGCATTTTAAGAGGCTAGCTAGGAGTGAATTACACGATATAGTTTGGTGTTGGTGGAGTGAATATCTCATATTATATGACTAGGATAATTAACATTCAATTTTGACAGCGGAAATTGATAACATCTAGTAGACATTATGTCTCTTTATCGCTACCCAAAATGAAATATAGACTTTAAAACTTGATTACTTTGAAAAGTACTACAATAATATGGGCCGTAGCCCAACTGATCGGACTTGTAATAAAGGCCTAATTTTTGTTCTTCCTCTTAAATTGAAAAACAAAATTAGGATATCAAATCAACTCTTATTTTTAAATATTCCTTTTCATATATTAATTAATTATGTATAAAATTTTTACATTATTGCCGAACAATTGAACCAAAAAAAGTATACAAATGACAATTATTACTATTTAAATGAAATAAAATGGTACTCATAGTTATCAAAAATTATTTATTTAGTTGTGAATATCAAACACCCCCTTTCTCAAAATAAATAAATAATAAAAAATCATCCCAAAACCACGTGAAGTACCGTACCGCGATCCCCTTTCATTCTTGCGAACCCCCGCCACGGCAAGTCGGCGCCGCCCTCTCCTCCGCCTTCGATAACCCTTAACCTGCAAATCCTCACCGCCCACTCCGCCGCGCACGGTGAAATATTGAATGAGTGGAAGAAAGGGAGAGCTCATCTCTCGTCGCAGTTCCTACTCACAAAATCCAACAGCCACTGTAATAAGCAGTTAATCGGTAATCCTTAGCTCCAAATCTTATTTTAATTCTCAGTTTTTCTTAAAGATGTAATTAGTAGTCAATTGGTAAACCTATATCAGTTGAAATTTGCTATTCGAGCTTCGGTATGGCTAATTGTTTCGATTTTGATGAGGTCTTTTACTTAACTAGCTTAAGAACATTGCTGCAAGCGGAGCTCAAGCTCAAGCTCAAGAAAAAAAGCTCGATTATGAATAATCCAAAATCTTTTTCTAAATTAAAAAAAACATAAATATTCTATGATGATTTATATCTTTCTAAAGTTACTGTTTTTGTCTTTATGTTTAACTATGACCAGCTGCAGGTCAGGGTTACGATTAAAAATTCGTCTTTCTTATTATTCATAATTACCTAAGGAATTCTTATGCTTAGATCTTCAATGCAGTTCACCGAGTTTTGTTTGAGAGTGAAAAGGTCAGATGGCTTATGCTGCTGTTATTTCTCTAATGAACACAATCGAGGGTCTTCGCAATTCTTCTCGTATTTCCTTTGATTCCCCTTATCCACAAGTCATAGAACCTGCTTACGAGGAGCTGAAGTCCTTGCAAATTTTTTTGAAAAGATTGGATTTAAGCAGCAAGAGCAGCAGCAGGAAGAAGGTTAATGCTTTGGATGCACAGATCAGAGAGGTTGTGTCTGAATTTGAAGATAAACTTGAATCGCATATCTCAAATCAGTTTCTTTCACAATATGAAGAAAGCATAGATGAGAGCTATCCATGGGTAGTCACCTTAGATCTGCAGTTTTTAAGACAGCATGTTTGTTCTTTCGTCGAAATGTTGAAGAGAATGGAGGAGGAGTTAATCAACATGCCCGAAGAAGAAGAAGAAGAAGAAGAAGAAGAAGAAGAAGATAATGAAACCGTTTCCCCAAGAATTGATTATTGTGGAAATAAGTCAAATTCAAAGATGGTTGGATTCTGTGATCTCGTCAGTCTAATCAAAGATGGGGCTAGGGCGGAGTGGGGTGATAGATTCCAGATTTTAGGAATAGTTGGAATGGCGGGCATCGGCAAGACTACCCTGGTTAAGGAAATCTTTCAAGACAAGATGGTCATGAGTCTTTTTGATTGTCATGCATGGGTGAAAGTTGGTAGAAAATTTCTGTTAAATGAAATTGCACGAGATCTTCTAGCTCAATTGGAACATCCGGTCACGGACAAAGAGCTTTCAGAGAAGGGAATATCTTTCTACTTCAAAGAAATTTTGAATAAGAAGACATGTTTTATTGTCCTGGATGATGTATGGGACACACGTGTCTGGGATTCTCTGAGGAGTCCTTATATTCTTGATTATGGAAGATCTCAAATCTTGCTTACAACAAGACTACGAGAAGTAGCTAACGGCGTTAACAATGCAGCTGGCGATGGCATGATAGAAATGCGTTTCCTGAGTAAGGAAGAAAGTTGGGATCTTCTTTGTTACAAGGTGTTTGGTGAAGAATCATGCCCTCTTAACCTTGAGAAAGCTGGAAAGAAGATTGCTGAAAACTGTGAAGGTCTTCCTCTTTTGATCGTTAGGGTTGCCGACATCCTGTCCAAAGCCGAGAAGACGCCGGAATACTTGGAAGAAGGTAGCAGAGAAACAAAATTCGGTTTTTGTGGATGCATATGATCAATTATTTGAGGTACTATATCCAAGCTATGAGTATTTACCTCAACATCTTAAAGCATGCTTTCTGTATATGGGTGCTTTTCCCCAAAAATATGAGATCCCTCAATATAAGCTCATCAGTATGTGGATTGCTGAGAGAATATTTCTTGAGCCAAGTATGCTTGAAGAATCACAAGAGCATGCTATTAACTATTTGAATGAGCTCATCTCCAATAGTGTTGTCATCTTCCGCAAAGCTACTTGGAATAATGGACCAGACCGTATGAAAACTTTCAGCGTTCATTCAGCCCTGTGGCATCTGGCTAACAAAATTGCTAGGATGAACAATCTTTTTCTTGTCCTAAGTAGTCGTTTTGATGGTTCAGAAGGTGATATAAAATTCCAACGTCGACTATGCATCCACAGAAACATTTTACTTGCCATCATAGATTGCTGTCGCTCCGCGGAAAATGATTGTGCATCCGTTGCACGTTCTCTCCTTTGTTTTGGTCCTTATCATCAATATCCCGTGCCGATATATGTCAATTCGAGGCTGCTAAGAGTTCTTGATGCTCTTAATATTCGTTTCTACGAGTTCCCACTTGAGGTATTAAAACTAGTTCACTTAAGATACCTTGCTCTCACATACAACGGAAACCTCCCTACTTCCATATCCAAGCTTTGGAACCTTCAATTTTTGATTATCCATCGACATACGAGCATTCAATCTTGTGGAGCTCTGTTGTACTCGTATGTGCCTTTTGAGATATGGGATATGCAAGAACTAAAGCATATTGAAGTCATGGGCAGCAACCTACCAAATTCTAATTCTAGTGTTTCCTTGAAAAACCTCTCCAAACTTTTAGGTGTGAGTGCTTACAGTTGTACCAAGGGGGTCCTGGAAAGAATCTCCAATCTGGAAAAATTAGGAATTCAAATTGAACTGGTGCCTGATGATGATGATGATGATGATAGTGGTAAACTCTTTGGTTGCCTGAATCACATTGGTACTCTACGTAAGCTAAAGTCCCTCAAATGTGTTGTCGTGAATCCCGACATGAGGTCTAGTGTTGTTCCTCCACCTGCCCCTCGTTCGATGTTCCCTTCAAGTCTGCGAAAGTTGACTCTGAGTGGCCTAGGCTATCCTTGGGAATACATGAGTATACTTGCTAATCATGATAATCTTCACGTACTCAAATTACAAAACTATGCCTTTCAAGGCCCGAGGTGGGAAATAAAAGAGAACGAGCCCCTTTTCATTGGATTCCTTCATATCGAGGACACGGATTTGGTTGAATGGAAAGTGGCACCTGGTGGCTTGCCATCAATTAGGAAATTGAGCATGCAACACTGCTACAATTTAGAAGAACTCAATTGGGAACCTGATAACTATGTTATTAGGAAGATTGAAGTAGTCGACTGCAACCCTTTGCTCGTCGCCCGTGTAAACCAAATCGAGGCAGCTCAATTGGCAAGGCAATATCCTTACCTTTCAGCTTCTCTCCATTCTTCGTGGGATGACGGGAAGAACCTCAAGTCAACTCCATCCCCGGTTGAAAGGTTAGTCGTTCCTCTGCCTTCGCATTTGTCTCCTATTTCATTGCATTAATTATTGCACCATCTCAATGGCTATGGCTATGCATTGCTCATACATACTACATATGGTTACAGAATATACTCACACTTATGTCTTGTGATGTACTTCCATGATATGCACTGGCAACTTCCCGACTTCGACCTTTGAACGCTGCAGGGAAAAGCCATTTTGGGAGAGTTTCCATGTTGCTCGGACTTCACTCTGAGACGGATCCTGACCCAACCCTACCCTGGCAGAACTCTAGCTCATACATGCCAACGAAAGTTTCCATTACGATGCAGACGATGATGCGTGGTCCGTCACCCTAGATGCCGATGCTTTGGAAACTCTTGCTGTCCATGAAATCGGTCTCCTTCTTGGAGTTCAAGATATGGCAGCAATCATGTGTACAACTTTATACAATCTCTGAAATAAGCATGGGAGTTTCGATTTATGTTTCTATGTTGGAATTTTGTAATAGTAATAGGGTTTCTCTATATGACTTAATTTTACAGTGGTGGTGTTTTTGTTGTAAGGTCTATGGATATGTAGTTCGTAAGATATTTCTACTACTTTCTCCAATTGGCAATGCCAATGAGGAACACCCCAAGTGACAAAAAAACATCACCTTTTGATTTGAGGCAAAGGCTAAAATAGCTACTTTCATAAAACAAAGATAAATAATAGCCACTTGTAAATAAAAAATAAAAACTACCTTTACACGAATACATGAGTTCATGAGCAGATTACTCTTGCATTCATGTATTTCGACGAAATACATGAGCTCATGAGTATCGACCAAATACATGAGCTCATGAGCATATTACTCTTGCATTCATGTATTTCGACGAAATACATGAGCTCATGAGTATCAGTAGATTACTCTTGCACTCATGTATTTATATATGGGTAATTTTTATCTTTTATTTTCAAGTGATTATTTTTTATCTTTATTTTATGAAAGTGGTTATTTTCACCGATTAACCCTTTTGATTTCATCAAGAAATTAAAAGGTTAACGACGACGATTTCGACAAAAGCCGTCAAAGCCTACCAGAAAAATTACCACATCCAACCCTCGGGGGTCGTGGACGACGAAACCATATCAAGAATGACAGCCCCTCGTTGCGGGGTGCTCGGCATCGTCAATGGCACCAACCACATGCACCCTCGTAGGCCAAAGCACGACCCGAGCTCGAGCAGCATCCACACAGTGTCTCTCCGGAAACCCTAGATGGACACCGACCAAAACCCATCTCACCTACCGGTTCTCACCCAACTTCCCCACACGGGCCGTGGACCCCGTGGCACGTACCTTCCAGAAGTGGGACTCCGCGACCCACTTAACCTTCGTTTGCGTCCAGACCAACTAGAACTCTGATCTAGTCATAGTGTTCCACCGTGGCGACCACGGGGACGGAGCCCCGTTCGATGGCCGGGGCGGGACCCTAGCTCATGCGTTCGCGCCGACTAACGGAAGGTTCCATTACGACGCCGATGAGCGGTGGTCCGTTGGGGCGGTCGCGGATGCTTTCGACTTGGAAACGATCGCTCTCCATGAAATCGGACACCTCTTGGGTCTCGGACATAGCTCAGTTGGTGAAGCGATCATGTTTTCTAGGATCGGAGCGGGACAGATTAAAAATTTGCATGTCGATGATATTCAAGGAATTAGAACTTTATACAATCGCTAATTAAAAATCATATTAAAGGGTGTCGTATTTCAATATTTGTCACACAAGGAAAATAATTTTCCCTATGTTGGGTTTTTTTAATAGTAACTTTTATGTTGTTGCATCATGCATGGCACAAGAATTAATATGAAATGAACTTCCTTTTGCGTCTTTTTATTCAATGAGTAAAATAAATTTTCCTACGTTGTGATTTTGTAATAGGACTAATTAGTTAAGCTAAGGTTTCTCTTCGACTAGCTATCTAGAAGTAAATCTTGATATTTTCCTATAAATTAAAGTGGCAATAAAATTGGTAAAATGATCAATCTAATAATCTAGTGTATACATATAATAGAATACACTCCCTCCATCCATCAATTCTTGACCCGACTTTCTTTTTTAGTCCGTCCACTAAATTTTAACACAAATTACTTTTTCCTTATTTGGACAATATCATTATCACACTTCATCTCCTTATTTACAAACTTGCCATTAATTCATCCTTTATTTATCCCCTTATGGGACCCACAACCCACTTTACACAACATTACAATACTTTATTCCACATTATTCAACTCACCACACAACTCACTAACTCACCCTTAAAACACGTGCCGAACTCATTAATTGTGTCAAGAATTAGTGGACGGAGGGAGTAGTAGTTTAGAACATGTATTGCAATTTTACATAATAATCTAAATCCATAATAAATCTTCAAATTTTGGTTTTTCCAACAAACATTAAATTTTGTTTTAGAATTGGTTTTTCCCACAAACTTTTATGATTACACAATAAATCAATTTTTTTTGTTCTTCCCACGGCAAGAAATTTCGATCAAAATTCAAAGGTTCGTACATCTCTTTTCAGAATACACAATAAATCAGTTTTTTCAATTTTTTCCACGTCGAGGGATTCTAGCCAAAATCTAAGGGTTCGTAAATAATTTAGTGAGATTTACGAATATTTGAATTTTGGCTGTAATTTCTCGTCGTGGCGAAAAAAAAAAAAATTATTATGTATTTGAAAAGAAGATTGAAAGTTTATGAAAAACTAAAAAAATAAAATAAATTATTATGTATTATGAAATAACATTAAAAATGGGAAATTTTAAACATAGCCCCCATTTTACTCCACATAGCCCCCCATAAAAAATAATAATGAAATTAATTATAAATATACTATTATGCCCTTATAGCTCACAATTAAATTTTTAAATAAAATAAATCTTAAAACCCTTATAGCCCCCACTTAAAATTTAAATAACATAAATCCTAAAGATATATTATCGGTTTATAGCCCTTAGCCATCAGACAAAAGAACTCGTACGAATCCATGAAAGAAGAAAAAAACTATCGGTATTTCAATTGTTACTTTCTTATTAATCTTTTTTTTTCTTCTATAATTTGTTTAAGTTTGTCATGATATTAAAGAAAAATATTGAATTGCGTGAAAAAATAATTGTTCGTGTGTTTAGCTTTCTCATGCGCCGCCTACTTTGGGAGTTATCTCAAGCATTCATAATTTGATAAATCCCTTGTCTCCTATCTCAATTTCTGACATGATTAATAGTTCTCATGTATTAGCAAAGACTTAATTGCAAACAAAAATAATGGATAAATGTAAAAATATGGGAAGAATTATCGAGCTAGAGTTCCGAACTTTAGGTGCTTATAAATATTATGTATGTGTAGTGCAACTCGTACGGTAAAAATAGTTATTAATTAGGATCGAAGAACAACTGTGAAACAACCATGTTTGTAATTAATTTCATTATTATTTTTTATAGGGGGCTATGTGGAGTAAAATGGGGGCTACGTAATTAAATTATTTAAATTTTAATTGGGGGCTATAAGAGCATAATAGTATATTTGTAATTAATTTTATTATTATTTTTTATAGGTGACTATGTGGAAAAAAATGTGGGCTACGTTTAAAATTTCCCTTTTGAAATATAACCTTTGAAACTTAGTTACTTTGAAAAGTGCTACAAAATATGGGCCTTTGCCCAACCGATAAAGGCCCTATTGGTTTTCTTCCACTGTAAACCAAAAACAAAAATATTATTCATATTAAATATTCTTTTTCCCTCGTTTATTAATAATGCAATTATGAGTATAAAAGTTTCATAAAATTCCCGAACAAATCAATTATAATCAATAACCCTTAGCCTGCAAATCACCACGTACCACCTATCAGGCTACCACCCACTCCGCCGCGCACGGTGAAATTTTGAAGAAGTGGAAGAAAGGGAGAGCTCATCGCTCGTTGCAGTTCCTACTCGCAAAATCCAACAGCCACTGTAATTAGCAGTTAATCGGTAATCCTTAGCTCCAATTCTTTATTTTAATTTTCAGTTGTTCTTAAAGATGTAATTAGCAGTCAATTGGTAAACGTATGTCAGTTGAAATTTGCTATTCGAGCTTCTCTATGGCTAATTGTTTCGATTTTGATGAGTTCTTTTAAGAACTTTGCTGCAAGCGGTAGCTCAAGCAGAGCTCGAGCTTGATCAGCTGGATTTGAAGCCACTTTATTATCTATATATATATATACACTCATATGTATATATATATATATATGTGTGTGTGTGTGTGTGTGTGGGCTCCGGTTCAAAAATGTCAAAACCAGTTGATTACTTGACTAAATGGTATTTTGCGTGCTTGAAGTTATATCATTGCATTACTTCTTTACTGAAAATACCGTGAATCAAGCCAGGCTGACACCATCGATTATGAATAATCGAAAAGTATATTGTGATTTTCTAAATTTCAAAAACAAAAATATTCTATGATGATTTATGTCTTTCCAACGTTACTGTTTCTGTCTTTATGTTTAACTAGGATATATGGTGAGCGGCTGCAGGTCAGCGTTGTGATTATAAATTCGTCTTTCTTATTATTCATAATTACCTAAGGAATTCTTATGCTTAGATCTTCAATGCAGTTCACCTAGTTTTGTTTGAGAGTGAAAAGGTCAGATGGCTTATGCTGCTGTTATTTCTCTAATGAACACAATCGAGGGTCTTCGCAATTCTTCTCGTATTTCCTTTGATTCCCCTTATCCACAAGTCATAGAACCTGCTTACGAGGAGCTGAAGTCCTTGCAAATTTTTTTGAAAAGATTGGATTTAAGCAGCAAGAGCAGCAGCAGGAAGAAGGTTAATGCTTTGGATGCACAGATCAGAGAGGTTGTGTCTGAATTTGAAGATAAACTTGAATCGCATATCTCAAATCAGTTTCTTTCACAATATGAAGAAAGCATAGATGAGAGCTATCCATGGGTAGTCACCTTAGATCTGCAGTTTTTAAGACAGCATGTTTGTTCTTTCGTCGAAATGTTGAAGAGAATGGAGGAGGAGTTAATCAACATGCCCGAAGAAGAAGAAGAAGAAGAAGAAGAAAGAATTGATTATTGTGGAAATAAGTCAAATTCAAAGATGGTTGGATTCTGTGATCTCGTCAGTCTAATCAAAGATGGGGCTAGGGCGGAGTGGGGTGAGAGATTCCAGATTTTAGGAATAGTTGGAATGGCGGGCATCGGCAAGACTACCCTGGTTAAGGAAATCTTTCAAGACAAGATGGTCATGAGTCTTTTTGATTGTCATGCATGGGTGAAAGTTGGTAGAAAATATCTGTTAAATGAAATTGCACGAGATCTTCTAGCTCAATTGGAACATCCGGTCATGGACAAAGAGCTTTCAGAGAAGGGAATATCTTTCTACTTCAAAGAAATTTTGAATAAGAAGACATGTTTTATTGTCCTGGATGATGTATGGGACACACGTGTCTGGGATTCTCTGAGTAGTCCTTATATTGTTGATTATGGAAGATCTCAAATCTTGCTTACAACAAGACTACGAGAAGTAGCTAACAGCGTTAACAATGCAGCTGGCGATGGCATGATAGAAATGCGTTTCCTGAGTAAGGAAGAAAGTTGGGATCTTCTTTGTTACAAGGTGTTTGGTGAAGAATCATGCCCTCTTAACCTTGAGAAAGCTGGAAAGAAGATTGCTGAAAACTGTGAAGGTCTTCCTCTTTTGATCGTTAGGGTTGCCGACATCCTGTCCAAAGCCGAGAAGACGCCGGAGTACTGGAAGAAGGTAGCAGAGAAACAAAATTCGGTTTTTGTGGATGCATATGATCAATTATTTGAGGTACTATATCCAAGCTATGAGTATTTACCTCAACATCTTAAAGCATGCTTTCTGTATATGGGTGCTTTTCCCCAAAAATATGAGATCCCTCAATATAAGCTCATCAGTATGTGGATTGCTGAGAGAATATTTCTTGAGCCAAGTATGCTTGAAGAATCACAAGAGCATGCTATTAACTATTTGAATGAGCTCATCTCCAATAGTGTTGTCATCTTCCGCAAAGCTACTTGGGAGAATGGACCAGACCGTATGAAAACTTTCAGCGTTCATTCAGCCCTGTGGCATCTGGCTAACAAAATTGCTAGGATGAACAATCTTTTTCTTGTCCTAAGTAGTCGTTTTGATGGTTCAGAAGGTGATATAAAATTCCAACGTCGACTATGCATCCACAGAAACGTGTTACTTGCCATCATAGATTGCTGCCGCTCCGCGGAAAATGATTGTGCATCCGTTGCACGTTCTCTCCTTTGTTTTGGTCCTTATCATCAATATCCCGTGCCGATATATGTCAATTCGAGGCTGCTAAGAGTTCTTGATGCTCTTAATATTCGTTTCTACGAGTTCCCACTTGAGGTATTAAAACTAGTTCACTTAAGATACCTTGCTCTCACATACAACGGAAACCTCCCTACTTCCATATCCAAGCTTTGGAACCTTCAATTTTTGATTATCCATCGACATACGAGCATTCAATCTTGTGGAGCTCTGTCGTACTCGTATGTGCCTTTTGAGATATGGGATATGCAAGAACTAAAGCATATTGAAGTCATGGGCAGCAACCTACCAAATTCTAATTCTAGTGTTTCCTTGAAAAACCTCTCCAAACTTTTAGGTGTGAGTGCTTACAGTTGTACCAAGGGGGTCCTGGAAAGAATCTCCAATCTGGAAAAATTAGGAATTCAAATTGAACTGGTGCCTGATGATGATGATGATGATGATAGTGGTAAACTCTTTGGTTGCCTGAATCACATTGGTACTCTACGTAAGCTAAAGTCCCTCAAATGTGTTGTCGTGAATCCCGACATGAGGTCTAGTGTTGTTCCTCCACCTGCCCCTCGTTCGATGTTCCCTTCAAGTCTGCGAAAGTTGACTCTGAGTGGCCTAGGCTATCCTTGGGAATACATGAGTATACTTGCTAATCATGATAATCTTCATGTACTCAAATTACAAAACTATGCCTTTCAAGGCCCGAGGTGGGAAATAAAAGAGAACGAGCCCCTTTTCATTGGATTCCTTCATATCGAGGACACGGATTTGGTTGAATGGAAAGTGGCACCTGGTGGCTTGCCATCAATTAGGAAATTGAGCATGCAACACTGCTACAATTTAGAAGAACTCAATTGGGAACCTGATAACTATGTTATTAGGAAGATTGAAGTAGTCGACTGCAACCCTTTGCTCGTCGCCCGTGTAAACCAAATCGAGGCAGCTCAATTGGCAAGGCAATATCCTTACCTTTCCGCTTCTCTCCATTCTTCGTGGGATGACGGGAAGAACCTCAAGTCAACTCCATCCCCGGTTGAAAGGTTAGTCGTTCCTCTGCCTTCGCATTTGTCTCCTATTTCATTGCATTAATTATTGCACCATCTCAATGGCTATGGCTATGCATTGCTCATACATACTACATATGGTTACAGAATATACTCACACTTATGTCTTGTGATGTGCTTCCATGATATGCACTGGCAACTTCCCGACTTCGACCTTTGAACGCTGCAGGGAAAAGCCATTTTGGGAGAGTTTCCATTTTGCTCGGACTTCACTCTGAGACGGATCCTGACCCAACCCTACCCTGGCAGAACTCTAGCTCATACATGCCAACGAAAGTTTCCATTACGATGCAGACGATGATGCGTGGTCCGTCACCCTAGATGCCGATGCTTTGGAAACTCTTGCTGTCCATGAAATCGGTCTCCTTCTTGGAGTTCAAGATATGGCAGCAATCATGTGTACAACTTTATACAATCTCTGAAATAATCATGGGAGTTTCGATTTATGTTTCTATGTTGGAATTTTGTAATAGTAATAGGGTTTCTCTATGACTTAATTTTACAGTGGTGGTGTTTTTGTTGTAAGGTCTATGGATATGTAGTTCGTAAGATATTTCTACTACTTGCTCCAATTGGCAATGCCAATGAGGAACACCCCAAGTGACAAAAAAACATCACCTTTTGATTTGAGGCAAAGGCTAAAATAGCTACTTTCATAAAACAAAGATAAATAATAGCCACTTGTAAATAAAAAATAAAAACTACCTTTACACGAATACATGAGCTCATGAGCAGATTACTCTTGCATTCATGTATTTCGACGAAATACATGAGCTCATGAGTATCAGTAGATTACTCTTGCACTCATGTATTTATATATGGGTAATTTTTATCTTTTATTTTCAAGTGATTATTTTTTATCTTTATTTTATGAAAGTGGTTATTTTCACCGATTAACCCTTTTGATTTCATCAAGAAATTAAAAGGTTAACGACGACGATTTCGACAAAAGCCGTCAAAGCCTACCAGAAAAATTACCACATCCAACCCTCGGGGGTCGTGGACGACGAAACCATATCAAGAATGACAGCCCCTCGTTGCGGGGTGCTCGGCATCGTCAATGGCACCAACCACATGCACCCTCGTAGGCCAAAGCACGACCCGAGCTCGAGCAGCATCCACACAGTGTCTCTCCGGAAACCCTAGATGGACACCGACCAAAACCCATCTCACCTACCGGTTCTCACCCAACTTCCCCACACGGGCCGTGGACCCCGTGGCACGTACCTTCCAGAAGTGGGACTCCGCGACCCACTTAACCTTCGTTTGCGTCCAGACCAACTAGAACTCTGATCTAGTCATAGTGTTCCACCGTGGCGACCACGGGGACGGAGCCCCGTTCGATGGCCGGGGCGGGACCCTAGCTCATGCGTTCGCGCCGACTAACGGAAGGTTCCATTACGACGCCGATGAGCGGTGGTCCGTTGGGGCGGTCGCGGATGCTTTCGACTTGGAAACGATCGCTCTCCATGAAATCGGACACCTCTTGGGTCTCGGACATAGCTCAGTTGGTGAAGCGATCATGTTTTCTAGGATCGGAGCGGGACAGATTAAAAATTTGCATGCCGATGATATTCAAGGAATTAGAACTTTATACAATCGCTAATTAAAAATCATATTAAAGGGTGTCGTATTTCAATATTTGTCACACAAGGAAAATAATTTTCCCTATGTTGGGTTTTTTTAATAGTAACTTTTATGTTGTTGCATCATGCATGGCACAAGAATTAATATGAAATGAACTTCCTTTTGCGTCTTTTTATTCAATGAGTAAAATAAATTTTCCTACGTTGTGATTTTGTAATAGGACTAATTAGTTAAGCTAAGGTTTCTCTTCGACTAGCTATCTAGAAGTAAATCTTGATATTTTCCTATAAATTAAAGTGGCAATAAAATTGGTAAAATGATCAATCTAATAATCTAGTGTATACATATAATAGAATACACTCCCTCCATCCATCAATTCTTGACCCGACTTTCTTTTTTAGTCCGTCCACTAAATTTTAACACAAATTACTTTTTCCTTATTTGGACAATATCATTATCACACTTCATCTCCTTATTTACAAACTTGCCATTAATTCATCCTTTATTTATCCCCTTATGGGACCCACAACCCACTTTACACAACATTACAATACTTTATTCCACATTATTCAACTCACCACACAACTCACTAACTCACCCTTAAAACACGTGCCGAACTCATTAATTGTGTCAAGAATTAGTGGACGGAGGGAGTAGTAGTTTAGATCATGTATTGCAATTTTACATAATAATCTAAATCCATAATAAATCTTCAAATTTTGGTTTTTCCAACAAACATTAAATTTTGTTTTAGAATTGGTTTTTCCCACAAACTTTTATGATTACACAATAAATCAATTTTTTTTGTTCTTCCCACGGCAAGAAATTTCGATCAAAATTCAAAGGTTCGTACATCTCTTTTCAGAATACACAATAAATCAGTTTTTTCAATTTTTTCCACGTCGAGGGATTCTAGCCAAAATCTAAGGGTTCGTAAATAATTTAGTGAGATTTACGAATATTTGAATTTTGGCTGTAATTTCTCGTCGTGGCGAAAACAAAAAAAAAATTTATTATGTATTCGAAAAGAAGATTGAAAGTTTATGAAAAACTAAAAAAATAAAATAAATTATTATGTATTATGAAATAACATTAAAAATGGGAAATTTTAAACATAGCCCCCATTTTACTCCACATAGCCCCCATAAAAAATAATAATGAAATTAATTATAAATATACTATTATGCCCTTATAGCTCACAATTAAATTTTTAAATAAAATAAATCTTAAAACCCTTATAGCCCCCACTTAAAATTTAAATAACATAAATCCTAAAGATATATTATCGGTTTATAGCCCTTAGCCATCAGACAAAAGAACTCGTACGAATCCATGAAAGAAGAAAAAAACTATCGGTATTTCAATTGTTACTTTCTTATTAATCTTTTTTTTCTTCTATAATTTGTTTAAGTTTGTCATGATATTAAAGAAAAATATTGAATTGCGTGAAAAAATAATTGTACGTGTGTTTAGCTTTCTCATGCGCCGCCTACTTTGGGAGTTATCTCAAGCATTCATAATTTGATAAATCCCTTGTCTCCTATCTCGATTTCTGACATGATTAATAGTTCTCATGTATTAGCAAAGACTTAATTGCAAACAAAAATAATGGATAAATGTAAAAATATGGGAAGAATTATCGAGCTAGAGTTCCGAACTTTAGGTGCTTATAAATATTATGTATGTGTAGTGCAACTCGTACGGTAAAAATAGTTATTAATTAGGATCGAAGAACAACTGTGAAACAACCATGTTTGTAATTAATTTCATTATTATTTTTTATAGGGGGCTATGTGGAGTAAAATGGGGGCTACGTAATTAAATTATTTAAATTTTAATTGGGAGCTATAAGGGCATAATAATATATTTGTAATTAATTTCATTATTATTTTTTATAGGGAGCTATGTGGAGTAAAATGAGGGCTACATAATTAAATTATTTAAAATTTAATTGGGGACTATAAGGGCATAATAGTATATTTGTAATTAATTTTATTATTATTTTTTATAGGTGGCTATGTGGAGTAAAATGTGGGCTATGTTTATAATTTCCCTTTTGAAATATAACCTTTGAAACTTATTTACTTTGAAAAGTGCTACAAAATATGGCGCTTTGCCCAACCCGATAAAGGCCCTATTGGTTTTCTTCCGCTGTAAACCAAAAACAAAAAATTTATTCATATTAAATATTCTTTTTCCCTCGTTTATTAATAATGCAATTATGTGTATAAAAGTTTCATAAAATTCCCGAACAAATCAATTATAATCAATAACCCTAAGCCTGCAAATCACCACGTACCACCTATCAGGCTACCACCCACTCCGCCGCGCACGGTGAAATTTTGAAGAAGTGGAAGAAAGGGAGAGCTCATCGCTCGTTGCAGTTCCTACTCGCAAAATCCAACAGCCACTGTAATTAGCAGTTAATCGGTAATCCTTAGCTCCAATTCTTTATTTTAATTTTCAGTTGTTCTTAAAGATGTAATTAGCAGTCAATTGGTAAACGTATGTCAGTTGAAATTTGCTATTCGAGCTTCTCTATGGCTAATTGTTTCGATTTTGATGAGTTCTTTTAAGAACTTTGCTGCAAGCGGTAGCTCAAGCAGAGCTCGAGCTTGTGACTGGATTTGAAGCCACTTTATTATCTATATATATATACACTCATATGTATATATATATATATGTGTGTGTGTGTGTGTGTGTGTGTGGGCTCCGGTTCAAAAATGTCGAAACCAGTTGATTACTTGACTAAATGGTATTTTGCGTGCTTGAAGTTATATCATTGCATTACTTCTTTACTGAAAATACCGTGAATCAAGTCAGGCTGACACCACCGATTATGAATAATCGAAAAGTATATTGTGATTTTCTAAATTTCAAAAACAAAAATATTCTATGATGATTTATGTCTTTCCAACGTTACTGTTTCTGTCTTTATGTTTAACTAGGATATATGGTGAGCGGCTGCAGGTCAGCGTTGTGATTATAAATTCGTCTTTCTTATTATTCATAATTACCTACGGAATTCTTATGCTTAGATCTTCAATGCAGTTCACCTAGTTTTGTTTGAGAGTGAAAAGGTCAGATGGCTTATGCTGCTGTTATTTCTCTAATGAACACAATCGAGGGTCTTCGCAATTCTTCTCGTATTTCCTTTGATTCCCCTTATCCACAAGTCATAGAACCTGCTTACGAGGAGCTGAAGTCCTTGCAAATTTTTTTGAAAAGATTGGATTTAAGCAGCAAGAGCAGCAGCAGGAAGAAGGTTAATGCTTTGGATGCACAGATCAGAGAGGTTGTGTCTGAATTTGAAGATAAACTTGAATCGCATATCTCAAATCAGTTTCTTTCACAATATGAAGAAAGCATAGATGAGAGCTATCCATGGGTAGTCACCTTAGATCTGCAGTTTTTAAGACAGCATGTTTGTTCTTTCGTCGAAATGTTGAAGAGAATGGAGGAGGAGTTAATCAACATGCCCGAAGAAGAAGAAGAAGAAGAAGAAAGAATTGATTATTGTGGAAATAAGTCAAATTCAAAGATGGTTGGATTCTGTGATCTCGTCAGTCTAATCAAAGATGGGGCTAGGGCGGAGTGGGGTGAGAGATTCCAGATTTTAGGAATAGTTGGAATGGCGGGCATCGGCAAGACTACCCTGGTTAAGGAAATCTTTCAAGACAAGATGGTCATGAGTCTTTTTGATTGTCATGCATGGGTGAAAGTTGGTAGAAAATTTCTGTTAAATGAAATTGCACGAGATCTTCTAGCTCAATTGGAACATCCGGTCACGGACAAAGAGCTTTTAGAGAAGGGAATATCTTTCTACTTCAAAGAAATTTTGAATAAGAAGACATGTTTTATTGTCCTGGATGATGTATGGGACACACGTGTCTGGGATTCTCTGAGGAGTCCTTATATTCTTGATTATGGAAGATCTCAAATCTTGCTTACAACAAGACTACGAGAAGTAGCTAACGGCGTTAACAATGCAGCTGGCGATGGCATGATAGAAATGCGTTTCCTGAGTAAGGAAGAAAGTTGGGATCTTCTTTGTTACAAGGTGTTTGGTGAAGAATCATGCCCTCTTAACCTTGAGAAAGCTGGAAAGAAGATTGCTGAAAACTGTGAAGGTCTTCCTCTTTTGATCGTTAGGGTTGCCGACATCCTGTCCAAAGCCGAGAAGACGCCGGAGTACTGGAAGAAGGTAGCAGAGAAACAAAATTCGGTTTTTGTGGATGCATATGATCAATTATTTGAGGTACTATATCCAAGCTATGAGTATTTACCTCAACATCTTAAAGCATGCTTTCTGTATATGGGTGCTTTTCCCCAAAAATATGAGATCCCTCAATATAAGCTCATCAGTATGTGGATTGCTGAGAGAATATTTCTTGAGCCAAGTATGCTTGAAGAATCACAAGAGCATGCTATTAACTATTTGAATGAGCTCATCTCCAATAGTGTTGTCATCTTCCGCAAAGCTACTTGGAATAATGGACCAGACCGTATGAAAACTTTCAGCGTTCATTCAGCCCTGTGGCATCTGGCTAACAAAATTGCTAGGATGAACAATCTTTTTCTTGTCCTAAGTAGTCGTTTTGATGGTTCAGAAGGTGATATAAAATTCCAACGTCGACTATGCATCCACAGAAACATTTTACTTGCCATCATAGATTGCTGTCGCTCCGCGGAAAATGATTGTGCATCCGTTGCACGTTCTCTCCTTTGTTTTGGTCCTTATCATCAATATCCCGTGCCGATATATGTCAATTCGAGGCTGCTAAGAGTTCTTGATGCTCTTAATATTCGGTTCTACGAGTTCCCACTTGAGGTATTAAAACTAGTTCACTTAAGATACCTTGCTCTCACATACAACGGAAACCTCCCTACTTCCATATCCAAGCTTTGGAACCTTCAATTTTTGATTATCCATCGACATACGAGCATTCAATCTTGTGGAGCTCTGTCGTACTCGTATGTGCCTTTTGAGATATGGGATATGCAAGAACTAAAGCATATTGAAGTCATGGGCAGCAACCTACCAAATTCTAATTCTAGTGTTTCCTTGAAAAATCTCTCCAAACTTTTAGGTGTGAGTGCTTACAGTTGTACCAAGGGGGTCCTGGAAAGAATCTCCAATCTGGAAAAATTAGGAATTCAAATTGAACTCTTGCCTGATGATGATGATGATGATGATAGTGGTAAACTCTTTGGTTGCCTGAATCGCATTGGTACTCTACGTAAACTAAAGTCCCTCAAATGTGTTGTCGTGAATCCCGACATGAGGTCTAGTGTTGTTCCTCCACCTGCCCCTCGTTCGATGTTCCCTTCAAGTCTGCAAAAGTTGACTCTGAGTGGCCTAGGCTATCCTTGGGAATACATGAGTATACTTGCTAATCATGATAATCTTCATGTACTCAAATTACAAAACTATGCCTTTCAAGGCCCGAGGTGGGAAATAAAAGAGAACGAGCCCCTTTTCATTGGATTCCTTCATATCGAGGACACGGATTTGGTTGAATGGAAAGTGGCACCTGGTGGCTTGCCATCAATTAGGAAATTGAGCATGCAACACTGCTACAATTTAGAAGAACTCAATTGGGAACCTGATAACTATGTTATTAGGAAGATTGAAGTAGTCGACTGCAACCCTTTGCTCGTCGCCCGTGTAAACCAAATCGAGGCAGCTCAATTGGCAAGGCAATATCCTTACCTTTCCGCTTCTCTCCATTCTTCGTGGGATGACGGGAAGAACCTCAAGTCAACTCCATCCCCGGTTGAAAGGTTAGTCGTTCCTCTGCTTTCGCATTTGTCTCCTATTTCATTGCATTAATTATTGCACCATCTCAATGGCTATGGCTATGCATTGCTCATACATACTACATATGGTTACAGAATATACTCACACTTATGTCTTGTGATGTACTTCCATGATATGCACTGGCAACTTCCCAACTTCGACCTTTGAATGCTGCAGGGAAAAGCCATTTTGGGAGAGTTTCGATTTTGCTAGGACCTCACTCTGAGACGGTTCCTGACCCGACCCGACCCGACTTGACCCCAGCAGAACCCTAGCTCATACTGGCCAACGGAAGTTTCCATTACGTTGCAGACGACGATGCGTGGCCCGTCGCCCCAGATTCCGATGCTTTGGATACTCTTGCTGTCCATGAAATCGGTCTCCTTGTAGTTCAAGATATGGCAGCAATCATGTTTACAACTTTATACAATCTCTGAAACCTAAGATTTTGGGATTTTCGATTTATGTTTCTATGTTGGAATTTTGTAATAGTAATAGGGTTTCTCTATAAGACTTAATTTTACAGTAGTGTTGTTTTTGTTGTATGGTCTATGGATATGTTGTTCGTAAGATATAATTTTTTTTCTTCCCCTACTTGTAGTAATTTAATGTGTAAATTTAAAAACTAGACTTAAAAATCTAGACATTGTAGTAATTTAATGTGTAAATGTAATTTTTTGTTCGTAAGATATATGGTGAAATTCAAAGATCCCATATATCAATTACGTTTGTTTGATACTCCCTCCGTCCCACATTAATATTCCCATTTTTCTTTTCGGGCTGTCCTGCATTAATAGTTTCATTTCCTAAATTAAGCACAATTAATAAAACATGGTCACATTTTCCTTCGTTTTAATTTATCGTCCATTTCCTAGTTTGTAGGCTCTGATTCTTAGTGTACTTAGTGAGGCCCGCAAACTGTTTGGTGAAATGCTTGACAAAGTTATTTAAGAGTGATATATATATATAAAGATCTACCAGGATATAAAATTCTACGAGAAAATTAAAGAAAAAAAAATCCATGACGGATTTACGGTGACTAGGGTAAGTGAATCCTTGCTACAAATCAAAAGGGTAAGTGAATATAATATCCTTGCTACAATTTGAAAGTGATTGTATTTAGCTCAAAAATCAACCACAAATTCATTCTCTAATGAAAATTTACAACATAAGTGAAACCAAAATATCATTATACATGAACTTAAAAACGTTGCAGTAATCTATACCTATATAAAAAGTGTCTTAGTGATAAAATTTGATTTGTCTATTCTATCCTTCTTATTTACTTAATCAAAGGCAATAAAGGAATTAATGTATAATAATTTAATTGGATTTACACATTATTTAAATTTAAGATTAAGATTTAATTATATATTTTGGCATTAGGGTTCTCCCGTATATTGCATTTGGAAGGAAAGATCGGATGCAGCCACCGAATTCAATTCAGGTAACGTCTAACAACAACAAAAAAGTTTTTATTAGAATCCTCGACGATGGCCATCAGTTATATGAGATTATAATTTATCTAGCTTATACTATATGTATGTATTTTATCGGTGATTTTGATGATAAACACTTAATATATATATTGTAGTTTTTTAAGCATGTTGCTCAACTTCTTCAATAATTAATTACTGCTACTCTGGCCTCGATTGAAAAATAGATAGAAGGAAATATGTGAGCTCGGTTTTTTGTAATTTCGGTTATATATGTTTTTTCATGAAACATGATTATGGCACATAAATATCCTTTTTTTTAACTTAATTTTTTTTATCATGAAGCTATGAATAAAGAGCTTGGTGCTGTAGATATCAAAGGCGCGCACATGGATCCTTCTGCCTCCATCTCGATTACAAAGTTATCTCAAATGTCCCAGTGGGGATGACCTAGTGGTGGAGTGGTTGCCTGTTGACCAATAGGTCAGAGGTTCGAGTACTCTCGGCCATAAAAAAAAAAAAAAACCCTAGGTGGGGTGTGTGAGTATTAATATTTGTAATGATATTAAAAAAAAAAGTTATCTCAAATAAATGGGTATTTCGAGTCAAAACACTATCCAATGAAGAGTTAGATAAGCTCAAAGCTAAGTTGGTAGCTCGTGGCTTTTGAACAAGTAGCTGGCATTGACTTTGTTCAAGTGTTTAGTCGTATTGTCAGAGCTTCCAATATTCGCCTTGGTTTTGCTCTGGCCGTGTCGCAAAATTGCTTTGTTCAGCACTGACATAAACAATGCCTTTCTCAATGGTGATCTTGAAGAAACTGCATGTATATATGAAATAGCCAAAGGGATTTTAGGACCCTCTCAATCCGGATTATGTGTGCAAATTGCAAAAATCTCTATGGATTAAAGCAAGCTCCAAGGGTTTGGTATGACAAGTTTAGGGCTTGTTTAAATGATCTTGACTTCTCTCTATTTCATCAATGGAAAAATGGGATTCTTACACTTAGGGGGGTGTATTCAATCAAGACTCTGTGAGATTTGTGAGATGTGAGATTTTTTAGGAGTTTGAAAGTCTGAGTGTATTCAATCCAAATTCATTGTAGCACATCATGATGAAGTGGGCACTGAATCATGCCTCAGGAAAACTCAGCTGATTATGTTGTTGTTTGGTGAAAATCAAGATGCTTCCTTCCCTCCAATGTCATTAATTATATCTAACATATCAGTTGTTTGTACTAAAGTAGAACAATATGTCGGTCGACCATCCACATTCCATCATCGTGCGTGTATGAATTTTTGCGAGACGAACTCCCATAGTATCCATTGTCAAACCACCATTATGAGTCCTTTTACGGGAGGTGTTACACCCATTATAAAGCCCAAATATGTATGTGGTGGGCCAGATCTAGCATGATAATCTACCCAACAAAGCCCAAATAAAATATTAGGACGGCCGACGGCCCATTAGGTTTAAGAATTTCATAGTTGAGAGGTAGTAGTAAACCATATATATGTGTGTGTGTATGAGCTATGTTCGATCAATGAATGGAATGAAAAAAAAAGAAAAAACAAAAAAAAAAAACCAAAATAAAAAAAGAATAAAAAAAATAATAAAAAAAATAACTAAAATATTCATTCCATTCATTGATCGAACATAGCTCATACACACATATATATATATGGTTTACTACTACCTCTCAACTATGAAATTCTTAAACCTAATGGGCCGTCCTAATATTTTATTTGGCTATTGTTGGGTAGATTATCATGCTAGATCTGGCCCACCACATACATATTTGGGCTTTATAATGGGTGTAACAGGAGGAGTTTTTCTTGTATCTATTCGTTTTCGACCAGATTATGTACATTAAAACTACCAAAGCTATCATGTCCTTGAGCTTTATTTGAGTGTTTTGAATCAGTTTATCTGGGGGATGATATTTGTACCCTTTAAGTGATGTCTATCTTCTTCTAACTTAAATTTAGTTTTGTTGGGGAGTATCTGCTGTGTTTTGATCGCAGGTTCTTTAATTTGTTATCTTAATTAAAGATATTTGTGATTGATTAGAGAGTGTTGTTATTTGTTAGTTTATTTTGCTATCTTGGTAGTGTGTATGAATTAGAGGAGATTTGACGAACTTCAATATCTATAAAATGTGTAATTTGATAGCTAGTATATCATTTGCAAAACTGTTTTCAATTTGTAATATGTTGTCTGTTGAAAATTCATAAATTGGATAGTGCAAAGTAATTCTCTACTTTCATAACTTAAGATAAATAAGTAACATTATATATATTAGCTATTGCAGGAACTTAATATCTTCTATTAGTTACTTTAGTTGTTAAGATTCATTGAGTATTTTTCTTTTCTTATCACAGTTTCTCTTGGCAGTGTTCATTATAAAGTTACTTTTTTATTAGTAAAAAAAAAAAACTAAGGTGTAGAATATTTTGTTGTTAAAAATCGTTCCTTTTTTTTTATTATGATAGGTTGCCTATATTATGTAGAGACTCAGTGTATTATGCCCTTTACTTTGATTTTGAGTCATATTAATTAGCAGCTATGTTGCATAGGTGCGGGGGCGATATGATACGGGTACGGGGATACAGATTTTTAAAAATTATAGGGTGTGATTCGGCAAGGATACGTGTAATTATTAAAATTTTATTATATATAATGCTTATAATATATATACACTTTAAAATTTCTTAAATTAATGTATTTAATTTACATTTTCTTTCACTCAAAACTTTAAGATTTTCAATTATATAAGTTAATTAAGCAACAATATAACAATCCAATTATTATTACTCCAATATATAAATCATAACTCAAATAAAATTATCAAAACCAACATTGTATAGGCCCTTCGTGCATAAGATACGTGAATCTTACCTATGAGATTCGTGAATCCGGTGTCTTTTTATACATTATTTGAAAGGATTCGCCACGTGGCGAATCGGGTGCGAATCCGACGAGAATCCAAGAGAATCACACACTAAAAGAATCCGATTCGTCGTACATGAAAAAATTTGAAGAATCCGTGCATCATAGATTAGCAGATGCTTGATCTTTGATTTGGTCATCTTGTAAATGGTAAAATTGACCATGTGATGTCTCATTTTTTAGTTTCTTTTGACACGTAACTAAGACAAATGAAAAATGGTTGCATTTTGTGCAAGTATAGTTGCATGCTCTTTTCAGTTTTTCTTGTTTCTTGATGCAAACACCTTCACATATTACTCATTCATTCGATGGAGTGCTTCTGAAAGCTTGCATTTTTGCAAATTAGTGCTGAACAATGAATTACTGGTATTATTACAGTTGCAAAGAGGTTTATATATCAAAGAGATTGTTCCATACGTATATAAAGGAGTTCGAGGTGTTCTTGGAGATTTTTTGGCACTCTTTCAAAATAGTTTTTGGAATGTTTCTAATTAATGCAAATTGTCCTTTGGCTTCAAAATGTAATGTTTCTCAAGAGCCATATCCCTACTATATTGAAAAATTATAATCTCTTTGCATTGGTACCACGTGCAACACACGTACGTCTATGCTAGTATAGTATAAAAATGTACATCAAAATGTTCGAATCGTTCGAATTCTAGTCCCTATTCCGGGGGAGTATGGTTCATCTTCTTTGACAAAACTCTCCATCCTTACCGAACCAAAATCGACGGACCATACATCAAAATGTTCATTTCTTTTCAAGAACGTCAAAGCCCAGAATTTATTGTACAAATGCCCCATACACCTTCAAATCAAAGTCTAAAAAATTATATGCGGTGATTAGATCATCATACAACAGTAAATATTGTTTCTATACATAGAACCATTACGCCTGCATAATGCTATTTAACTAAAGTCTCTCACCATCCTGTCTCAACATGGAACTATTTATAAATACTCGTGCTTGCACAACCAAAATATAACTAGATGGCAAAACAGAAGAATGGACTACGACCATAGGAGAATCCTTATCACTAGAATGTCACATGACAATGTTGGACACAAGCCATCTTAAGCATTTCAAAATATATAGACAGCCACCAAATGGTCCACAATTTTATTTAAATTCCTTTAATATCAACCATAACATGTTCTGACGAAATCCGGGTACACCAAATAGCACTTATTCAGCCTGATTCATCCGCTAATCATTCTCTTAATCTTAAGCAACTTAATTCCAAAAAAAAAAGGTATCTTCTACAACTTGATTTCTATACGAATAGGTTGCCATGTACAATTTTCTCAAGGATTGCCACCATGCTTGGAAAACATACCAATTAACTAGTTTAAAGGGTAGTATCAAAGAGGTCAGATTATGTATTGTATGCATGTGGCATGCACATCATTCTTGGGTAGTTGAGAGAAATTCTGAGACAGACAATTACTGAAAGATCCGTAGTTCCTAGGGATTGCAGAGATCCTGAGTCCCTAGGGATTGAAAAAATTAAGCAATTGCCAAATTATCAAAATTAGTTTGACAATTTTTTACAATCTGCCATTTTAGCATAAGACATACTGATACACCTAAGCGAAGAGTAAATTCTGCATTGAAGCACTCAAGCACTACTGCATTTTGTTTATTGATAAAGAACCCAAGATACAAAAAACTGAAAACTAGAAAAATGGTTCAGACGTTAACCTTAGCTTGTAGGATGTCATAGTTTTTGAATGAGCATTTGTTCCCCATCTCATCAAGCTTCTTTTTCATAAGGCAGCTGAAGTCATTCGAACCACAGCAAAAATCAACTAGCTGAAGAAAAGAAAAAAAAAAGTTCAAAATGAAAAGTTTATAGACAGTAACATTTGAAGTATGCTTTAGAACTAAACAAACCATAATACCACCAATCTACAATTTATTTAACAGAACAATAGGGAACTCTTAAATTGAGACTACTTAGCAGCAAATGAAGTCAATTAAACGAAACAAAACCTTGAGTTTATCTCGAAATTATTCAGACTATGCTACCTTTAAGGAAATCGCCAAACTCAACTCAAACACAAATCTTTGACAGCTCTGACATATAACAGTTTTAGTTCAACAAAAGACAGTAAGTAAGGTATTTAATAAAGTCAGTTCAAAGCTGAACACCAGACCTGACCCACCTTTTCAACAAACATTTTTTCAACAAACAAGGCAAGAGCATATCTGAATCCTTCAAAGTGCTCAATATATTGTCTGTATAAGTCTTTACAAAAGAGCTATAATTTGAACATGTACTTCAACTAACATGCATGTCCAAAGTCATAACTAGGGTTTGACAACAAAATTAGAATTATAAATGAAACAAGAAGGAATAAACAGGTCTTGTTCTTCTTTCTTGAGTAAAAAGTTGATGGGTCAGAAAAGAAAAGAAATATTATTACCATATCACCATCTTGAAAATACCAATGGAGTATATCAGCTATCTGTGCATAAAACAAAGTCAGTTAAGACAATACAAAAGGCGAATTAACATCATAAGCCAACAAGACATAGAACACCTACAAAAGCAGTAATGCATCAGTCATGCAACAATAGCACACATGATATTATGAGGACGAGTCATAAGGTTGTCATGAAGAAAATGCAGTATAAAGTCTTCTAAAACAATGTGGATTTCACATACTTCATGCTGTGAAGGATGGCTCAAGTTTTTTAATTTAGTTTCTAACTTATCCCAAAAGGTTTACTACTTAGCAAATTTTGCAGAGTAAATCTGTTAGTTTTCTTTAGGGCAAATTGCTTATAAAGGCACGACCTTTTCACCATTTTGCAGTTATAGTTATTTATATAGAAAAAAGCAATCTGGTGAGGAAGTACCAGAAAATTGATTTTTGTTGGTCAAATAAGACACTGTTTAAAGAGAGGAGAAGGCAGTTTTTTTCTCCATGTTGCAGTGTTGATAACTCACATATTTGCAGAGGCATAAGCAAAAGAGAAACTACAAGACTTAAAAGCACATCCAATTGGGCCACTACTGTCCTGACAATTTTAGTTCCCATGCATAACCTGAAACTACTATTTCCAAATTCGGAGAGAACATTTTCCTCATGCCAATAAGCACTCCTTTAAGTAAAAAGTTAACTCATTGAAGAGGTGAACAAAACATAACTGACCTCCATCAGTTTTTCGTTTTTGGTGAAATGGCGACCAAATGATGTATAACGTGCGCCATGCAGAAATGGAGCAAGATAAACTTTCATCTTGTTCTGAAAAGCAAACATAGCTCATCATATAAACATGGGCTCCAAATAACTCGAAACTAATAGCATCTTCAGAATAAGCAAGGAATGCTCTGAACACCAAGTCATTATTATTATTGTAGCTGCTGACAAAAAAACCAATTACACAAAATATAAATACCTCTGTGGAATAATGAGATGTTAGCTGTTACCTGCTATATTACCTAAGATTTAGTTAAAAGGTAGGATGAACAATCATGCCAATGCATCATTATCCAGTCACTTGTTAATTAATATGTGCTGTCCTCCAATACACACTTCAAAAAAAAAAAAACTAATTCTACAGGCCTGTCAGCTTGCCAATATTATTCAAATAGCATTTCAGATTTCATCCTCCAAGTTGTAATGATAGATATTCAAGCTACTAGCATCTAACTCGACAAGCCAAAATCAAAGAATTTCTATGAGCTCGCCCATCTAAAACCAGGAGTGGAGTGGTTTCATCTAGCACAATGCTTCTTAATGTTATTCACTGCAAGTAAACTAAATTGACTATTTGTTCTATAAGGCAGCCAGGAACACTAACTTGTACCACATTTACATACAGGCAACCACGGGGTACATCTTATTGCCAAAATACATTAAGGTTGCATTTGCTTTTTATCTCTCTAGGGATAATAATATAACATCTTACCCTTTAAATTCTTCCTTCTTTCTTAATTCCTCCTTTCCACCATTTCTTTAACTCATTTTCATTAATACGAAGTGATAAAATAATTATCACTTCAATTTTATTTTATTTTTAATAACATTACAAATATTAATACTCACACCCCACCTAGGGTTTTTTTTTGGCCGAGAGTACTCGAACCTCTGACCTATTGGTTAACAGGATCACTCCAATTTTGAAGTGATAATATTATCCCTCCCTGTGAGTGAAAAAGAAGGAATAAGGAATGGTGGAAAGGAAGAATCAAAGAAAGAAGAAAAGATTTCAAGGGTAAGTTTTATTTTATTTTATCCCTCCATTTAGAGGGATAAAAAGCAAACGCACCCTAAATGCACCAGTTATCCTCCTTTAGCCATTATAACAGATTATCAGGAAACCCAAAGCTGTTAGCAACAACAGAGAACTAGCACAGGCTATACATTATACTAGAAATCAACAATCAATAATATACAGATGAGAGGAAACATCAATTTAATAAACCTACAAAAAGAAAGAAAATCAAACATATCCAGTATATTTCAAACATGAGGAACTTACCCTCCATTTCGACACCTGCACCAGAAGGTCAATTCCCACAAACTGCTTTGGCATCTTGAACACTGCCATTTCCATCCAATTTTGTTAGTGCAGCAGTACCGCCTGCATTTACTAGGTTACTTACTTTCAATACGTCAAAACAATCAGTTTTGTCCAATTACATCCAGTAAGGCATGTGCAGCCTGCAGTTACTATAAATAACTTTCAATATGACAAAATAATCAGTATCAACCACAAACTTAGCACACACCTGAACAGCACCCTCCACCTTCCCGAATGTAACACTGTCACTGGAAAATCTCGAATACGAAGTATGGGTTGATGGCGGTTTGTACCTTTTTTTAACATCTTCAAGTGTTGCTGAAGATGATGCATCTTTTATCAAAATCAAAACTCTACATCAAGCAACAAAAAAACAGTGAGATAACGCAGAGAAAATCTTTTCGTATTTTCTTGGGTACATTAAGGCAGCAGTTTTATGACAAGACATTTATTATTTGTAAGTTACAATTCAGAAAAGTGAGGTACTGTTAGAGAGTCTTTTAGCAAAGAAAGAAGAAGGCAGCGGCTGCTGATTAGTTTATTTAATGATTTCATTTAATTAAGTTATTGTCTAAGTATAAGATGATTAGTAAATAATATCACCTTACCAAAATTCTATTCCATTAAGGAAAAAGGCTATAGGTCAGCATCTAGGTCAGAATCCTGTTCCAATAAGGAAAGGATTCACTAGAATAAATAAGGGATTTTCTCCTGAAGTGAGAAGGGTCGTCTAGGATTTGATTGCTGTAAAATCCATCAAAAATTAAGCAAACATATGTATTAAAAGATTAATTTAAAGATAGATAAATTGCATAAAATTATATAGCATAATTAATTATAAACAGCAAATAGCAAATCAGACATAAAATTTGATAGTACAGCAAATATATAGTATGTACAGCCTCTTCCGGGATCACCGTGCAGCAAGCATCTTTGAAGGATCGCTTGTTGGCCTATTTTTCTATATCCTTTTATATGTCTGATTTATTCTCAAAAAATTTGGTACTTTGATGAGTGTGCAGCTCTGTGTCTACTTAAGTCAAACATTAGGAATAGCCAGATGTGGGTTATCTTTCGAAGTCACAGCCTTGAGAACAAGGCTGTTCTCCAAGGCGATGGAGTTGTTAGTCTATTACAGAAGAAAGAAGAGGAAGGCAGCGGCTGCTGATTAATATTATTTTGTTCTTTTATTTAAATAAGTTAGTCATTACTCATTAGTTATTGTCCAAGTATAAATATGATTAGTTAATAATGTGAGGGCTCGTCTAGGATTTGATTATTCTTTAGGAACAGTGCTTGTTGCTTGGGATAGGAGAGAGTTTCTCTCTTATTTTACTCCAAACAGATTTCCAGAAGACACTAGAGCACACCTCGGTAAACATTTTCTATGATATGCCTTTGGACAGCGACGACAAACAGCAAATTGCATTTCAGGGTTCGAACTCACTTCTAATTCCTTACAAATATGGCATTTGTGAATAGGGCATACAAATGGTTCCCCATCTGCAATTCTTTTCTCTAATTCTTCTATTGCATCACTATCCCCAGGATGGGAAAGAGTCGCAACACAATGAGGATGATAAAAGTACCCACAAGCTCCATTGACACAACAAAATACCTGCAGACAATAAGCTATTACTCGACACTTTACGAGTAATGAAATTCTTTTCCCCAACACCAACATAACACCAAAATTTGAAACACTGAAGATTCTGGCATCAAATTTAACTTAGGAAAAAGTATTAACATGTTAAACCTTCTGACATGTCATTCCCATAATCAGGGAACATACGTCTTGTTCTGCAACAGTTAACTCCAGAGATTCACATTTGGAATCATCGCCATCTTCAGCAGTTGCATGGAATGACCTCATGCACTTGCCATCACAGCTAATTCAACATATTTTAAAATACCAAGTTAGAGCTAGTGAATATTGAATATCACTTGTATTGCAACGAAAACTTAGTAACATGTGATGTGATTATATCTGTCCTTCCGAATAAGGAAAATATTGTCAATTCTCCTCCCAAAAGAAAAGAAAAGGGCGATATGGGACATATCAGATAGAATGCTTATATATGATATGAAGATCAGGTAACTATACCATATTAAGTTACCGCCGTTATCACAGATTGCACACACAGTATCAAAACAGTCACTCTCATCAGAATCACTATGAAGGGAGGTCTTATATCCTGCAAAGCAGCACTTTTACATTATTGTACTAGCTTCACAGTTCACAGTTCACAGGAAAGCATAAGCATATGTTATATGTTCAGTGCACATGCGCATTTGCTCCAGGTTGGATTGGCTATGGGAATGCATATGCAGCCCAAGAAGAAGGAGATCAAGCAATTTCAGCTTACCGGACTGCTGCACGTTTATTTCCTGGGTAAAGTTTAGCACTTTCTCTCATCTGTGTGTCTGCACTGTGTCGAAAAGCTTCTAAGCTTTCATTATCCTAACTAGAATCCTGGATGATTCTTGATTGTTTTTATTTTATTTTTATTGTTTATTTCTTTTTTTACAGGTGCCACCTGCCGGCACTATACAAAGGAATGGAATATATGCGAACCCATAGCTTTAAACTTGCTGAGCAGGTGATTGTGACTACCTCATGTGAGAATTCTCCTGATGTTTGGCTTAAGCAATCGATTGGCTGTAGAGATACAAAGCTTATTTGTTGCAATGCATTAGTATTATATTACCCAGTTCATCATCTGAAGGAAACTTGCATTCAGTTTTTCATGCAGGCCTAGGCCATAAGCCCTTCGGATCCACTTGTGTATAATGAACTTGGAGTTGTGGCTTATCATATGAAGCAGTAAGATTATCTCATGAATTTACTTGAGAATAGAACCCACATAATAAGATCCTGAACTTTCAGACGGACCTTGGTCTGTTGTCTAGGTTTAAATGCCTTTTCTATGCATATAGAGAATCAACATATCTTGTACTTATTATAAACTATGATATTGTGGGGAAAAATGACAAAGATAAAGAGAGATAGAGTGTTGGAATTACTAATTCCAGTTTGTTGTTTGTAATTCTTAAGGTATTAGATTTGCTTGATTTTTATATCCAACACATTTCAGGTATAAGAAGGCTGTGTGGTGGTTTGAGGAGACATTGGCTAATGTACCATCATCCTTAAGTGAGACGTGGGAGGCAACTTTAGTCAACCTTGCTCATGCATTGAGAAAATTGCAGTACGTATATTTTTGAAAGAATTAAAATCTGTAATGCTTGAAGTAACTCTGCTAAGATATGATAACAGTCTGGTTGGGCTATTTTGCTTTTTTATTTTTCTTGTACACTTCATTGCTGGTTTTGATTCTAGATTATGCCATTTTGATTGCCTTGTTTCCTAAATTTCAGTTCTTGTTTATGTCTATAACCATCAGGAGATACAATGAAGCAAATTGTTTATGTTGTGATTTTACAATGAATAAAATAATGTTATAGCTTATAACCATCCATCAGGAGATACAATGAAGCAATTGTTTACTATGAGAAAGCACTGGCATTATCAACAAAAAGTTTGAGTACATATGCTGGCCTCGCATACACGTATCATCTACAGGTGTTATTCTGTTAATTATTTGCTTTATCTTTTCTTCTAAAATCAAGGGTGGGGTTATAAATCTTTCTTTTCACAGGACAATGTCACAGAAGCAATTACACACTATCACAAGGTATGATGCTCTTTCAGTTTCCAGAATGAAACTTCACGTTGCATACACCTTGGGCATGTTATGCTGTTCATGATATTGCTCTATTGGCAGGCTTTGTGGATCAAACCAGGCGATGAATTTTGTACGGAGATGCTCAAGTTGGCCCTTGAAGATGAATGCAAAGTCAGGATGATCTCGAAAGTGGGGACAATTACAAGTCCGTTATTTACACCCATCTCCTTCCATCTCCATATTCTTAATTACGTTGTCTAACTAGGATTATGCGTTGTGGCTATTTTGATCTTTGCTTCTTGTTATATATCCAGGCGAGATGGCTGGGAACGGTGGTGAAAAGAGGGATCTTGAAGTTTAGGAAGAAGGGTTGGGGTCGGCGGGTCGGGTCACGGGTCGGGTTGAACCAGATGTGTGGTACATCATGATGTAGAAGAGTTTTTGCCTTGTTCTGCATTATCGGGGAACGCTACAGCCACCTGTTGTGGGTCTTGGAGTGCATCAGACCGTTGAAGGTTGGATTAATGTCGCGGACGTTTATTTTAATTCCAGCCTTTGTGCAAGAGATCACTTTATATAGTGGATCTTGTTATCCAAGAAAGCTACGAAATGAAATATCATAATTATCTTCTTCCTAATTCATTCCCTTCAATTCTCTTCAGTCCATATATTAATTAACTAGTGTGAAATTCGACGGGAATTACTTAATATAATCGTTTACGAGCAAGAATCTAAAAAATAACTTAATATTTGGTCAAGTTTCAATCATTCGCAATTATTGACCACAACAAGAACAATTATGAACATAAATGGTAAGGCTAGGGTTCAACAACGTGGATCCGTTTAGAATGTATATGTTTGTACCCTTATCAAACTCAATTCAAAAGTGATTTCACTATTCGTTCTCGTCAAAAATCCGTATAGTAATACACGCTAATTATCCAAATTCATTTAAATTTATAAATGCAAATTGTTACAATAGTTGGTTATCTATTTCAATAAAAACTCGAATATTATCGGGCCAAAAACGTTAAGGATTTGAAGAATCGATGGATTTCGTGCTATTTTTCACCAAATCTCCCTCGTTACAAGTCCGAATCACTCAATTCTTTCGCCGTTGTAATTTTTATACGTAAGGGAATGTGATGAAGTTTTCACTCCGTTTCGAGTTGGGTCAACAAATCGAGATTTCTCCTAGGGTATCCCTAGGAGAAAAGAGAGAAAATAGGAAATCAAGCTTATCGCATTCCAATCGAGATTTTGACCTTCCTTAGCTATATGTCTTTGAATAAAGATTCCAACGCCACTTGAATTGCCCCAATCGGACGAGTAACGAAAAAGATATGGTCAAATTAGTGAAATGTCACAAACGATGTCGCGACGACGAAATTGCAGGGTGCCTCCGTTGGGCTTCCTTTGGGCATCTGGTCCACTGTATGAGACATATATCACTCATTATTAGGCCGATTTGTTCGATTTTTATGTCGTTGGAAAACTCATTCAGAGGGTTACGACCACGAGTTGCTAAATTGGAGTGATCTACCATTTTTCGGGTCAAAATTACTGACGGTTTGAGTGCTCCGTTCGATACTTCCCGTAGCACGCGTCATTGGGAGGGCCATATCTCATTCATTATTTACCCAATTAGCTCGATTCTTACGCCATTGGAAAGCTTATTCAGAGATCTACGACCACGTGTGGAGGTGATTTGATAAATTTTAATTTACCGGGCCAAAAACGTTAAGGATTTGAAGAATCGATGGATTTCGCGTTATTTTTCACCAAATCTCCCTCGTTACAAGTTCGAATCACTCAATTCTTTCGTTGTTGTAATTTTTATACGTCGGGAATGTGTGATGAAGTTTTCACCCCTCTTCGAGTCGGGTCAAAAATCGAGATTTCTCCTAGGTGTATCCCTAGGAGAAAAGAGAGAAAATAGGAAATCGAGCTTATCGCACTCTAATTAAGACTTAGACCTTTCCTAGCTGTAGGCATTTGAATAAGGATTCCAACGCCACTTGAATCGCCCCAATCGGACGAGCAACGAAAAAGATATGGTCAAATTAGTGAAAGGTCACAAACAATGTCGCGGCGACGCAATTGCAGGGTGCCTCGGTTGGGCTTCCTTTGGACATCTGGTCCACTGTATAGGACATATCTAACTCGTTATTAGGCCGATTCGCTCGATTCATATGTCGTTGGAAAGCTCATTCATAGGACTACGACCACGAGTTGCTAAATTGGAGTGATCTACCATTTTCAGGTCAAAATTACGAACGGTTTGAGTGCTCCGTTCGACACTTCCCGTAGCACGCGTCATTGTGAGGAAGTAATTGAAAAAGCTTAGTTTTAATTGCCGAGAGAAAAACCCTAGAAAAATCGAGTCGAAGTAAAGAAATATTAAGTAGAGAATTGGCATCCCTCATTTAAATATTTAAAATTTTCTCGCTCTTATGTTTAAATTTAATTCTTAAATTGAAGGATCGAGCGGGATATTAAAGTAAGGGAAAAGCCGAGAGGATTAAAGTGTAGATAAGTAGCGCGATTTCAGGTGGGCTTTCTGAACTAAAGAAAGAACGAATGTGATAGTATTATTATTATTATTATTATTATTATTATTTTTATTTTTATTATTATATATGATGTTTTCAAAAGTGATTGACTTGCCAATATTTGAAGTTTTTGTATGATACCATCTACCAAGGAAAGACGAATTCGGTCCTACTTAAGGTAGGATTTGTGTACATTATGTTGTAATCGGGAGCCTTCCTTTGTGGTGGGACGATTACAAGTGTTTGAGAAGGAGGCCTACTTCTCAACACTCAAAAGTTATAGTAGATGTGGTACATACATGATAAGTATTTTGACTGCGCAGTCACTTATAATGAAAGAAAAATGTTTGAGCATGCACATGTTTGTTTATAAAAATTACTTGTGCTATGCTTTATGGCAAGATTCAATCTATAGCTCTAAGCAACATTTTTCAATTATTTTGGCATGTGTCAACTGAGTGCGAAAGTACTCAACCCTGCATGTTATTTCTAAAATGTGCAGGCTAGCTCGGATGAAGATGGAGTGTGCTGGGCGGACTTTTATTGTTGACCTCTTTAAATCTTCTTTATCTGAAATACAAATCCTTTCTTTAAATATGAGAGTATTATCTCCAGTTTCACAAAAATCTTCTGCTTTTTCTTTGTGAATCTTAAGTTGCAAATTCTCTAACTTTTCATCTTTTCTAAGAGCATCTGAAATACTCAATTTCAAATCTGGAGTTATTTCCAAAGCTACAATTAATTGCTCTGTAAATTGTGGTTATAAAACCACTTATATTTTCAGCTTTCCAAAACTTTTAATAAGCTCTTTTTCTTGAGTAAGCAGAAATCCTAACTCGGTTATGCTCTTCCTATTCAAAACATCATCTACTACATTTGCTTTTTCTGGATGATAGGAAATTTTGCAATCGTAGTCCTTTACTAACTCGAGCCATCTTCTTTGCCTCATATTCAACTCTTTTTACTCGAAAAAGTATTTGAGGCTCTTATGATCAGAAAAGATCTCACACTTGGCTCCATAAAGATAATGTCTCAAAATTTTTAAAGCATGCACAACTGCTGCTAGCTCTAAATCATAGGTTGGATAATTCTCATCATGAGGTCTGAGCTGTCGTGATGCATACGCAATAACTCTGCTATCTTGCATCAGGACACAACCCAATCCATTCTTTGATGCATCCGTATAAATGGTAAAATCCTTACCTGCTTCTGGCACTGCTAGAACTGGAGTAGTGGTTAGCTTTCTTTTAAGCTCTTGGAAACTTTCTTCGCATTCAGGAGACCATTTAAACTTAATCTAGCCCTAAAGGCTTAGTCGGATGCTATTATAGCCGATCGTTCGTTCAAAACGATCGATTCTAACCAATAAACCCAAGCTTTCGTTGAGTTTTCGGTTGGAGTTCATATATTATGCACTAATGACCACATAACAAGGCTTAATCTAGTCTTAAAGGCTTAGTCGGAAGCTACCTGAATTATATATAACAAACAATTTTTCATGACTTGTCCTTTTCTGCCACAGTTGAATATCATGAAATGAAACGTTTTGTTAATTAATTGCGGATATCATTGTGCCTCCCAATAAATATTTAAAAATTCATTTATCTGATTCTTCAAATCTCTTTGAGAGACTAAAATGTTACTAGTTGCAAAAAGAATAACTTTCCACTAATCGAATACATATAAATTATAGAAATATTAGCTTGCACAAATTTTAGATGCTATCTCGTTCTGCACACTAACTTTTTTTTTTTTTTTAATTCAAATACATGAAATGGTTTGCATTTTAAGAGGCTAGCTAGGAGTGAATTACACGATATAGTTTGGTGTTGGTGGAGTGAATATCTCATATTATATGACTAGGATAATTAACATTCAATTTTGACAGCGGAAATTGATAACATCTAGTAGACATTATGTCTCTTTATCGCTACCCAAAATGAAATATAGACTTTAAAACTGGTTACTTTGAAAAGCACTACAATAATATGGGCCGTAGCCCAACTGATCGGACTTGTAATAAAGGCCCAATTTTTGTTCTTCCTCTTAAATTGAAAAACAAAATTAGCATATCAAATCAACTCTTATTTTTAAATATTCCTTTTCATATATTAATTAATTATGTATAAAATTTTTATATTATTGCCCAACAATTGAACCAAAAAAAGTATACAAATGACAATTATTACTATTTAAATGAAATAAAATGGTACTCATAGTTATCAAAAATTATTTATTTAGTTGTGAATATCAAACACCCCCTTTCTCAAAATAAATAAATAATAAAAAATCATCCCAAAACCACGTGAAGTACCGTACCGCGATCCCCTTTCATTCTTGCGAACCCCCGCCACGGCAAGTCGGCGCCGCCCTCTCCTCCGCCTTCGATAACCCTTAACCTGCAAATCCTCACCGCCCACTCCGCCGCGCACGGTGAAATATTGAATGAGTGGAAGAAAGGGAGAGCTCATCTCTCGTCGCAGTTCCTACTCACAAAATCCAACAGCCACTGTAATAAGCAGTTAATCGGTAATCCTTAGCTCCAAATCTTATTTTAATTCTCAGTTTTTCTTAAAGATGTAATTAGTAGTCAATTGGTAAACCTATATCAGTTGAAATTTGCTATTCGAGCTTCGGTATGGCTAATTGTTTCGATTTTGATGAGGTCTTTTACTTAACTAGCTTAAGAACATTGCTGCAAGCGGAGCTCAAGCTCAAGCTCAAGAAAAAAAGCTCGATTATGAATAATCCAAAATCTTTTTGTAAATTAAAAAAACATAAATATTCTATGATGATTTATATCTTTCTAAAGTTACTGTTTTTGTCTTTATGTTTAACTCTGACCAGCTGCAGGTCAGGGTTACGATTATAAATTCGTCTTTCTTATTATTCATAATTACCTAAGGAATTCTTATGCTTAGATCTTCAATGCAGTTCACCGAGTTTTGTTTGAGAGTGAAAAGGTCAGATGGCTTATGCTGCTGTTATTTCTCTAATGAACACAATCGAGGGTCTTCGCAATTCTTCTCGTATTTCCTTTGATTCCCCTTATCCACAAGTCATAGAACCTGCTTACGAGGAGCTGAAGTCCTTGCAAATTTTTTTGAAAAGATTGGATTTAAGCAGCAAGAGCAGCAGCAGGAAGAAGGTTAATGCTTTGGATGCACAGATCAGAGAGGTTGTGTCTGAATTTGAAGATAAACTTGAATCGCATATCTCAAATCAGTTTCTTTCACAATATGAAGAAAGCATAGATGAGAGCTATCCATGGGTAGTCACCTTAGATCTGCAGTTTTTAAGACAGCATGTTTGTTCTTTCGTCGAAATGTTGAAGAGAATGGAGGAGGAGTTAATCAACATGCCCGATGAAGAAGAAGAAGAAGAAGAAGAAGAAGAAGAAGAAGATAATGAAACCGTTTCCCCAAGAATTGATTATTGTGGAAATAAGTCAAATTCAAAGATGGTTGGATTCTGTGATCTCGTCAGTCTAATCAAAGATGGGGCTAGGGCGGAGTGGGGTGAGAGATTCCAGATTTTAGGAATAGTTGGAATGGCGGGCATCGGCAAGACTACCCTGGTTAAGGAAATCTTTCAAGACAAGATGGTCATGAGTCTTTTTGATTGTCATGCATGGGTGAAAGTTGGTAGAAAATTTCTGTTAAATGAAATTGCACGAGATCTTCTAGCTCAATTGGAACATCCGGTCACGGACAAAGAGCTTTCAGAGAAGGGAATATCTTTCTACTTCAAAGAAATTTTGAATAAGAAGACATGTTTTATTGTCCTGGATGATGTATGGGACACACGTGTCTGGGATTCTCTGAGTAGTCCTTATATTGTTGATTATGGAAGATCTCAAATCTTGCTTACAACAAGACTACGAGAAGTAGCTAACAGCGTTAGCAATGCAGCTGGCGATGGCATGATAGAAATGCGTTTCCTGAGTAAGGAAGAAAGTTGGGATCTTCTTTGTTACAAGGTGTTTGGTGAAGAATCATGCCCTCTTAACCTTGAGAAAGCTGGAAAGAAGATTGCTGAAAACTGTGAAGGTCTTCCTCTTTTGATCGTTAGGGTTGCCGACATCCTGTCCAAAGCCGAGAAGACGCCGGAGTACTGGAAGAAGGTAGCAGAGAAACAAAATTCGGTTTTTGTGGATGCATATGATCAATTATTTGAGGTACTATATCCAAGCTATGAGTATTTACCTCAACATCTTAAAGCATGCTTTCTGTATATGGGTGCTTTTCCCCAAAAATATGAGATCCCTCAATATAAGCTCATCAGTATGTGGATTGCTGAGAGAATATTTCTTGAGCCAAGTATGCTTGAAGAATCACAAGAGCATGCTATTAACTATTTGAATGAGCTCATCTCCAATAGTGTTGTCATCTTCCGCAAAGCTACTTGGAATAATGGACCAGACCGTATGAAAACTTTCAGCGTTCATTCAGCCCTGTGGCATCTGGCTAACAAAATTGCTAGGATGAACAATCTTTTTCTTGTCCTAAGTAGTCGTTTTGATGGTTCAGAAGGTGATATAAAATTCCAACGTCGACTATGCATCCACAGAAACGTGTTACTTGCCATCATAGATTGCTGCCGCTCCGCGGAAAATGATTGTGCATCCGTTGCACGTTCTCTCCTTTGTTTTGGTCCTTATCATCAATATCCCGTGCCGATATATGTCAATTCGAGGCTGCTAAGAGTTCTTGATGCTCTTAATATTCGTTTCTACGAGTTCCCACTTGAGGTATTAAAACTAGTTCACTTAAGATACCTTGCTCTCACATACAACGGAAACCTCCCTACTTCCATATCCAAGCTTTGGAACCTTCAATTTTTGATTATCCATCGACATACGAGCATTCAATCTTGTGGAGCTCTGTCGTACTCGTATGTGCCTTTTGAGATATGGGATATGCAAGAACTAAAGCATATTGAAGTCATGGGCAGCAACCTACCAAATTCTAATTCTAGTGTTTCCTTGAAAAACCTCTCCAAACTTTTAGGTGTGAGTGCTTACAGTTGTACCAAGGGGGTCCTGGAAAGAATCTCCAATCTGGAAAAATTAGGAATTCAAATTGAACTGGTGCCTGATGATGATGATGATGATGATAGTGGTAAACTCTTTGGTTGCCTGAATCACATTGGTACTCTACGTAAGCTAAAGTCCCTCAAATGTGTTGTCGTGAATCCCGACATGAGGTCTAGTGTTGTTCCTCCACCTGCCCCTCGTTCGATGTTCCCTTCAAGTCTGCGAAAGTTGACTCTGAGTGGCCTAGGCTATCCTTGGGAATACATGAGTATACTGGCTAATCATGATAATCTTCATGTACTCAAATTACAAAACTATGCCTTTCAAGGCCCGAGGTGGGAAATAAAAGAGAACGAGCCCCTTTTCATTGGATTCCTTCATATCGAGGACACGGATTTGGTTGAATGGAAAGTGGCACCTGGTGGCTTGCCATCAATTAGGAAATTGAGCATGCAACACTGCTACAATTTAGAAGAACTCAATTGGGAACCTGATAACTATGTTATTAGGAAGATTGAAGTAGTCGACTGCAACCCTTTGCTCGTCGCCCGTGTAAACCAAATTGAGGCAGCTCAATTGGCAAGGCAATATCCTTACCTTTCCGCTTCTCTCCATTCTTCGTGGGATGACGGGAAGAACCTCAAGTCAACTCCATCCCCGGTTGAAAGGTTAGTCGTTCCTCTGCCTTCGCATTTGTCTTCTATTTCATTGCATTAATTATTGCACCATCTCAATGGCTATGGCTACAGAATATACTCACACTTATGTCTTGTGATGTACTTCCATGATATGCACTGGCAACTTCCCAACTTCGACCTTTGAATGCTGCAGGGAAAAGCCATTTTGGGAGAGTTTCGATTTTGCTAGGACCTCACTCTGAGACGGTTCCTGACCCGACCCGACCTGACCCCAGAAGAACCCTAGCTCATACCGGCCAACGGAAGTTTCCATTACGTTGCAGACGACGATGCGTGGCCCGTCGCCCCAGATTCCGATGCTTTGGATACTCTTGCTGTCCATGAAATCGGTCTCCTTGTAGTTCAAGATATGGCAGCAATCATGTTTACAACTTTATACAATCTCTGAAATGAGCATGGGATTTTCGATTTATGTTTCTATGTTGGAATTTTGTAATAGTAATAGGGTTTCTCTATAAGACTTAATTTTACAGTAGTGTTGTTTTTGTTGTATGGTCTATGGATATGTTGTTCGTAAGATATAATTTTTTTTCTTCCCCTACTTGTAGTAATTTAATGTGTAAATTTAAAAACTAGACTTAAAAAACTAGACATTGTAGTAATTTAATGTGTAAATGTAATTTTTTGTTCGTAAGATATATGGTGAAATTCAAAGATCCCATATATCAATTATGTTTGTTTGATACTCCCTCCGTCCCACAAATAATATTCCCATTTTTCTTTTCGGGCTGTCCTACATTAATAGTTTCATTTCCTAAATTAAGCACAATTAATAAAACATGGTCACATTTTCCTTCGTTTTAATTTATCGTCCATTTCCTAGTTTGTAGGCTCTGATTCTTAGTGTACTTAATGAGGCCCGCAAACTGTTTGGTGAAATGCTTGACAAAGTTATTTAAGAGTGATATATATATATATATAAAGATCTACCAGGATATAAAATTCTACGAGAAAATTAAAGAAAAAAAAATCCATGACGGATTTACGGTGACTAGGGTGATCTCTTGCTACAAATCAAAAGGGTAAGTGAATATAATATCCATGCTACAATTTGAAAGTGATTTTATTTAGCTCAAAAATCAACCACAAATTCATTCTCTAATGAAAATTTACAACATAAGTAAAACCAAAATATCATTATACATGAACTTAAAAACGTTGCATTAATCCATACCTATATAAAAAGTGTCTTAGTGATAAAATTTGATTTGCCTATTCTATCCTTCTTATTTACTTAATCAAAGGCAATAAAGGAATTAATGTATAATAATTTAATTGGATTTACACATTATTTAAATTTAAGATTAAGATTTAATTATATATTTTGGCATTAGGGTTCTCCCGTATATTGCATTTGGAAGGAAAGAAACCGCATGTCTATTCAATCCTCTCTAGCACGTTACGATGCAGCCACCGAATTCAATTCAGGTAACGTCTAACAACAACAAAAAAGTTTTTATTAGAATCCTCGACGATGGCCATCAGTTATATGAGATTATAATTTATCTAGCTTATACTATATGTATGTATTTTATCGGTGATTTTGATGATAAACACTTAATATATATATTGTAGTTTTTTAAGCATGTTGCTCAACTTCTTCAATAATTAATTACTGCTACTCTGGCCTCGATTGAAAAATAGATAGAAGGAAATATGTGAGCTCGGTTTTTTGTAATTTCGGTTATATATGTTTTTTCATGAAGCATGATTATGGCACATAAATATCATTTTTTTTAACTTAATTTTTTTTGTCATGAAGCTATGAATAAAGAGCTTGGTGCTGTAGATATCAAAGGCGCGCACATGGATCCTTCTGCCTCCATCTCGATTACAAAGTTATCTCAAATGTCCCAGTGGGGATGACCTAGTGGTGGAATGGTTGCCTGTTGACCAATAGGTCAGAGGTTCGAGTACTCTCGTCCACAAAAAAACCCTAGGTGGGATGTGTGAGTATTAATATTTGTAATGATATTAAAAAAAAAAGTTATCTCAAATAAATGGGTATTTCGAGTCAAAACACTATCCAATGAAGAGTTAGATAAGCTCAAAGCTAACTTGGTAGCTCGTGGCTTTTGAACAAGTAGCTGGCATTGACTTTGTTCAAGTGTTTAGTCGTATTGTCAGAGCTTCCAATATTCGCCTTGGTTTTGCTCTGGCCGTGTCGCAAAATTGCTTTGTTCAGAACAATGCCTTTCTCAATGGTGATCTTGAAGAAACTGCATGTATATATGAAATAGCCAAAGGGATTTTAGGACCCTCTCAATCCGGATTATGTGTGCAAATTGCAAAAATCTCTATGGATTAAAGCAAGCTCCAAGGGTTTGGTATGACAAGTTTAGGGCTTGTTTAAATGATCTTGACTTCTCTCTATTTCATCAATGGAAAATGGGATTCTTACACTTATTCTGGCCATTATCAATCTTCTTCATGACAAGTTTGTTCTTACTTCTCTTGGAGATGTGCATTATTCCTTGGGCATTGAGTCAGACAAATATCTTCATGAGCTGCTTCAGAAAACAAATATGAGTATTTGCAATCTTTGTGTAACTCCCATGACACCTGCTAGAAAGCTCTCTACATTTGATGGAGTTCCTTTCTCTGATCCTTGCAGTATCTTACTCACACACGCCCGGATATTGCTTATACAGTATGTTTATTGCGTTATCTCAAAGGCACAGCCTCCATGGCACAACAGTTTTCTCCTTCCTCCTCTCGACAGCTTGTGAGCTTTGCAGATGCTGATTATACTAGCAGCGTAGATGATCGTCAATCCACCGGAGGCCACTGTATTTTTTTATGATTCAAATCTATCACTTGGAGTTTAAAAAAATAGCCAGTGGTTTCTCGAAGTAGCACAGAGTCAGAATATTGTTCTTTGGCCCATGCCACTTCCGAAATAGTTTGGCTCGATGCTGTGTGTCTGGAATTGAAGCTTCCTCTATCATCTCCACACAAATTATGGTATGATCCAAATTCACACATCATGATGAAGTGGACATTGAATCATGCCTCAGGAAAACTCAGCTGGTTATGTTGTTGTTTGGTGAAAATCAAGATGCTTCCTTCCCTCCAATGTCATTAATTATATCTAACATATCAGTTGTTTGTACTAAAGTAGAACAATATGTCGGTTGTTACACCCACAACCAAGGCCCAAATGAATGATCCAAGCCCAAATGTAATCAGCCCATGTAAGGCCCAAACGAGAGACTAGATGGCCCATTAGGTATAAGAATTTCCTTAAGGCAGTAGGCCATGTATATATATGCAGCACCTCTGTGTTCTTCAGGATTATCAATGATATGCATGAATTCTGAAATTTATCTTTCGTGTTCTTTCTTTTTGGAGTAAGGGCTCACTCGAAGAAGCCCCTCTTAATACAAGAGTGTATCAATTTATTGATAATCCTGAAGAACACAGAGGTGGTGCAAATATATACATGGCCTACTGCCTTAAGGAAATTCTTATACCTGATGGGCCATCTAGTCTCTCGTTTGGGCCTTACATGGGCTGATTACATTTGGGCTTGGATCATTCATTTGGGCCTTGGTTGTGGGTGTAACATCGGTCGACCATCCACATTCCATCATCGTGCGTGTATGAATTTTTGCGAGACGAACTCCCATAGTATCCATTGTCAAACCACCATTATGAGTCCTGCAGACGGTCCTTTTACGGGAGGAGTTTTTCTTGTATCTATTCGTTTTCGACCAGATTATGTACATTAAAACTACCAAAGGTATCATGTCCTTGACCTTTATTTGAGTGTTTTGAATCAGTTTATTTGGGGAATGATATTTGTACCCTTTAAGTGATGTCTATCTTCTTCTAACTTAAATTTAGTTTTGTTGGGGAGTATCTGCTGTGTTTTGAGGTGTTTAGGTTCTTTAATTTGTTATCTTAATTAAAGATATTTGTGATTGATTAGGGAATGTTGTTATTTGTTAGTTTATTTTGCTATCTTGGTAGTGTGTATGAATTAGAGGAGATTTGACGAACTTCAATATCTATAAAATGTGTAATTTGATAGCTAGCATATCATTTTGCAAAACTGTTTTCAATTTGTAATATGTTGTCTGTTGAAAATTCATAAATTGGATAGTGCAAAGTAATTCTCTACTTTCATAACTTAAGATAAATAAGTAACATTATATATATTAGCTATTGCAGGAACTTAATATCTTCTATTAGTTACTTTAGTTGTTAAGATTCATTGAGTATTTTTCTTTTCTTATCACAGTTTCTCTTGGCAGTGTTCATTATAAAGTTACTTTTTTATTAGTAAAAAAAAAAAACTAAGGTGTAGAATATTTTGTTGTTAAAAATCGTTCCTTTTTTTTTATTATGATTGGTTGCCTATATTATGTAGAGACTCAGTGTATTATGCCCTTTACTTTGATTTTGAGTCATATTAATTAGCAGCTATGTTGCATAGGTGCGGGGGCGATATGATACGGGTACGGTGATACAGATTTTTAAAAATTATAGGGTGTGATTCGGCAAGGATACGTGTAATTATTAAAATTTTATTATATATAATGCTTATAATATATATACACTTTAAAATTTCTTAAATTAAATGTATTTAATTTACATTTTCTTTCACTCAAAACTTTAAGATTTTCAATTATATAAGTTAATTAAGCAACAATATAACAATCCAATTATTATTACTCCAATATATAAATCATAACTCAAATAAAATTATCAAAATCAACATTGTGTAGGCCCTTCGTGCATGAGATACGTGAATCTCACCTATGAGATTCGCGAATCCGGTTTCTTTTTATAAATTATTTGAAAGGATTCGCCATGTGGCGAATCGGGTGCGAATCCGATGAGAATCCGAGAGAATCGCACACTAAAAGAATCTGATTCGTCGTACATGAAAAAATTTGAAGAATCCGTGCATCATAGATTAGCAGATGCTTGATCTTTGATTTGGTCATCTTGTAAATGGTAAAATTGACCATGTGATTAGTTTCTTTTGACACGTAACTAAGACAAATGAAAAATGGTTGCATTTTGTGTAAGTATAGTTGCATGCTCTTTTCAGTTTTTCTTGTTTCTTGATGCAAACACCTTCACATATTACTCATTCCTTCGATGGAGTGCTTCTGAAAGCTTGCATTTTTGCAAATTAGTGCTGAACAATGAATTACTGGTATTATTACAGTTGCAAAGAGGTTTATATATCAAAGAGATTGTTCCATACGTATATAAAGGAGTTCGAGGTGTTCTTGGAGATTTTTTGGCACTCTTTCAGAATAGTTTTTGGAATGTTTCTAATTAATGCAAATTGTCCTTCGGCTTCAAAATGTAATGTTTCTTAAGAGCCATATCCCTACTATATTGAAAAATTATAATCTCTTTGCATTACCACGTGCAACGCACGTACATCTCTGCTAGTATAGTATAAAAATGTACATCAAAATGTTCGAATCGTTCGAATTCTAGTCCCTATTCCGGGGGAGTATGGTTCATCTTCTTTGACAAAACTCTCCATCCTTACTGAACCAAAATCGATGGACCATACATCAAAATGTTCATTTCATTTCAAGAACGTCAAAGCCCAGAAATTATTGTACAAATGCCCCATACACCTTCAAATCAAAGTCTAAAAAATTATATGTGGTGATTAGATCATCATACAACAGTAAATATTGTTTCTATACATAGAACCATTACGCCTGCATAATGCTATTTAACTAAAGTCTCTCACCATCCTGTCTCAACATGGAACTATTTATAAATACTCGTGCTTGCACAACCAAAATATAACTAGATGGCAAAACAGAAGAATGGACTACGACCAAAGGAGAATCCTTATCACTAGAATGTCACATGACAATGTTGGACACAAGCCATCTTAAGCATTTCAAAATATATAGACAGCCACCAAATGGTCCACAATTTTATTTAAATTCCTTTAATATCAACCATAACATATTCTGACGAAATCCGGGTACACCAAATAGCACTTATTCAGCCTGATTCATCCGCTAATCATTCTCTTAATCTTAAGCAACTTAATTCCAAAAAAAAAAAGGTATCTTCTACAACTTGATTTCTATACGAATAGGTTGCCATGTACAATTTTCTCAAGGATTGACACCATGCTTGGAAAACATACCAATTAACAAGTTTAAACGGTAGTATCAAAGAGGTCAGATTATGTATTGTATGCATGTGGCATGCACATCATTCTTGGGTAGTTGAGAGAAATTCTGAGACAGACAATTACTGAAAGATCCGTAGTTCCTAGGGATTGTAGAGATCCTGAGTCCCTAGGGATTGTAAAAATTAAGCAATTGCCAAATTATCAAAATTAGTTTGACAATTTTTTACAATCTGCCATTTTAGCATAAGACATACTGATACACCTAAGCGAAGAGTAAATTCTGCATTGAAGCACTCAAGCACTACTGCATTTTGTTTATTGATAAAGAACCCAAGATACAAAAAACTGAAAACTAGAAAAATGGTTCAGACGTTAACCTTAGCTTGTAGGATGTCATAGTTTTTGAATGAGCATTTCTTCCCCATCTCATCAAGCTTCTTTTTCATAAGGCAGCTGAAGTCATTCGAACCACAGCAAAAATCAACTAGCTGAACAAAGAAAAAAAAAAGTTCAAAATGAAAAGTTTATAGACAGCAACATTTGAAGTATGCTTTAGAACTAAACAAACCATAATACCACCAATCTACAATTTATTTAACAGAACAATAGGGAACTCTTAAATTGAGACTACTTAGCAGCAAATGAAGTCAATTAAACGAAACAAAACCTTGAGTTTATCTCGAAATTATTCAGACTATGCTACCTTTAAGGAAATCGCCAAACTCAACTCAAACACAAATCTTTGACAGCTCTGACATATAACAGTTTAGTTCAACAAAAGACAGTAAGTAAGGTATTTAATAAAGTCAGTTCAAAGCTGAACACCAGACCTGACCCACCTTTTCAACAAACATTTTTTCAACAAACAAGGCAAGAGCATATCTGAATCCTTCAAAGTGCTCAATATATTGTCTGTATAAGTCTTTACAAAAGAGCTATAATTTGAACATGTACTTCAACTAACATGCATGTCCAAAGTCATAACTAGGGTTTGACAACAAAATTAGAATTATAAATGAAACAAGAAGGAATAAACAGGTCTTGTTCTTCTTTCTTGAGTAAAAAGTTGATGGGTCAGAAAAGAAAAGAAATATTATTACCATATCACCATCTTGAAAATACCAATGGAGTATATCAGCTATCTGTGCATAAAACGAAGTCAGTTAAGACAATACAAAAGGCGAATTAACATCATAAGCCAACAAGACATAGAACACCTACGAAAGCAGTAATGCATCAGTCATGCAACAATAGCACACATGATAGTATGAGGACGAGTCATAAGGTTGTCATGAAGAAAATGCAGTATAAAGTCTTCTAAAACAATGTGGATTTCACATACTTCATGCTGTGAAGGATGGCTCAAGTTTTTTATTTTAGTTTCTAACTTATCCCAAAAGGTTTACTACTTAGCAAATTTTGCAGAGTAAATCTGTTAGTTTTCTTTAGGGTAAATTGCTTATAAAGGCACGACCTTTTCACCATTTTGCAGTTATAGTTATTTATATAGAAAAAAGCAATCTGGTGAGGAAGTACCAGAAAATTGATTTTTGTTGGTCAAATAAGACACTGTTTAAAGAGAGGAGAAGGCAGTTTTTTCTCCATGTTGCAGTGTTGATAACTCACATATTTGCAGAGGCATAAGCAAAAGAGAAACTACAAGACTTAAAAGCACATCCAATTGGGCCACTACTGTCCTGACAATTTTAGTTCCCATGCATAACCCGAAACTACTATTTCCAAATTCGGAGAGAACATTTTCCTCATGCCAATAAGCACTCCTTTAAGTAAAAAGTTAACTCATTGAAGAGGTGAACAAAACATAACTGACCTCCATCAGTTTTTCGTTTTTGGTGAAATGGCGACCAAATGATGTATAACGTGCGCCATGCAGAAATGGAGCAAGATAAACTTTCATCTTGTTCTGAAAAGCAAACATAGCTCATCATATAAACATGGGCTCCAAATAACTCGAAACTAATAGCATCTTCAGAATAAGCAAGGAATGCTCTGAACACCAAGTCATTATTATTATTGTAGCTGCTGACAAAAAAACCAATTACACAAAATATAAATACCTCTGTGGAATAATGAGATGTTAGCTGTTACCTGCTATATTACCTAAGATTTAGTTAAAAGGTAGGATGAACAATCATGCCAATGCATCATTATCCAGTCACTTGTTAATTAATATGTGCTGTCCTCCAATACACACTTCAAAAAAAAAAAAAACTAATTCTACAGGCCTGTCAGCTTGCCAATATTATTCAAATAGCATTTCAGATTTCATCCTCCAAGTTGTAATGATAGATATTCAAGCTACTAGCATCTAACTCGACAAGCCAAAATCAAAGAATTTCTATGAGCTCGCCCATCTAAAACCAGGAGTGGAGTGGTTTCATCTAGCACAATGCTTCTTAATGTTATTCACTGCAAGTAAACTAAATTGACTATTTGTTCTATAAGGCCGCCAGGAACACTAACTTGTACCACATTTACATACAGGCAACCACGGGGTACATCTTATTGCCAAAATACTTTAAGGTTGCATTTGCTTTTTATCCCTCTAGGGATAATAATATAACATCTTACCCTTTAAATTCTTCCTTCTTTCTTAATTCCTCCTTTCCACCATTTCTTTAACTCATTTTCATTAATACGAAGTGATAAAATAATTATCACTTCAATTTTATTTTATTTTTAATAACATTACAAATATTAAAATTACAAATATTAATACTCACACACCCCACCTAGGGTTTTTTTTTTGCCGAGAGTACTCGAACCTCTGATCTATTGGTTAACAGGATCACTTCAATTTTGAAGTGATAATATTATCCCTCCCTGTGAGTGAAAAAGAAGGAATAAGGAATGGTGGAAAGGAAGAATCAAAGAAAGAAGGAAAGATTTCAAGGGTAAGTTTTATTTTATTTTATCCCTCCATTTAGAGGGATAAAAAGCAAACGCACCCTAAATGCACCAGTTATCCTCCTTTAGCCATTATAACAGATTATCAGGAAACCCAAAGCTGTTAGCAACAACAGAGAACTAGCACAGGCTATACATTATACTAGAAATCAACAATCAATAATATACAGATGAGAGGAAACATCAATTTAATAAACCTACAAAAAGAAAGAAAATCAAACATATCCAGTATATTTCAAACATGAGGAACTTACCCTCCATTTCGACACCTGCACCAGAAGGTCAATTCCCACAAACTGCTTTGGCATCTTGAACACTGCCATTTACATCCAATTTTGTTAGTGCAGCATGTACAGCCTGCATTTACTAGGTTACTTACTTTCAATACGTCAAAACAATCAGTTTTGTCCAATTACATCCAGTAAGGCATGTGCAGCCTGCAGTTACTATAAATAACTTTCAATATGACAAAATAATCAGTATCAACCACAAACTTAGCACACACCTGAACAGCACCCTCCACCTTCCCGAATGTAACACTGTCACTGGAAAATCTCGAATACGAAGTATGGGTTGATGGCGGTTTGTACCTTTTTTTAACATCTTCAAGTGTTGCTGAAGATGATGCATCTTTTATCAAAATCAAAACTCTACATCAAGCAACAAAAAAACAGTGAGATAACGCAGAGAAAATCTTTTCGTATTTTCTTGGGTACATTAAGGCGGCAGTTTTATGACAAGACATTTATTATTTGTAAGTTACAATTCAGAAAAGTGAGGTGCTGTTAGAGAGTCTTTTAGCAAAGAAAGAAGAAGGCAGCGGCTGCTGATTAGTTTATTTAATGATTTCATTTAATTAAGTTATTGTCTAAGTATAAGATGATTAGTAAATAATATCACCTTACCAAAATTCTATTCCATTAAGGAAAAAGGCTATAGGTCAGCATCTAGGTCAGAATCCTGTTCCAATAAGGAAAGGATTCACTAGAATAAATAAGGGATTTTCTCCTGAAGTGAGAAGGGTCGTCTAGGATTTGATTGCTGTAAAATCCATCAAAAATTAAGCAAACATATGTATTAAAAGCTTACTTTAAAGATAGATAAATTGCATAAAATTATATAGCATAATTAATTATAAACAGCAAATAGCAAATCAGACATAAAATTTGATAGTACAGCAAATATATAGTATGTACAGCCTCTTCCGGGATCACCGTGCAGCAAGCATCTTTGAAGGATCGCTTGTTGGCCTATTTTTCTATATCCTTTTATATGTCTGATTTATTCTCAAAAAATTTGGTACTTTGATGAGTGTGCAGCTCTGTGTCTACTTAAGTCAAACATTAGGAATAGCCAGATGTGGGTTATCTTTCGAAGTCACAGCCTTGAGAACAAGGCTGTTCTCCAAGGCGATGGAGTTGTTAGTCTATTACAGAAGAAAGAAGAGGAAGGCAGCGGCTGCTGATTAATATTATTTTGTTCTTTTATTTAAATAAGTTAGTCATTACTCATTAGTTATTGTCCAAGTATAAATATGATTAGTTAATAATGTGAGGGCTCGTCTAGGATTTGATTATTCTTTAGGAACAGTGCTTGTTGCTTGGGATAGGAGAGAGTTCCTCTCTTATTGAAAATTTCTCTTTTGTTTTGTTTATTGATTTCGTTTAGTTATAATATCTCTGTTTTAAGTTTCGATATTCGATTGTTATTCCCCTTTACTCTAACAGGTGCACTATCAAGTTATCAAGAATTCAAGAGGAGAGTTTAAGTAGCACTAAAAGAGAATTACCTTCTTCTTGAATCAGTATCAAGAGTAAATGTATTATCTGTTCCCTCTGAAGTTGGCTTGACCTCTTCAGTTATCTCACTGTCAGCATGTCCACTCGCCACTCTCTGGGGATTCACTGGCTCAGATTCTGCATTTAAAAGGTGGTATATGACCAATCATTTGAAAATACCCCCCCTTCGTCATTTGTAGGTTGTTTCAACTTCTCACGAGCCAATCGAATTGAGGGTACAGAGGAGAATCGGTCATTTGAAGCTCTTGTTGTAGCTAATTTCTGCAATTTCTGCAATTTCTGCTTTTTAGAAAATGGGGTAGGATGTTCCTCCAATCTTTTCCTGGAAAGACCAACACGTTTCGAACCATCCACTTTTTGTTGTTTCCTAGAAATTCTATTCCTTGCATTGTCTTCCAAAGCTAAACCTCTTCCTTTAGGTAGATTCTTATTTTTACTTGTTTCGAACTCGAGCCTTGTCTTTTTCTCTTTCCGAGGACCGGGGAATAATATATGGTCCCTTGTAGGTGTCTGAATATCATCGTCGATCTCATGAGTTCTGATGACAAGGATAAAATCAGGTAAGAACAAATTTTTGGATAACTGAAAAATCATATTACAACTTTCAAGGGTCTCACAAGCAGTAAATCAATATGCGCTTAGGTATCAGACCCTCCCAAGCTCTTTGGATAAAATCACCGTCTTCAAACGCAATGGCCCTGTTTAAACGTAGAAGACATAAACTTGAGTAAAGTTATATATATTTTACTCCAAACAGATTTCCAGAAGACACTAGAGCACACCTCGGTAAACATTTTCTATGATATGCCTTTGGACAGCGACGACAAACAGCAAATTGCATTTCAGGGTTCGAACTCACTTCTAATTCCTTACAAATATGGCATTTGTGAATAGGGCATACAAATGGTTCCCCATCTGCAATTCTTTTCTCTAATTCTTCTATTGCATCACTATCCCCAGGATGGGAAAGAGTCGCAACACAATGAGGATGATAAAAGTACCCACAAGCTCCATTGACACAACAAAATACCTGCAGACAATAAGCTATTACTCGACACTTTACGAGTAATGAAATTCTTTTCCCCAAAACCAACTTAACACCAAAATTTGAAACACTGAAGATTCTGGCATCAAATTTAACTTAGGAAAAAGTATTAACATGTTAAACCTTCTGACATGTCATTCCCATAATCAATACTAATGCAGAAAACTCCATGTAGTGCTTGATGATAAAAATCCTAAAACATAAACAGAAAGGGTGTAGAGGAAGTGTGGTTAATGTTCATTACAAGATATCCAAACTGTCCAAATTTGATAATATGTACATTTTTGTAACTGTCCAAATTGTACATTAGAAAAGGAAATGTGCATCTGACAAGATATCCATCAGACATAGATTGACTAAAGATGATGACCAAGAATTTTGAAAGGATTGCATACCTCAGGATTAGATAATTCATCAGAAGAACCCAATTTTCCACATGCAAAGCATTGGTGCTTTTTGTACTTGCAATTGTCACAAATAAAGTTCCCTGGAATAAAATCAGAACCCATTAGAGCTTGCCCCTAAAGCAAAGACCAGATGGATACCTTCAAAATGTGGAGAGATGAAGCGTAAAATTAGGGAACATACGTCTTGTTCTGAAACAGTTAACTCCAGAGATTCACATTTGGAATCATCACCATCTTCAGCAGTTGCATGGAATGACCTCATGCACTTGCCATCACAGCTAATTCAACATAGTTTAAAATACCAAGTTAGAGCTAGTGAATATTGAATATCACATGTATTGCAACGAAAACTTAGTAACATGTGATGTGATTATATCTGTCCTTCCGAACAAGGAAAATATTGTCAATTCTCCTCCCAAAAGAAAAGAAAAGAGCAATATGGGACATATCAGATAGAATGCTTATATATGATATGAAGATCAGGTAACTATACCATATTAAGTTACCGCCGTTATCACAGATTGCACACACAGTATCAAAACAGTCACTCTCATCAGAATCACTATGAAGGGAGGTCTTATATCCTGCAAAGCAGCACTTTTACATTATTGTACTAGCTTCACAGTTCACAGTTCACAGTTCACAGTTCACAGGAAAGCATAAGCATATGTTATATGTTCAGTGCACATGCGCATGTGCACGCGCCCGCGCCCGCGCCCACGAGAGAGAGAGAGAGAGAGAGAGCAACCTCATTAAAAATTTTCTTCTTCAAAGGTTTTTCCGCAAGAAATGAACTCAAAATCTGGGCAAAGGAAAACATGCTGTTAGAGCCAAAAATATTTTCAAGTACATGGAGGCAAAAATAAACAACAAACCGTATCAGTTTAGTTTACCGCTTCAACATCAAACATTTATAGTATTTAAAAAGGCAAAACATAAGTATTTAAGATGAAACTACCTACAAGCTACCAGAACATCCCAATAAGAGGAGGAAAAAGATTATAAATCATGAATTTCAGTAACATGTAGTCAAATTTCCCTAAACTTTGCTCGTTGCCTTATTTAACTAAGAAAGCACTACTGACCTGGGATTCCTTCAACTTGACATCCCACTTAATGGCTTCTGTAAGTAAAGGTACATGATCTGCCAGATCATCCACACATGGCCTTTTCTCAAACATGCTACAAATAACAGAAAAGTGAGAAGAGTTAACAACAATGACGTACGAAACCAAGATATCATAGCAAATAGGGGATTCTGCTACCCCACATCCACTATTTTTCTTTTTTCATTGAAGCTTAATCGCAGGGCACGTTTTCACAAGATCTACAGTTTAGGGTAGAGGATGAGAAGGTAGCATAAAACAACCTGCAGTAAAACCTATATATACCTGAAAGTTTTTTTAAGATTATCCCACAAAGCTTTCTCCGGCCGCTGAGGATTCCACTTAGCAAAATGTAAAGCATGCACTGTGACCACAACCGTTCTGATTATGTCATAATAAGCTTTCCGTGGATTCAGAAGTTTGATCCAGTTTCCCTGAACTGACAACACAGAGATCTCAGGGTTCGCCTTAGGGAGATCAAACTTCCAGACAGTAACCTGGACATAGATTTTGCGAAGCCCATTATCTGTTTTCCCTTTCCAGTATATCTGTACTTTCTTTCCATCGCCTGAGTCGCCTTTACCCCAATCCACAGGTAACTGAGCAAATGAAATCGGTTCATCATCACGGATAAATTCGTAATCCGACACAGTGGTCGGAACTGTTTCACCTTCATCATCAGAAGATGCCATCTATTTGTGCAGTTTCTTCACGCAAGACACACTGGTCCACAACCCTAGCATATCCACAAGAAAGAAATCAATACGTACCCATTTTCTTGAAACATAAATTTTAAATCCATGAAAATAAATAAAACTAAAACAACATCAAAGAGCGATGCACCATTCAGCCTTTTCAACTCATAGTATTATCCTGGAAGATTTTCCGTCAAATTTATAAATGAAAAAATATACGAAGAAATAAAAATCTAAAATGTTTTCGGACTCCTTAATTGCATATACGTGCAGAAGAATCAAGATGATTCCGACCAAAATACATTAATATAAAAACTCACATCCTCAATTTTCAGCCACGCATACGTATATGAAGAAACAAAACTCGCCTTCTTCCCCAAAAATATATGAATTGAAGTAGTAGCAGCAAAATTGATAAAGCAGCAATACGTTGATTACCTCTTATAACACCGCCGCCGCCACCAACATAATCGGCATCAATTCAGAAATACCAGAGTAGAGAGAATTATGAACTGTATAGATACCCAAACATCAGAATAGCCCGCGACAATTTGGCTCTGTTCGAAGAGGCGGCATCGATTAGTCTGGAAAGTGGATATATATTTTCTAATTTTTAGGCAATAAATTATTTTAATCTACTCGAACTTTTTAATAAAATAGCTTTGATTGAAATTGTCCCAAATAGTTATTAAATCACCTAGTCTATACTTGACAAGTACCAACGCTATTGAGCAAAAGCTTGTTAAAGAACTTGAGTATATCAAAATGTTAATCGAGCTCGAGTAAGCTTGTTACTCTAGAATTAAATCAACTTTTCTTTAGCTTTAGGCCAAAATGCATACAAATTCCTAACATTTTCTCAAATTCTGATTTAATTCCAAACCTTTTAATTTTTGCAAAATAAATCTCCACCTTTCAATTTTACTTAATGTTCTCCCGACGACGAATTTGGGTGAAATTCAAAGTGACGTGGCGTTCAAAACGACGTCGTTTTGATTTTTAGAATTAAAAAATAAAACAAATTAAATTACATATCAATAATTAATGCCACATCATCATCTTCTTCCCCTTTGTTTCTCTCTCATCTCTCTCTCTCCCTGCCGACTCTCAAGCTCTCTCTCTTTTCCATCTCTCATGTCGGCCCTCCATCAACAATTAATGCCACCGCTGCTCTAGATCCAACCGTCGTCGTGACCTTCGCCCAGCATCACCGCCGGCCTTCTCTCTCACCATCGCTCCAGACCCACCACCACTACCGCATCCCATCCACAGCCACGCCCGTCATATATGCATTCACGTTGATGAAATACTTGTGTATCCCAAAAATAGCTCAATCAATGCAATAGATTGTGGGAAGAAGAAAAAAAATGCAAAACACTAATATACAACCAAATTAAGAACATATTTCCAAACATCACGGCGGCGGAGGTCGTGGAGGCGCGCCGCCGCCCAATCAGCTAGGGCGCAACAGCCATTGGATTGGGGGTCGGGCGTCGGAGGGATCCGCGATAATCTCGATTCGAAGCAGCGGAGAACAGCAGCAACTTCCCCGACACCAATTCACAGACTCCGGCGGCGACGACCCACCTCACAAAATCCGATCTCGACAGGCTCACGGGAAATCATCTCTGTTCTCTACCTCCAAAAAACCGCTTCTTAAAATTTGGGTCTACTCCTGTCACCACGGCGCCACGTGCGGAGTTAGCTTCGGGCGGTTGCTAGGAAAAATCTTTGTGCCGCTGAATCTGGGGGCGGCAGAATCAAAGGCGGTGGCGGTGATGGAGTGTCGACTGTATTACAGAGAGAGGGGGATTAGAGAGAGAGAAAGGTGTTAGAGATGATGAGGCGGCAATAATTATAGATGTGTCATTCAATTTTTTTTTTAATTCTTAAAATCAAAACGACGTCGTTTTGAACGCCACGTCACTTTGAATTTCACCCAAATTCATCGTCGGGAGAACATTAAGCAAAATTGAAAGGTGGAGATTTATTTTGCAAAAATTAAAAGGTTTGGAATTAAACCAGAATTTGAGAAAATGTTAGGAATTTGTATACATTTTGGCCTTAGCTTTATATACAAAACAGGATGATTAAACGCGCGAGCAAGTAGGGGTGTGCATCGGATCAGACCCTAACCGACTCGCTTGGACCAAAGGCTCGGTTATTTTTGAAAGACTGGACCGACTCGGACCGAACTAGGGCTCTGGACCGACCTGACCCGACCCAAACCCGTGCTCTGGGTTCGGTTCGGGTCCGAGTCAACCCGGAAGAAAGAAAAAAGCCCTATTTGGTTGTGGACTCGAGGAAATGGATTTCAATGTAGCCAAATTTTTTGTCATTTGAGGAATAGAACAACATATTTAGTATAATATGAAATGAAGTTGCCGTCGTGCCATGGCTGTTTGAGCGTGAGGATCGAGAGAGGAGCGACGGAGCCGATGAGAAGAGAGAGAGAGGTTGCTGGTGCTGGGAGTCGACGAGTCGTGGCGTGAAGGAGGCGACGACGAGCGTGGCTGCGTGATGACGAGAAGGAGAGCAGCCGGCAGCGTCACTGATGAGAAGGAAGTGAGAGAGGAAATAGAGGCGAGAGGGAAGAGAAAAGAGTGGTGGGTCTGGTTGGGGGGAGATTGCCCATTGCGGCTGAGTGGGAAATGGGGTTTGATTTAGTAATTAATCCATTGAATTGAATATTGAATTCTTTTTATAAAAGTATAAATTAATATAAATTTATACCTACGGGTCGGGTCGGGTCCGGGTCAAGCGGGTTCGAATGGGTTTTGACTTGGAACGACCCGGAACTTCTTCAGTCCTAAAAAACCTACCCCACCCGGACCATCATCCCCTTCGGGTCGGTCCTAACCCGACCCAAACCCAACGGTCCGGGTCAGTTTAGCGAGTTCGGGTTCGGTCTGCACACCCTACGAATAAGCTCGATTAAAACTTGATGGATACGATAGCGAACATACTCGATTGTAGGCTCGCGAACATGTTTGGCTTGAGCGTCTTGAGTCAAGCAATATAATGTTCAAACTCAACTAGATAAAATAATCGACCTCGACTAGGCTCGAACTCGAACTCGACTCGATTAGTTATCGAGTCGAGTTCGGAACAAGATTTTTTCGAGTTGATCCCAAGTAGCTTGCGAACAACTCGGCTCGTTACAACCCTATCTACAACAAGAAAGGTTATGTCGATCATTTAGCCTTTACATGAAAGAATTAGGTTAAAGATCACAAGTTCTAAATCAAGCATCAAAGAAGTTGAAGACAATTAGTTGATCAACAACTCTCGTGACTGCAGAAATCGACAACAAGACTAACCTAATAGAGTGCTTAACATTAAAACCTGTAAATGCTACAAACTCAATTGCAAGAGGTAAAAGGACAATTAAAAGTTCGTCCATTATAAAATAGGTGAGATTTACACTTACAGCAGATCCCCTAAATACAATACTAACTTTAAATTTAGGCTAATAGAGTTGAAAATGAGACAAAAATTGCATTTAGCAGATCCCTTAAATTGGATGGGGCCCACAAAAATTTTTACACCTCCCTAAATTTAATCCCAAATTTACATCCACCCTAAATGTATTTTAAGTTTAAAATTAGTATGGCCCACACATAATTAATATTTTTATGTAGAAAATAGGAGATCTGCTGTATGCATTTATAAAATCGAGATCATAAAATAGGATAGGGAAGCTTTTGGGAGGAATTTAGGAGCAAAATTTTAGGATCTGCTGTATGCATGAACATGTGCAACGAATTGTCATGCCTACGTTACCACACAAGCAAGAGAATGAGGCGATGCATCGAATTGATTTGTGGATTAGCTTTTCCTACAAGAGGAACAATGATCGATTTAGGTATATGCTTTTGCGGAAGTGGTTTGAAGAGGAAATACTTTAAAATTCTACAACTAAAAAAATCTACAAAAAGTTTTTTAGCTTCCACCTTGATGGGATCCATAGAGGCTCAAGTTCCGTTGCATATGTGGACTGATCTAATCGAGTCTTTTATTTATTTTTATTTAATTATTTTCATGGGTTATGTTAGGCTGACTGAAAATAGGCTTTAGTTGAGTTAGATTTGAGTTTATTACCTTGTTTGAATAAGGATTTGTTTCCTTATTAGATTAGGAACTAATTTCCATGTTTATTTTCCTAGTTTGGTTAGGTTTTCACATTCCATATATATAGGCCATGTTATGCACGAAAATAAGTTGTATCAGACCTTTGATCATTAATAATATTTGTGAGTTTTATCTCTCTTCAGATTTATCCTTCGAGTTAATAGGCTGAGCCGTTAACTCATATTAACTAATCAAACGGTAAATCATCCCCATTTGTAGTGTCTTCTACCCTAGGTTAGCGTTGTTGAACGACTTGCTCTTTGAATCGTAGGGATTAAATCTTGCCTATAGTTCTCTGGGTGGTCCGTCTCAAGGTTGCTAGCAATCCATCGGTTCGTGTTCTCGTTCAATTCTGGGTTGCGTTCCTCGATAATTCCTTCAAGGTAAATATACCCTACTGGAAGGCAGACCACGGTCGCCGGTCTAAAATATTCGACTGAAAGTCTGAAATGGTGACATTGCACATCCTGAAGGTTGTGGACCTCCAATTGATGTTGCGGAATGTTGGGAACATCGCCGACGTTCGGTGGATTTGCAGGTTGATTGGCGGCGGCGTTAGGATTCTGCATCTTGAATCTTAGGTGAAGCGAGGAGAATAAAATTATACACTTTGAAAAAATACACTAGTACAGTATATGTAAAGGTTTTAAGTATGAAATTTATCAGTTAAATATTACTAATATATTATCAACGTCGGTGGTATTGAAAATTTGAAATCGAATTATTTCACAATTCAGTGTTATATTTAAAATATTTAATTATTTTATTTTGAAATATAATTCATAACTAGTATTTCACCCATGCGATGCACGGAATGCGCGAGGTCGAATTGACATAATATGAGGCCTGAGGCAAAATAATTAATAATATTTTACATTTGATTTTATTTTGTATGAAAATCAAATCGTCATTTCTTTTAAGTTATAATTGCTAATATATCTTTATTTCATTGTACTTCATCATATAAACTTGATATTGAACCTATTTATACTAATGCATTATCAGTTAATCATTCGATTGCCGATTTTATGTGTGATTGTGATTAACTCTTTAAATTTTTCATTCTAAACTATTCTTTCACACATTCACATTTGCACCTTTTTTTTACTTTCTCATTTTTTCATTTTTTTTATCTTAATTTTGTTATTCGAATAATTGCAAAATAGTATTTTATATCTAGAACGTGCACAACTTTTTAACATAATAACTATTAGTGTTAATAAGCATAAGTAGTCAGATTATGTATATGATTTATGTCAACCAAAACTAAATCACAAGATATACTACAATAACCAATCAAATTTCAAATAATTTTACTATTGAAGAGATACAATAAGGAAACAAAATTTTCAATGTAACAAAATTGCATACAAAATTAGTGAATTTAGGAAACCTATATATGTGGTTAACATAGATGACAAAAAAATTAATTTTTTTAGAAAATGTATATATCCATTAGTCAAAAATGTTAAATATAATTAGAACATATTTAATAAGAAAGTTGAATAATAATAAAGTGAAAAAATAGAGTATAAATTTAGGGAATGAGCAGAGGAAGTAATGTAGCAAAAAATTAAAAAATAATACTAACATTAATGTCAAAAATTTGTATCGTTTATCAAATATATTCATTGGATAATTTTATATATTCAAGCCCAATATGTCTATTTGAACATTGTATCTTTTTACGAGCAGCACCCCTAGTGCTAGAAGATATGCCGAAGTAATAAATGTGGTATTTCAGTGTCTAGGATAGTTAATTTTACTATTATTTTTCTCGTATGTTAGTATTAAATATCAATATTACTTGCATAAGATTCTCCATTTACAAATATATCCAACCGCTCTACCAAATAAGACCCAAAAGCTTCTATACAATTTTCAGGCACAATAGTACAACAAAATAATCTAAAAAAACAAGTGACATTCGGGAAAAGGAGTGCAATATATAAATAAAAATAAAAGATACAATATACTTGGGTATACCCAAGGGAGAACAGTCTTGCACATGGCAAAGACGGGGAGGGAATAAATTTGTGATTATGCCACAAATATCCTCAATGACGTTAATTGTGCCAAGCACCAACATAAAAATGATACAACTCAAGCAATGGTGAAATTGTTATTTGCCGAAATTAACGAAGGAAACCTGCATCAATTCCAATTTAGCACCACGAACCAAAGTGAGGTTTAAATAGCAGCTGCCCGGCAGCCCTATCAAACATAGAACAGCCCCTTAACAGCAGCGCAGCAGATAGCCCAGCAGCTCGCCAAGGTTCATCTCTCGAATTTTTTTTTTTCATTGAGGCAAATTGTCGAACACCTTGTGTTCAAGCTTTATACATGCAGCTCCATGGCAGCCATATTGGTAGGGATGGGAGATAAGCATGGAGGAACGATTCTACATAGCCTCCCAACCCCGTTGGAAGTAGCAGCAACTCAAAATAAATTCGAGACAGCAGCACCACCGCACAACCATTCATTTTTTCATTGAGACAATTTATCAAACACCTTGTGTTCGTGTATTTGAAGCAGTACTAATAGTAGCAGCAACATTCCTAACGTGGCAGCAGCAGCAGATCAGTAGCAAAACAGGAGGAGTCGGCAGGAAAAGAATTTTTAACGGGAGCTTGGATACTACGAAGAGAAAACCAAGTGAGAAAAACTCAAACCCGTCTCCTGCCACCAAATCCTGCCATGTACACACACCAACAGCAGCAAACCAACACTTAAGAAAACCGGCTGCATAAACCCCCACTCTGACAAATTATAGCAGCAACCAAGGCTTCCTCATTTGTTATACCAGCCTTCAATTTGTGATACCGATTGCAAAGGAAAAATAGCGGAGTGAGGTCTGCGAGTAGCAGCAAACGAACCCAAGTACAACAGTAATATGCCCAGACGTTGATAGTCTCATAAGTATGATAGCGTCCAAAACTCAAAGTGTGACAGCACTCAAGACAACAATTTGTGACCAAATAAATGCAGCAACAGCAGGAGCCGCAACATGCAAATATTTCCAGATAAATGATACAAACCACCCTTAAATCGAAACTCTCAACCCAAACAACCATAAAATTGTGCCAGCAGGTTTGACAAATCGCCACAGATACTTGTTACAAAACCCCACAGGTAAATCCAACTCCCACGTAATATTTCACGTAGTAATATGAGAGATTGATTTACCTCCAAAAACAATGTTACAGCAGCAACTGCAACACATCCATTAATAGCCGCATGTCTTCCGAGGAAAGCGACGCCGTCATTCCTTCGAAGAGCAGAAATTCAACTCCATGGCAGCAGCAAACTATATAATAATAAGCTATATCGATTCATATATAGATAGATAAATTCATATAATAATAATTTACGCAACTAATTATTGCGTAAATCTATTTTGATCAATGCTATCGTTATTTTATATATATAGATAGATAAATTTTTATTATTATTTTAATTAAGAAGCTATATCGAATAAGAATTGGGCTATGTATAAAATCACCCTCTAATTATAAGAGGATTCCTCCTCATACGTTAGGAACTTTCACATATTTTTATTTTTTATTTTGAGATTCCTAGATTGAAAAAAAAAAAAAAAGTATACGATGGCGGCGGAAACTACGATCGCGGCGGCGCTGGTGAAAGCGCAAGCTGATGCAGACGACTGGTTTTTGAAGATGGGGGCGGCTGCCGATGCTGCCAAGAGAACTACTGTATTACTAAAAAACGCCAACAATTCGTATGGTATTTTTTTTCCTTTGTTGTGTACTCTAATTTTTGGTTGATGTTGATCTTTTTATATTAATTTCCCTTCACTTCTCGTGCAGATTTAGAAACAAATTGGACGAAGATCCGTAGGGAGAGCCAGAAATTGCTATATCTGAAAGATGATCATTTATCTATCGTTGAGGAGTTGAAGAAAGTCCAAAATACGTTCGATGAGTATAATAGCAAGAGCAAAGATGTTACGATGAACATCGCCTTGCTTCAAGAGACTGCAAATTTGGCGAAGAGGGCGAAGGCCCGATGTGCGAAAGCTTTTGAGATAAAACTGCGAAAAAAACAAATCGAGATGGAGTCCATCAAAAATGAAATTACGATGGCAAACAATATTCTCCCCACCGACGACCGTCGTTTGGAATCGAAGCATGCCTCTCTTGAAGAGAAAATTAGATGTTGTCGTGAGCGAGAGGCGAATGAATTAGCTTCATTCGACTCGAAGATTCGAGAATCGGAGGAGCAGTTGAGAAAGAAGACGACCAAATTGAAGAGGATTGAGCCGAAGCTGGCAGTTGCGGGAGAAGCTTTAAAGTTAATGAAAGATGCCCTCGGTTGTTGTGAAGAAGCGATTGCCATGTTTAACCTAGTGTTCGTCCATCGCCTTCGGAAACTGGAAGCCGATTTTGTGGCGGTTGGTGACACCGGGGATGTTGGTGTCATCAAACGCATTTACGCGATGAGAGATCGGTTTGGAGGATTCCAACTAAACTTTGGTGTTTCCACTATACATTTTTGCGGAGAAATGAGCGGAATATTCCGTGGAATTGATTTGAAACTTGGTAGGCTCTATAAATTGTCAGTTGATGAAGGAGGTGTGTTCCATATCCGTCAACTAACTGCTGAGGAAGCCCACACATTAGGCATTACACATTGTCAGTTGATGGAGGAGGAGTGTTCCATATGCGTCAACTCTGCTACACATTGTCAGTTGATAGAGGAGGAGTGTTCCATATCCGTCAACTCTGCTGAGGAAGCCCACGCATTAGGCATTACACAGACACACAATTTCTCTGTTTATTGATACGTTGAGTCTCAATTTGCATTAGAGATGATATATAGGAGTATATATATTTTTCGTCCTTTTTATTGATAATGTTGATCATTAGTTTTTCCTAGTTCAGGTAACTCGGATTCCATGTTTATTCGTTTATTTTAGAGTATTTATTTTCAATATATATGGTTAATTTATTGCCTCTTTTCAAAAAATTTATTTTCTGCTAATATCGTTTATATTATAAGATAATTCATGCTCCTCTCCGCATCCCTTTTTGAATATTTCTTGGTGTATATATATATTACTAATAATGTTTAGGGTATTTATTTATGTATCGTATACGATCTAAACTATTTGTTTTATAATTATATTCTTCCGGTGATAGTGGTTGTAAGATGAATGTTTTGATTGTATTTGTATACTACAATTTATAATAAACTGTGTGTATTTATTCATGAAGTTGCTAGCTGGAGTAGAACTTTCCGATTTTGTTTCACCATAAGCATGACCACACATTCCACCATAATGCTACACAGACATCCCTAAATCAATATTCTGATTTACTACATTTTCTGGGAAACATTGATTAGAAACAACAATACTGATTCCAATTAAAAGCATAGGATTAGATTCTAGGTAGTCAACTATCCACGCTACAGACAATATCTAAGAGCATCAGCATCAGGTGGCTCGATCGATGGGTCAAGCCACTCGATCATCGCGCTAGGCCGAGGAGAACGAGCCCCGGCCCATTCTATTGAGTCGAGCTCAAACACCAAAATGAGAGGCGCCTGAAACTTCAGAAAAAAGAAAAAGCGGAGCAATTATCGGCGATTTCAAATGCAACGGCTAGTTACTGCTGACGTAGCCTGTTGCAATTTATTTATTTTTTATTTACCTATTTTTACCTATAAATACACCATCTCAATCTATCCTTTTATCACCTCAAAATCTGAAAATCATCTCAATCTCTCATGGCGAGGTTCGCTGCATTTCTTTTTCTTTCCTTTTGTTTTCTTTCTATTATTCATTTTTTAGCTGCTAACGGCTAGTTAATTTAAAAATATATATATATTATTTGTGTGTGCAGCAACGGCTATGGCGTGTGTTTTTTTATTTATTTTTCTTTATTTTCCATTCCTATCTATAAATATCAACCATTCTCCCACATATTTTTCATCCTCATTTCCTTCAAATTCATATTATTTTCTCAATTTTTCTCCATTTTCTTTACTCAAATCTTTCCATTTTCAAATATGTCGGACGACGATTATTGGAATAATTCCTCGTCAAGCGACAACGAAGAACTTATCAAGGTGGCTTCAAAGTTCTTTGATGCCGCATCAAAAATAGTGGCTTCCGCCGCCTCAAGCTCACACCGCCGCCATAATACACGCTCGAGAATGAATTTAATTTAAGAAATATGAGCACGTTTTGATTCTGTTGAGAGCATCTCCAAGAGTTTCTCTTTTCTCTATTATAGAGAAAAGATTTCACACCATCTCCAACAATTACTCTACTTTCTACTCTATTTAAACAAAAAAATCATATTGTTTCTTTAATTTTACACACTATATTAAACTTATATTAATGATAAGGTATAAATTAATAAAAAATAAATGCACAAAATCAAATAAAATTAAAATAATATTTTAAGTTATTTAAAATTAAAAGTTTCAATATTTTTATATAACCCAATGTACGAGCCTCATTAAAACCTCTCATATTGAAATATATTGTTGTAATGTTGTTGAATCTTATTTTTAGTTATTTATGTTGTTGGAATCTAGTAATTTTATATGCCTAATATTTTTAATATACTATATAGTATAATTTAATATCTAAAATATAATTAAATGTCATATATTTAATGAAGTACTACTATAACTAAATGTAATAAAAGAAAAGGAAAAACAAAAAGAAAATTATAGAGAAATGAATAGTGTTCCTCTACTAGTAGAGAGATACTATTCATTTCTCTATCATAGAGTAAAGGAATAGAGTATTGTTGGAGAGAAAAGAACCTCTAAAATAAATATGAGAGCTATTATAGAGTTCTCTTGGAGATGCTCTGAGTACGTCGAGCTTTTATTTAAATTGTCCTCATTTTTTTTTATTTTTAATGTAAACTTTTATCTATGAAATTGTCATATTATTAATGAATTTTTGAATTTTCAATATTTTGATTATATAAATGTGTGTTTTATAAAATAGTAAAAAATTGAAATCGTGACAGTTTGAAAACCTTGCACCTTATAAATTTTTAAATCGTCCCCCATTAAAGATGCTTTTAGCCAAAATTTAGTTTTTGATTTAATTTTTTGTGGGTCCACTGATTAAAAAAAGCGATAACCTATCTCTAAAAGTTTCATACTTCTCACACCTATTCTATCTTCAACACTACATTCTGTATCTTCAAATTTCCATCAAATATTCTCTCTCTTTTCAACTTCAACCAAACCACTGCCATGGAGGTAAGCAATCCAACTCCACCACCTGTTCATTCTACTTCGTCTTCTAACTTGTTTTCTACAAACGTAATTATCAATTCCGCGGAGCTGTTTTATTGATGTAGTTGTTGGAACTGTATGAGACTGCAGGAATTTTACTAGAGGAGCCATGTCCCGACGTTTGGAAGCTGAGATTGCAACGACGACCTCCCATTCACCCAGTGCTTCGAATCGGCGCGGCAAGCCGGTCTTCTCCGCTATAGCTGCTCCGTGGATCTCGATTTGTACGTCGCCGACGATTTGTATGAAAATGATTTCGCCGTCATTGTTGTTCCTCGCCGCCGAGTAAGATCTTAACCCCTCAACTCTCTCTCTCTCTCTCCGTCGGGGCTCCCGTGTTGCAATTTGCAAAATGGCTCGATCTCGATCCACAACTCTCAAATGCGCCCCCATCTCCTTTTCCAGCCGTCACTCCTTTCCACGATCTATTTGCTTCCTTAGGTAGGAAGGTAGCCTCAATTAATACCTTTTTCGTGGCTCCCGATTACTACGAAATCTACAAGTCCGGCTACATAGGCGCCGGAATCTGCATCGATCCCACACTAGTAGTCACCTAGACGCGTCGCCGCCGTTCGCGAGTCACTTTATAAAGCTTACATCGGCAGCAGCGCTGTCCTCATTATCTCTTGTGGCGATGAATCGGTGGAGCTGGCGCCGCTGGCGGTGAGTTTCGCGACCTAATGGATTTCAGGTTTGATATCATAGTTTTACGTATTTTTGTTTATGGCCACTGTTTGTGTTTAGGATGTTAGATCAGTGAAATGCGTGGTCTTGTTAAGTGTCTCTTCCAACGGAAATTGTTGGAGTAACTTAATTGCTATCATTCTTAAGTTTTTGCTGTTTTCAAGGGAGTTGTATCGGGTTATTATGCTTAAGTTCTCTCTTTCCTCTACCAGATTATTGTAAACAAGATTTACCAAAATGATGATAGTCTGCATAAAATAAAACCCGGAGATGAAGCTTTAAGTATTTGAGAGTTTGGGGATTGTTGTTTGTTGTGCGTTGAATTATGCACTTCTTGAACTGTTCATTCAGACTGCTATCTTGATGTGTAGTTGCAGCTGCAAGTTGAATTTGATGATTTTGTCATCACAATGCTAATTACTACGATATGGTTATATTTCACATGTGGTTACTTGTTTAGAGAACATGTATATTCTCGGTCATACGTTCACTTTCTTTATTATTCTTCTTCACTGAAACTTGTTTGGCTTGAGATTACGAAAATAAATTGTCCACATTGATTGGCTCTCTGTCTTTCTCCTTGCATGGCATTAACACGTCTAGAAACAGCATAAAGTAAGAATTAGATTGTTTATCAGAGGGATAGGTTCTTGGAAAAACTTATCGGTCATGACAAGTCTCCAAATTTATTAGCATATATCAATTTACACGTTTATTAGCATGCGGATGCACACTGATAGGATGAAATACAAACAAAACAATGGAATTGGAATTGTGATTTGGAGCCATACCTGTTCAATTATTAACTATAAACTCATTGTGAAAGGCTTTTGCACCTTAGTAGCATTTTGAGGAAAAGCACCAAGTGAGGACTAGATTTTCATCACAAGGATAATTTTATTGGAAAATGAATCAACTGGTTATTATTTGATGTTCTTGTTGCAAGTGGGTGATTTATATCTTTTATTCAGGTTCAAAGAAGACAGTTCTAGTCTGAAAATCTTGTGGATATACATTTACAATTCTTATTAGAACCAACAATTTTGAACCTAGATATGATTGTCCGAAAGTTACATTCAATCTTGTTTCTTTGATGACACTTGCAAGATTTTCTGACTAGTTTCCTCTTATCGATATAGGGTCTGAATTGTATTTTTAGATGAGTATTGGCATGGCATTTTGCAGGGACATTTTCAGTGTTGTATGTCGTAGGCTGGAGTCTTTCGTGCAACAAAAACAAAGATTGAGAGACATCAATCAAGATTCTTGACCGTTAAAGAGCAACGAATTGCATCCCATTTTATTTTCTGCTGAAGCTGAGCATAAGGTTCCCTCTTTTGGCACATCTTGTTGCATTTTTTCCCTAATTGACAAAATTTTCTTTTGACCAGCATGTTATGGATGGCCTTATTGGGTGCCAATATTGTAAAGATTATATGCAATAAACCTTGGCTGTTCTGTTACAGATATCAACTAACATTTCAAGAATATACCACAAAATGGCTACAATCAAAGAATAGTTCATCATAAAAGAATAAGAAAGCTAAGCTAGTGCACTGAATTGCAGAGAATCACTACAAAGCAGCAGCTCAACCAGGTATCTTTCAGCACAAACATTTTACAAATCTAAAAATGGAGCCAGCTAAGAATACAGATGCCCACTCAATCTAGTTCTCCTCATCAGATAATTTGTGCAGTTGTGTTTTTGTTGACAGTCGCCCACAGAGTCTGGTTCTCCTGATCATTTAGCTGTCTGAACATGTATGGCCAGGTACCACTTTGATTGATCCTTTGGTAATCAAACTCATCTGAGTGCATATGTGCAGATAGTGCTCTTCTAATGTGTTCCTATGGCAAATTTTACCTTATACTCTCTGAGATCCCGTAACACATCACTAGTGAAAAGGGCAAAACAAGCAAAGGAATGCATGTCTGCCGGAGTGTCGATCATGGCTACAAATTCCGGAGCTACCATTTTCTTGGCCAAAAAAACGAACACGCTCTTACCCAGAGCCATTGTATCCTGACCTAAAGCCTCAGCTTTCTTCAAGAATTCCAGTGCATCCTCAGCCAGCTTGAGACCGTCTTCTGCCTCCTCCCAAATGATCTTTTTCTTGCACAAACTGAAAAGATTTGAAAAAAGATGAAAAGCTCAGCAGAAGAAAAAAACGCACACTCACACGCAAAACAGTCATACACAAACAAACCCACCGTTCGGCGTGTCTGTAATCTTTTCTTTTGCAAATTGTTGTGCTTTCAGAAGAGTTTCATTCATCGCTAGTGACCATCTCTCAGCATCTCGCACTGCGATCGTCAAATCGTTGAGTGTCATCATTGTGTGAGAGAGAGCGAGGGAAATAATGGAAGTCGCAGATTGTTTTCTTGAAGAGAGAGAGGGTTGAAATTCAAGAAAGCGAATTAAAATTGGAGGGGGAAGAAAGGAAGTCGCAGAGCGCAATCTTCGAAAGAGAAGAGAGGGAGAGAGAGAGAGAGAGAGAGGTTTAAACTGAAAAATAAAAAATGGAGTACAATTTTGTATTCATATATAGAGATAGAGCGAGTGAGAGACTGTGAGAGAAGGGAAAAGGCGGTCGGGCGATCGTTGTTTTCTTGCGATCACAGAGAAAACTAACCCGAACTTGCGCGGACTCAATTAATATCACTTTGATTTTATTTTTATTAATTAATTAATGTATATATCAAACTAATTAATCTATACTTATATAAAAAGAGACTTATTTTATAAAATTTGATTTGCCTAAAATATTCTTATTATATGGGCAATAAGGTAATAGTATAACATAATATTATACTCCTATATTTTAGTTATAGTAGATATATTCATTCATGGAAATCAAATTTACCTTATCAATGACTTATTTCTTCCATAATATTATAATTGACGCAAAAGTTTAGGGTTCATCTATGGATGAATCTCATTTAATTAATTAGTTGCTTAATTTGTCGAATTTTTTTTTGAGGGATTGACACAAATAAAAATAAAAATAGAAATTGCATGGCTAGGGAAATTACATCACACATTATTTGTTAACTAATAACATAAAAGTTTGCGGGATTGGCACCAATAAAAATAAAAATTGAATAGCTAGGGCAATTACATTAAACTTACCTAATACTCCCTCCGAACAGTAACATGATAATATGAGCGAGTCGGAGGGAGTAATTTGTTTCTTAACTAATGTGATTGACGTAAAAACTGTGGATTCTAGTCATTCCACAACCACATGAACCTCTTTAAATTATACATACAAGTACAATAGAACCTTCCCATAGTAATATCCTTGGGACTAGAAGAAAATATTCTTATAGGGAGGTTATTCTTATGTAGAATTTGACTTATATATTTTTTAAATAAGTTATTGATTCTATAATAATAAATTCACGTATATACATCATGCATGTGGTATATTAAAAGATTCACTTAAGTATGTATTTAAAATATCAAATTGGAAATGTTTTGGATTCAAGCACGTTAGACAAATTGGAAATATTTTGGATTCAACAAGAAGGTGATTGTATTGACGAGGTACTACGAACACGCAAGTTAAAATATGGTGTGGTAACCCAAAAAATTAAATAATTGTCACAAGTAACTTTAGATAAATACTTCATGTCATCTTAAATTTGCTGTAAACAATTCTATTGATTGATATTTATATATAAATATATTTTAAAATTACATTATTGTCATTTTATTACTATATAGGGGCAATTTTATACATACCTAGCCTTAAAAAACCCGAAATATTACAATGTAGGGATTATTCCTATTTATAATTGGTTCCGAGTTGGGACCGGGACCTTTTATCACTATAGAGGGGGTTTATTTTTGTATATAATATAATTATAAAGAGGTTCTACTGTATAACAAATATTTTTTGCACCTAATTTTTTTGTATGACAATAATGATTAATTCGTGATTCTTTTATTGTATAAATTGAGCCCTAGCCCATTAACCATTCTTGGGCCATCGTATTTTAAACTTATTGGATCATTCAGACTAACTATGCGGGCCTAGGGCTGAAAGTCGACAGTGGTTAATTTCATAAAAAGGAAGGATAAAATCGTCATAGGATAAAGCAGTATTTCCCCACCACTTTTTATATTTTATATTACAATGAATTAATGTATCACAAAGATAATAAATTGATTAATTATAAATTAATGTCAACAAAATTTCCTCTTGCATATTATAATATTTATTTATTCATATTATAATGCGTTTGGTTTATTCCCCAACGCTACTTCTTCGGAATTTTCTGTTTTTTATATTCATAACGTAGCTCAATTTGATCTCTCTCCTCCCTCTCTCTCTCTCTCTCTCTCTCTCTTGTTTTCAACGATTTCTGTTCTGTTTCTGCATTCCTGATCCGAATATCCAATTTCTCTCTCCCGAGACACATACATATATTCTCTCTCTAGATCTTCCTTCTCTCGCTCATGGCGTGTTATTGTTTTTCATGAGGTGAGCTCACTTCGCCGCTACGCTCTTTGTTTTTATAGCAGCGGTTGTTGCCGAAGTTTGGCGACGACGTCGTCTCAGATTGTGTGCCTGTGGTTTTGATTGGTCATGTAGTGCCGCAATATGAATTTCTTAAATGATTGTAATTCTGTTACTCTTTACACACACACACACACACACATATATATATATATATATATATTGTTTCTTAGTTGATCGTGTTGAGCTTGAGCAGTGCTGTATTTTCCTTAGACGCGAGTTTTTCCTGCCTAATTTTGCTGGTTTAGTCTCTATTTTTTTCTAATATATTTTAGATTGATTTAGTTGTTGTTGTTGTTTTTTTTTTCCATCATTAAATTGGGCGCTAATTCATCTAATTGGATCTTTATTGGGTACTAATTCATCAAATTAGACCTTAATTGAGCACTAATACATCTAATTGGACCTTTATTGGGCATTAATTCATCAAATTGGACCTTAATTGGGCACTAATTCGCCACTTTGGGTACTAATTAATCTAATTGGACCTTTGTTGGCACTAATTCATAAAATTGGGCACTAATTGATCTAATTGGACCTTTATTGGGTACTAATTCATCAAATTGGGCCCTAATTCATCTAATTGAACCTCTATTGGGTACTAATTCATCAAATTGGACCATAATTGTGCACTAATTCATCAAATTGTGTCACAAATTCATCTAATTGGACCATAATTGGGCTCTAATTTAACGAATTGGACCTTAATTGGGAACTAATTCATCAAATTGGGCACTAATTCATCTAATTGGATGGGCACTAATTATCGAATTGTACCTTAATTGGGCACTAATTCATCTAAGTGGACATTTATTGGGCACTAATTCATCAAATTAGACCTTAATTGGGCACTAATTCATCAAATTGGGCGTTAATTCAACTAATTGGACCTTTATTGGGTACTAATTTATCAAATTAGACCTTAATTGGGCACTAATTCATCAAATTGGGCGCTAATTCATCTAATTGGACATTTATTGGGCATTAATTCATCAAATTGGACCTTAATTGGGTACTAATTCATCAAATTGAGCATTAATTCATCTAATTGGACCTTTATTGGACACTAATTCAACAAATTAGACCTTAATTGGACACAAATACATAAAATTGGGCACTAATTCATCTAATTGGACCTTTATTGGGTACTAATTCATCAAATTGGACCATAATTGTGCACTAATTCAACAAATTGGGCACTAATTTTTCTAATTGGACCATAATTGGGCCCTAATTTAAGGAATTGGACCTTGATTGGGCACTAATTCATCAAATTGGTCACCAATTAATCTAATTGGACCTTTATTGGGCACTAATTCATCTAATTGGACCTTTAATGGGCACTAATTCATCAAATTAGACCTTTATTGGGCACTAATTCATCAAATTGGGCGCTAATTCATCTAATTGGACCTTTATTGGGTACTAATTCATCAAATTGGACCATAATTGTGCACTAATTCATAAAATTGGGCACTAATTCATCTAATTGGATTTTTATTGGGCACTGATTCATCAAATTGTACCTTAATTGGGCACTAATTCATCTAATTGGACCTTTATTGGACACTAATTCATCAAATTAGACCTTAATTGAGCACTAATTCATCAAATTGGGCGCTAATTCATCTAATTGGTCCTTTATTGGGTGCTAATTTGTTGGGAAAATTATAAGGTTTCGATTTGATACCAAAACCCAACTGATTCTCCAACCAAATAGATGATCACGCCAACCTAAATAGTGTTTTCCAGCTCGCCTGTTTGAGCCTTAGATGTTCTAAGTTTACAGGTTAAGGAAGCGGAAGACAGCAGTCGACCCAGCTGTGTCTACAGCAGGAGTCAGCTAGCGGAAGACAGCAGTCGACCCAGCTGTGTTCACAGCTGGAGTCAGCTAGCAAAAGACAGCATGCGTCAACCTTCAGCTGAGTGATCCAGCAGAGCCTGATCAAGCTGAAGAGAATTCGAGCTGAGTTCAAAACACAGCTGGTCCAGCTGTACAGAACAAAGGAACTATCTCTGATGACTCCACGTCGAGACGGTCCGGCTACGAATTCAAAAGCCGGCTCTAAAGGCGAAGATCCGGAATCGAGAGGAAGTCAACCTACCTCGACCAATGAGGGATTGCCGGATCGCATCCTAGACTTCGAGAACCTAGGATGTGACACAAATGAAGACAGTGCGAGATACGCCCAACGGCAGATCTTGTATTTAAGAAGAGTAGGTAAGATTCAAACGGCTCCTCCAACGGCTAGTCTTGAATCTCTACCTATATAAACCCGTCTTCAACCTCAGGATCAGACACGAAAAACTCTCTACAAGCTTTCATTTCCTGAATTCATTATTCTTTCAAAAGCTCCCAAGCAGTTCTACATAGATCAAAGAACACTTTATCTTAAAGTGTTTCTAGTTAAGAAACTCGCTTAGTTTTTCGTCCGTTCCCTAGGCCAAACTCATTGTATATCTAAAGCCTAGATTTCGAACGAGTTCATCATTCTGCGAAGTTCTTAATTGTAAGAACTCGTTCACGGTTGGAACCCCATACCCAAACCCAAACCCCGTAAAGGTTAGGTAAAGGTACGCTTGCTCGAAGCGCGTAATTCGAGTGGATAGGTTCTTCGCACCCGCAACCGAAGGTGTATTGGCTTGACAGTGCCCGCAAACTGTTGGAACACAGCTCGGGTTAGAGTTGTGAAGTTACTTGGTACTTGGAAACCAAGTGGTAGTGGATTACCAGTGAACCTGGTCGTGGACGTAGGAGGTGTTACTCCGAACCACGTAAAAACTCGTGTGCTTCTATCTCTCTCTCTTTACTTTTGCTTTATATTCAGCTGTGTACTAACGCCTTCATATCATTGCATACTTGCTCAAAACTGCACACACAGCTGATCTCCAAAGACAGCTGTGTCTCTCGAAAAGTTGCACAACCTGACTAAGCTGAAAACTATAAGTTAATATTTTCAAACTGAGTTTTTCTAAGTAACTAAGCTAAGTTTTCAAACCACCACTTTCCGCACCGCCAGCTGAGTTGTTTACCCAGCTGACCCTCCCCAGCTGGATCAATAACTGAGCTCTCACTCAACTCCGTATTAACTTGATAAAAGTTTAGAAAAATCTACTTGGTGTATTCACCCCCCCCTCTACACCAAGTACCCAGCTCAGGGACCATCAATTGGTATCAGAGCAGTGGTTCAAAAGACCACCGTTTCTGTATCAAGAGATCTCTCTTGACACTCTGCGTCAGTGGTCAACTGAACAGATCCGTTTTTCAGAAAAACTCACTCTAGTGCATTCTGTACATCTCTTCATGGATTCCTATCTTAACAGGAACCTTCCCAACTTCTCAGTTGATGATTATGCAATCTGGAAATTCAGATTGAAAAGCTTCCTGTGTGCGCATCACGACATGATGTGGGACGTCATTTCAGACGGACCCATCCTTATTTATAAATACGGAAATGAACTTGTACCTGCTCAAGAAGGACAACCAGAATACCGGCCAACCCTCAAGCCAAAGAAGGAATATTCTTCCGAAGAGCGAAAGCAAGGCGGGTACGGGCCGGCTTCGCAAGGAACACCATCTCTTCAACAGTCTCAAACGCCTACCTGAGCAAAATCATCAATTGCGAGACAGCCAAAGAGATGTGGGAAACACTCGCCAAGCTATGTGAAGGATCAGAAGAGATCAAAGAAAACAAATTCACAATAGCGTGCCAAAAATTTGACAACTTCAAGCAGCTAGCCAACGAGTCCATCGAAGCGATGGAGCTAAGGTTCTCAAACATAGTCATTGAGATAGAGACAATCGGGCGGGAAGTATACCCGGCGGGAAAAGAATCTAAAGGTTCTTTCAGCTCTTTCAGCCGAATGGAACACTTACAAGGTAGTTCACCAAAGTCGAAGTGACTTGGGTGATCTATCTACAGAAAGATTGTTCTCACTCCTAAAAGCCAACGAGTACAACTTGAAGATCACTCAAGAAGAATCTTCAAGCAGACAGAATGACGGAGAACTCACCCCAGCTCCAAAAGAAATAGCCTTCAGAGCCAACTCTGAAAAGTCAGCTCATGTCAAGACAGCTGAGTCCTCCAAGATGAAGAAGGACAAAAAGGATATGAGCAAAGAGGAGCTACTCGAAGAAATTGCCATGATGGTGAAAAGTTATAACAGACTCAACACCAGCAAGGGCAAATACAAGAAGTTCTTCAGGAATTACAGAGATAAGTACGCGACGGTGATGAGAAGTCACTGACAAACGAACTGAAGAAGGTTGCTTCAACTGCAAGGAACCAGGACACTACCGACAAGATTGTCCAAAGTTGTCCAAGAAAGATAAAGACCAATTAAAGGCTAAGGCAGCTGACCGCAGGAGAGCTTATATTGCTGATGAAGAATCAGAGTGCAGTAAAATGGATGACATGCCATTTTCAGACTCGGAGGAAGAAGCCCTGATGGCCAATCATGAACCTGATTGGGATACTTGCTTCATGGGACAAACAGACGGCATCGATGAAGATGAGGTAACGTCTCGAACTCTAAATCTATCTAACACCTCACCATCACACGAACACTCTACACAGGACTCAGAATCTGGACTACCTGATTGGAGTTTAGTAGAGAAAGTAATGAACGATTCCAAGGAGCTTCAAGAGATCCTTGACGTCATTATGTGTGAGAATGCCGAGCTGAAGGTAGAACTGGAAAAGACAAAAGTATCAGACACAGCTGATACAACTCAGCTCCAGCAGGAAGTCGTTTCACTAAAAGACAGAATAGTGAAACAAGATCAGCTGATGAAGAAAGTCAACACTGAGAAGACACAGCTGATAGAAGATGTGGAAAGGGTCACAGCTGAATCGGAAAGGAAGTCAGCTGAGATCATTGAGCTGAAAAGCACCGAAGAGGTACTATCTAAAAAGATAGTAGCTCTCATCAAAGCCACGTCAACAATGGACGAGATCATTAGTGCTCAGCGTCCAGCAGCACTAAGAGCGGGACTGGGATACAACGAATCAAAGGATGCTTCAAACATTGCCTCCACAAGTGGAACAAAGGTTATGTTTGTACGAGCAAATGAACCTTCAACCCCAGCAGCTCAGCATCAACAATCGAGGACACAGCAGGCGTCGGGAAGAACAGCTGTGAAACATTCTCAAGCTCCGTTGAGGACACAGCAGACGTCAAACAGAACAGCTGTGAAACATTCTCAAGCTCCGTTGAGGACACAGCAGACGTCAAACAGAACAGCTGTGAAACATTCTCAAGCTCCGTTGAGGACACAGCAGACGTCAAACAGAACAGCTGTGAAACAGTCTCAAACTCCGTCGAGAACACAGCAGACATCAAGAAGGTCAGCTGTGCGGCAACCTCAAGCTCAGCTCAGACAGCAACGTGCTCAACCTCAACGAAGACCACAAGCTGGATTTTACAGATACCAGCCACAGCACCAGCACGTTGATCGATATCAACCAAGATATCAGAGATACCCAGCTGGATACCACTCATACGAGTATCAGCTGGATAATCATTTCCAGCCACAGCATCAGAGACAGCAGAGACAAAGGAACGTCTCAGCTAGGCACACAGCTGGAAATCAAACAAGATACAGACAACAAAACAGGAAGACACGAAGATCAAGACCTCGCCAGCAACAAAAGAAGAACACAATGAATGTGTATATCGACTCAGCTGGGAGAATTATCAGATCTAATGACCCAATTCGAGTCATCAAGCAGATCTGGGTCGTTAAAGGATCTATGTCTAACCCACAAGGACCCAATTAAAACAAGGTACCTGAATGTTAACTTTTTGTTTAGGTTGCAAGGAATCGCCGCATCTCTGAGGAGTCGATGAGAACGCTTTGGTACTTGGACAGTGGATGTTCCAAGCACATGACGCACCTAAAGCATCTACTCCAGGAGTATATTGAGCGTACAGGTCCACAAGTAACATTTGGTGACAACTCCAAAGGCCTAACCAAAGGTTATGGTACATTTAAAACTAGAAATGTTATAATCCCAAATGTTTCTTATGTACAAGGATTGCAACATAACTTGCTTTCCATTAGCCAATTCTGCGACAACGGTTTCTCTGTCAAGTTTGATGCACAGGGATGCACAGTGAAGCACAGGGAAACCAAGCAGATACTCCTAAGAGGGAAAAGAGAAGGAAATATGTACTTCGCTGACTGGAACAGCAGCCCTCCGGAGACTTGTCTTGTATCAAAAAGCAGCAATGAAGTCGGTGGCATGGCACGTACGGCCGAATCATCTCAACTTCAAGACAATCAACAAGCGGCTAGGAACCAGCTCGCTAATGGAATTCCAGATCAAGTATATGACAAAAGTCATATGTGCAGCGCGTGTCAACAAGGAAAACAAACAAGAATTTCATTCTCTCTCAAGCCAGCTCAGTCAACTGATCGAGTTCTTCAACTTCTTCACATGGATCTTTTTGGTCCAGTTACTCCAGCAAGCTTTAATGGCAGAAAATATACTCTTGTCGTTGTGGATGATTTCTCAAGATTCACATGGGTATCATTCTTGTACCAGAAGAGCGAAACGAGAACTAAGCTGCCTATCCTGCTGGAAAGATTATCAACACAGAAGGAGTGCAAGATAATGGCAATAAGATCAGATCGTGGAACGGAGTTTCTAAATGAAACTATTTATGACTTTTGCGAGAAGAACGGAGTTCAACACCAAACATCTGCAGCTCGCACACCTCAGCAGAATGGTGTAGCAGAACGAAGAAACAGAACTATCAAGGAAGCAGCTACCTCAATGCTAGCTAGCTCTGCCATTCCAAAGAAGTTCTGGGCTGAAGCAATCAACACAGCTTGCTTCACTCAGAATCGCTCCCTACTCACATCAAGACAAGGAAAAACACCGTATGAGCTATGGAACAACAGAATACCATACATTGGATATTTCAAGGTATTCGGATCCAAATGTCACATTCTCAATAATGGGAAGACACAGCTCAAGACGTTCGACGAAAAGACAGACCGAGGAGTATTCCTTGGTTACTCGAGTATGTGAGTAAAGCATACAGAGTTTTCAACAGAAGAACTCAAACAGTCGAAGTAACTCCACATGTTACCTTTGACGAATCCTCCTTCGAATATAGAGATTCTATCAAACGAAGAAGCGAAGGAGAATCTTCAAGATTGATTCAGACAAGGGCTCAAGAGAATAGAATCAGGAATGCGGCCGAACCATTAATTTGGGACAATGAGCCGGAGGAGGAAATTCAAATCAACCAAGAAGCTCCACCAAAGTGGAAATCAAGAAGAAGCTTCAACGCCAAATCAAGGGGGAACATCATCAGCTGGAAATCCAAACACGAGTGAATCCACTCCATCTCCAGCTGAGCCTCTACAGACATCTCCTCAAAATCCAAATCAAAGAGAGCCAAACTCTCAAGATTTAACTCCAGAACAACTCCAAGACAGACGAAATTTAGCCACTTCAAGCATCAATCAACTGGAAGAAGAAATTCGTAAGAGGAGAAGATGGATTGAAGATCATCCATCATCGGCAATCATTGGAGAACCTCTGACCAAGTCAAAACCGAAGCTCGTTTGCTCAAGCTTCATCGGATCATCAAGAGGCAGCTGACACAGCTCAACTCTCAGTAGAGCTAGAACTGACGGTCTATAATGAAGACACAGCTCTAATGGCGTGTTACGTAGCTCAAGTGCCAGAGCCTCAATCAATTCTCGAAGCTTTGAAAAGTGTGCCTTGGACAAATGCCATGCAAGAAGAGCTGAACGAATTCCTCAGAAATTGTGTCTGGGAATTAGTCGACAGACCTCAAGAAGTCAAAGTCATAGGACTCAAATGGATATTCAAGAACAAATTGGATACCCTGGGAGTCGTCATCAGAAACAAAGCTCGACTCGTTGCCAAGGGCTACACTCAGCAGGAAGGAATTGACTTCGAAGAATCTTTTGCTCCAGTAGCACGATTGGAAGCAATCAGACTATTTCTCGCCTTTGCAGCACATCACAAATTCAAAGTCTATCAAATGGATGTGAAGTGTGCATTCCTAAATGGAGAAATCAAAGAAGATGTCTACGTTGAACAACCTCCAGGATTCGAAGTAGAAGGAAATAAAGTCTACAAACTAAAGAAGGCTCTTTATGGATTAAAGCAAGCACCTCGAGCTTGGTATGACACTCTGTCAAATTTTCTATTATCCAAAGGATTCAAAAAGGGCTCAGTAGACAGAACTCTCTTCACCATCAAGTCAGGAGAAGATATCACAGTTGTTCAAATCTACGTAGACGACATCATCTTTGGATCAAGATCAAGCTTCTTATGCCAAAGATTTGGAGAGATGATGTCAGAGAAGTTCCAAATGTCCATGATGGGAGAAATGAGTTTCTTCCTAGGACTTCAAGTCAAGCAATCTTCAGAAGGGATCTTCATAAATCAATCCAAATACGTGAAAGACTTGATCGCCAAGTATGGAGTTCAATCAAGCAAAACTGTAAAGATTCCAATGAACACCAACTGGAAGATTGAACCTGGAACTGAAGGGAAGTCAGTTGATTCCAGCAAATACAGAGGGATAATAGGATCCCTGCTGTATCTAACAGCAAGTCGTCCAGACATCTCTTTCGCAGTCGGTGTGTGTGCCAGATTTCAAGTTGATCCAAAGGAAGCACACATGCAAGCAGCCAAGAACATTCTCAAGTATCTCAAAGGAACTCAGAATGTTGGGCTGTGGTACCCAGCTGAAGACAATCTACAGCTGACTGGATACTCAGATTCAGACTTCGCTGGAGATCGATTGGACAGAAAATCAACTTCAGGAACTTGTCAGTTCTTAGGAAGTAAGTTGATCTCATGGTTTTCAAAGAAACAAACGTGCGTCGCAACTTCCACGACAGAAGCAGAATATATGGCAGCTGGAAGTTGCTGCTCGCAAATTCTCTGGCTGAAACATCAGCTGGATGACTATGAAGTAAAAACTGGACAGGTTCCAATTTTCTGTGATAGCTCAAGTGCGATTGCCATATCAGAGAATCCAGTACTTCACACAAGATGCAAGCATGTAGACGTACGACATCATTTCATCAGAGATCACGTAGAAAAGAAGGATGTGATTGTTGAGAAAATTCACACAGACATATGGGTGATATTCTCACAAAACCGCCGATAGAAGCAAGATTCAAAATGCGTGCGGATTACTTGGACTTCTCAACCGGACAATGCTTCACAGTGAATGGAAACGAGACCAGTGAATCGAACGGAACCAGTGAACTGAAGCAGACCCAGCTGAACGGAAGCAGACCCAGCTGAACGGAAGCAGACCAATGAATAGAAGCAGACCAGTGAATAGAGCAGAACCAGTGAACAGAACGAGACCAATTGAATGGAAGCAGAATTGAACGGAAACGAACCAGTGAATAAACGAGACCAAGGCTGATTACAAGCGATCAACCGAAAATCGAATCAATGTCAGCCGATATCGGTGAAAGAATTCAGCTAAAACAGATGCTGAAAAGAAAGGATTATTCAGCTGAGGGGGAACCAGCTGGAACCACGATGACCCAGCACACCCACTCAACCGAGGTATCAGCTGACTACAATGATCAGCTGAGAGGTTTGAAATAACTTTAATTACACCTACTCAATCTGTTTTCTGTCAATTCACATCTTGTCATTTCTAATCAATATTAATTAAAAGTCTGCAAAGAATTAAATAATGGGAGACTCGAGGCAAAAGTCAAAGCGCCTCAACCGTTTTATCTCGCATTAAATTGACATGACGCGAGAATCACTCCCAGTCGTAGATCTTCTTATCAACAGACAAATCTTGATCGTCCATTCTTTCAAGAAATCTCTTTAAATATGCTAGAAGATATACGCATCAAACGTAGAAAGTTTTTCATTCTTTCTTATTTCCATCAATTGGTATTGTTTGTTTCTACTAACAAAAGATGCAGAAAAAGAAAATGGAATCCAGAAAGATGTCTCCCAAAGCCAATCAAACCTGAAGAATCTGTCAAAGCTTCAAGATAAGAGTTGCTTAACTCTCAGGAACCTCAAAGAAGACGGAAGTCCAGAAGAAGGTGAAGCCCATCGACAGAACCGAGCCGGCGCGATAGGAGACTGCAAAGCTCAAGAACGTCATCCGCCAGGAAGGTGCAGAAAACTTTCTGGGAATGACAAAGGAAAAAGACCTCCTCAGCCCCACTGCTTCTCTCATCATAAAAGAGAGAACGGGACACACAACTCCCTGGGATGCAAAAATCAACGTCAACAGACCTGGACCAGATGTTGATGAAACCGGAGTATTAAGGAGCAGTCATTTCAAAGCTCCTACTCCGCCACAGGAGGCACAGAAAAAGATGCAGGAAACAAAGCAGCATGCATCTAACTCCGTCCCAGCTGGGAATCGGAAACTACTTGAGGAGACAAAATATACTGAAGCACTGTCTTCAAACCGAAGACTCAAGTCAAAGGTGCTCAGTCAGTCAGCAGAGAAGCCAGCTGACATTATGAGAGAATTCGTAATCACTCTCCGATGAGCAGAAGGTCCACAAGCGGTCGTTTCTTACGGTGGAAGAGAAGTTCACGCCCCTGCTTGAACATAATCATCACCAACACCGCAACGGAGTATTCCAGCTGAACAACCAAGCTTAAACCCCATGACAGATGGGATACTTCAACCGCCTTCTCTTCAGTTTCCTTCAGCTCCACAGGGACACCTTCTTCGAGATCTTTCAATAAAAGATGCTCAAGTCCCTGCTCCAAGCTCAAATGAGAAACTTCACCCAGCCAACGATCACCTGCAGCTGGATGATGATGATATGAGCTGAATACAACTCCCTCAAGTGCTGTATCAGACTTTCTCATTCAATCTAAGAAGTCTGAAGAAGCAAAAGTTGCAAGGAATGAAGATTGTGCCCGACTCAGAAGATGATATCTCCCGTGCCAACTCATCCCTCCAAGCACTCAGCTGGACTGCCCCAGCTGAATCAGGCCAAGGACGCTGTGTCTGCAACCACAGCTGAGGCTAATGCAACTAAAGAAGAGCCAGCTAATACAACAGCTGAGCCACTAAGACTCTAAACCTCGCTGCTCAGAGCTGAAAACCACAGTTTCGCCAAACTAAAACATCGCAACAGCCGATGGTGAATATCTCCCACCCTGTTTTGATCATGCCAAAAAGGGGGAAGTAAGGGAGAAGAGAGACAAGTCAATGAAGAGGCAAACTGTTGAGCTAGAGGAACCAGCTGGATCAGAATCAGCTGAAGAATCGAGTCAAAAGAAAGAAGCAACGGATGCAGAAGAGTGGACCCAGCCGACTGAAGGATTGAAGACTGAAAAATGTTTTTTTTCTTCTTTCTTTTTCATGTGTTATAATGTATTTTCTTACATTAATAAAACACAAGTTTCTCTGCATCATAAGTTGTCTCAGTTAGGTTTTGGCATCATCAAAAAGGGGGAAATTGTTGGGAAAATTATAAGGTTTCGATTTGATACCAAAACCCAACTGATTCTCCAACCAAATAGATGATCACGCCAACCTAAATAGTGTTTTCCAGCTCGCCTGTTTGAGCCTTAGATGTTCTAAGTTTACAGGTTAAGGAAGCGGAAGACAGCAGTCGACCCAGCTGTGTCTACGAGCGGGGAGTCGGCTAGCGGAAGACGACGGTCGACCCGTTGTGTTCACGGAGGTCGGCTAGCAAAAGACAAGACGGCGTCAACCTTCGGTGAGTGATCCGGCAGAGCCTGATCAAGGCGAAGAGAATTCGAGCCGAGTTCAAAACACTCTGGTCCAAATGCATGAGAACAAAGGAACTATCTCTGATGACTCCACGTCGAGACAGTCCAGCTCTGAATTCAAAAGCCAGCTCTAAAGGCAGAAGATCCCGGAATCAGAGGAAGTCAACCTACCTCGACCAATGAGGGATTGCCAGATCAGCATCCTAGACTTCAGAACCTAGGATGTGACACAAATGAAGACAGGTGCAGATACGCCCAACGGCAGATCTTGTATTTAAGAAGAGTAGGTAAGATTCAAACGGCTCCTCCAACGACTAGTCTTGAATCTCTACCTATATAAACCCGTCTTCAACCTCAGGATCAGACACGAAAAACTCTCTACAAGCTTTCATTTCCTGAATTCATTATTCTTTCAAAAGCTCCCAAGCAGTTCTACATAGATCAAAGAACACTTTATCTTAAAGTGTTTCTAGTTAAGAAACTGCTTAGTTTTTCGTCTGTTCCCTAGGCCAAACTCATTGTATATCTAAAACCTAGATTTCGAACGAGTTCATCATTCTCTGAAGTTCTTAATTGTAAGAACTCGTTCACAGTTGGAACCCCATACCCAAACCCAAACCCAGAAAGGTTAGGTAAAGGTACGCTTGCTCGAAGCGCGTAATTCGAGTGGATAGGTTCTTCAGTACCCGCAAACTGAAGGTGTATAGGCTTGACAGTGCCCGCAAACTGTTGGAACACAGCTCGGGTTAGAGTTGTGAAGTTACTTGGTACTTGGAAACCAAGTGGTAGTGGATTACCAGTGAACCTGGTCGTGGACGTAGGAGGTGTTACTCCGAACCACGTAAAAACTCGTGTGCTTCTATCTCTCTCTCTTTACTTTTGCTTTATATTCAGCTGTGTACTAACGCCTTCATATCATTGCATACTTGCTCAAAACTGCACACACAGCTGATCTCCAAAGACAGCTGTGTCTCTCGAAAAGTTGCACAACCTGACTAAGCTGAAAACTATAAGTTAATATTTTCAAACTGAGTTTTTCTAAGTAACTGAGCTAAGTTTTCAAACCACCACTTTCCGCACCGCCAGCTGAGTTGTTTACCCAGCTGACCCTCCCCAGCTGGATCAATAACTGAGCTCTCACTCAACTCCGTATTAACTTGATAAAAGTTTAGAAAAATCTACTTGGTGTATTCACCCCCCCCTCTACACCAAGTACCCAGCTCAGGGACCATCATAATTTATCAAATTGGACCATAATTGTGCACTAATTCATCAAATTGGGGTCTAATTCATCTAATTGGACCATAATTGGGCCCTAATTTAACCAATTGGACCTTTATTAGGCACTAATTCATCAAGTTGGGCACCAATTCATTTTATTGGACCTTTATTGGGCACTAATTCATATAATTGGACCTTTATTGGGCACTAATTCATCGAATTGTACCTTAATTGGGCACTAATTCATCAAATGGGGCGTTAATTCATCTAATTGGAATTTTATTGGGTACTAATTCATCAATTTGGACCATAATTGTGCACTAATACATCAAATTGGGCACTAATTCATCTAATTGAATCTTTATTAGGCACTAATTCATCGAATTGTACCTTAATTGGGCACTAATTCATCAAATTGGGCACCAATTAATCTAATTGGACCTTTATTGGGCACTAATTCATCAAATTAGACCTTAATTGGCACTAATTCATCAAATTGGGCGCTAATTCATCTAATTGGACCTTTATTGGGCATTAATTCATCAAATTAGACCTTAATTGTGCACTAATTCATCAAATTGAGTACTAATTCATCTATATGGACCTTTATTGGGTACTAATTCATCAAATTGGACCATAATTGTGAACTAATTCATGAAATTGGACACTAATTCATCTCATTGGACCTTTAATGGGCACTAATTCATCAAATTAGACCTTAATTGGGCACTAATTCATCAAATTGGGCGCTAATTCATCTAATTGGACCTTTATTGGGTACTAATTCATCAAATTGGACCATAATTGTGCACTAATTCATCAAATTGGGCACTAATTCATCTAATTGGATCTTTATTGGGCACTAATTCATCAAATTAGACCTTAATTGGGCACTAATTCATCAAATTGGGCACTAATTCATCTAATTGGACCTTTATTGGGTACTAATTGATCAAATTAGACCATAATTTGGCACTAATTCATCAAATTGGCACTAATTCATCTAATTAGACCATAATTTGGCCCTAATTTAACGAATTGGACCTTAATTGGGCACTAATTCATCAAATTGGGCAATAATTCATCAAATTGGATCTTTATTGGGCACTAATTCATCGAATTATACCTTAATTGGGCACTAATTCATCAAATTGAGCACCAATTAATCTAATTGGACCATTATTGGGCACTAATTCATCAAATTAGACCTTAATTGGGCACTAATTCATCAAATTGGGTACTAATTCATCTAATTGGATCTTTATTGGGCAATAATTCATCGAATTGTGCCTTAATTGGGCACTAATTCATCAAATTGGGCACTAATTCATTTAATTGGATCTTTATTGGGCACTAATTCATCAAATTGTACTTTAATTGTGCACTAATTCATCAAATTAGACCTTAATTGAGCACTAATTCATCAAATTGGACACTAATTCATCTAATTGGACCTTTATTGGGTACTAATTCATCAAATTGGACCATAATTGTGCACTAATTCATCAAATTGGGCACTAATTCATCTAATTAGACCATAATTGGGCAAGAAATTTAACCAATTGGACCTTGATTAGGCACTAATTCATCAAGTTGGGCACCAATTCATTTAATTGGACCTTTATTGGGCACTAATTCATCTAATTGGACCTTTATTGGGCACTAATTCATCGAATTGTACCTTAATTGGGCACTAATTCATCAAATTGGGCGCTAATTCATCTAATTGGAATTTTATTGGGTACTAATTCATCAATTTGGACCATAATTGTGCACTAATTCATCAAATTGGGCACTAATTCATCTAATTGACTCTTTATTGGGCACTAATTCATCAAATTAGACCTTAATTGGGCACTAATTCATCAAATTGGGCACTAATTCATCTAATTGGACCTTTATTGGGTACTAATTGATCAAATTAGACCATAATTTGGCACTAATTCATCAAATTGGGCGCTAATTCATCTAATTGGACCTTTATTGAGCATTAATTCATCAAATTGGGCACTAATTAATCACATTGGGCATTAATTCATCTTATTGGACCTTAATTGGGCACTAATTTAACGAATTGGACCTTGATTGGGCACTAATTAATCACATTGGGCATTAATTCATCTTATTGGACCTTTGTTGGCACTAATTCATCAAATTAGACCTTAATTGGACACTAATTCATAAAATTGGGCGCTAATTCATCTAATTGGACCTTTATTGGGTACTAATTCATCAAATTGGACCATAATTGTGCACTAATTCATCAAATTGGGCACTAACTCATCTAATTGGATCTTTATTGGGCACTAATTCATCAAATTAGACCTTAATTGGGCACTAATTCATCAAATTGGGCGCTAATTCATCTAATTGGACCCTTATTGGGTACTAATTGATCAAATTAGACCTTAATTTGGCACTAATTCATCAAATTGGCACTAATTCATCTAATTAGACCATAATTTGGCCCTAATTTAACGAATTGGACCTTAATTGGGCACTAATTCATCAAATTGGACACTAATTCATCTAATTGGATCTTTATTGGGCACTAATTCATCGAATTGTACCTTAATTAGGCACTAATTCATCAAATTGGGCACCAATAAATCTAATTGGACCATTATTGGGCACTAACACATGTAATTGGACCATTATTGGGCACTAACACATGTAATTGGACCTTTAATGGGCACTAATTCAACATATTGTGCACTAATTCATCAAATTGGACTTTAATTGGGCCCTAATTTAACGAATTGGACATTGATTAGACACTAATTAATCAAATTGGGCACGAATTCATCTAATTGGACCTTTAATGGACACTAATTCATCAAATTGGGCGCTAATTCATCTAATTTGACTTTTATTGGGTACTAATTCATCAAATTGGACCATAATTGTGCACTAATCATGAAATTGGGCACTAATTCATCTAATTGGATCTTTATTGGGCACTAATTCATTGAATTGTACCTTAATTGGGCACTAATTCATCTAATTGGACCTTAATTGGGCACTAAGTCATCAAATTGGACCTTTAATGGGGACTAATTCATCAAATTAGACCTCAATTGGGCACTAATTCATCAAATTGGGCGCTAACTCATCTAATTGGACCTTTATTGGGCACTAATTCATCAAATTAGACCTTAATTGAGCACTAATTCATCAAATTGGGCGCTAATTCATCTAATTGGACCTTTATTGGGTACTAATTCATCAAATTGGACCATAATTGTGCACTAATTCATCAAATTGGGCACTAATTCATCTAATTGGACCATAATTGGGCCCTAATTTAACGAATTGGACCTTGATTAGGCACTAATTCATCAAATTGGGCACCAATTCATTTAATTGGACCTTTATTGGGCACTAATTCATATAATTGGAACTTTATTGGGCACTAATTCATCAAATTGGACCATAATTGTGCACTAATTCATAAAATTGGGCACTAATTCATCTAATTGGACCTTTATTGGGTACTAATTCATCAAATTGGACCATAATTGTGCACTAATTCATCAAATTGGGCACTAATTCATCTAATTGACTCTTTATTGGGCACTAATTCATCGAATTGTACCTTAATTAGGCAATAATTCATCAAATTGGTTGCTAATTCATCAAATTGGACCTTTATTGGGTACTAATTCATCAAATTAGACCTTAATTGGGCACTAATTCATCAAATTGGGCGCTAATTCATCTAATTGGACCTTTATTGAGCATTAATTCATCAAATTGGACCATAATTGTGCATTAATTCATCAAATTGGGCACTAATTTTTCTAATTGTACCATAATTGGGCCCTAATTTAACGAATTGGACCTTGATTAGACTCTAATTAATCAAATTGGGCACCAATTCATCTAATTGGACCATTAATGGGCACTAATTCATCAAATTAGACCTTAATTGGGCACTAATTCATCAAATTGGGCACTAATTCATCTAATTGGACCTTTATTGGGTACTAATTAATCAAATTGAACCATAATTGTGCACTAATTCATCAAATTAGGCACTAATTCATCTAATTGGATCTTTATTGGGCACTAATTCATCAAATTAGACCTTAATTGGGCACTAATTCATCAAATTGGGCACTAATTCATCTAATTGGACCTTTATTGGGTACTAATTGATCAAATTAGACCTTAATTTGGCACTAATTCATCAAATTGGGCACTAATTCATCTAATTAGACCATAATTTGGCCCTAATTTGACAAATTGGACCTTAATTGGGCACTAATTCATCAAATTGGACACTAATTCATCTAATTGGATCTTTATTAGCCACTAATTCATCGAATTGTACCTTAACTGGGCACTAATTCATCAAATTGGGCGCTAATTAATCTAATTAGACCTTTAATTCGGCACTAATTCATCATATTGTGCACTAATTCATCTAATTGGACCTTAATTGGGCACTAAGTCATCAAATTGGACCATAATTGTGCATTGATTCATCAAATTGGGCACTAATTTTTCTAATTGGACCATAATTGGGCCCTAATTTAACGAATTGGACCTTGATTAGACACTAATTAATCAAATTGGGCACCAATTCATCTAATTGGACCTTTAATGGGCACTAATTCATCAAAACACTAATTCATCAAATTGGGCGCTAATTCATCTAATTTGACCTTTATTGGGTACTAATTCATCAAATTGGACCATAATTGTGCACTAATTCATCAAATTGGGCACTAATTCATTTAATTGGATCTTTATTGGGCACTAATTCATCAAATTGTACCTTAATTGTGTACTAATTCATCAAATTAGACACTAATTCATCTAATTGGACCTTTATTGGGCACTAATTCATCAAATTAGACCTTAATTGGGCACTAATTCATCAAATTGAGCTCTAATTCATCTAATTGGACAAAAATTAGGCCCTAATTTAACGAATTGGAACTCGATTGGGCACTATTTCATCAAATTGGGCACCAATTCATCTAATTGGACCTTTATTGGGCACTAATTCATCGAATTGTACCTTAATTGGACATTAATTCATCTAATTAGACCTTTAATGGGCACTAATTCATCAAATTAGACCTTAATTGAGCACTAATTCATCAAATTGGGCGCTAATTCATCTTATTGGACCTTTATTGGGTACTAATTCATCAAACTGGACCATAATTGTGCACTAATTCATCAAATTAGACCTTTAATGGGCACTAATCCATCTAATTAGACCTTAATTCGGCACTAATTCGTCAAATTGGGCGCTAATTCATCTAATTGGACCTTTATTGGGCACTAATTCATCGAATTGTACCTTAATTGGGCACTAATTCATCTAATTAGACCTTTAATGGGCACTAATTCATCTAATTAGACCTTAATTGAGCACTAATTCATCAAATTGGGCGCTAATGCATCTAATTGGACCTTTATTGGGTACTAATTCATCATATTGGACCATAATTGTGCACTAATTCATCAAATTGGGCACTAATTAATGATCATAATTTGGCCCTAATTTAACGAATTGGACCTTAAATGGGCACTAATTCATCAAATTGGGTACTAATTCATCTAATAGGATCTTTATTGGGCAATAATTCATCGAATTGTACCTTAATTGGGCACTAATTCATCAAATTGGGCACCAGTTAATCAAATTGGACCTTTATTGGGCACTAACTCATGTAATTGGACCTTTAATGGGCACTAATTCATCAAATTAGACCTTAATTGAGCACTAATTCATCAAATTGGACACTAATTCATCTAATTGGACCTTTAATGGGCACTAATTCATCAAATTAGACCTTAATTGAGCACTAATTCATCAAATTGGACACTAATTCATCAAATTGGACCTTTATTGGGTACTAATTCATCAAATTGGACCATAATTGTGCACTAATTCATCAAATTGGGGTCTAATTCATCTAATTGGACCATAATTGGGCAAGAAATTTAACCAATTGGACCTTGATTAGGCACTAATTCATCAAGTTGGGCACCAATTCATTTAATTGGACCTTTATTGGGCACTAATTCATATAATTGGACCTTTATTGGGCACTAATTCATCGAATTGTACCTTAATTGGGCACTAATTCATCAAATGGGGCGCTAATTCATCTAATTGGAATTTTATTGGGTACTAATTCATCAATTTTGACCATAATTGTGCACTAATACATCAAATTGGGCACTAATTCATCTAATTGAATCTTTATTAGGCACTAATTCATCGAATTGTACCTTAATTGGGCACTAATTCAGCAAATTGGGCATCAATTCATCTAATTGGACCTGTATTGGATATTAATTGATCAAATTAGACCTTAATTTGGCACTAATTCATCAAATTGAGCGCTAATTCATCTAATTGGACCTTTATTGAGCATTAATTCATCAAATTGGACCATAATTGTGCATTAATTCATGAAATTGGGCACTAATTTTTCTAATTGTACCATAATTGGGCCCTAATTTAACGAATTGGACCTTGATTTGACTCTAATTAATCAAATTGGGCACCAATTCATCTAATTGGACCATTAATGGGCACTAATTCATCAAATTAGACCTTAATTGGGCACTAATTCATCAAATTGGGCACTAACTCATCTAATTGGACCTTTATTGGGTACTAATTAATCAAATTGGACCATAATTGTGCACTAATTCATCAAATTAGGCACTAATTCATCTAATTGGATCTTTATTGGGCACTAATTCATCAAATTAGACCTTAATTGGGCACTAATTCGTCAAATTGGGTGCTAATTCATCTAATTGGACCTTTATTGGGTACTAATTGATCAAATTAGACCTTAATTTGGCACTAATTTATCAAATTGGGCACTAATTCATCTAATTAGACCATAATTTGGCCCTAATTTGACGAATTGGACCTTAATTGGGCACTAATTCATCAAATTGGACACTAATTCATCTAATTGGATCTTTATTCGGCACTAATTCATCGAATTGTATCTTAATTGGGCACTAATTCATCAAATTGGGCACCAATTAATCTAATTGGACCTTTAATGGGCACTAATTCATCATATTGTGCACTAATTCATCTAATTGGACCTTAATTGGGCACTAAGTCATCAAATTGGACCATAATTGTGTATTGATTCATCAAATTGGGCACTAATTTTTCTAATTGGACCATAATTGGGCCCTAATTTAACGAATTGGACCTTGATTAGACACTAATTAATCAAATTGGGTACCAATTCATCTAATTAGACCTTTAATGGGCACTAATTCATCAAATTAGACCTTAATTGGACACTAATTCATCAAATTTGGCGCTAATTCATCTAATTTGACCTTTATTGGGTACTAATTCATCAAATTGGACCATAATTGTGCACTAATTCATCAAATTGGGCACTAATTCATTTAATTGGATCTTTATTGGGCACTAATTCATCAAATTGTACCTTAATTGTGTACTAATTCATCAAATTAGACACTAATTCATCTAATTGGACCTTTATTGGGCACTAATTCATCAAATTAGACCTTAATTGGGCACTAATTCATCAAATTGAGCTCTAATTCATCTAATTGGACAAAAATTAGGCCCTAATTTAACGAATTGGAACTCGATTGGGCACTATTTCATCAAATTGGGCACCAATTCATCTAATTGGACCTTTATTGGGCACTAATTCATCGAATTGTACCTTAATTGGACATTAATTCATCTAATTAGACCTTTAATGGGCACTAATTCATCAAATTAGACCTTAATTGAGCACTAATTCATCAAATTGGGCGCTAATTCATCTTATTGGACCTTTATTGGGTACTAATTCATCAAACTGGACCATAATTGTGCACTAATTCATCAAATTAGACCTTTAATGGGCACTAATCCATCTAATTAGACCTTAATTCGGCACTAATTCGTCAAATTGGGCGCTAATTCATCTAATTGGACCTTTATTGGGCACTAATTCATCGAATTGTACCTTAATTGGGCACTAATTCATCTAATTAGACCTTTAATGGGCACTAATTCATCTAATTAGACCTTAATTGAGCACTAATTCATCAAATTGGGCGCTAATGCATCTAATTGGACCTTTATTGGGTACTAATTCATCATATTGGACCATAATTGTGCACTAATTCATCAAATTGGGCACTAATTAATGATCATAATTTGGCCATAATTTAACGAATTGAACCTTAATTGGGCACTAATTCATCAAATTGGGTACTAATTCATTTAATTGGATCTTTATTGGGCAATAATTCATCGAATTGTACCTTAATTGGGCACTAATTCATCAAATTGGGCACCAGTTAATCAAATTGGACCTTTATTGGGCACTAACTCATGTAATTGGACCTTTAATGGGCACTAATTCATCAAATTAGACCTTAATTGAGCACTAATTCATCAAATTGGACACTAATTCATCTAATTGGACCTTTATTGGATACTAATTCATCAAATTAGACCTTAATTGAGCACTAATTCATCAAATTGGGCGCTAATTCATCTAATTGGACCTTTATTGGGTGCTAATTTATCAAATTGGACCATAATTGTGCACTAATTCATCAAATTGGGGTCTAATTCATCTAATTGGACCATAATTGGGCCCTAATTTAACCAATTGGACCTTGATTAGGCACTAATTCATCAAGTTGGGCACCAATTCATTTAATTGGACCTTTATTGGGCACTAATTCATATAATTGGACCTTTATTGGGCACTAATTCATCGAATTGTACCTTAATTGGGCACTAATTCATCAAATGGGGCGCTAATTCATCTAATTGGAATTTTATTGGGTACTAATTCATCAATTTTGACCATAATTGTGCACTAATACATCAAATTGGGCACTAATTCATCTAATTGAATCTTTATTAGGCACTAATTCATCGAATTGTACCTTAATTGGGCACTAATTCAGCAAATTGGGCATCAATTCATCTAATTGGACCTGTATTGGGTATTAATTGATCAAATTAGACCTTAATTTGGCACTAATTCATCAAATTGGGCGCTAATTCATCTAATTGGACCTTTATTGAGCATTAATTCATCAAATTGGACCATAATTGTGCATTAATTCATCAAATTGGGCACTAATTTTTCTAATTGTACCATAATTGGGCCCTAATTTAACGAATTGGACCTTGATTAGACTCTAATTAATCAAATTGGGCACCAATTCATCTAATTGGACCATTAATGGGCACTAATTCATGAAATTAGACCTTAATTGGGCACTAATTCATCAAATTGGGCACTAATTCATCTAATTGGACCTTTATTGGGTACTAATTTATCAAATTGGACCATAATTGTGCACTAATTCATCAAATTAGGCACTAATTCATCTAATTAGATCTTTATTGGGCACTAATTCATCAAACTAGACCTTAATTGGGCACTATTCATCAAATTGGGCGCTAATTCATCTAATTGGACCTTTATTGGGTACTAATTGATCAAATTAGACCTTAATTTGGCACTAATTCATCAAATTGGGCACTAATTCATCTAATTAGACCATAATTTGGCCCTAATTTGACAAATTGGACCTTAATTGGGCACTAATTCATCAAATTGGACACTAATTCATCTAATTGGATCTTTATTGGGCACTAATTCATCGAATTGTACCTTAATTGGGCACTAATTCATCAAATTGGGTACCAATTAATCTAATTGGACCTTTAATGGGCACTAATTCATCATATTGTGCACTAATTCATCTAATTGGACCTTAATTGGGCACTAAGTCATCAAATTGTACCATAATTGTGCATTGATTCATCAAATTGGGCACTAATTTTTCTAATTGGACCATAATTGGGCCCTAATTTAACGAATTGGACCTTGATTAGACACTAATTAATCAAATTGGGCACCAATTCATCTAATTGGACCTTTAATGGGCACTAATTCATCAAATTAGACCTTAATTGGACACTAATTCATCAAATTTGGCGCTAATTCATCTAATTTGACCTTTATTGGGTACTAATTCATCAAATTGGACCATAATTGTGCACTAATTCATCAAATTGGGCACTAATTCATTTAATTGGATCTTTATTGGGCACTAATTCATCAAATTGTACCTTAATTGTGTACTAATTCATCAAATTGGACACTAATTCATCTAATTGGACCTTTATTGGGCACTAATTCATCAAATTAGACCTTAATTGGGCACTAATTCATCAAATTGAGCTCTAATTCATCTAATTGGACAAAAATTAGGCCCTAATTTAACGAATTGGAACTCGATTGGGCACTATTTCATCAAATTGGGCACCAATTCATCTAATTGGACCTTTATTGGGCACTAATTCATCGAATTGTACCTTAATTGGACATTAATTCATCTAATTAGACCTTTAATGGGCACTAATTCATCAAATTAGACCTTAATTGAGCACTAATTCATCAAATTGGGCGCTAATTCATCTTATTGGACCTTTATTGGGTACTAATTCATCAAACTGGACCATAATTGTGCACTAATTCATCAAATTAGACCTTTAATGGGCACTAATCCATCTAATTAGACCTTAATTCGGCACTAATTCGTCAAATTGGGCGCTAATTCATCTAATTGGACCTTTATTGGGCACTAATTCATCGAATTGTACCTTAATTGGGCACTAATTCATCTAATTAGACCTTTAATGGGCACTAATTCATCTAATTAGACCTTAATTGAGCACTAATTCATCAAATTGGGCGCTAATGCATCTAATTGGACCTTTATTGGGTACTAATTCATCATATTGGACCATAATTGTGCACTAATTCATCAAATTGGGCACTAATTCATCTAATTGGACCATAATTTGGGTAATTTAATTAATCAAATTGGACCATAATTGTGCACTAATTCATCAAATTAGGCACTAATTCATCTAATTGGATCTTTATTGGGCACTAATTCATCGAATTGTACCTTAATTGGGCACTAATTCATCAAATTGGGCACCAATTAATCTAATTGGACCTTTATTGGGCACTAACTCATGTAATTGGACCTTTAATGGGCACTAATTCATCAAATTAGACCTTAATTGAGCACTAATTCATCAAATTGGGCACTAATTCATCTAATTGGACCTTTATTGGATACTAATTCATCAAATTAGACCTTAATTGAGCACTAATTCATCAAATTGGGCGCTAATTCATCTAATTGGACCTTTATTGGGTGCTAATTTATCAAATTGGACCATAATTGTGCACTAATTCATCAAATTGGGGTCTAATTCATCTAATTGGACCATAATTGGGCCCTAATTTAACCAATTGGACCTTGATTAGGCACTAATTCATCAAGTTGGGCACCAATTCATTTAATTGGACCTTTATTGGGCACTAATTCATATAATTGGACCTTTATTGGGCACTAATTCATCGAATTGTACCTTAATTGGGCACTAATTCATCAAATGGGGCGCTAATTCATCTAATTGGAATTTTATTGGGTACTAATTCATCAATTTTGACCATAATTGTGCACTAATACATCAAATTGGGCACTAATTCATCTAATTGAATCTTTATTAGGCACTAATTCATCGAATTGTACCTTAATTGGGCACTAATTCAGCAAATTGGGCATCAATTCATCTAATTGGACCTGTATTGGGTATTAATTGATCAAATTAGACCTTAATTTGGCACTAATTCATCTAATTGGACCTTTATTGAGCATTAATTCATCAAATTGGACCATAATTGTGCATTAATTCATCAAATTGGGCACTAATTTTTCTAATTGTACCATAATTGGGCCCTAATTTAACGAATTGGACCTTGATTAGACTCTAATTAATCAAATTGGGCACCAATTCATCTAATTGGACCATTAATGGGCACTAATTCATCAAATTAGACCTTAATTGGGCACTAATTCATCAAATTGGGCACTAATTCATCTAATTGGACCTTTATTGGGTACTAATTAATCAAATTGGACCATAATTGTGCACTAATTCATCAAATTAGGCACTAATTCATCTAATTGGATCTTTATTGGGCACTAATTCATCAAATTAGACCTTAATTGGGCACTAATTCATCAAATTGGGCGCTAATTCATCTAATTGGACCTTTATTGGGTACTTATTGATCAAATTAGACGTTAATTTGGCACTAATTCATTAAATTGGGCACTAATTCATCTAATTAGACCATAATTTGGCCCTAATTTAACAAATTGGACCTTAATTGGGCACTAATTCATCAAATTGGACACTAATTCATCTAATTAGATCTTTATTAGCCACTAATTAATCGAATTGTACCTTAATTGGGCACTAATTCATCAAATTGGGCACCAATTAATCTAATTGGACCTTTAATGGGCACTAATTCATCATATTGTGCACTAATTCATCTAATTGGACCTTAATTGGGCACTAAGTCATCAAATTGGACCATAATTGTGCATTGATTCATCAAATTGGGCACTAATTTTTCTAATTGGACCATAATTGGGCCCTAATTTAACGAATTGGACCTTGATTAGACACTAATTAATCAAATTGGGCACTAATTCATCTAATTAGACCTTTAATGGGCACTAATTCATCAAATTAGATCTTAATTGGACACTAATTCATCAAATTTGGCGCTAACTCATCTAATTGGACCTTTATTGGGTACTAATTAATCAAATTGAACCATAATTGTGCACTAATTCATCAAATTAGGCACTAATTCATCTAATTGGATCTTTATTGGGCACTAATTCATCAAATTGTACCTTAATTGTGTACTAATTCATCAAATTAGACACTAATTCATCTAATTGGACCTTTATTGGGCACTAATTCATCAAATTAGACCTTAATTGGGCACTAATTCATCAAATTGAGCTCTAATTCATCTAATTGGACAAAAATTAGGCCCTAATTTAACGAATTGGAACTCGATTGGGCACTATTTCATCAAATTGGGCACCAATTCATCTAATTGGACCTTTATTGGGCACTAATTCATCGAATTGTACCTTAATTGGACATTAATTCATCTAATTAGACCTTTAATGGGCACTAATTCATCAAATTAGACCTTAATTGAGCACTAATTCATCAAATTGGGCGCTAATTCATCTTATTGGACCTTTATTGGGTACTAATTCATCAAACTGGACCATAATTGTGCACTAATTCATCAAATTAGACCTTTAATGGGCACTAATCCATCTAATTAGACCTTAATTCGGCACTAATTCGTCAAATTGGGCGCTAATTCATCTAATTGGACCTTTATTGGGCACTAATTCATCGAATTGTACCTTAATTGGGCACTAATTCATCTAATTAGACCTTTAATGGGCACTAATTCATCTAATTAGACCTTAATTGAGCACTAATTCATCAAATTGGGCGCTAATGCATCTAATTGGACCTTTATTGGGTACTAATTCATCATATTGGACCATAATTGTGCACTAATTCATCAAATTGGGCACTAATTAATGATCATAATTTGGCCATAATTTAACGAATTGGACCTTAATTGGGCACTAATTCATCAAATTAGGTACTAATTCATCTAATTGGATCTTTATTGGGCAATAATTCATCGAATTGTACCTTAATTGGGCACTAATTCATCAAATTGGGCACCAGTTAATCAAATTGGACCTTTATTGGGCACTAACTCATGTAATTGGACCTTTAATGGGCACTAATTCATCAAATTAGACCTTAATTGAGCACTAATTCATCAAATTGGACACTAATTCATCTAATTGGACCTTTATTGGATACTAATTCATCAAATTAGACCTTAATTGAGCACTAATTCATCAAATTGGGCGCTAATTCATCTAATTGGACCTTTATTGGGTGCTAATTTATCAAATTGGACCATAATTGTGCACTAATTCATCAAATTGGGGTCTAATTCATCTAATTGGACCATAATTGGGCCCTAATTTAACCAATTGGACCTTGATTAGGCACTAATTCATCAAGTTGGGCACCAATTCATTTAATTGGACCTTTATTGGGCACTAATTCATATAATTGGACCTTTATTGGGCACTAATTCATCGAATTGTACCTTAATTGGGCACTAATTCATCAAATGGGGCGCTAATTCATCTAATTGGAATTTTATTGGGTACTAATTCATCAATTTTGACCATAATTGTGCACTAATACATCAAATTGGGAACTAATTCATCTAATTGAATCTTTATTAGGCACTAATTCATCGAATTGTACCTTAATTGGGCAGTAATTCAGCAAATTGGGCATCAATTCATCTAATTGGACCTGTATTGGGTATTAATTGATCAAATTAGACCTTAATTTGGCACTAATTCATCAAATTGGGCGCTAATTCATCTAATTGGACCTTTATTGAGCATTAATTCATCAAATTGGACCATAATTGTGCATTAATTCATCAAATTGGGCACTAATTTTTCTAATTGTACCATATTTGGGCCCTAATTTAACGAATTGGACCTTGATTAGACTCAAATTAATCAAATTGGGCACCAATTCATCTAATTGGACCATTAATGGGCACTAATTCATGAAATTAGACCTTAATTGGGCACTAATTCATCAAATTGGGCACTAATTCATCTAATTGGACCTTTATTGGGTACTAATTTATCAAATTGGACCATAATTGTGCATTAATTCATCAAATTAGGCACTAATTCATCTAATTGGATCTTTATTGGGCACTAATTCATCAAATTAGACCTTAATTGGGCACTAATTCGTCAAATTGGGTGCTAATTCATCTAATTGGACCTTTATTGGGTACTAATTGATCAAATTAGACCTTAATTTGGCACTAATTCATCAAATTGGGCACTAATTCATCTAATTAGACCATAATTTGGCCCTAATTTGACAAATTGGACCTTAATTGGGCACTAATTCATCAAATTGGACACTAATTCATCTAATTGGATCTTTATTGGGCACTAATTCATCGAATTGTACCTTAATTGGGCACTAATTCATCAAATTGGGTACCAATTAATCTAATTGGACCTTTAATGGGCACTAATTCATCATATTGTGCACTAATTCATCTAATTGGACCTTAATTGGGCACTAAGTCATCAAATTGTACCATAATTGTGCATTGATTCATCAAATTGGGCACTAATTTTTCTAATTGGACCATAATTGGGCCCTAATTTAACGAATTGGACCTTGATTAGACACTAATTAATCAAATTGGGCACCAATTCATCTAATTGGACCTTTAATGGGCACTAATTCATCAAATTAGACCTTAATTGGACACTAATTCATCAAATTTGGCGCTAATTCATCTAATTTGACCTTTATTGGGTACTAATTCATCAAATTGGACCATAATTGTGCACTAATTCATCAAATTGGGCACTAATTCATTTAATTGGATCTTTATTGGGCACTAATTCATCAAATTGTACCTTAATTGTGTACTAATTCATCAAATTGGACACTAATTCATCTAATTGGACCTTTATTGGGCACTAATTCATCAAATTAAACCTTAATTGGGCACTAATTCATCAAATTGGGTACTAATTCATCTAATAGGATCTTTATTGGGCAATAATTCATCGAATTGTACCTTAATTGGGCACTAATTCATCAAATTGGGCACCAGTTAATCTAATTGGACCTTTATTGGGCACTAACTCATGTAATTGGACCTTTAATGGGCACTGATTCATCAAATTGTACCTTAATTGGGCACTAATTCATCAAATTGGGCACTAATTCATCTAATTGGACCTTTATTGGACACTAATTCATCAAATTAGACCTTAATTGAGCACTAATTCATCAAATTGGGCGCTAATTCATCTAATTGGACCTTTATTGGGTGTTAATTTATCAAATTGGACCATAATTGTGCACTAATTCATCAAATTGGGGTCTAATTCATCTAATTGGACCATAATTGGGCCCTAATTTAACCAATTGGACCTTGATTAGGCACTAATTCATCAAGTTGGGCACCAATTCATTTAATTGGACCTTTATTGGGCACTAATTCATATAATTGGACCTTTATTGGGCACTAATTCATCGAATTGTACCTTAATTAGGCACTAATTCATCAAATGGGGCGCTAATTCATCTAATTGGAATTTTATTGGGTACTAATTCATCAATTTGGACCATAATTGTGCACTAATACATCAAATTGGGCACTAATTCATCTAATTGAATCTTTATTAGGCACTAATTCATCGAATTGTACCTTAATTGGGCACTAATTCAGCAAATTGGGCATCAATTCATCTAATTGGACCTGTATTGGGTACTAATTGATCAAATTAGACCTTAATTTGGCACTAATTCATCAAATTGGGCGCTAATTCATCTAATTGGACCTTTATTGAGCATTAATTCATCAAATTGGACCATAATTGTGCATTAATTCATCAAATTGGGCACTAATTTTTCTAATTGTACCATAATTGGGCCCTAATTTAACGAATTGGACCTTGATTAGACTCTAATTAATCAAATTGGGCACCAATTCATCTAATTGGACCATTAATGGGCACTAATTCATCAAATTAGACCTTAATTGGGCACTAATTCATCAAATTGGGCGCTAACTCATCTAATTAGACCTTTATTGGGTACTAATTAATCAAATTGGACCATAATTGTGCACTAATTCATCAAATTAGGCACTAATTCATCTAATTGGATCTTTATTGGGCACTAATTCATCAAATTAGACCTTAATTGAGCACTAATTCATCAAATTGGATGCTAATTCATCTAATTGGACCTTTATTGGGTACCAATTGATCAAATTAGACCTTAATTTGGCACTAATTTATCAAATTGGGCACTAATTCATCTAATTAGACCATAATTTGGCCCTAATTTGACGAATTGGACCTTAATTGGGCACTAATTCATCAAATTGGACATTAATTCATCTAATTGGATCTTTATTCGGCACTAATTCATCGAATTGTATCTTAATTGGGCACTAATTCATCAAATTGGGCACCAATTAATCTAATTGGACCTTTAATGGGCACTAATTCATCATATTGTGCACTAATTCATCTAATTGGACCTTAATTGGGCACTAAGTCATCAAATTGGACCATAATTGTGTATTGATTCATCAAATTGGGCACTAATTTTTCTAATTGGACCATAATTGGGCCCTAATTTAACGAATTGGACCTTGATTAGACACTAATTAATCAAATTGGGAACCAATTCATCTAATTAGACCTTTAATGGGCACTAATTCATCAAATTAGATCTTAATTGGACACTAATTCATCAAATTTGGCGCTAATTCATCTAATTTGACCTTTATTGGGTACTAATTCATCAAATTGGACCATTATTATGCACTAATTCATCAAATTGGGCACTAATTCATTTAATTGGATCTTTATTGGGCACTAATTAATCAAATTGTACCTTAATTGTGTACTAATTCATCAAATTGGACCTTAATTGGGCACTAATTCATCAAATTGAGCTCTAATTCATCTAATTGGACCAAAATTAGGCCCTAATTTAACGAATTGGAACTCGATTGGGCACTATTTCATCAAATTGGGCACCAATTCATCTAATTGGACCTTTATTGGGCACTAATTCATCGAATTGTACCTTAATTGGACATTAATTCATCTAATTAGACCTTTAATGGGCACTAATTCATCAAATTAGACCTTAATTGAGCACTAATTCATCAAATTGGGCGCTAATTCATCTTATTGGACCTTTATTGGGTACTAATTCATCAAACTGGACCATAATTGTGCACTAATTCATCAAATTAGACCTTTAATGGGCACTAATCCATCTAATTAGACCTTAATTCGGCACTAATTCGTCAAATTGGGCGCTAATTCATCTAATTGGACCTTTATTGGGCACTAATTCATCAAATTGTACCTTAATTGGGCACTAATTCATCTAATTAGACCTTTAATGGGCACTAATTCATCTAATTAGACCTTAATTGAGCACTAATTCATGAAATTGGGCGCTAATGCATCTAATTGGACCTTTATTGGGTACTAATTCATCATATTGGACCATAATTGTGCACTAATTCATCAAATTGGGCACTAATTAATGATCATAATTTGGCCATAATTTAACGAATTGGACCTTAATTGGGCACTAATTCATCAAATTGGGTACTAATTCATCTAATTGGATCTTTATTGGGCAATAATTCATCGAATTGTACCTTAATTGGGCACTAATTCATCAAATTGGGCACCAGTTAATCTAATTGGACCTTTATTGGGCACTAACTCATGTAATTGGACCTTTAATGGGCACTAATTCATCAAATTAGACCTTAATTGAGCACTAATTCATCAAATTGGACACTAATTCATCTAATTGGACCTTTATTGGATACTAATTCATCAAATTAGACCTTAATTGAGCACTAATTCATCAAATTGGGCGCTAATTCACCTAATTGGACCTTTATTGGGTGCTAATTTATCAAATTGGACCATAATTGTGCACTAATTCATCAAATTGGGGTCTAATTCATCTAATTGGACCATAATTGGGCCCTAATTTAACCAATTGGACCTTGATTAGGCACTAATTCATCAAGTTGGGCACCAATTCATTTAAATGGACCTTTATTGGGCACTAATTCATATAATTGGACCTTTATTGGGCACTAATTCATCGAATTGTACCTTAATTGGGCACTAATTCATCAAATGGGTCGCTAATTCATCTAATTGGAATTTTATTGGGTACTAATTCATCAATTTTGACCATAATTGTGCACTATTACATCAAATTGGGCACTAATTCATCTAATTGAATCTTTATTAGGCACTAATTCATCGAATTGTACCTTAATTGGGCACTAATTCAGCAAATTGGGCATCAATTCATCTAATTGGACCTGTATTGGGTATTTATTGATCAAATTAGACCTTAATTTGGCACTAATTCATCAAATTGGGCGCTAATTCATCTAATTGGACCTTTATTGAGCATTAATTCATCAAATTGGACCATAATTGTGCATTAATTCATCAAATTGGGCACTAATTTTTCTAATTGTACCATAATTGGGCCCTAATTTAACGAATTGGACCTTGATTAGACTCTAATTAATCAAATTGGGCACCAATTCATCTAATTGGACCATTAATGGGCACTAATTCTTCAAATTAGACCTTAATTGGGCACTAATTCATCAAATTGGGCACTAATTCATCTAATTGGACCTTTATTGGGTACTAATTTATCAAATTGGACCATAATTGTGCATTAATTCATCAAATTAGGCACTAATTCATCTAATTGGATCTTTATTGGGCACTAATTCATCAAATTAGACCTTAATTGGGCACTAATTCGTCAAATTGGGTGCTAATTCATCTAATTGGACCTTTATTGGGTACTAATTGATCAAATTAGACCTTAATTTGGCACTAATTCATCAAATTGGGCACTAATTCATCTAATTAGACCATAATTTGGCCCTAATTTGACAATTGGACCTTAATTGGGCACTAATTCATCAAATTGGACACTAATTCATCTAATTGGATCTTTATTGGGCACTAATTCATCGAATTGTACCTTAATTGGGCACTAATTCATCAAATTGGGCACCAATTCATCTAATTGGACCTTTAATGGGCACTAATTCATCAAATTAGACCTTAATTGGACACTAATTCATCAAATTTGGCGCTAATTCATCTAATTTGACCTTTATTGGGTACTAATTCATCAAATTGGACCATAATTGTGCACTAATTCATCAAATTGGGCACTAATTCATTTAATTGGATCTTTATTGGGCACTAATTCATCAAATTGTACCTTAATTGTGTACTAATTCATCAAATTGGACACTAATTCATCTAATTGGACCTTTATTGGGCACTAATTCATCAAATTAAACCTTAATTGGGCACTAATTCATCAAATTGGGTACTAATTCATCTAATAGGATCTTTATTGGGCAATAATTCATCGAATTGTACCTTAATTGGGCACTAATTCATCAAATTGGGCACCAGTTAATCTAATTGGACCTTTATTGGGCACTAACTCATGTAATTGGACCTTTAATGGGAACTGATTCATCAAATTGTACCTTAATTGGGCACTAATTCATCAAATTGGGCACTAATTCATCTAATTGGACCTTTATTGGACACTAATTCATAAAATTAGACCTTAATTGAGCACTAATTCATCAAATTGGGCGCTAATTCATCTAATTGGACCTTTATTGGGTGCTAATTTATCAAATTGGACCATAATTGTGCACTAATTCATCAAATTGGGGTCTAATTCATCTAATTGGACCATAATTGGGCCCTAATTTAACCAATTGGACCTTGATTAGGCACTAATTCATCAAGTTGGGCACCAATTCATTTAATTGGACCTTTATTGGGCACTAATTCATTTAATTGGACCTTTATTGGGCACTAATTCATCGAATTGTACCTTAATTAGGCACTAATTCATCAAATGGGGCGCTAATTCATCTAATTGGAATTTTATTGGGTACTAATTCATCAATTTGGACCATAATTGTGCACTAATACATCAAATTGGGCACTAATTCATCTAATTGAATCTTTATTAGGCACTAATTCATCGAATTGTACCTTAATTGGGCACTAATTCATCAAATTGGGCGCTAATTCATCTAATTGGACCTTTATTGGGTACTAATTGATCAAATTAGACCTTAATTTGGCACTAATTCATCAAATTGGGCGCTAATTCATCTAATTGGACCTTTATTGAGCATTAATTCATCAAATTGGACCATAATTGTGCATTAATTCATCAAATTGGGCACTAATTTTTCTAATTGTACCATAATTGGGCCCTAATTTAACGAATTGGACCTTGATTAGACTCTAATTAATCAAATTGGGCACCAATTCATCTAATTGGACCATTAATGGGCACTAATTCATCAAATTAGACCTTAATTGGGCACTAATTCATCAAATTGGGCGCTAACTCATCTAATTAGACCTTTATTGGGTACTAATTAATCAAATTGGACCATAATTGTGCACTAATTCATCAAATTAGGCACTAATTCATCTAATTGGATCTTTATTGGGCACTAATTCATCAAATTAGACCTTAATTGGGCACTAATTCGTCAAATTGGGTGCTAATTCATCTAATTGGACCTTTATTGGGTACTAATTGATCAAATTAGACCTTAATTTGGCACTAATTCATCAAATTGGGCACTAATTCATCTAATTAGACCATAATTTGGCCCTAATTTAACGAATTGGACCTTAATTGGGCACTAATTCATCAAATTGGACACTAATTCATCTAATTGGATCTTTATTGGGCACTAATTCATCGAATTGTACCTTAATTGGGCACTAATTCATCAAATTGGGCACCAATTAATCTAATTGGACCTTTAATGGGCACTAATTCATCATATTGTGCACTAATTCATCTAATTGGACCTTAATTGGGCACTAAGTCATCAAATTGGACCATAATTGTGCATTGATTCATCAAATTGGGCACTAATTTTTCTAATTGGACCATAATTGGGCCCTAATTTAACGAATTGAAACTTGATTAGACACTAATTAATCAAATTGGGCACCAATTCATCTAATTGGACCTTTAATGGGCACTAATTCATCAAATTAGACCTTAATTGGACACTAATTCATCAAATTTGGCGCTAATTCATCTAATTTGACCTTTATTGGGTACTAATTCATCAAATTGGACCATAATTGTGCACTAATTCATCAAATTGAGCACTAATTCATTTAATTGGATCATTATTGGGCACTAATTCATCAAATTATACCTTAATTGTGTACTAATTCATCAAATTGGACACTAATTCATCTAATAAGACCTTTATTGGGCACTAATTCATCAAATTAGACCTTAATTGGGCACTAATTCATCAAATTAGACCTTAATTGAGCACTAATTCATCAAATTGGGTGCTAATTCATCTTATTGGACCTTTATTGGGTACTAATTCATCAAATTGGACCATAATTGTGCACTAATTCATCAAATTAGACCTTTAATGGGCACTAATCCATCTAATTAGACCTTAATTCGGCACTAATTCGTCAAATTGGGCGCCAATTCATCTAATTGGACCTTTATTGGGCACTAATTCATCGAATTGTACCTTAATTGGGCACTAATTCATCTAATTAGACCTTTAATGGGCACTAATTCATCTAATTAGACCTTAATTGAGCACTAATTCATCAAATTGGGCGCTAATGCATCTAATTGGACCTTTATTGGGTACTAATTCATCATATTGGACCATAATTGTGCACTAATTCATCAAATTGGGCACTAATTCATCTAATTAGATCATAATTTGGCCCTAATTTAACGAATTGGACCTTAATTGGGCACTAATTCATCAAATTGGGTACTAATTCATCTAATTGGATCTTTATTGGGCAATAATTCATCGAATTGTACCTTAATTGGGCACTAATTCATCAAATTGGGAACCAATTAATCTAATTGGACCTTTTTATGGGCACTAACTCATGTAATTGGACCTTTAATGGGCACTAATTCATCAAATTAGACCTTAATTGAGCACTAATTCAACAAATTGGACACTAATTCATCAAATTGGACCTTTATTGGTACTAATTCATCAAATTGGACCATAATTGTGCACTAATTCATCAAATTGGGCACTAATTCATCAAATTAGACCTTAATTGGGCCATAATTTATCGAATTGGACCTTGATTAGGCACTAATTCATCAAATTAGGCACCAATTCATCTAATTTGACCTTTAATGGGCACTAATTCATCAAATTAGACCTTAATTGGACACTAGTTCATCAAATTGGGCGCTAATTCATCTAATTTGACCTTTATTGGGTACTAATTCATCAAATTGGACCATAATTGTGCACTAATTCATCAAATTGGGCACTAATTCATTTAATTGGATCTTTATTGGGCACTAATTCATCAAATTGTACCTTAATTGGGCACTAATTCATCAAATTGGACACTAATTCATCTAATTGGACATTTATTGGGCACTAATTAATTAAATTAGACCTTAATTGGGCACTAATTCATCAAATGGAGCGCTAATTCATCTAATTGGACCAAAATTTGGCATTAATTTAATGAATCGGACCATGATAGTGCACTATTTCATCAAATTGGGCACCAATTCATCTAATTGGACCTTTATTGGGCACTAATTCATCGAATTGTACCTTAATTGGGCACTAATTCATCAAATTGGGCACTAATTTATCTAATTAGACCTTTAATGGGCACTAATTCATCAAATTAGACCTTAATTGAGCACTAATTCATCAAATTGGAGGCTAATTCATCTAATTGGACCTTTATTGGGTACTAATTCATCAAATTGGACCATAATTGTGCACTAATTTATCAAATTGGGAACTAATTCATCTAATTGTACCATAATTGGGCTATAATTTAACGAATTGGTCCTTAATTGGGCACTAATTCATCAAATTGGGCACTAATTCATCTAATTCGATCTTTATTGGGCACTAATTCATCGAATTGTATCTTAATTGGGCAGTAATTCATCAAATTGGGCACTATATCATTTCATTGGACCTTTATTGGTCACTAATTCATTAAATTAGACTTTAATTGGGCACTAATTCATCAAATTGCGCACTAATTCATCTAATTAGACCTTTAATGGGCACTAATTCATCAAATTAGACCTTAATTGAGCACTAATTCATCAAATTGGAGGCTAATTCATCTAATTGGACCTTTATTGGGTACTAATTCATCATATTAGACCATAATTATGCACTAATTCATCAAATTGGGAACTAATTCATCTAATTGGACCTTTATTGGGTACTAATTCATCTAATTAGACCTTTAATGTGCATTAATTCATCAAATTAGACCTTTATTGGGCACCAATTCATCAAATTGGGTGCTAATTCATCTAATTGGACCTTTATTGGGTACTAATTCATCAAATTGGACCATAATTGTGCACTAATTCATCAAATTGAGCACTAATTCATCTAATTGGATCTTTATTGGGCACTAATTCATCGAATTGTACCTTAATTGGGCAATAATTCATCAAATTGGGTGCTAATTCATCTAATTGGACCTTTATTGGGTACTAATTCATCAATTTGGACCATAATTGTGCACTAATTCATCAAATTGGACACTAATTCATCTAATTGGATCTTTATTCGGCACTAATTCATCGAATTGTACCTTAATTGGGCACTAATTCATCAAATTGGGCCCTAATTCATTTAAATGAACCTTTATTGGGAACTAATTCATCAAATTGGACCATAATTGTGCATTAATTCATCAAATTGTGCACAAATTCATCTAATTGGACCATAATTGGACCCTAATTTAACAAATTGGACCTTAATTGGGCACTAATTCATCAAATTGTGCACTAATTCATCTAATTGGATGGGCACTAATTATCGAATTGTACCTTAATTGGGCACTAATACATCTAAGTGGACATTTATTGGGCACTAATTCTTCAAATTAGACCTTAATTGGGCACTAATTCATCAAATTGGGCGCTAATTCATCTAATTGGACCTTTATTGGGTACTAATGTGTCAAATTAGACCTTAATTAGGCACTAATTCATCAAATTGGGCGCTAATTCATCTAATTGGACATTTATTGGGCATTAATTCATCAAATTAGGCACTAATTCATCTAATTGGAACTTTATTGGGCACTAATTCATCAAATTAGACCTTAATTGGGCACTAATTCGTCAAATTGGGTGCTAATTCATCTAATTGGACCTTTATTGGGTACTAATTGATCAAATTAGACCTTAATTTGGCACTAATTCATCAAATTGGGCACTAATTCATCTAATTAGACCATAATTTGGCCCTAATTTGACAAATTGGACCTTAATTGGACACTAATTCATCAAATTGGACACTAATTCATCTAATTGGATCTTTATTGGGCACTAATTCATCGAATTGTACCTTAATTGGGCACTAATTAATCAAATTGGGCACCAATTCATCTAATTGGACCTTTAATGGGCACTATTTCATCAAATTAGACCTTAATTGGACACTAATTCATCAAATTTGGCGCTAATTCATCTAATTTGACCTTTATTGGGTACTAATTCATCAAATTGGACCATAATTGTGCACTAATTCATCAAATTGGGCACTAATTCATTTAATTGGAACTTTATTGGGCACTAATTCATCAAATTGTACCTTAATTGTGTACTAATTCATCAAATTGGACACTAATTCATCTAATTGGACCTTTATTGGGCACTAATTCATCAAATTAGACCTTAATTGGGCACTAATTCATCAAATTGGGTACTAATTCATCTAATAGGATCTTTATTGGGCAATAATTCATCGAATTGTACCTTAATTGGGCACTAATTCATCAAATTGGGCACCAGTTAATATAATTGGACCTTTATTGGGCACTAACTCATGTAATTGGACCTTTAATGGGAAATGATTCATCAAATTGTACCTTAATTGGGCACTAATTCATCAAATTGGGCACTAATTCATCTAATTGGACCTTTATTGGACACTAATTCATCAAATTAGACCTTAATTGAGCACTAATTCATCAAATTGGGCGCTAATTCATCTAATTGGACCTTTATTGGGTGCTAATTTATCAAATTGGACCATAATTGTGCACTAATTCATCAAATTGGGGTCTAATTCATCTAATTGGACCATAATTGGGCCCTAATTTAACCAATTGGACCTTGATTAGGCACTAATTCATCAAGTTGGGCACCAATTCATTTAATTGGACCTTTATTGGGCACTAATTCATCTAATTGGACCTTTATTGGGCACTAATTCATCGAATTGTACCTTAATTAGGCACTAATTCATCAAATGGGGCGCTAATTCATCTAATTGGAATTTTATTGGGTACTAATTCATCAATTTGGACCATAATTGTGCACTAATACATCAAATTGGGCACTAATTCATCTAATTGAATCTTTATTAGGCACTAATTCATCGAATTGTACCTTAATTGGGCACTAATTCAGCAAATTGGGCATCAATTCATCTAATTGGACCTGTATTGGGTACTAATTGATCAAATTAGACCTTAATTTGGCACTAATTCATCAAATTGTGCGCTAATTCATCTAATTGGACCTTTATTGAGCATTAATTCATCAAATTGGACCATAATTGTGCATTAATTCATCAAATTGGGCACTAATTTTTCTAATTGTACCATAATTGGGCCCTAATTTAACGAATTGGACCTTGATTAGACTCTAATTAATCAAATTGGGCACCAATTCATCTAATTGGACCATTAATGGGCACTAATTCATCAAATTAGACCTTAATTGGGCACTAATTCATCAAATTGGGCGCTAACTCATCTAATTGGACCTTTATTGGGTACTAATTAATCAAATTGGACCATAATTGTGCACTAATTCATCAAATTAGGCACTAATTCATCTAATTGGATCTTTATTGGGCACTAATTCATCAAATTAGACCTTAATTGGGCACTAATTCGTCAAATTGGGTGCTAATTCATCTAATTGGACCTTTATTGGGTACTAATTGATCAAATTAGACCTTAATTTGGCACTAATTCATCAAATTGGGCACTAATTCATCTAATTAGACCATAATTTGGCCCTAATTTGACGAATTGGACCTTAATTGGGCACTAATTCATCAAATTGGACACTAATTCATCTAATTGGATCTTTAGTGGGCACTAATTCATCGAATTGTACCTTAATTGGGCACTAATTCATCAAATTGGGCACCAATTAATCTAATTGGACCTTTAATGGGCACTAATTCATCATATTGTGCACTAATTCATCTAATTGGACCTTAATTGGGCACTAAGTCATCAAATTGGACCATAATTGTGCATTGATTCATCAAATTGGGCACTAATTTTTCTAATTGGACCATAATTGGGCCCTAATTTAACGAATTGAAACTTGATTAGACACTAATTAATCAAATTGGGCACCAATTCATCTAATTGGACCTTTAATGGGCACTAATTCATCAAATTAGACCTTAATTGGACACTAATTCATCAAATTTGGCGCTAATTCATCTAATTTGACCTTTATTGGGTACTAATTCATCAAATTGGACCATAATTGTGCACTAATTCATCAAATTGAGCAATAATTCATTTAATTGGATCATTATTGGGCACTAATTCATCAAATTGTACCTTAACTGTGTACTAATTCATCAAATTGGACACTAATTCATCTAATTGGACCTTTATTGGGCACTAATTCATCAAATTAGACCTTAATTGGGCACTAATTCATCAAATTAGACCTTAATTGAGCACTAATTCATCAAATTGGGTGCTAATTCATCTTATTGGACCTTTATTGGGTACTAATTCATCAAATTGGACCATAATTGTGCACTAATTCATCAAATTAGACCTTTAATGGGCACTAATCCATCTAATTAGACCTTAATTCGGCACTAATTCGTCAAATTGGGCGCCAATTCATCTAATAAGACGTTTATTGGGCACTAATTCATCGAATTGTACCTTAATTGGGCACTAATTCATCTAATTAGACCTTTAATGGGCACTAATTCATCTAATTAGACCTTAATTGAGCACTAATTCATCAAATTGGGCGCTAATGCATCTAATTGGACCTTTATTGGGTACTAATTCATCATATTGGACCATAATTGTGCACTAATTCATCAAATTGGGCACTAATTCATCTAATTAGATCATAATTTGGCCCTAATTTAACGAATTGGACCTTAATTGGGCACTAATTCATCAAATTGGGTACTAATTCATCTAATTGGATCTTTATTGGGCAATAATTCATCGAATTGTACCTTAATTGGGCACTAATTCATCAAATTGGGCACCAATTAATCTAATTGGACCTTTTTATGGGCACTAACTCATGTAATTGGACCTTTAATGGGCACTAATTCATCAAATTAGACCTTAATTGAGCACCAATTCATCAAATTGGACACTAATTCATCAAATTGGACACTAATTCATCAAATTGGACCTTTATTGGGTACTAATTCATCGAATTGGACCATAATTGTGCACTAATTCATCAAATTGGGCACTAATTCATTTAATTGGATCTTTATTGGGCACTAATTCATCAAATTGTACCTTAATTGGGCACTAATTCATCAAATTGGGTACTAATTCATCTAATTGGATCTTTATTGGGCAATAATTCATCGAATTGTACCTTAATTGGGCACTAATTCATCAAATTGGGCACCAATTAATCTAATTGGACCTTTTTATGGGCACTAACTCATGTAATTGGACCTTTAATGGGCACTAATTCATCAAATTAGACCTTAATTGAGCACTAATTCATCAAATTGGACACTAATTCATCAAATTGGACCTTTATTGGGTACTAATTCATCAAATTGGACCATAATTGTGCACTAATTCATCAAATTGGGCACTAATTCATCAAATTAGACCTTAATTGGGCCATAATATATCGAATTGGACCTTGATTAGGCACTAATTCATCAAATTAGGCACCAATTCATCTAATTTGACCTTTAATGGGCATTAATTCATCAAATTAGACCTTAATTGGACACTAGTTCATCAAATTGGGCGCTAATTCATCTAATTTGACCTTTATTGGGTACTAATTCATCAAATTGGACCATAATTGTGCACTAATTCATCAAATTGGGCACTAATTCATTTAATTGGATCTTTATTGGGCATTAATTCATCAAATTGTACCTTAATTGGGCACTAATTCATCAAATTGGACACTAATTCATCTAATTGGACATTTATTGGGCACTAATTAATTAAATTAGACCTTAATTGGGCACTAATTCATCAAATGGAGCGCTAATTCATCTAATTGGACCAAAATTGGGCATTAATTTAATGAATTGGACCTTGATAGTGCACTATTTCATCAAATTGGGCACCAATTCATCTAATTGGACCTTTATTGGGCACTAATTCATCGAATTGTACCTTAATTGGGCACTAATTCATCAAATTGGGCACTAATTTATCTAATTAGACCTTTAATGGGCACTAATTCATCAAATTAGACCTTAATTGAGCACTAATTCATCAAATTGGAGGCTAATTCATCTAATTGGACCTTTATTGGGTACTAATTCATCAAATTGGACCATAATTGTGCACTAATTGATCGAATTGAGAACTAATTCATCTAATTGTACCATAATTGGGCTATAATTTAACGAATTGGTCCTTAATTGGGCACTAATTCATCAAATTGGGCACTAATTCATCTAATTCGATCTTTATTGGGCACTAATTCATCGAATTGTATCTTAATTGGGCAGTAATTCATTAAATTGGGCACTATATCATTTCATTGGACCTTTATTGGTCACTAATTCATCAAATTAGACTTTAATTGGGCACTAATTCATCAAATTGCGCACTAATTCATCTAATTAGACCTTTAATGGGCACTAATTCATCAAATTAGACCTTAATTGAGCACTAATTCATCAAATTGGAGGCTAATTCATCTAATTGAACCTTTATTGGGTACTAATTCATCATATTGGACCATAATTATGCACTAATTCATCAAATTGGGAACTAATTCATCTAATTGGACCTTTATTGGGTACTAATTCATCTAATTAGACCTTTAATGTGCATTAATTCATCAAATTAGACCTTTATTGGGCACCAATTCATCAAATTGGGTGCTAATTCATCTAATTGGACCTTTATTGGGTACTAATTCATCAAATTGGACCATAATTGTGCACTAATTCATCAAATTGAGCACTAATTCATCTAATTGGATCTTTATTGGGCACTAATTCATCGAATTGTACCTTAATTGGGCAATAATTCATCAAATTGGGTGCTAATTCATCTAATTGGACCTTTATTGGGTACTAATTCATCAAATTGGACCATAATTGTGCACTAATTCATCAAATTGGACACTAATTCATCTAATTGGATCTTTATTCGGCACTAATTCATCGAATTGTACCTTAATTGGGCACTAATTCATCAAATTGGGCCCTAATTCATTTAAATGAACCTTTATTGGGAACTAATTCATCAAATTGGACCATAATTGGGCACTAATTCATCAAATTAGACCTTAATTGAGCACTAATTCATCAAATTGGGTGCTAATTCATCTTATTGGACCTTTATTGGGTACTAATTCATTTAATTGGATCATTATTGGGCACTAATTCATCAAATTGTACCTTAATTGTGTACTAATTCATCAAATTGGACACTAATTCATCTAATTGGACCTTTATTGGGCACTAATTCATCAAATTAGACCTTAATTGGGCACTAATTCATCAAATTAGACCTTAATTGAGCACTAATTCATCAAATTGGGTGCTAATTCATCTTATTGGACCTTTATTGGGTACTAATTCATCAAATTGGACCATAATTGTGCACTAATTCATCAAATTAGACCTTTAATGGGCACTAATCCATCTAATTAGACCTTAATTCGGCACTAATTCGTCAAATTGGGCGCCAATTCATCTAATTGGACGTTTATTGGGCACTAATTCATCGAATTGTACCTTAATTGGGCACTAATTCATCTAATTAGACCTTTAATGGGCACTAATTCATCTAATTAGACCTTAATTGAGCACTAATTCATCAAATTGGGCGCTAATGCATCTAATTGGACCTTTATTGGGTACTAATTCATCATATTGGACCATAATTGTGCACTAATTCATCAAATTGGGCACTAATTCATCTAATTAGATCATAATTTGGCCCTAATTTAACGAATTGGACCTTAATTGGGCACTAATTCATCAAATTGGGTACTAATTCATCTAATTGGATCTTTATTGGGCAATAATTCATCGAATTGTACCTTAATTGGGCACTAATTCATCAAATTGGGCACCAATTAATCTAATTGGACCTTTTTATGGGCACTAACTCATGTAATTGGACCTTTAATGGGCACTAATTCATCAAATTAGACCTTAATTGAGCACCAATTCATCAAATTGGACACTAATTCATCAAATTGGACCTTTATTGGGTACTAATTCATCGAATTGGACCATAATTGTGCACTAATTCATCAAATTGGGCACTAATTCATTTAATTGGATCTTTATTGGGCACTAATTCATCAAATTGTACCTTAATTGGGCACTAATTCATCAAATTGGGTACTAATTCATCTAATTGGATCTTTATTGGGCAATAATTCATCGAATTGTACCTTAATTGGGCACTAATTCATCAAATTGGGCACCAATTAATCTAATTGGACCTTTTTATGGGCACTAACTCATGTAATTGGACCTTTAATGGGCACTAATTCATCAAATTAGACCTTAATTGAGCACTAATTCATCAAATTGGACACTAATTCATCAAATTGGACCTTTATTGGGTACTAATTCATCAAATTGGACCATAATTGTGCACTAATTCATCAAATTGGGCACTAATTCATCAAATTAGACCTTAATTGGGCCATAATTTATCGAATTGGACCTTGATTAGGCACTAATTCATCAAATTAGGCACCAATTCATCTAATTTGACCTTTAATGGGCATTAATTCATCAAATTAGACCTTAATTGGACACTAGTTCATCAAATTGGGCGCTAATTCATCTAATTTGACCTTTATTGGGTACTAATTCATCAAATTGGACCATAATTGTGCACTAATTCATCAAATTGGGCACTAATTCATTTAATTGGATCTTTATTGGGCATTAATTCATCAAATTGTACCTTAATTGGGCACTAATTCATCAAATTGGACACTAATTCATCTAATTGGACATTTATTGGGCACTAATTAATTAAATTAGACCTTAATTGGGCACTAATTCATCAAATGGAGCGCTAATTCATCTAATTGGACCAAAATTGGGCATTAATTTAATGAATTGGACCTTGATAGTGCACTATTTCATCAAATTGGGCACCAATTCATCTAATTGGACCTTTATTGGGCACTAATTCATCGAATTGTACCTTAATTGGGCACTAATTCATCAAATTGGGCACTAATTTATCTAATTAGACCTTTAATGGGCACTAATTCATCAAATTAGACCTTAATTGAGCACTAATTCATCAAATTGGAGGCTAATTCATCTAATTGGACCTTTATTGGGTACTAATTCATCAAATTGGACCATAATTGTGCACTAATTTATCGAATTGGGAACTAATTCATCTAATTGTACCATAATTGGGCTATAATTTAACGAATTGGTCCTTAATTGGGCACTAATTCATCAAATTGGGCACTAATTCATCTAATTCGATCTTTATTGGGCACTAATTCATCGAATTGTATCTTAATTGGGCAGTAATTCATCAAATTGGGCACTATATCATTTCATTGGACCTTTATTGGTCACTAATTCATCAAATTAGACCTTAATTGGGCACTAATTCATCAAATTGCGCACTAATTCATCTAATTAGACCTTTAATGGGCACTAATTCATCAAATTAGACCTTAATTGAGCACTAATTCATCAAATTGGAGGCTAATTCATCTAATTGAACCTTTATTGGGTACTAATTCATCATATTGGACCATAATTATGCACTAATTCATCAAATTGGGAACTAATTCATCTAATTGGACCTTTATTGGGTACTAATTCATCTAATTAGACCTTTAATGTGCATTAATTCATCAAATTAGACCTTTATTGGGCACCAATTCATCAAATTGGGTGCTAATTCATCTAATTGGACCTTTATTGGGTACTAATTCATCAAATTGGACCATAATTGTGCACTAATTCATCAAATTGAGCACTAATTCATCTAATTGGATCTTTATTGGGCACTAATTCATCGAATTGTACCTTAATTGGGCAATAATTCATCAAATTGGGTGCTAATTCATCTAATTGGACCTTTATTGGGTACTAATTCATCAAATTGGACCATAATTGTGCACTAATTCATCAAATTGGACACTAATTCATCTAATTGGATCTTTATTCGGCACTAATTCATCGAATTGTACCTTAATTGGGCACTAATTCATCAAATTGGGCCCTAATTCATTTAAATGAACCTTTATTGGGAACTAATTCATCAAATTGGACCATAATTGTGCATTAATTCATCAAATTGGGCACAAATTCATCTAATTGGACCATAATTGGACCCTAATTTAACAAATTGGACCTTAATTGGGCACTAATTCATCAAATTGTGCACTAATTCATCTAATTGGATGGGCACTAATTATCGAATTGTACCTTAATTGGGCACTAATACATCTAAGTGGACATTTATTGGGCACTAATTCTTCAAATTAGACCTTAATTGGGCACTAATTCATCAAATTGGGCGCTAATTCATCTAATTGGACCTTTATTGGGTACTAATGTGTCAAATTAGACCTTAATTAGGCACTAATTCATCAAATTGGGCGCTAATTCATCTAATTGGACATTTATTGGGCATTAATTCATCAAATTAGGCACTAATTCATCTAATTGGAACTTTATTGGGCACTAATTCATCAAATTAGACCTTAATTGGGCACTAATTCGTCAAATTGGGTGCTAATTCATCTAATTGGACCTTTATTGGGTACTAATTGATCAAATTAGACCTTAATTTGGCACTAATTCATCAAATTGGGCACTGATGGTCCCTGAGCTGGGTACTTGGTGTAGAGGGGGGGTGAATACACCAAGTAGATTTTTCTAAACTTTTGTCAAGTTAAAACGGAGTTGAGTGAGAGCTCAGTTATTGATCCAGCTGGGGAGGGTCAGCTGGGTAAACAACTCAGCTGGCGGTGCGGAAAGTGGTGGTTTGAAAACTTAGCTCAGTTACTTAGAAAAACTCAGTTTGAAAATATTAACTTATAGTTTTCAGCTTAGTCAGGTTATGCAACTTTTCGAGAGACACAGCTGTCTTTGGAGATCAGCTGTGTGTGCAGTTTTGAGCAAGTATGCAATGATATGAAGGCGTTAGTACACAGCTGAATAAAAAGTAAACGTAAAGAGAGAGAGATAGAAACACGCGAGTTTTTACGTGGTTCGGAGTAACACCTCCTACGTCCACGACCAGGTTCACTGGTAATCCACTACCACTTGGTTTCCAAGTACCAAGCAACTTCACAACTCTAACCCGAGCTGTGTTCCAACGGTTGCGGGCACGTCAAGCCTATACACCTTCGGTTTGCGGGTGCGAAGAACCTATCCACTCGAATTACGCGCTTCGAGCAAGCGTACCTTTACCTAACCTTTCTGGGTTTGGGTTTGGGTATGGGGTTCCAACTGTGAACGAGGTCTTACAATTAAGAACTTCAGAGAGAGATGAACTCGTTCGAAATCTAGGCTTTAGATATACAATGAGTTTGGCCTAGGGAACAGACGAAAAACTAAGCAGTTTCTTAACTAGAAACACTTTAAGATAAAGTGTTCTTTGATCTATGTAGAACTGCTTGGGAGCTTTTGAAAGAATAATGAATTCAGAAAGTGAAAGCTTGTAGAGAGTTTTTCGTATCTGATCCTGAGGTTGAAGACGGGTTTATATAGGTAGAGATTCAAGACTAGCCGTTGGAGGAGCCGTTTGAATCTTACCTACTCTTCTTAAATACAAGATCTGCCGTTGGGCGTATCCGCACTCGTCTTCATATGTGTCACATCCTAGGTTACGAAGTCTAGGATGCCGATCTCGCGATCCCTCATTGGTCGAGGTAGGTTGACTTCCTCTCGATTCCGGGATCTTCGCCTTTGAGCCGGCTTTTGAATTCGAGCCGGATCGTCTCGACGTGGAGTCTTCGGAGAGAGTTCCTTTGTTCCGTATACTGGACCAGCCGTGTTTTGAACTCGGCTCGAATTCTCTTCGGCTTGATCAGGCTCTGTTGGATCACTCGGTGAAAGGTTGACGCTTATCTTGTCTTTTGCTAGGCGACTCCGGTTGTGAACACGGTAGGTCGGCTCTTGTCGTCTTCCGCTGTTGACTCCAAGCGTAGACACAGTGGTCGGCTAGCATCTTCCGCTTCCTTAACCTGTAAACTTAGAATATCTAAGGCTCAAACAGGCGAGCTGGAAAACACTATTTAGGTTGGCGCGATCATCTATTCGGTTGGAGAATCAGTTGGGTTTTGGTATCAAATCGAAACCTTATAATTTTCCCAACAATTTCCCCCTTTTTGATGATGCCAAAACCTAACTGAGACAACTTATAATGCAGAGAAACTTGTGTTTTATTAATGTATGAAAATACATTATAACATAAGAAAAAGAAAGAAGAAAGAAAGAAAAAAAAATCTTCAGTCTTCAGTCGGCTGGGTCCTCTCTTCTGCATCCGTTGCTTCTTTCTTTTGACTCGTTTCTTCAGCTGATTCTGATCCAGCTGGTTCCTCTAGCTCAACAGTTTGCCTCTATTGACTTGTCTCTCTTCTCCCTTTCTTCCCCCTTTTTGGCATGATCAAAACAGGGTGGGAGATATTCACCATCGGCTGTTGCGATGTTTTAGTTTGGCGAAACTGTGGTTTTCAGCTCTGAGCGGCGAGGTTTAGAGTCTTAGTGGCTCAGCTGTTGTATTAGCTGGCTCTTCTTCAGTTGCGTTAGCCTCAGCTGTGATTGCAGACACAGCGTCCTTGGCCTGATTCAGCTGGGGCAGTCCAGCTGAGTGCTTGGAGGGATGAGTTGGCACGGGAGATATCATCTTCTGAGTCGGGCACAATCTTCATTCCTTGCAACTTTTGCTTCTTCAGACTTCTTAGATTGAATGAGAAAGTCTGATACAGCACTTGAGGGAGTTGTCTTCAGCTCATATCATCATCATCCAGCTGCAGGTGATCGTTGGCTGGGTGAAGTTTCTCATTTGAGCTTGGTGCAGGGACTTGAGCATCTTTTATTGAAAGATCTCGAAGAAGGTGTCCCTGTGGAGCTGAAGAAAACTGAAGAGAAGGCGGTTGAAGTATCCCATCTGTCATGTGGTTTAAGCTTGGTTGTTCAGCTGGAATACTCCGTTGCGGTGTTGGGGATGATTATGTTCAAGCAGGGGCGTGAACTTCTCTTCCACCGTAAGAAACGACCGCTTGTGGACCTTCTGCTCCTCGGAGAGTGATTACGAATTCTCTCATAATGTCAGCTGGCTTCTCTGCTGACTGACTGAGCACCTTTGACTTGAGTCTTCGGTTTGAAGACAGTGCTTCAGTATATTTTGTCTCCTCAAGTTGTTTCCGATTCCCAGCTGGGACGGAGTTAGATGCATGCTGCTTTGTTTCCTGCATCTTTTTCTGTGCCTCCTGTGGCGGAGCAAGAGCTTTGACAAGACTGCTCCTTAATACTCCGGTTTCATCAACATCTGGTCCAGGACTGTTGACGTTGATTTTTGCATCCCAGGGAGTTGTGTGTCCCGTTCTCTCTTTTGAGATGAGAGAAGCAGTGGGGTTGAGGAGGTCTTTTTCCTTTGTCATTCCCAGAAAGTTTTCTGCACCTTCCTGGTGGATGACGTTCTTAAGCTTTGCGCCTCCTCATCGCGCCGGCTCGGTTCTGTCGATGGGCTTCACCTTCTTCTGGACTTCCGTCTTCTTTGAGGTTTCTGAGAGTTAAGCAACTCTTATCTTGAAGCTTTGACAGATTCTTCAGGTTTGATTGGCTTTGGGAGACATCTTTCTGGATTCCATGTTCTTTTTCTGCATCTTTTGTTAGTAGAAACAAGTAATACCAATTGATGGAAATAAGAAAGAATGCAAAACAAAACATTCTACGTTTGATGCGTATATCTTCTAGCATATTTAAAGAGATTTCTTGAAAGAATGGACGATCAAGATTTGTCTGTTGATAAGAAGATCTACGACTGGGAGTGATTCTCGTGTCATGTCAATTTAATGCGCGAGAGAAAACGGTTGAGGCGCTTTGACTTTTGCCTCGATTCTCCCATTAGTTAATTCTTTGCAGACTTTTAATTAATATTGATTAGAAATGACAAGATGTGAATTGACAGAAAACAGATTGAGTAGGTGTAATTAAAGTTATTTCAAACCTCTCAGCTGATCATTGTAGTCAGCTGATACCTCGGTTGAGTGGGTGTGCTGGGTCATCGTGGTTCCAGCTGGTTCCCCCTCAGCTGAATAATCTTTTCCTTTCAGCATCTGGTTTAGATTCAGCTGGGTCTGCTTCCGTTCAGCTGGGTCTGCTTCCATTCAGCTGGGTCTGCTTCCATTCAGCTGGGTCTGCTTCCATTCAGCTGGGTGAAGCATCGTCTGGGTTGAGAAGTCCAAGTAATCCGCACAGCATTTTGAATCTTGCTTCTATCAGCGGTTTTGTGAGAATATCAGCCCGCTGTATGTCTGTGTGAATTTTCTCAACAATCACATCCTTCTTTTCTACGTGATCTCTGATGAAATGATGTCGTACGTCTACATGCTTGCATCTTGTGTGAAGTACTGGATTCTCTGATATGGCAATTGCACTTGAGCTATCACAGAAAATTGGAACCTGTCCAGTTTTTACTTCATAGTCATCCAGCTGATGTTTCAGCCAGAGAATTTGCGAGCAGCAGCTCCCAGCGGCCATATATTCTGCTTCTGTCGTGGAAGTTGCGACGCACGTTTGTTTCTTTGAAAACCATGAGATCAACTTACTTCCTAAGAACTGACAAGTTCCTGAAGTTGATTTTCTGTCCAATCGATCTCCAGCGAAGTCTGAATCTGAGTATCCAATACCGTAGATTGTCTTCAGCTGGGTACCACAGCCCAACATTCTGAGTTCCTTTGAGGTATTTGAGAATGTTCTTGGCTGCTTGCATGTGTGCTTCCTTTGGATCAACTTGAAATCTGGCACACACACCGACTGCGAAAGAGATGTCTGGACGACTTGCTGTTAGATACAGCAGGGATCCTATTATCCCTCTGTATTTGCTGGAATCAACTGACTTCCCTTCAGTTCCAGGTTCAATCTTCCAGTTGGTGTTCATTGGAATCTTTACAGTTTTGCTTGATTGAACTCCATACTTGGCGATCAAATCTTTCACGTATTTGGATTGATTTATGAAGATCCCTTCTGAAGATTGCTTGACTTGAAGTCCTAGGAAGAAACTCATTTCTCCCATCATGGACATTTGGAACTTCTCTGACATCATCTCTCCAAATCTTTGGCATAAGAAGCTTGATCTTGATCCAAAGATGATGTCGTCTACGTAGATTTGAACAACCAGGATATCTTCTCCTGACTTGATGGTGAAGAGAGTTCTGTCTACTGAGCCCTTTTTGAATCCTTTGGATAAGAGAAAATTTGACAGAGTGTCATACCAAGCTCGAGGTGCTTGCTTTAATCCATAAAGAGCCTTCTTTAGTTTGTAGACTTTATTTCCTTCTACTTCGAATCCTGGAGGTTGTTCAACGTAGACATCTTCTTTGATTTCTCCATTTAGGAATGCACACTTCACATCCATTTGATAGACCTTGAATTTGTGATGTGCTGCAAAGGCGAGAAATAGTCTGATTGCTTCCAATCGTGCTACTGGAGCAAAAGATTCTTCGAAGTCAATTCCTTCCTGCTGAGTGTAGCCCTTGGCAACGAGTCGAGCTTTGTTTCTAATGATGACTCCCAGGGTATCCAACTTGTTCTTGAATATCCATTTGAGTCCTATGACTTTGACTTCTTGAGGTCTGTCGACTAATTCCCAGACACAATTTCTGAGGAATTCGTTCAGCTCTTCTTGCATGGCATTTGTCCAAGGCACACTCTTCAAAGCTTCGAGAATTGATTGAGGCTCTGGCACTTGAGCTACGTAACACGCCATTAGAGCTGTGTCATCATCATAGACCGTCGTCTAGCTCTACCGAGAGTTGAGCCGTGTCACCGCCTCTTGATGATCCGATGAAGCTTGAGCGGTGAGCTTCGGTTTTGACTTGGTCGAAGGTTCTCCAATGATTGCCGATGATGGATGATCTTCAATCCATCTTCTCCTCTTACGAATTTCTTCTTCAGTTGATTGATGCTTGAAGAGGCTAAATTCCGTCCGTCTTGGAGTTGTTCGATGTTAAGTCTTGAGAGTTTGGCTCTCTTTGATTTGGATTTTGAGATGTACGTAGAGGCTCACCGGAGATGGAGGCTGGGGACTCACCGTGTTTGGATTTTCACCGATGATGTTCCCCCTTGATTTAGCGTTGAAGCTTCTTCTTGATTTCAATTTGGTGGAGCTTCTTGGTTGATTTGAGTTTCCTCCTCTCGGCTCATTGTCCCAAATTAATGGTTCGGCATTCCCGATTCTATTCTCTTGAGCCCTTGTCCGAATCAATCTTGAAGATTCTCCTTCGCTTCTTCGTTTGATAGAATCTCTATATTCGAAGGAGGATTCGTCAAAGGTAACATGTGGAGTTACTTCGACCGTTTGAGTTCTTCGTTGAAGACTTCGTATGCTTTACTCACGGCGGAGTAACCAAGGAATACTCCTCGGTTCGTCTTTTCGTCGAACGTCTTGAGCTGTGTCTTCCCATTATTGAGAATGTGACATTTGGATCCGAATACCTTGAAATATCCAATGTATGGTATTCTGTTGTTCCATAGCTCATACGGTGTCTTTCCTTGTCTTGATGTGAGTAGGGAACGATTCTGAGTGAAGCAAGCTGTGTTGATTGCTTCGGCCTCGTAACTTCTTTGGAATGGCGAGCTAGCTAGCATTGAGGTAGCCGCTTCCTTGATAGTTCGTTTCTTCGTTCGCTACACCATTCCGCCGAGGTGTGCGAGCTGCAGATGTTTGGTGTTGAACTCCGTTCTTCTCACAAAAATCATAAATAGTTTCATTTAGAAACTCCGTTCCACGATCCGATCTTATTGCCATTATCTTGCACTCCTTCGTGTTGATAATCTTTCCGGCGGATAGGCGGCTTAGTTCTCGTTTCGCTCTTCTCGGTACAAGAAAGATACCCAAGTGAATCTTGAGAAATCATCCACAACGACCAGAGTATATTTTCTGCCATTGAAGCTTGCTGGAGTAACTGGACCAAAGAGATCCATGTGAAGAAGTTGAAGAACTCGATCGCCTGATCGAGCCGGCTTGAGAGAGAATGAAATTCTTGTTTGTTTTCCTTGTTGACACGCGCCGCACATATGACTTTTGTCATATACTTGATCCGGAATTCCATTAGCGAGCTGGTTCCTAGCCGGTTGTTGATTGTCTTGAAGTTGAGATGATTCGGCCGTACGTGCCACATGCTACCGACTTCATTGTCGCTTTTGATACAAGACAAGTCTCCGGAGGGCCGCTGTTCCGCCGCCGAAGTACATATTTCCTTCTCTTTTCCCTCTTAGGAGTATCTCGCTTGGTTTCCCCGTGCTTCATCGTGCATCCCCGTGCATCAAACTTAATGTAAAAACCGTTGTCGCAGAATTGGCTAATGGAAAGCAAGTTATGTTGCAATCCTTGTACATAAGAAACATTTGGGATTATAACATTTCTAGTTTTAAATGTACCATAACCTTTGGTTAGGCCTTTGGAGTTGTCACCAAATGTTACTTGTGGACTCGTACGCTCAATATACTCCCGGAGTAGATGCTTTAGGTGCGTCATGTGCTTGGAACATCCATTGTCCAAGTACCAAAGCGTTCTCATCGACTCCTCGCAGATGCGTCGATTCCTTGCAACCTAAACAAAAAGTTAAAATTCAGTACCCGCTTTTAATTGGGTCCTTGTGGGTTAGACATAGATCCTTTGACGACCCGGATCCGCTTGATGACTCGAATTGGGTCATTAGATTCGATAACTCTTCCACTCGAGTCGATATACACATTCATTGTGTTCTTCTTTTGTTGCCGGGGTCTTGATCTTCGTGTCTTCTTGTTTTGTTGTTCGTATCTTGTTTGATTTCCAGGTGTGCCTAGCCGAGACGTTCCTTTGTCTCGCTCGTCTCGATGCCGTGGCCGGAAATGATTATCCAAATGATACTCGAATGAGTGGTATCCAATGGGTATCATTCGATATCTTGGTTGATATCGATCAACGTGCTGGTCTTGTGGTCGGTATTCGTAAAATCCGGCTTGTGGTCTTTGTTGAGGTTGAGCACGTTGTCGTCCGAGCCGAGCTTGAGGTTGCCGCACGGTGACCTTCTTGTTGTCTTGTGTTCTCGACGGAGTTTGAGATCGTTTCACGCCGTTCGTTTGACGTTCCGTGTCCTCAACGGAGCTTGAGAATTTTTCACAGCTGTTCTTCCCGACGCCTGCTGTGTCCTCGATTGTTGATGCTGAGCTGCTAAGGTTGAAGGTTCATTTGCTCGTACAAACATGACCTTTGTTCCACTTGTGGAGGCAATGTTTGAAGCATCTTTTGATTCGTTGTATCCGGTCCGCTCTGAGTGCTGCTGGACGCTGAGCACTAATGATCTTGTCCATTGTTGACGTGGCTTTGATGAGAGCTACTATCTTCTTCGATAGTACCTCTTCGGTGCTCTTCAGCTCAATGATCTCAGCTGACTTCCTTTCCGATTCAGCTGTGACCCTTTCCACATCTTCTATCAGCTGTGTCTTCTCAGTGTTGACTTTCTTCATCAGCTGATCTTGTTTCACTATTCTGTCTTTTAGTGAAACGACTTCTCTTGGAGCTGAGTTGTATCAGCTGTGTCTGATACTTTTGTCTTTTCCAGTTCTATCTTCAGCTCGGCATTCTCACACATAATGACGTCAAGGATCTCTTGAAGCTCCTTGGAATCGTTCATTACTTTCTCTACTAAACTCCAATCAGGTAGTCCAGATTCTGAGTCCTGTGTAGAGTGTTCGTGTGATGGTGAGGTGTTAGATAGATTTAGAGTTCGAGAAGTTACCTCATCTTCATCAATGCCGTCTGTTTGTCCCATAAAGCAAGTATCCCAATCAGGTTCATGATTGGCCATCAGGGCTTCTTCCTCCGAGTCTGAAAATGGCATTTCATCCATTTTATTGCACTCTGATTCTTCATCAGCAATATAAGCTCTCCCGCGGGCACCGCCTTAGCCTTTAATTGGTCTTTATCTTTCTTGGACAACTTTGGACAATCTTGTCGGTAGTGTCCTGGTTCCTTGCAGTTGAAGCAACCTTCTTCAGTTCGTTTGTCAGCTGACTTCTCATCAGCTGCTGCGTACTTATCTCTGTAATTCCTGAAGAACTTCTTGTATTTGCCCTTGCTGGTGTTGAGTCTGTTATAACTTTTCACCATCATGGCAATTTCTTCGAGTAGCTCCTCTTTGCTCATATCCTTTTTGTCCTTCTTCATCTTGGAGGACTCAGCTGTCTTGGCATGAGCTGACTTTTCAGAGTTGGCTCTGAAAGCTATTTCTTTTGGAGCTGGGGTGAGTTCTCCGTCATTCTGTCTGCTTGAAGATTCTTCTTGAGTGATCTTCAAGTTGTACTCGTTGGCTTTTAGGAGTGAGAACAATCTTTCTGTAGATAGATCACCCAAGTCACTTCGACTTTGGTGAACTACCTTGTAAGTGTTCCATTCAGCTGAAAGAGCTGAAAGAACCTTTAGATTCTTTTCCCGCTGGGTATACTTCCCAGTTCTGATTGTCTCTATCTCAATGACTATGTTTGAGAACCTTAGCTCCATCGCTTCGATGGACTCGTTGGCTAGCTGCTTGAAGTTGTCAAATTTTTGGCATGCTATTGTGAATTTGTTTTCTTTGATCTCTTCTGATCCTTCACATAGCTTGGCGAGTGTTTCCCACATCTCTTTGGCTGTCTCGCAATTGATGATTTTGCTCAGGTAGGCGTTTGAGACTGTTGAAGAGATGGTATTCCTTGCGAAGCTGTCCAGACCAGCTTGCTTTCGCTCTTCGGAAGAATATTCCTTCTTTGGCTTGAGAGTTGGCCGGTATTCTGGTTGTCCTTCTTGAGCAGGTACAAGTTCATTTCCGTATTTATAAATAAGGATGGGTCCGTCTGAAATGACGTCCCACATCATGTCGTGATGCGCACACAGGAAGCTTTTCAATCTGAATTTCCCGTATTGCATAATCATCAATCGAGAAGTTGGAAAGGTTCCCGTTAAGATAGGAATCCATGAAGAGATGTACGTAATGCACTAGAGTGAGTTTTTCCGAAAAACGGATCCGTTCCGCTGACCATCGACGCAGTGTCAAGAGAGATCTCTTGATACGAAACGGTGGTCTTTTGAACCACCGCTTCCGATACCAATTGATGGTCCCCGAGCCGGGTACTTGGTGTAGGGGGTGAATACACCAAGTAGATTTTTCTAAACTTTTGTCAAGTTAAAACGGAGTTGAGTGAGAGCTCGATTATTGATCCAATGGGAGGGTCACCGGGTAAACAACTCAGTGGCGGTGCGGAAAGTGGTGGTTTGAAAACTTAGCTCGATTACTTAGAAAAACTCGGTTTGAAAATATTAACTTATAGTTTTCGGCTTAGTCGTTATGCAACTTTTCGAGAGACACAAATTGTCTTTGGAGATCACCGTGTGTGCGCTTGAGCAAGTATGCAATGATATGAAGGCGTTAGTACACAATTTGAATAAAAAGTAAACGTAAAGAGAGAGAGATAGAAACACGCGAGTTTTTACGTGGTTCGGAGTAACACCTCCTACGTCCACGACTGTGTTCACCGGTAATCCACTACCACTTGGTTTCCAAGTACCAAGCAACTTCACAACTCTAACCCGAGCCGTGTTCCAACGGTTGCGGGCACCGTCAAGCCTATACACCTTCGGTTGCGGGTACTGAAGAACCTATCCACTCGAATTACGCGCTTCGAGCAAGCGTACCTTTACCTAACCTTTCTGGGTTTGGGTTTGGGTATGGGGTTCCAACTGTGAACGAGGTCTTACAATTAAGAACTTCAGAGAGAGATGAACTCGTTCGAAATCTAGGCTTTAGATATACAATGAGTTTGGCCTAGGGAACAGACGAAAAACTAAGCAGTTTCTTAACTAGAAACACTTTAAGATAAAGTGTTCTTTGATCTATGTAGAATCGCTTGGGAGCTTTTGAAAGAATAATGAATTCGTAAAGTGAAAGCTTGTAGAGAGTTTTTCGTATCTGATCCTGAGGTTGAAGACGGGTTTATATAGGTAGAGATTCAAGACTAGCCGTTGGAGGAGCCGTTTGAATCTTACCTACTCTTCTTAAATACAAGATCTGCCGTTGGGCGTATCTGCACCTGTCTTCATATGTGTCACATCCTAGGTTCTGAAGTCTAGGATGCTGATCCGCGCTCCTCATTGGTCGAGGTAGGTTGACTTCCTCCTCGATTCCGGATCTTCGCCTTTGGAGCCGGCTTTTGAATTCGTAGCCGGACCGTCTCGACGTGGAGTCTTCGTAGAGAGAGTTCCTTTGTTCTCGTATACTGACCATTGTGTTTTGAATCCCGCTCGAATTCTCTTCGCCTTGATCAGGCTCTGCCGGATCACTCACCGAAGGTTGACGCCGTCGTCTTTTGCTAGTCGACCTACTCGTGAACACACTGGTCGATCGGCGTCTTCCGCTAGGCCGACGAACCGTAGACACAGCTGGGTCGACTGCTGTCTTCCGCTTCCTTAACCTGTAAACTTAGAATATCTAAGGCTCAAACAGGCGAGCTGGAAAACACTATTTAGGTTGGCGCGATCATCTATTCGGTTGGAGAATCAGTTGGGTTTTGGTATCAAATCGAAACCTTATAATTTTCCCAACAGGCACTAATTCATCTAATTAGACCATAATTTGGCCCTAATTTGACAAATTGGACCTTAATTGGACACTAATTCATCAAATTGGACACTAATTCATCTAATTGGATCTTTATTGGGCACTAATTCATCGAATTGTACCTTAATTGGGCACTAATTAATCAAATTGGGCACCAATTCATCTAATTGGACCTTTAATGGGCACTATTTCATCAAATTAGACCTTAATTGGACACTAATTCATCAAATTTGGCGCTAATTCATCTAATTTGACCTTTATTGGGTACTAATTCATCAAATTGGACCATAATTGTGCACTAATTCATCAAATTGGGCACTAATTCATTTAATTGGATCTTTATTGGGCACTAATTCATCAAATTGTACCATAATTGTGTACTAATTCATCAAATTGGACACTAATTCATCTAATTGGACCTTTATTGGGCACTAATTCATCAAATTAGACCTTAATTGGGCACTAATTCATCAAATTGGGTACTAATTCACCTAATAGGATCTTTATTGGGCAATAATTCATCGAATTGTACCTTAATTGGGCACTAATTCATCAAATTGGGCACCAGTTAATATAATTGGACCTTTATTGGGCACTAACTCATGTAATTGGACCTTTAATGGGAAATGATTCATCAAATTGTACCTTAATTGAGCACTAATTCATCAAATTGGGCACTAATTCATCTAATTGGTCCTTTATTGGACACTAATTCATCAAATTAGACCTTAATTGAGCACTAATTCATCAAATTGGGCGCTAATTCATCTAATTGGACCTTTATTGGGTGCAAATTTATCAAATTGGACCATAATTGTGCACTAATTCATCAAATTGGGGTCTAATTCATCTAATTGGACCATAATTGGGCCCTAATTTAACCAATTGGACCTTGATTAGGCACTAATTCATCAAGTTGGGCACCAATTCATTTAATTGGACATTTATTGGGCACTAATTCATCTAATTGGACCTTTATTGGGCACTAATTCATCGAATTGTACCTTAATTAGGCACTAATTCATCAAATGGGGCGCTAATTCATCTAATTGGAATTTTATTGGGTACTAATTCATCAATTTGGACCATAATTGTGCACTAATACATCAAATTGGGCACTAATTCTTCTAATTGGATCTTTATTAGGCACTAATTCATCGAATTGTACCTTAATTGGGCACTAATTCAGCAAATTGGGCATCAATTCATCTAATTGGACCTGTATTGGGTACTAATTGATCAAATTAGACCTTAATTTGGCACTAATTCATCAAATTGTGCGCTAATTCATCTAATTGGACCTTTATTGAGCATTAATTCATCAAATTGGACCATAATTGTGCATTAATTCATCAAATTGGGCACTAATTTTTCTAATTGTACCATAATTGGGCCCTAATTTAACGAATTGGACCTTGATTAGACTCTAATTAATCAAATTGGGCACCAATTCATCTAATTGGACCATTAATGGGCACTAATTCATCAAATTAGACCTTAATTGGGCACTAATTCATCAAATTGGGCGCTAACTCATCTAATTGGACCTTTATTGGGTACTAATTAATCAAATTGGACCATAATTGTGCACTAATTCATCAAATTAGGCACTTATTCATCTAATTGGATCTTTATTGGGCACTAATTCATCAAATTAGACCTTAATTGGGCACTAATTCGTCAAATTGGGTGCTAATTCATCTAATTGGACCTTTATTGGGTACTAATTGATCAAATTAGACCTTAATTTGGCACTAATTCATCAAATTGGGCACTAATTCATCTAATTAGACCATAATTTGGCCCTAATTTGACGAATTGGACCTTAATTGGGCACTAATTCATCAAATTGGACACTAATTCATCTAATTGGATCTTTATTGGGCACTAATTCATCGAATTGTACCTTAATTGGGCACTAATTCATCAAATTGGGCACCAATTAATCTAATTGGACCTTTAATGGGCACTAATTCATCATATTGTGCACTAATTCATCTAATTGGACCTTAATTGGGCACTAAGTCATTAAATTGGACCATAATTGTGCATTGATTCATCAAATTGGGCACTAATTTTTCTAATTGGACCATAATTGGGCCCTAATTTAACGAATTGAAACTTGATTAGACACTAATTAATCAAATTGGGCACCAATTCATCTAATTGGACCTTTAATGGGCACTAATTCATCAAATTAGACCTTAATTGGACACTAATTCATCAAATTTGGCGCTAATTCATCTAATTTGACCTTTATTGGGTACTAATTCATCAAATTGGACCATAATTGTGCACTAATTCATCAAATTGAGCACTAATTCATTTAATTGGATCATTATTGGGCACTAATTCATCAAATTGTACTTTAATTGTGTACTAATTCATCAAATTGGACAATAATTCATCTAATTGGACCTTTATTGGGCACTAATTCATCAAATTAGACCTTAATTGGGCACTAATTCATCAAATTAGACCTTAATTGAGCACTAATTCATCAAATTGGGTGCTAATTCATCTTATTGGACCTTTATTGGGTACTAATTCATCAAATTGGACCATAATTGTGCACTAATTCATCAAATTAGACCTTTAATGGGCACTAATCCATCTAATTAGACCTTAATTCGGCACTAATTCGTCAAATTGGGCGCCAATTCATCTAATTGGACGTTTATTGGGCACTAATTCATCGAATTGTACCTTAATTGGGCACTAATTCATCTAATTAGACCTTTAATGGGCACTAATTCATCTAATTAGACCTTAATTGAGCACTAATTCATCAAATTGGGCGCTAATGCATCTAATTGGACCTTTATTGGGTACTAATTCATCATATTGGACCATAATTGTGCACTAATTCATCAAATTGGGCACTAATTCATCTAATTAGATCATAATTTGGCCCTAATTTAACGAATTGGACCTTAATTGGGCACTAATTCATCAAATTGGGTACTAATTCATCTAATTGGATCTTTATTGGGCAATAATTCATCGAATTGTACCTTAATTGGGCACTAATTCATCAAATTGGGCACCAATTAATCTAATTGGACCTTTTTATGGGCACTAACTCATGTAATTGGACCTTTAATGGGCACTAATTCATCAAATTAGACCTTAATTGAGCACTAATTCATCAAATTGGACACTAATTCATCAAATTGGACCTTTATTGGGTACTAATTCATCGAATTGGACCATAATTGTGCACTAATTCATCAAATTGGGCACTAATTCATTTAATTGGATCTTTATTGGGCACTAATTCATCAAATTGTACCTTAATTGGGCACTAATTCATCAAATTGGACACTAATTCATCTAATTGGACATTTATTGGGCACTAATTCATCAAATTAGACCTTAATTGGACACTAATTCATCAAATTTGGCGCTAATTCATCTAATTTGACCTTTATTGGGTACTAATTCATCAAATTGGACCATTATTATGCACTAATTCATCAAATTGGGCACTAATTCATTTAATTGGATCTTTATTGGGCACTAATTAATCAAATTGTACCTTAATTGTGTACTAATTCATCAAATTGGACCTTAATTGGGCACTAATTCATCAAATTGAGCTCTAATTCATCTAATTGGACAAAAATTAGGCCCTAATTTAACGAATTGGAACTCGATTGGGCACTATTTCATCAAATTGGGCACCAATTCATCTAATTGGACCTTTATTGGGCACTAATTCATCGAATTGTACCTTAATTGGACATTAATTCATCTAATTAGACCTTTAATGGGCACTAATTCATCAAATTAGACCTTAATTGAGCACTAATTCATCAAATTGGGCGCTAATTCATCTTATTGGACCTTTATTAGGTACTAATTCATCAAACTCGACCATAATTGTGCACTAATTCATCAAATTAGACCTTTAATGGGCACTAATCCATCTAATTAGACTTTAATTCGGCACTAATTCGTCAAATTGGGCGCTAATTCATCTAATTGGACCTTTATTGGGCACTAATTCATCGAATTGTACCTTAATTGGGCACTAATTCATCTAATTAGACCTTTAATGGGCACTAATTCATCTAATTAGACCTTAATTGAGCACTAATTCATGAAATTGGGCGCTAATGCATCTAATTGGACCTTTATTGGGTACTAATTCATCATATTGGACCATAATTGTGCACTAATTCATCAAATTGGGCACTAATTCATCTAATTAGACCATAATTGGGCACTAATTCATCAAATTAAACCTTAATTGGGCACTAATTCATCAAATTGGGTACTAATTCATCTAATTGGATCTTTATTGGGCAATAATTCATCGAATTGTACCTTAATTGGGCACTAATTCATCAAATTGGGCACCAGTTAATCTAATTGGACCTTTATTGAGCACTAACTCATGTAATTGGACCTTTAATGGGCACTAATTCATCAAATTAGACCTTAAATGAGCACTAATTCATCAAATTGGACACTAATTCATCTAATTGGACCTTTATTGGATACTAATTCATCAAATTAGACCTTAATTGAGCACTAATTCATCAAATTGGGCGCTAATTCACCTAATTGGACCTTTATTGGGTGCTAATTTATCAAATTGGACCATAATTGTGCACAAATTCATCAAATTGGGGTCTAATTCATCTAATTGGACCATAATTGGGTCCTAATTTAACCAATTAGACCTTGATTAGGCACTAATTCATCAAGTTGGGCACCAATTCATTTAAATGGACCTTTATTGGGCACTAATTCATATAATTGGACCTTTATTGGGCACTAATTCATCGAATTGTACCTTAATTGGGCACTAATTCATCAAATGGGTCGCTAATTCATCTAATTGGAATTTTATTGGGTACTAATTCATCAATTTTGACCATAATTGTGCACTAATACATCAAATTAGGCACTAATTCATCTAATTGAATCTTTATTAGGCACTAATTCATCGAATTGTACCTTAATTGGGCACTAATTCAGCAAATTGGGCATCAATTCATCTAATTGGACCTGTATTGGGTATTTATTGATCAAATTAGACCTTAATTTGGCACTAATTCATGAAATTGGGCGCTAGTTCATCTAATTTGACCTTTATTGAGCATTAATTCATCAAATTGGACCATAATTGTGCATTAATTCATCAAATTGGGCACAAATTTTTCTAATTGTACCATAATTGGGCCCTAATTTAACGAATTGGACCTTGATTAGACTCTAATTAATCAAATTGGGCACCAATTCATCTAATTGGACCATTACTGGGCACTAATTCATCAGATTAGACCTTAATTGGGCACTAATTCATCAAATTGGGCGCTAACTCATCTAATTGGACCTTTATTGGGTACTAATTAATCAAATTGGACCATAATTGTGCACTAATTCATCAAATTAGGCACTAATTCATCTAATTGGATCTTTATTGGGCACTAATTCATCAAATTAGACCTTAATTGGGCACTAATTCATCAAATTGGGCGCTAATTCATCTAATTGGACCTTTATTGGGTACTAATTGATCAAATTAGACCTTAATTTGGCACTAATTCATCAAATTGGGCACTAATTCATCTAATTAGACCATAATTTGGCCCTAATTTGACGAATTGGACCTTAATTGGGCACTAATTCATCAAATTGGACACTAATTCATCTAATTGGATCTTTATTGGGCACTAATTCATCGAATTGTACCTTAATTGGGCACTAATTCATCAAATTGGGCACCAATTAATCTAATTGGACCTTTAATGGGCACTAATTCATCATATTGTGCACTAATTCATCTAATTGGACCTTAATTGGGCACTAAGTCATCAAATTGGACCATAATTGTGCATTGATTCATCAAATTGGGCACTAATTTTTCTAATTGGACCATAATTGGGCCCTAATTTAACGAATTGAAACTTGATTAGACACTAATTAATCAAATTGGGCACCAATTCATCTAATTGGACCTTTAATGGGCACTAATTCATCAAATTAGACCTTAATTGGACACTAATTCATCAAATTTGGCGCTAATTCATCTAATTTGACCTTTATTGGGTACTAATTCATCAAATTGGACCATAATTGTGCACTAATTCATCAAATTGAGCACTAATTCATTTAATTGGATCATTATTGGGCACTAATTCATCAAATTGTACCTTAATTGTGTACTAATTCATCAAATTGGACACTAATTCATCTAATTGGACCTTTATTGGGCACTAATTCATCAAATTAGACCTTAATTGGGCACTAATTCATCAAATTAGACCTTAATTGAGCACTAATTCATCAAATTGGGCGCTAATTCATCTAATTGGACCTTTATTGGTCACTAATTCATCAAATTAGACTTTAATTGGGCACTAATTCATCAAATTGCGCACTAATTCATCTAATTAGACCTTTAATGGGCACTAATTCGTTAAATTGGGCGCTAATTCATCTAATTGGACCTTTATTGAGCATTAATTCATCAAATTGGACCTTAATTGGGCACTAATTCATCTTATTGGACCTTTATTGGGTACTAATTCATCAAATTAGACCTTAATTGAGCACTAATTCATCAAATTGGGCGCTAATGCATCTAATTGGACCTTTATTGGGTACTAATTCATCATATTGGACCATAATTGTGCACTAATTCATCAAATTGGGCACTAATTCATCTAATTAGATCATAATTTGGCCCTAATTTAACGAATTGGACCTTAATTGGGCACTAATTCATCAAATTGGGTACTAATTCATCTAATTGGATCTTTATTGGGCAATAATTCATCGAATTGTACCTTAATTGGGCACTAATTCATCAAATTGGGCACCAATTAATCTAATTGGACCTTTTTATGGGCACTAACTCATGTAATTGGACCTTTAATGGGCACTAATTCATCAAATTAAACCTTAATTGAGCACTAATTCATCAAATTGGACACTAATTCATCAAATTGGACCTTTATTGGGTACTAATTCATCAAATTGGACCATAATTGTGCACTAATTCATCAAATTGGGCACTAATTCATCAAATTAGACCTTTATTGGGCCATAATTTAACGAATTGGACCTTGATTAGGCACTAATTCATCAAATTAGGCACCAATTCATCTAATTTGACCTTTAATGGGCACTAATTCATCAAATTAGACCTTAATTGGACACTAGTTCATCAAATTGGGCGCTAATTCATCTAATTTGATCTTTATTGGGTACTAATTCATCAAATTGGGCCATAATTGTGCACTAATTCATCAAATTGGGCACTAATTCATTTAATTGGATCTTTATTGGGCACTAATTCATCAAATTGTACCTTAATTGGGCACTAATTCATCAAATTGGACACTAATTCATCTAATTGGACATTTATTGGGAACTAATTAATTAAATTAGACCTTAATTGGGCACTAATTCATCAAATGGAGCGCTAATTCATCTAATTGGACCAAAATTGGGCACTAATTTAATGAATTGGACCTTGATAGTGCACTATTTCATCAAATTGGGCACCAATTGATCTAATTGGACCTTTATTGGGCACTAATTCATCGAATTGTACCTTAATTGGGCACTAATTCATCAAATTGGGCAATAATTTATCTAATTAGACCTTTAATGGGCACTAATTCATCAAATTAGACCTTAATTGAGCACTAATTCATCAAATTGGAAGCAAATTCATCTAATTGGACCTTTAATGGGTACTAATTCATCAAATTGGACCATAATTGTGCACTAATTCATCAAATTGGGAACTAATTCATCTAATTGTACCATAATTGGGCTCTAATTTAACGAATTGGTCCTTAATTAGGCACTAATTCATCAAATTGGGCACTAATTCATCTAATTCGATCTTTATTGGGCACTAATTCATCGAATTGTATCTTAATTGGGCAGTAATTCATCAAATTGGGCACTATATCATTTCATTGGACCTTTATTGGTCACTAATTCATCAAATTAGACCTTAATTGGGCACTAATTCATCAAATTGCGCACTAATTCATCTAATTAGACCTTTAATGGGCACTAATTCATCAAATTAGACCTTAATTGAGCACTAATTCATCAAATTGGAGGCTAATTCATCTAATTGGACCTTTATTGGGTACTAATTCATCATATTGGACCATAATTATGCACTAATTCATCAAATTGGGAACTAATTCATCTAATTGGACCTTTATTGAGTACTAATTCATCTAATTAGACCTTTAATGTGCATTAATTCATCAAATTAGACCTTTATTGGGCACCAATTCATCAAATTGGGTGCTAATTCATCTAATTTGACCTTTATTGGGTACTAATTCATCAAATTGGACCATAATTGTGCACTAATTCATCAAATTGAGCACTAATTCATCTAATTGGATCTTTATTGGGCACTAATTCATCGAATTGTACCTTAATTGGGAAATAATTCATCAAATTGGGTGCTAATTCATCTAATTGGACCTTTATTGGGTACTAATTCATCAAATTGGACCATAATTGTGCACTAATTCATCTAATTGGATCTTTATTGGGCACTAATTCATCAAATTGTACCTTAATTGGGCACTAATTCATCTAATTGGATCTTTATTCGGCACTAATTCATCGAATTGTACCTTAATTGGGCACTAATTCATCAAATTGGGCCCTAATTCATTTAAATGAACCTTTATTGGGAACTAATTCATCAAATTGGACCATAATTGTGCATTAATTCATCAAATTGGGCACAAATTCATCTAATTGGACCATAATTGGGCCCTAATTTAACAAATTGGACCTTAATTGGGCACTAATTCATCAAATTGGGCACTAATTCATCTAATTGGATGGGCACTAATTATCGAATTGTACCTTAATTGGGCACTAATTCATCTAAGTGGACATTTATTGGGCACTAATTCTTCAAATTAGACCTTAATTGGGCACTAATTCATCAAATTGGGCGCTAATTCATCTAATTGGACCTTTATTGTGTACTAATGTGTCAAATTAGACCTTAATTAGGCACTAATTCATCAAATTGGGCGCTAATTCATCTAATTGGACATTTATTGGGCATTAATTCATCAAATTAGGCACTAATTCATCTAATTGGAACTTTATTGGGCACTAATTCATCAAATTAGACCTTAATTGGGCACTAATTCGTCAAATTGGGTGCTAATTCATCTAATTGGACCTTTATTGGGTACTAATTGATCAAATTAGACCTTAATTTGGCACTAATTCATCAAATTGGGCACTAATTCATCTAATTAGACCATAATTTGGCCCTAATTTGACTAATTGGACCTTAATTGGGCACTAATTCATCAAATTGGACACTAATTCATCTAATTGGATCTTTATTGGGCACTAATGTGTCAAATTAGACCTTAATTGGACACTAATTCATCAAATTGGACACTAATTCATCTAATTGGATCTTTATTGGGCACTAATTCATCGAATTGTACCTTAATTGGGCACTAATTAATCAAATTGGGCACCAATTCATCTAATTGGACCTTTAATGGGCACTATTTCATCAAATTAGACCTTAATTGGACACTAATTCATCAAATTTGGCGCTAATTCATCAAATTGGACCATAATTGTGCACTAATTCATCAAATTGGGCACTAATTCATCTAATTGGATCTTTATTGGGCAATAATTCATCGAATTGTACCTTAATTGTGTACTAATTCATCAAATTGGACACTAATTCATCTAATTGGACCTTTATTGGGCACTAATTCATCAAATTAGACCTTAATTGGGCACTAATTCATCAAATTGGGTACTAATTCACCTAATAGGATCTTTATTGGGCAATAATTCATCGAATTGTACCTTAATTGGGCACTAATTCATCAAATTGGGCACCAGTTAATATAATTGGACCTTTATTGGGCACTAACTCATGTAATTGGACCTTTAATGGGAAATGATTCATCAAATTGTACCTTAATTGGGCACTAATTCATCAAATTGGGCACTAATTCATCTAATTGGACCTTTATTGGACACTAATTCATCAAATTAGACCTTAATAGAGCACTAATTCATCAAATTGGGCGCTAATTCATCTAATTGGACCTTTATTGGGTGCAAATTTATCAAATTGGACCATAATTGTGCACTAATTCATCAAATTGGGGTCTAATTCATCTAATTGGACCATAATTGGGCCCTAATTTAACCAATTGGACCTTGATTAGGCACTAATTCATCAAGTTGGGCACCAATTCATTTAATTGGACCTTTATTGGGCACTAATTCATCTAATTGGACCTTTATTGGGCACTAATTCATCGAATTGTACCTTAATTAGGCACTAATTCATCAAATGGGGCGCTAATTCATCTAATTGGAATTTTATTGGGTACTAATTCATCAATTTGGACCATAATTGTGCACTAATTCATCAAATTGGGCACTAATTCATCTAATTGGATCTTTATTGGGCACTAATTCATCGAATTGTACCTTAATTGGGCACTAATTCATCAAATTGGGCATCAATTCATCTAATTGGACCTGTATTGGGTACTAATTGATCAAATTAGACCTTAATTTAGCACTAATTCATCAAATTGTGCGCTAATTCATCTAATTGGACCTTTATTGAGCCTTAATTCATCAAATTGGACCATAATTGTGCATTAATTCATCAAATTGGGCACTAATTTTTCTAATTGTACCATAATTGGGCCCTAATTTAACGAATTGGACCTTGATTAGACTCTAATTAATCAAATTGGGCACCAATTCATCTAATTGGACCATTAATGGGCACTAATTCATCAAATTAGACCTTAATTGGGCACTAATTCATCAAATTGGGCGCTAACTCATCTAATTGGACCTTTATTGGGTACTAATTAATCAAATTGGACCATAATTGTGCACTAATTCATCAAATTAGGCACTAATTCATCTAATTAGATCTTTATTGGGCACTAATTCATCAAACTAGACCTTAATTGGGCACTATTCATCAAATTGGGCGCTAATTCATCTAATTGGACCTTTATTGGGTACTAATTCATCAAATTAGACCATAATTGTGCACTAATTCATCAAATTGGCACTAATTCATCTAATTAGACCATAATTTGGCCCTAATTTAACGAATTGGACCTTAATTGGGCACTAATTCATCAAATTGGACACTAATTCATCTAATTGGATCTTTATTGGGCACTAATTCATCGAATTGTACCTTAATTGGGCACTAATTCATCAAATTGGGCACCAATTAATCTAATTGGACCTTTAATGGGCACTAATTCATCATATTGTGCACTAATTCATCTAATTGGACCTTAATTGGGCACTAAGTCATCAAATTGGACCATAATTGTGCATTGATTCATCAAATTGGGCACTAATTTTTCTAATTGGACCATAATTGGGCCCTAATTTAACGAATTGAAACTTGATTAGACACTAATTAATCAAATTGGGCACCAATTCATCTAATTGGACCTTTAATGGGCACTAATTCATCAAATTAGACCTTAATTGGACACTAATTCATCAAATTTGGCGCTAATTCATCTAATTTGACCTTTATTGGGTACTAATTCATCAAATTGGACCATAATTGTGCACTAATTCATCAAATTGAGCACTAATTCATTTAATTGGATCATTATTGGGCACTAATTCATCAAATTGTACTTTAATTGTGTACTAATTCATCTAATTGGACCTTTATTGGGCACTAATTCATCAAATTAGACCTTAATTGGGCACTAATTCATCAAATTAGACCTTTATTGAGCACTAATTCATCAAATTGGGCGCTAATTCATCTTATTGGACCTTTATTGGGTACTAATTCATCAAACTGGACCATAATTGTGCACTAATTCATCAAATTAGACCTTTAATGGGCACTAATCCATCTAATTAGACCTTAATTCGGCACTAATTCGTCAAATTGGGCGCTAATTCATCTAATTGGACCTTTATTGGGCACTAATTCATCGAATTGTACCTTAATTGGGCACTAATTCATCTAATTAGACCTTTAATGGGCACTAATTCATCAAATTAGATCTTAATTGGACACTAATTCATCAAATTTGGCGCTAACTCATCTAATTGGACCTTTATTGGGTACTAATTCATCATATTGGACCATAATTGTGCACTAATTCATCAAATTGGGCACTAATTCATCTAATTAGATCATAATTTGGCCCTAATTTAACGAATTGGACCTTAATTGGGCACTAATTCATCAAATTGGGTACTAATTCATCTAATTGGATCTTTATTGGGCAATAATTCATCGAATTGTACCTTAATTGGGCACTAATTCATCAAATTGGGCACCAATTAATCTAATTGGACCTTTATTGGGCACTAACTCATGTAATTGGACATTTAATGGGCACTAATTCATCAAATTAAACCTTAATTGAGCACTAATTCATCAAATTGGACACTAATTCATCAAATTGGACCTTTATTGGGTACTAATTCATAAAATTGGACCATAATTGTGCACTAATTCATCAAATTGTGCACTAATTCATCAAATTACACCTTTATTGGGCCCTAATTTAACGAATTGGACCTTGATTAGGCACTAATTCATCAAATTAGGCACCAATTCATCTAATTTGACCTTTAATGGGCACTAATTCATCAAATTAGACCTTAATTGGACACTAGTTCATCAAATTGGGCGCTAATTCATCTAATTTGATCTTTATTGGGTACTAATTCATCAAATTGGGCCATAATTGTGCACTAATTCATCAAATTGGGCACTAATTCATTTAATTGGATCTTTATTGGGCACTAATTCATCAAATTGTACCTTAATTGGGCACTAATTCATCAAATTGGACACTAATTCATCTAATTGGACATTTATTGGGAACTAATTAATTAAATTAGACCTTAATTGGGCACTAATTCATCAAATGGAGCGCTAATTCATCTAATTGGACCAAAATTGGGCACTAATTTAATGAATTGGACCTTGATAGTGCACTATTTCATCAAATTGGGCACCAATTGATCTAATTGGACCTTTATTGGGCACTAATTCATCGAATTGTACCTTAATTGGGCACTAATTCATCAAATTGGGCACTAATTTATCTAATTAGACCTTTAATGGGCACTAATTCATCAAATTAGACCTTAATGCACTAATTCATCTAATTAGACCTTTAATGGGCACTAATTCATCAAATTGGAGGCTAATTCATCTAATTGGACCTTTATTGGGTACTAATTCATCAAATTGGACCATAATTGTGCACTAATTCATCAAATTGGGAACTAATTCATCTAATTGGACCATAATTGGGCTCTAATTTAACGAATTGGTCCTTAATTGGGCACTAATTCATCAAATTGGGCACTAATTCATCTAATTCGATCTTTATTGGGCACTAATTCATCGAATTGTATCTTAATTGGGCAGTAATTCATCAAATTGGGCACTATATCATTTCATTGGACCTTTATTGGGCACTAATTCATCAAATTAGACCTTAATTGGGCACTAATTCATCAAATTGCGCACTAATTCATCTAATTAGACCTTTAATGGGCACTAATTCATCAAATTAGACCTTAATTGAGCACTAATTCATCAAATTGGAGGCTAATTCATCTAATTGGACCTTTATTGGGTACTAATTCATCATATTGGACCATAATTATGCACTAATTCATCAAATTGGGAACTAATTCATCTAATTGGACCTTTATTGGGTACTAATTCATCTAATTAGACCTTTAATGTGCATTAATTCATCAAATTAGACCTTTATTGGGCACCAATTCATCAAATTGGGTGCTAATTCATCTAATTGGACCTTTATTGGGTACTAATTCATCAAATTGGACCATAATTGTGCACTAATTCATCAAATTGAGCACTAATTCATCTAATTGGATCTTTATTGGGCACTAATTCATCGAATTGTACCTTAATTGGGCAATAATTCATCAAATTGGGTGCTAATTCATCTAATTGGACCTTTATTGGGTACTAATTCATCAAATTGGACCATAATTGTGCACTAATTCATCTAATTGGATCTTTATTGGGCACTAATTCATCGAATTGTACCTTAATTGGGCACTAATTCATCTAATTGGATCTTTATTCGGCACTAATTCATCGAATTGTACCTTAATTGGGCACTAATTCATCAAATTGGGCCCTAATTCATTTAAATGAACCTTTATTGGGAACTAATTCATCAAATTGGACCATAATTGTGCATTAATTCATCAAATTGGGCACAAATTCATCTAATTGGACCATAATTGGGCCCTAATTTAACAAATTGGACCTTAATTGGACACTAATTCATCAAATTGGGCACTAATTCATCTAATTTGATGGGCACTAATTATCGAATTGTACCTTAATTGGGCACTAATTCATCTAAGTGGACATTTATTGGGCACTAATTCTTCAAATTAGACCTTAATTGGGCACTAATTCATCAAATTGGGCGCTAATTCATCTAATTGGACCTTTATTGGGTACTAATGTGTCAAATTAGACCTTAATTGGGCACTAATTCATCAAATTGGACGCTAATTCATCTAATTGGACATTTATTGGGCATTAATTCATCAAATTGGACCTTAATTGGGTACTAATTCATCAAATTGAGCACTAATTCATCTAATTGGACCTTTATTGGACACTAATTCAACAAATTAGACCTTAATTGGACACAAATTCATAAAATTGGGCACTAATTCATCTAATTGGACCTTTATTGGGTACTAATTCATCAAATTGGACCATAATTGCGCACTAATTCATCAAATTGGGCACTAATTTTTCTAATTGGACCATAATTGGGCCCTAATTTAAGGAATTGGACCTTGATTGGGCACTAATTCATCAAATTGGGCACCAATTAATCTAATTGGACCTTTATTGGGCACTAATTCATCTAATTGGACCTTTAATGGGCACTAATTCATCAAATTAGACCTTTATTGGGCACTAATTCATCATATTGGGCGCTAATTCATCTAATTGGACCTTTATTGGGTACTAATTTATCAAATTGGACCATAATTGTGCACTAATTCATAAAATTGGGCACTAATTCATCTAATTGGATTTTTATTGGGCACTAATTCATCAAATTGTACCTTAATTGGGCACTAATTCATCAAATTGGGCACTAATTCATCTAATTGGACCTTTATTGGACACTAATTCATCAAATTAGACCTTAATTGGGCACTAATTCATCAAATTGGGCGCTAATTCATCTAATTGGACCTTTATTGGGTACTAATTTATCAAATTGGACCATAATTGTGCACTAATTCATCAAATTGGGGTCTAATTCATCAATTTGGACCATAATTGGGCCCTAATTTAACGAATTGGACCTTGATTAGGCACTAATTCATCAAATTGGGCATCAATTCATTTATTTGGACCTTTATTGAGCACTAATTCATATAATTGAACCTTTATTGGGCACTAATTCATCGAATTGGACCATAATTGTGCAATAATTCATCAAATTGGGAACTAATTCATCTAATTGGATCTTTATTAGGCACTAATTCATCGAATTGTACCTTAATTGGGCACTAATTCATCAAATTGGGCGCTAACTCATCTAATTGGACCTTTATTGGGTACTAATTAATCAAATTGGACCATAATTGTGCACTAATTCATCAAATTAGGCACTAATTCATCTAATTGGATCTTTATTGGGCACTAATTCATCAAATTAGACCTTAATTGGGCACTAATTCGTTAAATTGGGCGCTAATTCATCTAATTGGACCTTTATTGAGCATTAATTCATCAAATTGGACCTTAATTGGGCACTAATTCATCTTATTGGACCTTTGTTGGCACTAATTCATCAAATTAGACCTTAATTGGGCACTAATTCATCAAATTGGGCGCTAATGCATCTAATTGGACCTTTATTGGGTACTAATTCATCATATTGGACCATAATTGTGCACTAATTCATCAAATTGGGCACTAATTCATCTAATTAGATCATAATTTGGCCCTAATTTAACGAATTGGACCTTAATTGGGCACTAATTCATCAAATTGGGTACTAATTCATCTAATTGGATCTTTATTGGGCAATAATTCATCGAATTGTACCTTAATTGGGCACTAATTCATCAAATTGGGCACCAATTAATCTAATTGGACCTTTATTGGGCACTAACTCATGTAATTGGACCTTTAATGGGCACTAATTTATCAAATTAAACCTTAATTGAGCACTAATTCATCAAATTGGACACTAATTCATAAAATTGGACCTTTATTGGGTACTAATTCATCAAATTGGACCATAATTGTGCACTAATTCATCAAATTAGACCTTTATTGGGCCCTAATTCAACGAATTGGACCTTGATTAGGCACTAATTCATCAAATTAGGCACCAATTCATCTAATTTGACCTTTAATGGGCACTAATTCATCAAATTAGACCTTAATTGGACACTAGTTCATCAAATTGGGCGCTAATTCATCTAATTTGACCTTTATTGGGTACTAATTCATCAAATTGGACCATAATTGTGCACTAATTCATCTAATTGGGCACTAATTCATTTAATTGGATCTTTATTGGGCACTAATTCATCAAATTGTACCTTAATTGGGCACTAATTCATCAAATTGGACACTAATTCATCTAATTGGACATTTATTGGGCACTAATTAATTAAATTAGACCTTAATTGGGCACTAATTCATCAAATGGAGCGCTAATTCATCTAATTGGACCAAAATTGGGCACTAATTTAATGAATTGGACCTTGATAGTGCACTATTTCATCAAATTGGGCACCAATTCATCTAATTGGACCTTTATTGGGCACTAATTCATCGAATTGTACCTTAATTGGGCACTAATTCATCAAATTGGGCACTAATTTATCTAATTAGACCTTTAATGGGCACTAATTCATTAAATTAGACCTTAATTGAGCACTAATTCATCAAATTGGAGGCTAATTCATCTAATTGGACCTTTAATGGGTACTAATTCATCAAATTGGACCATAATTGTGCACTGATTCATCAAATTGGGAACTAATTCATCTAATTGTACCATAATTGGGCTCTAATTTAACGAATTGGTCCTTAATTAGGCACTAATTCATCAAATTGGGCACTAATTCATCTAATTCGATCTTTATTGGGCACTAATTCATCGAATTTTATCTTAATTGGGCAGTAATTCATCAAATTGGGCACTATATCATTTCATTGGACCTTTATTGGTCACTAATTCATCAAATTAGACCTTAATTGGGCACTAATTCATCAAATTGCGCACTAATTCATCTAATTAGACCTTTAATGGGCACTAATTCATCAAATTAGACCTTAATTGAGCACTAATTCATCAAATTGGAGGCTAATTCATCTAATTGGACCTTTATTGGGTACTAATTCATCATATTGGACCATAATTATGCACTAATTCATCAAATTGGGAACTAATTCATCTAATTGGACCTTTATTGAGTACTAATTCATCTAATTAGACCTTTAATGTGCATTAATTCATCAAATTAGACCTTTATTGGGCACCAATTCATCAAATTGGGTGCTAATTCATCTAATTTGACCTTTATTGGGTACTAATTCATCAAATTGGACCATAATTGTGCACTAATTCATCAAATTGAGCACTAATTCATCTAATTGGATCTTTATTGGGCACTAATTCATCGAATTGTACCTTAATTGGGAAATAATTCATCAAATTGGGTGCTAATTCATCTAATTGGACCTTTATTGGGTACTAATTCATCAAATTGGACCATAATTGTGCACTAATTCATCTAATTGGATCTTTATTGGGCACTAATTCATCAAATTGTACCTTAATTGGGCACTAATTCATCTAATTGGATCTTTATTCGGCACTAATTCATCGAATTGTACCTTAATTGGGCACTAATTCATCAAATTGGGCCCTAATTCATTTAAATGAACCTTTATTGGGAACTAATTCATCAAATTGGACCATAATTGTGCATTAATTCATCAAATTGGGCACAAATTCATCTAATTGGACCATAATTGGGCCCTAATTTAACAAATTGGACCTTAATTGGGCACTAATTCATCAAATTGGGCACTAATTCATCTAATTGGATGGGCACTAATTATCGAATTGTACCTTAATTGGGCACTAATTCATCTAAGTGGACATTTATTGGGCACTAATTCTTCAAATTAGACCTTAATTGGGCACTAATTCATCAAATTGGGCGCTAATTCATCTAATTGGACCTTTATTGTGTACTAATGTGTCAAATTAGACCTTAATTAGGCACTAATTCATCAAATTGGGCGCTAATTCATCTAATTGGACATTTATTGGGCATTAATTCATCAAATTAGACCTTAATTGGGTACTAATTAATCAAATTGAGCACTAATTCATCTAATTGGACCTTTATTGGACACTAATTCAACAAATTAGACCTTAAATGGACACAAATTCATAAAATTGGGCACTAATTCATCTAATTGGACCTTTATTGGGTACTAATTCATCAAATTGGACCATAATTGCGCACTAATTCATCAAATTGGGCACTAATTTTTCTAATTGTACCATAATTGGGCCCTAATTTAAGGAATTGGACCTTGATTGGGCACTAATTCATCAAATTGGGCACCAATTAATCTAATTGGACCTTTATTGGGCACTAATTCATCTAATTGGACCTTTAATGGGCACTAATTCATCAAATTAGACCTTTATTGGGCACTAATTCATCATATTGGGCGCTAATTCATCTAATTGGACCTTTATTGGGTACTAATTTATCAAATTGGACCATAATTGTGCACTAATTCATAAAATTGGGCACTAATTCATCTAATTGGATTTTTATTGGGCACTAATTCATCAAATTGTACCTTAATTGGGCACTAATTCATCAAATTGGGCACTAATTCATCAAATTGGGCACTAATTCATCTAATTGGACACTAATTCATCAAATTAGACCTTAATTAGGCACTAATTCATCAAATTGGGCGCTAATTCATCTAATTGGACCTTTATTGGGTACTAATTTATCAAATTGGACCATAATTGTGCACTAATTCATCAAATTGGGGTCTAATTCATCAATTTGGACCATAATTGGGCCCTAATTTAACGAATTGGACCTTGATTAGGCACTAATTCATCAAATTGGGCATCAATTCATTTATTTGGACCTTTATTGGGTACTAATTCATATAATTGAACCTTTATTGGGCACTAATTCATCGAATTGGACCATAATTGTGCAATAATTCATCAAATTGGGAACTAATTCATCTAATTGGATCTTTATTAGGCACTAATTCATCGAATTGTACCTTAATTGGGCACTAATTCATCAAATTGGGCGCTAACTCATCTAATTGGACCTTTATTGGGTACTAATTAATCAAATTGGACCATAATTGTGCACTAATTCATCAAATTAGGCACTAATTCATCTAATTGGATCTTTATTGGGCACTAATTCATCAAATTAGACCTTAATTGGGCACTAATTCGTTAAATTGGGCGCTAATTCATCTAATTGGACCTTTATTGAGCATTAATTCATCAAATTGGACCTTAATTGGGCACTAATTCATCTTATTGGACCTTTGTTGGCACTAATTCATCAAATTAGACCTTAATTGGGCACTAATTCATCAAATTGGGCGCTAATGCATCTAATTGGACCTTTATTGGGTACTAATTCATCATATTGGACCATAATTGTGCACTAATTCATCAAATTGGGCACTAATTCATCTAATTAGATCATAATTTGGCCCTAATTTAACGAATTGGACCTTAATTGGGCACTAATTCATCAAATTGGGTACTAATTCATCTAATTGGATCTTTATTGGGCAATAATTCATCGAATTGTACCTTAATTGGGCACTAATTCATCAAATTGGGCACCAATTAATCTAATTGGACCTTTATTGGGCACTAACTCATGTAATTGGACCTTTAATGGGCACTAATTCATCAAATTAAACCTTAATTGAGCACTAATTCATCAAATTGGACACTAATTCATCAAATTGGACCTTTATTGGGTACTAATTCATCAAATTGGACCATAATTGTGCACTAATTCATCAAATTAGACCTTTATTGGGCCCTAATTCAACGAATTGGACCTTGATTAGGCACTAATTCATCAAATTAGGCACCAATTCATCTAATTTGACCTTTAATGGGCACTAATTCATCAAATTAGACCTTAATTGGACACTAGTTCATCAAATTGGGCGCTAATTCATCTAATTTGACCTTTATTGGGTACTAATTCATCAAATTGGACCATAATTGTGCACTAATTCATCTAATTGGGCACTAATTCATTTAATTGGATCTTTATTGGGCACTAATTCATCAAATTGTACCTTAATTGGGCACTAATTCATCAAATTGGACACTAATTCATCTAATTGGACATTTATTGGGCACTAATTAATTAAATTAGACCTTAATTGGGCACTAATTCATCAAATGGAGCGCTAATTCATCTAATTGGACCAAAATTGGGCACTAATTTAATGAATTGGACCTTGATAGTGCACTATTTCATCAAATTGGGCACCAATTCATCTAATTGGACCTTTATTGGGCACTAATTCATCGAATTGTACCTTAATTGGGCACTAATTCATCAAATTGGGCACTAATTTATCTAATTAGACCTTTAATGGGCACTAATTCATTAAATTAGACCTTAATTGAGCACTAATTCATCAAATTGGAGGCTAATTCATCTAATTGGACCTTTAATGGGTACTAATTCATCAAATTGGACCATAATTGTGCACTAATTCATCAAATTGGGAACTAATTCATCTAATTGGACCATAATTGGGCTCTAATTTAATGAATTGGTCCTTAATTAGGCACTAATTCATCAAATTGGGCACTAATTCATCTAATTCGATCTTTATTGGGCACTAATTCATCGAATTGTATCTTAATTGGGCAGTAATTCATCAAATTGGGCACTATATCATTTCATTGGACCTTTATTGGGCACTAATTCATCAAATTAGACCTTAATTGGGCACTAATTCATCAAATTGCGCACTAATTCATCTAATTAGACCTTTAATGGGCACTAATTCATCAAATTAGACCTTAATTGAGCACTAATTCATCAAATTGGAGGCTAATTCATCTAATTGGACCTTTATTGGGTACTAATTCATCATATTGGACCATAATTATGCACTAATTCATCAAATTGGGAACTAATTCATCTAATTGGACCTTTATTGAGTACTAATTCATCTAATTAGACCTTTAATGTGCATTAATTCATCAAATTAGACCTTTATTGGGCACCAATTCATCAAATTGGGTGCTAATTCATCTAATTTGACCTTTATTGGGTACTAATTCATCAAATTGGACCATAATTGTGCACTAATTCATCAAATTGAGCACTAATTCATCTAATTGGACCTTTAATGGGCACTAATTCATTAAATTAGACCTTTATTGGGCACTAATTCATCATATTGGGCGCTAATTCATCTAATTGGACCTTTATTCGGTACTAATTCATCAAATTGGACCATAATTGTGCACTAATTCATAAAATTGGGCACTAATTCATCTAATTGGATTTTTATTGGGCACTAATTCATCAAATTGTACCTTAATTGGGCACTAATTCATCAAATTGGGCACTAATTCATCTAATTGGACCTTTATTGGACACTAATTCATCAAATTAGACCTTAATTGGGCACTAATTCATCAAATTGGGCGCTAATTCATCTAATTGGACCTTTATTGGGTACTAATTTATCAAATTGGACCATAATTGTGCACTAATTCATCAAATTGGGGTCTAATTCATCAATTTGGACCATAATTGGGCCCTAATTTAACGAATTGGACCTTGATTAGGCACTAATTCATCAAATTGGGCATCAATTCATTTATTTGGACCTTTATTGGGCACTAATTCATATAATTGAACCTTTATTGGGCACTAATTCATCGAATTGGACCATAATTGTGCAATAATTCATCAAATTGGGAACTAATTCATCTAATTGGATCTTTATTAGGCACTAATTCATCGAATTGTACCTTAATTGGGCACTAATTCATCAAATTGGGCGCTAACTCATCTAATTGGACCTTTATTGGGTACTAATTAATCAAATTGGACCATAATTGTGCACTAATTCATCAAATTAGGCACTAATTCATCTAATTGGATCTTTATTGGGCACTAATTCATCAAATTAGACCTTAATTGGGCACTAATTCGTTAAATTGGGCGCTAATTCATCTAATTGGACCTTTATTGAGCATTAATTCATCAAATTGGACCTTAATTGGGCACTAATTCATCTTATTGGACCTTTGTTGGCACTAATTCATCAAATTAGACCTTAATTGGGCACTAATTCATCAAATTGGGCGCTAATGCATCTAATTGGACCTTTATTGGGTACTAATTCATCATATTGGACCATAATTGTGCACTAATTCATCAAATTGGGCACTAATTCATCTAATTAGATCATAATTTGGCCCTAATTTAACGAATTGGACCTTAATTGGGCACTAATTCATCAAATTGGGTACTAATTCATCTAATTGGATCTTTATTGGGCAATAATTCATCGAATTGTACCTTAATTGGGCACTAATTCATCAAATTGGGCACCAATTAATCTAATTGGACCTTTATTGGGCACTAATTCATCTAATTGGACCTTAATTGGGCACTAATTCATCAAATTAAACCTTAATTGAGCACTAATTCATCAAATTGGACACTAATTCATCAA